>CM077083.1:134139298-135447559 GCA_039513925.1 Platanthera zijinensis
AAACTTAGAATCTTAACTCTCCGCTGCGTAGCGTTGTAGACTTTCATCAAGTGTTGTTGCTTGCCGAACTCTGTCTGCCATGTCACACTGTACCTCCGTCAAATTTAAGCACATATTTGTAGTGGAATTCTTTTCAACACAAGACATATCTAATGTTTCCAGTTCTTGAATTAGGCGTTCATCATGCCTTAACAACCAATTTTCCCTTGCCGGAGTCCTACGACTAAAGGCGTCCGCGACTACATTCCCTTTACCGGGAGTATAATGAATCTGGAAGGTGTAGTCACCAAGAAACTCCATCCACCTTCTCTGTCGCATATTGAGCTCCTTCTGGTCCAACAGATATTTTAGGCTCTTATGGTCCATTAATATATCCACCTTCACGCCATATAGGTAATGACGCCACAATTTAAGTGTGAATATCACCGCCGCCAACTCCAAATCATGGACGGGGGTAATTCCGTTCATGCACCTTCAACTGGCGTGAGACATATGTTATCACATTTCCAAACTGTAGAATAACACAGCCTAAGCTGCTCCCTGATGCGTCACTATACACCTCAAAGCCGTCCTGACTACATGGCGATGTCAAGATTGGCGTCGTGGTCAAACGACTCTTTAGCTCTTCAAAATCTCGTGCGCACTCAAGCATCCATACGAACTTCTGATCCTTCCTCGTCAGTGTCGTGAGAGGTAAGGCTATCCTCGAGAAGTTCTCTACGAAGCGCCTGTAGTAGCCCGCAAGCCCAAGGAAACTCCAGAATTCGGCTAATGTAGCGAGAACAGGCCACTCCCGTATAGCAACTATCTTGGACGGATCCACCGTAATGCCCTCTCAACTAACCACATGGCCATAGAAAGCAACTGATGACAGCCAAAACTCGCACTTAGAGAACTTGGCATAGAGCTTATTCTTCCTTATGGTGTTCAACACCATCCGCAAATGATTTGCATGATCTTCTTCTGATTGGGAGTATACGAGGATATCATTAATAAACACGATCACAAAGAGGTCCAAGTATTCCCTAAACGTCTGATGCATTAAGTCCATAAATACTGATGGCACATTTGAAAGCCCAAACGACATTACCGTGAACTCATAGTGACCATAGCGTGTTCCAAACGCTATTTTTGGCATGTCACTTTCACGAACTCTCAACTGATAATAACCTGACTTGAAATCCAACTTGGAGTATATAGTCGAGCCAACTAACTTGTCAAACAAGTCGTCAATCTATGGAATCGGATACTTGTTCTTTTCCATCAGTTTGTTCAGTTCTTTATAGTCAATACATAGACGTAAGCTACCGTCCTTCATTTTCACAAAGAGAACCAGCGCGCACCAAGGTGACTGACTTGGGTGTATATAGCCTTGCTCTAGTAATTCTTACAACTGAACTTTCAGTTCCGCCATTTCCTTTGGCGCTACCAGATAAGGCGAGCGGGCCACAGGTTTCACACCTGGCACTAGCTCGATAGCGAAGTCGATCTCCCTTTTGGGAGGTAACCCCGGAAGGTCTTTTGGAAACACATCAACATATTCCAATACAATCCACACCTCACTCACACTAGCTTTCTACTCCACTACCTCTACGAGTGTGAAGAATAACTCCGCACCCTTCCGAACTGCCTTGACGACTTGGAGAGCAGATATCAATATCCTACTTGTCCCTCGCATGCCATTGAACTTAGTTTCTTGTTCGGTATTCTGCCCCAATGTAACTTCTTTTGAAGTGCAATCTATACAGCTATGCTGCTCTGAAAGCCAGCCCATAACAAAGATTATATCAAACTCTAATATCGACAATACTGATATTTCCACCTTGAAATCCCGACTTCCCATCTTTACCTCAACACAAAAAGATTTATCCGCGCACATTAAATATCTATTAGGTAGTAACAACTTCATACTGTCTGTCTAGGTCTGTATAGGCACCCCAATTCGCTTGAAGAAATCTTCAGACAGAAACGAATGCGAAGCACCCATATCGAATAGGACTCGTGTCGGATAGTCCCGTATAAGGACAAAACCTATCACACCAAGATTAAAACAAGCACAACACAAAGCATAAAGTTAATTTATAAACTACTCGCACCTGTGATGACATCAGCCTGCTTGATGGCCTCCTGTTGTCCAAGATTATAAACTCGGGGCTGCGCCTGCGATGCAGAAGACTCCACCACAGCCTTCCCTTTTTCCGTATAGGATGCACCCGGCTTCTTCTCCCCCTTTGGCGGACAAACTAGACAGTCATGCACATAGTGTCCTAGCTTTCCACATGTGTAACAAGCGCGAGAACCATAACCAGAAGATGCCTCCGTCAGAACCGCTGAAGGAGCTTGTCCAGTAGATTTGGACTTCTCACCCCATCTCTTTTGGTACCCAGACTTCTCCAGACGCTGTGGCTTGAACTACGACTTTGTAACTACCAAGTTCCCTTTGCCCTACCCTCTTTTAATCTCCTCCAAAGCCCGAGCCATACATACCAAAGCTTGAAACCCTTGGTTCATAGAACTTGAGAGTAGATATCGTAGCTCATCCCGTAGTCCCCCATAGAACTGACTGGTCTTACGCTCCTCTTCGGCGAAAATAGTACCTGTATACCGTCCCAAACATGTAAACTCATGAAGGTAGTCATCCACACTATGTTCTTTTTGAGTCAACCATTGGAACTCCAACTCTATAGCAATTCTCTGTTGCATCAACAGATGCTTTGCTAGGAACAACCGAGAGAATGCTTTAATCGAGACCCTCGACAATTGTCTACCAGCCAAGTGATGTAGTTCCACCTCATCCCACCACAACCGAGCATCTCCCTCAAGTAGGAAAGTGGTTAAAGTTACTTTCTATTCCTCCTCAACTCTGAGAGCTGTCAAGATTCTCTTAATCTTTGCGAGCCAATCCTTCGCTTCTACTGGGGAACCCGCCCCAGTAAATGTAGGAGGATTGAAGCTCATGAGCCGCTTCAATTATTGATCTGCTATCCGCGGATCAACCACATCTTATACCAGTTCTTGCCTTACCCCAACTTGCATTGGCACCACTACAGGTCGCGCCTGCCGAGCCTGTTGAGCATTCATAACTGCAAGTACTGTCTCCGTAATCAAACATATAGTTTCGGTAGATTGAAGAGGTGTGGGCACCTCAGCTGGTGCCGCACTTTCAGCAGAACGTTGAGGTTTTGACTGACCCGCAACGCTTCTAGTCAACTATTTGTGTAGAAACACAATTTAGCAACTAAGCACACGATAAACATACAAAAAAGAACACACAAGTTCAACAAACAAGTGTATTTTCATTCTTTAGTGGACATTCTTGAGTTCATTTTATGAGTTATAACAGCAGCACTTACACGTGCTCTCTACCCCTCAAAAGAATTCGACCACGAATTCGGAAGAGATAGACCAACATGCTGATACCAAATTGTAACACCTCTACCCATCACGTAGGATATAATAGAGGGTCTGGTCGGGGCCCCACACCATATTTAACAAACAGACAGAGAAGTAACTAAATAATACCAAAACCATCGAACCCTAATATAGAGCATTCTAGCGGACGCTTCATGGTTGAAAACTTGAACTCAATAAAAACAGAAATGTCTAGTACTACCAATTAGGAATGTAAACAACCAAACACACAAGTTACATGGACTTTTTTCCTTACAAGTTTCTCTTAACAAAAGTGTGTTGTACGAAGATCGGCGCGTAGGCCAACCACACATTAACAAGAGTAAACAAAATAAGCCTTTGAGGGAAGCAGTGCAACCTGGGTTCCAGCTCGCTATTTTCCGCTTGGGCCAGCACCACCTGCAAAGAATCAATCCACCATGCGGTGGAAAACATGGAAACGATCAGCATTTAGCTGACCAATTATAATGACCCTTCCCCTGACATGGGGTAGCGGAATTCCTTCCCTGCAGAGAATTTATTCAAACAACATATATGTATAACAATCCACCAAGGATGTGCACAACCGCACAAATCAATACATATCAAAAAAGTCGGCACAACGACCGTACGTTCCGTGCACTCTGGGCAAATTATTGGTGTATCAGAAAACCAGGGTCCCACCACCGTTCAGAGGTCCCAGACATGACGATCCATTATGAGCATTCCTAGTCTTTACGTCGCGCAGGCCAAAGACCCTCGCTATGTGATCCTAACAGGGCCTTAAGCACCCAAGGTTAGACAACCATAACACGGGTACAAATCCACCTTTCCCGTTGCTCAAATTCATCAGACCCAAGACTGGACTAACGCGGGTACGACTTAACCTTTACCGTTCGCCACACGAGCATTCCACAGTTGCAGCCCAACGACTCAACTTCACAAGGAATGGCACTCATGACCACCCGAGTTGAAAACCAAGTACCAACTCTCACGTTTTCCTGGACTTCCTCCAGTACTTTCTTCTGCACCAAGCTACAGGTATCCACCATGGATTTCATACAAACAACAAATTTATCCGGAGTCTTCTCCAATTTACAAACAAAGCATCACCAATCCATACCAACTTGTTCGGATGGGATTCACACAGCATGCCTAACCATACTACACACTTCCGGGTCTAATGCAATATAATAAGGGATGAACCACTGATCCCAAGGGAATCACTTCTCCATCCACCCTATGGTGGAGGATTCCAAAGCAAATGCAGGGAAGAAGGACTTCACTTGTCCAAGAAGGAAATCGTTACCCTTGGAAGAAGTTTTGGCGCCATGGAGAAAACTATATGGTTGTAAAGCTCTGCAACTCTCTAGCTTCCATAGATCTGAACTCGTCTCGCGATTTGGACCACCGTAGCACCACTGACGGCCGAATTTCTCCACTTCTTCCTTCCCTTCCTCTCCTCTCTCTCTTACTCTTAGAAAGAGAATGGTAAAAATAGAATGAGAATTAACTCATCAATTCCCGCTTATACCCCTTCAGGAAATACCCAGTGACGTTAGATCTTCATCAAAGGAAACGAATGGAGCAGATTTTCTCTAAAAAGCATCTTCCCTAGGCTGACACGGCATGTGACATGCCCGTGTCACAGTCCATGTGCCTTAAGCGGAAAACAACTGACTCAAAGTAGAACAGGACACGGGCTTAGACATGCCCGTGTCAAGCAGTAGACATGCCCGTGTCACTCAGTACACGCCTGTGTTGAGGGGCGTGTCCCTCAATCGACATAGGACTAACAAATACCGAAAAGGACACGGGTCCCTAACACGACCGTATCAACTTTGACACACCCGTGTCGACCAGTACATGCCCATGCCCTAGGCCATGTACTTCAGTCGGCACTGCCCGGCACATCCCGAGAATGACACGGGTGTTTGACATGCCCATATCACAAGCCAACACGCATGTGTCAGCACTTTTCATACCCATATTTCCAGCCGTGTTCCACACTTGACACAGCTAGGCTAACACTGAGCAGTACACGGCTTTGGAAACGCCCGTGTCCCAGGGCGTGTTACCTCATTTGGGTTTTGGGGCATTACAACATTCTTGTTATGGTTTTGGTTCTTTTCTTTGAAACTTTTGATAACTTCCTCTAGAATGTGCTCTGTGTAGGACGTTGTTATTGGAAGGATGGTTTCATTTTATAACCCACTGTTCTATCTGTGGTATATGACATCGGGCCCAGGCCGGACCTACTACTACATGCTATGTGACAGATAGGGGTGTTAGAATTTGGTATCAGACTACCAATTTCGGTCATGCTTATTGGAATTCGTGGATGAATTTTTTTAAGGAGTGTTGAGCTCATGTATGTGTGTCATCGTTATAACATAAAAGAACCCAAAAATGTCCACTTAGGAATGAAAATACACATGTATGAGGAACTTGTGTGTTCCTTTAATTGCTTTTTGTAATATTGTCCGGTCACTTAACGGTGTTTTGTACGTCTATAGGTGACCAGGAGTAGTGCAGGACATTCAGAAAACCCGCATTCTGAGGCATGTAGCGCACCAAATGATGTGCCTAAAGCACCTCCTTCGGCAGAAACCATAAGATTTGTGGCTGAAGCAGTGTTTGCAATGATAAATGCCTAGCCTGCAAGGAAAATTCAGCAGCCTGCCCCTGCGGTGGACAAGTATCGCTTCAAGCAGCAGAACCAAGAAGGGTTGAACAAGTGATGGTGGAGCCGTTAATATCAAGAAGTGCGACTTAAAAGCAACTCAAACATATTATGCGCTTCAATCCTACGGAGATCTCGGGGACTGGAACCTCATCTCAAGCTGAGGATTGGTTCTCCCGAGTAAAGAGAGTCTTGACGGCTACGGAAACGGAGGAGTGGAAAAAGACAACCATAGCCACTTTCCTTTTGGATGGTGATGCAAGGTTGTGGTGGGAAGGTCTAGAGCTACATCACCTGGGAGCAAGGCAACTCACGGATGTCTTGATTGAAGAAATTTTGAGACTATTCTTGGCAAGGTACCTTCCCTCTACTCAAAGTATCGCGATGGAAAATGTGTTCCAGAAGCTGGTGCAAGGAGAGAGTAGCGTGGACGAGTACCACCACAAATTTACACGTTTGGGTTGGTATGCAAGCTCTACATTCGCTGATGAGGAGCGAAAGACAAACCGATTCTATGGGGGTCTGCGAGATGACCTAAGGCTATTTCTCTTAGGGCCTATGACGCAGGGCTTCTTGACCCTGGTCAATACGGCCCGGTCGTCGGAGAAAGATCTGAGGAATGTACAAGCAAAGAAAGACTCTATTGCAAAGAGGACAGAGTTCAAGGTGTCGGCTACCTCAAAGTCTGGGTTTCGTAAGTCTAATAAGAAGGCTAGGACTTCGATTCCAGCCCCTTCTTCTTGCGCATCCGGGGCGACTATAGGCCGAACCCCGGGAGCATGCTATAATTATGGGAAGCCGGGGCATTTTTCCCAAGATTGCTGGAGCGGATGCCCAAAGTCCGAAAGGAAGCCGGAAGATACATATGAGGAGAAGGGCAAAGCGCTGGAGTCAACCGCATCCCACTATGCTCCAACTCAGCCTAGGATTTACAATCTTGGCCAGCAAGAGGCCATAAAGCAAGCTTATGTGGTGACAGGTAAGGTTTAAATTTATGGCAGCTTAGCTTTAAATATTTGTTAGCTTGTCATGTTAGCTTATTATAGCTTGTACTAGGCTTTGTTTTTTTTTCGCTAATCCAGCTAGAGCACTCTTTGATACGGGAGCTTCACACTCCTTTTTGTCTGAAGGATTTATATCGCGCATCGGAGTACCCACTTCGATGCCAAAGGACAAATTGGATGTGTTGTTGCCTAATGGGTGTTCAATGGGCGTGGATAGAGTCTGTGGCGTAAAGATACAGATTGAGAGTCAGGAGTTCGACTTGCAAGCATCGTTACTGCCGGTGGTGGAGTTCGACGTGATATTTTGTATGGACTGGCTCTCGGAGCCGCATACATACATTGATTGCAATCGCAAGGAGGTCAAATTGGGAACTGGTTGAGAGACGACTTTTGCAGGCTTGAAAGGGTCGAGCAAGATTTTTATGTCTGCTCTTCAGGTCGTTATGGCAGTTCGTGCTTGTGCAGAGCTGTTCTTCACACTAGTGGAGGCTTCAAAGCCTAAGCCTGCTTTGGACAGTATCCTAGTTGTATCCGAGTACCCTGATGTGTTCCCTAGCGATCTCCCTAGAGCCCCACCTCAGCGAGAGATTAACTTCACAAGTGAGCAAGTGCGAGGTGCCAAACCTATGTAACGCTCTCCGTATCGGTTAGCTCCTAAGGAGATGGCGGAACTGAAGGTTAAACTTGAAGAGTTGTTGGAACAAGGTTATGTGCATCTAAGTTCGTCTCCTTGGAGCGCACCGGTCCTTTTTGTTAAGAAGAAGGATGGAAGTTTGCAACTCTGTATAGATTATCGAGAGCTGAATAAGTTGACAGAGAAGAATAAGTATCTAATCCCAAGGATTGATGATTTGTTTGATCAATTAGTTGGGTCATTAGTGTACTCGAAATTGGATCTTAAATCCAGATATTATCAGCTGAGGATAAGAGAAAATGATATCCCCAAGACAACTTTCACCACGAGGTATGGGCATTATGAGTTTACCGTAATACCGTTTGGGCTGACTAATGCACCATCTGTGTTATGGATCTGATGAACAGAACGTTCAGAGAGTACCTGGACCACTTTATGACAGTCTTTATCAACGACATATTGGTGAACTCGTAGTATGAAAAGGATCACTTCAATCATCTGCATTTGGTGTTGGAGACGCTAAGGAGGAACCAACTGTATGCCAAGTTCTCCAAATGCGAGTTTTGGTTGTCCTCGGTAGTGTTCCTTGGTCGTATAATCAGTGGAGAAGGGATTGCGCTTGATCCGTATAAGATAGTTGCGATACGGGAGTGGCCTGTACTGTCTCTGGTAGCGGAAGTCCGGAGTTTTTTGGGGCTTGCCAGCTATTACAAGCGCTTCGTAGAGAACTTCTCGTGGATAGTGTTACCCCTCACGACTTTGACGAGGAAAGATAAAATGTTTATTTTGACGCCTGAGTGCGCACAAGCTTTCAAAGAGCTGAAGAGATGGTTGACCACGACGCTTGTTCTATGTTCGCCGAGTGGGACCGAAGGTTTTGAGATTTACAGTGATGCTTGAGATAGTGGTTTGGTTTGCATTCTACTACAGCATTGGAGTGTAATAGCTTATGTCTCGCATCAGCTGAAGGTACACGAGATGAATTATCCAGTCCATGACTTGAAGTTAGCTGCCGTGATATTTTCCCTGAAGCTGTGGAGGCATTACTTGTATGGTGTGAAGGTTGATATCTATACCGATCACAAGAGCCTAAAATACTAATTGGATCAAAAAGATTTAAACATTCGATATCAGAGATGGATGGAGTTCCTAGGGGACTACACATTCAAGATACATTATGTGCCTGGTAAATGCAATGCGGTTGCTGACGTGTTGAGTCGCAGGACTCCCGCCCACGCAAACTGGCTGTCGATACATGATGAGCGTTTGATTCGGGATTTGGTGGCATTGGAGATCTCTTGTGTTGACAAGCAGATTAGTGCTAAAGCATTGCTAAACTGGACAAAGGTGCAGTATGACATCGCTGATAGGATTCGGTAGGCTCTGGTTTTGCACAGCAGCATAAAGCAGATCATGGATGAGGCTTTGGCTGGGTTAAATTTCCAATTTGGTGTTGTTGATTGACTGTTATGGAAGGATAGTCGTCTGTGCATCCCAAATGTGGGTAAACTGCGGGATGAATTGATGTACGAGGCTCATCATACCAAGTACTCGATTCACCCAGGGAGCATGAAGATGTACTGTGATTTGAAGAACTTGTTCTTGTGGCCAGGACTTAAGATGGACGTGGCACTTTATGTTGTGAAGTGTCAAACATGCGCCTGGCTGAAGGCGGAGTGCCAGAATCTTGGAGGTTTCTTGAAGTTCTTGCCTATCCCGGAGTAGAAATTCGATGATATTTCAATGGATTTTGTGCATGGGTTGCAAAGATCGTAGAAGGGAAACAACGCCATCTGGGTGATCGTAGATCGATTGATGAAAGTGTCGCACTTCAGTACGAATATGAAAGATGATTCGGTGGATAAACTAACAAAACTCTATGTGGATAACATTGTTCGACTACACGGTGTCCCCCGTAGTATCGTGAGTGACCTAGATGGGTGGTTCACATCCAATGACTGGATGTTGGTGCAACAAATGTTGGGGACCAAGTTGAGTTTCAGTACGGCCTTTCATCCGCCGATGGATGGTCAGACCGAGAGAGTAAATAGGACGATGGATGACATGCTTCGCATGTACGTCTTGGATTTCAGAAAGCAGTGGGAAGATCACATATACTTTGTAGAATTTGCTTATAACAATAGCTACCAAGCGAGCATTCAAATGGCGCCCTTCGAGGCCCTGCATGATAGAAATATCGCACGCCGTTGTCATTGTTTGAAACGGGTGAGTCGAAGCTGTACAAACGACAAGAGGTGGAAGACGCCGCTTCGTTGGTACGAACTATTCGAGAACAATTACTGATCGCTCAGGATAGGCAGGCTAAATACTATAATGCCAAGCATCGAAATGTTGAGTTCGTTATTGGTGACTGGGTATTCTTGAGGATTAAGCCATTCAAGGGTGTTTCACGGGTACGACGCTTGAAGAAGCTAAGCCCGAGGTACCTTGGACCGTTTGAGGTTCTGGAGCGTATTGGTGAAGTAGTTTATCGACTGAAGTTATCAGTGGAATTGAGTGTTCTACACAACGTATTCCATATTTTGGTGTTGCTAAAGGCGGTGCAAGAGCAGTCTCAAGGTGTTGCAGCCGATCAAGTACCCGTCGATAATGGGTTGACGACGAAGGTCAAACCCATTCGCATTGAGGACTTTACAGTCAAGTAACTTCGTAACAAGAACATCAGGATGGTCAAAGTCCTTAGGGACAACTGTGGTCGGGAGGAGCTCTCAGGAGAGCGAGAGCAGACCATGCTTGAAGAGTATCCTGAGTTATTCTGATGAGTCCCTATTTTATATCTTATTTTGGACTCATCTAGGCCTTTTTCGTCAGCTTTGCACTATCTTTTAGCGCCATTAGTACTCTTTTTGGTTAGCTGCGGCATTCCACGCCATGTGCACCTTTTTAGCCCATCTCTGTGCTGTGTGCATTTTCATTCTTGTCATTATTATTATTGTTTGCTGTGGTTGCTGCGATCGATGTCCCGTGCAGTTTTCCTGCAGGTGCTGGTATCGTGTGGGCGTCCGGGATAGGCATTTCACTGTTTTTGGCAAAGGAGCCAGTGGTCGTGCGTTTTTACCACGCACGACCATCGACCTCCTGGCGCACGATCACCGATCGTGCGCAGCCCGGACTCATTTCTGAAATCCCTGTCTTGAACCTTCCGCACGATCACTTGCCATACAGGGCACGACCACTGTTCGTGCGGCGATGATCGTGCGCAGGCACATCCCATTTTACAAAAGTTCTGTCTGGCCATCCGCAAGATCATCAGTATTGCCTCGCACGATCACTGATCGTGCGCTGCTGATCGTGCACGACCATTTATTTTCTGATGCAGGTCTTCAGGTTGCTCGCGTACGGGCACTGACCTTGGTCGCGCACGACCACTGGTCGTGCGCCAGTGGTCGTGCGCCCTATTTATTCTGCAAGCTATAAAAAGCGCTGTTCCGCGAATTAGGGCAAGCGGATTATTACAGAGCCTACGCCAGTCCGCCGTTTCGCCCTCCAGCATCTTCCTTTGCCTCCACCTTCATCCCCACCATCGGGAGGACCTTCTCCGGCGATTCTAAAGCATTTCGCCTCCTCCGGTGACCCTCCCGGCCATCGAAGCATTCTTCTCCGAGCTCTCCACCAAGGAAGAAGACGAAGCATGCCTAGAGAACGGAATTACAGGCCCTCAAGGTGATAGCTCGGTGGTACCGGAAGCCCTCCTCGGAATGCGCTTGGAAGCGGATTGACAACCCGCACCTCCGGCCAACAACCGCGGTGGATCTTCAATCTCGCGGTTTTGCATTCTCTCTCTCTCCTTGTTGTATGGATTGTGTATGCATGTAATGAACATAAATTTCTGATGTTAAATTGGATCTTTTGTGCTTCTTCATGCTTGTGAGAATTATCATTTGATGCGCCTCGCTCCATCTCACTCCACTCCACACATTCGTTGCACTCAATTCCACTCCGCGCTAATCACCTCACTCGCTAGACTTCCGTCCACTCGCCAACCGAAGTACGGCATCGCGGCCGCTACATCCATCTCGCCTTGAGAAGCGGTGATTGTGACCCGCATAGTTTACATTAGTGTAATTGGTCGTAAGACCACCAACCAAAGCCCCCTTCTTTTGCTTATTTCAATTAACTCTCATAACAATAGTTTTGGATCCTAAATCATTCAACGCCAATTTTATTCCTCAAGAGACCGACATCCGGGGATTTATTCCCAACTTTATTACTTGTGCAACCGGTACTCTTGCCGTATTTTATGCGCATCAAGTTTTTGGCGCCGTTGCCGGGGAATGCAATTGTTGAACGATCATGATTTCTGGAAGTATTGGTATAAGAGTTAGTGCTATTTGATTTTTGTTTCTTTGTTTTGTTTCTTCAGTGGATGCAGGGACGTGCTGTAAGAGATCTCGTTACTTACGATCCTGAGATCGTGCGAACTCTTCGTGCGCAAAGGCGTACCGCTGCTATCAATCCAATCACAATGGGAGATCAGTTGAATAATGACAACGGAGTTCGTGTTGGAGGGAACCTCCATGATAACCGGAACGGGGATGAGAATGAGGTGAATCCACCGCATGCCCGAACCATGAGAGACTACACCACCCCCACTATAGGGAGCATTTACCCCGGGTTTGGACCGGCGATCGCAAACCAATAGTTCGAGATCAAACCAGCAATTCTTAACATCATCCGGAACAACGCACAGTTCTCCGGAATGGCCACGGAGGATGCCCATCTTCACTTGGCAGACTTTTCGGAAATCTGCGCTACTTTCTGCTATGCTGGTATTTCTGATGATACGGTTTAGCTCCGTCTCTTACCCTTCTCTCTACGTGACAAAGCCAAGTCATGGCTTCATACCCATCCTCCTGGAACTGCCACAACCTGGGAGGCCCTTACCACAAAGTTTCTGGCCAAATTCCATCCGGTCAACCGTATCGTGAACTTGAGACGGGCCATCGCTAATTTCAGGCAAAACGACCAAGAGAGCTTAGCGGAAGTTTGGGAGCGCTTCAATGAGTTGCTGCGGAAATGCCCCAACCACGGATTCCAAACGTGGAATCTTGTGGAAAGCTTCTACTTCTCCATCGAACCTCAACACCGCGCCATGATTGATGCCGCCTCGGGTGGAACAATTATGAACCTTGCTCCTGAGGATGCTTTGAGAGTTTTGCAGGACACCACCACGCACAACACCTTCTGGACCGCGGGAAGGAATACTCCCCGTGGTACAAGTGGAGTCTTTGCTGTGGAAGCATCAAGGCCCGCTGCTGCTGCTCCAGTGTTGGCCATTTCGTGTCAAGGATGCAGAGGAACCGATCATCATAGCTTTGAGTGCCCTGGAGCGGAGGTAACGTATGACCCCGCCTTTTCCAATGAAACTGTTAATTTTATCGCGAATCAAAACAGGGGCGCGCCTTATGGAAATATGTATAATCCAGGTGCGAGAAATCACCCGAACTTCTCGTGGAATCAAAACGCACCAGGCCAACGATGGAAACCGGGCCAGCATCAAAATGATGCCTCCGCCTCCGGAAGCCAACCGCGGCCGCCTTACCCGAGTTACCCCCAAGGGCCCCCCCGCCGTAAAAACCAATTCATTGGCTGAAATGTTTGAAAGATTTGTTGAAGTTTCCCAGACGAACATGACAAACCAAGCCGCTTCAATGCGTAAGCTTGAGGCACAGTTGGGCCAATTGGCTCAAATGGTCTCTGAGCGCACTCATGGTACTCTCCCAAGCAACACCGAAAAAAATCCCCACGAACAAGGGAAAAGCCTTGGGGAGGAAAGGCTGGGGAATAACAACGAGCTCGTGATTAGCTGTATGATCAACAAGGTTGAAACCACTGCTTTATGTGATTCCGGAGCATCTAGCATCATCATCACTCTGCAGGATGTCGCGAAGATGCAATTGCAAATAAACACCGAAGACCGGAAATCACTTATTTTAGCTAATGGAAATGTGGTTGATACTGACGGTGGTGTGAGGGAAGTTGAGATCGAGGTTAACGGCAAACATTTTATCACTGATTTTCCGGTCATGGGACCAAAAGAAAATGACTCCATTCCGATACTAGGTGTCCCATTCCTGACGGCCAGTGGCGCATCCCTGGATTTTTGCAAAGGATGTGTAACCTGGCCGGCCGATGATTTTGCCCTCGATGATACTTCTGTACACCCCTCTCTTGTTCAAAACAATATTTTTCTGAGTAGTGCAGATTTCAAGGAAGATTCCGGTCTCCAAGCTTTGAAGGCAACCCTTACGGATGAGAAAACAAAGGGAGGATTGACCGAGACAACTAATGAGAAGAATGATTTATTGACCACGAAGATGTTCGAGTGCACCAAAGACACAGCGACTGTGTCGTTTCCCACCGATGCTGTTGTTGAGCATGACATTCCTAGTTCCGTGCGGGAGAAATCCCTAGACATTTATTTTTGTAATAATCTTCATGACTGTGCTAAGCGTTCTGTTGCTTGGGTTGATCCGGTCGTCGTCGCGGTGCCGGAAATGATGCCATCGATCATCAAATCTGGGAAAACCGTGGAATCCACTCCTTGGAAGTCTCCATCGGTTGAGAAGCTGAAGGAGGCCAAGCGCTTGCGCGATGAGCGTTATTCTTCCTTCCGGCGCGAAGACACGCACCAGCTGAGCAAGGGGAAATCCTCTTCTCAAGCTGCTATGAAAAATTCTGCTTCTCCTTCGCTCTCCACCGAAAAGACTTACCACAAATCGGCATATAGCTGATTGCTCCTTTGTCGTTCTGCCTCGCTTTTCCTGCTTTTTCTCCTAGTGTTTTGGGACCTTATTTCGCTCTTTATTTCATAGCTTCTATTTTGCTGCAAAAACATTATATACAACTGCTAATACAGGTATTTGGTCCACCTTAAGGACGGTATACAAAAGGGCTATCCGGGAGACAACCCAAGCTTGGACCCTTTGGTCCCCTCGTTTATGCTTTTTATTTTATGTTTTCTATTTTTTTGTACTTTCTATTGTTCGGCCTAATTCGCAGGTTCAACTATTCTTTTGTGCGAAGTAGCAACTCCCGCGAATCATCACGCAATCTTCTGGTATGCTCCCCTCTTTGGAGCTTAGGTACTCTCTCTCGCTTCAGATTTCATTCCTTGGTTGAATGTCTATTTTACTTACTTATGTTTTCATTCAAGTCTGGGGGGAAGAGCCGCCTGTGCACTCCACGAGCACATTTAATTTCGCATGCCAGTAGTTTTTTCTCTTCTGCTGCACACACGTTGGCACCAACATGAGCGCGCACTTGACCACGCGTGCGGCTCGAGTTGATGTATTATTTTGTGTAAACTTTAAGTTGGTGGTGCTGACGTAGGATTTTGATTTAGAGTAGTTCAAAACTCGTGCAGTGCTCCTAATCGAGTGCTCGCATTGTGTAGAAATTGTATAGATTTAGTTTTTCTTTATGCTTGCAATTTATATTTTTTCTGCACTTGTAAATACTGTCTGTCCTACTCAAATCTATGAATCCGGAGTAATCACTCGGTAGTGTAGGAATGTGTGTAGGCATCGCTAGCTTTGTATTGCTCGAGTCGGGAGGACGGATCACTTTTCTCGGTGACTAAGAACTTGCCCCAGGCTACTTTCGAAGCATTGGTGCACGGTTAGTCAAGCGTGAGCGTGACGTAGGCCATCACTTCGGCCCGGTTGTGCCTTGCACCCGTCCTAACATAGCCCTCCTAGCCCCGTTGAGCCTACCTCCCTTTTGTTTCAGCTCCACACTCAATTCACCAATGCCTCAAGCCAATCCTAGTTGCACACCCGCGTCGAGCTCTAATTCCAAGCATTTTCTCGTTGGGTTGTTGATGTGGGAGGTGGTTTTGTGAATATTGTGGATTTGCCATCTTGTCATATTTGCTGAAATTCAAGAATTTGAAAAAGAAAGAAAAAACAAAATTTATAAAAGCAAAAATTGTGAAAAAGAAAAGAAAAAGCGAAAATAAAAAGTATAAATGAAAATCTGTTTTTGAGAAATCTGTTTTGGGGTAGGCGGTGCACACACCCATGTTGTAAAAACCAGGTCTGGGGGTATGGTGCACTCGCATTCATTCTGCTAGTGGGAAATCTGTTTTTGTGCGAGCTCTGTTGGGTTGTGCGTAGCCTTCATTTTCAGCTTTTTCATCCATACCTACGTCTACACCCAAGCCCCAACTCTTCACCTAAAGTCCTACGGATTTATGCTCGAGTCGAACTAGCATCGTGGAGAAAGTGTGAACGGGCAAGCATATGGTCCCCGACATTGGTGGATTCCTTTGGAGGTGATCAAGAGCCCCGCTCTTTGGCAATGCTCCGCCATCCGACTTGCCTATTTTTTTCCTACACATGACCGCGCGATTCTCCGGAAATTCAATCTTTGAGTAGTGACAGTATTTATTTACGTTTATCGAAAATTATAAATTGCTTAGCATGATTAAAAACTCCTTCTATTATATTTTCTATGCACTTGTGTTTCTCGATTTCTCGTCCTACTGTATTTTGAAATTACTACGTCAGCTAGCCATTTTTGAGTCCACGAGGTGATTATTTGCCCGGGACGTGCAAATGGTTAAGTCTGGGGGTGTGATGAGTCCCTATTTTATATCTTATTTTGGACTCATCTAGGCCTTTTTCGTCAGCTTTGCACTATCTTTTAGCGCCATTAGTACTCTTTTTGGTTAGCTGCGACATTCCACGCCATGTGCACCTTTTTAGCCCATCTCTGTGCTGTGTGCATTTTCATTCTTGTCATGATTATTATTGTTTGCTGTGGCTGTCGCGATCGATGTCCCGTGCAGTTTTCCTGCAGGTTCTTGGATCGTGTGGGCGTCCGGGATAGGCATTTCACTGTTTTTGGCAAAGGATCCAGTGGTCGTGCGTTTTTACCCACGCACGACCATCGACCTCCTGGCGCACGATCACCGATCGTGCGCAGCCCGGACTCATTTCTGAAATCCCTGTCTTGAACCTTCCGCACGATCACTTGCCATACCGCGCACGACCACTGTTCGTGCGGCGTTGATCGTGCGCAGGCACATCCCATTTTACAAAAGTTCTGTCTGGCCATCCGCACGATCATCAGCATTGCCTCGCACGATCACTGATCATGCGCTGCTGATCGTGCGCGACCATTTATTTTCTGATGCAGGTCTTCAGGTTGCTCGCGCACGGGCGCTGACCTTGGTCGCGCGCCAGTGGTCGTGCGCCCTATTTATTCTGCAAGCTATAAAAAGCGCTGTTCCGCGAATTAGGGCAAGCGAATTATTACGGATCCTACGCCAGTCCGCCGTTTCGCCCTCCAGCATCTTCCTTCGCCTCCACCTTCAGCCCCACCATCGGGAGGACCTTCTCCGGCGATTCTAAAGCATTCCGCCTCCTCCGGTGACCCTCCCGGCCATCGAAGCATTCTTCTCCGAGCTCTCCACCAAGGAATAAGACGAAGCATACCTAAAGAACGGAATTACAGGCCCTCGAGGTGACATCTCGGTGGTACCGGAAGCCCTCCTCGGACTGCGCTTGGAAGCGGATTGACAACCCGCACCTCCGGCCAACAACCGCGGTGGATCTTCAATCTCGCGGTTTTGCATTCTCTCTGTCTCCTTGTTGTATGGATTGTGTATGCATGTAATGAACATAAATTTCTGATGTTAAATTGGATCTTTTATGCTTTTTCATGCTTGTGAGAATTATCATTTGATGCGCCTCGCTCCATCTCACTCCACTCCACACATTCGTTGCACTCAATTCCACTCCGCGCTAATCACCTCACTCGTTAGACTACCGTCCACTCGCCAACCGAAGTACGGCATCGCGACCGCTACATCCATCTCGCCTTGAGAAGCGGTGATTGCGACCCGCATAGTTTACATTAGTGTAATTGGTCGTAAGACCACCAACCAAAGCCCCCTTCTTTTGCTTACTTCAATTAACTCTCATAACAATAGTTTTGGAGTCTAAATCGTTCGACGCCAATTGCATTCCTCAAGAGACCGACATCCGGGGATTTATTCCCAACTTTATTACTTGTGCGACCGGTACGCTTGCCGTATTTTATGCGCATCATATTTCACTCAGGAACTGTTTTGTTTTGTGTATCTTTTCCTTTCTATAATTTCGGGACGAAATTCTTTTAAGAGGGAGAGAACTGTAATGCCCCAAAATTCGGAAATTATCTAGTAAGGGTCACACGGCCTTGGACATAGGCGTGCCCATGGCCGTGTCCTGCTATGAGTTGGATGACTTACCATGTGGTCGACGAAATGCAGTCAATGATAATTGGAGGTCGTGCACACGGCCTGAGACACGGGCGTGTCCAGGGTAGTGTCCTGCTCGGGCTATTAGCCGGGCTATGTCGAGTAAGTTACATTGCATGGGACAGAGGCGTGTCTGGCACACGGCATATGACATGGGCGTGTCACATGGCCGTGTCCTCTTCGGGATGTTTTGGTCCTGTATCAATTGACACGGGCATGTCAAAGGTTGACACAGGCGTGTCTAAGCCCGTGACCTGGTCGAGATGTGATGGTTTCAACTTTGATTGAGGCACACAACCTTGGACACGGGCTTGTTGCAAGCTGTGTTCGCCCAGAAATGTTATTTTCAGGGCGAATCGTGGCCATTCATTTCCTTCTATTGGGATACAAGGGCCCAGGCTGGTCCTTGTTGAGTTAAATCCGGGAATAGGGTTCTAAACCCTCATTCATAATCAAGCTTTCCCTTTATAAAGCTTTAGAGAGAGGGGAGAGCAAGGAAGAAGGAGAAGGTCAACTCTGGCCGCCGGTGGAGCTTCAAAGCCCCGATTCTCGATATGTGTCCAGATCTATGGAGGCGAGGCCATTTCAGTGCTTTTCATCTAACAAGATCTCCATGGTGCCAAAGAGAACAATGAGGGTAATGATTCACTTCTTGTACATGTGAATTCTATTTCCTTTTTGCAGAGGAAACTCCCTCCCGTGAGTGAGCGGTGAGTGCGAGGTATTTCTTCGGGTAGACATGAATAGTCCTCGTTGTTTGCATGTACAGTCCGGAATCGAAGTATGGACATAGGCATGGTGTGTGAAGCCTACCAGGACAAGTTGGTCTAGATCGGTGATGTTTCTTTATGAATGAATAGCTGGAGAAGACTCCGTGCCGATGGTTATTTTCCGGTTTTCTATACGATAGATTGCAGCAGGGAGCCTTGGGGACTAACTCCAAGGTGCACCCGATAAACTGGGAAGAAGCGTGATTCTACCATCTTGGTGGCCTGGGAGCCAACTTGCACATAACTTGGTCATGTAAATTTTGTGTGATCGATTTGGGACTCAGGGAAGCTTGACCCGCGCCTATGGCTTAAATTGACGTGGCGGTGTGTGCAACGGGTTATGCGGAACCGGTCCCGCTATATGTGGTTCGGTTAAAGTGACCTACGGTACGTGTTACTTACCGTTGGCATAGATGGAGGGTCTTAGGCTTAGGCCGGAAAAACTATAATGCTTACGAGGTTTGCCATCCTGGCGGAGGTGGCGAGACGACAGATTTTTACCAGGTTCACCGAGTAAGTGCCCTGAAAGCACGGGGTGTGTGGTCGTGCGGGCCTGCACCTGTGGTGTATTGTGCAAATGTTGTACTTTCATATTAATTATTGGATTATACTAATGCAATGCAGTGAAGGAGCACCACTGTAAGACCCCCTTTTTTTTTCTTTTTCAACCACCGGGGTCTTAGGCCCAGAATCGCCGCTTTGCGGTGACTCCTTCACGTCCTGAAGGGTCATCACCACAAGGCGCCGATTCTGCCGGCCAATTCGATCACAGAAAGGTAGCACAATAAATGAAATAAGAGCAATGCAGTCCACAGCAATAGATCACATATATAGAATAAAAATCTCCACGAAGGGAGTGTCCACAGAAAACATCAGAGTACTATAAATGTGGGCTTATGCCCGATACATCATGTCCTCACTACAATATCACTCATGCGGAAGCTAAAACAGAAACTACTCGGGGTCGAGACTCACGGTCCCGGCTGTATGAACTCCGGAGCTAGACTGCCCCATCTCTAGGCGCACCGATCTCTGGGGCTGCTCCTCCATGCTGGGCTCCACGATCCCCTAAATGATGCGGTTCGAAAACCATTAGTCATAAAGACTAAGCCCTATCATCCCCCACCCCTTCCCCCATGGCTCCTAGGTACCGAGCAGGGAGGAAGAAAGGGAAGGACATGACGGTAGAGATTAATCAAGAAACAGATGACAGCGGAACTAATCTAACAAGTCGTATTCGGTGAGCAGTTAATATAATTGTTATAATAAGTCTAGCAGTAAGAAAAGCAAATATATGAATTTAACCTTCACTTATGCGAGAACACATAAGCAAAAGGGATCTTTTGCAAGGCTCCCATCGTATAAGTGTCCCATACCACTTATACCTTGGGGTGTCGGTTATCAAACAGCAATGGTTGTTATATATTGAAATTAACCTTTGATTTATAAACTTGCCCACATAAGCTTATAGACCAAGGGGTCGTTTTGCAGGTCCTAATGTATAAGCATCCCATACCACTTATACCTTAGGTGTCAGGGTTAAATGAATCGATTATGCTATGACATGCTAGTGGGTATGATGAAACATGCAAGTGCAACTCACACACCCGACTCTGTGCACACAGACCTTTAGTTCCCCCTTTCGGAGTCGTTACCTCCCAGGATACCTCCGTAGTGGCGGACGGAAGCGGTGGGTTGGGCCTCGCCCACCTCAAAACCAGTAAAAGGACCACTGGTCTGACCTATCGTACGCCTCAACGCTTGGTGCACTAAGCGGACGCCTGCGTACTCTTGCCGGCTGGCGCACCGGACTTCTGTTTGGCGAAGTGCTAATCACCTCGCCGAGTCAACGATATCGGTGTCGGTGCAATCGAACTCCCCGATATCGAAAAACCCACCACCTTAACTTTTCCTATTTTATGCACATGCAAGTTTATCGTAAACACACAAAACCGAGCCGAAGCTCCCCGGACCAAAACGTCCGTCTCCAAACCAACCGAGCCGAAGCTCCCCGGACCCAAACGTCCGTCTCCAACCAATCGAGCCGAAGCTCCCCGGACCATCCCGTCCGTCTCCAAACCAACCGAGCCGAAGCTCTCATCAAAATCCCTGTGCCAACAGTGTTTGTGAAAAGTGCAGCCCTAGTTACTAAGTTACTCTTGTCGGTTTGTTATTACAGTTTACGTTAGCCCAGGACTGCCCCCGGTATTCCCCGTGAAGGGCTCTCAAGTGGCACTAGGAACCAAGACGGCGGCATTACGACCCGAAGTTCCCTTTCGCAAGGCACTTATTATTATTGGTTTATCTCCCTTAACCCGATTCCCTTCTCATATTACGATAGACTATCCTAGGGTGATTTTTAACCTTCCTCTCTTCGGGAAAAGGCGATCTTTCGCTGAAACCCGAGCACCTCTTAACTCTAACTATCACCACTTCTCA
Organism: Platanthera zijinensis; assembly: GCA_039513925.1. NCBI lineage: Eukaryota > Viridiplantae > Streptophyta > Magnoliopsida > Asparagales > Orchidaceae > Platanthera > Platanthera zijinensis. Next base: position 134,160,486 of record CM077083.1, read on the forward strand.
CTACTCCTTATACTTTCCTATTGTGATTTCCTCCACCATTGCCCACCCAGACAATATGATTAACTCCAATGCCTTCCTCAGATCGTGTCCTATTGCATTTCACAATTGCTATATGCAGACCGACCTAGACTTCATGTCGAACCGGTTATGCAATGATCCAATACTCATCCAAATGCCCTAAATTATTTACTGGAGACTCACTGTAACACCCCAAAAAGGCCCCAAAAAGACTGAACATGAAGTTTGAGTAGCAGGCTGGTTTACACGGCCTGGGACACGGGCGTGTCCCAGGGCGTGTCGGGTGTACACGGCCTGGGACACGGGCGTGTCCCAGGGCGTGTTCGATTTATTTTGCGGAATTGGCCTATTCAAGTCAGAGCCGGACACGGCCTTGAACACGGCCTTGAACACGGGCGTATCAGGCTGGACACGGGCGTGTCATCTGCCGTGTTCCGACCCGTGTACTGGTTGCAGCTCGATGTTGCAGGAGACACGGGCGTGTCTCAGGTTTGACACGGGCGTGTCAGGTCCAACACGGGCGTGTCGATGACCCGTGTTGTTCAGTCGGTTCAAACTGTGTGTACCGCTTAAGGGGTACACGGCCTGTGACACGGGCGTGTCACAGGCCGTGTCGGCCAAAAAATGGGTTTTTGGGAAAATCTTGGCCGTTCAGTTTTCTCTCTTTTGATCCAAGGGTCCAGGTGGTTTCCTGGCTGGGTTATTACGTGAAGTAAGGATGAAGAGTCATTCTTCATTTGTGCTTAAGAGAGAAAGAGAGAGGAAGAGAGGAAGAAGGAGGAGGAGAGCAAGCCACCGGCGGAGCTCCCGTGGTCCGATTCGTGATCCGAAGCCGGCGTTGTGAAGGCAAGGCTGCTGCGGTTCTTTCTCACCGGCTAGTTTGCGATGGCACCGAAGAGATCGACAAGGGTAACGATCTCCCTCCTTGGACATGTGAAGTCCTTCTTTTCTGCATTGCATAGGGAAAACCCTTCCCCGCGAGTTGGCGGTGGGTTGTGGTGTCCCTTGCGGTAGATATGTGAAGTCCCCCTTGTTAGAGGCCGGAATTGGAGTACGGCTCTAAGCATGCTGTGTGAAGCCCATCTGGATGTAATCTGGATTGGTGATGCTTGTTTGCATATCAGAGAAGGCTCCGTGATTATGGCTTGTGATGCCTATGGCTTGTGATGCCTTATTCCTACCTGTTGCTTGGTGCGGCAGGAAGTACTGGACGATGTCCAGGAAATGAAGAGGGTTGGATGCAACTCTTGTGGCCGTGTGTTGCCACTTTGTGAGTAGTTGAGCCGTTGGGCTGCAACTCGATGAAAAGGCAGATTGCCGAACAGGAAAGGTGAAACCGACCCGCGCCTATAAAAAGCCATGGATACTTCCGTATTCGAGGTGGCTCGGCGACTTGAGCAACGGGGGGTGGCTGATCCGTACCTGCATTAGGTCCGTCCGACTTGGAAGCCTGGTATAGGTTTTGTGGGAGCGCCTAATGAGAGTCTTAGGCCCGCGCGCCGGAAAGACTAGAAATGCTCAAATACCGTGTAGACGGTGGTGTTGACCCTGGTATTCCGGTACACCGAAAATGTGCCCTGAGTGCACGGACTGTCGGGCCGGGTGGCCGATGGTTGTGATGGCTTGAATGTGCCTGCGCGCACATAGTTTCTATTTGATGATGCCATGCTTGCAGGGAAAGAATGCTCATGCCCCGAGAAAGGGGTAGGATTGTTATAATTGGGTCAGCTGAATGCTGACCGTTGCATTGTTTGCCACCGGTTGGGTGGTTTGTTCCCGTGCAGGTGCTGGAGTGCTAAGTGGGAAATGATGGGCTGAAGCCCTACTGCTGTTGCTGCTGCTGCTGCGGCTAGCCCTTGAAGGCTAAGCGAATGGCTTTGTTTTGTTTTCTCTTGTGCTCATGTATGGCCGGCCTGCGCGCCGAAGTTTGTAAAACATGCTGTATGTTCAGAGGAACTGTAAGGCCTTAAGGCCAAACTCTTGTGGTTGTGTACATTCCGTGGTATATATATAAAGGTGGTTTTATATATTGGACATTCCGGTTGAGAGTTCAAAGTTGTAACTTAAAGCTTCCGCTATAATGCTCTGAGTTAGGATTCGTATTTGGTTTGGTATTATCCTGTGACCTCACCGTCTGTTTGTGGCATATAGTGTGGGGCCCCGGCCGGACCTTCTACTATACGTCATTTAACGGATGGGGTCGTTACATTTTGGTATCAGCTTTTGTCGGTCTTCCTCTTTCGAATTCGTGGTCGAATTCTTTTGTGGGGTGGCGAGCACGTGTTTGTGCGACCTGCTGTAACGCTAATGAACTCTGGAATGTCCATTAAGGAATGTACAAAATCTTATTTGAGGAATCTGCGCGTTCCTTTTTGTGTTGTTTTGCTTGCATACGTTCGCTAATGTGTGTCTTGTCCACCTATAGGTGACACGTAGTGGTGCTAGGCAGTCTGAGCCCCAGCGCTCTGATGAGAGTGCGGCACCAGCTGAGGTGCCCACACCTCCTCCATCTGCGAAAACTGTTCGCTTAGTGGCTGAGGCGCTATTTGCCATGATTCAGCCGACCGGGCAAGCGCAGCCGGCGGTAGTGCCAGTTCGTGTTGATGTAAGACCCGAGCCGGTTGAGGCTGTAGATCCACGAGCAGCTGACCGACAGTTGAAGCAATTCATGAGCTTCAGTCCTCCTACGTTTGCGGGAATGGGATCCCCAACGCAGGCGGAAGATTGGTTATCGCATGTCAAGAGGATAATGACAGCGATCAGGGCGGAGGAAACTCTCAAGGTCACCTTAGCCACCTTCATGCTTGAAGGGGAGGCGCGGTTGTGGTGGGACGAGGTTGAGCTACACCATTTGGCGGGCAGGCAATTAACACAAGTGTCGATTGAGGAGTTCTCTCGAATCTTTCTGGCGAAACATGTCCCAGCGGCGCAACGCATTGCTATAGAAAATGAGTTCCAACGGTTAAAGCAAGGGGAAGATAGTGTGGATATCTACTTGCACGAGTTTACCAGGTTGGGACGTTATGCGGGAACAATCTTCACAGATGACCAAAAGAAAACGAATCGGTTCTATGAAGGATTGCGGGATGAGTTGCGATTCCTGCTTTCGAGTTCTGTGAGCCAAGGGTTTCAGGCGTTGGTTGATACTGCGTGCGCGTTGGAGAAGAACATGAGGCGAGTGCAAGGGAACAAGGGCTTGGTTGTGTCGAAGCCAGAGTTTCAAGCACCTCGCCCGAGCAAGTCGTTTTACCAGAAGAAAGGGGGCAAGAGGTCCAAGCCATCTGGGCAAGTGACTACGACCGTTGTGTCGGGAGCGACATCAAGGCCGGATGCTCGTACATGCTATAACTGTGGCCGGGTGGGGCATATTGCTCGTGACTGTCGGGTTGTGCAGCCCAAAGGGGACAAGAAGACGGGTGCGTCGTATGCTGCGAAGGGCAAAGCGGTGGTGGATTCCTCTGCTTCCCAGGCGCAGCCCCGAATCTATCAACTTGGCCAACAGGAAGCGATTAAGCAAAGTGACGTCGTCACAGGTACGAGTTGAGTTAGTTTACTTGCTGTGCTTTTGGTTTTGGTTTTGTTTAGCTTGTGCATGATGTGTGTGTGCTGCAGGCTTTGTCCTGATTCGGAATAATTTAGCGAGAGCCCTGTTTGATATGGGTGCTTCGCATTCTTTTCTGTCTGAGGATTTCGTATCTCGCATTGGGGTACCAAGTCATGTGACGGTGGATAGTACAAGGGTGCTATTGCCGAATGGCTGTGTAATGCTTGCGGATAGGGCTTGCGATGTGGATGTGTAGATAGGAAGTCGGGATTTCGGTTTGAGTGCAACTGTGCTACCGTTATCGGAGTTTGATGTGATCTTTGGTATGGACTGGCTCTCGGAGCAGCGTGCCTTTATTGATTGTAACTCCAAGGAGATTACACTGGGCCAGAATACCGGGCTTGTGACGAAGTTCGCTGGTATGCGAGGAGTTGGCGGAACGTTGTTGTCTGCACTCCAAGTCGTCAATGCTATTCGGAAGGGCGCGGAGTTATTCTTCACGCTAATTCAGGCTGTTGAGCCAAAGGCCAGTGTCGGTGAAGTGCCAGTTGTGTCAGAGTTTGCCGATGTGTTTCCTAAAGATCTTCCTGGGTTACCACCCCAGCGGGAGATTGACTTCTCTATTGAGTTGGTGCCAGGTGCGAAACCTGTGGCCCGCTCTCCATATCGCGTCGCGCCAAAAGAGATGGCTGAGTTGAAAGTCCAATTGCAAGAGTTGTTGGAGCAGGGATATATACGCCCAAGTATGTCACCTTGGAGCGCGCCTGTTCTCTTTGTGAAAAAGAAAGACGGTAGCTTACGGTTGTGTATTGACTACCGCGAGTTGAATAAGCTGACGGAGAAAAACAAATATCCGATTCCGAGGATAGATGACCTCTTTGATCAGCTGGCGGGATCAACGGTCTATTCCAAGTTGGATTTGAAATCGGGATATTATTAGCTAAGGATTCGGGAAGGTGACATTCCCAAGACAGCGTTTGGAACACGCTACGGGCATTATGAGTTCACGGTAATGCCGTTTGGCCTATGTAATGCGCCTTCGGTATTTATGGACCTAATGCATCGAACGTTCCGAGAGTATTTGGATTTGTTTGTTATTGTGTTTATCGATGACATATTAGTATACTCTCAGTCGGAAGAGGATCACGCAAACCATTTGCGGTTGGTCTTGCATACCCTGCGGAGGAATAAGCTTTTTGCCAAGTTCTCAAAGTGTGAGTTCTGGCTCTCTTCAGTGGCCTTTTTAGGCCATGTGGTAAGCGGAGAGGGTATTGCGGTGGATCCGTTGAAGATAAGTGCCATCCGAGATTGGCCAGTGATGTCTTCAGTGGCCGAGGTCAGGAGCTTCCTTGGACTTGTGGGCTACTATAGACAGTTTGTGGAAAACTTCTCACGGATTGCTTTACCTCTCACCACGCTGACGAGAAAAGATCAAAAGTTCATTTGGACGCCGGAGTGCGCGCGAGCTTTTGAAGACTTGAAGAGTCGTTTGACCACGGCGCCTGTGTTGACATCGTCATGTGGTACCGATGGGTATGAGATCTATAGTGATGCATCAGGGAGCGGCTTAGGCTGCGTTCTTCTGCAGTTTGGGAAAGTGATTGCTTATGGCTCGCATCAGTTGAAAGTGCATGAGCGGAATTACCCCGTCCATGATTTGGAGTTGGCGGCGGTAATCTTTGCGCTCAAGTTGTGGCGACACTATCTATATGGCGTGAAGGTGGATATCTATACGGATCATAAGAGCCTAAAGTATTTGTTGGATCAGAAGGATCTGAATATGCGACAACGAAGATGGATGGAGTTCCTCGGGGACTACACCTTCGAGATTCACTATACTCCCGGGAAGGGAAATGTGGTCGCTGATGCGTTGAGTCGGAAGACTCCGGTGCGGGCAAGCTGGTTGCAGAGGCATGATCAGCGTTTGATCCAGGAATTGGAAGTAATGGAGATATCGTGTGTTGACAAGGGTGCGTCAACCGATGCATGTTTGAACTGGACGGAGGTGCAATATGACCTTACGGACAGAGTTCGGCGAGCAACAGAGCTTGATGGAAGTCTCCAGCGCTATGCAAAAGATGGGCCGGATGATCAATTCTCTTGGGATAACGGGTTGTTACGGAGAAATGGTCGAGTGTGCGTCCCAAGTGTGGGTAAATTGAGGGAAGAGTTGATGTACGAAGCTCACTTTGCAAAGTACTCAGTTCACCCAGGGAGCACAAAGATGTACAGGGATATGAAAAAGCTGTTCTGGTGGCCCGGACTAAAGAAAGATGTCGCACGTTATGTGGCTGAATGCACTACCTGTGCGTTGGTGAAAGCAGAATGCCAGAAGCCTGGCGGTTTCCTGAAGTCATTACCTATTCCGGAGTGGAAGTTCGATGATATTTCGATGGATTTCGTGCACGGGTTGCCGAGATCTCAACGCGGTCATGATTCAATCTGGGTGATTGTGGACCGGTTGACGAAAGTGGCGCACTTCCTTCCAAATAGAAGGGACGATTCAGTGGAAACCTTGGCCAAGCTTTATGTGGAGCAGGTTGTTCGACTGCACGGTGTTCCTCGGAGCATCGTTAGTGATCGTGATGGGCGGTTCACATCGAATGATTGGCGGCTCGTTCATCAAATGTTGGGTACAAAGTTAGCGTTTAGTACGGCCTTTCATCCCCAAACGGATGGCCAGACTGAACGAACCAACAGGACGATGGAGGATATGCTCCGCATGTGCGCCCTAGACTTTGGTAAGAGATGGGAAGATTATATATTTCTCGTCGAATTTGCCTATAATAATAGCTACCAAGCGAGTATTGGTATGGCACCATTTGAGGCGTTGTATGGGCGTAAATGCCGTACACCGTTAGCTTGGGCAGAAGCAGGCGAATCTAAGCTGAGTGGGAAAAAGGAAGTCGAAGAAGCTACTTCGCTCATACGCTCTATTCGGGAGAGGCTATTGATAGCCCAAGATCGTCAAGCAAAGTACTACAATGCCAAACATCGGAACGTGGAGTTCGCGGTGGGTGATTGGGTATATTTGAAGATCAAACCCTTCAAAGGCATGTCCAGGATTCGGCGTTTGACAAAGCTAAGTCCGAGGTATCTTGGTCCGTTTGAGGTGGTGGAGCGAGTTGGGGAAGCTGCTTATCGACTAGCACTTTCAGCGGACTTGGGTGGATTACATGATGTATTTCACATCTCAGTCCTTCGTAAGGCGGTAAAGGATCCAGCTCAAGTAGTGGAGCATGATCGGGTACCGGTCGAGTATGGGCTAACGACGAGGGTTAGACCCATTCGGATCGAGGATCGAGCCGAGAAACAGTTGCGGAACAAAGTGATCGGGATGGTCAAGGTCCGATGGGACTATTGTGGCCGTGAAGAGCTAACATGGGAGCGAGAGCAGACCATGCGAGCTGAGTTTCCCGAGTTATTTGTATAAACTGTAGACCGTGTACTTTTTGTTATAACAGAGTTATAGCATTGCTGGGTTTTGTTTCTTTACCGTGCAAATTTCGGGACGAAATTTTGTTAAGGGGGGGAGGGTTGTAACACCCCAAAAAGGCCCCAAAAAGACTCAACATGAAGTTTGAGTAGCAGGCTGGTTTACACGGCCTGGGACACGGGCGTGTCCCAGGGCGTGTCGGGTGTACACGGCCTGGGACACGGGCGTGTCCCAGGGCGTGTTCGATTTATTTTGCGGAATTGGCCTATTCAAGTCAGAGCCGGACACGGCCTTGAACACGGCCTTGAACACGGGCGTATCAGGCTGGACACGGGCGTGTCATCTGCCGTGTTCCGACCCGTGTACTGGTTGCAGCTCGATGGAGCAGGAGACACGGGCGTGTCTCATGTTTGACACGGGCGTGTCAGGTCCAACACGGGCGTGTCGATGACCCGTGTTGTTCAGTCGGTTCAAATTGTGTGTACCGCTTAAGGGGTACACGGCCTGTGACACGGGCGTGTCACAGGCCGTGTCGGCCAAAAAATGGGTTTTTGGGAAAATCTTGGCCGTTCAGTTTTCTCTCTTTTGATCCAAGGGTCCAGGTGGTTTCCTGGCTGGGTTATTACGTGAAGTAAGGATGAAGAGTCATTCTTCATTTGTGCTTAAGAGAGAAAGAGAGAGGAAGAGAGGAAGAAGGAGGAGGAGAGCAAGCCACCGACGGAGCTCCTGTGGTCCGATTCCTGATCCGAAGCCGGCGTTGTGAAGGCAAGGCTGCAGCGGTTCTTTCTCACCGGCTAGTTTGCGATGGCACCGAAGAGATCGACAAGGGTAACGATCTCCCTTCTTGGACATGTGAAGTCCTTCTTTTCTGCATTGCATAGGGAAAACCCTTCCCCGCGAGTGGGCGGTGGGTTGTGGTGTCCCTTGGGGTAGATATGTGAAGTCCCCCTTGTTAGAGGCCGGAATTGGAGTACGGCTCTAGGCATGCTGTGTGAAGCCCATCTGGATGTAATCTGGATTGGTGATGCTTGTTTGCATATCGGAGAAGGCTCTGTGATTATGGCTTGTGATGCCTATGGCTTGTGATGCCTTGTTCCTACCTGTTGCTTGGTGCGGCAGGAAGTACTGGACGATGTCCAGGAAATGAAGAGGGTTGGATGCAACTCTTGTGGCCGTGTGTTTCCACTTTGTGAGTAGTTGAGCCGTTGGGCTGCAACTCGATGAAAAGGCAGATTGCCGAACAGGAAAGGTGAAACCGACCCGCGCCTATAAAAAGCCATGGATACTTCCGTATTCGAGGTGGCTCGGCGACTTGAGCAACGGGGGGTGGCTGATCCGTACCTGCGTTAGGTCCGTCCGACTTGGAAGCCTGGTATAGGTTTTGTTGGAGCGCCTAATGAGAGTCTTAGGCCCGCGCGCCGGAAAGACTAGAAATGCTCAAATACCGTGTAGACGGTGGTGTTGACCCTGATATTCCGGTACACCGAAAATGTGCCCTGAGTGCACGGACTGTCGGGCCGGGTGGCCGATGGTTGTGATGGCTTGAATGTGCCTGCGCGCACATAGTTGCTATTTGATGATGCCATGCTTGCAGGGAAAGAATGCTCATGCCCCGAGAAAGGGGTAGGATTGTTATAATTGGGTCAGCTGAATGCTGACCGTTGCATTGTTTGCCACCGGTTGGGTGGTTTGTTCCCGTGCAGGTGCTGGAGAGCCAAGTGGGAAATGATGGGCTGAAGCCCTACTGCTGTTGCTGCTGCTGCTGCGGCTAGCCCTTGAAGGCTAAGCGAATGGCTTTGTTTTGTTTTCTCTTGTGCTCATGTATGGCCAGCCTGCGCGCCGAAGTTTGTAAAACATGCTGTATGTTCAGAGGAACTGTAAGGCCTTAAGGCCAAACTCTTGTGGTTGTGTACATTCCGTGGTATATATATAAAGGTGGTTTTATATATTGGACATTCCGGTTGAGAGTTCAAAGTTGTAACTTAAAGCTTCCGCTATAATGCTCTGAGTTAGGATTCGTATTTGGTTTGGTATTATCCTGTGACCTCACCGTCTGTTTGTGGCATATAGTGTGGGGCCCCGACCGGACCTTCTACTATACGTCATTTAACGGATGGGGTCGTTACACTCACCATGATATAAATGACCTAAATCCAGAAAATGGAAATTTTCCTAATCTATTTGGCATTTAATTAAATTCCTCAAAAATCCCAAGGGTTATCGGTTTGAACATGAACTACCCTAAGTAATCATGCAAGATGTCCAGCAAATTCATGATAAATAGTAGGTTATCTCAATAGGTTAAATCCTAAGTATCATAATTTTTCTATCATTAAAAGGGCATGAAAACTATTTTCGAAATAATCTCTAACTTCTGTTGTTTATGAATCAAGTACAGAAAATATTCTTCCAAAAATTATAAATAATTTATGCCATGCAGATAAAGACCTAAAATTAGCACTGGCCAAGTTTCATAATTTTTCAGCAAGTACTTTATCCATAACTAATTTTTAAATAATAAACCCCTCTCTAATATCTGTGAACAAAGTACTAGATTTACTCAACATAAAATTCTATAAAAACTCAGGGACCAATGTTCTACTAGTCAAGTTCTAAATCCAGAATTTTAACTGATTATAATTAATTTAAAACCTCCAAATATTTGAAATAACAAATCGAGCTATTAATTCTTTAACACATGAAGTATAATATTTATTAATCATAAAATTCCAGGAAAATTACCATAAGTCTAAAACATCCTAAAACTCCCTCCTCCCGAGTTTCATAATTTTTAGATTAGATTTAGTGCTTAAAATAACTAAATTACATGTTTATCCTAATCTAAAATCTCAACTTCCGAGGTACCTAATTACCTCCAATTCCTTCACTGTTTCAACCAAAGGGTTTTCAGCATATCATCCCACTCTCCTCCAAGTTTCAAGGGCATACAAGAGCTTTTGCTCCTATGTCCTTCACAAACCTCAAACTCCCACCCACTGGATTTGAGCCGATCTCTTAGGGTAAAATCCACCCTAATCCTCATCATTTTTCTCCAAGCAGGTTATAACATCCTTCTAAGTCAGGGGTCAGAATTTCAGCCTCTGTTGAGGTGATTTGACCTTTCCAAACTCTTAGTGCACTTTTTACTAAAAGATGTCTCACTAATGCCTAGTTGAGGGTAGAAGGTTTCCCACCCAAAACACCACCAAATCAGTTGGAATTTTGTACAGACCTAGGTTTAATAGCCAGGGACCACTCACCAAAATTTGGGAGGGTTTGGAGGTCATTTGACCACTTAAATAAATTCCTCTAAGTTTATTAAATTAAAACAAAAACTTTAGGCAAATATCTCCAAAAATTCCCATTTTGGTCTGCTGTTAGGTATAGCTAAGGTTAACCCCCTGCCCAAATTTCAGGTCATTTGGACAAGGGACGAAGAGTGGGCATCCATTTTAATTTCTGCCCAACTCTAGGTACAACCCCCACTAAAACGGGTGCTGCGGCCGAACCGCTTACCCAAACGAGTTGAAACCAATTTTAGATTTATCTAGACTCGTAGGGCTACAACTTTCGTGTTTGGTCATTTTTCCTAAAAAGGCCTCTAAGTGCCTCATTTTGCAGCCCCAAAATATATTCAAATAATACATCTCTCCATTATGTAATATATAATAATCTATATATTATAAAAATTATTCTACTGTTCATCTTCTTCATGAAACCGAAAACAGACACAGAAAACCACTTTTCCTGTAAGCATTCCGTGATCCGTCGCCGGCCGTCCGGTCACTTCCCTGGCCAACCACCACCACAACCACCTCCGTTGAGGCGATGGCTAGCGGTCGGCGGTGGTTTGGCCGCAGGAGGTGGCGGTTTCCGGCAAACTCAAAAATACCTTTTTCATTGTTTTCCCATGAAAACGAGAGATGGGTCTGGCTCCGTTGAGCGCGAACTTCCTTCTAAGAATCCTAAGATCTACCCATGAAAGAGAAGAAGCAGAGGAGGACCTTGTTCGCGGTTTGGAGGCGAGAAGAGCGACGGGGTGCCATGACGCAGTGGTGGCGTAGCCGAACTTCTCCTACAGCAAGAACAAAGATCTGATCCATTTACTTGAGCGTGTAAACTTCTCCTCTTGCCCCAAGTGAGCTTTTATAAGTCAGAAAGTGGGGAGGTGAAAGGGTAAAGCCGTAATGGCCATGAAGGCTCCTCTTAATAGCCTTTCGGTTACAGTGACAGGATAAGAAATGGTGGAAGATGAACAGGTGTGTCCAGTTGGCGGTTTCCTATTGGACCAACACTTCCTCCTTTATTATATAATTATAGAAGGAAAAACGGCCCGTAATTACTCCTGGTGTAACTTCCCACACCAGTATTTATTTCCACGCGTGTTAGAATAATTTCGGGCCTGAACCGTCGTTTCGGCCAATGTCACGGGCGTGACACATAGGTCACGGGCGTGACAGGTCCAGGTGACAATTTTTGGGGTCGACGATCATCGAACTGAGATCGACGATCGTCGAAGGGTGGTCACGCCTTAGGTCACGGGCGTGACACCTAGGTCACGGGCGTGACAGGCCCGAACAGCAATTTTGAGGTCGACGATCGTCGAACTGAGATCGACGGTCGTCGAAGGCTGGTCACGCCCTAGATCACGGGCGTGACACTTGGGTCACGGGCGTGACAGGCCCGTGTTCAATTTCGACGATCGTTTTACGGGGATCGACGATCGTCGAAGGAGTCACGCCCCTGGTCACGGGCGTGACACTTTGGTCACGGGCATGACATGTCCGGGCTGCTAGATCGACGATCGTCTCACGGAGATCGACGATCGTCGAAGGGGTCACACCCTAGGTCACGGGCGTGACACCTTGGTCACGGGCGTGACATGCACGGGCAGCAAGTTCGAGGATCGTCTCGCGGAGATCGATGATCGTCGAAGTAGTCACGCCCAAAGTCACGGGCGTGACGGGTCGGTCACGGGCGTGACCAACCCGTGACCCGAAACCTACATCGATTTATTTCAATTTTTGGGCTTCACAGGGTTCTGTCACGACCAACCGACTCCTAGGGGTCTAGCCGGAAATGGGATGTTACAACCACCACCCCAAGAAAGGGTTGGGGTCGTTATAATTTGGTCAGATTTAGCTGACCGTTGCTTTTGTTTTCCACCGTTATGGTGGATTGTTGCTAGCAGGTACAGCGGAGCCTAGTGGCAAATAGCGGGCTGAAACCCTTGTTGCTGTGCCGGCCCTCGAAGGCCTTTGAGAATGTTTACTTTTATTCTCATGTGTGACCGGTCTGCGTGCTGATGTTTGGAAGACACCATTTGCTTAAAGTAAACTCAGGTAAGGCCATAAGGCCAAGTAGTTTGTGTATTTGTATGCTCATTCCTATTTTGGGTATTTAGTGGACATTCATGCTGTATTTTGGGTTCTTTTCTTTGCAACTTTTAAAAGCTTCCGCTAGAATGTCCTTTTTGTAGGACGTTGTTATTGGAAGGATGGTTTCATTTAGTAACCCACTGGTCTGTGTGTGGTATATGGCGTCGGGCCCCGACCGGACCTACTGCAGTCCGGAATGTCTATATTCTTGAGAATGTAGCTGTAATTAATGCTGCTAAAAACGACTATATTCTTGAGAATATTGAGCATTAATTATCAGAGCATTACAGTCTTAATATAATAGAATTTGAAATCAAACTGATAGTCGAACTAAAGTTCTGCAGAGAAGAATAGTCGAAGAGAACCTGGAAAGAGTTAGCCAAACTCAGCAATGATTTTGTCGATCTAAGCTCCAAGTTCGTCGAGCTAAGAATTCTCCTTCGTCGATCTTAGCTCCAAGATCGTCGAGATGAAAATATACATGCCAATTTGAGCTCCAAGTTCATCGAACTGACATAGTCCTTCATCGAGCTGAACTTCTGATATGAGATCATAATTCGTCGATCTCAGCTAGACTTTCGTCGAGCTCAACTCAGAGAAGGAACTCTGAGTTCGTCGATCTAAGATCGATGATCATCGAACTGAGTTCAGCTATCGTCAAACGAATTTCCTACAATAATTTTAACTGCTTTTCCTTTGAGGCCTTCTGTCTCTAAAGTCTTCTGAAGTGGAGTACTGACCGTCTAAGTTGGTGTTGCTAACTTTGACCCTGGAAAACCTATGACCCAAGACTATATATGGTGGGTCATTCTAAGCAATCCTAATAGTAGTCCTTGCCCAAATAAAAACTGGGGTTCCAACAATCTCCTACTATTTAGGTGAGGATACTATTTACAAAGAATAAAGAAAGAAAATATATCTAGTAGAAATAAAACATTCAGCAGATATATATACAATTGTGCTCTGAAAAAAATACAACAATAATAAAATTCAAAATGCTTAGATAGAAAATTAAGAGTCTTTGTTTGAAGAATCTGAAGAAGGTTTTATGAAAACCATTTTCCTTTTTGGGTCCTCTGCTTCTCTTTGGGTCATCTTCATGTCTTGTGCACCAGGAATTTTAATAGTTGCAGCTCTGGGCATTATACCTTCAGGATGCAAATTCATATAGGTATCAACATTGAAAATTTTTTGTACCTGATATTTGTCTAGTTCTTTCTTTCTGTAAGATGACATAGTTGTAAATTTAGAGGGATCTTTTCCTTCCTCCTTGGCCTTTCTTATCTGAGATAGAGCTATCAGCTCATTAAACCTGGATATTCTATAGTTGGGATCCAAGTCTGGATCATAAGCAGGAGAGGGAGGTCTCTCTAGACTTGTTTCTTCTTTCTAAACATCTTGAACTTTTTGCTTGCTGCTTTGACTATAAGACTGCTGCTGTTGTTTTTTCTGATGGCTGCTAGATTGAGATTCTGACTTAGAAGATCTTTCTTTGCTGCTATGAGTTGGTCTTGATTGATAGGAATAAGAATCAGACCTTTGAGCTTGAGAAATGTTTCCTTCTGATCCTGCTGCAAGAGGAGGAGGAGGAGGTCCTCTCCAAGACTTCTTAGGAGGAGAATTATAAATCTTCAACTTATTTCTTCTCTTTTGCTCATTCTTGGACAGTCTCATCTCGTAGGGAGTATCTGGAGTGAGAGTAATATTATGTAGAATATAGTAGGGAGTATCTGCTATTCGATTTGGTATTGGTGAAGCCTTTGCTGGAGCCTTCTTCTTGGCTTTTATCTTATTAGAAACAAAATTTTTTGAATCATCAGAATCATCATCATCATTATCAGAATCACTAGCAGTATTATCATATAACTAATCAATTTGCTTAAACGAATCAGCTTGATTTATAGCTTGAACTTCTGGCTCTTTAGATGCAATATCTGTAATGACTTGAGCCTGAACATTGTCACTTTTTGCTTCCATATCTTGAAACATAATTTCATCAAGGTTTGGCATGGGGGGCTCAGTGATGAGTTGTAAATATACCTATATTTTCGTATTTTATTTAAGTCAGTTTCGTTTATTTTTTGTTTTTTTTATTAGATTTATTCAATAAATTGCTTGTTTTTGTAAATATTATTTCTAACTTAGCTTTATTTTTATTCCAGAAAAATTCCAGAAAAAATTCCAGAAAAGTCAAAAAAATTGACTGACACGCCCGTGTCAATTGACCGACGCGCCCGTGTCACGCCCCCCGACGATCGCCGGCCACAGGTTCCCAGCTCGACGATCGGCGATCATCAAAACCGAGCCCGACATGCCAAACGTCACGCCCGTGGCAATGCTTGTCACGCCCGTGTCGAGGCTGACCCACAAGCTTAGTCAAACCGTCAATGCTGCCGACATCGAACTGCCAGCTCCCCCGGTCACGCCCCCCTGTTACGCCCGTGACAATTCCTCACGCCCGTGACCTGGGGCGTGACCGCCACGTTTTCTCCCCGAAGTCAAAGCTCCAGTCAAGTCAACCGGTCAGCTCTTGAATAGTAGTGACACGCCCCCCTATCACGCCCGTGACCTAGGGCGTGACCAACCCGAAAATTTGCCTATAAATAAGAGCTTCCAGGAAGCTTATTTTGTTCACTTTTTTGACCACTTTGCTTAGGGGAGGTGCTGCCCAATTGGATTCCATACCTATGTAAGGAGAATTTCTCCCCCCCCCCTCTCTCTCTTAGTTTGTATTAGGGTTTTTTACTTTAATGAAATATGAATTTTTCTCTCTTAACTAGTATGAATAATCCATTTGAATGTGCCTACTTAAGCAATTTTTCGTTCATCTTTTTGTATTTCTTTTATGTTTTCATCTTTTTAGCCTTCGTAACTTAGTTAGATTTAGGGTTTATCGGCATTTCTAGCCGTTGTGCCGTCCGTTTAGTTTTCATTCTCCGCACTTTTTAGCTTTAGCTTTCTCTTCTTTATCATTTTCATTCGTATAGGTTTTATAAACCCCCCCCCTAAAAGTGTTCGTTTTTATTTTCTTTAACTTAGGCTCTTAGGAATGTAAAACTTCTCGTTCCTTTTTAGTTTTATTCTCACTTTTTTGGAGGTTTTATAAAAACTTACGAATAAAAATGTAGTCGTTATAATTTTTCGTCAACTTCATTCTAACTTTTTAATTTCAAAACTTTTAGTCCGGTTAATTTTTATTTCATCTTTTTATGCATTTCTACCGCATTCTAGCGGTAGAAATGCAGTTGTATTAATTTTTTGAGTACGTTCATTTTGCGTTTATTTGCAAAACTTTTCACTCCGGTTAATTTTTATTTTCACTTTTTATGCATTTCTACCGCATTCTAGCGGTAGAAATGCAGTCGTTTTAATTTTCTGAGCTCTTT
This sequence comes from Platanthera zijinensis, assembly GCA_039513925.1. NCBI lineage: Eukaryota > Viridiplantae > Streptophyta > Magnoliopsida > Asparagales > Orchidaceae > Platanthera > Platanthera zijinensis. The sequence goes on from CM077083.1 coordinate 134,176,248, forward strand.
GTTTTTCTCATTTTTGCAAGTGTGTGTGCGTGTATGAATTAGGTTTTACTGCTTTATTTCATTTCTGTAGAGTGCGTGTGTGCGTATGCATTTATTTCCGCCTACTCGTTAAGAGTTAAATGGCGCTTTGCTTTCATTTCCCGCCCACTCGTTTGAGTGGGACTTGTCTTTTTACTGCTTTCATTTTCTTCCTACTCATTTGAGTAGGAAAACTTTGTGTGGGTGCGTGTGTTTTCATTTCTGTAGAGTGTGTGTGTGTGTTTTACTTTCAAGTAGAGTGCGTGTCTGTATGAGATAGATTTACTCCCGCCCACTCATTTGAGCCGGGACTTGCAATTTTATCGCTTTCTCAATTATGTAGAGTGCGTGCGTGTAGGAGATAATTCTATCGCTTTATTTATCGCTTTCTTCAATTAAGAAGAGTGTGTGCGTGTGTGCATTTATTTCCGCCTACTCATTTGAGTAGGGCTTGCTTTATTTACTTTTCTTTATGGTTTTGAAGTGTGCGTGAGTGCCTGCATCAATTAGCCTTCAATTTATCTAATTGGCCTATTTTTCGTGTTTTCTCTTATAATTGTTCAGTGCTCAATTTAACACTCACGTTTCACCTAAAAACATAAAGTCGTCCCCATACCGATGAGTGGCTAATTTCTTTTAGCCTTCGGCATCGAAGAGCATTGGGACATCAAAAATCATTTGAAATTATTAAAAAAACTTTATTTTTATTTTAATTTAAGGACTTAAGGTTTACCCCGGGTTAACGACGCATAGGACCACATAATCGATGTGTGGGCTCTATTTCCGTTATCCATACGCGACGCCGAGAGGCTGCACGTATGGACCGATCCCCCTTGGGTAAAGAGAACTGCGTACGCCCCCTCGAAAGAGGAGAAACGTAGTTCTGCCGGATTGGGTTCCCCACCCAATAGCGGGGTTCTTAGCGTAATGCGGGCGTTAAGGGGAATCCTTCGTCGGACTAACGTTCGGTCGAATAGCCTTAGCGCCCAGGTGAGCGATATCCCTAGACCAAGGTGAGCTCATGTTCTTGGAACCTCCACGGCCAAGTGCCTTTTATTAAATTAAAAACAAAGTTTAATAATTGTTAAGAATTATTTTAGTCTTAATCCGATTCGATGCCGAGCGTTAACCCATCATCGAACTAATTTAGCAAAATTCCGCTTTCTTTCTTTCCGCTTTAATTAAACTAAAAAAATCCCACCTTACTGTTAGTAAGATAATAGTGTTCCTGGAAGAGTAGATATAATCAACGCGTCCCCGAGAATAATACGACCTCGGTATTTTCCTGAATACCGAGTACTACTTGCGATAGGTGCGCTTGCCTCCTTTCGTTAGAAAACTCGATCTTCTAACCGGCCCGCGAAATCAGACCATTTCGAACCAACCACAGTAGGTCTCTGTTCCGCGGCCATCAAGTTTTTGGTGCCGTTGCCGGGGAACCGGTTGTTATATTGAATCCGGGTCTCTATTAATTTTACTTTATTTTCAAATAAAAAATTTTTTATACATAAAAAAAAAAATCTTTCCCCCTTTCGTTTTTTTTAGGGTGTATGACCCGTGGACAACCTTCGAGTTATGAAAATCTTGAATTCGACCCCGAGATCGACCGCTCTCTTGCGCGTATCCGATCTCTCCGTCGAATTCCCTTTTTAGACCCCGCAGAATCTATCGGAGAACCCTCTTCTTCTTCTATGGCCGACCCGAATAATGCCCAACCGGCCGAGCGTACTATGTCTTATTACGCTCGGCCCAACTTGGATTATATGGGGTCGAGTATTGTTCGGCCCGCTGTGGCCAACAATAATTTTGAAATTAAGTCAAGTGTGATTCAAATGATCCAAAATGCTGTGCAGTTCGACGGACAGCCAGATGAGGACCCCAATAATCACTTGTCTAATTTTCTTGAAATTTGCGATACTTTTAAAATTAATGGCGTCACTGATGACGCCATTCGTTTGCGCCTTTTTCCCTTCTCTCTTAAGTCCAAGGCTAAGGCGTGGTTACTCTCCCTCCCGCGGGGATCCATCACGTCCTGGGCGGAGTTGGCCGAGAAATTCCTTACGAAGTATTTTCCGTCCGCGAAAACTGCAAGACTGCGGGCGAACATATCTTCGTTCGTCCAAAACGACTCCGAGTCTCTTTACGAGACTTGGGAACGCTTTAAGGAGTTCCTCCGCCGGTGCCCGCACCACGCTCTGCCAACGTGGTTGTAGGTACAAATTTTTTATAATGGACTGAATAGTCAGACGCGTCAAATGATTGACGCGGCTGCCGGGGGCACTCTGAACAATAAGACCCCCGAGGCCGCCCAGGCCCTTTTCGAGGAAATGGCGGTGAACGCCTACCAGTGGAATGTCCCGCGGGCGCGCCCTAAGCAGGCGGGCATTTTTGAAGTGGATGCCACTGCTCAGCTAGCCCTCCAAGTGGAATGGCTAACTAAGCAGGTGGCGGAGATGTCTGTTGCCTCCTCCACTCTGCCTTGTTTTCTCCCCCCCTCCAACGTCTGCGTAGTCGACGAATTCGTGGACTACATGGGAAATCCGGTGCGTCCCTCATTTCAAAACAACCCTTATAGTAGCCACTAAAATCCGGGTTGGAGGAACCATCCGAATTTCTCTTGGAGCAACCCGAACAACGCGCAGCGTCCCCCTCCCCCTCCTTTTGCGCCAACGTTTCCTCCTCCCCCTCCTATGAAGCCATCCCCGGTGGAGGAAAATTTTAATCGTTATGTCGCGTCCAACGAGTCTAATATCCGGAACATCACCGGATCGCTAAAAAATTTAGAACTCCAGGTTGGACAGCTGGCGCGACTCATGTCAGAACGCGCCATGGGGGCACTGCCAGGGAACACAGAGCCCAATCCAAGGGAAACCGCCAACGCTATAACCCTCCGTAGCGGTAAGGAGGTGGTCGATCCAAAATGGATTGGTCCTCAGGTACATATTTCACCTCCGACCCCTCTTCCCTCTTCTTCGATTACGCAACCCTTACCGATTTTTAACGATAAAACTATTTTAAACAAGGCGTTGCCCTACCCGCATAAGTTAGATAATGAGCGAGTAAACGCGCAATATGAAAAATTTATTTTATTACTTAAACAAATTCATATTAATGTTCCTTTTTGCGAGGCTATCTCGCAAATGCCTAAATATGCGAAATTTTTAAAAGAACTACTTTCTAATAAACGCAAACTCGAGGATATTTCGCATATATCTCTCAACGCTGTCTGCTCGGCGGCTCTTACTAGTAAATTGCCCTTAAAACAAAATGACCCTGGAAGGTTCTCCATCCCGTGCCTTTTTGGCGATGTATTAGTAAAATACGCCTTGGCAGACTTAGGCGCGAGCATTAATTTGATGCCGTTCTCGCTCTTTCTGCGTTTAGGTTTGGGTACTCCTGCTCCTACCAATATGCGCATCCAACTAGCATATCGCTCGGTTAGGTTCCCCATCGGGGTTGTTGAGGATGTCCTTGTCCGAGTAGACAAGTTCACCTTCCCGGTGGACTTCGTCATCTTGGACATCGAGGAAGACGCCAACGTACCAATAATACTTGGTCGCCCTTTCCTCGCGACCTCACGTGCGTTAATTGATGTAAGTAATGGTCAGCTTCTCCTTCGGGTAGGAGACGACCAAGTTACTTTTTCTATTAACTCCTCTATGGAAGACTCGTCGCCGAGCGACGATTTCTGCTATTCTTTAGATTCTTTTTATGGTGATAGTTCTTCCCCGGTTTTCGAGTCCGAATTTTTAAACGAAAATATTTTTTCGCTCGAAAATTTTTATTGCGATGAGGACGCGTCTACGAATATGCCTTTTGAACCAATTGGTTCAAAAGACATTAGCACTAAAACCTCACTAGAAGAACCGCCCATCCTAGAACTCAAACCATTACCCGAATCCCTAAAATACGCCTTTTTGGGGAAAAATGATACACTCCCGGTAATCATTTCTTCGTATTTAAGCGATTCGGAGACCTCCAATTTATTGGAGGTTTTGCTTAAACATCGCCACGCAATTGCGTGGCAAATTTCTGACCTAAAGGGGATTAACCCTTCATTCTGCACTCACAAAATTTTCTTAAACGATAATTGCCGCAAAACCATTCAGCCGCAGCGGCGTCTTAACCCAAACATGAAAGACGTCGTGAAAGCTGAGATAATTAAATTATTAGATGCGGGGATTATTTATCCCATTTCTGATAGTGCATGGGTTAGTCCCATTCATGTCGTGCCCAAGAAGGGCGGTCTGACCGTAGTGGCGAATGAGCACAACGAGCTCGTCCCAACTCGTACTGTTACGGGTTGGCGGGTGGTCATCGATTACCGTAAACTTAATGATGCCACCCGCAAAGACCATTTTCCACTACCGTTCCTTGACCAAATTCTTGAGCGTCTTTCCGGTCATCCTTTTTATTGTTTTCTCGACGGTTTATCGGGGTTTTTCCAAATCCCTATTTCCCCCGAAGACCAAGAGAAAACAACTTTTACTTGCCCCTTTGGCACCTTCGCCTATCGAAGAATGCCATTTAGCGTCTACAATGCGCCGGCTACATTCCAAAGATGTGTGCTAGCAATTTTTGGTGAGCTAGTAGAAGATATTATGGAAATATTTATGGATGACTTTTCTGTATTCGGGTGCTCATTCCCGGATTGTCTTCGTAATCTTGATCGTGTCCTCCAGCGATGTGAGGACACGAATCTTGTTTTAAAATGGGAAAAGTGTAACTTTATGGTTCGAGGAGGTTTGGTCCTCGGCCATAAGATTTTGATTAAGGGGATAGAGGTCGATAAGGCCAAAGTTGAAATCATAGAAAAACTTCCTCAACCGACAAACATAAAATCCATTAGGAGTTTCTTAGACCACGCGGGCTTTTATAGGCGTTTCATTCAAGATTTTTCAAAAATAACAAAGCCGCTTACTCACCTCTTGGAAAAGGAATCACCTTTTGTCTTTAGTAGCGATTGCGAGTCTGCTTTTAATTTTATAAAACAAAAACTTATTAATTCTCTGATTCTAGTGGCCCCTAATTGGTCCCTTCCGTTCGAAATCATGTGCGACGCTAGTGATATTGCCTTAGGCGCCGTTCTTGGCCAACGCATAGAAAAACATTTTCATCCTATTTATTACGCTAGCATGACGCTCACTTCCGCACAAGTGAATTACACGACGACGGAAAAGGAACTCTTAACCGTCGTTTTCGCTTTCGATAAGTTTCACTCGTATCTTACGCTATCTAAAGTTATCGTTTTTACCGATCACTCCGCCCTTAAATATTTATTAGCTAAAGCCGATGCGAAGCCCCGTCTTCTTCGATGGATTCTCCTCCTACAAGAGTTTGACTTGGAGATCCGAGATAAGAAGGGCGCGGAGAATCTAGCGGCAGACCACCTCTCTCGTTTAGAAAATCTGGGTGCGGAAGCGCTCGTCGAATCTGAAATAAATGACAGATTCCCCGAGGAACGCCTTCTCGCCATTCATTCGTCTTCGTCATCTTCGCCTTGGTTCGCAGATTTTGTGAACTACTTAGTCGCGCGGGTACTTCCAAAAGATTTTTCAAGTCATCAAAAGAAGAAATTCTTTTCCGACTTGAAAAATTTCTTTTGGGATGACCCCTTTCTTTTCCGTATCTGCGCGGACCAAGCGGTTCGAAGATGCGTCGCGGGAGTGGAGTGCACGAAAATATTGAGGCACTGCCACGAGGGTCCTGCCGGGGGGCACTATCAAGCCAACCGGACCGCTAGGAAGGCGCTAGAGGCGGGCTACTTTTGGCCCACTCTCTTCAAAGACGCGCACAATTTTGTGCGCGCATGCGATAGCTGTCAGCGGCCGGGTAACATCTCACGTCGCGACGAGATGCCCCAAAATATGTTTTTAGAATGCGAAGTTTTCGATTTATGGGGCATAGATTTTGTTGGCCCCCTACCTCCTTCTTATAAAAATATGTACATTTTAGTGGCGGTCGACTACGTATCGCGGTGGGCGGAAGCGCAAGCTCTCCCCACCAACGATGCGCGAGTCGTCGTTACATTTCTAAAAAAATTATTTTCTCTCTTCGGCACGCCTCGCGCTATTGTTAGTGATAGGGGAACGCATTTCTGTAACGCTCTAATGGCTAAGACGTTAGCTAAATACGGAGTCACGCACAAGCTTGCCACCCCTACCGCCCGCAAACAAGTGGCCAAGTTGAGGTAGTAAATCGAGAAATAAAACGCATATTAGAAAAAACTGTTTCACTTAATAGGAAAGACTGGTCCGCTAAGCTTGACGACGCGTTATGGGCGTATCGTACGGCGTACAAAACCGCTACCGGTTGTACCCCGTTTCGATTAGTCTATTGCAAAGCGTGCCACTTACCCGTAGAACTGGAGCACCGCGTACTTTTGGCATTAAAACTCTTAAACCTCGACTCTAACTTAGCCGCTCAGAATAGAAAACTGCAACTAAACGAGCTCGATGAATGGCGTGCGAACGCTTACGAGAGCAATAAGTTCTATAAGGAGCGTTCTAAGTTTTATCACGATCGAAAAATTAAAACCCCCAAAATTTTTTATCCGGGCGATCTAGTCCTTCTTTACAATTCACGTCTTAGGCTTTTCCCGGGTAAGCTAAAATCGCGATGGTTCGGCCCCTTCAAGGTTGAAGAGGTTTGGCCATATGGGACCATACTCGTCTCCCACCCCGAAAAAGGCACTTTTAAGGTGAACGGTAATCGGTTAAAGTCTTATATAGCGGGCGACCCTGTGATCAGTAGGAGCAAAACCATAACCCTTCTCCATATATAAACCCGCCAATATAGTCAAGCTACGCGACAATAAACAAAGCGCTCCTGGGAGGCACCCCACGTCTATCTTTTTTTACGTCTTTATTTATTATGTTTTCTATTTTTCTAATAAATGCAGGGTTTCTAATGGGCTTCCCCGCACGCGGATCAGGGACGTCTTCTGCCCCCCTCTCTTTTCTTTTTTGTACATATACCTGCTGTCTTGTTCCTCATGCTTAGCATACAACATTGGGGACAATGTTGGATCTAAGTATGGGGGTGTTTTCATATTTTCGTACTTTCTTTTTCACTTACAAAAAAAAAACAAAAAAACAAAAAAAACAAAAAAAAAACAAAACAAAACAAAACAAAACAAAAAAATTTTAAAAACAAAACTTCAAAAAAAATTTATAACAAAAAAAAATCCAAAAAATTTTAATTAAAAATTTTTGAAGTTTCATTTTTGAAACTTTGTCTTATTTTTAACTCGGTCCGCGAGATCCGGCTCATCGAGCCATCCACATAACGAGTCATCTCGCGGCTACCTAGTTTATATTTTTGTAAATATTCTTGTAAATATTTTTGTAAATAATTTTTGTAAATAATTTTTGTAAATATTCTTTCTCTTTCCCCTCTCACTTTTTCCCTCTCATCCTTGTAAATATTTTTTCTTTTTCCCAAATTTTTGCAAATAGAATAAAAATTTCATTAAAAATACAAAAAAAATCACAAAATTTAAAAATACAAAAAAAAAAAATTTCACAAAACTTAAAAATCCAAAAAAAAAAATTCGCATTTTTTCTTTCTTTTTAGCATGTATATATTAAAGATATAACTACAAAACTACAAAAAAAGAGCATAACTTCAAAAAAAAACAACAAAATTTTTTTTTATAAGTTTTGAAATAAATAAATCAAACATTTCTTTCTTAAGTTTCTTGTTATCCAAAACTTTCGTTTTGAGTTTATTTATATGCGAATTTGATCAATTCTTTGTTCACTATTCGTTTATTAATTATAGATTGAAAAATCTAAATAGCCGGGGTTAAGTTTTAAAGAATTTATTATACTTTGTTAAAAATAGGGGACTCGCTTTAGGCACTACTTCTAATTTTTCATAGATAGGAGCATGTGTACCATGTTAGAAAATAACGACTATAGAATTCAATTATGCTTGCTTTTAGCTTTCTGAAAAATTGGAACGTACAATTTATAAAGGTTGCTCTCAATCATTTTTCAATTAAAAATCTAGTTCTCTTTTCTCCCCTTACCTATCCTATCATAACCTACTTGGTATGATAAAAATTTTTTTCCTCAAAAAGAAAAAGATCTTATGTCAATGAGAATAAGATTTCATTCCGTAAACATAGGCACCCAATAATTTAAAAGATTATATGTTACGGAGTAAGAGGATAAAATTCATTACTCCAACACATATACATTGGGTTATTTTTATGAAGAAAGAAAAAATTTTATGTTAAGGAAAATAAGATTTCGTTTTCCTTTAACATCCAAATCAAAAAAAATGGAGGTTCGAGAAAAAAATAACCTCGCCTCAAAATCCAAGCATCTTCATAAACCAACATCAACCCCCCTTAGCCAATTTCATGACTCTAGAATTAATTCAAAAATCTTTTTGAGAGCATAATTCGTAAATTGCATTATTTCCGATAACACTCCTATAAGCTAAAGTTCGTATAACTCCAAACTATTTTCTGTTAATCTAACCAATACAATTATTGCTTTCTATTTGATTACATCAAGAAGTCTTTTGGCCAAAACTTTTGCCCTGTTTAAATCATCTAAATAATTTTAGGACTTATCTCTTATACCCCGTATATTTTTATTTGATCTCTCTTATAATTAATTTAGCGGTAGCAGAACTTAGGTTTTTTTTATTATTCCTTATAAGTTCACCTCAAACTTTTGCTCTGGAATAGCAAAAGCTTAAGTATGGGGGTGTTTGATGAGTTGTAAATATACCTATATTTTCGTATTTTATTTAAGTCAGATACGTTTATTTTTTGTTTTTTATTAGTTTTATTCAATAAATTGCTTGTTTTTGTAAATATTATTTCTAACTTAGCTTTATTTTTATTCCAGAAAAATTCCAGAAAAAATTCCAGAGAAGTCAAAAAAATTGACTGACACGCCCGTGTCAATTGACCGACACGCCCGTGTCACGCCCCCCGACGATCGCCGGCCACAGGTTCCCAGCTCGACGATCGACAATCATCAAAACCGAGCCCGACACGCCAAACGTCACGCCCGTGGCAATGCTTGTCACGCCCGTGTCGAGGCCGACCCACAAGCTTAGTCAAACCGTCAACGCTGCCGACATCGAACTGCCAGCTCCCCCGGTCACGCCCCCCTGTCACGCCCGTGACAATTCGTCACGCCCGTGACCTGGGGCGTGACCGCCACGTTTTCGCCCCGAAGTCAAAGCTCCAGTCAAGTCAACCGGTCAGCTCATGAATAGTAGTGACACGCCCCCCTGTCACGCCCGTGACCTAGGGCGTGACCACCCCGAAAATTTGCCTATAAATAAGAGCTTCCAGGAAGCTTATTTTTTCCACTTTTTTGACCACTTTGCTTAGGGGAGGTGCTGCCCAATTGGATTCCATACCTATGTAAGGATAATTTCTCCCCCCTCTCTCTCTCTTAGTTTGTATTAGGGTTTTTACTTTAATGAAATATGAATTTTTCTCTCTTAACAAGTATGAATAATCCATTTGAATGCGCCTACTTAAGCAATTTTTCGTTCATCTTTTTGTATTTCTTTTATGTTTTCATCTTTTTAGCCTTCGTAACTTAGTTAGATTTAGGGTTTATCGGCATTTCTAGCCGTTGTGCCGTCCGTTTAGTTTTCATTCTCCGCACTTTTTAGCATTAGCTTTCTCTTCTTTATCATTTTCATTCGTATAGGTTTTATAAACCCCCCCCCCCTAAAAGTGTTCGTTTTTATTTTCTTTAACTTAGGCTCTTAGGAATGTAAAACTTCTCGTTCCTTTTTAGTTTTATTCTCACTTTTTTGGAGGTTTTATAAAAACTTACGAATAAAAATGCAGTCGTTATAATTTTTCGTCAACTTCATTCTAACTTTTTAATTTCAAAACTTTTAGTCCGGTTAATTTTTATTTCATCTTTTTATGCATTTCTACCGCATTCTAGCGGTAGAAATGCAGTTGTATTAATTTTTCGAGTACGTTCATTTTGCGTTTATTTGCAAAACTTTTCGCTCCGGTTAATTTTTATTTTCACTTTTTATGCATTTCTACCGCATTCTAGCAGTAGAAATGCAGTCGTTTTAATTTTCTGAGCTCTTTGTTTTTCTCATTTTTGCAAGTGTGTGTGCGTTTACGAGTTAGGTTTTACTGCTTTATTTCATTTCTGTAGAGTGCGTGTGTGCGTATGCATTTATTTCCGCCAACTCGTCAAGAGTTAAATGGCGCTTTGCTTTCATTTCCCGCCCACTCGTTTGAGTGGGACTTGTCTTTTTACTGCTTTGATTTTCTTCCTACTCACTTGAGTAGGAAAACTTTGTGTGGGTGCGTGTGTTTTCATTTCTGTAGAGTGTGTGTGTGTGTTTTACTTTCAAGTAGAGTGCGTGTGTGTATGAGATAGATTTACTCCCGCCCACTCATTTGAGCCGGGACTTGCAATTTTATCGCTTTCTCAATTATGTAGAGTGCGTGCGTGTAGAAGATAATTTTACCGCTTTATTTATCGCTTTATTCAATTAAGAAGAATGTGTGCGTGTGTGCATTTATTTCCGCCTACTCATTTGAGTAGGGCTTGCTTTATTTACTTTTCTTTATGGTTTTGAAGTGTGCGTGAGTGCCTGCATCAATTAGCCTTCAATTTATCTAATTGTCCTATTTTTCGTGTTTTCTCTTATAATTGTTCAGTGCTCAATTTAACACTCACATTTCACCTAAAAACATAAAGCCGTCCCCATACCGATGAGTGGCTAATTTCTTTTAGCCTTCGGCATCGAAGAGCATTGGGACATAAAAAATGATTTGAAATAATTAAAAAACTTTATTTTTATTTTAATTTAAGGACTTAAGGTTTACCCCGGGTTAACGACGCATAGGACCACATAATCGATGTGTGGGATCTATTTCCGTTATCCATACGCGACGCCGAGAGGCTGCTCGTATGGACCGATCCCCCTTGGGTAAAGAGAACTGCGTACGCCCCCTCGAATGAGGAGAAACGTAGTTCTGCCAGATTGGGTTCCCCACCCAATAGCGGGGTTCTTAGCGTAATGCGGGCGTTAAGGGGAATCCTTCGTCGGAATAACGTTCGGTCGAATAGCCTTAGCGCCCAGGTGAGCGATATCCCTAGACCAAGGTGAGGTCATGTTCTTGGAACCTCCACGGCCAAGTGCCTTTTATTAAATTAAAAACAAAGTTTAATAATTGTTAAGAATTATTTTAGTCTTAATCCGATTCGATGCCGAGCGTTAACCCGTCATCGAACTAATTTAGCAAAATTCCGCTTTCTTTCTTTTCACTTTAATTAAACTAAAAAAATCCCACCTTACTGTTAGTAAGATAATAGTGTTCCTGGAAGAGTAGATATAATCAACGCGTCCCCGAGAATAATACGACCTCGGTATTTTCCCGAATACCGAGTACTACTTGCGATAGGTGCGCTTGCCTCCTTTCGTTAGAAAACTCGATCTTCTAACCGGCCCGCGGAATCTGACCATTTCGAACCAACCACAGTAGGTCTCTATTCTGCGGCCATCACTCAGCCCAAGCATAAGTTGGAGGAGAGAAATCCTTCGGCTCTATAACAGAAATGCTGGAAGAAATAATATAGAAACTATTTCTAATTTCTTCTAATATAGAAGAATCAACTGGAGTAGAATAAAAAACAATTGCTTTAGAATAATCAGATACTGTATCAGCTGGTATATTACTGCTATAAACTACATCAAAAGAATGAAGTAATGAATGAATGTAACCTGTGGGATTAATGATGAAATCACCAAAAGTAATCATTGCTGTATCAACTGACACTTCTTCTAAAGAAATCATTTTAGTATCATCATCATGAATTTCAACTATTTCTGCTACTTGAATTTCTACTGTTGTTACTGCTGCTATTGCTAGAGGAGATTATTCATTGGACATCTCCCCCGGCCTGGTTTCAAAGAGAACTAAACCCAGGCACCCAGAAGAAGGGACAAAGGAGGAAGCCAGCTGAGCAGTTAGAAGGGAAATAGAAGCAGTGAGAGGGGAAACAACCTCAACTATGAGCTTCTTAAGAGAGGGAGTAATTAATTGAAGAGGATCATTAGCAATGTCAGAGAATTCTATATATAGTGGATCAGGAGTAGAGGGGGTATAGGTGGATTGGTGACCACAGTTGGAAAAGATGGAGAGTGCTTATGGTAGGTCTAAATATTGGAAGATTGGGAATCTTGGTGGAATATGTGGAGGGATTGCATCAGGAAATTCATCTTGAAGAGGTGAATGTCGTGGAGAGGGTTGAGGAGATGGAATATCAGAAAAATGTGATGTTTGAGGTGATTGAGGAGGAGATGGTGTATCCTCAGGAATGTGGATTGGTTATTATGGTGGAGATAGAGGTTGAGATGGTGAAATAGGAGGGATAGAGGTAGAAGGTGTGTCTATAAAAATAGTGGATGGTATATGAGCAGGAGAGGGGGGAGCAGGAGCTTCTTCAGGGGGTGAGAGAGTGGCTATTTTTGCCCTGGTATCCTCTGAAGCTATCCTGGAAGAGGAAGCCCTGGAGGGATTTGGGATTACCCTCTCCCATCTGCCAAAGAGGGCAGAGGTAAGCCTCTTAGAGGTATTGATAAAGATGGATTGGGAGACCAATAGTTCTGGCACCTTTGCTTGGAGGAAAATTCCCAGAACTCTTCCAAAACTCACATCCTTTTTACTGATTTTCTTTTTAATCAACTCAAATAGAATACTACCCCATTACACCGATTTTTTATTAACTAGTGCACTCATCAAAATTAATTTGTGCCTTGTAATGTAGTAATGGGCAGAGTGCTTGCCCAAGGTGACTTTTCCAACCACATCAGCCAAGAACTTGTATTAAACAGTCAAGTTCTTTTTTAGCAGTTTATTAGGGTTTCCTTGGGAGTGACCCATAATACCAAGCATATCCTTAAACTCATTGCCAGATAATTCAAAATCATCTTCCCCATTTATAAAACCAAAAAATTATGTTAGAATATCAGGGGTAAGAAAAACCTGATGACTAGAGATTTATCCAGAGATGGAGGTTTGTTCTTGAAATGTTGCTGTGAAAACCCATTCTTTGATTTCTTGTACAAGAAGATTGATCCTGAGGGTCATGAACTTTCTCAACTGAGGGGCCTCAAATAACTAAAGTATGTCTTTGAAGATTTCATCAGAATGGTTGAAAGAGTCCATGTTAATGTATAATCCTACATCAAACTTCATTCTAGAGAGGGTCGCCGCTAAAATTTCCATGCCTGCAAAAACAAAAGACCAAGTGCAAGAGAACTTGAAAGCGCGGGATGGAGTTCAATGAAAGCCTAATTATCGTTTTTTAGAAGATGAAGCGGCGAACTCCGTTCTATGCAAAAGAAAATCTTCAAACTCAGGTCGACGAAAAAAATTCATGAAGAAATAAAAGTGTCGATCGAAGTTTGAAGAGGGGGAAAACAGTTCATCGTTTTCCAGTCAACGAATAATTTTATGAAGCTAAATCATTGATCTCCGTTCGACGAAAACATTCATAAATAGATTTCATTGATCTCCGATCGACAAAAAATCACAAGAAGAGTTCATAGATTGTCGATCTCCGTTCGACAAAAGGTGTTCAATTCTTCAACCTCAGACAGAAATCAAATAAAACCTTCTCCATTAATCATACCTAGCTAATTTAAGAAGAACAGATGTTTATTTTCATCTAATAGTTTGGTGAAGATGTCTGCTCTTTGAAATTCAGTAGAGATAAAGACAAGGTTAATTTTATTTTTGTCCACATAATCTCTAATGAAATGATGTCTAATCACTATATTCTTGGTTCTACTATGAAGCACTGGATTTTGTGCAATTGAAATAACACTGGTATTATCACAAAAGATGATTGAATTATTTAAGTTGAAACCATAATCCAGTAGCTATTTTTGAATCCACAATATCTGTGAGCAGTTACTACCAGCTGCCATATACTCAGCTTCATCAGTTGATGTTGACACAGATGTTTGTTTCTTGCAAAACCCGGACACAAACCTATCACCAAGAAACTGACAAGTTCCTGATGTGCTTTTCCTGTCAACTCTACATCCAGCATAGTGAGAATCTGAGAATCCAGTTAAGTCAAATTCTGACTCTGTTGGATACCAAAGTCCTAGATTTTGACAACCCTTTATATATCTCAAAATCCTTTTTAATAAAGTTAGGTGAGATTCTTCGGGATTTACTTAAAACCTAGCACAAATATAAGTAGCAAACATAATGTCTTGTCTACTAGCTGTAAGATACAATAAGGAACCAATAATAGCCCTATATGTTTTCTTATCAACTGGTTTGCCCTATTTATCAGTATCAACTACAACATTGGAGGGCATGGGTATTTTCATGGCTGAGGCATCAGACATCCCAAATCTTTTAAGTAGCTCCTTAGTATATTTAGATTGGTACATAAAGATACCATCAAGGGATTGCTTCACTTGGAGACCAAGGAAGTAAGATAGTTCACCCATGCTACGCATTTCAAACTTTGAATGCATCAGGTCAGAAAACCTTTTGCAAAGTTTGGAATCAGTAGATCTAAATATTATGTCATCTACATAAATTTGAACTAGCAAAATTTTATCCTTATAATGCCTGAAAAACAAAGTTTTATCTAGCATGCCTCTAGAAAATTTATGCTCTAAAAGAAAAATATCCATGGTTTCATACCAAGCTCTTGGAGCTTGCTTTAGACCATAAAGGGCTTTATGCAATTTAGAAACATAAGAGGGATGAGTTGAGGAGATAAAACCTGGTTGTTGTTCAACATACACTTCCTCTTTTAGTTCTCCATTCAGAAAGGCACTCTTCACATCCATTAAATAAACTTTTAATTTCGGATATGCTGTAGAAGCAAGAAAATCCTGATTGCCTCTAGCCTTGCAACAGGGGCAAAGGTCTGGTCATAATCTATGCCTTCCTCCCGAGAATAGCCTTGAGCCACCAATCTTGCTTTGTTCCTCACAATTGATCCTTGAGCATCCAACTTGTTCCTGAATACCAATTTAGTTCCAATGACTGGGGAGTCTTTGGGCCTTAGAACTAAATCCCAAACTCTATATCTTTCAAATTAATTGAGTTCCTCTTGTATTGCAATAATCTAGTGGGGATCTTGCTCTGCATCTTATATGGATTGAGGTTCAATCTGAGAAAGAAAGCAAGCATGCATCTGATCATGATTGAGTTGATGCCTTGTTTGCACACCAACTGATATGTCTCACATCACTTGAGATATGGGATAATCTTTAAGTTTGACAAGATAAGTGGTAGAGTTGGTTCTTCAACCACTTGTGGTGCTTATTCCTCTTGTGGAATTTCATTTGCCACAATATCTTCAGCATGAATTTCCTAAATATCTTCATCACTGTCATCAGTAGTAATCTGTTGAGAAGGATATGATATATCCTCTTGTGTTAGGATTAAATCATCCATTTTCTCACATAGATTTGGTACCTGTAAATTTTCTATGGTAGAAGAATCTTTCTCCTTGTAAAACATGTTAATCTCATCAAAAGTTACATGTACAGATTCTTCAATTTTAAGAGTTAATTTGTTATAAACCCTATAAACCTTACTGACTTGGGAATATCCAAGAAAAATTTCCTCTGCAGCTTTGGATTCAAACTTTCTAAGATATTTTTATCATTATTATGAATATAACATATACACCCAAATAATTTAAAATAGTTTATTTTAGGTTTCTTTCCTTTAAGTAATTCATATGGGGTCTTACCCTTAAGTTTATGAATTAGACTTCTATTCAGAACATAATTTGTTATGCTTACTGCCTCTGCCCAAATGGATATGGGCATGTGAGCATCTGCAGGTAATGTCCCTATAGATTCAATCTGGCTTTTTTTCCTTTCAGCTACCCCAGTTTGTTAAGGAGTTCTAGGAGCAGAAAAACAATACCTGATCCTTCCTTCTCACTGAATTTTTGCATGAGAAGAGATTCAAACTCAGTGCCATGATCACTTCTGATCAATGAAACTTGAGTAGAGTACTCAATCTATTTACTATAAAGAAAGTCTGTAAGAACATTAAAGTTATCTGACTTTTTTTAAGAAAGAAAATCCAAGTCAATCTAGAGAAAACATCAATAATCACTAAGGTATATGACTTCCCTCCCAAGCTCTGTACTGCAATAGGTCCTAAAAGGTCCATATGTAGCAAGTACAAGATTCTGGGTGAATCACCTTTATTAATGGATTTGAAACTATTTTTACTTTGCTTGCCTAATTGACAAGCCCTATAGAGTCCTTCAATCTTATAGGTGCCAGAAGGTAGTCCTCTAATATGGTTGTCCTTAGATTATTTAGCTATTATCTGAAGGTTTACATGACCTAGTCTCTTATGCCATAATTCACTAGCTTTATTAATCTGGTTAAATAAGAAAATTTTTGATTTAGTTGAATCTAAATTAACTAAGTATATGTTTCCTTTTCTAATACCAGTTAAAACAATTTTGTTTTTATCAGAAATAATAGAGCATAAGGACTTGTTAAAAGTTACCTGATAACCTTCATCACATAGTTGACTTATGGATATGAGGTTATACTTCAGTCCATTTACATAAGCTACCTTTTTGAAGTTGACTGCTCCAATCTTGACATTTCCATATCCTTTTGTTTGTCCATAATTGGAGTCTCCAAAGATAACTTTTTGTCCAAGCTTTGCTTTAAAATCACTAAGGTTGGCCTTTGAACGTGTCATATGTTTTGAGCAACCACTATCCACATACAATTGTTCCTCTGTGGTAGGATAGTTCTTCACCTGCATAAAAATAAGTTAGGAGTTTTTGACCCAGGTTATCTTGGGTCCTTGATTTCTTTCAAAACAATAACGTGAAATATAAGAACAATCAAGTTGATCCTTATAACCTAATGGATGATATCTCCTAGGAGGAATTATCCACTGAGTAAAAGGATTAACAAGTTTTGGTTTCTGATTATTAGTTTGATAAAAATTAATTTTTTTGTTTGGAAAATTTGAGTTCGAAAAATTTAGTTGAGTTCATTGATCTGAGTTTGACGAAAAGTATTGATTTCGTCGATCTTGGTTCACAGAATGATAATACTCATTTTCTGTGTTCCATGATCGTCGCTCTCTGTTCGACGAAACATGTTGATTTCGTCGAGCACCCTTTGTTGAGTAATCATATCCAAATTCTAGGTTCAGAGTTCATCGATTGCCGTTCGATGCATAATACTGATTTCATCGATCTCGGTTCGATGAATTTTGTTGAACATTATTTTTATGAGATTTTTTTATTTTTCTTTGATTTATTCTTTGGTAAGATTTCAATATTTTTATTTGTAAGTTGTAAAACTTCTTTTCCTTTTTCTTTTGCAGAAATGAAATTCATGGGTATAGATAATATATTTTTATCAATAATATAAGGCTGACTTGATGAAGCACCCAAGCCCAGTTTGCTATTTAATTTAGCATTCGCTGTGCTTGTGATGTCCATCAATTTTATACTTCTCCCATTAAGGGATTCTTCAAATATTTTAGCCTCATTTAGTTTACTTTCTAAAGATAATATTTGTTCTGAGGAGTTTTTAAGTCTTCTTTAAGTTTTGAATTTTTTGAAGAAAAATTATCAAGTTCAATTAATTTTTCTCTGAGAAGTTTGATTTCCTTCTCATATTTAATTAAATCTTTACATAATAATTTAAAGTCTGATTTAAATTGATCAGAAGTAAAATCAAAGGTAGAGATTACCTGGTCTTCCTCTGATTCTGATTCTGACTCAGAGTTACTACATGATGCATTGATTGCTATCCTACAGATATCTTTAGCTTTTGCTTCTTCTTCATCCTCACTCGAGCTGGATGAAGAGTCTGAATCTGAGTCACTCCATGTCTCAGCTACAAATCCTCTCTCTTTCTTCTTATATTTATTAGAAGACAATTTGTTGGAGTGCTTTCTGGAGTCTATCTCCTTCTATTCTTTCTTCTTCTCAGGACATTCTGCTAATATGTGTCCATGTTTCTTGCACCCATAATACACAATTTGTTTAGTGGGAGTTTTGTCATATCTGGGTTTGTCTTCATTTCTGGAATACCTTCTCCTAAAGTCATTCTTGGCCATTTTGTGGAATCTTTTGGCCAGAAGACTCATGAGGTATTCATTTGCTGGAAGAGATTCTTCTTCATCTATAGCCTGAAAAGTTATGCTTTTCTCTTTCCTTACTAAAGATGAAGCCACTTTTTTAGCTTCCCTTATCTTGATAAGTTGCTCATAAGACTTGAGCTTTCCCAACAAGGTCACTATTGAGAACTCATTCAAGCTTTTAGCTTCCTTGATTGGCCAGATCCTAAAGTCCCATGTGCTAGGGAAGAACATATGGTCTTGTCATTGACTTCTGTCAATGAGATGTCCTTCTCTAAGGTTTTCAGCTCATTGATGATGAGGTTGAGTCTGGGGTACATCTCAGTAAATGATTCAGATTCACCCTTCTTGAAATTCTCATATTGAGAAATCAAGTGGGCTCTTCCGTCCCTTCTCTCATCAGTAGATCCTACAACCGTCCAAGTTAGGGAATCCCACATATCCTTGGCTGATGTGCATTCAGCAACCTTCTGGAATATGTCATCAGACATTGTTTAAGCAAAAATATTCATGGCTTTGGCATCTGCAATCTTCAGCTTCTTCTGAGAATCAGTACACTCAGGTGGTGGAACTGCACTTGTTCTTGTTATTACAGTTGGTGTAGGGGGACCTGTCAAAATGGAATTATAGATATCTTCATCAATTGAATTCATGTAAAGCCTAATCCTTTACTTCCAAAGTGCAAACTTATTCAGATTGCACACTGGAAGTCTGGTGCTTGAATACTCCATATTTTTTGGCATGATATAAAAGACAAACTAGAGTAAATAGGATCTATCAAAGATCTTTTGGTTCAAGTGTTAGCCTGTGAAACCAAATAACCTGCCTCTGATACTAATTGAAAGTGAGGGATAGATCTTATCTTTACTCTAGATGGAGGATGAATAGAGTATTAAAAAATTATTAACTTCTTTTTACAGCGGATTAAAAGTTAGTGATATATATAAGTATAAAGAGAAATATTACAGCACACAAACAAAAAGTAAAGGCAAATCAGATGACACAAGGAGTTTATAGTGGTTCCCCAATAAACCTGGGTACATCCACTCTTCTACCACCCTGGTAGGAATCCACTGCAGGTTTTGATTAGGTGCCCTGCCACCACAGGTTTTTGCTCAGTTGCCCTGTCACCACAAGATCTATTTTTCTAAAGGAGATCTAGCAACCCTATGAGCTTTTGATCAGGTTCCCAAAAACCAATATCAAGTATTTTGATCAGGTGACCTGTGAACCATAAGGGGCTAACTTTTGAAGGGAGTTAAAAACCTTGTATACAGGAAATGGAAAATAACAATATGTTGTCTTCTATATCTCAAAGCTCTGAGAAGACTAGTGGACTTGATGATGTCAAAGCTCCGCCTGAGTTGTAATAATTTGATCAGGAGTGGAAGCTTTGCTTCAGGGTGTAGGCCTTCAAATGATGTTGCTCTTCAATCTTTTAGTCTGATTTTGATTGTTTGTCTCTTGAAAGCCTGAAGCAGATAAAGAATACTGAGTGTGTGAAAGCTATATTGTTCTTCACTCTCCGCTAATACTTTTTCACTGATTCACTTCTCTTGTGATTGTTATTTTTGATCTGTGTATCTTTATGTTCTTCTGAAAGAAAATCACTTTATAAATGTTTTCAGATTCAACAACATTTGAATTTTTAATTGTTTCCTGAAATCCTCTACAGAAATTATGGAATTCTGAATGGCTAATATTTTTCTTGAATGTATTTCCCTAACTGTCCCATTGAATATGGTAGAGCAATAACTCTATGAAAACCATAATTAATGCTGCCCAGAACAGCTATATTCTTTAGAATATTGAGAATTAATTATTAGAGCATTACTATCTTAATATAATAGAATTTGAAATCAAACTGATATTCGAACTGAGAAACTGCAAAGAAGAATAGTGGAATAGAACCTGGAAAGAGTTAGTCGAACTCAGCAAAGATTTTATCGACCTGAGCTCCAAGTTCATCGAGCTAATATTTCTCCTTCGTCGAGCTGAGCTCTAAGATACTCGAGCTGAAAATATACTTGCCAATCTGAGCTCCAAGTTCGTCGAACTGAGATAGTCCTTCGTCGAGATGAACTTCTGATATGAGATAATAGTTCATCGATCTCAGCTAGACTTTCATCGAGTTCAACTCAGAGAAGGAACTCTTAGTTCGTCGATCTGAGATCGACGATCAACGAGCTATGTTCAGCAATCATCAAACGACTTTCCGGTAATCATTTTAACTGCTTTTCCTTTGAGGACTTCTGTCTATAAAGTCTTTTGAAGTGGAGTACTGACAGTCTAAGTTGGTGTTGCTGACTTTGACCCTTGAAAACCCATAACCCTAGACTATACATTTTGGGTCATTATAAGCAATCCTAAAAGTATTCCTTGCCCAAATCCAAACTAGGGTTCCAACATTATTTCTCGAGAAGTCTATCCTATTCTCGAGAAGTCAAGGAAGCTCTCGAGAAGTCATTTTTTATTTCTCGAGTGGAAGAATTCTTTTCTCGAGAAAGTTCTATTCTTCTCGAGAAACCAGAACTCATTTTCTGGATTTTCCTTAGTATTTCTTCTCGAGAAGCTCATATTCATTCTCGAATAATCGGAGTTGTTCTTGAGAAGTCAACCTTTCTCTCGAGAAATAGAAGTGCAGAAATTTTTATTTAAGTATCTGACGGAATTCTTTTCAAATCTAAATCACTCATGATTGGTCCATGTGGATAATCATTAGAAATTTCAGTCCGTTAGAGATTACCTATAAAAGGTCTTGTCAAAATCAATAACCCTAATCTCTCTTCACACGCTTTCTGAATCACAGTCTTTCATTTTCCAAAATTTGGAAGCACCGCCATCACGAACAGTTCTTCCTTGCCGACCTTCTCGATCCAGCGATTCAGAGAGGAAAAGATTCAACAGATCAAATGCCTTCAAGTTCTTCAATCATTCTAGATTGTGTCGAATCCTACGGTTTTCAGATCAAGATTTTCGGATCTCTTCCTCAATCTTTTTAACAGAGGCTCACGGTTTCAAGGAGGAAGAAATTAAAGAATTCAGATCTGAGAATTTTAAGTTTGCTTTATTATTGTAAAATCATTTTTATTATTATAGGAGCCTTATCTCCGAGATTGTAGGAGCGTTGTTCTCTGAGTTTTTGTAGGAGTGTATTATCTCTGAGTTGTAGGAGCATTGCTCCGAGGTGTAGGATTGTTTAATCTGATATATAGTGAAATAGCCAAGTTTAGTCACGGTGCTAGATTGGGGAGGTGGAGAGTGGACGTACCCAAGATTGGGGAACCACTATAGTTTCTTGTCTCATCTGGATTGTGCTTGATTATTTTAGTGTTTTACTCTCTCAATTTGTTATTCCGCAAAAGACGCAGATCTCACCTATTCACCCCCCTCTAGGTGATTTAGGTAGACAACTAGATACTTTCAATTGGTATCAGAGGGTCGTTGTTCGCTATAAGGTTCACACCTTGAACAGACAACCTTCTAGTTGTCAAAGAGATTCTCAGGCATGAACAGATCCAAGGACTCCTCTAAGCTCCCAATGTATACAAAGGCTAACTTTTTAACACCCCTATCTGTCACATAGCATATAGTAGTAGGTTCGGCCGGGGCCCAATGCCATATACCACAGACAGACGGAAGGGTTACTCAATGAAACCATTCTTCCAATCGTAATGACCTACACAGAGCATCTAGCAAAAGCTATTTATTAAGTTGAAAAAAAACGAACCCAGCCACAAGCATGAATGTCCACTAACAAACCCAAACAGGAATGAACTACAAAGTACACAAAGTACCAGCCTTATGGCCTTACAAGAGTTCACTAAATTTAAAACTATGTTTTTCATACATCGGCGCGCAGGCCGTACACACATGAATCAAACAAGTAAACATAACATGGCCTTCAAGGGCTGGCTTAGCAGCAAGGGTTTTGGCCCGCTATTTGCCGCTCGGCTCCGCAGCACCTGCAAGCACAATTCACCGTAACGGTGGCAAATAAAAGTAACTGTCAGCTAAAGCTGACAAAATTATAATGATCCCACCCCCAAACTCGGGGCGGCGATTCTCCTTCCCTACACTTATAAGCATAATAAGCATTATGGTGAATAATCACAACACCACAGGTGCAGGCACACACGGTCGCACACCCCGTGCTCTCCGGGCACTTACACGGTGAACCCGGTCAAAACCATCGTCTCAGCACCGCCCCTTGGACGACAGTACTCGTGAGCATTTTAGTCTTTTCTGTCTAAGACAAAGACTCGCACAACTATGCCAATGGCCAGTCCCTGATTTATGGTCTTTGTCATCAAACCACATAGTCTTGGTCCGGTCCAACAAGCCAATTTCTCACACCGCACTATCAATCTTAAACCAAATGTGCGGTCCCAAATTCGATCAATCATGCACATAACCCAGTTATGTTCAAGGCGAGCTCCCAGGCCACCAATTTGGCAGAAATGCGTTTTTGCCCAGTTTTTCGAGAGCACCTTGGAGTTAATCCCCAAGATTCCCTGTTGCAATCTACCGCGTAGAAAACTCGAAAACAACCAAAGGCACAGAGTCTTCTCCAGCTAATCATGAATAATGAAACATCACCGATCCAGAACAACTTGTCCGGGTAGGCTTCACACACCATGCCTATGTCGTTTCCTCGATTTCAGACTCTACATGCAAGAAACGGGGACTATTCATGTCTACCCGAAGCAACACCTCAAACTTACTGCATAATCGCGAGAGCAGGCTTCCTATGCAAAAAGTAAAAAGGACTTCACATGTCCAAGTAGAGAATCATTACCCTTAGGTTTCTCTTTGGCGCCACGGAAATCTATACGGATGAAAAGCACCGCGATGACCTCGCCGCCGTAGATCTTGTCTCGGCTTACGATTTGGCGCTCTGAATCTCCTCCAGCAACCAGATCTCTCTTGCTTCTTCCTCCTTGCTCTCCCCTCTCTCTAGAACTTATAAAGAGATTGAACCAAAAGAAATGAGGGTTTTCAACCCTATTCCCGGGCTTAAGCTAGGATAAATAAGCTTGAGCCCTTGGATCCTTATATAAGGAAACGAACGGCCATGATTCTCCCTGAAAATAACATTTCTGGGCCGAACACGGCTTGTGACCCGCCCGTGTCCAAGGCCGTGTTCCACACTCGCCGTAAATCAGGAAAATCAAGCAAAGGACACGGCCTGTAATACAACTTATGACACGCCCGTGTCACCCATGGACACGCCCGTGTCATGGGCCGTGTACCCCAATCGGCGCTGGAACCGTCACGTCCCGAACGGTATACGGGCTTAGACACACTTGTGTTAACTTTGAAACTCCCGTGTAAACCAAAACACGCCTGTGTTCAGGGTCATGTCTCTCAGTCGACACGGGACCAAAACTTCCAGAAGAGGACACGGCCATATGTCACGCCTGTGTCATATGCTGTGTACTAGACACGCCCTGGAACACACTCGTGTCCCGGGCTGTGTTCCCTTCCTTCAACGATCATCGACCTCGCCTCGATGACCCGAGAAGGACACGACCATGTGACATGCCCGTGTCACAGGCTGTGTTCACCTTCCCAAGACCCAAACTCGGCTAAAATGCTGCCCGTTTCTCCTTTGAGTTTTGGGGCGTTACAAACTTTCCCATGTGGAAAGAGAGAATAATATTTTTCATGGAAGATGTTGATCCCCGCATCTTCGTTATAGTGGAAGAAGGCCCTCATGTTCCAATGATACCCTCCACTATTGATCCTATATGGAAGGTGCCAATGAAATTGATGGATCTCAACAAAGATAAGATTGCACTTGTCTCCCTGGATAAGACGGCTAAAAATATCATCGCAGGCGCAGTCGATGACTTGATGTTGAAGAACTTGATTCACCACCAATCTTCCAAGAAGATGTGGCAGTCTTTAATCTTCTTGATGGAATGTACCGACAAAATTAAGGGATGATAGAAGATCCCTTCTGAATCAGAAGTATGAGGCCTTCAAGCAAGGCCCCAAGGACACAATTGCTGATACATTTGAAAACTTCTTTAAGATTGTCAATGGCGTGAAGAGCTATGGCCGTGTTTTCACTAATGGAGAACTAAATGACAAATTCCTAAGATCCCTAACTAAGGAATGGGACATTAAGATCTGTGCTATCAGGGAGTTTGAGAGACTGGCTAACACATGACCCCCAGAACCTCTTCGGGAGATTATGTCCTATAAGCTTCAAATTAATGTCAAAAAAGCATAAGAAGAGGGCAGTTGATCTTCATCAAAAGAGAAGCCCGTTGCACTGAAGGCAGAAATCTCAAGGAATGCTAAGGCAATATCTCCTGCTCCCTCAATCAAATAAAGTGAAGAAGAAGAATCAGAGCCAAGCACCTCAGGCTCAGAACTATCTGATGGAGAGTTCTCTCTTCTCTCCATGCAGTTCAAGAAGTTTCTAAGTAAGAAGAAACAAATGGGAGGGAAAGACTCCTCATCAGAAGATCACGACACGGTGGTGATTATCAAAATAGAAGTCACACTGACAGCTATAAATCTAAACTGAACAAACATTATTCTACTAAAATCGTGTGTTATTGTTGTAATAAGACAGATCATGTGATCATCGGCTGCCCTTACAAGAAGGAGGAGGGTTGAAGAAGAGAATTGCACAAGTCTTCCAAGAGCAAAAAGAATGAGAAGAGCTTAATTGCAAAGAAGTAGAAGACTCTTAGTGACTCTGACTCGTCTGAATAAAGTGAGGATGAAGAAGCCTACTTTGGGCTAATGGCTCACTCTGACGAAGAAGGAGATGTCCCCTAATTTCATGGGGAGTTAAATGCTCACACTATTCTTTTTGAATCAGATACACTTGACAATGACTATGCAGACTATTCATCTGATGATTAATCAGAACTCCTTGGTCAGTACAAAAAGCTGATCAAAGTCTATGACCGATTTAAAAAGGTTGTTAGAACGCATACCAAGGAAATAAAGTCCCTTAAGGCTGAGGAGATCATTCTGAGGGAGGAAGTCGCAAGTATTCACTCACTCAGAAAGAATCACCAAGACCTGGTCGAACAATATAACAACACTTTCGAGCACCTTAACCTAAAACAGAAAATCATCGAGAAGTTGGAAGAACAGCTTGACGCTGAAAAGAAACTTGTTGAAAGTTTCTCTAAGCCCAAGAAAAATCATCCACTTGTTACTGAATTCTCACCACAGGCCAAAGGAGCCGGTTTGGGTCATGAGACTGCTCCTAGTAAATCTTCTAGGAGGAATAAAGCTAAAAGAATAAATAAGGATGCTAAGAAATCTTTAGCCAAAGAGAAGGGGAAGGTTCCTCTGAATCATACTGCATTTAAGAAGGTAATTTTTCAAATGAACAAGTTTGAGTTTGAGTCATCCTATGGTCACTTTACCAGGCCTACTCAAGTAAAACCTAATTCGCGCTACATAGGATGGACCCATCCCCGGAACTTCAGTGAGAGAGTCTTTAAGGCACCTTATGATAAAATACAAATACAATACTATGGTCCATACGCTCATGGCCATAATATTAAGAAGGAACCAAGGGCTAATCCAGTTGTACCTAAGGAATAGGAGGTGTAAAAGCCTTGTGAGAGCAATCATCATGAGGCCTCTACCTCCAGATCCACTGCCCTTGCAAGACCACACGTTCAAAAGGTCAAGGAGGAGACTTGGAAAAGATACAACAGGTTTGATTGTTGGTGTTGCGACATAGTTGGTCACTTTGCTGCGGATTGCTGCTTTAATCCTAGAAACTATAGAACTCCTCTAGCTAATCATATGAGGCGGACCACTCGTAGTGTTATCAATCCTAGGGGGAGTATGCTAACAAATAACCAAGGATACAAATACGTTTGGGCTCCTAAGGTAAACTGATCCTATCTTGCAGGTATGCCCAAAGGCAAAAAAAAATACTTATTTGGTATTTGGACAGTGGATGCTCTCGCCATATGACCGGGACAAGAAGCCTACTTTAGAATTTCACTCCAGTCAAAGACGGTCCAAAGGTTATCTTTGGTGGCTATGACCGGGGAATCACAAAGGGCTATGACACAATTTCTAACAGTATAGTCTCATTCACTGATGTGGCTTATGTGAAAGGATTAGAACATAATCTGATCAACATAAGTCAATTATGCGATAAAGGCTTTATTTTTACCTTTTCTAAAGATCAGTGCCCGATAAAATTGGCCTCCACTATGGATATGATATTAACACGCACAAGGAGTAGAAATATTTTGTCTTAATTTTCTATGTTTAGACACTTCTACCCCAGTGTGTCTTGTTGCAAAAGATAATGCATCTCTTTGTGATCAATGGCACAAGAGACTTGTACATATAAACTTCAAAACCATCAATATGTTATTTTCTCAAGACCTAGTACGTGATGCACCGACTATTAAGTGCATTAAACAGAGTCCATGTCACACATGTCAAATGGGCAAGCAGATAAGGGCTACCTTGAAGGGCATTGCCGACAAAGATTCCTCTAGGTGTTTGTATTTACTACACATGGACTTATTCGGTCCAAAACATGTTCATAGCTTAGGAGGTAAGTCATATACGTTGGTAATTATTGATGATCACTCGCATTTTACTTGGGTGTTCTTTCTAAAACGAAAGTCAGATACTTTTGATGTGTTTACGAATTTTGTCAGGCAAATCCAGACCAAATTAAACTGCTCAGTATTCAGAATCAGAAGTGACCATGGAAGAAAATTTGAATTTGGTGCCACGACTGAATTCTGTGGAAGTCTAGGTATCTTTTATGGGTTTTCCTCCCCGCGCACTCCGCAACAAAATGGAGTTGCTAAGAGATGGAATAGAACGCTCATTGAAGCATGTACCATAATGCTGACTGACTCTATTCTACCAGAGTACTTCTGGGTCGAGGCTTTTAATACAGCTTGTCACATGCAAAACACAGCATTAATCAACAAAAGCCATTGTAAGAATCCCTATGAGCTACTAAAAATCAAACGACCGATTGTGTCCTACTTCAGAATCTTTGGCTGCAAATGCTATGTACTTAATAATGGGAAATATCATCATACAAAGTTTGGATAAAAATGCTTTGAAGGTATTTTTGTAGGTATAGTAGCCATAGTAAGGCTTATAGAATTTTTAATAAGAAAAATCTGGTGGTAGAAGAGTCAATAGATATTGTATTTGATGAAATGAGTTTGCTCCATAGAAGCTCTTCTAGTGTTCTTATTGAAGATGAAGGTTGAAGGCTGGAAAACTTAAGCTTGGATGAGCCAGTTAAAGAAGAAGATCAAAAATTCATCAAGATCCCCACTCCAACCCCAATTGGAGAGGATGATCAACATGATGAAGAAGTCACCCAAGTGGATGAAGTCACTCAAGAGATAGAGGAAGATTTAGATACAAGGACTTTAGAGCTAAGACACTTAAAAGATCGCCCGATTGTTCAAATCATAGGATATCCCTGTGATGGTGTCAGAACTCGTAGAGGTACAACCAATGAAAAAATATATTTAAGTTTTCTCTCGCAGGTTGAACTAAAGAAGTTTGATGAAGCAAACAAAGACGCAACTTGGTTAGTGGCAATGGAAAAAGAACTAAATCAGTTCAAAGCATTGTCAAGTATGGAAACTTGTGCCAAGACCCAAAGGAAAAAACTATAATTGGAACAAAATGGGTCTGCGGGAACAATCATCAAAAATAAAGCCAGTCTTGTCGCTAAAGGATACAGACAGGAAAAAGGGATCGATTTTGATCAGACCTATGCTCCGGTGGCAAGAATCAAAGCAATCAGGTTGTTCCTCGCATATGATGCACTCACCGGCTTCACCGTCTATCAAATGGACATGATGTCAGCCTTCCTTAATGGCTACATAAAGGAAGAAGTGTATGTGGAACAACCTCCAGGTTTTGTTGATCCTAACCACCCTGATCATGTTTATTTATTATTTAAAGCTTTATATGGATTAGAACAAGCTCCACGAGCTTGGTATGAAACATTGTCTAACTTAATTCTTGAGAATAAGTTCATAAGAGGAAAGATAGATAAGACATTATTTATTAGGGAAGTAAAAGGCAAGATTTTGCTAGTGCAAATCTATGTCGATGATATTATTTTTGGCTCCACTGATGATAACCTTTGGAAGATGTTTTCAAAACTTATGCAAGGGAAGTTTTATATAAGCAGTATGGGTGAGTTAAAGTATTTCTTAGGACTTCAGGTGAAGCAATCTGAAGATGGAATTTTCATCTCTCAGACGAAGTTCACCAAGGAGTTGATTAAGAAATTCGGAATGGAAAATACAACCTCTATGATGACTCTAATGGGTTCAGCTATGTCTCTGGACAATGATGAGAAAGGGACACCTTTTGATAAAACCAAGTACAGAAGCATAATTGGATCCTTGCTCTATCTTACTGCTAGTAGGCCAGATATAATGTTTTCAACATGTGTGTGTGTTAGATATCAGGTCAACTCTAAGGAATATCACTACACTACTACAAAAAGGATTTTGAGATACCTTAAAGGAACACAAAACCTTTGCTTATGGTACCCAAGAAGTAATGATAGCGAACGAATAGGATTTTATGATCCAGATTTTGCAGGAAGTAAAGATGATAGAAATAACACTTATGGTACTTGCCAATTCTTAATAAGGAGAATCAGATCATGGAGCAGCAAGAAATAGAATTGTGCTGCAATCTCAACTGCCGAGTCAGAATACATTTCTGCAGGCAGTTATTGTGCACAACTTCTCTTGATAAAGAATCAGTTTGAAGAGTATAATCTGAAGTTCAGGAATATTCACATGTTCTGTGACTCCTATAGTGCTATTGCAATCGCCATCAACCCAGTTTCCCACAGCCGGACAAAGAATATAGAACTTAGGTACCAATTCATCAGAGAGCAAGTAAAGAATGGAGATATCAACCTCCAGTATGTTTCAACAGACAGGCAGGGTGCAGATATATTCACGAAGCCTCTTGAAGAGTCCAAGTTTTCTTTCTTTAAAACAGAACTTGGCATGCTAAACAAGGAGTGCTGAAAAAGACATACATATAGTTAGGAATAGATTCTACTATCAACCACTTATAGAATTTTAAAAATCGTCTTACTCAGCAAAAGTCCAGGAAAATTCTAATTCAGGACCACATTACTCAAGTACTCTGTGGTCTTCTTGAGAACTACAAGCTCTTCTCGAGACATACTCACCTTATTCTCGAGAAATGTCGATTCCTCTCGAGAATCATGATGAAGATTTTCCAAAGTTCAACTTCTAGATATATGCACACCTAGAACTGCAACCGCCATTTCTAAGGCACATTACTTCTTATCTTATTTCTTAGTCATCAAGATTTACGAATTATTATAAATAGATAAGTCCATAAAATCCAAAATCCACAATTCAAAAATATACCTCCCGAAAAACCCTTCATCTTCTCGACTGTCTCCTCCGCTCTTCCCACAATCTTGCTCGATTCTTCTCGCAAGGCAAGAATTTTCTCAACCTTCTCAAATCTATGGAACCTACATCAAAGATCAGCATAGGAAGTGAGTTTATCTCCGCAGGACTCGCCGACCTTTCAGTTGATTTCAAGAACGTTCTCATTCTTCTCGACACCGTCGGACTTTCTTTCATCTTACAGCACCCCTGCAAGGTATTAATTCCTTTGGTTGTAGAGTTCTTACGAAATGCTAAGGTCAAGAGGAATGGAAAAATATTGAAGAGCAAGGTCCGGGATGTCAAGATAAAGATGAAATCTTCCTCCGTTACTCAACTTCTACGGCTCCCTGTTATCGATGAAGAAGACCCCTTACAAGAACCTGACTGCTACATGGCACTCTCATTTTTTGGCCTTCCTGATTTGACAATCAGCATCCACCGCAAGAATATGAATGATGAGAGCAAGCTGCTTGCCGACATTCTTGGGAAAGTACTTCTCTACAAAACAAGCTCTATCAGCTACTTCACATAAGATTTCTTCTACATGATGACTACTGTCATCTGCCGCAAAAAGTTCCAGTGGGGACAAATGATTTTTGATAGGATCAAAGTAAGCATCACAATATCCAACTATGCAAAAATTATTTCACTCTATATAAATCAGATGCTTCCAGAAGTCTTTGACATGGACAAAGGTATACCAATTCAACACATGAAAAAGGTCTCCATTACCTCCATACAAAGATTGGAAATAAGTCTACTGAGGCAAGGTCAAGCTCCACCTTCTCAAAAGACTACACTGGCTGAGGACAGGACCCAATCTCCCATTCCTCATGATGCAGCTAGCACATCTAGTATAGCTACTGAGGGGGAGCCTGCTCCTTCAGTCCTTGAGGCACAACAACCAGCTCTAGTCCTAATAACAGAAATTCCCTTTGATGATATTCCAGCTAAGATTATAGAAGAAGTTCTTGCCAATGAT
This sequence comes from Platanthera zijinensis, assembly GCA_039513925.1. Taxonomy (NCBI): domain Eukaryota; kingdom Viridiplantae; phylum Streptophyta; class Magnoliopsida; order Asparagales; family Orchidaceae; genus Platanthera; species Platanthera zijinensis. The sequence goes on from CM077083.1 coordinate 134,206,810, forward strand.
GTGGTAGTGGAAGAAGAAGACACAGCTAAGTCTAATGCTTAACCAAGCACCTCTGTACATAGAGGTGGGTCAGGTATGAATACTGATGATACTTCTGATCAAGAGGATCTTGATTCCCAAGACAAATCCACTGCAACTAATATTGATAGGATGGTAGAAGAGATGACATCAGATGATCCACTATTCCCTCTTACTAAAGAAAATCAAGAAACTCCACAGCCCCAAGCAGACATTGAGGGGGAGCCAATAAATATCTTATCTGATCATGAAGAACTGAGCCTAGCAGAACCAGCAGAACCTCCCTTCACAAGCATAGGACTCACTCTTCCTATAATTATTGGTGAAGAAGTGGATGAGATGACAACTGCTCGAAAAAAACAAGACTTCCAGAGCTCAGTGATCCTTGAAGAAATCCCAATATGGACTGCCCTAGCCATACCTCCTCCACCTCCTCAGAATGAAAGCATCCATAATGATTCTCTGCTAGGTAAAATAGAATCAATGCTGACAATGTAAACAGAATATTTTGATAAATCTCTCCAGGAAGTCACTGCTAAAGTCACTGCTCTTGAAAAGGAGATGAGCAGAGGCTTTGCAAAAATCCAAAGCAATACTGATGAGTTAAAAAGATTACTCAATATTGGCAGAAAAGGTCTGTACCACACTATAAAAAGTGTTGGTAAAGTTATGGACCAGGCAGAAAAAGTGGCCAATAATCAGATCTATCTACTGAAGAAAATAGAAGAACAAAATTTTAAAACATGTGAGGAAGTTGGGAAATTCAAAGAAGATGCCACAACAACCCTTATTATAGAAGTCGGAAAGGTGGAGGAAGAAGTCAAAGAATATCTATCAAAAGCATATAAAAACATAATGACCCAATGGGAAGCAAAGCTAAAATAGATAAGTACTGATGTTCAAACTCAGATTATTGATGTTAAATTTCATACCTATGGTACAATAGTTTGGATGCACAACCAGATCTTCCCTGAATTTCAAGTTGATCCAAATGCTGCTCCTCCTCCTCAGCTCAATCCAAAAGTCCATAAGCCCTCATTCTCACCTAGACCGAAACTTTTTGAAACCTCCTATTATGAAGCTCCTTCTGCTCAGTATTTTCAGGTTTGGAATTTAGATCAAGCAGAATCTTCCCAGAACGTTCCATCTGATATTCCTCCTGAAGTACAGGTGCCAAAAAGAAGAAAATATTGTGATGGTGCATCTGCTAGAAGATCCATCCCAGTTCAAGAACCTACAGAAAGGACAGAAAGAGAATTTGCTGAAATTTGGAGCCCAACTTCTAAATCATTAAGTCTAGATACCTTGAGGCTGGTTGTGGAATTTAGAGAAAATAAGTATAATCATTACAGCCACTCTGAATGGGATATGTATGAAAAGTCGATGACAAAAAGAAGGCTGCACGATTAAGAACATGGCAAGGGAAATCTTAATGCTCCTCCTAAACCTCCCAAATATTATCCAAATCCATTCACATATTTCAAGAGGCAGCAAGAGAGAAGAGAAAGACAGTATCAACAACAAAACAAGTGATTGAAGATTATCAATATTATGTATATAAAAAATCTTTGGACAAGGATATTTATTTTGGACAATTTCTATTTATATATATAACTTTTAATTTTGATGATCTTAAGATTTGCATCTATTTGTTTTGCTTGTCTATTCCTTTATTTGATTATCTTGATATATACTACACCATTTCCGGCATTTAGCAATACTTGAAAACTGTTGCCTAAAACTGCAAAGTGTTGCCAAAACATCAAAAAATGTTGCCATAGGGGTGTCTCAAATAGGCATGTTGCTAAAGATCTAAGGCAACAATTTTCATACCTTTAGGCAACACTATACAAAAACTATTGCCTAAACCCTTAGAATAGGCAACAGTTTTTTTGGTGGACCTATTGCAACATTTTAGAACTGTTAACATGTACTGTTATAATTAAAAAATTTTGCAAAAAGCTACAAAGGCAACACTTTAAAACTGTTGTCAAAAAATTGCGATTTTTTTTAAAAACACCAATGCCGCCAGAGGATGTTGAGCATAATATATAATGGCATGTTTGGAAATCACTAGAAGTGTTTGAAATAAAGGCATATAAATAACCCCAAAACTGAACTGATAATTTCACAAAATTGCATCTAATAAAAGAACTTATAAATTTATTGTACTCCGAAAATCTATATTTGCATATATAATAACTTAAAAGAAGTTATTCACAATACAATACACTGGAACACCACAACATATTAATAAAGTTCTGTTGCAAATCAATATCATCAGAAACACCAATACATGTAGTAGTTTCAGATTGAGATAATTCAGCAGGCGACAACTTGAGCTTGGACAAACTTAGCACTACAATCATATATTTGGGTTCCTAAAGAACAACTCTCCTTATCAGTGAAAACAACAGGGAATACACTAACATCTTCAACAGCATCGATGCATTCCACCTGAAAACCAAAAATTAAAACAAATATAAGAAACATCAGTTGAGGTTATCAAATAGCCCAACATGATCCTCCATGAATTCTAATTAACTGAGTTAGCTCTGATAGGTCTCAATTAATCCAATATATATGGTTTGGGTTGACTTGAATAGTTCTTAATCAACCTAGATGATCTTGATTATATATATCTAGAGAATGATCATTTTAGCAAATGCATCAATAATATATAGAAAGCTAAAATCACAATCGTTGATACAATATGCACTAAACTTACATGTTGATAACCCAAGTAAACAGTAGCTAGGTCCTACCTCTGCGGCATGCCGCTTCATCCATACATCCCAATAATTAAATGGATAAGGAATAGCAATGATCTTACCTCCCGGGGAGGAGCTGCGAAGTGCAAGCAGGAACCTTAGAACTACCAAGACGTTTTGCCCTATTATCTTGATCTTTTTCTATTCGCATGGAAGCAACCTCCTTCTCCATGGAGGACAATTCTCTTCTCATTTTTTTGGCCTCCACTTCCATTACTTTTGTCAAAGTATCTACTTTCTTTGCCAGCATCTGCAAGTAGAATTCCAAATTAAAAATGTTCTATAATCTACAAATTTAAGCTATTCACTTAACAAGCTGTGGCTAATAACCTCAATTGCATCATCTTTATCCTTCAGGCTTTGATCTTTCTCATAGCATGCTTTTCTGAGAATAATCACCTCCTTTTGTAGTGTATCATACAACAATCCAGACACAGAGTCATCTGCATCTTATGTTTGGAGCTCATTTGGTTTCTCCTCCAAAATATCCTTCCAATTGTTATGTGCCTCACCTTCTCGTGTTTCCTCAATAGGTTTGTTGAGTGAAAAAGTAATCACATTGGCAAGGACTTTATTGCGATCATATGAGCTACTTCCACCATCAAATGACTTTGATGTCCCTTTTGCATGCTTCAACACAGTGCTAGAGCCACTTGAGAGGGAAGATCTAAACTGGAAGGATGGTGTTCTCCTTATCAGAAGACCATTGGGTGAAACCTTCGAAATATTATCAGCACCTCCCAAAGATTGTCTGCGTGAAGAACCATTGCCTACACTCATACCCTCTGAGTTGGTTCGTTGAACGCTACCAGATGACATTTTCAAGCTCTCTTCAAGTACTTTCAGTCGCAGATGATATTTTTCCTACCAAATTAAAACGATTTTAAATCAGATTCTCATTGATAAATGCTTCACTGTGCAATAGCAAGGTAAACTCGTAAAAAGCAAGGGTAAAAATACCTTTAACTAAGCTTCATATTTAGCAGTCCGCTCTGCTACAATGAGCTTATCCCGCAGCTGTTGCATTTCTCCCTACAAGAAAGTTATATTTCTATGTTTATCAACAAATAACATACATAAAGAGCCTTGAAAAAATAAATTCTGAAAAAAATTTACTATCGGAGGACAATTGGAAGAAGTAATTAAGAAAATAAGGAGTTTATAAAAACACTTGCCAGCATAAATCTTCGGTCTTCAACCCATTGTTTAACCGGCATAACTCTGTCATTTGCATCTTTCCAATCGTTTTCAACAACTACTGCTACACTATTTGCAGAAACTTTTGCCCGTGACCGCTCTCAATCCAGAGTCTTCATCTCATCCTAGTATGAAGCAATCATAACTTTATAAAAGAAATGTGTGAAAAGAGAAAGCAAACAAGTTGTGTAATCTATTATGAAATCATTATGAGAACCCACATATCCCTGAACCCCTAAAATCAGTGAATAAAAAATAATAGTACATTCATCTCTTGAAAACAAGTTCTAACAGTATCGGAATTAGGCTTCATTTGGCATGGCTTATTTGCAAAAATGTCATTATAATAGAATGTATGTTTGGAAAGACAAAGGTTACGACCGCTACCAAGAGAATAAATTAGTTGTGAGCATAAAATGCTCGAATTGTTTTAGGTGAGTTAAGATGTTCATGAAAGACGGTTCATGACCACCGCATTCATGACCACCACCACCGCACAAAACAAAGCCTTAGTCTAGCATTCCCATAGGGATTGACGAGTCAGAGTCAACATTGGTCTCTAACAAGTGGTCAACTCTGAGGGTTCGGCTGAGCTCGAATGGTTGAGCTGTCTCTTGATGCAAATACTCGATTAAGTTGAAGAAAAAAGAACCAATTAAGGGACAAAGACTTAATATAAAGAGCTCGAAGGGATAAACTCTCTTTGGCATGCTCTCTAACAAGCCGAGGGAAACTCCGAGTTTCCGACAAATTGGTTGAGATCGAATGGTTTGTGTGCTCTCAAGAGTGTTCACTCAATGCCCTCCGGAATGGTTGAGCAGTTTTCTAGAGCACAAACACTTGATTATGTTGAAAAAAAGGTGAGGGGATATATTGGTGATGGCACATAGAAGCATTGAGCCTATCTCACAAAAATAAATCAAAAGACTCTCTATCTCATAGATTAATTAAGTTTTGATTTGAAAATAGATGTCTTCCAACTCTAATACCCTTTTGGCACAATCCTTACTGAGTAATTTCTGAATCAATTTGCTTGATTTCAAGCAATTTCAAAGGTCAGATATCAGTGTCCTCTGCTCTCATTCCCGGCATCAAAGAATAAATTCCCAAAGAAAATAAATTTAACACCAGAAGAAGCCAAAAGTTTGATAAAAATAGAGACCGAATAAATTGAACGTTGTCTCAAGTTGTTTTTTGCAGTATATTTATGGCTGATAAATGGGGGTGGGGATGAAGAGGGACTTACGTTTTGCCGGAGCCGCTGACGCACATAATCACAATTGCTCGAGCTGAAAAACAAATATCAAATGCATCAAGCAGAATAAGACGATCGATCGATCAATCAATGTTATTTTTCATACACATCCATCAAAAACGCAACTTTTTTTTCATAGAAATTAAACTTATTTATTAATCTTTTATTGATTTTCGATATGCAGATTATTGAAAAGGGGGAAAAGTTCCCAAATGCTTTTCTTTCTATTATATATAAAAAGAAACTAATTGATGGTCAAACGAGAGGAGCAAAGAAACGCAAACCCATGGAAGCAGGCAGCAGCTACTGAAATTTGACAGGAGGAGGAAGTAAGGTCTCTCTCATGAACCTCGTTGTTGATGGGGATGATCGGGCACGCCGTCGCTGGAGAAGTGATTTTGGAAGCGCCGTGTGTGAAAGTCGAAACTGGTGAGTGTCGCGGGCCGCGGCTAGGGCAAATCCAGAACTGGAAAAAGGGGGGAGAAGTGATCAAAAAAAAAGAGACGGGTGTGGAATTAAAATGCGGCGAATTGAAACCTAAAAGAAACCTACAACACTTTGCCTAAAACTGTGGCAGGGTTTGTCATGAATTTTCTAAATTTAATTTTTAAGTAATAGTTTAGGTGTTTGAATAAATTTTGGTTGAGTTGAAAAGCATAAGGCAACACATCTAACATGTTGTAAATTATTTTTTAAATACACAACATGTGAGAACCATTGTGTAAAGCGAACCGTCAACTACATCATTTCAAAACTGTTCCATATAAGAGATTAGAGAACAGTTTTTGAATGTTCCACATAAGTGTTGCCTAAAGTTGCTAACCTATTGCAACACTTATAAACTGTTCTTTATCAAGTTTTAGACAACATTTTGGTAAATGTTGCCAAGTCAATTGTTGCTAAAGACAAAAATTTTGTAGTGATATAATTCACCTTAGTGTAGAGGGTTCTGACCTCTACAAATAGGTGAAGATTGTTCGGTATAGTATCCACAATAACCTAAATTTGTATGAAGTCACCATTGAACCAAGATGAATTAAGTTTGTATTTGATGTTACTTATTAGTTAAGTGCTTGCAGGTTATTTTTGTCAAGTGTAGACCAATGTCAATTTTCAATGGGTCACCAAAAACAGGACCATGCAATGTAATCCCTCATTGTTGATCCATGGTGTTGACTCATGTGTAACTTCTCTACTTGGACACACTTCATTTTCAAGTACTAAATATATAGAAGAAAGAATGGGTTGCTGATCTCCAAGAAGAAGAATTAAAATTTTGTTAAGAAAATTTTCTGAGTACATTTCTTGAGAAGTCGAAGCATATTACTCGTGAAGCTAACACAATTACTCGAGAAGCAGAGTTCTTTACTCGGAAAGTCTTGAAGCATTTCTTGAGAAGTAGAATCATTTCTCGAGAAGCCCAAGAGCAGTTCTTGCGAAAGACATGCTCTTCCCGAGAAGCCTTAAAAATATCTCATAAATCTTCTAAGCCTTTTTCTCGAGAAAGTAGAAGTCATTACTCGAGAAAGCCAAGAAATTTTCTCTAGAAGGACAAGTTCTTTCTCGAGAAAGCAGAAGTCATCACTCAAGAAAACCGAATTTATTTCTCGAGAAGTCTAAAATATTTTTGAGAAGTCAAGGAAGCTCTCGAGAAGTCATTTTTTATTTCTCGAGAGGTAGAATTCTTTTCTCGAGAAAGGTATATTCTTCTCGAGAAACCAGAACTCATTTTCTGGATTTTCCTTAGTATTTCTTCTCGAGAAGCTCGTATCCTTTCTCGAAAAATCGGAGTTGTTCTCGAGAAGTCAACCTTTCTCTCAAGAAACAGAAGTGCATAATTGTTTTTTAAGTATCTGACAAAATTCTTTTCAAATCTAAATCACTCATGATTGGTCCACGTTGATCATCATTAGAGATTTTGGACCGTTAGAGATGACCTATAAAAGGTCATGTCAGAATCGATAACCCTAATCTCTCTTCACACGCTTTCTGAATCGCAATCTTTCTTTTTCCAAAATAAGGAAGCGCCGTCATGACGAACAGTTCTTCCTTGCTGACCTTCTCGATCGAGCGATTTAGAGAGGAAAAGATTCGACAGATCAAACGCCTTCAAGTTCTTCAATCATTCTTGATTGTGTCGAATCCTATGGTTTTTAGATAAAGATTTTGAATCTTTTCCTCAATCTTTTTCATAGAGGTTCATGGTTTCAAGAAGGAATAAGTTAAAGAATTCAAATCTGAGAATTTTAAGTTTGTTTTATTATTGTAAAATCATTTTTATTATTGTAGGAGCCTCATCTCTGAGATTGAAGTAGTGTTGTTCTCTGAGTTTTTGTAGGAGTGTATTATATCTTAGTTATAGGAGCATTGCTCCCAGGTGTAGGATTGTTTAATCCGAGATATAGTGAAGTAGCCAAGTCTAGTCATGGTGCTAGATTGGTGAGGTGAAGAGTGGACGTACCCAAGATTGGGAAACTACTATAATTTCTTGTGTCGTCTAGATTGTGCTTGATTATTTTCAGTATTTTACTCTCTCAATTTGTTATTTCGCAAAAGATGCAGATCTCACATATTCACCCCCCCCCCCTCTACGTGATTTAGGTAGACAAATAGATACTTTTAGGAACAAACTCTCAAACTCAATCGAGCCTATTATCGAGAACTCATCAGGAACACTTAAAGCAGAGCTGATTTGAGTGCAACTCCACCCATATAGATGATGAAAGAAGGGAAAATGCTCAACATGTTATATCATTCCACTAATCAGCAATGTTGCACATTTATTCTATCTTACAAAAATAATGAAGCTCGAGGCCATATCAGGGAGGAAACCCGTCTTCACAAGTAGTTTAGAATGTGAATCTCCGACCCAGCTCTTATAAACCCTAGGTTGGGTGATGAAATAGTGACTTGGGATAATAGTGCATCCTCCTAAGACCAAGACTCTGCTTTTAAGGCTGAAATCAGTTCTACCCTTGCATGTTGGTTGACGATCCCTCAAGTACACTTCTCATCCACCTGCAGATTTATTAGAAGGGAGTCTTGTATTGTAATCTAAATTGCCTTGTAAAAGATAAATTATTTATGGAGTTAGAGTCGATCCTAACGATCAGGTTAGGAAACAAGCCTAAGCTTGGCTCTCATAACACTCTTAGCAGATGATCGGATAGTGTATTAGAACTTGCTTCCTCCTATGTCCAAGTATTTACATTGACGGTCGAGATCATCTCCCCCTTGTATGTTGGTCGACAATCCCCAATTGCACCACTCATCTAACTATAGATGTTATTAGAAGAGTGACTGGGGGCGAGCTCCCAATTTGACAAAAAGAGGATAATTTTATTTCTCGAGGAAAGACCCTTTCTCATAGAAGACGTCATCAGCCTCAAAAGAGATAGAAGCTCGTCGTAGGATCAAAACTTTCTTAAGTTTGAACTTTATAGTCACTTTTCGTTTGTGAGATTCGGTTTGGTTAACTCTCTTTGGATTAGTTAGGGGCAGGACGATCCCCCCAGAAATGAGGAATACAGTCCTCGGGCGTCATTGACTACTTTGTCATTATTTCCTGGTTTAGGAAGTAGACCTTGTGCATTGTGCGTCCTTGTAAAACCTTTCCATTGCAAGTTGGCTGAGATCCACTCCACTCTTATATTGTGGCCCTGATAGACCTCGCGAGTGTCTTTACCCCCCCCCCCTTCCGAGGTTCTTCATCATCTATGCCAATTTTAGGATGGATGCCTCGAGCATGTGAGTCCTGTTGGACCTTATGAGATCCATTTTCCCTAACCAATACCTTGTCCTTCATAGCCAGGGAGTAGAGCGAGAATCTGTATAGGTAGAGGATCGGTTCCCATGATTGTGTTGGGAAATAAGCCTCCAGCTAAAATATCATAAAACTCAGAATGGATGATCGGGTAATGTAATGATTCCTCCTAAGTCCAAGCCTCTGCACTGAAGTATAAGATCAGCTCCCCCCATGTATGTTGGTCATTGACCCCTAGATCCCACTTCTCATCTAGATGTAGAGGTTATCTGGAGAGATCTGAGAGTAGACTTCTCCACTCAATGAGGAAAAGATCCTTCTTCCTTGAAAATAGATCCTTCATCATCAAAGAAGCTGGTAAATTTATCTCTTTGTAGATCTCTTAAGAAAAGTCCAAGTGACCTAAGCACCAACAAAACTCCTTAAGTTGTTGAGTTTTTCATGGTTTGAGTCCCTATACGAGATCACCTCCTGCATATCAGCCACTTGCCCCTTGAGTAAGTAGAATTCTTTGAGCTTCGGAGTTCCCGTAATTTGAGTCCCTACATGAGCTCCTCTCCTATATATCGGCTACATGCCCTCTCAAGTGAGTTAAAGACCTTGAGCTATGGTGTTGTCATATTCTTAGTCCTTATACAAGATTCCCTACTTCATGCTGACAACAAGCCCCCTCTGAGTGTGACTTTTCTCCACCTCTAATTCAACTCAGGTCTTAGGAGGTGTTGAGATTTCTCCACCTCCTGTTGAGCTTGGCTCTTTGGAGGTATCGTGCTTTCTCAACCTTTAGCTGAGCTCAGGTACTAGGATGTGTCAATCTTTCTCCATCATCAGGTAAACTCGGCTCCTGAGAGGTGTCGACATTTTCTCTACCTCTAGTTGAGCTCGGTCCTTGGAGGTGTGGAGATTTCTGCACCTCCAGTTGAGCTCAGCTCCTGGGAGGTGTCGAGCTTTCTCGACCTATAGTTGAGCTCGGCTCTTGGGAGGTATTAAGCTCTCTCCACCTCTAGTTGAGCTTGGCTCCTTGAAGGTGTCAAGTTTTCTCCAACTCTAGTTGAGCTTGGCTCCGCCGAGGTGTCGACCTCTTCTCCAACTCTAGTTGATCTTGGCTCACGTGAATTGTCAAGTCTTCTCCACCTCTAGTTTAGTTCTTCTCCTACGCGGTGTCTACCTTATCTCAACCTATAATTAAGCTCGGCTCATGTGAGGTGTCAACCCTCTCTCCACCTCTATTTGAGCTCGGCTCTTGCAAGGTGTCAACCTCTTCTCCACCTCCAGTTTAGCTCGGATCCTGTGAGGTTTAGAGTCTTCTCCACCTCTAGTAGAACTCTTCTCCTACGAGGAGTTGACCTTATATCCACTTCTATTTGAGCTCAGCTTATACGAGGCATCGACCTCTTCTCCACCTCCAATTGAGCTCGACTTATGTGAGGTGTCGAGTCTTCTCCACCTATAGTTGATCTTGACTACTGGTAGGTTTCAAGACTTCTGCCACTCCAATTGAGCTCCTCTCCTGCAAGTTTTTGACCTCTTCTCCACCTATAGTTGGGCTCGACTTCTGTGAGGTATCAAGTCTTCTATACCACAAATTGAGCTCATTTTCTGCGAGGTTTCGAGTCTTCTCCACCTCTAGTTAGGCTCCTCTACTACGAGGTTGAAAGAGAGAGGATAAGATACTTACTACTCTAGAGGGGGGGTGAATAGAGTATTCAAAAATTAAGAAGACTCTAAACACTTCTCTTAAAGTTATTTGCGGAATAGAAATATGAAAGCTTAAAACCTAAAGCCTATCAGAGTGTAGTGAATAAAAGATCAAGCTAACTGAATTTTCAGTTGAGCTTTAAGCCTAGCACAGCACTTAGCAACCTAGTTAAATCTATCACAGCCATAGAGCAATGATTAAAGTAAACAACCAGACAACACAAGAGATTTATAGTGGTTCCCCAATTGGGTACATCCACTCTTCTACCACCCTGGTAGGAATCCACTACAGGTTTTTGTTCAGGTGCCCTGCCACCACAAGATCTTCTGCAGGTAGATCTAGAGACCCTTTGAGCTTTTGATCAGGAGCCCAAAATCTAATAGGTTTTTGATCAGGTGCCCTATCACCAACAATTCACTTTTGAAGGGAGTAATAACCCTTTTACAAGGAGGTTAAAAGAAAGATAAAAAGGTGTCTTCTCTATGTTCAGAGAAGCTAGTGGATTTCTCTTAGAAAATCAAAGCTCCCCCTGGCTTAGAGAATGTCCAGGAAGAAGCTTTGCTTCAGGGTGAAGGAACTCCAGATTGCTTTGAAACTCTTTTTGATGCAGCTTTGAAGAAGACTCAAGATATTGATTAATGTTCTTCTTCAGCAACTTTTGAAATCTGGAAGAAAAGTTCTTCTTGAAAGCTTGAACACTGAGTGTTGATTTTCCTGAAGACAGGATGAACTCAGGAAGAAGCAAAAGAACAAAATCCTTTTTCTTGAGAGCTCTTGTTCTATCACACTTATTGCAATGTTCTGAGTTTCTGTGTGAGAGAGGTATATTATTGTCTTCAACCGACTGCTTTGATAAAATAGAAGCTTCTCTTCTATGAAAAAGCCTCGAGCCCTGCACTAAAAAAACTTTCCAAATAATAGAATAAAACAAAATAAGGAAACCTGCACCTGCAATCTTTTCTGTCATTTCCAAAAAGGAATTAAGGATATTAAAAAATATATCCTTTCAATTTGACTTTATAAATTGGCACAGGAAACCAAGCCTAATGGCTATATTATAGCTGTACAAAATCCACTCTTTCCTTTAATAAATCAAACGGCTTTATTCTGTCAAAATCTTTTAAATCAATGCATAAGAAATATTGCAAATAAGCAACAGAGTATAAGCATTGTAATAAGCAGAATATTTAAATAGAATAATTTAAATAAGAGTAAATAAAATAGGGAATCAAATGAAATGAATATTGATAATTACAGACAAAAATCGTCGAGCAAGGATCGAAGATCGTCGATCTGACCAAGCCGGTCGTCGACCTGAATGGAGAACATAATCTACACAGAAATCGTCGACCTAGGCTAAACGATCGTCGATCTGAGTAAGCAGATTGTCGATCCCACTTCAGAGTACATATAACTCTGAGATCGTTGAACACCAATCGAAGATCGTCGAACGACAATCGACTATCGTCGAGCAAAATTCTATTAAACAAAATTTCCATTTCAATCCAATCTAAACTATCCTAACTGGGACTATTCTACCTAAACCAAGGATAGACTAACATCTTTGTCTAACCATTGACATAGATAATTATTGGGTCAATAAAGCCTAATTGAGATGACATGGCCCAAATCAAAACTAGGGAACCAACAATCTCCCCCTCTTTGGGTGATGCCACTCAAACATATACAAATCTAATACAAGAAGATAAAATAAACAACAATAGATAAATCATCAAATAGATTTAAATAAAACAGATAATCAACACAAATGTCACAAATGTTTATAACAGAATCTGAAGGAGCAATATAAGAAGTAGGAGAGAAGGTGATTTTTCTATTAGGATCATATGCATCTTTTTTTGATAACTTCAAGTCCTTCTCTCCAATGATCTTTAGTTCTAAAGCTTTTGCAGAACAACTTGAGGATGTTTTTCCATATACTTTGAGCCATCAAAAACTTCTTAACAGACTTGGAATCTGTCCAGTTCTTTCTTTCTATATTTTGACATGGTAGAATATCCTGAGATATCTTTACCTTCAGCTTTAGCTTTCTTGATCTGAGCAGTTCCCACCAATTATAAAAGTCTTGCCATTTTTAAGTTTGGATCAAGCTCTTGACTTTCATAAGTGTTTTCATCATCTGGATCCAATGGATTTACAGCCTTAAACTTTACTGATTGATTTAGAAAACTCTCAGTTTGATATTGAGATGTCTTGATATTTGAATCTTTTGGTTCTTGAATCATAAGACCGGATGGAGGAGCAAACTCAGCATATTTCTTGCTTGATTTTTCAGAGTATATAACTCTTTTTCTTTTGACATCTGCTAGCTTAGCTTGAATTGGTATTTCCTTTGAAGATGAAACTTTTCTTCTAGGAGGAGGCCTAGGGGATTGAGGAGGAGAGAAGGTTGGTTGGTAATATACAACTTCCTTAACTTACTCTCTTGGAGTATCTGAATGCCTAGTCTGCCTCTGATCATGAGACCTGCTTGGAGGAGGCTGCCTGCCCTTCCTCTGATAGGTGTATGGTTGATTTGGTCTGGTAGAGGGAGCAGAAGATTTGGGTGCAACATTTCCTAGAGCAGCAGCAGAGGGAGGAGGAGGAGGACCTCTCTGAATCCCCTTGGGAGGAGGAGAGTTCTTCCTGCTCTTCTTCCTTGCTTTCTGAGCATTTTTAGAGTACCACATCCAAGCCTCAAAATTCTTAGATTTAGGATGAATTCCTTTCAGAATATAGTATGAAATATCATGGTATGGATTTGGAGGAGGTGGAGCAACAACCTTCCTTTTCTTTTTAGCAATCCTTTTCCTTTTCTTATTACCTTCTGAATCATATGAATCTTCATCGTCATCTTCAGAATGTGAGGACTGAGGTCTTGCATACAGATCATCATTGTCTTTTAGCATAGCTTCCTCTTGTTCTTTAGCTTTCAATAGAGCCTTTTCTATTTCTTCTTCTAATATATCTTATGCCAAGAGAGAGTCAAAATCTGGACCTGGGGTGTCATCCCAAAGAGTAGAGGGCACAGACTCAACTTCTGGAATAGCAACTGGCACACCTTTATCTGAAGACTCTACTGAATTCCACTTATCTTCTAAGAAGAATGTAATAATCCCTTCTAGATGTATGACAACTATAGAAGTGAAAATCTCCTCAAGACAGAATTTGAAGGCAAGGGCTGCTTAAGCTATTGCTTCAGAGATAATAAAACTGTCCAAAAACTTAAGGCACATTGGTCTCTGATAGCACACAATGGCCTGAAGAGGATCAAAATAATAAGGGGAGGACTGATAATGGCCTCCAGGAGAAGAGAGAGGACTCATCATCTGAATCAAAAAATGCCTCCAGTTCATCTGGAACTACTGGAGCATCTATATCTATAAATATCCTCTGGACTTCATCTGGAACTATATCTGAACATGTTTCTAGCTCCACCGCTGCTAGAAATTGCACAACCTAACGAGCCAAAACAGAGCCTAAATCATCATCATTCAACATCTCCCCCTGCCTGGGTTCAGTGGGAACTAAACCCAGGCCCCTAGATGAAGAAAGGGCTGAGAGGGCAGTGAAGGAAGCAGCAAGAGAAGAGTTGGAGTTAGCAAGGGGGCAATGGATTCAGCTATCATTGTTTTGATGGATGGAGTAATGAGGTCTAGGATATTGGCAATGAATTCTGGTGTAAATTGAAATGGTGGAGGAATGATAGAAGGGGCATCATCAGAATTGATGATCTTCTGAGCTGGGGCCACATCAATTGGGGAATTGTGATGAGATGGATGATTATGAGTGGGTGATTGATGATTTGAAGTAGCTGGGGAGTGATGATGAGATGGAGTGAGCAGATTGAACATGGAATCTATGTTGAAGTTGGGTATCTCAGCTAGATGAGCTGGAGTTGGAGAAGCAGATTATGATGGATGGTTCACAGGAGAAGAATGAGGTGCAATGGAGGTGGATGGAAAGGAGGATGAAGTAGGAATTTCTTCACTAAGGTGGGAAGTGGCTTCAGAAGCTCTTGTGCCCTCAAATGTTATAGGGGCATACTTAGCCTTTGAAGGTTTCTGAATGACCCTTTTCCACTTAGAAAACATGGAAGAATCAATCCTTTTGCTGGCATTGATGGCTGTAGGAACAGAACCTAATATCTGGGAAGCTTTCTTGGATTGAATGAACCCAATCAGCCTGCCTTGAGTCACCTCTTTCTTGTTGTTCTTTCTCCTGATTAACTCAAACAGCAATCCACTCCAATTGATTTCTCTCTTATTCACAATAGCTGACATTAAGGAAAATTGTTTCCTGTTAATGTTGTCGTGAGAGGAATGCTTTCCAAGCAACACTTTTCCTACTAGGTCAGCCAAGAACTTGCAACCAACAAATAGATTTACTTTTAACAGCTTAGATGGAATGTCTTATGCATGTCCCATCTCTATCAGCATCCTACCATACTCAGCGGTATCTTGTTCATACTCATCTGTTCCATTCTTCAACTCAAAAGTTTCAGTCAAAATTTCTGGAGTAAGAATTACCTCCACACCGTTGATGGTTCCTGTCATTACTTTGTCATAAGAAGAAGATGTATAGACCCATTCCTTTATTTCTGATAAGTGGAGTTTGATTTTTGTAGACAAGCTTTTTGTGTACTTGTTCATCGCATAACTGCAGCATAACCTCCCTCTGATACCAATTGAAAGAGAGAAGATAAGATACTTACTACTCTAGAGTGGGGGTGAATAGAGTATTCAAAAATTAAGAAGACTCTAAACACTTCTCTTAGTGTTATTGGCGGAATATAAAT
Organism: Platanthera zijinensis; assembly: GCA_039513925.1. Taxonomy (NCBI): domain Eukaryota; kingdom Viridiplantae; phylum Streptophyta; class Magnoliopsida; order Asparagales; family Orchidaceae; genus Platanthera; species Platanthera zijinensis. The sequence goes on from CM077083.1 coordinate 134,222,311, forward strand.
ATGAAAGCTTAAAACCTAAAGCCAATCAGAGTGTAGTGAATAAAAGATCAAGCTAACTGAATTTTTAGTTGAGCTTTAAGCCTAGCACAACACTTAGCAACCTAGTTAAATCTATCATAGCCACCGAGCAATGATTAAAGTAAACAACCAGACAACACAAGAGATTTATAGTGGTTCCCCAATTGGGTACATCAACTCTTCTACCACCCTGGTAGGAATCCACTACAGGTTTTTGTTCAGGTTCCCTGCCACCACATGATCTGCTGCAGGTAGATCTAGAGACCCTTTGAGCTTTTGATCAGGAGCCCAAAATCCAATAGTTTTTTGATCAGGTGCCCTATCACCAACAATTCACTTTTGAAGGGAGTAATAACCCTTTTACAAGGAGGTTAAAAGAAAGATATAAAGGTGTCTTCTCTGTGTTCAGAGAAGCTAGTGGATTTCTCTGAGAAAATCAAAGCTCCCCCTGGCTTAATGTGTTGAAACCGGGAATTGGTTTCTGTGGAGTTCGAGATCCCAAAAGAGGGGTGACCGCGCACCTACTACACTCAAGCGAACAATCTAGGCACTAGACTAGGAACGTAAGAGACAGACCCAAGGTCTCAGCGTGGAGGTCCCACCGCATACCCGGAAGACTAACAAACTCTTCCCCTCCCAAGCCAAAGGCTGAGCTAACTTGGCACCTTTGGAAGGCTCTCTTGGCCGACCAAAACCTTTAGGGAGGATCTCCAAATCCATTCCCTATTAACTAGAGGTGCCACCTCGGGTCAATATAAAATGCTCCTCGCCCGCCCGACTACTGACATAACATCGCCAAGTAATTCTGCGACACGCTGCCCAATTGGGCTGCAGACAGCGCGACTCGGCTGCCCTAAAAGGCTATCAACAGGCCAACAGGGGCTTCCCGGCATAAACCTCGGGGCTCCCACGGGACGAGCGGTTCAAGAGCACACCACTCGCCCAAGACAAAAGGAGTAAAACATGCGCACACAGAGCATCACAGATTATAAATTTACAGGAACATAAATTCCATACATCGGCACGCAGGCCGGAAATATAAATGAACTGGGCCTTCGACGGCCGGCACAAGCTTGGGCTTAAGCCCGCTATTCCTTGCTTGGTACTGCAACACCTGTACGTAAACTTCTCGACGAGCGGGGGCCAACGAAACATCGGTCGGCTAACATAAGCAGACCGAACACAATGCGCACACCCACTTGATGGGGGCTATAGTGTGTATTCCCTGCAAGTATATAGTATACAACTCCCATGGAGTCTTCTCCGGGAACCCTAGAACATCACCGATCCGGCTCATACGTCCGGACGGGCTTCACACAGAACATCACCAATTCGGCTCATACATCCGAATGGGCTTCACACAGCATGCCTAAATCCGTACTCACACTTCCGGATACTAAATGCAATTAATAGCGGGGACGTACACGTCGACCCGTCGGAGAGCTCCCTTTCCCCACCCAGTGGTGGAGAGGGGCTTCCATGCAAATATGTAAATTGTGGGCTTCACCTGCCCGAGTAGAAACTTCATTACCCTTGACGCGTGTTTGGCGGAGCCGCGATCGCGTGTCTTGCGCGAGGCTCGATGCCTAGCGACCACCGCGACGGTCCATGTACTGATCCGATCTCCACGCGTGTTTTGGCGATGCCAAGAATGAAACTCTCGGCCGTCCTCACTGCAGGTGGCCCCGGGAGAGGAGCTCCCGGCCGGCCATGTTGTAGGCGGCGCCGGGAGAGGAGCTCCCGGCCGGCCATGTCGTAGGCGGCGCAGGGAGAGGAGCTCCCGCCGGCCATGTCGTAGGCGGCGCCGGGAGAGGAGCTCCCAGCCGGCCATGTCGTAGGCGGCGCCGGGAGAGGAGCTCCCGGCCGGCCATGTCGTAGGCGGCGCCGGGAGAGGAGCTCCTGGCCGGCCATGTCGTAGGCGGCCGATCCGAGCTCCAGGCGGCCTAACCTTGCTCCAGGCGGCCGATCCGAGCTAGGGCTCCGGCTTGCCGGCGGCGGGAGAGGACGAGGAGCGGCGGGCGGCGTTGGGCTGGGCTCCAAGCCGGTCGACGATGGGAGAGAAGGAGGAGAGGCGGGCAGTCGAGCTGGCTGCTCCCGGCGGCCGATCGGGCTTAGCCCTAGCCGCTTTTTCTTCTTCCTTCCCCCTCTTTTTCTTCTTGCTTTTTCCTCTTTTCCCTCCTCTCTGTCCCGAGCTACTTGCCCAACTCCCCCCCCCCCCACCCAAAAGAACCTGCTGTCCCCTTTTTCTTCTTCCCCCACCCGCCTGCCCCTTTCTCTTTTTCTTTTTGTCTTTTGTCTTTTGTTTTTTCCTTCACCCTTGTACTGAATCCCCTCCTCCCATAATAGGTATATTATATCCTATATATACTATATAATATGTATGTTATATAACACATATATTATATAATGTATTTTATATAATGTATATATTATATTATATGTACATTATATTATACACATACATTAGAAAACTTGTGCCTGTAAAACCTCCGCACGCTCGCACGAGCACCCGCACGCCTTCAAACGGGGCTGCACCAATTCGTTGCTCGTAGCATGTCCCGAGCCCGCTATTTGGGGAGGGTCCCACTCGCCCGGGTACGGGGTTGTACACAATCCCCGCTGTTTTGGAGCTTGGCACAAGCTCGGAAAGAACATTCAACCCCAAGTATCCGGCAAGTGGGAGCAGACCCAAAGAAAATTTTTGAAAGAAACCCTCACTTGGAGACAAAGGGAGCTCCGCACCAGGACTTAAATCAGAAAAAACTCCTTATGAAAATGCCGCAGAAGTAAATCTGTTTGTCAAAAACCAAACCAACCTACTTTTTTAAGTATAGGCCAAAAATGTTGACACATGTCTTGAGAGGCAAGAGGCTCTTATTTAAAACGAGCGTATATTCTATAAATATAGTCATCTAGTTTCCCCACAAATAATTTATTTATTCGCAGAATCAGCATTAAAATAAACAAGATATCTCATATTCTTTTTCAGTTCTAAATCAAGCGATGTATTAATATTAGTCTACTCTGTTTATCCAAATAGAAATGCTGATTTCCAACATGATTTAAACTATGGTTATCCCTTTTTGAAAAAGTATTGCACATTTTTTAGATTTTTCTCATGAAACCAAAACCTTTCCAAAACCTTTTCCCAATCCACGTCCTTTTCCCCCAGGTGTGCCTACCTCCCCTGCCCAGCTAATGAGAGCCTGGACAGTGAGTCTACCCGGGGCCGAGCCGCGCTCGGGGTAGAGCAGAACCAAGGACCAAGAACCAAACCTCTCCCCCACAGGCGAGCCTGCGGACCTGCCAGCTTGATGGGAGCCTGCGCAGCGGGTCTACCTGGGGCCTCCTCTCCAAACACCTCCAACCATCGAGTGAGCCTACAACCCTGCCAGCTTGATGGGAGCCTGCGCAGCGGGTCTTCTCGGGGTCTCATCTCCAAACAACCTCCAACCGCCGAGTGAGCCTACAGACCTGCCAGCTCGATGGTAGCCTGGACAGCGGGTCTTCTCGGGGTCTCCTCTCCAAACAACCTCCAACCGCCGAGTGAGCCTACAGACCTGCCAGCTCGATGGTAGCCTGGACAGCGGGTCTTCTCGGGGACTCCTCTCCAAAACCAACTCCAACCACCGAGTGAGCCTACAGACCTTCCAGCTCGATGGTAGCCTGGACAGCGGGTCTTCTCGGGGTCTCCTCTCCAAACAACCTCCAACCACCGAGTGAGCCTACAGACCTGCCAGCTCGATGGTAGCCTGGACAGCGGGTCTTCTCGGGGTCTCCTCTCCAAACAACCTCCAACCGCCGAGTGAGCCTACAGACCTGCCAGCTCGATGGTAGCCTGGACAGCGGGTCTTCTCGGGGTCTCCTCTCCAAACAACCTCCAACCGCCGAGTGAGCCTACAGACCTGCCAGCTCGATGGTAGCCTGGACAGCAGGTCTTCTCGGGGTCTCCTCTCCAAAACCAACTCCAACCACCGAGTGAGCCTACAGACCTGCCAGCTCGATGGTAGCCTGGACAGCGGGTCTTCTCGGGGTCTCCTCTCCAAACAACCTGCAACCCCCGAGTGAGCCTACAGACCTGCCAGCTCGATGGTAGCCTAGACAGCGGGTCTTCTCGGGGTCTCCTCTCCAAACAACCTCCAACCACCGAGTGAGCCTACAGACCTGCCAGCTCGATGGTAGCCTGGACAGCGGGTCTTCTCGGGGTCTCCTCTCCAAACAACCTCCAACCGCCGAGTGAGCCTACAGACCTGCCAGCTCGATGGTAGCCTGGACAGCGGGTCTTCTTGGGGTCTCCTCTCCAAACAACCTCCAACCCCCGAGTGAGCCTACAGACATGCCAGCTCGATGGTAGCCTGGACAGCGGGTCTTCTCGGGGTCTCCTCTCCAAACAACCATTTCACCCTCATGCCATAGAAGAAACCGCCTGAAATTTCATCATATTAGAAGGGCACAACATATTTAAAGGTATTGAAAAAAAAGGAAGATACTTCTACATATGCTTCTCAAAAAAGACAAACTATTACGAAAAGCCAAAGTGATACAAAATTGGAGAAAATATTCATATCTTGTGAAGGATTGAGCACCGACCAAAATTGAGGAAATCACCTTCGGAGCATTTTAGCGTATAACCCTGAGACGGCAGTATAGATAGCAGTCTCCCTTTTACCACTTTATGGGGGAATGACATCAACCTAGTAGTTGCAGAACATTGACTAGTACCATTATTTTTATGCTCGGTAGATAGAAGATCATGATGATCCCCTGACCAACCGATTTCACTGAAGACTCATTTGGTCGCTTGTAAAATAGAAAACAATGATTCAATTTTCGTCAGAGTGAAAAATATGTTACAATTACTTTCTGAAAGGCTTTGATAAAACTTCTGATATTTAAAATTCGACAAAAAGCTCAACTAAATCTAACTAAATGATGAAGAATCTAGAAACTTAAAATATGTTTTGCAACTCAAGCAACTCACTGAGCCTCAAGCCAAGTTTACGCTTTAAAACATTTTCCAATGAAAACATGTAGTTTATACAGACACAAAATCATAGGATACTTGTCATTACCTCTACTTCTGACAACCTACAGCCAGGACATCATGATGGAAATTAAGATTATAATTCAAGATGCGCATGAAAAAGAAACCATCTACTATTGTAACTTCATGGTATATTTGTGTAGTTGTTATTCTTCTATTGTACCATTGTCAAGTAGTCAATACTAACAAATAAATGGATCACACTTGGAACCTAATAAACCTAGTTAATCATCTAGCCCTGCAGTGGTAGCCCATTTACAAAGGTATTAGGAAAAGGAATCCTAAGGTTTATCAACATTTCGAGTAAATGTATACACGGCATAACCTAAAAACTGATTGACAACACCGCAACACTTAATAGAAAGTGTAAGCTTACTCAATTCTGAACAATGGTAGCAGGCTTCTCATCAGGTGTCTTTCATTCAAATTACAACAAATAAATTCTGCATATAACATATAAATTCTGCCACCTAACACTAACGTACCAACCTCTCCATCATAAATGTAAAGCAAACATAAAGCTAGTAAAATAACTCAAAGCAAACAACGACTGCATCAGAGCTCATGGTCTCATCCCAAACTCATGAAGACTTACTCTTTCATGATGAACCTGTTATTTATAAAGTATTCCAAACAAGAAAGAACTCCGTAACTACGTCTCAACCTTAATGTGAGAAACAAAACGAGAAATTGAGGGAGAGGACTTCTTTCATCGCGTGACCTCGGTCGTCACTTGGTTCCTTTTCTATTGCCGTGACGTTCGCATGAGTTCTTCTGTGCTGGTCACACTCCACGCTCACCGCACCATAAATGTTGAAACCGGGAACCGGTTTCTGTGGAGTTCGAGATCCCAAAAGAGGGGTGACCGCGCACCTACTACGCTCAAGCGAACAATCTAGGCACTAAACTAGGAACGTAAGAGACAGACCCAAGGTCTCAGCGTGGAGGTCCCACCGCATACCCGGAAGACTAACAAACTCTTCACCTCCCAAGCCAAAGGCTGAGCTAACTTGGCACCTTTGGAAGGCTCTCTTGGCCGACAAAAACCTTTAGGGAGGATCTCCAAATCCATTCCCTCTTAACTAGAGGTGCCACCTAGGGTCAATATAAAATGCTCCTCGCCCGCCCGACTACTGACATAACATCGCCAAGTAATTCTGCGACACGCTGCCCAATTGGGCTGCAGACAGCGCGACTCCGCTGCCCTAAAAGGCTATCAACAGGCCAACAGGGTCTTCCCGGCATAAACCTCGGGGCTCCCACGGGACGAGCGGTTCAAGAGCACACCACTCGCCCAAGACAAAAGGAGTAAAACATGCGCACACAGAGCATCACAGATTATAAATTTACAGGAATATAAATTCCATACATCGGCTCGCAGGCCGGAAATATAAATGAACTGGGCCTTCGAGGGCCGGCACAAGCTTGGGCTTAAACCCGCTATTCCTTGCTTGGTACTGCAACACCGGTACGTCAATGTCTCGACGAGCGGCGGCCAACGAAACATCGGTCGGCTAACATAAGCGGACCGAACACAATGCGCACACCGACTTGATGGGGGCTATAGTGCGTATTCCCTGCAAGTATATAGTATACAACTCCCACGGAGTCTTCTCTAGGAACCCAAGAACATCACCGATCCGGCTCATACGTCCGGACGGGCTTCACACAGAACATCACCAATTCGGCTCATACGTCCGAATGGGCTTCCCACAGCATGCCTAAATCAGTACTCACACTTCCGGATACTACATGCAATTAATAGAGGGGACGTACACGTCGACCCGTCGGAGAGCTCCCTTTCCCCACCCATTGGTGGAGAGGGGCTTCCATGCAAATATGTAAATTGAGAGCTTCACCTGCCCGAGTAGAAACTTCGTTACCCTTGACGCGTGTTTGGCGGAGCCGCGATCGCGTGTCTTGCGCGAGGCTCGATGCCTAGCGACCGCCGCGACGGTCCATATACTGATCCGATCTCCACTTGTGTTTTGGCAATGCCGAGAATGAAACTCCCGGCCGTCCTCGCTGTAGGTGGCCCCGGGAGAGGAGCACCTGGCCGGCCATGTTGTAGGTGGCGTCGGGAGAGGAGCTCCCGGCCGGCCATGTCGTAGGCGGCGCCGGGAGAGGAGCTCCCGGCCGGCCATGTCGTAGGCGGCGCCGGGAGAGGAGCTCCCGGCCAGCAATGTCGTAGGCGGCGCCGGGAGAGGAGCTCCCGGTCGGCCATGTCGTAGGCGGCGCCGGTAGAGGAGCTCCCGGCCGGCCATGTCGTAGGCGGCGCCGGGAGAGGAGCTCCCGGCCGGCCATGTCGTAGGCGGCCGATCCGAGCTGCAGGCGGCCTAACCTTGCTCCAGGCGGCCGATCCGAGCTAGGGCTCGGGCTTGCCGGCGGCGGGAGAGGAGGAGGAGCGGCGGGCGGCGTCGGGCTGGGCTCCAAGCCGGTCGATGATGGGAGAGGAAGAGGAGAGGCGGGCAGTCGAGCTGGCTGCTCCCGGCGGCCGATCGCGCTTAGCCCTAACCGCTTTTTCTTCTTCCTTCCCCCTCTTTTTCTTCTTGCTTTTTCCTCTTTTCCCTCCTCTCTGTCCCGAGCTACTTGCCCACCCCCCCCCCACCCAAAAAAACCTGCTGTCCCCTTTTTCTTCTTCCCCCACCCGCCTGCCCCTTTCTCTTTTTCTTTTAGTCTTTTCTCTTTTGTTTTTTCCTTCACCCTTGTACCGAATCCCCTCCTCCCATAATAGGTATATTATATCCTATATATACTATATAATATGTATGTTATATAACACATATATTATATAATGTATTTTATATAATGTATATTTTATATTATATGTATATTATATTATATACATACATTAGAAAACTTGTGCCTGTAAAACCTCCGCACGCTCGCACGAGCACCCGCACGCCTTCAAACGGGGCTGCGCCAATTCGTTGCTCGTAGCATGTCCCGAGCCCGCTATTTGGGGAGGGTCCCACTCGCCCGGGTACGGGGTTGTACATAATGAATGTCCAGGAAGAAGCTTTGCTTCAGGGTGCAGGAACTCCAGATTGCTTTGAAACTCTTTCTAATATAGCTTTGAAGAAGACTCAAGATGTTGATTAATGTTCTTCTTCAGCAGCTTTTGTAATCTGGAAGGAAAGTTCTTCTTGAAAACTTGAACACTAAGTGTTGATTTTCCTGAAGACAGGATGAACTCAGGAAGAAGCAGAATAACAAAATCCTTTTTCTTGAGAGCTCTTGTTCTATCACACTTGTTGCAATGTTCTGAGTTTCGGTATGAGAGAGGTATATTATTTTCTTCAGCCAAGTGCCTTGATAAAATAGAAGCTTCTCCTCTATGAAAAATCCTCGAGCCCTGCACTAAAAAAACTTTCCAAACAATAGAATAAAACAAAATAAGGAAACCTGCACCTGCAATCTTTTCTGTCATTTCCAAAAAGGAATTAAGGATATTAAAAAATATATCCTTTCAATTTGACTTTACAAATTGGCACAGGAAACCAAGCCTAACGGCTATATTACAGCTGTACAAAATCCACTCTTTCCATTTATAAAACAAATGGCTTTATTCTGTCAAAATCTTTTAAATCAATGCATAAGAAATATTGCAAATAAGCAATAGAGTATAAGCATTGTAATAAGTAGAATATTTGAATAGAATAATTTAAATAGGAGTAAATAAAACAGGGAATCAAATGAAATGAATATTGATAATAGCAGACAGAAATCGTCGAGACTGGATCGAAGATCGTCGATCTGACCAAGCAGATCGTCGACCTGAAGGGAGAACATAATCTACACAGAAATCGTCGACCTAGGCTAAACGATCGTCGATCTGAGTAAGCAGATCGTCGATCCCACTTCAGAGTACATATAACTCTGAGATCGTTGAACACCAATCGAAGATCGTCGAACGACAATCAACTATCATCGAGCACAAATCTATTAAACAAAATTTCCATTTCAATCCAATCTCAACTATCCTATCTAGGACTATTCTACCTAAACCTAGGGTAGACTAACATCTTAGTATAACCATTAACTATAGATAATTCTTGGGTCAATAAAGCCTAATTGAGATGACATGACCCAAATCAAAATGAGGGAACCAACAGAGGTGTCGACCTCTTCTTAATCTCTAGTTGAGTTCGGCTCCTGCGAGGTGTTAACCCCTTCTCTTAACCTCCAATTGAGCTTGGCTCCAGTGAAGTGTCGACCACTTCTCCACCTCTAGTTGAGCCCAACTCTTTTGAGATATCGAATATTCTCCATCTCTAGTGGAGCTCTTCTCCTGCGAGGTGCTAACCTTCTCTCCACCTCTAGTTGAGCTCGACTCTTGTGAGGTGTCAACACTCTCTCCACCTATAGTTGAGCTCGATTCCTACGATGTGTTGAAATTTTCTCCACCTCTAGTTGATCTCGACTTATGGGATGTGTCAAGCATTATCTATCTTCAGTTGAGCTCGTCTCCTAGGAGGAGTCGAAGTTATTTTCATATCCAATTGAGCTTGGCTTCTAGGAGGTATCGATCTTTCTCCACCTCTAGTTTATCTTAGCTCCTAGGAAGTGTTGAGCTTTCTCCACCTCTAGTATATCTTGGCTCCTAGGAGTTTTAGAGCTTTCTCCATCTATAGTTGAGCTCGGCTCCTGGGAGGTATCGAGCTTTTTCCACCTCTAGTTGAGGTCGGCTCGTGGGAGTTGTTGAGCTTCATACACCTCTAGTTGAGCTCGGCTCTTGGGAGGTATTGAGCTTTCTTCACCCACTGTTGAGTTTGGCTCCTTGCAGGTGTCAAGCTCTCTCCATATCTAGTTGAGCTTGTCTATGGGGTGTGAAAGTCTTTAATTCAAGGATAACTATGTCACCTAGAGGGGGGTGAATAGGTTATTTGTCTTTTTTGAGTTCTTATATGTTTTTTCTTTAAGATCTTTGGCTTTAAGTTGTTTTATGCTTTCAAGATGTACACAACCTGCACAAAGAAAACAACAAAGAAAAGTACAAAGTGATTTATAATGGTTCCCTTAACTATGGTACATAGACTTTCCCTCCCACATATCCAACTATCTTGTTTGACTTGGCACTTCTCCAAAATTTGTTCCAAAGAGCTTACACCTCAGATCCCTCAGGATCTCTAAGTCTCCTGCAAGACATACTTTTCAGCCACAAGGGCCAACAACTTAGTGGTCAATAGAACACCTACCTTATATGTTAAGGCCTACACTCAGGCTGGGAGGACACCCCTACCTCAGATCCATAAAGGATCCTACACTCAGAGATCAATGCTCTCCTACCTCAAGATGTTAGGCCCTATAGCTCAGATCTACACTTGGATCCTACAAGATAAAAGTGGTTGGTGTGATGATTGGCCACAAGTGAAATTTCATAGTGCTAATCTACCTGGACTGAGATAAACTCAGCCCAACCTTGACTCCAGGAAATATATTTACTTAGTCTATAATTACAGAACTAAGAAGTTCTTAGTCCTAACTACTTCCACAACAACACGTATATATTTACTTGTAGCTAGAATCGACCTACAGAACAATGTTCTGCCTCTTTCTGAATTGAGCCTGAAGCTCAGCCCTAACTACTACTTCACAGCACCAGGTATTTTTCCTACTGGAACTGTGAAGTTACTATAGCTAATTATTGCTACATTAGCTGAGAAAATCTCAGCTCTAACTTTGCAGACTAAGATAGCTCTTACTCTTCTTCCTTCCCTGTACTGAGGTGATTCAACCCTAACTTTGACTCCATAGGAATAATCCTATGAGCTTTCTTTCAAATCCCTGCTTCTTCAAGCTTCTTCTTTTCACAACTTCCAGATTAAGATCTTCAGGATGTTGCTTGTATAGTTGGAACTGTGAAGAAGTTGCAGCAAGGGTTGGCCCTTGTCTGCTTCCTCTTTCCTCAGAGAAATACTCTGAACTGCTGAAGTCGATGATGATGACAATAGCTAACTAGCTCTTAGTCTAGCTGACTTGAGCTTCCTGTTCTTCAGCACAACAACAATGGAGGTGAGGAAGAACTGCCTGATTTATTTTCTCCAAAAGCTCTCTCTCCCTTTTGTAAAGCCTTTCCCTTTTATTGAATATGACCCAATGGCTCTAGATTAGTGGGCCCCATAGCTTTAATGGCCATCTACAACCTTACTTTAATGACAACTATGATATAGTCGGTGTGCAATAACATTTGTCGTGTACTGTAGCCATCCCTCCACTAATTTGAAATATATTGACTTGCAGACGTCACCAGTTGTGCACTTAGCCAAAAATCAAGCAACATTAGTATAGGCGTTGAGTGAGGGTCCTTCACTCAATGCCAAATCACTTAGATAGATTTACTGTTTCTTGGCATTGAGTGTGTATCCTTCACTCAAAGCCAAACTACTTAGAATATAAATCTATTTCAAGGCATTGAGTGATTCAGCTCACTTAACGCAAACTTGCTTTATCAGCTTTCTGCTGCTTGGCATTGAGTGATTGAGCATTACTCAATGCCAAACTTCTTAGACAGAATTATGTCATCACTAGGCCTTGAGAGCGTTGAGTGAACAAGCCTCACTCAACGACATTTGCCTTGACCAAAATCTTCCTGCTTCTCTGGCATTGAGAGCGTTGAGTGTGTCTTTATCACTCAACACTTTTTGTCTTAGCCAATTTTCTGTGTTTAAAAACATTGGCTTTGACTATGAGTGTTACTCAACACATATGTGGCTATGGCATTGAGTGAATGACTTTCACTCAATGCCTGTAGACTTAGCCACTTTTACGCCTCTTAACACTAGGCTTTGACTGTCTCAGTTTGCATCACTTTGAACTGTGTTTGACGAATGGTGAACTGAGTTTGACAAATGGTGAGCTCAGCTCGATGAACTCTGAACTCAGTTCGACGAATTCTGAACCTAGTTTGACGAACTCAGAATCTCAAACTCTAAATTTAGCTCGACGAATGGTGAGCTCAGCTCGACGAACTCTGAACTTAGATGGACGAACTCTGAACTCAATTCAACTCACAGCATTTTGTTGTATGGCTTTGAGTGTGTCTTCATAACTAAACGCCAAACTACTTAGCCATATTTCTTCCTATAACAGTATAACGTTGAGTGAATGACCTTCACTCAATGCCTGTGGACATAGCCATATTTCCAGCTTGCCAACTTTCTTCCTTACCTCTGGCATTGAGTGAGATTGCTCCACTCAACGCCTGTGGACTTGGCTGTATTTTCAATTGCTCCTTGACTTCTAGCGTTGAGTGCGCTTACCTCACTTAACGCCTGTGGACTTAGGCAAATTCCTGTCTTTCCATCATCTTCACTTTGTGACCACCTATTACATCACATAAACAATCTGTTTAGACTTGTTCCATGGAACATCCTACACATGATGAGCTTAAACAAAAAAAATACAACTATGCTCTTAGTATTGATAGAGATGCCTCTTCAAATCCAATCTAGGGTATATTTTGGGCAATGGAACCAACAAGGAGGTGTCGAGTTTTCTCCACCTCCAGTTATGCTCAGATCCAGCAAGGTGTTGACCTCTCTCCACCTCCATTTGAGCTCGAATCTTGTGAGGTGTCGTCCTTTTCTCCAGCTCTAGTTGAGATCGACTCCTGTAAGGTGTCGAGTCATCTCAACCTCTAGTTGACCTTGGCTCCTGTAAGGTTTCAAGTCTTATCCACCTCCAGCTTATCTCCTCTCCTGCAAGGTGTCAACCGCTTTTCAGTTGATCCCTAATCCTTTGAGATGTTGAGTCTTCTTTACCTCCAGTTGAGCTCTGCTCATACGATGTTTCGAGTCTTCTTCACCTCTAGTTGAGCTCTTCTCCTACGAGGTGTCAACCTTTTCTCTACCTCGAGTTGAGCTCGGCTCCTGTCAGGTCTCGACCACTTCTCCACATCAAGTTTAGCTCGGCTCCTTTGAGTTGTCAAGTCTTCTCCACATTTAGTTGAGCTCGTCTCCTGTGAGGTTTCGAGTCTTCTCCACCACCATCTTAGATCCTTTCCTATGATGTTTCGACATCTTCTCCACCTCAAGGTGAGCTTGGATTCTGTGAGGTGTCAAGTCTTCTCCGCCTCCAATTGAGCTCGACTCTTGTAAGGTTTTTAGACTTTTCCACATCCAGTTGAGAACCTCTCCTGCGAGGTGTTGACCTATTCTGCACCTCTAGTCGAGTTCGGATCATGTAAGGTATTAAACTCTTCTCTCCACCTCTAATTGAGCTTAGCCCTTATGAGGTGTTGACCACTTCTCTACCTTCAGTTGAGCTTAGCTGTTATCAAATCGTATAGTAGTCCCATCGCCGGCTCGAGATGCTCTTTGTGGATCTTAATGCTGAGTAGCGTGCATGCAAACAGGATATCCACTAATCTTTTATTGTCGATTAGTATCCTTCTATCCCTAATGATGATTCCTGCTGATGACGAGGGGATCTTGGTGTTGTGTGTGCACTCCCGTCAGGCATTTATCCCTGAAGCCAAGGGTTGTAACTAATAATGGCTTAGCATATTCTGAATCCTTCTCTGGTTGGGTGATAGAGAGGACATGAGCAATGGGCAAGGGTGGGCCAGTGATGGATTCAACCTCCCCGACAATTTGTCTTCCCCTTGCGCATCCTAGTGTGCAAGGGTGGGACAATTTGTCTTCCGCTTGGGCTAGTGCATTAGTGACTGATTTGGTACTTTGTTCTACATGTACCACCCCAGGTGCCCCTATCGGATGAGGCATTCAATTGCCTTTTTCATTCGGGTACCTTCCTCTATTATTTGTCTGTTCCCTCAATGAAACTAGAATACTGTGTTTGGTCTCCCCAGTTTTGTGACAATGGCTTATACTAGTGAAGCATACTAGAGACCTAGATGTCAATAAGCACTTGTGTCAAAGCGGTGTTTAGAGGGGTGAATTCTTTGTGATGGCGAGAGCCCTAATCCCAATGAGGGTTTTTACGATGCTCGTCGCTCCTGCAATGCGCTAGAGGTGTACACTCCGACTCCCTCTTTCATTAAATGTCCCCTCGAACAAATGGCAGTGAGCCTCGATAGACTTATTTGTTGTGACCTATGCCTCAAACCAGTGGACAAGGTTTATACAGCTCGGCATTATTTCTCGCATTAGGGCAGAGTTGAACTCGCTAGGGCAAAGCCCCCAGAGGAAGATGTTGTGAAGGAGTGTAGGGTGGATTCCTGAAAATTTTTCGTGCCTTGGAAGTGAAGCAGGGAAGAATTTTATGAGCGACTATCCCTTAATTTGGCGAATATTAGAGAGCTGTGAGAGCTCCCTGACGTTCCGCCAGTCTACTATGAAATGTTTGATGAAGATGTATGTGAGTTCCCCAAAGTTGTTGATCTCCCCTTCAAATAGGGAGTGAAACTATATACGTGCTTGTATCTTTAGATTTATGGGAAACACCTGGCAAAATAATTGATTTGACATATTAAAGAGGCACATGATTGTCTCGAAGTGATTTACGTGCTCTAGAGGGTCCTCGATCCAATCGAAGGCCTCAAAGTGTGTTAGCATGAACCTGTGTGGTATCGGGTATGCTAGGACATGAGGAGCGAGCATTGACCTATGATGGAATGGGCGTTGCATGTTCATAGGGAGGCACAAAACCCTAGACATACTCCTCCTTGATCATGTCCCTGAGCACTTGGCCAATGATCCTCGGGTCATCCCGTCGTGCATCCACCTTTATTAAGCGAGGTTTGCGCTGAGTGTTAGCTAGCAGCTCTGGTCTTCGAGCGGCATGAGTTGAGCTTACTTCATCGGAAACTTTGTCAGTGGGGGGATCCTCAGGGCAAGCTACGTATCTCAGCTAAACGCACTACTACGTGGTCGTGGGTCAATTCCCATATACGCCAGCTAGGCTGGGAGGATTGGAGGATCCCAACTCTTATAGAAGGGTGAGCACATCTATCTAATGTTCCTCCATCAGTCGAACAGACTCTTCTATCGATTTTTTGGGTGCGGTAGCGGTAATTCCACCTTTGAGAGGAGCATTGCTACGAGTAATCTGGCGGCGGTTAGATCAATAGGGCAAGCATTGTCCTCTGATACTCCTTAGAGCTTGTGGGAACTCTTTCCCATAGATGGCAACAAACTATTTTGGGTCCCCCGATTTTACTCTTGTCCAGAGAATCAGACCGCCTTAGCTCGAAGTTGGACCGGGCATGGAAATAGTCAATGAAATTCAGCAATGATGACTTAAGTCTTTTTACCATGGAAAACATAGAAAGGGGGAAAAATCGCATGACAGGATCTGTGTCAAGCCTAAATACACTATTTAGCTTTGAGTTGACAAGTATTTGGAGTTCATTAGAGGGTGATAGGCCACCTTTTTTTAAAAGATTGAAGTATAGTAAAGGTGGAAAATAAACTAAGCGCACGAAGGTTTGATAAAAGAGTCCACAAGAGTGTTCTTCTTTACCTTCTTCCAAAGCGGGAAATTTGCTAAGTCCACGAAGCTTGGATATGAGCGTCCATGTAGAGAAACATGTTAAGTCTTAGAATCCATAAGGTGGGGGGGGGGGTATTCACGTGAAAGCGTTCTTCTGACGTCTTCTATTCCTCTCACTCATGCATCCATATGAGCACTAGGCGTTGAGCATTGAGCGTTAAGCGTGGCCCATTGAGTGCTCAGTGGTGTAGAGATTGATGAGAGTGAATTCCAAGCGGAGAAACAAACTAATTCCCATGCCCTCGGCAGAAAACCTAAGAGCTCTTTCTAGCCTCTGGGATTGCATCCCCTCAAATGAAGTTCAGGGGGCATATTTATAGTTTTGTGGAGGGACATGCTGGTAATTATGCTAGGGAAGATTTATAGCTGGCGAATGTCCTCTCTCCATTTTGATCACCTGGATCACCAAGTTTCACAAAATCACGGACATGCCCCACAGGGTGTCCGGACAGCCCGGGCAAGTCGACCAGGGAAGGTGGTGATGGATGAATCCGGAGGTGGCGGCAGATGCAACCGGAGGAGGTTAAAGTTTGTGAATTCCGCTTGTGCAAGTACACGCAGAATTGACATGTGCGGCGCGCAGGTGTGATTTTGGGTCATTTTTAGCGAGTGCAGCTTGCGCGCAGCTCACTCAGTGGGGTTGTGCTGCTTGTGTATTTTGGTAAAAATCCTACCGGTATGACTTGTAAATTTTCAGGGGGATCCCCATCAGATATATATATGGTTATTTACTAGGACACTCCCTTGAAGTTTGTGAAATTACAAACTTTAACCCCTCTAACTTTCAAAATTACAATTATCTCCCCTCAATGTTTACATTTCATAACATCTATGGACAAAAAGACCCCCCCCCCTCCTAAAGATTTACTCTAAGGGGATACTTTTGTGCATGGATATTTATGAAATGTAAACCTTAAGGGGAGGTTTTTGTAATTTTCCGAAGTTAGAGGGGTGCAAGTTATAATTAAGCCAACTTCATGGGGAGGTCCTGATAAATAAGCCTATATATACATATATATATACATATGTATATATACATATGTATGTGTATATATATACATATGTATATATACATATATATGCATATATATACATACATATGTATATATATACATATATATATACACACACATATATATATGTATATATATACATAGATATATATATCTACATATATACATGTTTTGAGCAGCATAAGGCTCCTGGTAGACAAGACTAAATTATGTCGTCTTAGCTCGTGGAGCAATTGAGCGTGTAAACAGTCATAGGGTAAGTAGAGAAATACAGAAGAAGTTTTTTAACAATGAAAACATGTTAATTGGGTAAAAAAATCACATGAACGTTTTGACATCAACCAAACATTTGATTTACAAGGTATCAGAGAAATCGAGGGCAACAGCTCGCTCCATGTTAAAGTTTTGGGATGGGAGAAAATACTGGTGCGCTCGGAGAGCGACAGCCTGCCACTCTCTAACAAAAAATCTATCTCTTTATATTGGTGGAAGAGACTCTCGGACGTTGTCCAGACGTAACATGATATAGCGGCATGCAAAAGAGATTTAATAAGGAGGACTCACAGAAAGCCTTGCACGTCAGAGAATTATTGGAGAGGCTGGCGGAACGCCTCTCTCTCCGGAGCGTCGTAGACATAGATGATTTTTTGGAGTTCTCAAAGGGAGGTGGCTCATAAGATGATTTCTACAATGCTCTGGCATGAAGGAGGAGAAGACTGGGAGGAGAAAGTTAAAAATGAGAGGGATTTGAGGTCTTATTTAAAGTACTCAGGGGTGGTTACAGTAGTAATGTGGCTATCAATAAACCGTAACCACCCAAATTATTATTAGGTGTAGACCATTTTTTATATAGTTCTTGGTGCGTTTTATTTTTATTATTTTGCTATTCACATGTCTCCACCATCATGACTATTTGCACTAACCACTATAAATGGTTATGTCAGAGTTTATGCGGGTGGTTACCCGCATATCCGAAAGTGGTGATCATCAATGGGAGAGAGGACGGTGGTGGTTAATAGAAGGCCTACTATGGGAAGAGCCGGACTGGGAGGGTCAGACAGGAAGGGCCGGTAAGGCGGTCAACCATGCGAGGCTAACTGGGTAGCTTCCAGCCTTGAAGATGCCAGCCAGTGTCACCTGACATCGGCTCATGGAGGTCGGTTGTGCAGAGGCCGCCCGACGCCGTCGCCTATGAGATCGAGATGTGGCACCTGTACCGGCCTCCTAGAGGCCGGCCAAGAGAACGCTATAGGCCTCAAGGAGGCTGCTCAAGGATGCCCGGTGCCATCCTTTATGAGTCCAACCGGTGGTGCTCGGTGTTGGTCTCATGGAGCCCTTCGTAGGGATTGTCGTTGGGCGCCTTCTTCTAGGTAACCAGTCGGTGGCGCCCGACATTGACCTTACGTTGGAAGGCCGAGCGGAGGCCGCACGATACCAGCCTTTCTGATGCCAGCCGAGCGGCGCCTGATGATGCACTCACGACAAGTTTATCGGTCACACAAGTAGTATAAAATTTCGACAAATATTCCCAAGTATCGATCTCATAAGGAACACAGTAAGGTGGACTTAACTTTCGAGGAAGTACTTGAGATTGAAGTCCTTAGGTCGAGGTTATGGAGGAGGTTTGGTTTCTGATGTAGAACTAAACTAAATTAACAAACTACTATACATGCCGCTATGCCATGCTTTGCTTGGCGAATGGACGAGTAGTCAAGCGTAGTGGGCGAATAAGTGTTGGGAATTTACCCTCAATATTCTTAGATTTGAAGAAGTGTATTATGTATTGGAAGGCTATCCGTTCATATTTGTGTTGGATCCCATGGCCAACCTTAGAGGGGGGGTTAATAAGGTTTTAAGCTTTAATTAAAAATTCAAATAACTTTAACCAGGAAAACTAGTTTTGGATGCTACCATGGGGCGCTGGCTTACTAGCTCACGACGGTAGGTCACAAACTTAGTTTATTTTGGACAAACTCCTCCTTAGATATGCACACCCCCTTCAGAGATCTACCGACATATAACTACAAAGTCATACTCAGAATGAAGAACAACAAATAATTTTATTCAAATTGAAATGAAAGTGGTTTAAATTACAAGCACTGGATCTCCAAGACGCCGGAGATCAGAGTCGATGAAAGTGAAATTTTTTTTCATTTTCTATACCGATACACTAACCGGACTGGTTGGCTCTCTCCCTTTCCCTCCATTAAAGGTCTTTGAGCCATCTCTTCACATTCACACAAGGAAGTATCTTAGAGCCCACTGGATCCCCCGATATAGACGTCCCTTCCACGGGATGATTTCACACAGGACCTTTCCCGCATTCAGATGACCTTCACTGGTCGATTTTCCTCACCCTCAAACAATCTGAAAAGAGAAAAAATACAAAATGAGTAAAGAATATTTTAAAAGTGATTTTCCCTTAAGGCGATTCCTCCGTTGAGCGGTGCGTGATCGGTGGTAACGATTTTATTTTTTTTTGAAACTGATCAACTCCTCCTGGTCATTGTAGTCTTTTGCTCGTCGGAGATCTTCATACGCGAACAAGAGGGAGGCAGCTTTCTCTTTTGAGTCTATTGATCCCAATGTCCCAGATTTGTAAGAAGTCAAACTGGTTAATGACATACACACATAATGTATTTGATGTGTGCTTAAGTTCATTCATGTAGGTTGCCCTTGATTGGACAGGTGAACAAAAAGAGTAAGCTGGAAGTCAGAAAATTTGACTAAGGCAAAAGCGTCGAGACAGCTGAGACAGCTGAGCTGGATGTCAGATAATTTGACTAAGGCAAAAGCATCGAGATAGCTGAGACAGCTGAGAAGAAAGTCTCAGCATGACCGCTGAGACAGCTGAGAAGCTCAATACAAAGCATTGAGAGAAGTGTTGGTCTCAGCACAACCACTGAGACAGGAGATAGTTTTAGCTGTGAAGAAGGAAGCGTTGAGATAGTTGAGAAGAAACTGCTGAGACAGTTGAGAAGAAACTACTGAGACAAAGCCAGCAGAAATTCTCTAAGTCTAGAAGCGTTGAGTGAAGCAAGTTCACTCAACGCTTTTAATGAAGTGCCAAGTCAGCGTGCGTTGAGTGACTTAACATCACTCAACGCTTAATGAGTTCTAGAATTTCTCTAAGTCCAGAAAATGATGACCACTGCTGACATCACAAGAAGTCAACAAGTCAAAGTATTTCATGCTGTTGGGGGAAAGCTATAGCAGCACCGGATGACCACTGCTGACATCACCAGAAGTCAACAAAGTCAAAGTATTTCAAGTCATTGCGGGAAAGCTACAATAGCTCCAGAAGCTACTATTTGTCCTCTTCTGAGGGAGGTGGTGGTCACCATCCTTGGTTGGGCCCACACTCAAATAGTGTCGTTGATTCAAATCAACAGATACAAAAAGAAGAGACAAAAGGGGTTTAAGGTTAATGAAAAATAGAGGCGACTGGACTTCATCTTCCCTGACGAGCTTGAAAGCCAAGTCCAGCAGAGCAAGCCTACAGTTAAAGGAAAGATAGCTGAAGCTTTTCAAGTTCAGCAAGTTTGTTCTTTGATGAACAAGTTGGCAGATTCATCCAATCAGCAAGGACAGATACCTGTGTGAAGGGTCGTTAGCCTTCAACAATAGATAACTATTCTTCAGTGCAGCAAATAAATAGTTAGCTGTTGAATATGACTAATTCATTCTACAACAAGAGGGTTGGACGTATATCTGCTTAGTCCAGCAAGGTAGACTCTGAGATTTATCTCGGAGTCAGTGTTTTAAGTTAATTTAATTTTTGATAAATTTCCTGTAAGATTCAGGTTGTCAGAATCTGAGATGTAGGTCCTTTTGTGCCTGAGTTGTAGGTAACTAATTAGTCACTGAGGTAGGAGCCCTACAGGGGTACTGAGGTAGGATCAAAGTGTGGATCTGGGAGTAGCGATGTCCTCCCAGCCTGAGTAGTAGGGCCTAGTGCCTGAGGTAGGTAACTGTTGAGTCACTGAGCTGTAGGTGATAAGTGTGTCACTAAGCTGTAGGTCTTGAAAGAGACTGAGTGAAGGGCCTTTTGGCCTGAGGCAGGTAACAAGTTTGTCACTGAGATATAGGTTCCTAGAAAGGCACTGAGGTAGGTACCTGGAGGGGTACTGAGCTGTAGGTGTGCTGCAGCACTCTAAGAGTCGGGCCTTGTGCCTAAAATTGCAAGGCTGAAAAGCCTGAGTTGTAGGATTTATAGATAAGGCTTAGGTAGGTTATTTGAGGATCACTAAGTTGTAGGAGAACTACAGGGCTCTGGGGTAGGAACCTTTGTAGTTCTAAGGTAGTGTTCTAAAGAGAACATGAGTGGAAGGCTGAGGGTCTGAGATGTAAGCTCTGAGGACCAGTTTGGAGGAGTTTTTGCCTTGTTTAACATAAGCTAGAAAGGTGGGAGGGAAAGTGGATGTACCCATTTGGGGAACCACTATAAATATCTATGTGCTTTGTTGTGTTGCTTATTCTTCTTTTATATTGCAGGTACTAAGGGAAAGCTCTAGATCACTTAGAAAGAAAACAGTAAAAAGTCTTAGGAATTTTCAAAGACATATTCACCCCCCCTAGGTGACTAGCTAACCTTAAGCTAATAGATTTAAAGTGGAATCAGAGGGAGATTACTCATAAAAGATCTAACAATCTGATATACCTCCAAGGTTAGCTATAAGACATAAGTATGGGGTCTGGTGTAAACTATAAGGAGCTGGGGGCCATGAAGCTTCCAGTCTGTAGAAAGGAAGGCTTTAGCCTCTAGAAGGAAAGGGTTAGGTTAGTCATGGAAGCTGTAGACCCTAGGATATACATCACAGTTAAATAAGGACCCTTCATCCCTATGAAGACCTCAGTTCTGGATGCCAATGTCCAGACACCAAAATCTTATGATGATATGAACAAGGATGAGCTCCTACTTGCCTCCATGGACAAGAGAGCTCAAAACATTATTTCTAGTGCTATAGATGATTCAACCTTCCAAAATCTGGTGCACTGCAAGACCTCTATGGAGATGTGGGACACCCAAGTTGTTATCATGGAGGGCTCAGAGGAGGTGAGGGATGACAAAAAGTGCATGCTCAACAAGGAGTATGAGGCCTTCAAACAAGGAAAGTCTTATGGTATTGCTTAGAGCTTTGAGAGATTTTTCAAAATAGTGAATGAATTTAGAACATATGGAAGGTTATTCAGCACCTATAAGCTGAATGACAAATTTCTCAGGTCCCTCATAAAGGATTGGGACACAAAGATTTATGCAATTAGGGAAATTGCCATATTACCTGCCACTCCTCCTCCAACACTGTTTGGAAAGCTGCTTTCATATTAGATGTAGCTTGGTGCAAGAAAATAAGAAGAGAAGAGCAGTAAGTCACATGACAAGGAAAATTCGATGGCATTCAAAGCTGATGCCCCAAACAGGAGCAGAAGTAAGAGCATTCCACTCAGGAAAATTGCTGAGTCAGATTCTGAGAGCTCAGAGACAAGCACCTCAGACAGTGATATGTTGGATGAGGACCTTGTTTCCTTCTCTAGGGAGTTCCAATATTAATGAAGAAGGAGCATTGGAAGAATAGCAAGCCTTCCTCTTTCTCACGGCACAGAAGGAAATCATCTTAGGAGGACAGGTAGGATCTTAACACTAGTAAACAAACACTTCTAATGTTATTTGTTATTGATGCAGCAAACCTAGGAATATAGTTGCTGACTGCCTAGTGAATAGTAAAGAAGGAGTGAAGAAGCACCACAAGGGGAAGAAGAAAGAGAAGCCCCTTGTGGCCAAGAAGGAAAAGACCTGGTCTGACTCTTCCTCTGGGTTAGATAGTTAATAAGAAGAAGCCTACATTGGGCTAATGGTTGTTGTTGAAGAAGGACTGGAAGAATATCCTGCTGCTAGGGTAGGAATCAGGGCCCCTCTGTCACATTCAGATAGTGACTTAGAAGTGGATAAAGATGAAGAAGAAGATGTTCAATGTCATGGATTGATGGCAATAACTAATGAAGAGAGTAGCCAAGATCAGCCTGGACAAGCTCAGGTAAATTCTAAATCTCTGTCAAGTATGGAGATCTTCTTGAAGCATTCAAGAAGTGCAAGCTCCTTGCCAAGAGATAGGAAAAAGAGCTTCTCAGTCTTAGGAGCAAGTGTGAGGTCCAAGAAAAGGCTTTCAATGATATCACTGCCCAATCAGCCAAGCTCAAAGGGATCATTGATATGTAGTCTGTTGTGTGAATCTCAAAAGAGAAACTTATCCAGAAACTTAAAGATGATCTCTTAAATGAGAAATTGTTGGTTGCCAAGTTTTCTAAGCCAAGCATTGTGCTTCCATTAATTGACACCCTCCTTACCCAAGTGGGTAAGGAAGGGTTAGGATTTAATGGACCTAATAGACCTCCCAATCCAAAAGGAAAGGGAAAGGGGAAGGCACTAGTTGTGCCTCCAACCTCATTGTCTCCAATTTATTTTCAAAAAGTATTGTTGCCTTCTAATATATATTACCATGAAAGCTATTATGGTCATTGGGAGAGTGGCAGATCCACTTGTATGGACCAATGTTGTCATAGGCCATGTGGAAGATACAGCCATGTGAGGGCTCTTAATGCTTCACATGAGGAAATTAAAATGGCCCATTCTGGACCATTTGTTTTTGGTTCCCCAGCCCCAAAAATCAAGAATAATGCTGCTGCAGGAAATCTGAGTCATCCAGCAAAAGTAGTGACTCAAGGTGAGTCTTCTAGCAAGGCTGGAAGGGAAATTTCTGATGCTATCAGATGTATGTTAGCTGAAAAGAGACATGCAGCTGGTGGCTCTCAGAAAAGGCCAAAACAGTTAGCTGAATGACTTACCTTCAGTCAAATTGCTGCCGAAATAAATTAGAGATACACAACAGCACATCTCCAACAATTCAGGGAGCTGTCCAGCCAAATGTTGTTCCTAAACAGAAAAGGAGATATAATGTCCATGAGTGATGGTGTTGTGGCAAAGTGGGCCACTATGCTGTAGATTGCTGGCACAATCCTTTAGTGTCTAGAGGTAGCCAACCTGTCAGGAATACTGTAGGAAGGCAATCCTATTTTCAGGCTAATGTGAACCTAGGACCCAATAGAAATTGGGTTCCGAAGGTGAGATAAATTGTTTTTTCAGGTTAGTTCAAGTACCCATTCCCCTAAATGTTACTTAGATAGTGGATATTCCAAGCACATGACTTGAACAACAAGGTTGTTGAAGGAGTTCACTCCTGTAAAGAATGGTCCTAAGGTCATCTTTGGAGGCTCTGATAAGGGAATAACCAGAGGTTATGGTAAGATCTCAAATGGCATAATCACAATCACAAAGGTAGCTTCTTTGGAGGTGTTGAAACACAATCTCATAAGCATAAGCCAACAATGTTACCTTGGTTATGACATTTCCTTCAATAAGGATAAGTGCCACATCAAGAGGTTAATTGACCAAAGTGTCATCTTAACAAGCACTAGCAGTGGGAATGTTTATTGTTTTATTTTTTTCCTTCTTAGATAGTAGTTCCCCAATATGCCTAGTTGCAAATGACAAGGTCTCATATTGTGTCCAATGGCATAAGAGACTTGTTCATTTGAATTATATGACCATTGGTCAGCTCTTCAGTGATGAGCTAATTAGGAATGGTCCCAAAATAAAATGCTCCAAGGAGGGTATCTGTGCTCTTGCCAAAAGGGCAAGCAGACCAAGACCTCCTCCACGAGCTTTGGGACCAAGGACTCAGTGAGATCCTTATATCTCCTGCATATGGACTTGTTTGGTCCTATGCCTATTCATAGTCTAGGTAGGAAGGTCTACACTCTTATGGTGGTTGATGTATATTGGAGGTTTGCTTGGGTGTTCTTCCTTAGAAGAAAGGATGAAACCCTTGATGTCTTCATGAATTTTGTAAGGAAGATTCAGAATGAACTTGCAAGCTCAGTGATCAATATAAGAAGTGACAATGGAACTGAATTTCAGTCCGCTGCCATGAATATTTTCTGTGAAGAGCAATGAATTCATCAAGAATTCTCCTCTCCAAGAACACCCTAGAAAAATGGGTTAGCTAAGAGGAAAAATAGAACTCTCATAGAAGCTGGGAGAAATTTATTGAGTGTCATCTCTCTCCCAGAATATTTCTAGGCTAAGGCAGTTAACACTGCATTTCATGTTCTCAATAGTGCTTCTATCACCAAAGGCCACAAGAAGACTCCCTATGAGATCTTGAAGGGCAGAAAATCAAACATATCCTATTTAAGGATCTTTGGTTACAAGTGTTTCATCTTGAACAATGGTAAGGCAAAAGTGACTAAGTTTGTTTCCAAATACCATAAGGGGATCTTTGTTGGGTACAACAATAATAGTAAGGCAGATATTGTCTATAACTTGACAAATCAAGTTGCAGAAGAATCTATCCATGTAGTGTTTGTTGAGTCAAGGATGATTTACAGTGAGCCGTCAGCTCTTTGCCAAGTTCTGCAGGAATAGAAGTCATGATGGAAAAGCTCTTCATCAAAAATAATGACCCAGCTTTGCAAGATGAACATGGAGAGGGATGATGTCCAGAGGAAGCACAGGACAGACTAGCTGAAGATAAAGACCAACTAGCTGAAGAAAATAGAGCTCAAAAGAAGCAGT
Organism: Platanthera zijinensis; assembly: GCA_039513925.1. Classification (NCBI taxonomy): domain Eukaryota; kingdom Viridiplantae; phylum Streptophyta; class Magnoliopsida; order Asparagales; family Orchidaceae; genus Platanthera; species Platanthera zijinensis. Next base: position 134,247,473 of record CM077083.1, read on the forward strand.
CAGGCTTCCCCCAGCAATCCGATATCGGAGAGAACATCCTACAGATTAAATAATAGTCGAGGCTAGCCAAGTTGTATAGACCAGAAGCAGAAGTTTCAACACAGCTCTTTATTCCAGCTTCCTATCACAAGAAGAGCCTAAGAAATTTTAAGAGGCAAATCAAGACCAATTCTAGATTGGTACAATGCAAGAAGAATTGAACCCGTTCAAAAGGTGCAAGGTCTGGAAGCTGGTTCCCAGACCAAATGTACATAATGTCATTGGAGTCAAGTAAATTTTCAGAAATAAACATGATGAGAATGGCATTATAATAAAGAATAAAGCTAGACAGGTGGCAAAAGGGTATAGACAAGAAAAGGGAATTGATTATGATCAGACTTTTGCCCCAGTTGCAAGGTTGGAAGCAATCAGACTGTTCCTTGCATTTACAGCCTTCCAGGGATTCAAATTCTTCCAGATGGAAGTGAAGTCAGTCTTCCTGAATGCAGAATTGAAAGAAGAGGTCTATGTAGAGCATCTTCCGAGTTTTATAGATTCTAACTCTCCTACTACTGTGTATAGACATAGGAAAGCTCTATATGGGCTCAAGCAAGCCACTAAAGGCTGGTATGAGACAATGTCTACCTTCCTCATTGAGAACTAATTCTAAAGGGGGAAGATAGACAAGACCCTATTCCTAATAGAATCTAAGGGTAAGATCATCCTAGTCAAGATTTATATTGATGACATAATATTTGGCTCCGCTAATGACAACACCTGCACTAAGTTTGCAAAACTTTTGCAGGGGAAGTTTGAGATGAGTAGTATGGGTGAACTGAAGTTCTTCTTGGGACTCCAAGTAAGATAGTCTGATTATGGTATAATTATATCCCAGTCAAAGTTTACCAGGGAATTAGTCAAGAAATATTGTATGGAGAATGCTTCCACCATAAGAACTCCCATGAGCTCAAGTATGCTTATAGGCAAAGATGATCCAGGGAAATCTGTTGATCCAATTTTGTATAGAGGTATAATTGGCTCCCTTCTCTACTTCACTGCAAGTAGGCCTGACATTATGAAGTAATATTTGTCTGCTCTAGGTATCAGGCCTTCCCTAAAGAGTCTCACTATACTACTGTGAAAAGAATCTGGAGATATCTTAAGGGCACTCCAGATCTTGGCGTATGGTACCCTAGGAATGTGGAGTTTGAACTAACAGGCTATTCAGATGTAGATTTTGCAGGTTGCAAGGAGTACAGGAAGAGCACTTCTGGCTCCTGTGAATTTCTAAGTGGAAGGCTTGTCTCTTGGAGCAGCAAGAAGCAAACAAGTGTTGAAATCTCAAATGTAGAGTCAGAGTATATTTCAGCTGGGAGCTGCTGTGCTCAGTTTCTGTAGATCTAACATCAACTTCAGGACTACAATATTCAGATAAGTAGAACTCCACTCTTTTTTGATTCTACTAGTGCAATTTCAATAGCTAAGAATCATTTCTCCCATAGCAGGACTAAGCATATAGAAATTAGGTATCATTTCATTAGAGAACATGTGGAAAGGGAAGACATCAGCCTTGAATTTGCCTCCACAGACAAGCAAGTGTCTGATATCTTCACTAAGTTACTAGATGAAGCCAAGTTCAACACCTTCAAATTTGAAATCGGTATGTTGAATCTTGTATAACTTCAATTCTCTCTTATACCATATACAATACTGTCTATTTTGCAGGTAGTAAAAGTCCTTCCTCAAGATAATGAACCGAGTGTGCAACTATTGAGGGGTAGCAAGCCCAACAGCTGTAATGGGTTTGAGTTAAAGTGGGTGAATCAACCCCAGACAGATAGGGGAGAAAAACTCCACAAAATTTCCCTATTGCGGAAGTCAAAAAGGGGGAGAGTTGTTAGGAGGAAAGAAGAATAGACTTGATCAAGACTTGACCAATCCAAGATGTCAGTGTTGTACAGCCAAGAGGCAGAAAGCTCAAAGGCAAGTGGTGCTAAAATTGCTTCAACACTAAGAAAAGTAAAGGTGGCTCACCCAGGAGAAATGTGGCTTGTGACTGGCAGCAAGCCAGGGGGAGTAAGTAATTCTCTACAGGCTGGAGAAATGTGGTAACATTTCCAAACTGTAATGATGTTACACAATTTCTAGTTTTTATGTTGAATATACTATGTATGTTAATGAATTGTATTATTGATCAAGCAAAGTTTTGACTTCTTTAAATAGTGCGAGATTGTTGGATCTATTGATCCTAATGTCCCAGATTTGTAAGAAGTCAACTGGTCAGTGACATACACGCGTAATGTATTTGATGTGTGCTTAAGTTCATCCATACAGGTTATACTTGATTGGACAGGTGAACAAAAAAAATAAGCTGGAAGTCAAATAATTTGACTAAGGCAAAAGCGAGACAGATGAGACACCTGAGCTGGAAGTCAGATAATTTGACTAAGGAAAAAGCGTCAAGACAGCTGAGACAGCTGAGAAGAAAGTCTCAACATAACCGCTGAGAAGACTGAGAAGCTCAATGCAAAGCATTGAGAGAAGTGTTGGTCTCAACACAACCGCTGAGACAGGAGATAGTCTCAGCTAAAAAGAAGGAAGCGTTGAGACAGTTGAGAAGAAACCGCAGAGACAGCTGAGAAGAAATCGCTGAGACAAAGCCAGCAGAAATTCTCTGAGTCCAGAAGCATTGAGTGAAGTAGGTTCACTCAACGCTTCTAATGAAGATCCATGTCAGCGTACGTTGTGTGACTTAACATCACTCAACGCTTAATGAGTTCTGGAATTTCTCTAAGTCTAGAAAGTGATGACCACTGCTAATGTCACCAGAAGGCAATGAGTCAAAGTATTTCATGTCATTTGGGGAAAGCTACAGCAGCATTGGATGACCACTGCTTACGTCACCAGAAGTCAACAAAGTCAAAGTATTTCATGTCGTTGCGGGAAAGCTACAGTGGCCCCGAAAGCTACTATTTGACCTCTTGTGAGGGAGGAGGCACTCACCATCCTTGGTTGGGCCCACACTCAAATAGTTTCGTTGATTCAAATCAATAGATATAAAAAGCAGAGACAAAAGGGGATTAGGGTAAACAAAAAATAGAGGCAGTTGGACTTCATCTTCTCCGACGAGCTTGAAAGCCAAGTCTAGCAAAGAAAGCCTACAGGCAAAGGAAAGATAGTTAAAGCTTTTCCAGTTCAGCAAGTTTGTTCTTTATAGAATAAGTTTGCTGATTCAACCAATCAGGAAGGAGAGATAGCAGTGTGAAGGGCCGTCAGCCTTCAACACAGATTACTATTCTTTAGTGCAGCAGAAAAACAATTAGAGGTAGAAGATGACTAATTCCTTTTACAGCAAGAGGGTTGGACTGATATCTTCTCAGTCTAGCTAGGTAGACTCTGAGATTTATCTTTGAGTTAATGTTTTAAGTTATTTCAATTTTTGATAAATTTCCTGTAGGATTCAGGTTGTCTAAATCTGAGCTGTAGGGCCATTTTACCTGAGTTGTAGGTGACTTTTTAGGCTTCATTTGGTTCGGTGGTGGCGGGTTGATCCGGCGGGTGGAAACGGAGTGTTCGAACCGGAGGGGGGAGGTGGCTGCTCCAAACGGAGCTTTTTGGGTGCATTTCTCAAGGGGGACGGGTGGAAACGGAGCAAACGCCGCCGGAGGTTCATTTGTTTTTCCTCCTTCCGGCGGCGTTTACTCAAAACGGAGCAACGAAATGCCCAAACAAATGGAGCCTTAGTCACTGAGGTAGGTTCCTTGCAGGGATAGTGAGGTAGGATCCAAGTTCAGATCTGAGAGTAGGGATATCCTCCCGGCCTTAGTAGTAGGGCCTAGTGCCTGAGGTAGGTGACTGTTGAGTCACTTAACTATAGGTGACAAGTGTGTCACTGAGTTGTAGGTCTTGGAGGAAACTTAGTGTAGGGCCTTTTGTCCTGAGGTAGGTAAAAAGTTTGTCACTGAGTTGTAGGTGCTTGGAAGGGCACTGAGTTAGGTACCTAATGTAAGACCCCCTCTTTTTTTCTTTCAAAACCACGGGGTCTTAGGCCCATAACCGTCGCTTTGTGGTAACGCCTTCACGCCCGGGAAGGTCGTCACCACAAAACGCCAATCCTGCCAGCCATATCGATCACAAAAAAGTAGCAAGAGCGTAGAGTATATGAAAAGAGAAACTCTAACACATCTCCACAATAACCACATATAATATAAATAATCTCCACGAAGGGAGAGTCCACAACAATAATAATAAAGGTACTATAAATAGGGCTCATGCCCGATACATCAAATCCTCACTATATGTCACTCATCATGGAAGCAAAACTTAAACATCTACAAATGATCGGGACTTGCTGTCCTAGTTATCTGAACTCCGATACTAGACTGTCTCGTCTCCAAGCGTGCCGTCCTCTGGGGCCGCACCTCCGTGCAGGGCTCCATGATCCCCTAAAATGTTTTGGTCCGAAAACTGTTAGTCTAAAAGACTTAGTCCTATCATCCCCTACCGCTCCCCCATGGCTCTTAGGCACCGAGCAGGGAGAAGGAAAGGGAAGGTAATGAAGGTGGATAGTAACAAATATAAGCAGGTGGTGGCGGAACTAATGTAGCAGTTCTTTGTAAACATATAGTAGTAACAAAAATATGTAGAGTAAGCATATGTATACGAAAGAAAAATATGAAACATGTAACCTTAACTTATAAGAATGCCTATACAGACTTTTAAGCTAAGGGATTTTCTGCAGGGCTCCCATCCTATAAAAAGTCCCATACCAATTTATACGATGGGGTGTCGGTTTTACAAGCAAGAAATATTTATCATAGGAAAATAACCTTAACTTATAAGCATGCTCACCCAAGCCTATAAACTAAGGGGTCATTTTGTAGGGTCTATTATATAAAAAGCCTCATACCAATTTTTACAATAGGTGTCAAGGGTTATATAAAAAGATTATGTTATGTCATGTTAGTATGCTATGATGTGAACATGCAAGTGCAACACACACACTCGACTCTGTGCGCACAGACCTTTAGTTCCCTCATTCTGGAGCATAACCTCCCAAGATACCTCTTTAGTGGCAAACGAAAGCGGTGGGTTGGGCCTCACCCACCTCTAAACCGGTATCAGGACTACCAGTCAGACCTATTGTACGCCTCAACGCTGGTGCACTAAGTTGAGATCCAGCGTACTCTTTGCCAGCTGGAACACCAGACTTAATTTGGCTAAGTTTAAAGCCACAACCGCCGAGTTAACGTACTGATGTTGGTGCGACAACTCTCTAATATCGAAGAACCACCACCTTATATCTTATGTGCATGCAATATTAATGTATTATCCACTGAGCCAAAGCTCCAAGGACTATCCCATCCGTCACAATCAATAACCGAGCCAAAGCTCCCCGGACTATCCTGTCCGTCATATTATCTACCGAGCCATCGGCTCACCGGGCAAACCTGCCCATTTCCACAACCACTGAGCCTACCGTCCGGACATCCTAGTCAAGCTAACCTCCCGAGACACCGGGGTTTGCGAAAGTGAACCCCTAATTATACTAGTTGTTCTTTAAGATTTATTACTCCTATGGTTTTGGTTACCCTAGGACTGCCCTCGGTATACCCCGTGAAGGGTTCTCAAAGGGCACTAGGAACTATGATGGTAGCTGAAACCCATCATTCCCTTTTACAAGGCTCTTACTATTATTATTTATTACCCAATTCCCGATCCCTTCAATATTAAACTAGAACTAACCCTAGTGTGTTTTGTGTCTTCCTCTCCACGGGAAAGACGATCTTTCATCGATCCCGTGCACCACGTGACACTAGCCAACCCAGCATTCTACTCATCCCAACTTTAAATGATGAACTCAATCTCATTTTACCTATACCAGCAAACAACTAACCCCAAGCCATATGCCGAATTCATGCTATCACATTTCCTGTAGTTTTACTATATGCAGACCAACCTATACTATATGTTGTACATGATGGGAGGTACTCAAAATTTTCATCAAAATACCCTAAAATATTTAATGGGGGTCTATCATGACATGATTAGCCTAAATAAAAAACTTATTATTTTCCAAATTAATTTGTTATTTAATTAATTTTTCCTAAAGTTCGGCCCTGGGTAATTTGAACATGAAGTAAAATATTTTCTCAAGTAGTGGACACCCAAAAATTATGAACACTAGATAACAGAGGCATAACAGTAAATACCAAATTTCATGATTTTACAAAAATGATTTGGCCTCTAATTAATTAATCCAATAACAAGCCATTAACTCTGGGTAAAGATGAAAGTACTAAAGTTAATCATCAGAAAATTGAATAAAAATTACTAAATCTCAAGGTTGACCAGAAAGAGCCTCTGACCGAAAATCACAATTTATCAAGCTCATTAGGTACTAGAATAAAATCAATTAAATGTACTTGAAAACTAGCACCTTGTGAAGCAACACCTATAAACAGGCTTCCAGAAATTTCATAAAAATTCACAGAGATTTACATTGTCATAGAAAGTCATCTGACTAAATTTCATAAGTTTTTAATTAGTGGTTAGTTCATAAGAAATTTCTAAGTGGATAATACAACTTCATGGGTTGTGAGTAAAGTACTCACATTATTGATCTAAAATTCATGCCAAAAATTCTAGAGCTTGTATAGTCCTAAAACATAGCTTAACTAAGTATCATCCAAACCCAAGGTTAGGAAGTCATATAATAAAATTCTTCAAGACAACTCATGCAAGTGTACTTTTCAAAGGAACTCACTTGTAAACTCATCAAAACAATGTGTAGTATATTTCAGTGGATAGTAAGGTTATGAAATTGACCTCTACCAAAATGTCATGCAATTCCAAAGTCATATGAGCCACTATACATTTCCTAAGGTGTATGGACCCAAAGACTTACTGATGTGTAAAAATCATCTCACGGACTATAATCCGAATAGGCAAGTGTACCTATCATTTTATAGTATAGTGATATAAATAAATCAAGGTCGTATAAAAACTCGAGGCGGGCAAGTACTATTACTCATAATGACTCTTTTATCCTACAGAACAATTGATGGGTTTTGAAAATGAAAATTAACACTAAATATAATTTTTGAAATGAAAACTTATGATAATGAGACGAGAAGGATAAAAATATTATTCTATAATTGCAAATTAAACTCTACCGTGACGGATCCGATATTAGGAAGTAATCTCGCCAGAGCAATAAATCCCCTAACTTATAAACATTTTGACTGAAATCTCTTTACAAGTCAAAATGGCCTAAAGTCGCATTACCGAAGTGACCCGCACTATTGGATTTGACTCCAATCCGGAAGATTTACGTCATCCTATCTCTAGGGTTGCGTTCAAAACCTTCCTTCTTTAAGTGATCTTTCAAATCAACGAGTCTCTTGACTTCTATGAAATGAGATCAAATGCCTACTACCGTATATCGGAAATACGGAGTCGACACGAGAAAAATCAAAGAAGGATTGATAATAATTTAGACATAAACAAAACTAAGAAATAAAAAGAAATCTCATCTCACTTCATGGATCCTCACTATAGAATGCTAAAAGGAATTAGTTACGCATGTTTGAGAAAGAAAGCACAAAAAGATAAAAGAAATTCATTTTCATTGATATATAAAAAGGGGTACACAATAATAAAGACAAGATAATATTGCACTAATAAAAAGACTATTACAATAATAAAAAAAAGAAATCTTCTTAGCAACAAGGAAAGAAACATAAACTAGTAATAGCAATCTCACTTGCTCTCCATAATCCAACCTTCCAAATGTATGAGATATGGGTTCCTTTTATATATGAGGGAGAAGGTTCTAGAAAATGGTGGAAATGAAGGGCATAAGGGGGGTGGCCGGCCAAGTACTTGGGAGATGCATATATGGCATTTAATTGGGAGAGAAAATAGGGGGGATTCATTATATTTTATTTAAGGAAATAGAAAAAGAAAAATAGAAAATAGAAGGGGGAATGAATGAGGAATAAAGAGGGGTGAAAGAAATAAAAGAGGGGGGCTGGCCATGCATGAATGTGGAGGTGCATGCATGTGGAAGTTAATGAGGAGGAGAGTGGGAGGGCCGGCCAAGCATGGGCCATAAATGGGCTGGACTATGGAGGAAGAGTCTTTCAAAGGTTGCATGGGCTCGGGTTTGTCTTCATCGAGGGCTCAGGTAGCATATGGGCTGCACCATGTAGGGGGGCATGCTTCTTTTTTTCATGGCTCGGCCTGCATGTTACATGATCAATATGGCTCTGGTTTGAATTTGAAGAGGGGGCTCGGGGAGCTTGCATAGTGGTCTGCACTTGGACTGCATCAAAGGCCTTGTACCTACAAATAAACAAAATGTTAGATATATTTTATAACATAACATGATAGTAGTTATTAAAAATAAAACTAAACATCAAAACATAATAATAGTAATATTTCATAACAAAACACAACTAGACATAGAACATAAAATTAAACATAAAAAAACATAAAACACATAATTAAATTAGGAATTAATATATTATAAAAGAGATATTAAAACATGAAATAAAAACATAACAAGCATAAAATACATAAAAATATAAATAAACTTAGGAATTTTGAATACTAAACTACCCCAAACACCGATGACTAAAAGTAGTCATCAAATTCCACCATGTTAGAGTATTTGCTTGCCCTCAAGCAAATGAAAACGAAAACTAGGAAAAAAGAAAATAAAAGCAAGAAAACTATTTTAAGTTTCATAATTAAGAAAACCAAAATATGAAAAATTAAACTATCCTAATTTTTATGTTAACAACTAGTGGGGTGAGAAGTGCACAATAGAAAACTAGAAAATGGAGACCTAAAAATATCATTAGAGAATAAGGAAAAATTACACATTTCTAAATCCATAAAACAAGGCATCCAAAATAAATGAAAATAAGAAAGACAAGAGTAGAAATTCTAAATAAACGGCGCATTGACGAACTACTAGGTTGCTAAATAACAATTAACCCTCAAACACCTCATGATAACCTCCAAAGAAATCCGTCAATGATGGTGGCCATAGTCTTGTACGTTCACACTCTCTCCACTACGCGAATTCACGTCTAAAGATCAAAAGGACTTTAATAGGCGTAAAGACTTGCCTTAGGTAAATGATTAGGAATATAAACTCAAAGATAAAAACGGCGGGTAAATCACACTAAACCAAGGGTGAGCTCAAAATAAAAAAATGATAAAAATTAGAAATGACAAGTACGTTATTTCTCCAGTTCAAACTACAAAACAAGGCCATGATATTTTTTTTCTCTTCAAAATTTGGCCACAAATAAACTTTTTTCTGTCTTTTTTTTATTTTTTTTTATTTGATAACATTTTGATAATAACTTTTTTTCCTTTCATAAAAGAGAGCCCCAAATGCAAACTAATAATTTTCCTTTTCATTTTCAAAGATAATAACCCTTCACAAACATAATATTTAAGCTCAAAGTTTAGTGTGAAATAGGAAAGGCATTTTTGCTTTGACGAAATAATGAAATGAAAGGTGGAGCTAAAAACAAAGAAACATGGAAAAAGGCCAATAAATTTTTTTGCAACGGTGAAATTTTTGGTGGGCAAGAAAGGTTCAAACGAGTGAAAGGGTGTCCTAAATCATTTCTAAAGTACGTAATAATGATGCAAATGTTTCGAGAGTAGCTAGGGACAAGTTCTAGACACCAAGAAAGTATTACCCCACAAATGAAAAGGAGATAACATTACATAGCAACCATTCGTACGCAACTAACCGAATAAAAAGAAAAAACAACAAATTGCTAACTTACAACGTAAAAACAAATACCTATATTTAAGAACAAGAAATTAGTAAAATTAAGCTATGTAAGAATGATATATTTAGAAAAGCAATTCACGAAAATCTACATAGAACTACAAAACCGCACGGGGCTACACATCACTAGAAGAAACATAAAACTAGAGATAGAAAATAATTTTTGATAAGGCTAAATAAAATCAATACTAAAGAAGCTTAATAAAACCATACTAATAATTTTTGTTGTTTTTGTAAAAATTTAAAACATTTTTTTTAGAAAGGAAAGAAGAAAGAAAATAACTAAACCCTCCTCCATGCTTAAGTTTTGCATTATCCTCAATGAATAATAAAAACAAGAAAGAAAAAGGAAGAACAAAAGGGAGGTGGGATGCAATAAAGTAAATACTTAAAAAGAAAATGACTTCCTCGGATTCGTAAGGCTGAATGAAGATGTCGCTCCCCCATGCTTGAGCTGGACACCAGCTTAGGCCTAATAAAGAGAGGAAAGGATTCCTGCAAAACACAATAAGCAAACAAAAAGAAAAAAGAATTAACAAAAAGGATAAGCAAGGGGTGCCTCCCAAGAGCGCTCTTTGTTTAACGTAGTCTGAGCCCGACGTTATTGGTTAGCTAAATAGAAAATAAAAACTAAAGTGAAGAGGTATCTCCCTAAGTACACGCTTAGGAGAGCAAATCAAAAAAGATAAAAATTGAAGAATCGCACCGACATGTGGTGGATTCATCAAGGGAATGACGCCCGAAAATGAACGGACGGAGTTATAGAAGAACTCTGTCATATTTAAAATGGGAAAGAAGGGGTCGTCAAAAGAACAAGGAAAAAAAGAAGAAGAAATAGAAAGAGGAATAAAAGAAGTAGAAAAGGAAATTTCATCAACTGAAATTTCATAAGGAGAAGGAGAAACTTGTGAAATTTCGGGAGAAGAAGGGGTAGAGAGGACTAAAGAAGAATTATCTAAAATAAAAGAAGAAGAAGTAAAAGTCTCGATAAAACAAGAAAAATTTGGAACAGTTTAAGTTTAAAGCGAAATGGAATCACAAACGTCTTCAGAAAAAGTAAGAGATTGATGAGACGTTTTGTCATCCTCAAAAGGTAAGAAGCACGTCGGAGTATCCATAAAGGTGTCATCCAAAGGAGGAAGGAAACAATCCGGAATATCCGAATAGTTATCCTCCTCGAGAGGAAAGAGACAAGCCGGGATATCTGGTGACTCATTACACGGTTAAATTGGAGGAGCCGAAGAAGAAGACGAAGAAAATGATGCGGCCTCACGAGAAAAATAATCCATAAAAGTTTTGAAATGTGAATTAATATTATCAAGAGAAGTTTGCAATTCAAAATACCAATTATCGATTGAATTAAAATTTAGAGGCGCGGCGCTTTGCGGGGCAAAATCATAAGAAAAATAAGACGGGTTCCCCATCTCCCAAGTAGGATAAAAATTGGAGTAAGAGTCAAATTGGCCACTTTGACCTGCTCTAGAAAAATTGAAATTAAAAGAGGGAGGGATTCCCGAAAGACATTTAGAATAAAAGTGGTCGGGTGACCCGCAAAAATTACAAAAAGCGCCAAAAGAAGACGATTCCATAAAAAAAATACTGTTACCAAAAAGAAAGAGAAAATTTAATTTTTTGATTTTTTTGATTTTTTTTTTGAATTTTAGTAGAAGTAATAAACTCGGTGCTTTCGTAATATTGCCAAAAATAGTCCCCGACAACGACACAAAAAACTTGATGTATAAAAATCATCTCACGGACTACAATTCGAATAGGCAAATGTACCTATCATTTTATAGTATAGTGATATAAATAAATCAAGGTCGTAGAAAAACTCGGGAAAGGCAAGTACTATTACTCATAACGACTCTATTATCCTACCGAACGATTGATGGGTTTTGAAAATTAAAATTAAAACTAAAGATAATTTTTGAAACGAAAACTTATGATAAAAAGCAAGAATTCGATCAATGATTCACCATGAAATGAGACGAGAAGGATAAAAATATAATTTTATAATTGCAAATTAAACTTGACCGTGACGGATCTTATATTAGGAAGTAATCTCTGAAAGTTAGGGTTAGATCTAATATACTCTAGAGGGGGGGGGGGTGAATAGAGTATGTATGTATATTAATAAACTTTTCCTGAATTATAAAGATTATACCTAAACTTAGATACTATATCACAGCATACCAATTTAAATAAATGAAATCACAGAAAAGCTAAATAACACATCCACAACAAGAACAAGAAGAAGAGGGCAACCAGACAACACAAGAATTTATAGTGGTTCCCCAATCTGGGTACATCCACTCTTCTACCACCCTGGTAGGAATCCACTCAGATTTTTTATCAGGTGACTGCCACCAATGAGCTTTTGGTCAGGTGCTCAAAAAACAAACCTCAAGTCTTTTGGTTAGGAGACTTGCAACCAGGAATCACTTTTGAAGGGAGTGGAGAACCCTTTTTTATAGAGGGGGTGAGAGATTGATGGTGTCTTCTCTTTCTCAAATACAACTGAGAAGACTAGTGGATTTGATGTTAAAAAAAAGCTCCCCCTGAAATATTGAGTTTGTTCAGGGAGGAATGGAACTTTTTCTTTAGGGTGATAGGACTTCAAGCTTTCAACTTTAACCCAAAGAACTTCAGGAACTTCTTGAGAGATGTGGAATTATTGTCCTACTAAAAGTTCCTGAGAGTATGACAGAAGAAGATTCTTAATTTGGATGGTTATTATTCTTCTTCAGAAAGATTGTTCTTCTTCTTGTCTAACAGTTGTTGATTTCTTTACTGATCGATTCTCTATGTCTCAAGAATTCTATATGTCTCTTTGATTGTGTGTCTTTGGAAGAAAGAGAACTTCTCATTTTTATATTTTCCATGTTGAAGTCCTTTTGAATTTCGAAATTCTTCCTGTAATTAATGCTGACGGCATTGAAATAATTTGGCATTGATTTGTTTCCCCAACTGTCCCTTAGAAAAATGAAAGGCAATAATCCTAATGAAGACTGTAATTAATGCTCTTATCTAACGGTAATATTCAAAAAATATTAGATAATTAATTATTCAGGAATCATTGCCACATAATAAGGACAAAAAAGGAAAACAGCCAAGACTGGATTCGTCGACCTGAGTCCAAAGTTCGTCGAGCTGAGAATTGCTATTCGTTGAGCTGAAATCCAAAATCGTTGACCTCTTAATGCTGCTTGATAACTTTCTTCTTCTGTGTATCAAGTTCATCGAGCTGAGCCCTTACAACTGAGTTCGTCCAGGTGGTCCATGATCATCAAGCTGAGCTCAGAGATTTGTCTCTGAGTTCGTCGAGCTGAGCACGAATTTTGTCAATCGGAGATCGAAAAATGTAGAACTCCTTTTTCTAAGTCTTGAATTATTTAAGTCTTGAGTCTCTGACTTTGTTGAAGGCTGGTCCCTGCCATTGTTGACTCTAAGGACTTGACCTAGACTCTAGGAAAATACCATGACCCTGGTCTATACATGTTGGATCATATCCTTCCTTAGAGAACCTAGCCCAAATCCAACTAGGGATCCAACAATCTCGCTAGAGCATTAAATCTCCTAACATATAGACATTTTAACCGAAATCTCTTTACAAGTCAAAATGTTCTAAAGTAGCATTACTAATGTGACCCGCACTATTGGATTTGACTCCAATCCGGAGGATTTACGTCATCCTATCTCTAGGGTTGTGTTCAACTCCTTCCTTCTTTGAGTGATTTTTCAAATCAATGAGTCTCTCGACTTCTATGGAATGAGATCAAATGTCTACTACCGTATACCGGAAATACAGAGTCGACACGAGAAAAATCAAAGAAGTATAGAGAATAATTTAGTCAAAAACAAAACTAAGAAATAAAAAGAAATCTCACCTCACTTCATGGATCCTCACTATGGAATGCTAAAAGGATTTAGCTACGCATGTTTGGGAAATAAATCACAAAAAGATAAAAGAAATTCATTTTCATTGATATATAAAAGGGGTACACAATAATAAAGACAAGACAATATTGCACTAATAAAAAGACTATTACAATAATAATAAAAAGAAATCTACTTAGCAACAAGGAAAGAAACATAAACTAGTAATAGCTATCTCACTTGCTCTCCACAATCCAACCTTCCAAATGCATGAGACATGGGTTCCTTTTATAGGTGAGGGAGAAGGTTCTAGAAAATTGTGGAAATGAAGGGCATAAGGGGGTGACCGACCATGTACTTGGGAGATGCATGTATGACATTTAATGGGGAGATAAAATAGGGGGGATTCATTGTATTTTTTTTAAGGAAATAGAAAAAGAAAAATAAGAAAATAGAAGGGGGAATGAATGAGGAATAAATTGGGGAGAAAGAAATAAAAGAGGGGGCCGACCATGCATGAATGTGGAGGTGCATGCATGTGGAATTTAATGAGGAGGAGAGAGGGAGGGCCGACAAAGCATGGGCCACAAATGGGCTGGACTATGGAGGAAGAGTAATGCAAAGGTTGCATGGGCTTGGGTTTGTCTTCATGGAGGGCTCTGGTAGCATGTGGGCTGCACAGTGTAGGGGTCCAGGCTGCTCTTTTTCATGGCTCGGGCTACATGTTGCATCATCAATATGGCTCGGGTTTGAACTTGAAGAGGGGGCTCGGGTAGCTTGCATAGTGGGTTGCACTTGGACTGCATCAAAGGCCTTGAACCTACAAATAAACAAAATGTTAGGTATTTTTAACATTTAATTTAAAAACAACCTAGTAATGGAAAAAAGATTAATAAAATGGGAATTAATAAATTCAAATCCATGCACGAATCTTGAAGAAGATCCAACGCCTCCTGGTAATCTTATTCCTCCAGCCAAGGGCTGGGAATGCCCGAACCTATAGCCTATTCCATCCCTTTTTATCGGCCACCCGACCACCTACCTGGTCGGTCACCACTGCCACCACCTTCGTTAAGGTGGGGGCTATCCCCGAGCGGCGGCACGGCCGCCGGAGGGGAGGTTTTTGGCGAACTCACAAGGTGTAAAATCCATGAAATTTCTCGCACTCGATCTGGCTCAATTGAGCCTGATTTCTCTCCTAAAAGATTTAAAGATCTAGCCCATGAAGAGAGGGGTAGAGGAGGACCTGTGTGGGGGGTTGTTTTTTTGCCGGCCGCCGCATCGCCATTTCAGGCGGTGGAGCTTTTTGTGCTCTGCAACTGTACAGCCAAATTCCTCGGCACCTTTAGGGGGATGGTGGAAATGATTGCTCTTGGCCTATGGAAGCTTTTAAAAGAGCCAAATGGGGGATATGGAGGGTCATAGCTTGAATTCCCATTTCCACCAGCAATGGGGAATTTTGGTAATCTGAATTCTCAATGAACTCAGCCCGTTGGTGACCTGAAGATTGCTTAAAACTCTTCCCCTACTCCCGAGGAGTTGAATCCAACCATAAATGGGGGGATTTGTGGGGGTTTCACCTTCCATGCCATTATTGACCCCTCTTTCTCTCTTCTCCTTATTGAAGAAATTGATTTCAACCACCTAGGGCGGACGGCCATGGCTATTCAACTCCTCAAATCTTTTGAGGGGGAATGTATTCAGCCTTTGGAATCAATTGGAGAGGCCCTTGGTCTCCCTTGGCCATGAATGACCTCCTTTTCTCACTTTCTCTCTCCTCCATTAAAGGGAAAATGGAGCTTTCTCTCTCCTTCTCACCATGGACGAATTTTGATCTCTCCTCCAGCCTATTGGCACCCACTAACCCATATGAATAATAATATTGAGGTTAGCAAAAGTGGGGGAAATGTGTTTGTGCTTGGGTTAGCCCATTTGGGCTAATTTGACCTATTTCAAGAATTGAGGTTACCTTGGTCAAATTGACCATTTGGGTTGACCCACATGGGTCCTTGGTGACTCATTGACCTCCCCTAAAGTCTAGAAAGGCTTGGGTATGGTTGACTTAGCACCTTGGTGGTCACTTGCCCCTTAGTTAGGGACCACATTAGAGCTACGGTTGACCTGAGTCAACACATCCTCTAATGTTGACCCCAATGGGTCTTTGGTGACCCATTGACTTCACCCTTGGTCTAGGAAGACCTAGGTAGGGTTGGTTGGTTACATTAGGGGAACATTACCCTTATTTAGGGCACCTTGCCCAATTTTGGCTTAGGATGATCCTAGGTCAACTTGGCCACCCTAGGTTGACTCCAATGGACCCTTAGGGCTCTAATGGACCTTCCAATAGGTTAGTGATGTTGTGGTGGGGTCATGGAGTCATGGTGAAGCCCTATGGTCAACCATGAGCTTGTAATTGGAATTCTACTATTTGCAGACCATGGTAGTTTTTTCCTTTATGTCTAAGCTCACTTGGTCTTCTTCTGCTTCCTAGGGTTTTTTCATGAGCTTGGTATAGTCTTTCTACAATTCCGGCCATAGTATAGTCTTTCTAAGAGAGGAGACGTGGAATAAATCGTGCAAACCTGCTAACTCTGGCGGTAGCTCTAGTCGGTAAGCCAATGGGCCGATCTTCTCCAGGATCCTGTAGCGCCCAATATTCCTTAGACTGAGCTTCTTCCGCCCGCGTACCCGCGAGACTCCGTACACTAGATGTATATTTAGGAATACATAGTCTCCATCCTGAAACTCTACTTGGACATGTCACACATCGTAACATTTGGCCGGTCTGACCTGGGCCTCTAACATCCTATCTCGAATTAGTCACACCTGGGTATCTGGGTTCTCCACAAATTTTGAGTTGAGTGCCTTTGGATCCTCGTCTTAGATCCATGAAAGTGGAAATATGCACCTTTGTACCAGGGTGGAGAGTTGTGTTGAAAGTCGGTCAAGAGTCTAGATAAGCCTGGACTGAACTTCTCTCCTTGGATGTACATTATCCATCCCGATTTGACATGATCATCTTGAGCACACCATGATAATGCACTACTACTCAAAAATCCTATAAAACACCCACGGGAGTTTTCTTTCGGGTCGGGGTGACCCCAGCTACCTCGGTCAGTCTATCCTCGATGTTCTATTTATAATTTTGCCTAGAGTGGGAACGATGAATCCTGTGTATGAAAAACACTAATTATACCCTCGAACTTCCACTCTAACTCGGGCAGTGGCTGTAATAGTTCCCCAAAACTCTTGTCCTTAGCCTTCATTAACTGACGGACTCCACCGTGCATCAAAAAATCCATGACATCTTTCTTATTCCGGGGAAAGACAAGTTCTGGTAAACGCAACTTTCTTCTGGTAAATTGAGTTCTTGTTCTTTTTCTTTCGAGTACGCCCGAGTAACATAGAATACGGTTTACTTCAATTTCAATATGTTCACAATGCAATGTTTTCTAGATGAGGTCTAAGGGAAACCCAAATCAGTAACTACTTTGCCCAATAAACAAAAGGCAAGCCCCCAATAAATAAAAGATAAACCCCTACCAACCTTGGGCTAACTATCTTTGATATTACCAGATTATATCCTTCATAGCTTGGTGCACAATCCCTAGGGCATCAACCCTATATTTGGGGTTCCATCCTGAAACTTGTTGATATAATCCACACTTTAAACCCTCTGAGTGACATTTATGATAACCTTATCAGAGTCAAAATGTTCCCAACCCCAAATAGGTCTCTTCCGAACTTAAATTCCTATCCGACCCTCGATGTTTGTCTTGGTGGTTGTCTCCAGGTAATCCTTTTACTGGTACAAGGATTGAGACTAAGTGTCTTATACCATTCTGCTAATAGATTATTGGCCCCAATTCTCTTTAAGGCAGTCCTACCGGTTCGTTTAATCCATGATAGGGAACGTAAGGACACCTGAGTTTATGGCTTAGGTATCCATTCTCATGTTAAACTCCTCCTTATTCTCTTTGGGTATCTCCTTACCTTAACCAAGTCCATAACCAATGTCTATTTCGAACTAGGGCATACTATAAGTTGTCATGGTTAGTCACGTGTCCTAATGAATTGAGTCTAACTCGTCGACTACAGAATTATAAGATGAGATCTTCGCTGCCGGATGTGCTCCCTGCTGGGGGCAGGGTTTGCCGCAGGCTACCAAGAAGAATTCCAATTGTTTTCTAATATACACGTGGAACTAAAGAAAGGTGGACTTTGCATATGATTCCCCTTATGGGCACGCCACTGCTTTCGCTTCTTTGTTTTTCTCCAAACTAAACTCTTGCGGGGGTGACCCAGGTTGTGTGGACTGCTACTTTTTCGATCGAGGTCCCCTCTGATACCACTTGTAAGACCACTCCCCCTTTATTCTTTCAAAACCACTGGGTCTTAGTCCCATTACCGCCGCTTTGTGGTAACACCTTCACGCCCGGGATGGTCGTCATCACAAAACGCCGATCCTGCCGGCCATATCGATCACAGAAAGGTAGCAAGAGCGTAGAGTATATGAAAAGAGAAACTTTAACACATGTCCACAATAACCATATATAAAATATATAATCTCCACGAAGGGATATTCCAAAGCAATAATAAAGGTACTGTAAATAGGGGCATGCCCAAACATCAAATCCTAACTAAATATCACTCATCGCGAAAGCAAAACTAAAACATCTACTAACCGTCGGGACTCACTGTCCCAACTATCTGAACTCCGATACTAGACTATCCTTTCTCCAAGCATGCCATCCTCCGGGTCTGCACCTCCGTGCTGGGCTCCACGATCCCCTAAAATGATGTGGTCCAAAAACCATTAGTCCAAAAGACTAAGTCCTATCATCCCAAACCCCTCCACCATGGCTCCTAGGCACCGAGCGAGGAGAAGGAAAGGGAAGGTAATGATGGTGGAGAGTAATAAATGTAAGCAGGTGGCGGCGGAACTAATCATGCAGTTCTATGTAAACATGTAGTAGTAACAAAAGTATGTAGAGTAAGCATAAGTATACGAAAGCAAAATATTAAACTTGCAATCTTAACTTATAAGAATGCCCATACAGACTTATAAGATAAGGGATCTTCTATAGGGCTCCGATCGTATAAAAAGTCTCATACCAATTTATATGATGGGGTGTCGGTTTTACAAGCAAGCAATATTTATCATAGAAAATATCCATAACTTATAAGCATGCTCACGCAAGCCTATAAACTAAGGGGTCGTTTTGCAGGGCCTATTATATAAAAAGTCCCATACAAATTTATACAATAGGTGTCAAGGGTTATATGCAATGATGATGCTATATCATGCTAGTATGCTATGAGGTGAACATGCAAGTGCAACAAACACACTCGACTCTGTGCGCACAGACCTTTAGTTCCCCCATTCTAAAGCCTAACCTCCCAGGATACCTCCGTAGTGGCAAACGGAAGCGGTGGGTTGGGCCTCACCCACCTCTAAACTAATATCAGCACTACTAGTCAGACCTATCGTATGCCTCAATACTGGTGCACTAAGCGGAGCTCCTATGTACTCTTTGTCGGCTGGACCACCGGACTTGATTTGGCTAAGTGTAAAGCAACACCCGCCGAGTTAACATACTGGTGTCGTTGCGACGACTCTCCAATACCGAAGACCCACCACCTTATATCTTATGCACTTGCAATAATAATGTATTATCCACCGAGCCAAAGATCCCCAGACTATCTCGTCCGTCACAACTAACAACCGAGCCAAAGCTCGCCGGACTATCCTATCCGTCATATTATCTACCAAGCCATGGGCTCACCGGGCTAATATGCCCATTTCCACAACCACTGAGCTTACCGCCCGGACATCCTATTCAAGCTAACCTCCTGAGACACCGGGGTGTGCGAAAGTGAACCCCTAATTATACTAGTTGCTCTTTAAGATTTATTTCTCCTACGGTTTTGGTTACCCCAGGACTGTCCTCGGTATACCCCGTGAAGGGTTCTCATAGGGCACTAGGAACTATGATGGTAGCTGAAGCCCATCATTCCCTTTCACAAGGCACTTACTATTATTATTTATTACCCAATTCCCGATCCCTTCAATATTAAACTAGAACTAACCCTAGTGTGTTTTGTGTCTTCCTCTCCACGGGAAAGACGATCATTCATCGATCCCGTGCACCACCTGACACTAGCCAACCCAGCATTCTACTCATCCAAACTTTCAATGATGAACTCAATCTCATTTTACCTATACCAGCAAACTACTAACCCCAAGCCATATGCCGAATTCATGCTATCACATTTCCTGTAGTTTTACTATATGCAGACCAACCTATACTATATGTCGAACATGATGGGAGGTACTCCAAATTTTCATCAAAATATCCTAAAATATTTAATGGGGGTCTATCATGACATGATTAGCCTAAATCCAAAAACTTATAATTTTCCTAATTAATTTGTTATTTAATTAATTTTTCCTAAAGTTAGGTCCTAGGTAATTTGAACATGAAGTAAAATATTTTCTCAAGTAATGGCCACCCAAAAATTATGAACACTAGATAACAGAGGCATAACAGTAAATACAAAATTTCATTATTTTACCAAAATGATTTGGCCTCTAATTAATTAATCCAATAATAAGCCATTAACTATGGGTAAAGATGAAAGTACTAAAGTTAATCATCAAAAAATTAAATAAAAATTACTAAATCTCAAGGATGACCAGAAATATCCTTTGACCGAAAATCACAATTTATCAAGCTCATTAGGTACTAGAATAAAATCAATTAAATGTACTTAGAAACTAGCACCTTGTGAAGAGCCATATAAATAGGCTTCCTGAAATTCCATAAAAATTCACAGAGATTTACATTGTCATAAAATGTCATCTGACTAAATTTCATAAGTTTTCAATCAGTGGTTAGTTCATAAGAAATTCCTAAGTGGATAATACAACTTGATGTGTTGTGAGTAAAGTACTCAAATTAATGATCAAAAATTCATGCCAAAATTTCTGGATCTTGTATAGTCCTAAAACATAGCTTGACTAAGTATCATCCAAACCAAAGGTTAGAGAGTCACATAATAAAATTCATCAAGACAACTCATGCAAGTGCACTTTTCAAAGGAACTCACTTGTAAACTCATCAAAACAATGTGTGGTATATTTCAGTGTATAGTAAGGTTATGAAATTGACCTCTACCAAAATGTCATGCAATTCCAAAGTCATATGAGCCACTATACATTTCCTAAGGTGTATGGACCCAAAGACTTACCTAGTTGTTTAAGTGGTGTGCATGTGTCCAAATCCCACCATATCCCTACCTAGTGCTTATCTTCACCCTAAAATCACATGGACTAAACACCAAGTCCATACAAGGGCATATCACCCCATTCCCATCACAAATCCCCAAAGTTCAACCTTATGGTTCTAACTTGGGTCCTAGGGCAAATCTATCCCAATCCACCCCAAATTCTAGGTGAGGGTGTCTTGCATCATATCAAACTTGTGTCCCAAGTTTTAGCCACTATTGAGGTGATTTGATCACTCAAACCCACAAAGAACACTTTGACCTAAATACCCCCTTTAGGCCAAGGCTAGGGTTTATAAAATTCCAAACAAATCATCTCCAAATAAGCTGAAATTTTATACAAATACCTATATTGACCCCAAGAATCTCTTACCAAAATTTGGGAGAATTTAGTGGATTTAGGCCCTCTAATTAAATTATACAATGTTTATTAAATAATTACAAAAACTATAGAAAAATGTTATCCACAAATTCCTATTTTTGGATATGTTCTAGGTATAGGTAATAGTGATTTACATCCAAAATTTCAAGTCATTTGGATGGCTGGATTTATGGGGGTACTAAAAAGAATATCTGACCTAGCCTAGGTATAGACCTAACAAAAATGCGTGTTGAGGTCTAACCTGAAATCATAATTGGTTCAAACCAATTTTGAATTAAACTAGACTCATAAGGCTACAACTTTCATGTAGATGACCTTTTTTTAGAGTACTCTAAGTATTATTAATATTTAATTTAAAAATAGCTCAGTAATGGGACCGAAATTAATAAAACAGGAATTAATAAATTCAGATCCATGCACGAATCTTGAAGCAGATCCAATGCCTCAAGCTCATCTTCTTCATCCAGCCCAGGGATGGGATTTCCCGAACCTGTAGCCAATTCTAGCCCTTTTTCCTGGCCACCCGGCCACCTCCCTGGCCGGCCACCACCACCACCACCTTCATTGAGGTGGGAGCTATCGCCGGGGGAGGCACGGCCGCCAGAGGGGCGATTTTCGACAAACTCACAAGGTGTAAAATCCATGAAATTTCTCTCACCCAATCCAGCTCAATTGAGCCCGATTTCTCTCCTAAAAGATTTAAAGTTCTAGCCCATGAAGAGAGAGGTAGAGGAGGACCTATGTCGGGGGTTATTTCCTTGTCGGCCGTCGCGTCGCCATTTCCAACGGTGGAGCTTTTCGTGCTCTGCAACTATATACCCAACTACCTCAGCTCCTTCAGTGTGATGGTGGAAACCATTGCTCTTGGCCTATGGAAGTTTTTAAAAGAGCCTAATTGGGGATAGGGAGGATCATAGCTTGAATTCCCATTTCCACCATCAATGGGGAATTTTGGGAAACTTAATTCTCAATGAATCAGCCCCTTGGTGACCTAAAGAATGCTGGAAACTCCTCCCCTACTCCTCATGAGTTTAATCCATCCATCAATGGGGGGGAGATTTGTGGGGGTTTCACCTTCCATGCCATTATTGACCCCTCTTTCTCTCTCCTCCTTATTGAAGAAATTGATTTCAGCCACCTAGGGTGGCCATCCATGGCAATTAAACTCCTCAAAACTGATGAGGGGGAATGTATTCAGCCTTTGGAATAAATTAGAGAGGCCCTTGGTATCCCTTGGCCATGAATACCCTCCTTTTCTCACTTTCTCTCTCCTCCATTAAAGGGAAAAATGGATCTTTCTCTCTCCTTCTCAACATGGCCAAATTTTAATCTCTCCTCCAACCTCTTGGCACCAAAAACTCATATGAATAATAACAATGAGGTTAGCCCAAGTGGGGGAAATGTGTTTGAGCTTGGGTTACCCCATTTGGGCTAATTTAACCTATTTCAAGGATTGAGTTAACCTTGGTCAAATTGACCATTTGGGTTGACCCCAATGGGTCCTTGGTGACTCATTGGCCTCCCCTAAAGTCTAGAAAGTCTTGGGTAGGGTTGACATAGCACCTTGGTGGTCACTTGCCCCTTAGTTAGGCCATTTTGACCACTTTAGGGCTAGGGTTGACTTGAGTCAACTCAGCCTCTAAAGTTGACCCCAATGGGTCTTTGGTGACCCATTGACTTCACCCTATGTCTGGGAAGACCTAGGTATGGTTGGTTGGGCACATTAGGGGCACATTGTCCTTAGTTATTGCACCTTGCCCAATTTAGGCCTAGGATGATCCTAGGTCAACTTGGCCACCCTAGGTTGACTCCAATGGACCCTTAGGGCTCTAATGGACCTTCCAATAGGTTAGTGATGTTGTGGTGGTGTCATGGAGTCATGGTGAAGCCCTAAGGTCAACCCTGAGCTTGTAATTGGAATTCTACTAATTGTAGACCATGGAGTTTTCACCTTTATGTCTAAGCTCACTTGGTCTTCTTGCGCTTCCTAGGGTTTTGTCATGACCTAGTCATGGCAAAACCACTCTTAGGGGTCTAGTTGGAAATGGGATGTTACACCTGGAAGGGTACTAAGCTGTAGGACCGCTGTAGCACTTTTAAAGTAGGGCCTTGTGCCTGAAGTTGAAGGGCTGAAAGATTGAGTTGTAGGCCTTAAAGTTAAGGCTTAGGTACGTAGTTTGAGGACCACTAAGTTATAGGAGCACTGCAGGTCTCTGAGGTAGGAACCTTTGTGGTTCTGAGGTAGGGTTCTGAAGAGAACCTGAGTGTAAGGCTGAGGGCCTGAGGTGTAAGCTATGAGGAGCAGTTTGGAGGAGTTTGTGTCTTGTCTAACATAAGTTAAAAAGGTGGGTGGGAAAGTGGATGTACCCATTTGGGGAACCACTATAAATATCTATGTGCTTTCTTGTGTTGCTTGTTCTTTTTTTATATTACAGGTACTAAGGACAAGCTCTAGATCACTTAGTAAGAAAATAGAAAAAATACTAAGGAATTTTAAAAGACCTATTCACCCCCCTCCCCTCTAGGTGACTAGCTAACCTTAAGCTAATAACTTTAATTCTCTTCCTATGATGGAGACGGTGGAACCCTACTCAGAGATGGCACATGAAACCTAGAATGAAATTATGTCTCTCTTCGTACAAGGAACAAAAAAATGAACTCATTTTATACGTCTTTGAAAAATAGGCTACCGTCTACGGCAGGACTAGTGCTCGACAGTAGGTCATTGCGTGTTGACGTGATAGCTGCCTCACGGATTTGGAAAAATATTCAAAAAAGATATTTTCCATTTTTTCGTGTTAGCACGGCACGGTACCCAACTATCACATGGCGGTAGCACAATCTTCTATACAATCATTGAGAGAGCTAGCGTTGTACGGTAGGAAGCTAGTGTCACACGGTAGGTCACAGAACACATATCTAGAATAAATCCCACAGCTAGCATGGGCGGTAGCACTAGAAGCATGCAGTAGGTCCCCAAGCGCCCATTCAGATTAAATCCAGGCTTGCGGTAGCGCGTGGCGGTATGTTACAAAGTTGAGTTCTTTAGTTCTTTTGAACATGTAAACTTGCACACTATACAAAACACAAGTATGATAAAATACAACATGAGATTTGATATCATTAAATTGAAGAGATGTGAATCGTAGGCTCCAACAAATCCCTCTTTTGTTAATATCAAATCCCGTTCATAAGATATAATATTTTAAATGCATGATATAGTGCAAATAAGAAATAATCTTTAAATAGTCAGGTTTCAGGTTACTTATGACTCCCCCTACAAACGCGCTCCCCCTATATACGTGATCTACGCGCTCTCCCTATATACATGATCTACGCGCTCCCCCTATCTATATGCACACAGTTAAATGAGATCCCCCTACATGTGATCTCCCCAACTCATGAGCTCATGAACATTATATTCTCCCCCTTTATATATTACCGAAAGGGGTGGGCAAGACCGAAAAAACTATACGCATGTACATGAAAAGATGCAGTCAAAATTCGTAATAAACAACAAACAATGTACATTACAATATGAATCATGATGCAAACACAATAGGGGTGACCAAACATTAATCAGAGAATATAATGCGTACGGGTCAAACAAATGAACGGAGTACAAATAAGCAAATCATATGAGTTTTCAGAGTAAAAAAGATTTGAACAGCACAAGTGAAACTAAATATACAACGATTTGGAGTACAATGCTAAGAGATTTATAGAGTTAATACTATTGGGTATTGTATTAACAATAACCCTGATTTGAAGAAGGTTCCCATTAAGATAAGATTAATTGAGATTCTAATTGATGTTGTATTTTTCAATTATGTACTTGGAGGTCTACATTGATAAGTTCACACCAATGTTAGGTTACGGTGAGTCAGTAAACACAGGACTATACAATGTAATCCTTCATTATGTAGGCCAATGTGTTGACTCACATATAATTTCTCTATTGGGGTGTACTTCTATCCCAAGTGCATTAGGAGGATCCAGGAACGAGAAGGACTTGAAATCAAAAGAACAGAAATTTTACACAAGTAAAATTTGTCGAGTATTGTAAGGGATATTTGTTGAATTCGTCGAGTATACTCGTTGATACTCGTCAAATTTGTTGTGTATACTTACTAACTCTCGTCGAATTCATCGTATTATACTTGAGGTAAAAACTCTAAGAGGTGGAAAATCCACCAAGTAAAAATCGCCGAGTATTCCCGTGTATACTCGTCGAATTCGTCGAATGTATCTAACGATACTCGCCGAATTAGTCGAATATACTGGTTGATATCCGACAAATTTGTCAAGTCAATTCGAATTTACTTCTTAGGATTTTCTAAGTCAAATTCGTCGACTATCACAAGGTCAGGCATCTAATGCGTCAAGTGAGCTAGCCGATACTCATCGAATTCGTCGAGTATACTAGTCGATCCTCTTCGAATTCGTCGAGTATGACTTCTGGATGGCATCGAGTGGCAAGTTGGAATGATCTATATTTCTCTAAGTGAATTTTGTCGAATATCATTACTAGTTCGGCGAGTATACTTAGCTATACCCGACGATACTCGACGAAAAATTACTTGGGTTATTTTTCCATCTGGTTTTTAAAAATTCGGCTCGGGTTGAACGATACGCCATGTATAGTGTTTTCGAAGGTCTTGTTTTGGAAGTACTTTTATAGCCCTTGCAATTCAGGATCTCTATAAATGCTTAGGGTGGATTTATCATCAACCCTAATCATGCTCAACACATTCCAAGAAAAATCCCTTGCGAATTTTCTCGGTTGCACCCATACACGTTCTCTTGAAATCCCATTGGTAGACACACGCTGCTGCTTGATTCATTCCTCTTCTACCTATTCGGCTAGATCTGTGCTTTCTTAAGGTTTCTATTCTCCTAGATCTAGGCAATCTACGGTTCACGATCTAAGTCCTCAAAGTTTCGGATTCAAGTGTTTTTCAAGATATTCAAGTTCATCTGTTATCGAAGAATGAAGACTGAAAGACCTTAGATCTTGCCTAGATTAGTTATAATTATTGTGTGTAAACTCTTTTACATTTGTAGGAGGTTTTCCCTCCGAGTAGTAGATCCACTTTTGGATTGAGTTGTAGATCCTTCTGTGGATCGAATCGTAGGAGAGGTTATTCTCCGAGTGGTAGGAGCATGTCTCCGAGTTGTAGGAGTTAAGGCTCCGAGGTTTAAGATTTGTTGAAATCTGAGAAAGGTGAAGTAGCCGAATCTAGTCCTTCGTGGTAGAAAGGTGAGGCGGGACATTGGATGTACCCAACTCGGGGAACCACTATAAATCTATGTGTTTGTGTGCTCTCATTTTTAAAGTATTTTTATTCCGTGAAAAGACACAGACAATACCTATTCACCCCCTCTAGGTGATTTAGGTAGACAATAGATACATTCTATTGGTATCAGAGGAGTGTTTGTTTGGTATAAGGTTAATAGCTTGAATAAGAACTCCCATTTAGTGTCTAGAGATTCAGCTTCGTGGATATGGACAAAATTAAGGATATGTCATTTATGAAGCTACTAGTTTGTACTAAAGAGAACTTTCCTATGTGGAAAGAAAGAGTGAGACTCTACATGGAGGCCGCAGATTCCAAAAAATTTCAGATTGTTGAAGAAGGACCTCATATTCCTACTCAGCTAACGGCTCTGAATTCAACTGTCATGATCCCTAAGAAGATGATGGATCTAACGAAGGATGAAATTGCTTTGGTCTTCTTTGATAAGAAAGAAAAGAATATTATAGCCAATGCAGTGGACGACTCTATTCTTAAAAACTTATTCCACTGAAAATCTGCTAAGGAGATGTGAGACTGTCTAGTTTTGATCATGGAAGGTACTGAAGAAGTTCGAGACGATCTCAGATCATTGCTCAATCAAGAAAATGAGGTGTTCAAGCAAGCATGAAATGATACTATGGCAGACAGCTTCGAGAAATTCTTCAAGATCGTCAGCGGCCTTAGAAACTATGGTCGCACATTCACTAATAGCGAGCTCAATGAAAACTTTCTGAGATCCCTAACGAAGGACTGGGACACAAAAGTTATAGGCATTAGAGAGTTTGGGAAGTTGCCGAAGATTGACCCGAAGAACCTTTTTGGAAAATTGCTCTCCTATGAACTTCAGATGAATACCAGAAAGAAGGAGGAGCAAAGCAGTCGGACTTCAAGCAAAGAGAAGTAGGTAGCTTTGATGGCTGGCGGTTTGAGAAAGCTTAAGGCTATGTCACCAGCAAGCACACGTGCTCCATACACCCTAGAGGACTCGGAGCCAAGCATGTCAGGCTCTAAGCTATCTGATGGAAAGTTCCCACTCATCTCTAAGCAGTTCAAAAGATTGTTAAGCAAGAGGAGACAATTGAAGAATCAGTCATCCTCCTCTGAGTTCAGAAGATCACATCGTGATGGTGATCGCTCTAAGAAGAAATATAACCGAGAAGACAAGTATAAATCTAAATCGAATAACTATTCTTCCTCTGACGTTGTGTGTTATTGTTGTAATAAGACATGACATATGATTGCTGAATGTCCGTACAAAAAGATGGAAGGCTCTAAGAAAGAAGAGAAGAGATCCTTTAAGGGCAAGAGGAAGGAAGAGAAAAGCTTCGTCGCTAAGAAGTCAAAGACTCTTAGTGACAGTGACTCAAGTTAATCCAGTTTAGATAATGAAGAAGCTTACTTCGGGCTTATGGCTCGATCAGACACGGAAGTTGGCGACTACGAGTATCACGGGAAGGTAAACTCGTACATGATACTCTCTGAATCGGAAACATCAACTAAGGATTATAAAGGATATTCTTCGGAGGAAGATTATTTCGACTTAATTGCTCAGCATCAGGAACTTTTGAAAGCTTTTGACAAATGCCCCAAGGTAGTCAAAAAGTAAGCAAAAGAGATTGCCTCCCTCAAGGTAGTAGAAACAAGCCTGGAGGAGGAACTTGCAAAATTACTTCCTCTCAGATATGAAGTCCACTCCTTGAAAGAGGAATAACAATGCTCAGCTGAGAAATTAAGCCTAAAGGAGAAATACTTAGAAAAGCTAGAAGAAAAGCACTTGGTGGAGAGGAAACTTATTGAAAGCTACTCCAAGCCGAAAACTATTCTCCCTCTCATCGATGAATATTCCGCTCCAAAGAAGGGTAGTGATCTTATCCACGCAGATGAAAAAGGTAAGACTGCTAATAGAGCCATCAAAGGTAAAGGGAAGGCACCTCAGAGTCAACCCTCCTTTAAGAAGGTTATTTTCCCCACGAACAAATATGACTCTGAGACGTCCTATGGGCACTTCACTAGACCTACCTATGTAGAGCCTAAGAAGTGTTAGCAAGGATGGACCCATCCCAGAGACTTTGGGTTAAGTGTTCTCAAGGCTCCTTACGACGAGATAACTCTAAAAGAGTATGGTCCTTATGTTGATGGACCTAATTATAAGAAGTCAATGGAAGCCAACTTATTATATCCAAGGCTAATGAGACTGAGAAGCCTTGTGTTTGTTTTAATCAGGAGGCTTCCACCTCCAAGTCTGTTGCCCCTGCTCGACCTCAAATTCAAAATGTAAAGCAGGAGCACAAGAGAAGATAGAACAGATTTGACTGTTGGTGGTGTGGAAAAATTAGTCATTTTGGCGCAAATTGTTGGTTTAACCCTGCTAATTTTGAAGCTCCGCGAGTCAATTGTGCGAGACTAACCACTCGCAACGTTAATGTTCCTAGTGGTGTTAAACTAACAAAGAACCCAAGACCCAAATATATTTGGGTTCCTAAGGTTAAATGATTTATGGTTGCAGGTATGTCCAAAGGCCAATAAAACTCTGATCTGGCATTTGGATAGTGGATGCTCTCGGCATATGACCGGGACAAGAAGCCTACTGCCAGAATTCACCCCATTTGAAGACAACCAAAAGTTATCATTGGAGGTTCTGAAAGGCGAATTACGAAAGGCTACGATATGATATCCAACGGCATAGTCTCTTTCACAGACGTGGCTTATGTTGAAGGATTATAGCATAATCTGATAAGCATTAGTCAATTATGTGACAAAGGCTATATCGTTGAGTTCTATAAGGAGAAGAGCCTGATAAAATCGTCTGCAAATTTGGAGGTTATCTTAATAGGCACTCAGAGTAAAAAATATCTTTTGTTTAATTTTTCTAAGTCTAGACAACTCTACACTAGTGTGCTTTTTGGCTAAAAGTAGTGCGTCTCTTTATGACCAATAACACAAGAGATTAGCACATATTAATTTCAAAATAATAAACTTGTTATTTTCTCACAACTTAGTGCGTGATGCCCCCAACATTAAGTTACATAAAGAGAGTCCATGTCACGCATGCCATATGGGTAAGCAAACAAGGGCTACCTTTAAGGGCATTTCTAAAAAAAAGATTCCTTTAAGAGTTTATACCTACTTCATATGGACTTATTCGATCCTATGTTAATTCACAGTTTAGGAGGTAAAGTATATATGTTGGTAATTGTTGATGATTACTCTCGTTTTACTTGGGTGTTCTTTCTGAAACACAAGTAAGATACCTTTGATTCTTTCACTAATTTTGTCCTGCAAATATAGAATGAATTAAACTACTTAGTGGTCAAAATAAAAAGTGATCACATAATAGAATTCGAGTCTGGTGCCATGACAAAATTCTGTGGAAGTCAAGGTATCTTTCATGAGTTTTCCTTCCTGCGTACTCCACAACAAAATGGAGTTGCTGAGAGAAGGAATAGAACCCTAATTAAAGCATGTAAAACTATGCTGAATGACACTTCATTACCAGAGTACTTTTAGGCTGAAGTAGTCAACACAGCTTGTCACGTGCAAAACAAGCTTTTATCAACAAAAACCATCGTATGACTCCTTATGATCTATTGAAGGGAAGAAAGCTGTCTGTGTCCTACTTTAGGATCTTTGGCAGTAAATGCTTTGTACTTAATAATAGGAAGTATTATCGTATGATGTTTAGTGATAAATGTTTTGAAGGTATTTTTGTTGGCTATATTAGCCATAGTAATGCATATATGATTTTCAACAAGAAAACCCGTGATGTAGAGGAGTCTATTAATTTTGTATTTGCCGAGATAATCATGCTCCATAGCAGCTCGTCTAGTGTTGTTGGTGCAGATGCAGGTACCAGGTTCTAGGAACTATGCTTAGATGAAGCGATCAAGGAAGACACTCCAAGCTTTGTCATGGTCGTCGATCCAAGTATGGTGGATGAAGAATAACAAGATGAACTAACCACAGAGGATGCACCTGATGCGGAAAAACCTGCTGGTGAAAGAGGAAGAAACCTAGTGTTCAGACACCTTAGAGATCACCAAGCTGATCAAATCGCATGATAGCTAAGCGACGGTGTTAGAACCAGAAGAGGTATAGTTAACGAGATATTGCATCTAAGTTTTCTTTCTAAGGTTGAGCCAAAGAAGTTTGAAGTAGTAAATAAGGATACCTCATGGCAATGCAAGAGGATCTCAACCAGTTTGAAGGGTGAAAATTCTGGGTGTTGGTGCCCAGACCCAAAGGATAGAACATGATCAACACCAAATGGATTTTTAGAAACAAGCTAGACGAACATGGAGTTATTATCAAGAATAAAGCAAGGCTTGTAGCTCTAGGCTACAGACAAAAAGAAGGGATCGAATTTGATCAGACCTTTGCTCCAATGGCCGGATTCGAAGCTATCAGGTTGTTTCTTGCATATGCTGTCGTCAAAGGCTTTAAGGTATATCAAATGGACGTAAAATTAGCATTCCTGAATTGGAATCTGAAAGAGGAAGTATACGTAGCACAACCCCCAGGTTTTTTTCAACTCTACTTTCCCTGAATATGTTTATTTTCTTAATATTGCTCTTTACGGCTTAAAAAAGCTCCCCGAGCTTGGTATGAGACGTTGTCTAGCTTTCTTCTTGAAAACAAGTTCATAAGAGGAAAGATATACAAGACATTATTTCTTAGGAAAGTAAAAGGCAAGATTTTGTTAGTGCAAATATATGTCGACGACATTATTTTTGGCTCTACGGAAGACATCCTTTACAAGAAGTTGTCCAAACTTATGCATGGGAAGTTTGAAATGAGCCGTATGGGAGAGCTGAAGTATTTCTTAGGACTTCAGGTGAAACAATCTGAAGATAGAATTTTCATCTCTCAGACGAAGTTCACCAAAGACTTACTTAAGAAATTTTGAAGGGAGAACGCAACCTCGATGAGGACTCCAATGTGTTCAACTATGTCTCTGGATAAGGATGATAAAGGGAAATCTTTTGATGAAGCCAAGTACTGAAGTATAATTGGATCCTTGCTCTACCTTACTGCTAAAAGACCCGACATAATGTTTTAAACATATATGTGTGCTAGATTTTAGGTGAACACGAAGATACCTTAAGGGTACACCTAATCTTGGCTTATGGTACCCAAGATGTAATGATGTCGAGCTAATTGGATTTTTAGATGCTGATTTTGCAGGCAGCAGGATTGACAGGAAAACCACTTTCGGGACGTGCCAATTCCTCGGAAGAAGCCTTATCTCATGGAGTAGTGAGATGCAAAATTTTGTAACAACATCAAATGTCGAGTTAGAGTACATCTCTACTGGTAGTTGTTGCACATAGCTTCTTTGGATTAGAAATCAGCTTGAGGACTACAACCTTAAGTTAAAAGAGATTCTGATGTTTTGTAACACCTCTAGTGCAATAGCGATTGCAAATAATCCAGTTACCCAGAGTCGTACAAAGCACATCGAAGTAAGATATCACTTCATCTGGGAGCATGTGTTGAATAAAGATATAGCCCTCAACTATGTCCTGACGGATAAGTAGGTCGCGGATATATTCACGAAGTCACTCGACGAGGCAAAGTTCTTGTTTTTCAAAACGAAACTGGGTATGCTGAACAAGGACTCGTAAAGATGGCCAGGAAGATAGGAATTCACTCGGGAAGTACTTCAGAAAGCAGAAAAATTTGTCCAAGGAAAATTCGTTGAATCTCGGTAAGCAGAACTTGACGATTAGTCAGATATACACGCCTAAACTCGATGAATTTGACTCTGCGACCAGTTAATTTTACGAAATTTCACCTGGGTAAACTTTCTTTCCAATATTGGATCCAAAGAGCCACAGCTTATCAGGTACGTGCCTTTCACTTGTCAAATTTAAATTATATATATATGTATATAAGGGTTCGGGAAAAACCATCGCCATTTCGTCGAAACCAGACAGCCGACTCACTCAACAGTCCTCCTGAATATTCCTTTTCCAGCACTGTTCATCATCTTCCTTCGATCGTACAACTCTCAGTCTTTGTCAGTTAGGTCAGTGCAAGCCATAGCCAACTGTCTAGCAGTGTTCTATCGCTGATTTCTTCAAGAGCATTGATCAAGAAAACTCTCTCCTCGTCAATTTCGTACATGACAGAAATCAAGTTCCAAGCCGGCAGTTCAGCCCAGAGCTGAATCCTTAGTTTTCAGATTTC
This sequence comes from Platanthera zijinensis, assembly GCA_039513925.1. NCBI lineage: Eukaryota > Viridiplantae > Streptophyta > Magnoliopsida > Asparagales > Orchidaceae > Platanthera > Platanthera zijinensis. The sequence goes on from CM077083.1 coordinate 134,280,297, forward strand.
TATCCTCCATGGCTCCTCGAAGCACCAGCAGCGTGCTAGGCGATGGAGAATTGGTTCGTACAGGATTTTCCTCTGCATCCGATGAGTTTAGAAATGTTATCCTGGTGTTGGAATATACCGGCCTTTCTTTTATACTAGGACACCCATGCAAAATTCTAGACAAAGATGTCCTGGAATTCTTTTAGAATGCTAAACTCTGCAGGTAGGATTCTTGGATAAAGAGAAAAGTTCGACAGACAAAGGTTAAAGTGAAAGCTTCTCACCTCACCAGGCTCTTGAGGCTTCTAACATGTGTTGAGGCAGATTAGCTCGAAGAGGAGTACTTTACTAGAGCCATGCTATTTTGTGGTCTACCCAGGGGTACGAAGGCAGTGAAGCGCAAAGGCATGAATGAAGAAGGAAAGTTACTATCAGATATCATCAATAAAGTTCTCCTATGAGAGACAAGATCATATGATTATCTATCTCCAAAGATGTTTAAGATCCCGGTGGCTATTATCTGTAGGAAGAAACTTGATTGGGTTGCGGTGTTGTTTGCTAAGATCAAAGAAAGTCTCCGAAATCCCAACTTTGGAATGATTATCAGCTTGTTCTTGTACCAAATGGACAGAGAAAAGTTTGATAGGACCAAAGGTGTTCCTATCCATCACCTAAATAAAATCGACTCTTCTATATTCTCGAGGTGGGATAGGAGAATCCAAAGGCTAGGGGAGCTAGAGATCTACCTGAGGTAGAGGAAGAGGATGTTCCTCCTGATAGGATTCCTACTTATACCCCCATAGAGATTCCTGATTGTCTGAGTACATGAATTGAGGGGAGCCAGCTGATACACAAGTGACTACTCAAAGAGTGATAGGTTTAGTTTCGGTTCCAGATGATCCAGACATAGTTGAAGATTCAGTTGATCTGCCATCTGAGATCACTACTATAGGCCGTGCTGCTGATGATGATATAGTGCCTGATGAGGCCGAGGTTGAGACTGCTGCTGCTGATGATGTTTTTGCTCCTTCTGAGCATGAGGTTGATGATGATTTGGATGCTGCTGTTGAGGACGATCTAGATGTTATTGATTATGAGATTGAAAAGTATGTGCTTGGAGAAACTGATAATGTAAATGATTCCTCTGCACTCACTATTCAAGAGAATCTACTTGCACCTCTCCCAGAATTAATACTACTAAGGTTTGAGGGGGAGCAGAGCCATCCGTCTATCTCCATACAAATAGAGTCAGACAAATTCATGCGAAAGCTTCAGAGAAGGATTGCTTCAATCCCAAGTGGACCTCCAATCGAGGAGGTAAATGTTATTGACTTATTTGATGAGGAAGGAGATGTTGAGTTGCACCCTTCTATCCTAGAGACTACTGCTCCTGAACTCCTTTCAAAAGCTACCATTACTCCGATGAAAGAGTCCTCATGTGACTCTGAGGGAAGTGCAGACTCCCCACCCCTCGCAGTGTTCAAGCTACTCATATACTGTCTACTAGTGTAGAGGTATCTATTCTAAAAATGCTAGAAGGCAGGATGGCCAAACAGCTAGCCCATTTTGATAGTTCCTTGAGGAAAATGATGAAGAAGGTTACAAAAACTCAGAAAAATTTGAACAACGGCCTTGCAACTCTCAAGGTGCGTTTTGGCAAATTAGATACAAAGTTGAATTTCTGGTTCGTTCAGGGTTGCGAAGCACTTGTTCATAACATGACCGCCCTGAAAAGTAATATGGAAGTTCTTTTGAATGTTGATAAGAATGCAGGGACCTTGATTGATGCTCACAATAGATCAATAGCTCATTTTTACAATACGATGGAAGCTTATGCCAATGCAATAGCTGTTGAAGTTAGAAAGGGGGAGGAAGCCCTAAAAGATAAGGTAGATGTTGTTGAGGCTGCCATGGCTGGAAACTTCGAAGGAGTCAATAAGTATAGTTATAACAACTTCTCTTGGCTACATAATGAGATATTTGGCAGCCCTGGTCAACTTTATACAAGTTTTCCAGTACCCGTTGGGCCTATGCTAGTAGATGTTGAAGTTCATCCTGCTCAGGATTACTCGCAATACTGGTCAAACACTCAGGATTTATCAAACGAAAGACATGCTGCTACTGCTGATATTCTAGAGGTTCATGTGGTTGAAGACACTCCTCCACCAGTTTACAAAAGAAGAAAGTATGGTGAAGGCCCATCTGTTGTGTGCTAAGAGCCTGCCAGGGAAATGCCCAATAGAGAAATGACAAATAGAGAAATGGCAGAGGTTTGGAGTCTGATTTCTAGAGGCATTATCTTAGACTCATTCACATTGGTTGATGTTAGAGGTGAAAAATAGGTTGAACCACTATGATTGAGAGGAGTGGCAGAAGTATGAGGTGGCAAGTGCAAAGTGAATGATTCATTTAAGGAATCACAAGTTTGATGATCCAACGACACCACCAGCTCCTCCAAGATATTATCCGAAGACCAAGGCTTATTTTGCCAGGCAACGTTAGAAGATCTTGGGAAGGCGGGCCTAATGGTTTTATATATTTTAATTTGATATATGTGGATGTGGTTGCCCCAAACATTGAACTCATTGATATATATATATATATGATTTAAATGATTTGACTATAATGTGTGCTTTGTTTAATTTTCTTTAATTAATATATCTTTTCAATTTTATGCTTTATTATTATTATTGTGCAATTCACCTTTTCTTATAGGATTCTAACTTCTTCAAATATGGGGAGATTGTTGGGTATTATATCCATAATAAGCCTAATTTGAAGAAGGGTACCGTTAAGCTAAGATGAATTGAGATTCAATTTGATGTTGTATTTTCAGTTATGTACTTACAGGTCAACATTGCTAAGTATACACCAATTACAGGTTACAGCGGGTCATTAAATACAGGACTATACAATGTAATCCTTCATTTTGTAGGCCAATGTGTTGATTCATGTGTAATCTCTCTATTGGGGTGTACTTCTATCCCAAGTGCATGAGGAGGACCTAGGAAAGAGAAGGACATTGAATCAGAAGAATAGAAATTTTACCCAAGTAAAATTCGTCGAGTATTGTAAGGGATATTCGTCAAATTCAACAAGTATACTCATTGATACTCGTAAAATTCATCATGTTTACTTACTAACACTCGTCAAATTCATCGTATTGTACATGAGGTAAAAACTCTGAGAGTTGGAAAATCTGTGAAGTAAAAATTGTCAAGTATTCCCATGTATACTCGTCGAATTCGTCGAATGAATCTAACGACACTCTCCAAATTCTTCGAGTATACTAGATGATACCCGACGAATTCATCGAGTCAATTCAAATTTACTTATCAGGATTTTTTAAGTCAAATTCGTCGACTATCACTGGGACATGCATTGAATGTGTCGAGTGAGCTAGCTGATACTCGTCGAATTCGTCGTGTATACTAGCCGATACTCGTCAAATTCATCCAGTTTGACTTCTGCTTGGGGTCAAGTGGTAAGTTGGAACGAGCTAAATTTCTCTATGTGAATTTCGTCGAATATCACTACTAGTTCGGCGAGTATACTCAGCTATACTCGACGATACTTAACAAAAATGACTTGGGTTATTTTTCCGTCTGGTTTTTCAAATTTCGTCTCGGATTGAACGATACGCCATGTACATTGTTTTCGAAGGTCATGTTTTGGAAGTTCTTTAATAGCCGTTGCAATTGAGGATCTCTATAAATGCTTAGGGTGGGTTTATCATCAACCATAATCATGCTCAACACATTGCAAGAAAGATCCTGTGCGAATTTTTCTCGTCAGCTCTCGTACACGTTCGCGTGAATTCCTATCATCCAACGCATGCTGTTGCATGATTCGTTCGTCTTCGACCTATTCACTAGATCTGTGCTTTCTGAAGGTTTCTATTCTCCTAGATCTAGTCGATCAAAGGTTCAAGATCTAAGTCCTCAATGTTTTGGTTTCAAGTGTTTTTAAGATATTCAAGATCATTCATTATCGAAGAATAAAGACTCGAAGACCTTCGATCTTGCCTAGATTTATTGTAATTATTGTGTGTAAACTCTTTTAAATTTGTAGGAGGTTTCCCTCCGAGTAGTAGATTGGCTTTTTGATCGAGTTATAGATCAGTCTGTAGATCGAGTCATAGGAGAGGTTGTTCTCCGAGTGGTAGGAGCGTGTCTCCGAGTTATATGAGTTGAGGCTCCGAGGTGTAAGATTTATTGAAATATGAGAAAGGTGAAGTAGTATAATCTAGCCCTTCATGGTAGATAGGCGAGGCGGGACAGTAGACGTACCCAAATCGGGGAACCACTATAAATCTCTGTGTTTGTATGCTCTCATTTTTAAAGTAATTTTATTACGTGAAAAGACATAGACATCACCTACTCACCCCCCTCTAGCTGATTTTGGTAAACACTAGATACTTTTAAATACAGTGTAATATTGTAAGAGTCAAGAAAAGAAATCGAGTACTAGTACCTATGTGCTATAGACATATAATGTCGTTTTGGTCAAGTTCTTATGCATAGAAGCGTTAGATAAAACAATGACATGTGTACGTGTAGCATCAAAAAAAGAGCATCAAGTTTAAATAACCATTAGTAAATGTTTTATCTCAATAATTCAATATGCAATCATAAGAGAAATAAAGTGAAAATCACGTCACATTTCTATCTAATTCATACCAAGACTAGAACTTGGGTCACTAACTCAAATTGTAGTCTTTACACAAGATCGAAATGATTCTTTTGACAAAGGTGCTCATCCTTACAATGCTCATGAAGACTTATCTGGAGGAGTGAGTAGTTCTTGGGGGGAATCCTTGCCACATGATTTGATAGCATGCATAGCATATATATATTCTCATTTATTTTTGTACTATCACTATTATATCATTTATTTCAATGTCCCCGAATCAATCGAAATCTATCCACATAGTTAGATACACTTTAACTTGTATACAAAATACTTAACCACTAGGAATTTTGCCCAATGTTCTAACCTTTATATAAGAACATGTACATCATGACATTTATTATTCAAGTTATTTCTACTGGGCTAGACATAATATCATGAGTTATAACATGCAAGCTTAGAATTTCTACATTAGTGCTTTGTCTAGGGATGTGTGAACAGTGTAGAGTCATTACGCTATCTAAATCCTCAAACATACCTAGAGGCATATCATTATACACTATCCTGTCTACTTGCACTGAGTAGCTCAGTTCCTATAGATTTGACACATCATGTCATATTCACACAATGTTAACAGGGATTAACACACCTAAATCAAACATTTCATGTAATCGTTGTGCTCGAGGTTCTAGTCATGTGTGTCCTAAGAATGTACGATCCACAATTTTTTTTTAATAAAAGTAAACAAATAAATCAACATGAAAATAAAAACTAATATTTTTTTGTCAAATTCTGTTTGATTTTTTTTGAACAAAAATAATGCACACTAGTCAAACGGAAAATACAAAAAAAAAACAATGCACACTGCTCAAACGAAAAAAAACAAAGAGTACATAAACACAGGTCAACACGACAGAATATCATGCATGAATTTAAAGAACATGAGACGTAAAATAATGATCAAGCGATGTGTATGAAATACATGAATATGCTCTAAACACAATTTACCTAAGCAATATGTCATCACCCTAGCCCCGAACTATGTGAAGGATGGGCATGACAAGCTGCACAAAGATGTCGTAGGTTAGGGTGTTAATCTCATACGCGTACGGAAGAACCTGCTCAGCCTAACACTCTTTCCCCCAAGCGCCACACAAGGACTACTATAACCCTTCCCCGGTTAAGGACAAGACGTGGATTACACGTTAGCGATTCTAATGCACACAACCCTACGCACCTGCTATTGCGAGAAGCATTACAGTTGGTCTTCAGGTATCATGCATATCAACTAAGAGATGAAGATTTCTAGCTATGACAGTAGGCATTTAAAAGGAAATCATGTTACCATTGGTGGTAGAGTTAATGCCACACGGTAGCCCGATTTATTAGATCCGGTGCTAGGACAAACCCTTCACTTTCATTTATTTCCATTCTCTTTCTCTCTCTCGTGCTCAGTTCTTCCGCCTATGCTTCCTAGATCTAGATAGAAACTCCCCCCTTCTCTCCCCTATTTCCATGCATGTTGAGATTTGTGTGTATTTCAAGGAGGTTTTGTCATTTTGGACATGATTTGTGGATGTTTTAAAAGGTTTTGAGTTTGATTTGAGGATTTTCATCATTGATCTTAATTGATTTCTCAGATCTGAAATATATGTTCTTAGATCTCCTTCCCCTCTAGGTTTTGTGCAAAAATTTTTAGAAAAATCAGATTTTGGGGGAGATCCGGCCGAAGGGGACGATGTTCAGTCTGTCACGCTACCGCACGGTGGTAGCAGATTATCGTGCCGCGGTACCCCCCTGAAATAATTTCCCTTGTGTCCAGTCCATTAGGCTTCCTTCTCCTAGCCACCTCGACGTGTAAAACCCCCCTCCCAGAACACAATAAATGGTTGAGGGAAGTTTTATGCCCAGAACATCCACCTTGCGGTAGTATTAGCACTCGAGAAAATCTATACCACAAATCACATATTTTGCCGGCTAATCTCTGATATCACAAATGCCAACCCAACCAAAGAAGATCACATAAGTCATAAATCACAATAAGTATATGTCCAAAACAGTACATCAATAATAAGGAACTACATTCGTTCCTTTAATATCATAGTATAGCAAAATTGCCCAAAGTCTACATCATAACGCTCAAAACTCACATCAGTCAGCAAAGGAAGAGAGGGTATCGTCGCCTCAGGCCCTGTCTCCCTGGCCTTGCTATCCTTTTGCACAAGGCATTGTTGCTGCTCCAACTGCGGGGTATCCTCCTAAAATGGTAGATATAGCAACCGTTAGTCATAAAGACTAAGTGGCTATCATATCCACTCACCCCAGTGATTCTTAGGCACCGGGCAGAGGAAAAAAAGGAGGAGCTCAATATAACAGTAGTATATAATAAAATAAGTGACAGAAAAGCATTATTATCTAATAGTTCATGTATATATCAGCACATTCATACTAAGAAAGTATCAACAGTATTAATCAACATGTATGGAGTAATCTACACTGTCAGCATATTATCATAATTATAAAAAATAACTTAACTTATAAAAAAGCTCATACAAATTTATAAGTTAAGGGTCGGGTATATCAAAATTACTCATCATATAAAAGTGCTCATACATATTTATGTGATGAGTATCTTATGCGATGCAATGCAATGAAATGAAATGAATGCAGTATGATGACTCATTTATGCACACACACACTTGCTATGTTGACATAGACCTTTAGTTTCCACTTTTCTAGCAGGTAGCTAACCTCTTAGGCATCAACCATTAAGGCAAAACGGTGATAGTAGAGCAGGCGTCTCCACTACTAGGCAGGCATCCACACTATCAGGCCTAGGCCTCCTTATGCCTCACCAATATGAACATAATAGTGAATTCCCTGCTTACTACGACTCATAAGTGGTCTCGGGCTGATGTGCACCACGAGCCCAACCCAGCTGGCCTATAACTAACACGGAAGGAGTCTTAAGGAGCGTATCACCAAAGAACCAAGCCCAACCGCCCATTGACACAGAAGGATCCTCTGGTAGTGAACACTAAAGGTCCAAGCCCAATCGCCCGAGGTATATCTGCCAAATCCCGTCGATGTGTCGACTGGCAGGCCCGTAGACCTGCCACAATATCCTCATTGCAGGATAGTATATTGTATGTCAACACACACCCAACCCATGTAATTCACATTTACCATGCTATCATGCATTCAAGGTCTTCAACAGAGTCCCTTCTTATCTCAACTAACATTGTGCTCCAAGGCACACAAGGGTCCACATTCAATACATGTAACAGTTGTAACGCCTCCATCCATCACATGGAATATAACAGAGGGTCCGGCCGGGGCCTCACACCATATTTCATAGACAAATGGCGGAATCACGTATGAATATCAAAATTACTTTCTACTCGCATCTTAACAAAGAGCATTCTAGCAGAAGATTTTAACATGCAAGAACTCATCATATTGAATGTCCACTAAATATATAAACAACACATTTATATATATCACCCGGAATATATACAAATACACAAATGACCAAGGCCTTAAGGCCTTACATGTTTCTCTTAATAGGTGTGGTTTCATACATCGGCACGCAGGCCAACCACACATGAAAATATAATTCTTCGAGCGGCCTTCAAGGGCCTACAAGCAGCAAGGGCTTCAGCCAACTCAATCCAATTCAGCCCGTCAGCACCTGTATATGGACATCCACCCAAAGGGTGATAAACAAAGCAACGGTCAGCATTCAGCTGACCAATTATAACGACCCTACCCCTTACCCGGGGCAGTGGTTCCTTCCCTGCATGCATCGCAATCACAACATATATATTTTTATATCACAACAAGTGCTCTCACGCACAACATCATGACAAATGCCGGCCTCAGTGCTAGACGCTTCGTGCACTCACGGCACGCTTATAGTGTACCGAATTTTCCTTAGTACCACCTCCGATTAGAAGTTCTTAACTTGTTGGCTATGAGGCATTAGTCTACTACAACACGCATGTTCGAGACCCCCTCACCCATCCTAATCAGAGGTGTTAAACTCACGACAACAATTGAGCATTTTAGATCAGCCCACCATTGTAGTGTAACAACCCGGTATTTGTCCCGCATCCCCCCCTCCATTGCATTGCCACCAATCATTCTCTCATAATGCAGGTACATGTCAGCAATTTCCCGTAGCTCAACTCATCAATAGCGCACATCTTGACGTAGGTCGGCTTTCCCTTTCCTGTTCAGCACTCAACTCACTCAGAGCATACAGCACATACAGCGCACACGATACAAGGAGCTCACACAAAGCTTCATGGGTATTTTGGAAGTACTCACAATTCACAGGAACCCTCACAAACTCCATAAACTACTCGTTTCATACACGGATACTTCTCCGGTTCGCAACATAAACATCACCAATCCAGACCAACCGTCTGGATGGTCTTCACACAGCATGCTTATTTCATACTACACATTTCCGGATCTAGATGCAGACTCAACCGGGGATATCAACTATCAACCCACTGGAATCACTTACGCTTTTCACCTCTTGGTTGAGGATTCCATGCACAAGCATAAATGAGGACTTCACTTGTCCAAGAAGGAGATTGTTACCCTTGACGATCTCTTTGGAGCCATGGAAAATTAGCTGGATGAAAAGCACCGCAATGGCCTTGCCTCCACAGATCTTGACTCGGCTCGTGATTCGGGACTCTGAAGCTCCACTGGCGGCCGGATTCCTCCTCCACCTCCTTCATTTCTCTCCCCACTACTAACACTTTAGAAATAGAAAGGCTTGAGGGAAGTGAAATTTTCTCCTTCAACTCCGAGCCTTATAACAGCAGGAATATCTCTGGACCATTGGATCCTAATTGAAGGAAATGAATGGCCACGAATCGCCCTTAAAATCAATTTCCTGGGCCGAACACGGCTTGTGAAACGCCCGTGTCGCAGGCCGTGTGCCTTAAGTGGAAAAAAACTAACTCTGCCAGACCAGGACATGGTCCTGTGATACGCCCGTGTCACAGGTTGTGTACTAGACACGGCTTCGGACACCCCTGTGTCCAGCACGTGTTTTTCAACCCTCATAAACCTGGCAAAACATAATGAAGGACATGGCCCTTGACACGCCGGTGTCACGGGCCGTGTGCCAAACACGGCTTGCCTCTCGAGGATCGTCGACGACATTTCGTCGAGCTCAGCAGGATACGGCCCTGGACAAGCGTCACAGGGCGTGTGCCACACTCGAGACTGTCCAGTGCCACACTCGAGACCGCCCTGTTCCACACTCGAGTCCACAGAGCAGGACACGGCCTTAGACATGCCTGTGTCCCTAGCCATGTTGCCACGATAAGAGTAGGACATGGCTTGGGATACGCCTGTGTCCTAGTCGTGTTGCTCAGCCTATATAGCGCACTCATAAATGAGATTTTGGGGTGTAACAATTCTCCCCAACATAAAAAAAATTTCGTCCCGAAATTTAGCTCAACTGTAGACACAAAAACAACCACTCCTTTGTTGCACTTTTTATAGAACAACCCGGGTTTAGAGATCAGACGCCGAAGCTTGTCTCGCCCCATGACATCGTGTAATACCCCTATCCGTCAAATAACATATAGCTGTAGGTCCGGCCGGGGCCCGACGCCATATACCACGAACAGACCGGTGGGTTACTCATTGAAACCAATCAACAAATCACCACGACCTACACAGAGCATCTAGCGGAAGTAGTTTATTAAGTTGCAAAGAATAAAGAACCCAACCAAGCATGAATGTCCACTACTCAAAACAACAGGAATGTTCCATACACAAGAACTGGCCTTATGGCCTTACAATAGTTTGTTCAAAAGTAAGTGTCTTCAAAACTTTGGCACTCAGGCCGGTCATACATGAGAATATAAGAAAAACAATCAAAATTAGGCCTTCGAGGGACGACTCAGAACCTTGGGCTTTAGCCCACTATTTACCACTCGGCTCCGCAGCACCTACAAGCAACAAACCACCGCACGGTGGCAAACAAAAGTGAGAGAACTAAGTTGTTTACCTAAATCACCTAGAGGGGGTGAATAGGTGAAATGCGTGTCAAATGCGGAATAAAAAATTAACACAGCACAGATCAAGCAATCACATAGACGACAAGAGATTTATAGTGGTTCCCCAATCTTGGGTACGTCCACTTTCCTCACCGATCTAGCAAACCACTAGACTCGGCTACTCCACTATCTCGGATTGAAAACAATCCTACACCTCGGAACCACGTTCCTACAAAACTCGATCCAAACCAGATCTACACTCGGAAGATAAAGCCTTCCTACAAATCTCGGAGAAAAAACTCCTACAATGAAATTTGTTTGAAAAGAAAATACAAACAATATATTGCACAGATCTGGATCTTTGATAGTCTTCTTCCTTGAGAACTTTGGCTTGATCAGATTATGTTGAAGATGACATGAGAGAGATCCACAGATTTGAAAAACGGAATCACCTCGATCGAGAAAATAGATAAGAAATCTTTGAGGCTCGACGAGATCGAGTGATTATCTTTTGTCTGGATCTCTAGAGAAACAGAGTTGAAAGCAGCGATCGGAGATCGTCGATCCAGACCTTCTTCCGTGAACGGCAATGGCGGTGGCGTGAGAAATTAGGGTTCACGGGAACTTATTTCTTTCTTAAAATAATAATCTCTGTAAAGCTTATTTTTAGTAAAATCTGAGAGGACCTATTTATAGGTGGACTCCAACGGTCAGAAATTTAATTAGGGATGACACGTGGACCAATCAGAAATGATTAATTCGAAATACACAGCGAAATTGTACTTGGAGAATTTCAGGAATGTTTGAACAGATATACTCGAGACAGAGAAGAGACATACTCGAGTATAAGATGTTATATACTCGAGTGGATAGGAGGAGCATACTCGAGTATAAGAAGAGAAGCTACTCGAGTGATTCAGAGATCAACACTCGAGTGATTTTAGAACTACTCGAGTATGAGAGTATATACTCGAGTAAACACACTTAGAGAAAATTTCTCAGATAAAATAGAAAGAACTACTCGAGTAGAAGAGTTGGAGATACTCGAGTGAGGGAAAAATGAATTACTCGAGTATCTTGGGAAGACTACTTGGGTAATCACTAAACTACTCGAGTATGAAAACAACTACTCGAGTACAGAGTCACTTACTCGAGTATATAGGAACTACTCGAGTAGGTAGACTTAGAAACTTTCTGAGATGAGAAGTGCAGATCTACTCGAGTATGAACAGAACACTTACTCCAGTAACTAACCAACTACTCGAGTACAAGTTATCACCTACTCGAGTACAATACAGTCTACTAGAGTATGTAATCCAACTTACTCGAGTACAGACTCACTTACTCGAGTGTACAAAAGAGGTACTCGAGTATGTGGACTTAGAGAAAATTTCGGATCTAAGAACAGAAGGATCTACTCGAGTATAAATTATGACCTACTCGAGTGACTAACTATCTACTCGAGTATAAGCTTATCTACACGAGTATACAAAGTCTTCTTGAGTATGTCTAAGGATTTACTCGAGTATTAAGTCACTTGCTCGAGTATATAGGGAAGCTACTCGAGTATGTGGACTTAGAAAAATTCTTCTGAAAAAATAAACTTCCATACTTCAGCCCACCAATCCAAGTGCATGTATAGGAAGTGTATCCCAATAGAGAGGCTATACATGGGCCCACACATTGGATCACACAATGAGGGATTACATTGTATGGTCCTGTGTTTGGAGACCCATTATAGACTGACATTGGTCTACACATGGCAATAAGGACCTGCACACATACAACTTAAACACAATATCAAATACACCTTAATTCATCTTAGTTCAAGGTCTAACCTCCTACAAATCTGAGGTATTGTGGAGACAAATCCCAGCAATCTCCCCCTATTTGTAGATGTCAGCACCTTCTACACTAAGGTGAATTACTTATAGTAAAAAAAACAACACACATATACTCAAAAGAAAATAAAGTAAACTAAAGCAGGATAAATAATAAGATAGCCATAATCAGAATCAAATATATATATAGAAATGTTTTTAACAGATTAAAAAGTCCATTTCCACATTCTCATTGACTCAAGAAGGGGCTTCTTTGTGCATTCTTTCTCTCTTCAGCTCTTGCCTCTCTAGGTAACTGAATGGTTTAGGAAAATATGTTCTGGGCCTAGGAGGAGCAGCTGGGTTGTTGTATCCCCAATTCCTGTCATGTAGTCTGATCTTGATCTGGGATACTTCATAAGCTTTCCATTCTGAATAACTGTAATACTGATCTCTGTGCTCACCAAGATCTGTTACTAGCTTCAAGGTATCAAGGATCAGAGATTTGGAGGTTGGACTCCAAACTTCAGTATGAACAATTTCTGGTCTACCTTCAGAAGCTGGGGCAGGCTCTTTTCTAGGTGCAGAATGGCTGGCAGAAGCGTCGTCACCATATTTCCTTTTCTTCCTTGGGGCACCTTGAGAACTAGGAGGAAGTTCATCTTGCCAAATATCAGTATAAGAGAGAGGAGGCTCAGTCACATCACCAGCAGGTTTGGGTGAGAAGACGGGCACACCTCCTGGAAAGTTTGCCTGAGCTGGAAAATTTTCTTGAGCTGGAGCACCTGATGGAGGATTTTCTTCAAGAGGATCCAGAAATTTAGGAATTATGGTAGGGTTGAGCTGGGCATTGGGGAAATTCTGGTTGTTTACCCATACAGCTGTATCATAAATGTAGAATTTGACATATTGGAGTTGAGATAGAATATCTGCTTTCATATCCTTGACTAGATCATTCACAGTTGTTTGAGCTAGTTCAGACAGTTTTTCAACTACTTTTTCAACTTGTTCTTTGACAATTTTCTCCCCCTTGCTGATATCTACAGATAGCTTGGCAATTGCTTCATCTTTGAAAGTGCCAACTTCTTCACATACTTTCATCACATTTGCTTCAGCATTCTTTTCCAATTGTATCTGATTATGTGCAACAGTTTCAGCTTGATTTCTCAGATCACCTATACTTGTAATAGTATGATCAATAGCTTTTCCACCCAATTGAAACAATCTCTTGAGCTCATCAGTATTGGCTTGAATTTCAGTAAAGCCTCTACTCATCTCCTTTTCAAGAGTAGAGACCTTGTTATTTAATGAGGCTAGAGAGTCATCAAAGTACTTTCTTTGTTCACTGAGTAACTGTTCAATCTTGCTTACCAGATCGGAAGAAGTAGAAGGAGTTGAAGTTGGGGCAGGGACTGAAGGAGCAGGAGTAACCCAAGGAGGGATTTCAGTAATTACCACTGAGCTTTCAGCTCTCTTGAAAGATTCTAAGACAACTGATTCTTCTTCATTTAGGAAGGAGGGAATAGTGAAGTCCAAAGTCCTCAGAGGGGCCTCCACTGGTTCTGGAGATACTTCCTTGTCATCAGACAAAAGAATAGTTGCTGGTTGGCTTTTCTCTGCAGCAGGGGACTAAGCAGGAGATTGAACAGGAGACTGAGCTGGAGAAATATCCATTGGAGTCTGAGCTTCTGGAGTCAGTACAACTGATTCATTTTGAAACAGGGGAGCATCTGAGCTGAGCTCATCAATCAATTTATTGATATCTTCTGCAGTAGACAGGAGGGTTGCTTGATCTGGAATCTCTGAGTGGGGATCTGCTGGAAGAGGAGAAACTGGAGGAGTAGAATCCCTGACATCTGCTTGTTGTGAGAGTTCTGATGAAGCTGGGTACTGAGGATGAGATGAGGCAGGCTCCCCCTCAACTATTGCACCTAAGGTAGCAGCAGTTTGAAGTGGAGGAGGAGATGGAATCCTGTCATCAGGTACACTGGTTTCTTGGGAATCAACTGAAGGGACAGCAGCTTTGGATGCTTGGGCAGTGTTCAGAATTTTAATTTCATATCGCTGGATGGAGGATATAGAAACCTTTTTCATGTGATGGAGGGGAGTCCCTTTGGATAAGTCAAAGACTGATGGGTTGATTTCATGAAGAAGGAGGGAAATAATCCAGGCAAAACTTGGATGCTTAATGCTTTCTCTGAGTTTATCTAGGATCAACAGTCCAAACTTGAATTGTTTGCGGCAGATAATGGCTTGCATTATGTCAAACATTTCCATAGAAATGTCTCGAATGGAGTAAGTCTTGCATAACAGTACCTTTGCAATGACAACCACTAGGAACTTTCCTTCTGTGTTGAAATCAGCTCTGCTAAAGGAATGGGCTTGAGGGTTAGCTCCACAGAATAAACTAGTTCTTACTGAATCTTCAGCAGTCATTTCGGCATCGTCATCTACTACTGGCAGTTTTAACAGAGCAGCTAAGGAGCCTTTGTCCAGTCGGATTTTTATCCCTCTGACCTTGGATTTCAGGAGCTTTCCATTTCATTTTACCTTCAGATTCTGATAAAATTCTTCAATAGCTGGGAAAATAACTCGACACGGCGTCTGGAGAACGAACGACAGTCCGGCAGTCTCGAACAAAATCAGAAGATTTCGGAAATCATCTGAAAGGTCGGCTATACCCGCGGGGGCGAGTTCTCAGTCAATGCCGATTTTAGAAGAGGGGGCCATCTGCGATTCTGGAGGATGAGAGAGGCGAAGACGACGATGCTCTACGATTTTCCGGAAGATGAAGAGTCGGCGGCTACTCGAGAGAATGAGGAGTGGAAAGGGGTTTCCCGATTTTTCTATATATATATATATAATCATAATTAGGTTTTTTAAAAAAATAATTTCATACCTGAATGAAGCGGCAAATAGCTCGGTGCGAATAGAAAAATTTGAAATCCAAAATATGAATGTCGTATACTCGAGTAGGTAATATCATACACGAGTATTAGACAGAGCATACTCGAGTAGGGCGAGTTTGTACCCGAGTATGTTGTCAAGTACTCGAGTATGTTATCAAGTACTCGAGTATGTTGTCAAGTACTCGAGTATGTTGTCAAGTACTCGAGTATGTAAATCCTTTTACTTGAGTAATTCCCGTTTACTGGAGTATCTGTTTGGATATACTCGAGTATATATTACTTGAAAGACAATTTTCCTTGGGAGATGTATATTGCCACTGAAATCTTTAACTCAGAGCAGCCAACACCACTAATATCTTCTTGATTTGTGTGTCCATCACTAGTCTTCTTTGTTGAGCAGCCCGAGTTCCGTTTTGAAGAACGAGAACTTGGACTCGTCCAGCGGCTTGGTGAATATATCTGCAACTTGCCTATCTGTGGAGACATATTGTAGATCTATGTCTCCATTTTCCACATGCTCCCGGATGAAATGATAACGAAGCTCTATGTGCTTGGTCCGGCTGTGGGAGACTGGGTTGTTGGCGATTGTTATAGCGCTGGATGAGTCGCAAAACAAAGGAATGTTCTGGAACTTCATGTTTTAGTCTTCAAACTGATTTTTGATCAAGAGAAGTTGTGCACAATAGCTGCCTGCAGAGATGTACTCTGATTCAGCCGTTGAGATGGCAACACAGTTCTGCTTCTTACTGCTCCAGGAAATAAGTCTCCTTCCGAGGAATTGGCAAGTCCCGGAAGTACTTTTCCTGTCGTCTTTGCTTCCTGCAAAATCTGCATCTGAAAATCCAATTAGTTCACTATCATTACTTCTTGGGTACCATAAGCCAAGATTTGGTGTACCTTTGAGGTATCTCAAGATTCGCTTTGCAGTAATGTAATGAGATTCCTTAGAGTTCACCTGAAATCTAGCACATACACATGTTGAGAACATTATGTCTGGTCTACTTGCGGTAAGGTAGAGCAAGGACCCAATTATGCTTCTGTACTTGGTTTCATCAAAAGGTTTCCCTTTCTCATCCTTGTCCAGAGACATAGCTGGGGCCATTGGAGTCCTCATAGAGGTTGCATTCTCCATTCCAAATTTCTTGAGTAGCTCTTTGGTGAACTTGGTCTGTGAGATGAAAATTCCATCCTCAGATTGTTTCACCTGAAGCCCTAAGAAATACTTCAGCTCTCCCATACTGCTCATTTCAAACTTCCCTTGCATAAGTTTAGAAAACTTCTTGCATAGGTTGTTATCTGTAGAGCCAAAAATAATATCATCGACAAAGATTTGCACTAGCAAAATCTTGCCTTTTATTTCCCTAAGAAATAATGTATTGTCTATCTTTCCTCTTGTGAACTTGTTCTCAAGAAGAAAGGTGGACAGCGTCTCATACCAAGCTCGAGGAGCTTGTTTAAGACCATATAAAGCTTTTTGTAATAAGTAAACATAATTAGGATAAGTTGAATCAACGAAACTTGGTGGTTGCTCTACATACACTTCTTCCTTTATGTCACCATTTAGGAAGGCGGACTTAACGTCCATCTGATAGACGGTAAAGCCCTTAAGTACAACGTAGGCAAGAAATAACCTGATCGCTTCCAGTCTTGCCACTGGAGCATAAGTCTGGTCGAAGTCAATTCCTTCTTCTTGACGATATCCCTTTGCGACAAGTCTGGCTTTATTCTTTATAATGGTTCATCTTCGTCCATCTTATTCCGGTAGACCCATTTTGTCCCAATGACATTCTTACCCTTGGGTCTAGGAACAAGTGTCCAAACTTTGCATCGTTTGAACTGATTCAATTTTTCTTCCATGGCTAGAATCCAGGATGCATCGGAGTTGGCTTCCTCAAATTTCTTTGGTTCAACCTGTGAGAGAAAACTTAAGTGTAAATTCTCGTTAGTTGTACCTCGACGAGTTCTGACGCCATCGCGAGGATCTCCTATGATTTGATCAACGGGATGATCCTTCAAGTGTCTGAACTCTAAATTCCTTGCATCTGGGATCTCTTCAGCCACTGGAGTTGCATCTTCAGTTGGGATATGTTCTTCATCTTGATCATCTACCTCTCCAACAGGGGTTGTAGAGGTGATCTTGATGTACGTCTCATCTTTATCTTTAGTAGTTTCATCCAAGCTAAGTTCCTTCAACTTTGTACCTGCATCTACAATAGGCACACTAGATGAGTTGCTGCGCAGCAGACTCGTCTCATCAAATACAAGATGTATCGACTCTTCTACCACCAGAGTTTTTCTATTGAATACTCTATAGGCCTTACTATGGCTACTATAACCTACAAAAATACCTTCAAAGCTTTTCTCGCTAAACTTGGTAGTGTGATACTTGCCATTGTTAAGTACGAAGTACTTACGGCCAAAGATTCTAAAATATGAAATGGTTGGTTTCCTGCCTTTTAGGAGTTCGTAAGGAGTCTTATCATGGTTCTTGTTGATGAGTGCTCGATTTTGCACGTGACAAGCGGTGTTGACGGCTTCAGCCCAGAAGTATTCTGGAAGTGAGGCATCACTCAACATAGTCTGGCAAGCCTCTATGAGTGTTCTGTTCCTTCTCTCAGCTACTCCATTTTGCTGTGGAGTGCGAGGAGATGAAAACTCATGAAAGATACCTTGACTTTCGCAGAATTCTGTCATGGCTCCAGACTTGAATTCCGTTCCATTGTCACTTCTGATTTTGACTACGGAACAGTTGTATTCATTCTGGATTTGCCTAACAAAATTGGTGAAAACACTGAAGGTATCTGACTTGTGTTTCAGAAAGAACACCCACGCAAAGCGCGAGTAATCATCCACAATGACCAATGTATATTCCTTACCTCCCAAACTTCTAACTTGCAGTGGACCAAACAAGTCCATATGGAGAAGTTGTAAGCTTCTATTGGAATCCTTGCCTATGATGTTTTTAAATGAACTCCTTGTTTGCTTGCCCTTGATATAGGCGTGACAAGGACTGTCCGTAACGCACTTGACATTAGGTGCATCACGTACTAGGTTTTGAGAGAATAATATATTAATAGTTTTGAAATTAATATGAGCTAGTCTCTTGTGCCATTGGTCAGCAAGAGATGCACTACTTTTTGCTAAAAGACACACTAGTGTCGAAGAGTCTATACAAATGAAATTTAAACAGAAAATATTTCTGCTTCGAGTGCCTGATAAAACAATTTCCATGTTGTCAACCGATTTTATCAAACACTTGTCAGCATGGAATTCAACTACGTATCCTTTATCGCATAGTTGGCTTATGCTGATGGGATTGTGTTCCAATCCTTCAACATAAGCTACATCCGAAAAGGATACGCTACCGTTAGAAATCATACCATAGCCTTTAGTTATCCCTTGATTTGAACCTCCAAAGATGACCTTTGTTCCGTGCAGATTGAGATGAAATTCTGGAGTAGGCTTCTTATCGCGGTCATATGCCGAGAGCATCCACTGTCCAAATACCAGATTGGCATTTTGGTGGCCTTTGGACATACCTGCAATTACAATCACTTAGCCTTAGGAACCCAAACACGTTTGGGTCCTTGGTCTCGAGTTAGAAAACTCCCCCTACGAGTATTAGCCTCATGAGTGGTCATTCTCACGTTGCTAACTTGAGGGGTTGTAGCATTACTAGGATTGAACCAACAATCGATGGAAAAATGACCAATTCTGCCACAACACCAACAATCGAACCTGTTGTATCTTTTCCTAGTGTATTCCTGCTTGATTTTCTGAAGTGATGTTCTAGCAGGAACCTGATTCTTGGAGGAGGAGGCTTCATGATGAAGACAGCTACATGAAGTCTTCTCCTTCATAGGATTTTCCACAATAGGTTTTACCTTTGGTGTCTTCTTGATGTTATGACCATGATTATAAGGACCATAGCTCTGAAGTTGAATCTCTTCATAAGGTGCTTTGAAGACACTATCGACAAAGTTACGAGGACGAGTCCAACCTTGGTATCTTGACTTAGGCTTCTCAGGGATCGGCCTAGAAAAGTGTCCATAGGTAGACTCATAGTCGAGTTCGTTCGTTGGAAAGATAACTTTCTTGAACAGAACAGGTTCCAAGGGAGCTTTCCCTTTTTCTTCAGCTAGAGCCTTCTGAGCAGCCTTATTCTTTCTCTTGGCCTTGTTTGTCCTAGAGGATTTACTAGAAGAACCAATGTGGCCTAAACCAGCACCCTTGGCCTTAGCTGAGAATTCAGCAACGAGTGGAAGAACTGTCTTAGGCTTTGAGAAACTCTCAACAAGTTTCTTCTCAGCCTCAAATTGTTGTTCCAATTCCTTGATGATTTCTTCTTTAAGGTCGAGGTGCTTGAGAGCTTGATTGTATTCCTCCATAGCACTATTGAAGTTCTCTTTAAGAGAGTTAGTCTTGGTGACTTCTTCTCTCAAGCTGCTCTCACTAGCCTGTAGAGATTTTATCTCTTTGGCTTGAGTTTTCACTACTCTACGACATTTTTCGTAAGCTGTGAGTAACTCCTTATACTGAACCATGAGTTCAGATTCATCTTCAGAGGAATAGCCCTCTTGCTCATTATCATCATCAGAATCAGAGAGAGGAGTGTGAGATTTTACCTCCCCGGTGAACTGGGGGACTTGTTCATCATCTGAGTGAGCCATGAGCCCAAAGTAAGCTTCCTCTTCTTCACTCGACTCAGATGAGTCGGAGTCGCTGAGAGTTTTGCTCTTCTTGGCTACTAGACTCTTCTGTATCCTCTTCTTGTGGTGTAAGGATTTATTTTCTTCTCTTCTACCGCCCTCTTTCTTCTTGTGAGGGCAGTCCTCGATGACGTGACCTGGTTTATTACAACAATAACAAATGATGTCAGTTGAAATCTATTTGTTCTGTTTAGAGTTATAACTATCATGGCTACTTGAGCCTTTCTTTCGCTGATCACCGTCACGTCGTGATCTTCTGAATGAGGCATCTTTGCCTCTCCATTGCTTCTTCTTATTTAAGAATTTCTTGAATTGTCGGGAGACCAATGAGAACTCTCCTTCAGATAGTTCTGAGCCAGATGAGCTTGGCTCAGATGATTCTTCTTCATCAGCTTCAGGAATTGGGGAAGGAGAGCTAGCCTTTGTCTTCCTTGAGCTATCTTCCTTTAGAGCGACAGACTTCTCCTTGGATGCAGACCTGCTTATCTCTTCTTCAGCTTTTTCTTGAGTTGATGTGCAGCTCGTAAGACATAAGCTTTCCGAACAGATTCTGCGGGTCCGTCTTAGCTAACCTTCCAAACTCCCGAATGGCACAAACCTTATTGTCCTATTCCTTGGTTAGAGATCTTAAGAATTTTTCATTGAGTTCCCCATTGGTGAAGACACGTCCATAAACTCTTAGGCCATTTACTATCTTGAAGAAGTTCTCAAAAGTGTCAGCTATGGCTTCCTTATGACCCTACTTGAAGGCTTCATATTTCTGGTTCTGTAGGGAACTTCAATCATCCCTCACTTCTTCTGTACCTTCCATTAGAGTCACTAGGGATTGCTACATCTCCTTGGCAGATTGGCAATGAATCAGATTCTGTAGCATTGAGTCATCGACTGCACTTGCGATAATATTTTTAGCTTTCTTGTCCAAAGAGACAAGTGCAATCTCGTCCTTATCTAGATCCATCAATTTCTTGGGAACTTGCTTAGATGAATCTATGGTGGAGGTGGTCATAGGAATGTGGGGACCTTCTTCAACAATCATGAAGATCCGGGGATCTTCTGCTTCCATAAAGAATTTAACTCTTTCCATCCACATAGGAAAATTGTTCTTGGTGCTGATAGGGAGCTTAACAAAATCCTTGGTCTTACTCATGCTTGAAATTTTTCTTGAGACAACTTGGTAAGGATTAGATCAAGGTGTTAACCTTTTAACGATCAACTTCCCACTGATACAAATTAAGAGAACTAAGTTGTTTACGTAAATCACCTAGAGGGGCGTGAATAGGTGAAATGCGTGTCAAATGCGGAATAAAAAATTAACACAGCACAGATCAAGCAATCACACAGACGACAAGAGATTTATACTGGTTCCCCAATCTTGGGTACGTCCACTTTCCTCACTGATCTAGCAAACCACTAGACTCGGCTACTCCACTATCTCGGATTGAAAACAATCCTACACCTCAGAACCACGTTCCTACAAAACTCGATCCAAACCGGATCTATACTCGGAAGATAAAGCCTTCCTACAAATCTCGGAGAAAAAACTCCTACAATGAAATTTGTTTGAAAAGAAAATACAAACAATATATTGCACAGATCTGGATCTATGATAGTCTTCTTCCTTGAGAACTTTGGCTTGATCAGATTATGTTGAAGATGACTTGAGAGAGATCCACAGATCTGAAAAACGGAATCACCTCGATCGAGAAAATAGATCAGAAATCTTTGAGGCTCGGCGAGATCGAGTGATTATCTTTTGTCTGGATCTCTGGAGAAACAGAGTTGAAAGCAGTGATCGGAGATCGTCGATCCAGACCTTCTTCCGTGAACGGCAATGGCGGTGGCGTGAGAAATTAGGGTTCACAGGAACTTCTTTCTTTCTTAAAATAATAATCTCTGTAAAGCTTAGTTTTAGTAAAATCTGAGAGGACCTATTTATAGGTGGACTCCAACGGTCAGAAATTTAATTAGGGATGGCACGTGGACCAATCAGAAATGATTAATTCGAAATACACAGCGAAATTGTACTTGGAGAATTTCAGGAATGTTTGAACAGATATACTCGAGACAGAGAAGAGACATACTCGAGTATAAGATGTTATATACTCGAGTGGATAGGAGGAGCATACTCGAGTATAAGAAGAGAAGCTACTCGAGTGATTCAGAGATCAACACTCGAGTGATTTTAGAACTACTCGAGTATGAGAGTATATACTCGAGTAAACACACTTAGAGAAAATTTCTCAGATAAAATAGAAAGAACTACTCGAGTAGAAGAGTTGGAGATACTTGAGTGAGGGGAAAATGAATTACTCGAGTATCTTGGGAAGACTACTCGGGTAATCACTAAACTACTCGAGTATGAAAACAACTACTCGAGTACAGAGTCACTTACTCGAGTATATAAGAACTACTCGAGTAGGTAGACTTAGAAACTTTCTGAGATGAGAAGTGCAGATCTACTCGAGTATGAACAGAACACTTACTCGAGTAACTAACCAACTACTCGAGTACAAGTTATCACCTACTCGAGTATAATACAGTCTACTAGAGTATGTAATCTAACTTACTCGAGTACAGACTCACTTACTCGAGTGTACAAAAGAGGTACTCGAGTAAGTGGACTTAGAGAAAATTTCGGATCTAAGAACAGAAGGATCTACTCGAGTATAAATTATGACCTACTCGAGTGACTAACTATCTACTCGAGTATAAGCTTATCTACACGAGTATACAGAGTCTTCTCGAGTATGTCTAAGGATCTACTCGAGTATTAAGTCACTTACTCGAGTATATAGGGAAGCTACTCGAGTATGTGGACTTCGAAAAATTCTTCTGAAAAAATAAACTTCCATACTTCAGCCCACCAATCCAAGTGTATGTATAGGAAGTGTATCCCAATAGAGAGGCTATACATGGGCCATCACTTTGGATCACACAATGAGGGATTACATTGTATGGTCCTGTGTTTGGTGACCCATTATAGACTGACATTGGTCTACATTTGGCAATAAGGACCTGCACACATACAACTTAAACACAATATCAAATACACCTTAATTCATCTTAGTTCAATGTCTTACCTCCTACAAATCTGAGGTATTGTGGAGACAAATCCCAACAAAAAGCAACGGTCAGCTATGCTGACCAAATTATAACGACCCCACCCCCAACTCGGGGCGTCGATGCTCTTTTCCTCCATTTTGTTTGCATAATAAAGCAGTATAGTGTATACACACTTCATAATAGGTGCAGGCATGCACGACCATACACCCCGTGCACTCAGGGCACATTCACGACTAATCGGCCTACGTCACGTCAATTTAAGCCATAGATGTTTCCATCTCACCACCATCCCTTGGATAGCCAACCTTATGAGAATTTTGTCTTCCTGGCTCGGGTCACGTCAATTTAAGCCATAGACCGCCGGAGACACTAATCTATGCCAACGGTCCCACCAAACGTCATATAACAGGTACGATTCTGCCTGACCCGTTGCTCACACTGCAACGTCAATTTAAGCCATATGCGCAGGTCAAGACTCCCCGAGTCCCATTTCTATTACACAGTTCACATAACCCGATTATATTCAAGTTGGCTCCTCAGCCACCATGTTGGCAAAATCACGCATCTGCCCAGTTTTCTGGGTGCACCTTGGAGTTAGTCCCCAAGGCTCCCTGTTTACATCTACCTCGTAGAAAACCCGAAAAACAAACATTCGTGCGGAGTCTTCTCCAGCCATATATGCAATGCAACATCACCGATCCAAACAAACTAGTCCGGGTAGGCTTCACACATCATGCCTATGTCTATTCTCGAATACAGACTCTACATAAGGGGTACTTCACATATCTACCCCAAGGAACGCCACAAACTCACCGCATACTCGCGAGAGAGGGCTTCCTATGCAAAGGAAAAGAGGACTTCACATGTCCTAGGATAAGAATCATTACCCTAGAATTTTTCCTTGGCGCCATGGAAATCTATGCGGATGAAAAGCACCGCAATCTCCTTTCCTCCGCAGATCCGAAGTCGGCTCGCTATTTGGAGCTCCGAAACTCTGCCGGTGACCGGATCCAGCCTTCCATCATCCTCCTTGCTCTCTCCTCTCTCTAGCTTTTAGATAGAGAGTGAACCAAAGTAAATGAGGATTTCTAAACCCTAAACCAGGGTATATCCCTTAGGCAACACCCCCAGCCGTCGGATCTTAAAATAAGGAAACGGACGGCCACGATTCAGCCCAAATAAAACTTCCTGGGCCGAATACGGGTTGCTATACGGCCGTGTTCAGGGACGTGTCACCCATTTGCCGTCAAAACCGTTGCGTCCCGAAAAGAACACGAGAACACGACATGCCCATGTCAGGCTTGACACGCCCGTGTCAGCCAGTACACACCCGTGTCGCTGGGCGTGTTCCCTCAACGACACAGGTCAAAAACAACCCGAGCACAAAATGGCCATGTGACACGCCCGTGTCACATGTCGTGTGCTAGACACGCCCTGGGACATGCCCATGTCCTAGGCCGTGTAACTACCTTAACACAAACTGCCACACGACCCGAGGAGGACACAGGTATTCGACACGCACGTGTCGAATTGCACACACCCGTATCGGATCCGAACACGCCTGGGCTCAGGCCTTGCGTCCCTCACTCAATGATCGTTGAGTGAAAGGCTCTGAGTGACTGACATGCCCTGGGACACACCCATGTCCAAGGCCGTGTTCACCGCCCCCCGATGATCGTTGACTCCAAAATCATCGACCACGCGACCAACGCCTATTCCGAGCACGACACGCCCTGGGACACGCCCGTGTCCCAGGCCGTGTCACCTCTACCAAAACCTAGATTTGGCTCAAAACGCCACCCATCACCCTTTTGAGTTTTGGGGCGTTACAACTCTCTCCCTCTTAAAAGAATTTCATCTACGAAATTACCAAAGGAAAGATAAACAAAAACCAAAAGCGTTACCTAAGATAAATAACTTTGGGTACTCCTCTAGCATGGTCTGCTCCCATTCCCAAGAGAGCTCCTCACGACCGCAATTGTCCCAACATACCTTGACCATCCTGATCTCCTTGTTACAGAGTCGCTTAACCTCAAAGTCTTCAATACAAACGGGCTTGACCTTAGTCGTCAACCCTTCGTCCATCGGCACTTGATCAACTGCGATCGCCTGCGAAGGCTCTTGCACCGCCTTCCGCAATTCTGAAATGTGGAATACATCGTGTAGACCACTAAACTTCACCGATAGCCTCAGACGATAAGCCGCTTCGTAGATCCGCTCCAGAATCTCAAATGGTCCAAGGTATCCTGGGCACAGCTTCTTCAAGCATCGTACCCATGTCATACCCTTGAACGGCTTTAACTTCAAGTACACCCAATCGCCTACTTCAAAATCCACGTTCCGATGCTTGGCATTATAGTACTTAGATTGTCTATACTGAGCGATCAGCAAACGCTCTTGAATGATCCGCACCAAAGAAGTAGAACTTTCCACCTCTTGCTTTTGGTACAACCTTGCCTCACCCGTTACTAGCCATGACAACGGCGTGCGACACTTTCTACCATATAGGTCCTTGAAGGGCGCCATTTGAATACGCGTCTGGTAGATATTATTGTACGCAAACTCTACAAAATATAGGTGGTCTTCCCAATGCTTTTCGAAGTCAAGAACACAAATGCGAAGCATGTCTTCCATAGTTCTGTTGACCCTCTCGGTCTACCCATCCGTCTGCGGATGGAAGGCTTTGCTGAACTTCAACTTAGTTTCGAGCATCTGTTGCACCAACCTCAAATCATTTGATGTGAACCGCCCGTCACGGTCACTCACGATGCTGCGGGGCACGCCGTGAAGCCTCACAACATTATCCACATATAACTTCGCCAGTTTCTCTACAACATCATCCTTCCTATGCAGAATGAAGTGCGACACTTTTGTTAACCGGTCTACGATCACCCAGATGGCGTTGTTTCCCTTCTGCGACCTTGGAAGGCCATGCACAAAGTCCATCGAAATGTTGTCGAACTTCCATTCTGGAATAGGCAAGGATTTCAAGAATCCCCCTGGCTTTTAGCACTCCGCCTTTACTAAGGCGCAAGTTTGACATTTAGCCGCAAATAGTGCCACATCCTTCTTGATCCCTGGCCACAAAAACAACTTCTTTAGGTCCCGGTACATCTTCGTGCTCCCTGGGTGGATTGAGTACTTGGTATGATGAGCCTCGTACATCAACTCCGCCCGTAGATTTCCCCCATTTGGGACGCAGAAACGATTGCCCTTCCTTAGAATCCCATCCTCAACTAAATATTAGGAATTTGACCCATCCAATGCTGCATCCATGAGCTCCTTCATGGTGCCATCCAACTCAATAGCCTGCCGAATACGATCAGCCAGGTCATACTAAACTTCCGTCCAGTTCAACATTGCTTTGGCGCTAGTCTGCTTGTCCACACAAGAGATCTCTAATGCCTCCAACTCCCGAATTAACCTCTCATCATGAACCGACAACCAGTTGGCTTGGGCGGGAGCCCTGCGACTCAACGCATCCGCAACTACATTGCCTTTGTCGGGTACATAATGAATCTTTAACGTATAGTCCCCCAGGAACTCCATCCATCTTCGCTGTCTCATGTTCAGATCCTTCTGATCCAACAGGTACTTCAGGCTCTTATGGTCGGTATAAATATCGACCTTTACGCCGTACAAATATGTCTCCACAGCTTAAGTGCAAAAATCACAGCTGCCAACTCCAAGTCGTGGACCGAATAATTCCTTTTGTGCACTTTCAGCTGACGCGATCCAACGCAATAACATTTCCATGCTGCAGCAGCACGCGACCCAAACCACTACCTGAGGCATCACTATAAATCTCGAAGCCCTCGGTCCCACTTGGCAAACTTAGCACTAGCGTTGTGGTCAACCGACTCTTCAACTCCTCAAATGGTTGCACGCACTCTAGTGTCCATAAGAACTTTTGATCCTTCCTTGTCAATTTCGTGAGAGGTAGCGCTATCCGCGAGATGTTCTCTACGAAGGGCCTGTAATAGCCGACAAGCCCAAGAAAACTCCGAACTTTCGCTACAGAAGACAACACATGCCACTCACATATCACAACAATCTACGTTGGATCTACCGCTATCCCTTCTCCATTGACAATATGCCCAAGGAACGCCACTGAGGATAACCAAAACTTGCACTTGGACAACTTTGTGTATAGTTCGTTCCTCCTCAGCGTCTCCAATACCAGATGCTGATGCTTGAAGTGATCTTCCTTGCACTACGTACACCAATATTTCGTCAATGAAGACGATCACAAAACGGTCTAGGTACTCTCTGAATGTCCTGTTCATAAAATCCATGAACACCTATGGCGCATTAGTCAGCCCAAACGGCATGACCGTGAACTCGAAATGCCCATACCTTGTGCTGAACGCTGTCTTCGGGATATCACTCTCCCTTATCCTTAGCTGATTATAGCTTGAATTCAGATCCAACTTTGAATATACTGACGACCCGACTAACTGATAAAAAAGATCATCAATCCTTGGGATCGGGTATTTGTTCTTTTCCGTTTGCTTGTTCAACTCTCTATAGTCAATACATAGCTGCAAGCTCCCGTCTTTCTTCTAAACAAAGAGGACCAGTGCGCTCCAAGGAGACGAGCTTGGACGGGCATACCCTTGCTCCATCAACTCTTCTAGTTGAACCTTTAACTCCGCCATCTCCTTAGGAGCCAACCTATAAGGATAACGTGACACAGGTTTGGCACCTGGCACTAGCTCGATTGTGAAATCAATCTCTCACTGCAGTGGGGCTCCAGAAGATCGCCCAGGAACAAGTCGGTGTACTCACATACCACATGGATACCATCAAAGTTGTCTTAGGCTTTACATCCTCCAATAACGTGAAGAACAGCTCTGCTCCAACAAGAACCGCCTTCACCACCTAAAGAGCAGACATCAACGTCTTGCTCGACCCCTTTAATCACGCAAACGTCATCTCCTGCCCAACACCCAGCTTGACCTCTTTATGGTTACAATCAATAAAAGCCTTCTGCTCCGAAAGAGAATCCATACCAAAGATGACGTCGAACTCTACTAGTGGCAGCAACGACGCTAGCAAGTAGAACTCTTGGCTTCCAATATGCACCTTTACGACACATACTCTGTCCGCGCGCATCGAACACCCATTCGGCAACAACACATCCAATTTGTCCTTCACCATCGAAGAAGGGACTCCGATACGCGTTATGAAACTTTCGGACAAAAAGGAGTGTGAAGCTCCCGTATCGAAAAGTGGTCGTGTCGGACTATCGCCAATTAGAACAAAGCCTATAAAAACAGTATTAAGCTAACAAGCACTAGGTAAGAGTATTTAAAGCTAACTTGCTATAAATTAAACCGTACCAGTCACCACATCCATTTGCTTGATGGCCTCCTGCTGGCCCAGATTATAGACACTCGGTTGAGTCTGAGCATAGTGGGACGTGGTTGACTCCACAACCTTACCCTTCTCTTCATAAGTTGCTCCTTGCTTTCTTTCGGACTTTGGACGTCCGCTCCAACAATCACGGGCAAAATGCTCCATATTTCCACAAGTAAAATAAGCGCCCGGGGTTCGGTTGGTTGTTGCCCCCGAGACACTTGAAGAAGGGGCTGGACCCGACGTCTTAGCCTTCTTGTATAATCTGTGATATCCAGACTTCGAAGTAATCGGCACTTTGAACTCCGATTTCTTGCCACTAGAGTCCTTCTTTGCCTGAATGTTCTTCATGTACTTTTCCAAGGACTGGGCTGAGTTGACCAAGGTCATGAAACCCTGCACAATAGGCCCCGAAAGTAACAATCTCAAGTCATCTCTCAAGCATTCATAGAATTGGTTCGTCTTGCACTCCTCGTCAGCAAAGATAGCACTTGCGTATCGTCCCAAACAAGTGAACTCGTGGAGATACTCGTCCACGGTACTGTCTCCTTGAACCAGTTTCTGGAATTCATTCTCCAAAGCAATCCTCTGAGCTGATGGGAGGTATCGAGCCAAGAATAACCTTGAAACCTCCTCCATAGAGACATCAGCCAACTGCCTGCCCCTCAGATGGTGTAGCTCCAAGCCTTCCCTCCATAGCCTTGCATCCCGGTCCAGTAAGAACGCCGCAATCGTGGTCTTCTGCCACTCTTCAGTCTCAGTCGCTGTCAACACTCTATTAACTCTAAAGAGGCAATCCTCCGCTTGATTTAGGGTTCCCGTCCCCGAGAACACAGGAGGATTGAAGCCCATCACGTGCTTCAGCTGCTTCTCCGTTGCTCTCCTCGGCAACACCGGCTCCAGGACCACATGTTCTACCCTCATATGCTCTGCCTCTTGGAGCGGTACTTGCTCCATAGCAGGAGCAGGCTGCTGCACCTGCCTCGCAGGTTATGCATTGATCATCGCGAACACAGCCTCTGCTACCAATCGAATGGTATCGGCTGAAGGAGGTGTTGCAGGAGCATCGTTCGGTGCAATGCTCGCCTCAGAAGCTGGCCGTTCCGATGGCCCAACACCACTCCTGGTCACCTATAATCATGTAAAACACCGATAAGCAACCGCACAACATTGTAAAAAGCAATTATAGGAAAGCTCAGGTTCCTCAAACATGTGTGTTTTCATTCCTAAGTGGACATTCATTGGTTCTTTTCATGTTATAACGATGACGCACACACATGTGCTCACCACCCCTTAAAATGAATTCGTCCACGAATTCATTTAAGCTTGATCGAAACCAATAGTCTGATACCAAATTATAACACCCCTATCCGTCACATAGCATATAGCAGTAGGTTCGGCCGGGGCCCAATGTCATATACTACGGATAGACCGGTGGGTTACTCATTGAAATCAATCAACCAATCACAACGACCTACACAGAGCATCTAGCGAAAGCAGTTTATTAAGTTGCAAAGAATACAGAACCCAACCAAGCATGAATGTCCACTACTCAAAACAACAGGAATGTTCCATACATAAGAACTGGCCTTATGGCCTTACAATAGTTTGTTCAAAAGTAAGTGTCTTCCAAACTTCGGCACACAGGCCGGTCATACATGAGAATATAAGAAAAACACTCAAAATAAAGCCTTCGAGGGCTGGCTCAACAACTTGGGCTTCAGCCAGCTATTTACCACTTGAATCCGCAGCACCTATAAGCAATAAAACACCACACGGTGGCAAACAAAAGCAATGGTCAGCTATGCTGACCAAATTATAACGACCATGCTCCCAACTCGGGGCGGCGATGCTCTTTCCCTGCATTTTGTTTGCATAATCAAGTAGTATAGTGTAAACACACTTCATCACAGGTACAAGCATGCACGTCCACACACCCCGTGCACTCAGGGAATATTCACGATGAACCGGACTACGTCACGTCAATTTAAGCCGTAGACATTTTTGTCTCACAACCGTCCCTTGGACGGCCAACCTTATGAGAATTTTTTCTTCCTGGCTCGGGTCACATCAATTTAAGCCATAGACCACCGGAGACACTCATTTATGCCAACGGTCCCACCGAACGACATAGAACAGGTACGGTTCCGCCAGACCCATTGCTCACACCACAACGTCAATTTAAGCAATATGCGCGGGTCAAGAATCCACGAGTCCCGTTTCTATTACACAGTTCACATAACCTGGTTATGTTCAAGTTGGCTCCCCGGCCACCATGTTGGCAGAATCACGCATCCGCCCAGTTTTTTGGGTGCATCTTGGAGTTTGTCCCCAAGGCCCCCTGTTGCAATCTACCCCATAGAAAACTCGAAAAACAAACATTCGCGCGGAGTCTTCTCCGGCCATTTATGAGATGCAACATCACCGATCCAGACAAACTAGTCCGGGTAGGCTTCACACATCATGCCTATGTCCGTTCTCGAATATGGACTCTACACCAGGGGGACTTCACATATCTACCCCAAGGAACGCCACAAACTCACCGCATACTCGCGAGAGAGGGATTCCTATGCAAAGGAAAAGAGGACTTCACATGTCCTAGGATGAGAATCGTTACCCTAGCATTTTTCCTTGGCGCCATGGAAATTTATGAGGATGAAAAGCACCGTAATCTCCTTGCCTCCGCAGATCCGAAGTTGGCTCGCGATTTGGAGCTCTGAAACTCCGCCGGTGACCGGATCTAGACTTCCTTCTTCCTCCTTGCTCTCTCCTCTCTCTAGCTTTTAGAAAGAGAGTCAACCAAAGTAAATGAGGATTTCTAAACCCTAAACCTGGGTATATCCCTGAGGCAACACCCCCCAGCCGTCGGATCTTAAAATAAGGAAACGTACGGCCACAATTCAGCGAAAAAATAAACTTCCTGCGGCGAACAGGGGTTGCTACATGACCGTGTTCAGGGTCGTGTCACCCATTTACCGCCGAAACCGTCGTGTCCCGAAAAAAACATGGGCACACGACACGCCTGTGTCAGGCTTGACACGCCCGTGTCAGCCAATACACGCCAGTGTCGCTAGGCGTGTTCCCTCAATGACACAGGTCCAAAACAACCCGAGCACAATACGGCCATGTGACACGCCCGTGTAACATACCGTGGGCTATACACGCCCTGGGAAATGCCTGTGTCCCAGGGCATGTAGCTGCCTTAGCACAAACCGCCAAACGACCCAAGGAGTACACGGGTATTCGACACGCCCATGTCAAATTGCACACGCCCGTGTCGGACCCAAACACGCCGGGTGCAGGTCGTGCGTCCCTCACTAAACGATCATTGAGTGTAAGGCTCTAAGTGACTGACATGCCCTGGGACACTCCCGTGTCCCAAACCGTGTTCACCCCCCCCGATGATTGTTGAATCCAAAATCATCGACCACATGACCAACGTCGAACTCGAGCATGACACACCCTTGGACACGCCCGTGTCCCAGGCCATGTACCCTCTGCCAAAACCCAGATTTGGCTCAAAATGCCACCAGTCACCCTTTTGAGTTTTGAGGCATTACACATAGCACAAAGATAAGCCTTTAACAAACATATTGTTAGACATACATACAACATGTACTTTATTACATCACGAAGATAGCAATGTGCACTCTTTATTTTATTTCCACTCATCCGCATACCTCATACTCCGCGTTATGGCCTCCTATAATTCCAGATCATACACGTGAGGCTGCTATACTTCACGATTTGAGATTTACGGCTCCTGTAATTCGAGATTGTACACTCGAGGTTGGGCCTGGGATGCAGATGACTCTGTCACTGCATTGCCCTTTTCCTCATAAGACGCACCTGTCTTTTTCTCACCCTTTGGAGGGCCACTCCAACAAGAATAGGCTAAATGTCCCTTCTTCCCACAATAAAAACATGTACGTGTCTCAACACGTCCTTGCCCATATGTTGCTCCTGAAGCAACATTCGAAGGAGTTTGTTAAGCAGGCCTGAACCTCTTCTTATCTCGTTTCCTAAACTCTGATTGTTCCAACTGCGGCACTTTGAACTCCGGCTTTTCCACCGCCAATTTCTTTTTGTCCTACACCCGTTTCAAATCCTTCTCCAACACACGGGCTGTATCTACAAACACTTTGAAGCCTTGGTTCACTGAACTCGGGAGCACCAACCCCAGCTCATCACGAAGTCCCTCATAGAACCTATTCGTCTTCCGCTCCTCCTCAGCGAAAGTATACCCCGCATAGCGCCCCAGCCTGGTAAACTCATGCAGGTAAGTATCAACACTACTCTCACCCTACACCAGACGTTAGAACTCATTTTTCATTGCAATTCACTGCGACACTGGCAAATACTTTGCCCAAAATTACCTTGAGAATTCCTCTATCGATATCTCCCCTAGCCCTCTTCCTGCCAAGTGGTGCAATTCTACTTCATCCCACCAAAGCCTCGCCTCTCCTTCCAGCAGGAAAGTGGCTAAGGTAACTTTCTGCCCCTCCTTAGTCCTGATTGCTGTCAGGAACCTCTTCACTCTTGTGTGCCAGTCATCGGCCTGTGTTGGGGAACCCGCCCCTACAAACATAGGTGGACTAAAACTCATAAATAGTTTCAGTTGCACGTCAGCTGCTTGCTCATTAATCAGAGCCTCAACACGCTCTTGCCTCACACCAAGTTGTACTGGCACCACTGCAGGCCTTTCCTGCCCAATAGGCTGTACATTTAGTGCTGCTAGCACCGCCTCAGTAACTAAACGTATGGTCTCCGCTGAGGGAGGAGGTGTGGATGCCTCAGCTGGTGCCACACTCTCTATAGATTGTTCGAGATCCAATCGCCCCGCACCACTCCTCGTCACCTATAAGTGTACAAAATACCATTAACGTCCATTCCGTAACGACAAAGATACCTAGTATACACACTCACACTCCTCAAATACATGTATTGCATTCCTAGTGGACATTCTTGAGTTGAAATATGTTATCCCTACTTAACCTTATCCTCTGATACCAATTTGTAATGC
The DNA here is from genome assembly GCA_039513925.1 of Platanthera zijinensis. NCBI lineage: Eukaryota > Viridiplantae > Streptophyta > Magnoliopsida > Asparagales > Orchidaceae > Platanthera > Platanthera zijinensis. Next base: position 134,313,813 of record CM077083.1, read on the forward strand.
CTCCATCCATCACATGGAAAATAACAAAGGGTCCGGCCGGGACCCCTCGCTATATTTCACAAACAAATGGCGGAATCACGTATGAATATCAAAATTACTTTCTACTCACATCTTAACTCAGAGCATTCTAGCGGAAGATTTTAGCTTGCAAGAACTCATCATATTGAATGTCCACTAAATATAAAAACAACACATTTATATATATCACCAGGAATGTATACAAATACACAAACGCTCAAGGCCTTAATGCCTTACATGTTTCTCTTAACAGGTGTTATTTCATACATCGGCACGCAGGCTGGCCACACATGAAAATATAATTCTTCGTATGGCCATCAAGGGCCTACAAGCAGCAAGGGCTTCAGCCCACTCTTTCCAATTCATCCCGTCATCACATGCATATGGACATCCACCCCAAGGGTGATAAACAAAGCAATGGTAAGCATTCAGCTGACCAATTATAACGACCCTACCCCATACCCGGGGCAGTGGTTGCTTCCCTACATGCATCGCAATCACAGCATATATATTTATATATCACAACAATTGCTCTCACGCACAACATTATCACAAATGCCGGCCTCAGTGCCAGATGCTCCGTTCACTCAGGGCACGCTTACAGTGTACCGAATTATCCTTGGTATCACCACCGATTAGAGGTTCTTAACTTGGTTGCTATGGGGAATTAGTCTACTAACACACGCATGCTGGAGACCCCTCTCCCATCCCAATTAGAGGTGTTCACCTTATGACAACAATTAAGCATTTTAGATCGACCCACCATTATTGTGTAACAACCCGGATTTGGCCCACAGCCTCCCCCTATTGCAATGCTACCAATCGATCTCTCATTTTGCAGGTACAGGTCAGCACTTTCCCATTGCTCAACTCGTCAATAGCGCACATCTTGACTCAGGTGGGCTTTCCCTTTCCTGTTATGCATACAACTCACTTAGATCATACAGTGCACGTAGCGTACATGACACAAGGAGCTCACACAGAGCTTCCAAGGTATTTTTGAAGTACTCACAATTCACAGGCACCCTCACAAACTCCATAAACTACTCGTTTCATATACGGAGTCTTCTCTGGTTCGCAACATAAACATCACCAATCCAGACCAACCATCTGGATGGGCTTCACACAGCATGACAGATGCTCGTGATTCAGGGCTCTGAAGATCCACCGGCAGCTGGATTCCTCCTCCACCTCCTTCCTTGCTCTCCTCACTCTCTAACACTTTAGAAAGAGAAAGGCTTGAGAGAAATGAGAGTTTATCTTTCAACTCTCGGCCTTATAACAGCAGGGAGATCTCTAGACCATTGGATCATAATTGAAGGAAATGAACGGCCACGAATCGCCCTGAAAATCAATTTCCTGGGCCGAACACAGCTTGTGACACACCCGTGTCACAGGCCGTATGCCTTAAGCAACAAAGAAACCGACTTTGCCAGACCAGGACACGACCCTGTGACACGCCCGTGTCACAGGCTGTGTGCCAGACACAGCTTCAGACATACCAGTATCCAGCCTGTGTTTATCAACACTCACAAACCTAGCCAAACACATAGAAGGACACGGTACTTGACACGCCTGTATCATAGGCCGTGTGCAAAACATGACCCAACTCTCGAGGATCGTCAAGTGAATTTCATCGAGCTAAGTAGGACACGGCCCTGGATATGCCCGTATCACAGGCCATGTGCCACACTCGACACAGCCCAGCACTACACTCGAGACCTCCCTGTGCAACACTCGAATCCACAAAGCAAGACACAGACTTGGACACGCCCGTGTCCCTGGCCATGTTGCCTCAAGCAGAGCAAGACATGGCTTTGGACACGCCCGTGTCCCAGGCTGTGTTGCTCTTCCTACACAGCCCACTCATAAATGAGATTTTGGGGAGTTAAAAACATTCACCTTATTTACTACACCGGTCCCTCACTGCTACCCGTAGGGAGTTAACATAACTCTAACCAGCGAACTACACCAGTCATCCCTTCAATACTTGAGATTAAGGTTCACCTCATCATATGGCCCTAGGGGTAACATCATTTAACCCCTTTCCTAGAATTAAACAAGTGCATATAAATTATAGTGTTTCAATCATCACCATGAAACCTTGTTTCATAAACCTTCAAGAAATCACAACAAGTACTTCTCCCAAGCTTATTAATCATGCAATGGGTGATCATATTATCATCAATTATTTACCATTCGATTTCCCGACTAAACACTTCATAGAATAAGGTAATCATTAATTATTAGTACCTTACGGCTACGCACCATAGTTTACTAAAAATGAATTTCTAGAAGCTACAATTCACCAATAATTACGATTAACCCCAAATTGGAATGGTTTTTTCAAGGGATGCTACTTCCGTATTGAGCCCGTGGTCCAAATCCAAATCCATCATACCTGAAATCGAGTTTCAGTCTAGTTGTGTACCCTTAGACAGAACGCAACTTGCACATATATTCTTACAGCACAGCAACTATGACTGAACATTCCCGATGCTATAGAACTCCCCCCAAAAAATTGTAACCATCCGTTGGAAAGGTCTTTCCGAGGGCTACAAATATCATGCTGAGCCAAAAACCTAAATAAAAACGGGTCAGTCCTAAAATCGGCCTTAAAGTCTGCTTCTCACAAAAAGTAGATTTCTGTACAGAACTTTTGCACCCATCATAAAGTTGGATGAATGACATCAGTTAATCTCCTTTCTCCACCCATCAAACAAAGCACAACCAACATCTCTCTTCCCTTTCTGCCTCATTAGACAATGATTCTTCATGAGATTAAGTCCGCCATCTTCGTAATGAAGAGAGGAGATGATTGAAGACATTCATGCGGTGATCGGCGCCCTAGAACGAAAGTTCTATCTTGGTTCCTTCCTAGGAAATCTCCATTGAACTCCCAAATCAAGTTCTCTTGAGATGATGTCTCTCCGACACTTTGAATCTAATGATCTATCACCAAGGGAGAGGGTAGGAAGCTCACTTGGTTTCCGACCATGGATCATGTCCTTCTCCTTGGCGGCATGTTCGGTTTCCTCATTGGTATTGTTCTTCAGGAAGAAGGTTCGGTCAACTGAAAAGAAAAATGTTTACGGCTAGGTTTTGGATGATACTTTATAAAGGAAAGACTTAGGGTTAAATATCATCTTGCCATGTGTCACTCACCCATTGGACCGCACTTTATAAGACAAAATAACCGTTCTTAACAATTTTAGAAATCCAGGTCGAAACCAGAAAGGATGCACAAAAATGCTAAGTCCATTCATCAAATATACTCGACGAATAGTTGGAATCACTCGATGAATCGTCGAGTGCGCTAAGTATGTTACACGAGTCATTTCGACGAATACCCGAGTCCACTCGATGAACATTTCGACAGATTTCACAAATCCACTCGACTTTACTCGACGAATTAATCAAGTCCACTCGACGAATTCACATGTATTCTCGATTACTTTCGACGAATCATCCCGATGGATTTCACAAGTCCACTTGATTATACTCGATTAATTCACCGAGTCCACTCGACGAATTCATGTATCTTCTCAATTCCTTTCGACGAAATATCCCTACAGATTTACAAGTCTTTCCGAGTTCTCTCTACGAATTCATCGAGTCTTCTCAAGTCCACTCGATGAATTTGTCGAGTCCTCTCAAGTCACCTGGACGAACACACGGGTATTCTTAACTATTACTCGAGTCATCTCGACGAATTCCTTCCAGGCCAGTTCTGACTGTCGTGTCAAGTCACCAAAGCGACACCACAAAACACATGAGGGGTCTTGCTCAAAATGGGACGTTACAAATCTTATAAACAAACAAGAGATTTTGTCCCCGAAATCGAGCTAAGTCTACGGGAAAACAAAGTACGAAGAATAAATGGTAGGTGTGTAAATATACCTTGGGGGAATAACTCTAGGTAGCGTTGCCGCATAAGGTTCATTGGCTCCCAAGTGTACTCCTCTTTCCCATGGTAGAACAAAGGACATTAACTAGTGGTACACTTTTTCTCCTCAGCCTTCGTACTTACGAATCTACTATTCGCACTGGTTCTAGTTGAATAGATCTATCAGATGCCACGGGGCCAGATGTAGCAGTGATAAATTGCTCGGGTGGAAGTTCTTCTTAAGGGATGATACATGAAATACATTGTGTAAGTTCTACAATTCCTGTGGAAGCTCCAGCCTATATCTAAGGGACCGATCTTCTCCAAAACATTGTATGACCCAATATACTGCGGGCTGAGCTTTTTCCTTCCACGAATACATGATACCACATGCATCGACCCAATCTTTAAAAATACCTTTTCACCCACTTAGAATTCCACCAACCTGTGCCTTGCATCATAATAATTCACATGTCGCCTCTGAGCCTCTAGCATGTTGTCTCGAATCAATTTAATCATATCATCAGTGTTATCAATGTAATACACTCCCAACGCCTTGGGATTCTGATCTGAAACCCATGATAAAGGGGTTATGCACCTCCTATCATAGAGGGCTTCATAAGGTGCCATTCTGATGCTTTCTTGGTATCTATTATTATTCAAAAACTCTACCAATGGTAGAAGTCTTTCCCATGGATCTCCCCTATCCAAGTCACATAACCGCAACAAGTCCTCCATTATCCTGATTGTTATTTCCGATTGACTGTTGGTCTGAGAGTGAAAAGTCTTGGTAAAGGTAAGGTAAGAACCCATATATTCTTGAACTACTTTTTAATCCTTAGAGGTGAAGCGACCATCACGGTCTGAGACTATTGTCTTGGGCACCCCATGGTACCGAACAAACTACTCCACAAAGAGATGCACCACACATCAACATGCGACTCCTTCCTCATTTGGTTAAACTAATCAACCTTTGTTAAGCAAACCACAAAAACCCAAACTGAATCATTCCCTGAACGAGATCGGGGAAGACCGTGAACAGAATCTATGGAAATATCCTCAAACTTTCACGCTAGAATGGGTAACGACTGTAATAATCCACCAGGGCTCTTGCACTCCACCTTTACCTTCTGACAAGCCTCGTACTGAGTAACATAGTGCGTGATATCTCGCTTCATTCCCGGCCAAAACATGGTCCTCCGCAAGTCGGTGTACATTTTGGAAATTCTAGGATGCACTGAATACTTGGTGCAATGAGCCTCTCTGAAGATGTCTTCCCGAATCCCACCACCTGCAGGAATGTAAAGTCTTCCATGAAAATGAATGAGGTCCAAATTTAGCATATATCCTTCCGCTGATCCTCCAACAATTGATTGGAACACCAGTGTAACGCCCCTGATTTTTCAAGATTTATTTAAAATCACTTTAATGACTTATTTGGACTTCAGGGCGTTACTTTGACGCGTAATAGTGGGTACCGTTGTCAGAACGTTACTTTTGCTCGTTGGTATCTGAGGTTTTGGTTTGGGAGTATTAGCTTGGCTAATTTCTCCTATGTTTTGGTATTCCCTTCCGTGTCGGGGTTCGTTTTGGAACACGGCAGAGTGTTTTTAAGATATTTGATGTTTTGACTTCGGGGAGTGTTTACTTGAGTTTAGTATGTCGGATTTCGATATTTAACGAAAGAGCAATTTTCGTAGAAATCCAAGTTAGTGTGAGTTTTGATCATTTGTACATTTTAATTATAAAAATAATATTTTTTATTATTTATCCACTATAAATAGCCTTGTGATAAGGCGAAAACCATATTCATCGTCTTTCTTAAGATCGTCGGGCTGTATTGCGGAAGAGCGAGAGCGGCGGTCCTTGTGAAGCCTTCTGCCGTCGATTATAGGAGCTCTGGTGCACAAAATCGTCGTCGGAGAGTAGATTCGGATAGCTCTCACCAAGATCTATGTTTGTGCGGTAAATATTTCCTAATTCGTGGTTTTTTATACATTAGGGTATGTGGTTTTGACCTTCTCTCCTCTCGAAAAGTTTCAGGTTTTGCTGCTTAGGTGTTCTTGCGGCCAGATCCTCGAGGAGGAGCATTGTGTGGCCGAATTTCGGCCGAATCGAGGCAAGTGGTGACTTTTTTCCTTGCCAAGTTTTCCTATCATTTGTGTATTTCCTGCTTCCACCCTTTCCTCCTTAGTACTTAGGAGTAATGTCAGGTTCGGCCCTTACCGATCTGCTTGACAATATAGTTTTTTGGGAAGGTTTAGCCTAGTTGATTCTGTAGGTGATAGCCGGGTGAATCCACGGATTATGGGATTAATCTAGTAAGGTATTTCCGTCATACTTGGGTAACATCCCATGTTACTCCTAGACCCCTTAACTTAGATTGGGTTAGGCATGGTGTGGAGGATAGGGAATTTATCTAGGTTTGACCCTAGGGAGTGGGTTGTAGCCATGTGGGGCCTACTAAGGGGCCAAGGTCAAACTAGGTCAACGTAGTCTAAATAGGAACCCTAGCCATACCATAACCTTACCACATTTCCCTAAACCTTAAATTAATCTAAGTGGACCCTAGGGCATGTCACTAGGTCTATCATTTGACCCTAGTTGACGAAAGTCAACCTTAGCCCTAAGTTGGTCAAACCTATACCTATAGGCCCAATTAGCCTAAGTAGGGCACCACATTGACCCAACCCAAGTTGGGTGATGCCATTAGACTCATGACCATCAAGTGAGGTCAGCCCACTCACCATGTTGACTAAGTCAACTCCCAAAGTCAACAAGTCAACTATTTGACCTAAAGGAGGAAAATGAAGACCAAGCCATTTCCCTTGGGTTAGGCTCACCCAACCTGACCCAAGACCAACCCATGTGTTCAAAGTCCACCCCTACCCCTCTGGTTGTAGAGAGAGAACACATGCATGGGGGTATTTTTGAGAAATGACCCAAAGTAGGAAAGAGAAAGGGGAAGGATGGGAATGGTGGCCACATGGCTCCTTCCCTCAGCCCCAAAGCTTGCTGGTTAACCTCCTATGGCTTATTAGAAGGGGCTGGCTATAATTGCCACATGACAACAAAGGGGTGAAGCATCCTATACTCCAAACCGAGCTTACCTCGATCGTATCTCCCCTTATAGCCCATATCAGCAAGATCTGAGCCCGTCAGCAGCTTCAGAATATCGAGAGGAGTGGAGAATGTGTGCTGTGTTAGACCCCCTTTTTTTTCTTTTTAGACACCGGGGTCTTAGGCCCAGAATCGCCGCTTTGCGGTGACACATTCACGTCCTGAAGGGTCATCACCACAAGGCTACGATTCTGCCGGCCAATTCGATCACAAAAAGGTAGCACAAAATGAAGTAAGTAAAAGCAAGTCCACTGAAATAAATTACATATATAGAAATAAAACTCCATGAAGGGAGTGTCCACAGAATAGTATATCAGAGTACTAAAAATACAGGCTTAAGCCCGATACAATCATGTCCTCACTACAAATCACTCATGTGGAAGCAAAGACAGAAACTACTCAGGGTCGAGACTTACGGTCCCGGCTGTATGAACTCCGGAGCTATACTGCCCCATCTCCAAGCGCACCGGTCTCTGGGGCTGCTCCTCCATGCTGGGCTCCACGATCCCCTAAATGATTCGGTTTGAAAACCGTTAGTCATAAAGACTAAGCCCTATCATCCCCTATCCCTTCCCCCATGGATCCTAGGTACCGAGCGGAGAGGAAGAAATGGAAGGACATGAAGGTGGAGATTAAATCAAAAGCAAACAGGTGGCAGCGGAACTAATCTAGCAATTCTATAATTAATATGACAGAAACAGAAAATAGGTAAAGTAACCTTAACTAATGTGTAGAAGAGCATAAGCCAAGGGATCTTCTGCAAGGCTCCTATCGTATAAAGTCTCTCATACCACTTATACGTTGGGCTGTCGGTTATCAAACAGTAGCATATATATATTGAATTTAACCTTAATTTATAAACTTGCCCACACAAGCTTATAGACCAAGGGGTCGTTTTGCAGGTCCTAATGTATAAGTGTCCCATACCACTTACAATTTAGGTGTCAGGGTTAAATGAATTGATTATACTATGACATGCAAGTGGGTATGATGAAACATGCAAGTGCAACTCACACACCCGACTCTGTGCACATAGACCTTTAGTTCCCCCTTTCAGAGCTGTTACCTCCCAGGATACCTCTGTAGTGGCAGACGGAAGCGGTGGGTTGGGCCTCACCCACCTCTAAACCAGTAAAGCACTACCGGTCAGACCTATCATATTCCTCAACGCTTGGTGCACTAAGCGGACACCTCCGTACTCTTGCCGGCTGGCGCACCGGACTTCTGTTGACGAAGTGCTAACCACACTTGCCAAGTCAGCGTATTGGCGTCGGTGCATCGACCCTCCAATACTGAAGATCGACCACCTTAATTTTCATTCCTTTTATGCACATGCAAATTTAATCGTAATCACACAAAAACCGAGCCGAAGCTCCCCGGACCAAAACGTTCGTCTCTTAACCAACCGAGCCGAAGCTCCCCGGACCATTCCGCCCGTCTCTTAACCAACCAAGCCGAAGCTCCCAACCATCTTCCGGTGCTAGCGGTGTCTGTGAAACGTGCAACCCTAATTACTAAGTTACTCTTATCAGTTTGTTATTACAGTTTACGTTAACCTAGGACTGCCCCCGGTATTCCCCGTGAAGGGCTCTCAAAGGGCACTAGGAACTATGATGGTAGCTGAAGCCCATCATTCCCTTTCTCAAGGCACTTATTGTTGTTGGTTGATCCCCTTTACCCATTCCCTTCTCATATTACGATAAACTATCCTAGGGTGATTTTTAACCTTCCTCTCTTTGGGAAAGACGATCTTTCGTCGAACCCGAGCACCTCTTAACTCTAGCTAACACCACTTCCCACTACTCTTCATATCATTCTATTGCGATATCATCCACATCTATTCATCCAGATAAAATGACTAACTCCAACCACTATCCCAGATCATGACCTATTACAATTTAGCAATTTGCTACATGTAGACCAGCTAGACTATATGTCGAACCGGTTATGCAATGATCCAAAACTCATCCAAATGCCCTAAATTATTTACTGGAGACTTATCTCTATATAATTAACCTAAATCCATAAAATGGTAATTTTCCTAATTTATCTGGCATTTATCTAATTTCCTCAAAAATTCCAAGGGCTACCGGTTTAAACATGAACTACCCTAAGTTCTCATGCAAGATGTCCAACAAAATTATAATAAATAGTATGTTATCTCAATACGGTAAATCCAAAGTATCATAATTTTTCTATCCTCAAAATGGCACTAAAACTATTTTAGCCATAGCTTCTATATTTCATTATTTGTGAATCAAGTACAGAGAATATTCTTCCAAAAATTATAAATAAATTATACTATTCAGAAAAAGCCTTAAAAATAGCATTGGCCAAATTTCATAATTTTTCAGTAATAATATCATCCATAATTAATTTCTAAAGCATAGAACCCCTTTTTAACATTTGTGAAGGAAGTACTGGATTTACTCAACTAAAAATTATACAAAAATTCAAGGATAACCATTCTGTCCTAAAACATTTGCTTCCAAGATTTCATGAGATTTCAATGATCAAAAAGATACAAATAATTAAAACTTCAATTAGGGCTATAATAACCTTTACAAATGAAGTGCTTGAAATAACCATCATAAAATTCCAGTAAAATTTCTATAGATTCTACCCACTCCAAATCTCACTCTACCCGAGTTTCACAGTCTTTAGATAATGTTTAGTGACGGATTCATCTTAATTAGTATTTTACCCTAAAGCTTAGATTAGGGTTTTTAGGTATCTACTTGTCTCCAAATCCTCCAAGATTCCATCCAGATAATTCTTATCATGCTAATGTCAACTCTACAGAGTTTCAAGGCAATTCGAGAGCAATTGCCCCCATGTCCTTCACAACCCTCAAAACCCTCCATTTAGGGTTTGAGTTAGGATCCTAAGGTAAACCAACCCTTATTCACACCATTTTCTCCAAGTGGGTTGCAATAACCCCTCCAAGTCAGTGGTCAAGATATCAGTATCTGTGTAGGTTATATGACCGTTCTATCCTCTAGTGCACTTTTTACTCAAAAATGTCTCACTATTGCCTAGTTAAGAATAGGTGACTCCCTATCCAAAACTCATCCAAGTGAGTTGAAAATTTGTACAGAGCTAAGTTTTATAGTCAGGGACCACTCACCAAAATTTGGGAGGGTTTGAAGGTCATTTGACCACCTAAATAAATTCCTCCAAATTTATTAAATTAAAACAAAAACTTTAGGCAAAGTATCTCCAAAAATTCCCATTTTTGGACAGCCTCTAAATATGGCTAAGGGTAACCCCCTGCCCAAATTTCAAGTCATTTGGACAAAGGAAAGAAGAGTGGGCATCCATTTTATTTTCTGACCAACTCTAGGTACAGCCCCCATTAAAACAGGTGTTGTGGTCAAACCGCTTACCCAAACGAGTTGAAATCAATTTTAAATTAATCTAGACTCAAAGGGCTACAACTTTCGTGACTGGCCATTATTCCTAAAACGGCCTCTAAATGCCTCGTTTTGCAGCATCAAAATAATCCATTTAATATATATCTACCTTATATAATATATACTTAATTTAATATTATAAAAATATCTTTACTGTTAATCTTCCCTACCAAACAAAACTCGTAACAGCACCCAAAAAAAATACATTTCCTGTAGCTCTTCCGCGATCAATCACCAGCCATCCGGTCACTTCCTTGGTCAGTCACCACCACCACCACCTCCGTCGAGGCGATGGCTATCGGTCGGCGGTGGTTTGGCCGCTGGAGGTGGCGGTTTCCGGCGTATTCGAAAAATATTTTTTTCATGGTTTTCCATGAAAACTCGAGATAGGTTCGGCTCCGTTGAGCACGAACTTCATTTCTAAGATCCTAAGATCTACCCATAAGAGAAGAAGTAGAGGAGGACCTTGTTCACGGTTTGAAGACGAGATGAACGTCGGATTGTCATGGCGCGGTGGTGGCATTCCCGAACTTCTCCTATAGCAAGAGCAGAAATCTGAATTCATTTGGTCTAGAGTGTAACCTTCTCCTCTTTCTCTAAGGGGGATTTTATAGATCTCCAAGTGGGGAGGGGAAAGGATGAAACATTCATGGCCATGAATGCCCTCTCTCTCTCTTAATATTATTTTGGTTATGGTGCATGGAAGGAAACGGTGGAAGATGAGAAGACTGATCCAGGTGGCGTTTTCCTATTGGGTCAACTCTTCCTCATTTTATTAAGTATTTAGAGAAAGAAATGGCTCATAAATACTCCTGCTGTAAATTCCCATAATCAGAATTGATTATGACTTCGGTTACAGAAATTTTCTGCCTAGCTGACGTTTCGGCCCTTGTCACGGGCGTGTCACGTAGGTCACGGGCGTGACATGCCCTTGTTGAAAGTTCTGAGTTCGACGATCTTCTAACTGAGTTCGACGATCGTCGAAGGGGGGTCACGCCCTAGGTCACGGGCGTGACACATAGGTCATGGGCGTGACAAGGCCATGATGCAAATTATGCGCTCGACAATCGTCTCGCTGAGATCGACGATCGTTGAAGGGGGTCACGCCCTAGGTCACGGGCGTGACACCTAAGTCACGGGCGTGATGGTGCCTTGATGCAAATTCTGCCCTCGACGATCGTCTCGCGGAGATCGACGATCGTCGAAGGGGGTCACGCCCTAGGTCACGGGCGTGTCACGTAGGTTACGGGCGTGACAGGCCCGGGTTGTAAATTCTGCACTCGACGATCATCTCCCTGAGATCGACGATCGTCGAAGGGGTCACGCCCTAGGTCACAGGCGTGACAGGTAGGTCACGGGCGTGACCAACCCGCAACTAAAAATTCAGAGCTTATGGACTTATATTCTTGGGTTTCCTAGGGTTCTACCACGATAGACTGACTCCATGGGGTCTAGCCGGAAATGGGATGTTACAAATCCCAATAAACAAAACAAAAAATTCATCCCCGAAATTGAGGTTAAGCCTACAGGGATTTCTACCGGAAAAAAATAAGCTTGTAACATCTCATATGGTTTTTTTCCTATTGGGTCGAAGCGACTACTTGTTTTATAAACCAAGGCAATCTCCCCCAATAAACAAAAGATTAGCCCCTACTTTCCTGCGCATGCCTAGGTTCTCAATTTTCCCTTATTTAGTCCTACTGGTTCAATACAAGAAGGCGATTCATAGTATACTTAGAGGTGGTGATGTATACCTGACTGAACAACTCCGGGTATTTTTGCCTCATCAGGTCCTGCGGTTCCCAGGTGTGCTCCTCCTGACCGTGGTTTCTCCACAGAACCTTGACTAAGGGGATCTTCTTACGGCGTAATATCCAAACTCCTTTGTCATCGATTCGAACCCGCTCCAAGTGAACAGACCGATCTGAAGCTACCGGCCCCTTGGGGGTCAAAATCTGCTGCTACGGGCATAGTAGAGCACTTCTAGGCAAAGAAATGTGAAAGACATCGTGTAGAGCTGCCAGCTCTTATGGGAACTCCAGCCTGTAAGCTAGGGCCCCGATCCGCTCCAGGATCCTGTAAGGGCCCATATACCTAGGGCTGAGCTTCTTTCTCCGACCGCGCACCCGTTAAAATCCATACATGGGCCGGATCTTCAAAAACACTCGGTCCCCCACCTGAAATTCCACCTGACGATGTCGGGCATCATAATACTTAGCTTGTCTGCTCTGCACCTCTAACATCCTTTCTCTGATCAATCTCACCTGAGCCTCGGTGTCTTCAACAAAGTCCGATCCCAACGCCTTCGGATCCTCGTCCTTAACCCAAGAAAGCGGGTTCCTGCATTTCCGTCCATACAAGGCTTCATAAGGCGCCATCCTGATGATGGACTGGTAGCTGTTATTATAGGAGAACTCGACCAACGGCAACATCTTCCCCCACGGCTCCCCTCGGTCCAGTATACACAGTCGTAGTAGATCCTCCAACGTCCTATTGGTGCGCTCGGTCTGCCCGTCCGTCTGAGGGTGGAAGGTTGTACTGAAGGTCAATCAGGTGCCCAGATATGCTTGCACTGACCGCCACTCCCTGGATGTAAAATGTCCATCGCGGTCCGACACTATCATCCTGGGCACGCCATGATATCGGATATATTGTTCCACGAACTTCCGTACCAGCACTCCCACCGAGTCATCCTTCCTGATTGGTATAAAGCGGGCCACCTTCGTCAACCGATCAACAATCACCCAGATTGAGACATTCCCTGTCCGAGATCGTGGAAGCCCATGTATAAAATCCATAGTTATATCATCAAACTTCCACTCCGGCACCGGGAGTGGCTGCAACAGTCCTGTGGGGTTCCTGCACTCCACCTTCACCAACTGACATGCCTCACAATGGGTCACGAAGTACGTAATGTCCTTCTTCATCCCTTGCCAAAACATCATCTTCTTCAAATCTGTTGTCATCTTGGTGATCCCCGGGTGTATAGAATATCTGCTACAATGTACCTCTGCCATGATGTCCTCCCGAATCCAGCCTCCTGCGGGTATATATACTCTTCCTCTGAAATGTAGCAATCCATCTCCCAGGGAATAATCTCCTGTCGAACCCTCCTCCAAGGCTCGAAATATCGTCTCTGCCCATGCATCTGTACTCTGTCTGTCCCGGATGCGGTCCCGAATATCATCTATGGCCACCATCGATGCCATATACTCCCTATACAGCTCTGGATCATCCTCGGACACTAGGGATATCTGCATATCTCTGAAGGACCGGACTAGCTCCATGGACATAACCTGGGGCCCGGCTTCGGAAGTAGCAGCTCTCCAACTCAGCGCGTCGGCCACCACGTTTGCCTTCTCTGGATGGTAGTGCATCTCATACTGATAGTCTGCTAAGAACTCCACCCAGGGCCTCTGCCTGATATTCAGCTCCTTCTGCGTGTCCACGTATTTCAGGTTCTTGTGGTCAGAGTAGATATCGTAGTGGACTCCATAAAGATAATGGCGCCAGACCTTCAGAGCAAAAACGACCGCTCCCATCTCAAGGTCATGCACTAGGTAGTTCTGCTCGTGCTTCTTCAACTGGCGAGACGTATATGCAATCACATGGCCCTTCTGCATCAGTACAGCTCCCATACCCTGGTAGGAAGCGTCGGTGTAGACCTGAAAACCTTCTCTCCCCAAGGGGAGAGTAAGTATGGGGGGCGAGGTGAGTCGATCCTTCAGCTCCTGGAAAGCTATCTGGCACTGCGGGGTCCAAACGAAAGGTGCCTCCTTCTTCGTCAAAGATGTGAGTGGGAGGGCAATTTGGGAGAACCCCTCCACGAACATCCGGTAATAACCGGCAAGTCGTAGAAAGCTTCGTACATCGGTGGCTGACTTCAACTGCAGCCAATCTCGAACTGCCTGAATCTTTGCCGGATCCACTGCCAACCCGGCTCCATTGATAATATGGCCTAGAAAGCCCACCTCCTTCAACCAGAACTGACATTTACTGAACTTTGCATATAAGTGATTCTCCCGCAGTCTCTGTAGTGCCAGTGCTAGATGGCGAGTGTGCTCATCCTCCGTTCTCGAGTAGATGAGGATGTCATCGATAAACATAATGACAAACACATCTAGGTACTCCTTGAAAACCTTGTTCATGAGGGTCATGAATGTCGAAGGTGCATTCGTGAGCCCGAAGGGAACCACCGTAAACTCAAACAATCCATATATGCTACTAAAAGCAGTCTTCTAAATATCCTCCTCTCAAATCCGAAGCTGGTAGTAGCCCGACCTCAAATCCAATTTTTAAAAGAAGTGCGCCCCTTCCAGCTGGTCGAATAGCTTGTCTATCCGTGGGAGCAAATAGGTATTCCGGACGGTCAGCCTATTTAGTGCTCGATAATCGATGCACAGGCGAAGTGTCCCATCCTTCTTCTTCACGAATAGGATCGGGGCTCCCCATGGCGAGGAACTCAGTATAATAAATCCCACCTCCACCAACTACTACAACTGAGTCCGAAACTCCGCCAACTCCTTCGGGGCCATCCGATAAGGGGCCCTAGATGCCGGCTTGGCCCCCGACACAAGCTGTATCTGAAAGTCCTACTCTCGGTATGGAGGTAGTCCTGGTAGTTTCTCTGGAAATATGTCAGCGAAATCTCGCACCACCGGGATGTCTGTCACAGACTCCTTGACTTCCGCCATCTCAAATAGGATCTGGTTGACCTCCTCTCCCTACAGATGGGCCTTAACAGCCTGTACCGAATATAAGAATGTTCGAGAGATAGGTCTTATACCTTCGATGACAATGAAAGAGTCCCCGTGTCTCACGGTGATCCTCTTCGCTTGGCAATCAATCTGGGCATGGTTCCAGTGTAGCCATACCATGCCCAGGATCAATTCATAGTCTGTCAGCTTCAAAATCATTACTGGAGCCTCGAACGCCTTTACACCAATTTCTGCCTCCATATTGCAGTGGTCCGTGGTAAGGAGCTCAGATCCATCCGGTAGTCGCACCCTTCATCCTCGAGCCCGAGAATTGCTCCACGCCTTCCAGTCCTTCTACGAACATCTCTGACACAAAGGAGTGAGTAGCTCCAGTATCGAACAGCGTGCGGGCAGGCTTGCCACTGATGAAGACTATACCTGGGGTGATTAAATGTCTTAGGGTTCTATAATGAGTCTTCTTTCCTTGCTAATCTATCTAGTGTGGTTCTAAATTTTAACGACTGAAAGGGAAATTCTATGAAAATAAAGAAGCATTGCAGCGTACCTGCTATGAGCAGCTCCAGATTCCGAGGCTGCGCAAGGTCCAAAGCATATACCTGCTCCCTTCCCTGTCTACGATCTCCCTCCTGGTATCCATGACCGCGGCCGCGTCCTAGGCCTCCGTAATGCGTAGCTGGTGGGCCACCCTGTGGTGCTGGAGGTGGTGCCCCCCTCATCGGGCAATTCCTCCAGATGTGCCCAATCTGATGACAAAGGAAGCACTCTGGTGGGGGATACGTCATTCCCCCGGGTCTCGGCATCTCCTGCATCCGAAGAGGTTGAGGGGCAAATATGACCTGCTCCCTCGGCTCCTGCCTCACTTCCTGAAGAGGCTGGTCCTCTGTCCTTCTCCCCTCTGGTATAGCACCTCGTCGCTGGTCATTTCTGACTCTCTGTCCCTAATCCTCTACTGGCCGCTTCCGGCCCCGAGTGGTGTGCCAATCGGCCTCAATCCTCTTTGCCATCTCCAAAATCCGGGAGATAGGCCCGTCGAATACAAACAACAAAGCCTCCCTCAAGTACTCCCGCAGGCCTTATAGAACCTCTTGATGTACCCTTCTTCGTCCAGCTGGTAAGAATCTGCATATCGAGCCAGATGGTCGAACTCCCGATGGTACTCCACCACCGTCCGGGTGCCCTGCTTCAGCTGTAAGAACCGCTCCTCCAACTAATCCCTGGCCGACTGCGGAACAAAATGCTCCAGCAGCGCGGCCCTGAACTCTTCCCAGGTAACTTCCGCAACCTCCCTATCGGCAAACGTCGTGTCCAACAGCGTCTTCCACCACCTCTTGGCATGGGACTCCAGGCAATAGACAACTAGAGCCACCCTCTCCTCCCAGGGACACTGTATCCTGGTCAGCATCTCGTACGTAATATCCAGCCACTTTTTCGTCCGAACCGCCAACTCTGTCCTCAAGTAGGACAGGGGAGAAAGTCCTCGGAAGATGCTCAACCAGTTTGCCCCCGGATTTGGCTGCGGGACCGGAACCTGCTGGGCCCTGAAAGCCTCCAGAATGGCAGTCAGAGTGTGTTCAATATCAGACTGAAGGAAAGGAGTGGGGACCGGTGGAGGTGGTGCAACGTCCTGATCCGGTTGAACTCCACCTTGTGGCGTAGGCTGTGCTGGAGGCTGCGTAACAAAACCTATACTTGAGAAAGTGTTCAATTTTTTACTAAAAGTGGACAATTTATATGTGATACCCATATGGGCACATCACTGCTTCCGCTGCTTAGTTTGTCGCCAAAGTAAACTCGAGCGGGGGTGACCCAGGGTTAGTGGACTGCTACCTTTTTCAGATCCATGTTGCGCTCTGATACCACTTGTAAGACCCCCTTTTTTTTCTTTTTAGACACCGGGGTCTTAGGCCCAGAATCGCCGCTTTGCGGTGACACCTTCACGTCCTGAAGGGTCATCACCACAAGGCGCTGATTCTGCCAGCCAATTCGATCACAGAAAGCTAGCACAAAATGAAGTAAGTAAAAGCAAGTCCACTGAAATAAATCACATATATAGAAATAAAACTCCACGAAGGGAGTGTCCACAGAATAGTATATCAGAGTACTAAAAATATGGGCTTAAGCCCGGTACAATCATGTACTCACTATAAATAAATCATACGGAAGCAAGGACAGAAACTACTCAGGGTCGATACTCACGGTCCCGGTTGTATGAACTCCAGAGCTAGACTGCCCCATCTCCAAGCGCACCGGTCTCTAGGGCTGCTCCTCCATGCTGGGCTCCACGATCCCCTAAATGATGCGGTTCGAAAACCGTTAGTCATAAAAACTAAGCCCTATCATCCCCTAACCCTTCTCCCATGGCTCCTAGGTACCTAGCGTAGAGGAAGAAATGGAAAGACATGAAGGTGGAGATTAAATCAAAAGCAAACAGGTGGCAGCGGAACTAATCTAGCAATTCTATAATTAATATAATAGAAACAGAAAATAGGTAAAGTAACCTTAACTTATGTGCAGAAGCGCATAAGCCAAGGGATCTTCTGCAAGGCTCCCATCGTATAAAGTGTCCCATACCACTTATACATTGGGGTGTCAGTTATCAAACAGCAGCATATATATATATATATATATATATATATATATATATTGAAATTAACCTTAATTTATAAACTTGCCCACACAAGCTTATAGACCAAGGGGTCGTTTTGCAGGTCCTAATGTATAAGCATCCCATACCACTTATACTTTAGGTGTCAGGGTTAAATGAATCGATTATGCTATGACATGCAAGTGGGTATGATTAAACATGCAAGTGCAACTCACACACCCGACTCTGTGCACACAGACCTTTAGTTCCCCCTTTCGGAGCCGTCACCTCCCAGGATACCTCCGTAATGGCAGACGGAAGCTGTGGGTTGGGCCTCGCCCACCTCTAAACCAGTAAAGCACTACCGGTTAGACCTATCGTACGCCTCAACGCTTGGTGCACTAAGTGGATGCCTGCGTACTCTTGCCGGCTGGCACACCGGACTTCTGTTGGCGAAGTGCGAACCACACTTGCCGAGTCAGCGTATTGGCATCGGTGTATCGACCCTCCAATACTGAATACCCACCACCTTAATTTTCATTCCTTTTATGCACATGCAAATTTAATCGTAATCACACAAAAACCGAGCAGAAGCTCCCCGGACCAAAACGTCGGTCTCTTAACCAACCGAGCGGAAGCTCCTCGGACCATTCCGTCCGTCTCTTAACCAACCAAGTCGAAGCTCCCAACCATCTTCCGGTGCTAGCGGTGTCTGTGAAATTTGCAACCCTAATTACTAAGTTACTCTTATCAGTTTGTTATTATAGTTTACGTTAACCCAGGACTGCCCCCGGTATTCCCCGTTAAGGGCTCTCAAAGGGCACTAGGAACTATGATGGTAGCTGAAGCCCATCGTTCCCTTTCGCAAGGCACTTATTGTTATTGGTTTATCCACTTTACCCATTCCCTTCTCATATTACGATAAACTATCCTAGGGTGATTTTTAACCTTCCTCTCTTCGGGAAAGATGATCTTTCGTCGAACCCGAGCACCTCTTAACTCTAGCTAACACCACTTCCCACTACTCTTCATATCATTCTATTGCGATATCATCCACATCTATTCACCCAAACAAAATGACTAACTCCAACCACTATCCCAGATCATGACCTATAACAATTTAGCAATTTGCTACATGTAGACAAGCCTAGACTATATGTCGAACCGGTTATGCAATAATCCAAAACTCATCCAAATACCCTAAATTATTCACTGGAGACTTATCATGATATACTTAACCTAAATCCAGAAAATGGTAATTTTCCTAATTTATTTGTCATTTAACTAATTTCCTCAAAAATTCCAAGGGCTACCGGTTTGAACATGAACTACCCTAAGTTCTCATGCAATATGTCCAACAAAATTATAATAAATAGTATGTTATCTCAATATGGTAAATCCAAAGTATCATAATTTTTCTATCATCAAAAGGGCACTAAAATTATTTTAGCCATAACTTCTATATTTCTTTATTTGTGAATCAAGTACACAGAATATTCTTCTAAAAATTATAAATAAATTATACTATGCAGATAAAGCCTTAAAAATAGCATTGGCCCAATTTCATAATTTTTCAGTAATAATATCATCCATAATTAATTTCCAAAGCATAAAACCCCTTTTTTACATTTGTGAAGGAAGTACTGGATTTACTCAACTAAAAATTATACAAAAATTCAAGGTTAACTATTCTGTCCTAAAACATTTGCTTCCAAGATTTAATGAGATTTCAATGAACAGAAAGATACAAATAATTAAAAATTCAATTAGGGCTATAATCAACTTTACAAATGAAGTGCTGGAAATAACCATTATAAAATTCCATTAAAATTTCTATAGATTCTACCCACTCCAAAACTAACTCTACCCGAGTTTCACAGCCTTTAGATAATGTTTAGTGACGGATTGTTCTTAATTATTATTTTACCCTAAAGCTAAGATTAGGGTTTTAAGGTATCTACTTATCTCCAAATGCTCCAAGATTCCATCCAAATAATTCTTATCATGCTAATGTCAACTCTGCAGAGTTTCAAGGCAATTCAAGAGCAATTACCCCCATGTCCTTCACAACCCTCAAAACCCACCATTTAGGTTTTGAATTTGGATCCTAGGGTAAACCAACCATAATTCACACCATTTTCTCCAAGTGGGTTGTAATAACCCCTCCAAGTTAGTGGTCAAGATATCAGTCTCTGTTGAGGTGATATGACCGTTCTAACCTCTAGTGCACTTTTTTACTGAAAAATGCCTCACTATTGCCTAGTTAAGAATAGGTGACTCCCTATCCAAAACTCATCCAAGTAAGTTGAAAATTTGTACAGAGCTAATTTTTATAGCCAGGGACCACTCACCAAAATTTGGGAGGGCTTGGAGGTCATTTGACCACCTAAATAAATTCCTCAAAGTTTATTAAATTAAAACAAAAACTTTTGTCAAAGTATCTCCAAAAATTCCCATTTTTGGGCAGCCTCTAGATATTGCTAAGGGTAACCCCATGCCCAAATTTCAAGTAATTTGGACAAAGGAAGAAGAGTGGGCATCAATTTTCGTTTCTGCCCAACTCTAGGTACAACCTCCATTAAAACAGGTGCTGTGGTCAAACCGCTTACCGAAACGAGTTGAAATCAATTGTAAATTAATATAGACTCGAAGGGCTACAACTTTCGTGACTGGCCATTATTCCTAAAATGGCCTCTAAATGCCTCATTTTGCAGCATCAAAATAATCAATTTAATATATATCTACCATATATAATATATACTTAATTTAATATTATAAAAATATCTTTATTGTTCATCTTCCCTACCAAACAGTACCCGTAACAGCACCCAGAAAAAAAATACATTTCCTATAGATCTTCCACGATCCATCACCGGCCGTCCGGTCACTTCCCTGGCCAGCCACCACAACCACCACCTCCGTCGAGGCGATGGCTATCGGTCGACGGTGGTTTGGCCGCCGGAGGTGGCGGTTTCCGGCGTATCCGAAAAATATATTTTTCATGGTTTTCCATGAAAACTCGAGATAGGTTCGGCTCCGTTGAGCACGAACTTCATTTCTAAGATCCTAAGATCTACCCATAAGAGAAGAAGTAGAGGAGGACTTTGTTCGCGGTTTGAAGACGAGATGAACGTCGGATTGTCATGGCGCGGTGGTGGCATTCCCGAACTTCTCCTACAGCAAGAGTAGAAATCTGAATTCGTTTTGTCTAGAGTGTAACCTTCTCCTCTTGCTCTAAGGGGGATTTTATAGATCTCCAAGTGGGGAGGGGAAAGGATGAAACATTCATGGCCATGAATGCCCTCTCTCTCTCTTAATATTATTTCGGTTATGTTGCAGGGAAGGAAACGGTGGAAGATGAGAAGACTGATCCAGGTGGCGATTTCCTATTGGGTCAACTCTTCCTCATTTTATTAAGTATTTAGAGAAAGAAACGGCTCATAAATACTCCTGCTGTAAATTCCCATAATCAGAATTGATTATGACTTCGGTTACAGAAATTTTCTGCCTGGCTGACGTTTCGGCCCTTGTCACGGGCGTGTCACGTAGGTCATGGGCGTGACATGCCCTTGTGGAAAGTTCTGATTTCGACGATTGTCTATCTGAGTTCGACGATCGTCGAAGGGGGGTCATGCCCTAGGTCACGGGCGTGACACATTGGTCACGGGCATGACAAGGCCATGATGCAAATTCTGCGCTCGACGATCGTCTCGCTGAGATCGACGATCGTCGAAGGGGGTCACACCCTAGGTCACGGGCGTGACACCTAAGTCACGGACGTGACGGGCCCTTGATGCAAATTCTGCCATCGACGGTCGTCTCGCGGAGATCGACGATCGTCGAAGGGGGTCACGCCCTAGGTCACGGGCGTGATACGTAGGTCACGAGCGTGACAGGCCCGGGTTGTAAATTCTGCACTCGACGATCGTCTCGCTTAGATCGACGATCATCGAATGGGTCATGCCCTAGGTCACGTGCGTGATAGGTTGGTCACGGGAGTGACCAACCCGCGACATAAAATTCAGAGCTGATGGACTTCAATTCTTGGGTTTCCTAGGGTTCTGCCACGACAGATCGACTCCGAGGGGTCTAGCCAGAAATGGGATGATACATGCTAGAGCTGAGGAATTGGTGGAGATACGAGGATTTGGGAAGTAGCCGCCGGAGCAAGGTCGGAAATGGCCACCCGCCGCCACCCTCACCGCCAAGCCGCTCTCCAGGTTCGTTTCACCTCACCTTTACCCGCACTAGCTTTCTAGATCAACTAGGGGAGATATCGGGCTCAATTGAGCACGATTCCACGGGAGAAAAAGCGAATTTTCTGAGCTTTTCTTCTTGCTCAGGTTCGCCGGAGGAGCCAAATCCGGCGGCTTCACCGCCGGGAAACGCTGGCCGCCACCTTAGTGGAGGTGGTGGCGACAATCGCCGGCGGTGGTGGTGGCTCAGCTGGACAGAAAATGCCAGACTAGATGGCCCAGGATAGTTCAATCTCTGCCGTCGGCTGATCTGGGATGATGAAGGGATGTCGTCGGTTCTGCTTCAAGATCTATGCAAATCAGATGATTTAAATTATTCATTTAATAAATGAATAGTGTATTAACTGTCACACTAAATCAGTGACTTTGCATGCCAATATTAGGGATCTTAGAGGCCTTTTCAGATCTTGTGGTTAAAATAAACAATGTAGCCCTTTTGGTTAGCTTTACAATGCCACACTAAACATGCAATTTGACCTAGTTGATTTTCTTGTAGGGCTATTTTCCTAGGACTGGTCCTAGGCTAGGGCAGAAATTAGAATGGATGCCCAAGCCAAACCAAAGGTCCACATGACCCAAACTTTTGGGCATGAGCCTAACTTGGGCATATCTAGCCCCTGCAAAAAATTGGGAATTTTTGGGAAATCGTTTCCTAAAGTTTTTATCAAAATACACAAAACTAAATAAATGAAATTGTTGGAGCGTTATTTCTCCAAATGACCCCAAATTTTGGTGGAATGTCCTTGGGTTCATTTTAAACCTATGGTAGAAATTTCTGACATTTTTGCCCAATGCATGTGGAGTTATTTCACCTACATGTGTATGGTATATATGTATATGGGGTGCATTTAGCAAAATCTCCAAAATAGGGATTTAGCCACTTTCAGCCAATGCATGCCAACGAAACTCTGGATATGGGTTTGGTATGATGAATTACACCCCTCACAGTAAAAATGGGATATTTGGGAGCAAAAATCCCATTATTTGGAATTTTTGAAATATTAGGCCTTTTTGATAAATAAATAAGAAAATGGATTTAGCATAGAGATAAATACACAAATTTTGTCATGAACACAAAGAGGACATAGTTAACTCCTGGAAATTTTACTTCTCTGTTTCATGAATTTTGTAACTGGAGTTATGTGGATTTACCATTTTACCCTCATTACATTTAATTGGAAATTGATAGAAATATGTAGTAGAAAAATTGTGGAAAATTTATAGAGATATATTACTGTATAAAGAACCTTTTATAATTATCTCAATATTTTTGGGTGTCTCAGTAATGTTCAAAACCCTATAATGGCATTTTGATAAATTACTTGAAAATGGAATTGGTTGGCCATTATACCTTAGAAGTTTATGAAACTCTGTATCTAGCCTTAGCTTATCAATACATGTACTCTATAATTTTCCTGAAATTTTGGTTAATGAATTCCTTATACTTCATTTGGAAAATGACAATTATGTGAATTTTGTATAAATTAAGGAATAAATAGAAATACTTAAAGGAAAATTATGATTTTTAGAAGATAGTGATATTTCGCCATATTATAGGTCAGTAAACTTTCTTACATAAGTAGGAATATAATTTGTTATACATCATGTGTTAAATGACCTGAAGAATTAATTGAAGGAATTAATTTAATGGTGTAATTAATTTGGAAAATTATGGAAATCGTCATGGTCATCATATAGTCCATACCATCCTAGGATAAATAATTTGAGGCAAATGGCCCAAGGAATTGGAAGTTCTATTTCGGGGTGGTATTAGGGCATGGGCTGCGCATAGTGAAAGTAGGTTATACTATAAGGACAACCGGGGGATGGATCGACGGTTGAGCTAGAGATCACAAGTGGAGTATAACCCTGGTTGGTAGGGTTGTCTTAGTGACTAGAGTAAAAGTGCGAGCCTTGGATATCAACTAGGTGGAGGCCGGCGGAAGACCGTCGCCCCTTCAATAACTTCTTAAATCATTAGGATCGCCCAAGAGTAATAATGAGAGGAAAAGGGGAATCATTGGTAGACATACACTAAAGTAAGTATCCATGAGAAAGGGAGCTTTGGGCTTCAGCCCATCGTAGTTCCTAGTGCCCACGAGAGCCCTTCACCGGGTATACCCTGGGAAGTCCTGGGATTAATCTTAAGTCACTAAGTATAATAACCCGTAGACAAGAGTAGCCTAATAGGTTAGGCATCGTATCATCATTCTCACCCGTACTTGGTTAGAGGGATTCATTATAATATTCTCGCCTGTGTAGGGTTTGAGGGATTTGTATTATATGCTCACCTGTATAGGGTTGGAGGGATTCAGGACAGGTTAGTCCTGCGAGCTGAAGGCTCGAGATGAAATACTTGCATGTGCATAAAATTAGTGGCGGGTCATGCGGTATTGGGCCAATTGTCATACTGATTGCAGTATGGTGAACCAGGCGAGTGTGGGAGTTTTATGGGCCAGTAGGTTGTTTGTACTGCGGTCTGGAGGACAATCCCCAAAAGCACACACCCGACCCAACAAGACTGACAGGTTGTCAGCAATTAGTACGCAAGACTCTAGAGTGCACCTAGGACGTGTACAGAGGCATATGGGAGGTCTAAGTTCAGTAGTGTGCATACCTGCCTAGGAGTGGAGACGACCGCTCCACTGCTACCGTAGCCACAGCGGTGGTACCAGATAGTGTTGCTAGCTCCGAAAAGCAGGAACTAAGTGTCTGTGATCATAGAGTCATTGTGTGTGAGTTGCACCTGTCTGTCGCATAATTTGCATCATAACATTCATTAATATTAGGGCATACACTTAATAGATCTTATCATATAAATTAGTATGGGCTCTTTTATACGATAAGTTAAAATTCCTGGAAACCTTAACTTATAAATTTGTATGGGCATTTTTATAAGTTAAGGTACGATTTGTGATGATAGAATACTGGTAGTTTAACTTTACTTTTCTGCTCTTATTTCAGTTCTTTATTCACTTGTACTGTACTTTTACTTCACTTATACCATGTTAAATGCTTGAGTGTAACTATATACATACATGATAGCTAGCTTCTTTTCACCTGCTTTGCCTTTGCTACCTCTTGTTGTCCTCCGCTTCATCCTCCCGCTCAATGCCTAGGAGTTGTGTGGCAAGGTGCGGAGGAAACGACTTAGTCTTTTTGACTAATGGTCGGTGACCATATCATTTTAGGAGCTCGAGGAGATTGACCAATACGTTGAGGAGGCAGGACATGAGAAGAAGGTACCGGTGCCACCTACTACTACTGGAGCACGACCTCAGGTGGGATGAGATTAGTTGATTAGCTTCCGCATTTGATTTGTGAGAGAGAGATTTGATATGATGTACCGGAATAAGCCCTTATTAATCTTCTTTATTATATTCATGATGGACTTGTACTTTTCATTCATATACTTGTGATTTGTACTGTGACTATAGACTGGATATTATTATACTCTGATTAGTTTTACTTCATGTTTCTCATGTTGTCCGAACAGGTTATGATCGTTCTAGACGGTAGAATCGGCGTCTTGCGGTATCGAAAAACCCGTGCGTTAGTGTCACCGTAAGTTGGCGGTTCTAGGAATAAGATCCGGGTTAACTCCTCGGAAGGGGGAGTTAGATCTTACGACTTGAATGTTAGACTAGGATAATCTATCGAGTATAGAACTGTTGAAATAAGCCAAATTTTCATTGTATAACAGTTAACTTAGGTATATATTCATCGAATATGGATAGGTAGAATCGTCAGACATAGGTTGAGATTGGTCTAAGTAAAATTCGGCGAGTATCTATTGGAGCAAAGTTAATTTGTCGAGTAGCCGATGTAATTTCGTCGGGAAATGCTTGGCGTTGAGTTAAGTATAATTCGTCGAGTATTAGGCATTGAGTTCGTCGAGTATAAGACTTGGCGTTGAGTGTTGTTGTATTCGTCGAGTATTAAGAGTTGAGTCGACAAATTTCAGGCATGGCGTTGAGTGAAGTTCACTTGGCGTTGAGTGATGTTTTTATACCAAGTTAAATTCATCGAGTAATCTCGACGAATTCGTTGAGTAACACACGTTTGGTGTTGAGTGCGTCAGGTGATAATTTAGCGCTAAGGCAAAAGCATTGAGTGTACTCAGCGTGACGTTGATTGAAGTCTTGGCGTTGAGTGATATAGCGTTGACTATAGTCTTGGAATTGAGTAGTTTTGAGACCAAGTCAAAAGCATTGTGTAACACCCCTATCCGTCACATGGAAAATAGCAGTAGGTCCGGCCGGGGCCCGACGCCATATACTATGGACAGACCGGTTGGTTACGCATTTAAACCATTCAACCAATCACAACTTCCTACACAGCACCTAGCGGAAGCAATTAATAAGTTGCACAATTAAGAACCCAGCTAACATGAATGTCCACTGAACCAAAACAGAGGAATGTTGAATACACAAAACAACTAGCCTTAAGGCCTTACAATGTTTGCTTAATTAAACATGACTTTCAAACCTCGGCACGCAGGCCGGCCATACATGAGTAAATAAGAAAACCCTCAAAATTTTTGGCCTTCGAGGGCCGGCACAGCAACTTGGGCTTTAGCCCGCTATTTACCGCTCGGCTCCGCAACACCTGCAAGCAACAATCCACCGCACGGTGGTAAACAAAAGCAACGGTCAGCTATGCTGACCAAATTATAACGATCCCGCCCCAAAAATCCGGGCATCGATGCTCTTTCGCTGCACTTTATTAGTATAGCATCATAATAGTGTAAACACACTTCATCACATGCATAGGCTCGCACGGCCACACACCTCGTGCACACAGGGCACATTCACGGTGAATCGGCCAACGTCACGTCAATTCAAGCCATAGACGTTCCCGTTCCACCACCGCCCCTTGGATAGCCAATCATATGAGCAATTTGTCTTCCTTGCCTTGGACACGAAAATTAAAGCCATAGACCGTCGAAGACTCTCATCCATGCCAACGGTCCCACCGAACGACATTGATCGGGTACGGTTCCGCCTGACCCGTGCTCATTCCGCAATGACAATTTAAGCCATATGCGCATGTTAAGACTCACCGAGTCCCGTTTCCGCCACAACAATCACATAACCCAGTTATGTTCACGTTGGCTCCCCGACCATCGTGTTGGCAAAACCCTCTTTTGCCAAGCTTTCCGGGTGCACCTTTGAGTTAATATCCAAGGCTCCCTGCTGTAATCTACCACGTAGAAAACCCGAAAAACGCCCAAACATCCGGAGTCTTCCCCGGTTCATATGCAATGCAATATCACCGATCCAGACAAACTTGTCCGGATAAGCTTCACAGACAATGTTTATGCCCGTTTTTGCATACGGACTCTATACAAGGGGGACTTTACATATCTACCCCAAGGAACGCTCCAACTCTTCGCTCACTCGCAAGAGAGGGCTTCCTATGCAAGGAAAAGAGGGCTTCACATGCCCTAGGATGAGAAATCGTTACCCTTGCGTTCTTCCGCGGTGCCATAAAAAATCTACGCGGTTGGAAAGCACCGCGACGGCGTCGCCTTCGCGGATCTGGAATCGGATCGCGATTCAGAGCTCCGACGCTCAACCGGCGGCCGGATCTTGGTCTCCTCCTTCCTCCTTGCTCTCGCCTCTCTCAAGACTTTAGAAAGAGAACCAAGGGGATTAAATGAGGGATTGCAAACCCTATTTCCGGGTTTAAACCGCCAACATCCACCCCCAGCCGTTGGATCCCAAGCCAAGGAAACGAACGGCCACGATTAGGCCTGAAATTACAAAATCTAGGCCGAACACGGGTTGCAACACAGACATGTGCATGGCCGTGTCACCCATTCGCCGCCTCGATCGACGCGTTAACCAGCACATGGCATTTGACACGGATTCCAACACGCCCGTGTCGTATGCGACACGGCCGTGTCACTACCCGTGTCTTGCCCCGTGTGCAACGACCAACATTCTTTTCCCGAGAAGGACACGGCCTGCGACACGGCACCCGACATGCCTGTGTCACATGTGACACGCCCGTGTTTGTGCCCGTGTCATGTCCCATGTCCAACTACCCACACTTGCTTCCCGAGGAGGAAACGGCCTGCGACACGGCACCCGACACGCCCGTGTCACATGTGACACGCCCGTGTCTGTGCCCGTATCATGGTCCGTATACAAGACTCAGAAAACTCCCTAGCGTGACATGCACTGGGACACGCCCGTGTCCCAGGCCGTGTGCCTCAACTCGACGATCGCCGATCGTCAAAATGTCGACCACATGACCCGTGGCCGAACACGCTCGTGGCACGCCCGTGTCACGCCGGTGACACGCCCGTGCCACCTGCTCCAAAACCCAGACTTGGCTTAAAACGTCACCCGTCCCTCTTTTGAGTTTCGTGGCATTACAACTCTCTCCCCCTTAAAAGAATCTCGCCCACGAAATTTACTAAAGGAAAACAATAGGAACTGAAAGCTTTTAACAGTACTTGAGCGGAATAACTCCGGGTACTCCTCCAGCATAATTTGCTCCCACTCCCAAGAGAGCTCGTCCCGACCGCAATTATCCCACCAGACCTTAACCATACGGATCTCCTTATTACGGAGTCTCTTCACCTCGAAGTCTTCGATACGAACAGGCTTGACCCTTGTCGTCAACCCTTCGTCCACCGGCACTTGATCAACTGTGATTACTAGCGAAGGCTCCTGCACCGCCTTCCGCAACACGGAAATGTGGAACACATCGTGTAGTCCACTTAACTCCTCCGATAGCCTCAAACGGTATGCCGCTTCGCCGACCCGCTCCAGAACCTCAAAGGGTCCAAGGTATCTTGGGTTCAGCTTCTTCAAGCGTCTCACCCGCGAAACACCCTTGAACGGCTTCACTTTCATGTTTACCCAATCTCCTACCACGAACTCCATGTTCCGGTGTTGGCATTGTAATACTTCGCTTGCCTGTCCTGAGCGATCAACAAGCGCTCCCGAATGATCCGCACCAACGAGATAGCACTCTCCACCTCCTGCTTCTTATACAACCTTGCCTAACCCGTTTCCAACCACGATAACGGCGTGCGACACTTTCTACCATATAGGGCCTCAAAGGGCGTCATTTGGATACTCGCCTGGTAGCTGTTGTTGTATGCGAACTCCACCAAATACAGGTGATCCTACTAATGCTTCCCGAAGTCTAGAACACACATGCGAAGCATGTCCTCCATCGTTCTATTGACTCTCTCGGTCTGTCCATCCGTCTGCGGATGGTAGGCTGTGCTGAACTTCAACTTGGTCCCCAGTATTTGTTGCACCAACCTCCAATCATTGGACATGAAACGCCCATCACGATCACGCACAATGCTACGGGACACACCGTGCAGTCTAACTATATTATCCACATATAGCTTCGCCAACTTCTCCACCGAGTCATCCTTCATATGCGGAATAAAGTGCGACACTTTAGTTAACCGATCTACGATCACCCAGATGGCATCGTTCCCCTTCTGCAACCTTGGCAAACCATGCACAAAGTCCATCGATATGTCGTCGAACTTCCACTCCGGTATAGGCAATGACTTCAAGAATCCTCCCGTATTTTGGCACTCCACCTTCACTAAGGCGCACGTTTAGCAATTAGCCACAAACAACGCTACGTCTTTCTTGAGCCCCGGCCACAAAAAAAGCTTCTTGAGGTCACGGTACATCTATGTGCTCCCTGGGTGGATTGTGTACTTTGTATGATGAGCCTCATACATAAACTCCGCCCATAGGTTACCCCTGCTTGGGACGCACAACCGATGATCCTTCCTTAGCAACCGATCCACAACAGAAAAATTTTAATTTGACCCACCCAACGCTGCCTCCATAAGCTCCTTCATGGAGTCATCTAACTCTAATGCCTGCCGAACACGGTCAGCCAGATCATACTGAACCTCCGTCCAGTTCAACAAAGCCCTAGCGCTTGATTGCTTGTCCATGCAACAGATCTCCAACGCCTCCAACTCCCGTACTAGCCTCTCATCATGAACTGACAACATGTTGGCTTGGGCGGGAGCCCTGCGACTCAACGCATTAGCAACCGCATTGCCCTTTCCGGGTACATAATGAATCTTGAAGGTGTAGTCCCCCAAGAACTCCATCCACCTCCTCTGTCTCATGTTAAGATCCTTCTGATCTAACAGGTACTTCAGGCTCTTGTGATCGGTGTAAATATCGACCCTTATGCCGTATAGATAGTGCCTCCACAGCTTAAGTGCAAATATCACGGCCGTCAACTCCAAGTCGTGGACCGGATAGTTCCTTTCATTCACTTTTAACTGACACGATCCATAATCTATCACGCTCCCATATTGCAACAGCACGCAGCCCAAACCACTACCCAAGGCGTCACTATAAACCTCGAAGCCCTCGGTCCCACTCGGCGAACTAAGCACTGGCGCCGTGGTCAACTGTCTCTTCAGCTCCTAAAAAGCTTGCACGCACTCCTACGTCCACAAGAATCTCTGATCTTTCCTTGTCAACTTCGTGAGAGGTAGCGCTATCCGCGAGAAGTTCTCTACGAAGCGCCTGTAATATCCGGCAAGCCCGAGAAAACTATGGACTTCCGCGACAGAAGACAATGCAGGCCACTCCCGTATCACAATGATCTTCGCCGGATCCATCGCTATACCTTCCCCACTGACAATGTGACCAAGGAATGCTACTGAGGGTAGCCAGAACTCGCACTTGGAGAATTTCGCATACAGTTCATTCCTTCTCAGAGTCTCCAACACCTGATGCAAGTGCTTGAAGTGATCTTCTTCGCACTGCGAGTACACCAATATATCATCAATAAAGACGATCACAAAGCGGTCTAGTAAATCTCGGAATGTCCTGTTCATCAAGTCCATAAACACTGATGGCGCATTCGTTTGTCCAAACAGCATGACCGTGAACTCGAAATGCCCATACCTTGTGTTGAACGCCGTCTTCGGGATATCACACTCCCTGATACTCAACTGATAGTACCCCGACTTCAAGTCCAACTTAGAATATACCGACGATCCGACTAACTGATCGAAGAGATCATCAATCCTCGGGATCGGGTACTTGTTCTTCTCCCTCAGCTTGTTCAACTCTCTGTAGTCGATACACAGCCGCATACTCCTGTCCTTCTTCTTAATGAAGAGGACTGGTGCGCTCCAAGGCGACGAGCTTGGACGCACATAACCTTTCTCCATTAGGTCCTCTAGCTGAACTTTCAACTCTTCCATTTCCTTCGGCGCTAGCTTATAAGCAGCACGTGACACAGGTTTGGCACCTGGCACAAGCTCGATAGTGAAATCAATCTCTCGCTGTGGTGGGGCTCCGGGAAGACTATCTGGGAACACATCTGGGTACTCGCATACCATGGGGATACTACCCAACGTGGACTTTGGCCTTACAACCCCCACTATTGCGAAGAACAGCTCTGCGCCAGCACGAACTGCCTTTACCACCTGAAGAGCAGACATCAGCGTCCTGCTCGACCCCTTCAGTCCCGTGAATGTTGTCTCCCGTCCAACACCCAATTTGACCACCTTACTATTGCAATCAATCCAAGAATCTTGCTCCGAAAGCCAGTCCATCCCAAAGATAACGTCGAACTCTACTAGCGACAACAATGACGCTAGCAAGTCGAACTCTTGGCTCCTTATGTGAACTTTTACGGCGTACACCCTGTCCGCACTCATCGAGCACCCATTCGGTAGCAGCACATCCAACTTGTCCTTCACCATCGAAGAAGGAACTCTGATGCGTGATATAAAATTTTCAGACAAGAAGGAGTGTGAAGCTCCCGTATCGAACAGTGGCCGTGCCGGACTATCGCTAATCAAAACAAAGCCTAAGCAAACCATATTAGGCTAACAAGCAATAGATAACAGTATTTAAAGTTAACTTGCTATAAATTAACTCGTACCTATCACCACGTCAGCTTGTTTAATGGCCTCCTGCTGGCCCAAGTTGTACACTCTAGGTTGGGTCGGAGCATAATGGGACGCGGTTGACTCCACCGCCTTGCCCTTCTCTTCGTAAGTAGCTCCTTGTTTTCTCTCGAACTTTTGGCATCTGCTCCAGCAATCGCGGGCAAAGTTCCCCGTCTTTCCACACGTGAAACAAGCGCCCGGGGTTCGATTGGTAGTTGCCCCCGAGGCACCTGCAGAAGAAGCTGGACCTGACGTCCTAGCCTTCTTGTATATTCTTCGGTAGCCCAACTTCGACGTAGTCGGCGCCTTGAACTCCGATTTCTTCCCACCAGATTCCTTCTTAGCTTGCACATTTCTCATGTCCTTCTCCAAGGACCGGGCCGAGGTGACCAGGGTCATGAAACCCTACGCCATGGGCCCCGACAGTAGCAACCTCAGCTCATCTCTTAACCCTTAAAAGAAGCGGTTAGTCTTTCGCTCTTCGTCGGCAATGGTAACGCTAGCATATCTCCCCAATCGAGTAAACTCGTGGAGGTACTCGTCTACAGTGCTATCTCCTTGCACCAGCTTTTGGAACTCGTTATCCAATGCGATCCTCTGCGCTGAGGGGAGGTATCGAGCCATGAACAGTCTCGAAAACTCCTCCATAGGTTCTTCGGCCAATGGCCTTCCCCTCAACTGGTGTAGCTGTATACCTTCCCACCATAACCTTGCGTCCCCGTCCAATAGGAACGTTGCTATCGTGGTCTTATGCCACTCTTCCGTTTTTGTTGCTGTCATCACCCTATTGACTCTTGAGAGCCAATCTTCGGCCTGGGTCGGGGTTCCCGTTCCCGAGAACACTGATGGATGGAAGCCCATCACATGCTTAAGCTGTCTCTCAGTTGCTCTCCGAGGCAACTCCAGCTCCAACGCCACCTATTCAACCCTTCTAGGCTCCGCCGCTTGGAGCGGCACTTGCTCCACCGCAGGAGAAGGCTGCTGCACCTGCCTTACAGGTTGCACATTGTTTATAGCAAAGACAACTTCTGCCACCAAACTAATGGTCTCGGCAGACGAAGGTGTTGCAGGTAGGGGTGCAAGCGGTTCAGTTTGGGTCGGTTTGGACCCAAACCGAAACCGAACCGATGTTTATCGGTTCGGTTCGGTTTTTTCGTCGGTTTACTCGGTTCGATTTTCGATTTTTCAGTTATACTATTTAAAATAATTGTTTACTTAAATATCTCAAAAAAATTTGTAAAAAGATATGATAATTTAAAATAAATATCAGCAAACTCTATTTATATATGATATATTACAACTAATAGCTCATATTACATAAAAAAATTATGATTGAATATTTTTATTGTGAAATCAAGTAATTAATATAAAAAGATATAAATAAAATTAGTTAAACAAAATGTTTAATTCTTCTTGATGCATAAAATATGCATTACAAAAATTTATTTTGGCTCAAATGATATAAAAATTATTAAGTTGATATAATTTGTGTGCATTATTTAGTTAATAAAAACAGTTAAAAGATCATTATTGATAACATTTTTACATGTATTATTAGTCGGTGCGGTTCGGTTTTTCAGAGAGGAAAACCAAAACCGAACCGAGTCGTTCGGTTCAGTGTAAAATCGGTACGGTTTGGGTGGTTCGGGGCGGTTTGGTCGGTTTTCGGTTTTTCATGCACACCCCTAGTTGCAGGCGCATTACTTGGTGCGCTGCTTGCCTCGGAACCTTGTCGTTCCGACGGTCCAGCACCACTTCTGGTCACCTATAAACGTGCAAAAACACTGATAATCGACCAAACAATATTGCAAACAGCAATTATGGGAACACGCAGGTTCCTCAAACATTTGTATTTTCATTCCTAAGTGGACATTCATGGGTTCTTTTCATGTTATAACGATGACGCACACACATGTGCTCACCACCCCTTAAAGTGAATTCGCCCACGAATTCATTTAAGTTTGACCGAAACCAGTAGTCTGATACCAATTTGTAACACCCCTATCTGTCACATGGAATATAGAAGTAGGTCCGGCCGGGGCCCGACGCCATATACTACGGACAGACCGGTTGGTTACGCGTTGAAACATTCAACCAATCACAACGTCCTACACAACACCTAGCGGAAGCAATTAATAAGTTGCATAATTAAGAACCCAGCTAACATGAATGTCCACTGAACAAAAATATAGGAATGTTGAATACACAAAACAACTAGCCTTAAGGCCTTACAATATTTGCTTAATTAAACATGACTTTCAAACCTCGGCACGCAGGCCGGCCATACATAAGTAAATAAGAAAACACTCAAAATTTTAGGCCTTCGAGGGCCGGCGCAGCAACTTGGGCTTTAGCCCGCTATTTACCGCTCGGCTCCGCAACACCTGCAAGCAACAATCCACCGCACGGTGGTAAACAAAAGAAACGGTCAGCTATGCTGACCAAATTATAACGATCCCGCCCACAAAATCGGGGCGGCGATGCTCTTTCCCTGCACTTTATTAGTATAGCATCATAATAGTGTAAACACACTTCATCACAGGCATAGGCTCGCACGGCCACACACCTCGTGTACACAGGGTACATTCACGGCGAACCGGCCAACGTCACGTACTTTCAAGCCATAGACATTCCCGTTCCACCACCGCCCCTTAGACGGCCAATCATATGAGCAATTTGTCTTCCTGGCCTTGGTCACGACAATTAGAGCCATAGACCGCCGAAAACTCTCATCCGTGCCAACGTTCCCACCGAACGACATAGATCGGGTATGGTTCCGCCTGACCCGTGCTCATTCCGCAATGACAATTTAAGCAATATGCGCAGGTCAAGACTCACCGAGTCCCGTTTCCGCCACAATAATCACATAACCCGGTTATGTTCATGTTGGCTCCCCGGCCATCGTGTTGGGAAAATTCGCTTTTGCCAAGTTTTTCGGGTGCACCTTGAAGTTATTCTCTAAGGCTCCCTGCTGTAATCTCCCACGTAGAAAACCCGAAAAACTCCCAAACATCCGGAGTATTCCCCGGTTCATATGCAATGCAACATCACCGATCCAGACCAACTTGTCCGGATAGGCTTCACACACAATGCCTATGCCCGTTTTCACATACGGACTCTATACAAGGGGGACTTTACATATCTACCCAAAGGAACGCTCCAACTCTTCGCTCACTCGCGAGAGAGGGCTTCCTATGCAAGGAAAAGAGGGCTTCACATGCCCTAGGATGAGAAATCATTACCCTTGCGTTCTTCCGCGGCGCCATGAAAAATCTACGCTTTTGGAAAAGCACCGTAACGGCGTCGCCTTCATGGATCTGGACTCGGATCGCGATTTGGAGCTCCAACGCTCAAGCGGCGGCCGAATCTTGGTCTCCTCCTTCCTCCTTGCTCTCCCCTCTCTCTAGACTTTAAAAAGAGTACCAAGGGGATGAAATGAGGGATTGCAAACCCTATTTCCGGGTTTAAACCGCCAGCATCCACCCCCAGCCGTCGAATCCCAAGCCAAGGAAACGAACGGCCACGATTAGGCCTGAAATTACAAAATCTGTGCCGAACACGGGTTGCAACACGGCCGTGTGCATGGCCGTGTCACCCATTCACCGTCTCGACCGACGCGATAACTAGCACATGGCATTCGACACGGCTTCCAACACGCCCATGTCACATGCGACACAGGCGTGTCACTACCCGTGTCTTTCCCCGTATGCAATGACCAACATTCTTTTCCCGAGAAGGACACGACCTGCGATACGGCACCCGACACGCCCGTGTCACATGTGACACGCCCGTGTCTGTGCCCATGTCCAACTACCCACACTTGCTTCCCGAGGAGGACACGGCCTGCGACATGGCACCCGACACGCCCGTGTCACATTTTACACGCCTGTGTCTGTGCCCGTGTCATGGTCCGTGTACAAGACTCAGAAAACTCCCTAGCGTGACACGCCCTGGGATACGCCCGTGTCCCAGGCCGTGTGCCTCAACTCGACGATCGCCGATCGTCAAAACATCGACCATATGACCCGTGGCCGAACACGCCCGTGGCACGCCCGTGTCACGCACGTGACACGCCCGTGTCACCTGCTCCAAAACCCAGACTTCGCTTAAAATGTCACCCGTCTCTCTTTTGAGTTTCGGGGCGTTACACGTTGAGTGTACTAAATGCGGCGTTGAGTGTACTCAACGCGTCATTATGTGAACTCAACGCGACATTGAGTGAATGCAGAATCGTCTAGTTAACTGGTTTGCATCGAGTGCGTTGAATGCACTCAACGCGGCGTTGAGTGTACTCGACCCTTTTTCCGTAGAATTAGGATTTTTTTCGTTGACTCGTTGTGTATCACTAGTGGACTAGTTTTGCTAAGTAAAAATACTTTAGAGCCCGCTGTATTCGTCGAGTACACTCGACAAATTAGTATGGACTTGGTATTTTTTGGCTGAATTGTATCTAATTCATCGGGTTTGACCTTAGGTCAATTTCTGGGATTTAATCCTCCATTTATTATTGTAGAAGCCCAGTAATTTTTTTGTGGTTTGTCTGTTTTTGACTATGGTGGTCAGTGTTTTGGTTGTATGTTTATGTCAAGGTTGTTAGTGGATAAAGGACCACAAACCTGATGGCTTTTTGAGGAATTATTTCCCTAGTTGGTTTTCCTGGTGTGGGTATGTGACTACTGGTGTGCATGGTAGGTTCCCACAACCGCAGGTGCCGGTTTTTCCACAGTTTGGGTGTGTCATGGTATAAGACCACCTTTTCTTGGACCCTTGTGAAGTTTTTGCTGTTTGTGTGTTGGGTAGGTTCCCACCACCATAGGTGCCGGAATGTTTGATGTTTTTGTTCCCCAAGTTATGGGCTAATTAATTCCTTATACTTACAGTTATTTATTTACATATTCATTAAAGCATAGATCTTTATAACACTTGTGCAAATTCCTTACCTTTGAGCTAGTAAGTTGTCTTTTCTCCCTATTCTTGGATTAGGGTTGGTAACCCTTTATTCTTTTTTGATTTATTACTAACCTTTTGATCTTTGATCATCACTTGTATTTTCATTTTTGTTGAGGTGTTCTTTCTTTGAAAACCTCAGGTTTGGAGAAGTAGCTGGTTGAACGGCTAGGGTTAATTTTTGGCTGTTACTCTGCAGTTGTCGTTTCCTCACCGACTGTGAGGTAGTTATTGTTTGTTTTCTCTTAGTTCAGACATATACACTTTTAGTAGGTTCGTGTCAGGTTATTGACGTCAACTGGATTTTTTTTGTTTAATGTTAAGTAGTTGCTAACTGCTAAGCCTTTTCTTATGATGGTTTGGATTTACTTGCTCTCTAGGAAGGTTTTATGCTAGGTTGTATGTTAGATATTTTGAAGTATAAAGGTATTACCTCATGCATGACATCTTTTGAAGCTAAATTCACTATATCTTATTGAACATACAAACTAATTTCTATACTTAACTAAATCTAGAGTCATGCATAACATGAGTTGTCCTATGGGGATGTTTATGCTCATGTACGTTGTTAACCATTGTAAACAAACTATTTCCACAGTGTATACTTATATTTTCAATCGTGGACTAGTTGATCCACTGAGCCGAGGGATACGACCATCAAAACATAACTTGAAACATGTTTTTTCTCACATCATAACTTTGTATTTTCATAAACTGTGTTAGGATTGAAATTTGCCTGAACGTCTGTAGTTATCCCCTACACGACGTGGCATCACGTCACGTGTTTTCTCTTACTCTGATATACATTTAAATTCGGACAAAATACGAGTTGCGACAGTTGGTATCAGAGGGATATGATGGGTTGTTTGGTGTTGCGCGCTAGGGTTCGAAGAAAATAAACGCAACCGAACTAGCAACCCGATGAGGCAAGTATACCTATCGAATTGTAGCAAGGGGACACAAGTGTCGTATTGAAATCCGGGAACTGTTGGCTAAGCTTACTCACACGAACGCTATTATCTTATCGACGGAAAAACTAGGGTTTTAGAAAATCTAAGCGCAATGGAGAAATTAAAGCAAACTAGAAAGAGAACTACCGCAATTAAGTTACGCTATTAAGAAAAGAACTATGCTAGAAAGGAAACTACTGCATTTAATTAAAGAGCACAAGATAGGAGTTTACTACTAAAGGAAGAAAATATGAAATGGAAATGCACCCGATCGAGATTCACCTCGGCTAAAGACGATTAAGAAAATGCGATAAAAATCTAA
The DNA here is from genome assembly GCA_039513925.1 of Platanthera zijinensis. Taxonomy (NCBI): domain Eukaryota; kingdom Viridiplantae; phylum Streptophyta; class Magnoliopsida; order Asparagales; family Orchidaceae; genus Platanthera; species Platanthera zijinensis. The sequence continues at coordinate 134,351,940 of CM077083.1, forward strand.
ACTTAATAGGATAAGGGTCCTTGACCGTGGAGGTTCCTAAAGCTTGAACACGCTTCTCTCGAAGTCGTGCCCAACTGAGTTTAGGAAGGTCCGACCGACTCTCGTCTAAATCGGAGGCCTAAAACTCGCTTTACGCGGTGAACCCCACTATTGGATTTTACTCCAATCCGGGAGATTTGGACGTCTGCCTCTCTCGAGGAGTGCGTACAACTCCCTTTACTCTTGAATGCTCACTTCATTCTTTCGGCCTCTCGGCTAGCCCAGAATGAAAGCAAAGGCGGAGAGTATATATCGAAAATATACCCCCAACCCGTGATTAATCAAGAGTAATTCAAGGCCCTAACCTAAAAAGAAAAGATTGATTAAAACATCATAACATAATCGCTCTAACCTCGGATCATCAAGATCGAGTGCAATGAGGATTAGTTAATCATAATGGAGTGGAGGAGGGGAGATGAGTAGAAAAACATAAGAAGAACACAAGCTAAGGGAAGAACAATTTTATTAATGAAAAAGGGCAAGTTACACTAATGAAAATAAAATTACAAGTGCATGAAAATTAAACCCTATTCTAGCCCTACATTAAGCACTAAGCAAGAAGAAAATTACATTAAAAGCTAGCACAAACTAAGATTAAACTAGGGTTAACCAAAAAGTACAAAGAGAGGGGGAGAGAGAGAGAGAAAAAGCATGAAAAAGGATCAAGAAACAAAGGGGCAGCACCTCCCCCACTCAACCAAAGCTTGCTGAAATGGGGAGGAGGGGGGCTCAATTTATAGAAAATTTCTCGGGTTGGTCACGCCCTCTGACACGCCCTAGGGGGGGCGTGTCAGGGGGCGTGACAGGTACGGATTTGACCTCGGGCTCTGGATTCTGGCGGGAGGGATGATTGCTTCGGTACGTCGGTGGTCACGCCCTAGGTCACGCCCGTGACAGGGGGGCGTGACAGGCATGTCATGTCCAAATCATTTGTCGGAAATCCGTCAGTCACCGAAAAAGGAAGGTGTCACGCCCATGTCACGGGCGTGACATGGGGCGTGACAGTACTATTTGCGTGCTGAGGCGGAAGGGCATTTAATGCGGCGGCAGCTTTGCGGCAGAGGGCGACACGCCCCTGGTCACGCCTAGTGACACGCCCAGGGAGGGCGTGACAGGGGGGCGTGACAGCGGTTTTGACCGTTTTCTGTCCCTTCCATCAGGTGTCCTCGGGATCGGGTGACACGCCCTAGGTCACGCCCAGGGAGGGCTTGACATGGGGGCGTGACAGGCCATTTTGGCAATTTTTCTAAAAACCTGCAAAAAGACAGGAAAAAGTTAGTGGCAATAAAATTTACAAAAAAAGGATAAAAATAAACTAATAATAGACATAATTTGTACAATATAAAATATAAAATACGATAATAGTTTAGGCTACAAAACGTATTATCAAATTCCCCCAAGTTTAAGCTTTGCTTGTCCCCAAGCAAAAATATAAAAACTAGATATTTATAAAAAGGACTAATCAAAAAGTTCTAATTATGCCTACACAAGTACTATGCGAAATTTTTAGTAGAGAAAAGGTGAAATGTAAGTCTAAAACAATTATTTAGGTATGGTAAAACTTTTATAAACTTTACTTAATAAAAACAAATCATCCAAAATTTTAACGAGATTTTTTTAAATGGACTTAAGTAAAGCAACGAAAATGAAAAACACGCATTGAGTTGTTACTAGATCCAAGCAACGTATTATAATTATATCAATTTAATTATCAAAAATCTAGGTTTAAATCTAAAACTAAAACTGATTTACTGTTTTTCTTTTCTTAGTTGTTAAATAAAAAATCAAAAAGCGTGAATCAAAAGGACTTAAATAGGACAGAAACGTTTGGTTTAGGAAAATGATTAGGAGTGCAATTCAAAGATAAACGTGAAGGTTTTAAAATCACACTAAACCAAAGCAAAGAGTTTCAAAAAATTTCATAAGAATATATACACATTTTTTTTTCTTTCTTTTTCATTTTTTTCTTTTCCATTTTTTCCCTTTTTTCAAAACAAAGGCCATAAATATTTTTATTTTCCTTTTTAAGTTGGCCAAACAAAAATAAACATCACTTTTGAACATACTTCCTTTTTTTTTTGAAAACCTTTCTCCACAAAAAAAACAAAATCACAAAATACCATATCAAAATCATCAAAATAATTTATGAAACTCAAAAAGGCTAGTGTGATTCGATAGGTTGGAAATTTTGGCTTTGGTGAAACTGAAATGAAAGGAGGAGCTATCAAATGAAATCGGAAAAAGCCTCAAAAACGGCTATCTAGTGGTAAAAGTTTTTTTTTTAGGTTGGCAGGAAAGCTCAAACGAAAACAAAAATGGCCTAAATCATTTTCACGCTTTTGAATTTATTTAAAACAAAGGTTTGAAAAATTTTCAAAAAGCGAGTCCTAGATAATAAAAGAAGATTGATGAAATTAACTTGAAAATAGAAATAATAGGTGACTTGGATCGTTCACATCTACTACGTTATTCAAAAGTTGACTTTACAAAAATTATTCAAAAACGAAAAAGAAAATAGTGGATGATGAATTTTTAAGAAAGTAAAGGAAATAAACAACAAAAAACCATAATAGAAATGCGAGTTTTAGAAAAATATTTCACCTTAACATGCTACCGTGAATTAGAAACACAGCATGGCCAACATTTTACTTGTGAAACATAATTAAAAAGGACGATTAGAAATATTATAATTAACTAAGTTGTTTATAGGAGATTTTGAGTAAAACAAAACTAAAAACTAGGGGTACTATTGAAATACCAAAATGTCTAAACTATTCAAAAACACACATTTTTTTTTTTTTTTGAGAAATATTCTCTTTTTTTTTTGATTTTGGAAAATTTTTCTCTTTTTTTTTTGGAATTTTAAGATATTCATTTTTTTTTTGGAAATATTTACAATATATACAAAAAGAAGATTATTTACACTACGCAAAAATGAAGGAGGAAATCCTCCCCCAAGCTTAAAACAGACATTGTCCTCAATGGCTAAAGAAGGGGATTGGAGAAGGAGAGAAAAATAAAGTACAGAATTGAAAGACAGAATTGAAATATAGGTACTTCCCCAGATTTATTTGCTTCGAAAGCAGAGTGATGTCGCTCCCCGAATGTCTTCTTTGGACTTTGTGATGGATTCAGCAATGTTGGAGCAGGCGATCGCAGAAGCTTCAGCTTGTCGGAGCCGTCCGAGGCAAAAATTGTAAAATAAAGAAAACAGAAAAAGATAACTTGGGTTGCCTCCCAAGAGCGCCCTTTGGTTAAAGCGTCGTTGAGCTCGACGCATCAAAAAAAATAATATTGTCCAAAAATATTGTTGTCCCGCAATAAAATTGTTTTTAGCAAAAAATTAAAAGTTTCAGATTAAAGTTCGTGAAGCAGAAACTTAATAGTGTTTGGACTGACATCATCCTCACCAGAAAAATACAGTTTAAGACGCTGACCATTCACTTTGAAATTACCCTTATCAGGGTGAGAAATTAAAACAGTTCCATAAGGGAATACTTCTAAAACAGAAAACGGGCCAGACCAGCGAGATTTTAATTTGCCCGGAAATAAACGCAAACGAGAATTATATAAAAGGACTTGGTCGCCCGGCTTAAAGTTTTTAGGGTGCCTTAAGTGTTTATCGTGTAAACGCTTCGTCCGCTCTTTATAAAGTTTATTATTTTCATAAGCATAAGAGCGCCACTCGTCGAGTTCATTTAGTTGAAATTTTCGAAGGTCACCGACTGAGTGGGGATCGAAGTTTAAAAATTTTAAGGCCCAAAAGGCGCGGTGTTCTAACTCTACGGGCAGATGGCATGATTTTCCATAGACCAGCGGATACGGCGTACATCCGAGGGCGGTTTTGTACGCTGTTCGGTAGGCCCATAGAGCATCGTCAAGTTTGGTTGACCAGTCTTTTCTAGAAGTTGAAACAGTCTTTTCTAATATTCTTTTTATTTCTCTATTTACTACTTCGACTTGACCGTTAGTTTGGGGGTGGTAGGCAGTGGATAGTTTATGCGTAACGCCGTATTTAGTAAGGATTTTTGAAAATTGCGCGTTACAGAAATGGGAACCCCTATCGCTAACGATTGCGCGTGGCGTACCGAATCTAGAAAATAATTTTTTTAAAAACGTGACTACAACTCGGGAGTCGTTCATAGGAAGAGCTTGGGCCTCAGCCCATCGTGAAACATAATCAACAGCGACTAAAATATATTTGTTTCCGAAGCTAGAAGGAAGGGGGCCAACAAAATCAATTCCCCAGAGGTCGAAAATTTCGCACTCTAAGAAATAATTTTGTGGCATTTCATTTTTATTAGAAATATTGCCCGACCGTTGGCAACTATCACACCTGCTCACAAAGCCTTGCGCGTCTTTAAACAGGCCAGGCCAGTAAAAACCCGCGCAAAGCACTTTATGAGCGGTGCGAGCAGCTTGATAGTGCCCACCTGTCGGACCTTCATGCAAATGTTTTAGAATATCAATTCCTTCATCAAAAGAAACACATCTCCTTATCACTTGATCCGCACAAATTTTGAAAAGATGCGGGTCTTCCCAAAAGTAGTTCTTCAGCTCAGAAAAGAATTTCTTCTTCTGCTGAGAGGAGAACTCTTTTGGGAGCACCCGGGCCACTAGATAGTTGGCGATGTGCGCGAACCAAGGAGAAGTAGATGTATTAACTAAAAGCAGCTTCTCATCAGGAAAATAGTCATTAAAAGATTTTTCATTTAATTTTTCTATAAAGGGGTTATCTAATCTTGATAAATGGTCGGCGGCCAAGTTCTCGGCTCCTCGCTTATCACGGATCTCTAAGTCAAACTCCTGGAGGAGTAAGACCCAGCGAATCAAGCGAGGCTTGGCATCCATTTTGGCAAGAAGGTACTTGAGGGCCGAGTGGTCCGTAAAAATAATGATTTTTGAAAGTGTAATGTAAGGGCGAAATTTATCAAACGCAAATACTACAGCCAAGAGCTCCTTCTCGGTTGTGGTGTAATTTTCTTGTGCAGATGTGAGGGTTTTACTAGCGTAATAGATGGGGTGGAAGTTCTTAGATATGCGTTGACCTAATACGGCTCCCACCGCAAAACTACTCGCATCGCACATAATCTCGAAAGGAAGGTCCCACACCGGAGCTATCATAATCGGCGCGTTAATTAACTTTTCTTTAATTAATTCAAAGGCAGAAATACAAGAGTCATCAAAAATGAATGGAGCGTCTTTTTTTAAGAGATGGGTGAGGGGCTTAGTGATCTTGGAGAAGTCCTTTATAAAACGAAGATAAAAACCAGCGTGGCCTAGGAAACTTCTTATAGCTTTTATGTTTGTAGGTGGCGGCAACTTCTCAATAACTTCTATCTTGGCAACGTCTACCTCAATACCTTTAGCAGAAATTTTATGACCCAAAACTAACCCTTCCCTCACCATAAAATGGCATTTTTCCCAATTTAGGGCAAGGTTAGTTTCTTCGCATCGTTCTAAGACTTTTTCGAGGTTTTCTAAACATCTATCGAAGGTATCGCCGAACACGGAGAAATCGTCCATGAATACCTCCATAATGCTTTCTACGTACTTGTCAAATATTGCGAGCATACATCGTTGGAATGTAGCCGGCGTATTGCATAATCCAAATGGCATTCTTCGGTACGTGAAGGTGCCGAAGGGACAAGTAAATGTAGTTTTCTCTTGGTCCTCGGGAGAGATGGGTATTTGAAAGTACCCCGAGAGGCCATCGAGAAAACAATAAAAGCTATGGCCGGAGAGACGTTCTAAAATCTGGTCGATAAACGGTAGAGGAAAGTGGTCCTTACGGGTGGCGTCATTTAACTTACGGTAATCTATGCACATACGCCAACCCGTCACCGTCCGTGTCGGGATTAATTCATTATTCTCATTACTAACTACGGTTATCCCTCCCTTTTTTGGATCTACCTGAACGGGGCTAACCCACTTACTGTCCGATATAGGGTAGATAATTCCTGCGTCTAATAGTTTCATAACCTCGCCCTTAACTACTTCTTTCATATTCGGGTTTATACGGCGCTGAGGTTGGATAGAGTTACGCGAATTATCTTCCATTAAAATTTTATGTGTACAGAAAGATGGGTTTATGCCCTTGATATCAGAAATTTGCCAAGCAATAGCCCGGCGATGCTTACGTAGAACTAGAAGAAGTTTATCGTTCTGCGTATCCGTGAGGTAGGCCGAAACGATAACTGGTAACTTGGAGTCTTTTTCTAAGAAAGCATACTTAAGGTGTTCGGGAAGTTCTTTAAGTTCTAGGGTAGGGGGTTCTTCATAAGAGGATTTTGAGATTCTTTCTTTTTCAAAAATAATATCTTCATAAACTTTTTTATAAGGAACGTAATAAGGGGTGGGGCTAGCAGCCAAGACGGCTTCTTGTACAGATTCAGTGGTAAGGAAAGAGGAAGAACAAAAATCAGAAAACTCTTTTTCAAACTCAGAAAGACAATAAGACGATTTATCACTTCCTTGCAGTGATTCTGTTGTAAGAGAAGAGGAGCAAAAAGTAGAAAATTCTTTTTCAAAGTCGGAGAGGCAGTAGGAAGAATCATCACTCACGGCGTCTATGAAAAAACATGAGTCATCGTTCGCTAAGGTGTTCTTCATCGAAGGGGTGATCGGAAATGTGACTTCGTCGTCGCCTACTCGAAGAAAGAGCTTACCATTGCTTACGTCAATGATGGCTCGGGAGGTGGCAAGGAACGGTCGGCCAAGGATCAGGGGAACCTCGACGTCTTCTTCGATGTCCAAAATGACAAAGTCCACCGGGAAGATGAACTTGTCGACTTTCACTAGAACGTCCTCCACTATTCCTAACGGATACTTGACGGATCTATCGACTAGCTGGATACCCATACGCGTGGGGTTAAGGCTACCAATCCCTAACTTTTTGAACAACGAAAAGGGCATCAGGTTTATACTTGCGCCTAAGTCGGCTAACGCGTGTTTAACAAAGAGATCACCGAAGACACACGGGATAGAGAAACTACCCGGGTCACTGATTTTCTTCGGCAAACCGTTTGTTAAAACGGCGGAGCACTCGGCGTTAAGCGTGACGTGCGAAAGATTCTCTAACTTCTTCTTGTTTGTGAGGAGGTCTTTAAGATATTTGGCGTATTTCGGCATTTGCTAAATAGCCTCGTGGAAGGGAAGATTAATGTGGATTTGTTTGAAGATTTCTAAGAAGCGGGAGTACTGATCATCTTGACGTTGTCTATTAAGTTCAGAGGGGTATGGAGGAGTTGAATTATTTTTGAAGATGGGTGGTGGAGTGAGATTATTTTCTAAAGTGGGGGTGATTACTTCTTCAGCAGAGGGTGAAAGCGGAGCAGAGCTTTGATTTTTAAAAGTGGAAGCGGAGCTTTGATTTTTAAAAGCGGAAGCGGAGCTTGCCTCGGGCTCTTCACTTACCATACCGGAGACTTGCTTCCCACTCCGAAGAGTTATAGCTTTCGCTTGCTCTCTCGGGTTGGGTTCGGTATTGGAAGGAAGAGACCCTGCGGGTCGCTCAGAAATTATTTTCGCGAGCTGTCCTACCTGATTTTCTAAACTTTTTACGCTTCCGGTTAAAGTTCTTATGGTAGCGTCATTTGTGGTGATATATTTAGAAAGTAATTCCTCCAAGCTCGGAGGTTTTGGGTAATTTTGAAGAAGTGGTGGTGGTGGTGGTTGTGCAGAAAAATCATTTTGTGGAGGTGGGCGCATCGCATTCGATGGATTACTCCATGAAAAGTTCGGGTGATTTCTTAAAGCGGGGTTATAACTATTCGGAAAATTAAAACCAGGCGGATGAAAATTCGCAGCAGAAAAATTATTAAAAGCAGTTCTAGGCAAATTATTAACATAATCTAAATGTTCTGGAGTAGGGGTTGCAGATTCCCATACCTGAGGGGCGGAGGCAGCAGTCATCTCCGTGATTTTTTTGCTTAGGATTTCTACTTGCTGAGCGAGCTGGGAAACGTTGTCCACTTCATAGATACCTGCAGGCTTGTTCGGGCGGGACCTAGGCACATTCCACTGATAAGTGTTCATGGCCATATCCTCAAAAAGCTCAAGAGCGGCTTCCGGGGTCTTATGATTTAAAGTACCGCCAGAAGCTGCGTCTATCATTTGCTTCGTGCTTTGATTTAGCCCGTTATAAAACGTCTGCACTTGTAACCATACAGGCAGCGCGTGATGTGGGCATCGTCTTAATAATTCTTTAAATCTCTCCCAGGTTTCGTAAAGGGTTTCAGAGTCTATTTGTCCGAAGGCAGAGATGTCGTTCCTAAGTTTTGCAGTTTTAGCGGGCGGAAAATACTTCGCCAAAAATTTTTCAGTTAATTCATTCCAAGTGGTTATGCTATTTTTTTGGAAGTGTGTTAAGCCACTGCTTAGCTTTAGTTCTTAGAGAGAAGGGGAAGAGTCTTAGCCTGATCGCATCATTTGTGACACCATTTATCTTGAAGGTGTCGCAAATTTTAAGAAAGCTAGCTATATGTGCGTTCGTATCTTCATCTTGAAGTCCGTCAAATTGCACATATTGTTGCACCATTTGAATTATGCTAGGCTTTAGTTCAAAGTTATTATTTGCTATAGTAGGGCGGACTATACTCGATTCTGTTCCCTCGAGGTTCGGTCGTGCATAATAGGACATAGTCCTTTGAACGGCCTCATCTACGTTGGGTTCTTCCATTCTTAAAGTATTAAATGACTCGGAGTCCTCAACCGGCACTTGGATAGTAGGACCTTGAAATCGCGATCTTCTCCGAAGAGTACGCTCAATTTCGTGGTCCAAGTCCAAAATAACCGACGGACTCCCGCGGGTCATGCACTAAAAGAACAGAAAAGAAGAAGAGAAAGAGAAAAAGGATAAACTAGAAAGAAAAACTAGATTTAGAAAATTAAATTAAAATTTTTTTTTTCTCTTTGAAATAGATTTTTTTTTATAAATTAACTCCCGAACTTCCCAAGGACTACCCCGTGAAGGGTTCGCAAGGTACTAGACAAGACAGTGGCGCTTAAAGCCCTTTGCCCTTTTCGAGAGAATTAGGTGGCGTAGAAAAATTGTGAGGTTGGTTTCTATTAAGAGCGGTGATAATTTTTTTTGATTTCTTTTTTTAAAACTTTAAAGAAAAGGGATGAGAAAGAGAAGAGATAAAATTAATAGGTTCGTGTTTTCAAAATATCAACGGAAGTTGGGTCCCCGGCAACGGCGCCAAAAACTTGTTGCGCGCTAGGGTTCGAAGAAAATAAACGCAACCGAACTAGCAACCCGATGAGGCAAGTATACCTATCGAATTGTAGCAAGGGGACACAAGTGTCGTATTGAAATCCGGGAACTGTTGGCTAAGCTTACTCACACGAACGCTATTATCTTATCGACGGAAAAACTAGGGTTTTAGAAAATCTAAGCGCAATGGAGAAATTAAAGCAAACTAGAAAGAGAACTACCGCAATTAAGTTACGCTATTAAGAAAAGAACTATGCTAGAAAGGAAACTACTGCAGTTAATTAAAGAGCACAAGATAGGAGTTTACTACTAAAGGAAGAAAATATGAAATGGAAATGCACCCGATCGAGATTCACCTCGGCTAAAGACGATTAAGAAAATGCGATAAAAATCTAAACTTAATAGGATAAGGGTCCTTGACCGTGGAGGTTCCTAAAGCTTGAACACGCTTCCCTCGAAGTCGTGCCCAACTGAGTTTAGGAAGGTCCGACCGACTCTCGTCTAAATCGGAGGCCTAAAACTCGCTTTACGCGGTGAACCCCACTATTGGATTTTACTCCAATCCGGGAGATTTGGACGTCTGCCTCTCTCGAGGGTGCGTACAACTCCCTTTACTCTTGAATGCTCACTTCATTCTTTCGGCCTCTCGGCTAGCCCAGAATGAAAGCAAAGGCGGAGAGTATATATCGAAAATATACCCCCAACCCGTGATTAATCAAGAGTAATTCAAGGCCCTAACCTAAAAAGAAAAGATTGATTAAAACATCATAACATAATCGCTCTAACCTCGGATCATCAAGATCGAGTACAATGAGGATTAGTTAATCATAATGGAGTGGAGGAGGGGAGATGAGTAGAAAAACATAAGAAGAACACAAGCTAAGGGAAGAACAATTTTATTAATGAAAAAGGGCAAGTTACACTAATGAAAATAAAATTACAAGTGCATGAAAATTAAACCCTATTCTAGCCCTACATTAAGCACTAAGCAAGAAGAAAATTACATTAAAAGCTAGCACAAACTAAGATTAAACTAGGGTTAACCAAAAAGTATAAAGAGAGGGGGAGAGAGAGAGAGAAAAAGCATGAAAAAGGATCAAGAAACAAAGGGGCAGCACCTCCCCCACTCAACCAAAGCTTGCTGAAATGGGGAGGAGGGGGCTCAATTTATAGAAAATTTCTCGGGTTGGTCACGCCCTCTGACACGCCCTAGGGGGGCGTGTCAGGGGGCGTGACAGGTACGGATTTGACCTCGGGCTCTGGATTTTGGCGGGAGGGATGATTGCTTCGGTACGTCGGTGGTCACGCCCTAGGTCACGCCCGTGACAGGGGGGCGTGACAGGCATGTCATGTCCAAATCATTGGTCGGAAATCCGTCAGTCACCGAAAAAGGAAGGTGTCACGCCCATGTCACGGGCGTGACATGGGGCGTGACAGTACTATTTGCATGCTGAGGCGGAAGGGCATTTAATGCGGCGGCAGCTTTGCGGCAAAGGGCGACACGCCCCTGGTCACGCCTAGTGACACGCCCAGGGAGGGCGTGACAGGGGGGCGTGACAGCGGTTTTGACCGTTTTCTGTCCCTTCCATCAGGTGTCCTCGGGATCGGGTGACACTCCCTAGGTCACGCCTAGGGAGGGCGTGACATGGGGGCGTGACAGGCCATTTTGGCAATTTTTCTGAAAACCTGCAAAAAGACAGGAAAAAGTTAGTGGCAATAAAATTTACATAAAAAGGATAAAAATAAACTAATAATAGACATAATTTGTACAATATAAAATATAAAATACGATAATAGTTTAGGCTACAAAACGTATTATCATTTGGCAATTTGGTCGAACAACCATCTCAAATTATTTTTAGTTTTCTTGTTCCATTGCATACACACACCGATGTGTCATCAATACGACTTGGCTAAAGCATGAACACTACACTCATAAGCATGACAAGAAGTATATGGGGCATATTATGTAGTATGTGATGCATAATATGTGTTTGTATTTGGATCCTCATAGGAAGCAATATATGATTGTTGAGAGATCTTATTTTCAAGCTAGCTAGTAACCTCGGGGGGGGGGGGGGGGGGGTTAATAGGTTTGCCTATGTCTTTTGATCATCTTTTCAAATCACTTATTTATTTCTTTTAGCTTTCAGCTTAGAGTGATATAGAACTTGTCCTTAGCAGCTGCAATTAAGAAAATAAAATCAAACACAGAAAAACACACAAGTGTTTTATAGTGGTTTCTCAAAATTATGAGTACATCCACTCTCCTCCCACCTTGCTAACTTCCTGATATTCAAAGAACTTCTCCAAAACAATGCTCCAAGGAGCTTACACCTATAATCCCTCAGGATCTCTTAGTCTCCTCCAATACTTACACCTCAGCCACAAAGGCCTACACTTAGTGATACAAGTATCACCTACCTAAGGGACTTAAGCCATACCACTCAGGCTTTGGAGGATAGCCCTACCTCAGAGCAAGCTTGATCTTAAAACTCAGAGAGATGCACTCTCCTACAGTTCAGGGAAAACTACCCTACTACTCAGTGAGTAAAACACACCTATTTCAGAGAGCAGTACTCTCCTACAGCTCAGGAAAATTTGCCCTACCTTTGACCCAAAGGTCCTACAGCTCAGATCCATAAGGATCCTACCAAAAGAAATAATTTAATTTACTTTGACATAAAGAAATTTCTCTGTGTCTACAACTTATGCAGAAAAATTTCTGCTCCAACTCTTCTCATAGCAGGGAAAGAATTTGTTGGAGGAACTCAGAAGATAACTTCTGAACTTGCTGTTGAAGGTTAAAGATCTTTTGATCTTGAGTCTTCAAACAACTCATTGAACCTGCGAAAGGATGAAGGTTCTTCTTTCTTCAAAACTGATTCGGAATCTGCTGTGGCAGATGGAGACTTGCATAGCTAACTGAACTTTTTTTGCTGGAGAGCTTCAAGCTTTTCACATGCAGCAATGGAGAAGAAGATGAAGATGGCTGCTCTCCTTTTTTAATATTTTATGCCCTAAAGTTGTCTTTGTCTTGGCCCTATCTCATATTTTGTTGTTCGCCGATTAATGACTCTTAGAGATCGGTGCGCCCCACCTACTGCTTCCAGTTGTGCCTTGCTTTAACGAAAGAAGACGAACAGTAGATTCACGGTAAGTTTTGTCATGTATTGTAGCTTCCCCGTGTCTGAAATGACCTTAGGTTATTTTGTCGATTTTGTTGACATCAGACCTGTGGACTTAGCCAAAATAGAGCATCAGAGAATAGGCGTTGAGTGAGTAAGAATCACTCAACGCCAAAACACTTAGACAGATTTACTGTCTCTTGGGGTTGAGTGAGTAACCTTCACTCAAATCCAAACTACTTAGAATGTGAAGTCTGATACTACTAGTTGAGAGATTAAGCTTCACTCAACGCCAACTTGCTTTATCAGCTTCATACGGCTTGGCGTTGAGTGAGTAAGCATCACTCAACGTCAAACCCCTTAAACAAAATTCTGTCTTCACTAGGCATTGACATCATTGAGTCAGTAACTTCCACTCAACGCATTTTCCTTAACCAAATTTCTGCTTCTTTAGCAACTTAAGCATTGAGAGCATTGAGTGAACATGCCTTACTCATTGCTACCAACTTTTAACTCATTTCTACAAAAATGTGTTGAGACCGTTGAGAGCGTTGAGTGAGCATGCCTCACTCAACGCTTTTTTCCTTAGCCAATTTTTTGTATTTAAAACCACTGGGCTTGGACTGTCTTACTTTAAATTGAGTTCGACGAATGACGAACTAAGCTCGACGAACTTTGAACTCGGTTCGGCGAAATCTCAACTGAGCTCAATGAACTCAGAAACTCAAGCTCTGAACTTAGCTCAATGAAAGGTGAGCTGAGCTCAATGATCTCTGAACTAAGTTCGACGAATTCTGAACTTAGTTCAACCAGTTCAACTTATAGCCTTTTTATTTAATGGCGTTGAGTGTGTCTTCATCACTCAAAGCCAAAACACTTAGTCGACTTTCTCTTTAGTAACATGGCATTGAGTGAGTTTATGACACTCAATGCCTGTGGACTTAGACACATTTCAGCTCATTCCAACTTAGGCTATGATAGTATAGGCTACACTCAGCGCTATAAGCAATCTGGCATTGAGTGAGGTTCCTTCACTCAAATCCTGTGAACTTAGACAGATTTCTGTCATCCCACACCTTAGGTAAGTGTTTACCTGACTTAGCCACTTAGGCTACCTGACCTATCATATTCATCTACTGATATGTGTATATCATTGATAAGATTGACTTCACTCAAATCCAGGACATTGTGGGTAATGGACCCAACAATCTCCCCCTATTTTAGGAAGTCAAAACTCTTAAGCAAAGTCAATGACATACACAGAACCATGGAGCATAAGTAATAATAAAAGAAAACTGAATAATTTAGAGGTGATCTATAATTACCACACTTCCCTGCTTGATGAATGGAACATTACTGCATCTGTCTTCTGCTTCCCTTGAATTACTGCTGCCTTGCTTATCTGATCATCTTATCCTCTCCCCCCTTTATGACTATAGCAAATAGTTGGTAGGATGCACGTAATCAACTGATCATCTTACCACCTTCTCCCCCTCAATTAGGCACCAGAGAAACGTTGGAACTGTGTTGCACTTGCTCCCCCTCAATTGGAGAATATTCATTTCTTTAAAGGACCATCCAATCTTCATAATGCCAAATAGTTTGAAACCAGATGAGGAGCAACTAAAGCTATACTAGTTTAACATACCCAACACAAATTTGAAGGTGTTAAACTTGGCATCATGTAGTGTCTTTGTGAAGATGTCAGCAACTTGCTTATCTGTTGGGACAAACTTTAGGGTGATGTCTTCACATTCCACATGCTCCCTAATGAAATGATATCTAATCTCTATGGGCTCAGTCCTGCTATGCGAGACAGGTTTCCTAACAATATAGATTGCACTATAGAATCATAGAATAAAGGAGTTCTACTTATCTAGAGGTTATAGTCTTGAAGCTGGTGCTGGATCTACAATAACTGAGCACAACAGCTTCCTGCTGAGATGTACTCTGACTTAACAGTTAATATTGCCACACTATTTTATTTCTTGCTGCTCCAAGATACCAGTCTCCCTCCCAAGAACTGATAGGTGCCAGATATGCTCTTCCTGTCGTCTTTGCAGCCTGCAAGATCTACATCTGAATAGCTAGTTAGTTCACACTCCTTATTTTTAGGGTACCAAAGGCCAAGATCTAGAGTGCCCTTAGGATATCTCAAAATTTTCTTAGCTGCAGAGTCATGAGATTCTTAAGGGCAAGCCTGATACCTAGCACAAACACATATAGCATACTTGATGTCTGTACTACTTGCAATCAAATATAGAAGGGAGCCAATTATCCCTCTATATAAAGTTTCATTAACAGGTTTCCCTGTTTCATCTTTGCCTAAAAGCATACTTGAACCCATGGGAGTTCTCATGGTGGAGGAATTCTCCATGCCAAATTTATTGATTAACTCCCTAGTGAACATAGACTTGGATATGGACAAGCAATCATTAGTCTATCTTACATGGAGGCCCAAGAAGAACTTAAGTTCACACATACTGCTCTTCTAAAACAACCCCTGCATAAGTTTAGCAAACTTCTTGCAGAGGTTATCATCAGTAGATCCAAAGATGATGTCATCTACATAGATTTGGACTAGGATTATCTTACCCTTAGATACCCTTAGGAATAGGGTCTTGTCTATTTCCCTCTTGAGAATTTGTTCTCAATGAGGAAACTAGACAATGTCTCATACCATGCACTAGGGGCTTGCTTCAGCCAATATAGAGCTTTGTTGAGTCTATAAATAAAATCAGGTGAGTTAGGAACTACAAAACCTGGAGGCTGCTCAACAAAGACTTCTTCTTTTAAGTCACCATTTAGGAAGGCTGACTTCACATCCATTTGGTAGACCTTGAATCCCTTGTGCGCTGCATATGCAAGGAATAATCTAATGGCCTCCAATCTTGCTACAGGGGCAAAGTTTAGATCAAAATCAATCCCTTCTTCTTGCTTGTACCCCTTAGCTACTAGTCTAGCCTTGTTCTTAATTATAATGCCATTTTCATCAAGATTGTTTATGTAAATCCACTTGACCCTAATGACATGATGACCATGAGGTCTAGGAACCAGCTTCTAGACCCTGCAACTCTTGAACAGGTTAAGTTCCTCCTGTAAAGCTCCAATCCAATGCTGGTCAATGTTGGCCTCTTCAAACTTCTTGGGCTTCACTTGGGATAGAAATCTTGAATACATGGCTGTGTTCTGACTTCTACTCCTTGTAATTACTCCATGAATTGCCTCACCAATGATCTAGTGTGCTGGATGATCTCTCATATATCTGACTGCAGGTGGCAGTCTTCTTTCAGTAACAACGGTATCTTCTTGTTGATCTTCATCCACTCCCAGTGTGCTAGGTATATCTTCTGGATTATCCATATCATCTTGGATGATTGGTGATGCTTCCTTGATGGTCAGCTTGTCCATCATCTGTTCTGTACCTGCAGTACTATAAGAGGAACTAGGAAGTCCATTGTTAATCATGGTAGACTCATCAAAGACTACATGAACTTATTCTTCTACATCTTGGATTTTCAAGTTATAGATGCTATAGGCTTTGATATGATTGTTATACCCAACAAATATTCCATCATAGGATTTGGAAGCAAACTTAGTTACATAGGACTTGGCATTGTGAAGCACAAAGCATTTACTATCAAAGATTATGAGATAGCCCGAATTTGGTTTTTTGCCCTTCAAGATATCATAGGGAGTCTTCTTGTGGCCTTTGGTGATAGAAGCTCTATTGAGTTCATGACATGCAGTATTTACTGCCTCAACCCAGATGTATTCTTGGAGAGATGTGTCACTCAACAGTGTTCTACCAGCCTCTAAGAGAGTCCTATTTTTCCTTTCAACTATCCCATTTTGCTGGGGTGTTCTAGGAGAAGAGAATTCTTAATGAATCTCATGCTCTTCACTGAACTTTGTTAAGCCATCAGACTGGAATTTTTTCCCATGGACACTTCTGATTTTGACCATAGAACATCCAAGCTCATTCTGAATTTGCTTGACAAACCTCATGAAGACATCAAGGGTTTCATCATTCTTCTTAAGAAAGAAAACCCAAGTAAACTTGGAATAGTCATCAATTACCACAGGGGTGTAGAATTTCCTACCAAGACTGTGAACTGGCATAGGACCAAATAGGTCCAAGTGCAAGAGGTATAAGTACCTCACAGAGTCTTTGGTCCCAATACCCTTGAAGGAGACTTCTGTCTGCTTACCCTTTTAGCAAGCTGAGCAAATGCCCTCCTTAGAGAACTTCACATTGGGGTCATTCCTAACTAGCTCTTGACTGAAGAGCTTGCCAATAGTCTTGAAATTCAAATGGGCTAGTCTCATATGCCACTCTACATAGTAGGAAACTTTCTCATTTGCCACTAAACAGATAGGAGAATCAATGTCTATACATAGAAAGTTCAAGCAATAAACATTTCCACTCCTAGTATCTAACAAGATGACCTCTTGATCACTTGACCTCCTAATTAGGCACTCATCCTTGTGGAAGACAATAACATTGCCAAGAACAGAAAGCTGGCTTATGCTTATACGGTTGTGTTGTAACCCTTCAACATAAGCCACCTTGGTGATGGTTACTATGCCATTAGTAATCTTAACATATCCTCTGGTTACACCTCTATCTGAACCTCCAAAGATGAATTTGGGTCCATCTTTTGTTGGAGTAAACTCCTTCAAGTTGCTCCTTGATCCAGTCATGTTCCTGTAACAACCATCGTCCAAGTACCATAAAGGGGTATGACACCTTGAACTATCGTGTAATATACAAATTACTTGACCTTAGGACCCCAATATTAATTGGGTCCTAGGTACATGTTAGCATGAAACTAAACATATCCACTAGCATAATTTCTGACTGGTGGACTGACCATAACTCTGGCCTCATTGGGAATGCACCAGCAGTCAATGGAAAAATGCCCTATCTTATCATAGCACCAACAATCATGTATGTTATATCTTTTTTTTCTGTGAAGGCCCTGCAGCTTGATGAGCAGCAACCTTGATAGGAGGAAGATGTGTTGCAGCCTTCTTCTTATTTTTTTTCAACCAGAATTTGACTGAAGGTAAGTCTTATAGCTGGCTGATTTGGTCTGCCCTGAGTGCCAGCTACAACTAGCTTCTTTTCAAAAAGAATGCTTTTGATGGCTTCAGATATTCCCAGATCAGCCTGATTCTTGGACTTGCCCTTAGTCAGAACCTTTACTGTCAGATTCTGAGCCTTGCTTGAAGCAACATTCTTGAGAGTTTGTGCAGAAGCACTAAAGACAAATGTTCCATATTGGGCCATTTAAAATTTCTCATTGGCAGCCTTGACTGCACACACCCAGCCAAAACTTTCACCATGGCAGTTAACGTCTTTGTTTACTCTAGATGAAAAACCCCTCTCTGAGTGACCATAAGAGCTTTCTTGGTCATACCTGTTAGAAGGTATCAAAACTTTTCTGAAAAGAATGGGAGGATTAGAAGCAATAGGCTGAGGTGGAGCTGAAGTTTTTCCCTTCCTTTCGAAGGAGCCACTCTTGTGCTTCCAGAAAATCCCAAACTCTTCTTGCCATTTTGAGAGGAGATGGAGTCTATCAAGGGGAGGATAATACTTGGCTTAGAATATCTAGCCACTAATCTTTTCTCCTTCTCAAGCTTATCTTCAAGCTCCCTAATGAGATAGTTTTTGTGCTTGATGGAGGCTACCTGAATGTCCATGAGGCACTTCAGTTTGCTAATTTCCCTAGCATTTTTGTCCAGCAGATTTGCTGTTACAGTCTGCTGGGCAAATGCAAGCTTTAGAGATGAAATCTCTTTTGTTTGCTTCTTAGACAACTTCTTGACCTTCTTGAAGGCATTCAAAAGTTCTTCATACTTGTCAATCAGTTGATTGACATCTCCTTCATATCCATAATCTTCTTTACAATAAGGTGAAGAGGCTTTTAAGAAAGGACTAGTCTCGAACTCAGACAAATAAGCAGAGTTAGGTGATAGATATACCTTGCTTTGACCAGGTTGATCTTGGTTACCTTCCTCATCTGTCATTGACATCAGACCTCTATAGCTGTGGACATCTTCATCAACCTCTGACTCACTGTTTGACAGTGTCAGAGGGGCTCTGATTCCTATCCTCCCTGAAGGATTGACTTCTCCTACTGTAGTAGCTTCATCTTTAATAGCAGCAGCAACTAGCCTAATATAGGCTTCCTCTTCTTAAAACTCAGAAGATGATGAGTCTATCCAACTCTTTTCCTTCTTCGCAATGAAGGACTTTTCCTTCTTTCCTTTGTGCTTGTGCTGCTTCTTCTCCTCAGTCTCCTTCCTCTTCTCTGGGCAGTCAGCTATCACATGCCCAGGTTTGCTGAAATAGTAGAAAATTACTTTAGAGGAGTTATATTTATTATATTTAGAACCATACCTGTCAGTCTTGGACTAGTTCTTTCTGTGATGAGTGGAATTGGAAGGCCATTTCTTACAATGCTTATTCTTCATTAACCTCTGGAGTTGCATGGAAAAGGCTGTAAAATCTTCATCAAACATGCTGTTGTCTCATACCTCTAAGTAAGAGCTATCTGACTCAGCTGGTCTCCTTGGTGGAGAAGAAATCCTTTCCTTGACTTTCCTTATGCTTTCAGCTTTGAAGGCCATGGACTTTTCTTTGGCCAGTGATTTGTTGGAGGTATCCTCCTCCTTCCTAATAACCAGCTGCATCTCATAGGAGAGCAGCTTCCCAAACAATATTTGGGGAGGAGTGTGAGAGGGCTTGGCCATCTCTCTTATCACACATATCTTAGTATCCCAGTCTCTAGTGCGAGATTTGAGAAACTTGTAATTTATTTCATAATTATTGAAGACCCTTCCATAGGTCTTCAATTCATTTATGATCTTGAAGAATCTTTCATAACAGGTAGTTATGTTCTCCTTCAGGATTTTCCTGAAAGCCTCATACTCTTGGTTGAGCAGAGACTTCCTATCATCTCTTATCTCATCAGTACCCTCCATGTAGACCACAAGGGTGTCCCACATCTCCTTGGAGGTCTCATAGTGAACCATGTTCAGAAAGGTTGAGTCATCTATAACACTGAGAATGATGTTCTATGCTCTCTTGTTCATGCCAGCTAATATGACTTCTTCTTTCGTCATTTCAGAGAGTTTCTTTAGTGTCTTGATGTTGGAATCTAGAGCAGAGACCTTCATAGGGATGACAGGTCCCTCCCTAATAGTTGCAAAAATTCTTGGATCATAGGTTTCCATGAATAGCCTCACCCTCTCCTTCCATATTCCAAACTACTCCTTTCTATAGATGGGGAGTTTCATGGAACTCAGCTCTCTCTTGTTCTCTCCTGATCCCATGACTACTTAGCAACATCTACCTTAGAGGATCACTCAGATTGTTAAATTCTTTTTTTAGCAACCTCCCTCTGATACCACTTGAGAGATCTTTTTTTCAAGGTAGCTAGTAACCTAGAAATGGGTAAATAGGTTTGCTTAGGTCTTTTGATCATCTTTTCAAATCACTTGTTTATTTCTTTTAGCTTTCAGCTTAGAGTGATCTAGAGCTTGTCCTTAGCACCTGCAATTAAGAAAATAAAAGCAAACACAGAAAAGCACAGAAGTGCTTTATAGTTGTTCCCCAAAATTATGGGTACATCCACTCTCCTCCCATCTTGCTAACTTCCTGTTAGTAAAGGCACTTCTCCAAAAAAATGCTCCAAGGAGATTACACCTCAGATCCCTCAGGATCTCTTATTCTCTTCTAAGACTTGCAGCTTAGCCACAAAGAACTACACTCAGTGATACAAGTAACACCTACCTCAAGAACTTAATACCTACCACTTAGGCTATGGAGGATAGCCCTACCTCAGAGCGAGCTTGCTCCTATAACTCAGAGAGATGCACTCTCCTATAGTTCAGGAAAAATTGCCCTACTACTCAGTGAGTAAAACTAACTGACCTCAGAGAGAAGCACTCTCCTACAGCTCAGGAAAATTTGCCCTACCTCAGACCAAAAGGTCCTACAGCTCAGATCCAGAAGGATCCTACAAAAAGAAATAGTTTAATTTACTTTGACAAAGAGAAATTTCTCTGTGTATACAACTTGAGCAGAAAAATTTCTACTCCAACTCTCCTCACAGCAGGGAAAGAATTTGTCGGAGGAACTGAGAAGATAACTTTTGAACATGCTGTTGAAGGCTAAAGATCTTTTGATCTTTAGTCTTCAAACAGCTCACTAAACCTGCTAAAGGATGAAGGTTCTTTTTTCTTCAGAACTGATTCTGAATCTGCTGTGGCAGATGGAGACTTGCATAGCTAACTGAACTTTTCTTGATGGACAGCTTCAAGCTTTTCATATGCAGCAATTGTGAAGAAGATGAAGACTGCTGCTCTCCTTTTTGAATATTATATGACCTAAAGTTGTTTTTGTCTTGGCCCTATCTCTTCCTTTTGTAGTTTGCCGATCAACAGCTCTTAGAGATCGGTGTGTCCCACCTGCAGCTTCCAACTGCACCTTGCTTTAACTGAAGAAGACGTATAGTAGCTTCACGACAAGTTTTGTCGTGTAGTGTAGCTTCCCCGTATCTGAATTGACCTTAGTTGACTTTGTCGATTTTGCTGACGTCAGCACCTGTGGACTTTAGCCAAAATCGAGCATCAGAGAGTAGGCGTTGAGTGAGTAAGCATCACTCAATGCCAAAACACTTAGACAGATTTACTATCTCTTGGCGTTGAGTGAGTAACATTCACTCAATGTCAAACTACTTTGAATATGAAGTCTGATAATAGGCATTTTTGAAATTCAGCTTCACTCAACACCAACTTGCTTTTTCAGCTTTCCGCTGCATGGCGTTGAGTCAGTAACCTCCACTCAACGCAATTTGCCTTAACCAAATTTCTGCTTCTTCAGAAACTTAAGCGGTGATAGCGTTGAGTGAACATGCCTTACTCAATGCTACCAGCATTTTACTCATTTCTGCATAAAGGCGTTTAGAGCGTTCAGTAAGCACGTCTCACTCAATGCTTTTTGCCTTAGCAGATTTTTTGTGTTTAAAACCACTGGGCTTGGACTGTCTTACTTGTAATTGAGTTCGACGAATAGTGAACTGAGCTCGACGAACTTTGAAATCAGTTCGACGAAATCTCAACTGAGCTCGACGAACTCATAAACACAAGCTATGAACTTAGCTTGACGAAAGGTGAGCTGAGCTTGACGAACTCTGAACTCAATTTGATGAATTCTGAACTTAGTTCAACCAGTTCAACTTACAGCCTTTTTGCTGAATGGAATTGAGTGTGTCTTCATCACTTAATACCAAAACACTTTGCCAACTTTCTCTTTAGTAGCATGGCATTGAGTCAGTTGACTTTAATCAATGCCTGTGGACTTAGAAAGATTTCAGCTCATTCAAACTTAGGCTATGATAGTATAAGCTACACTCAGTGTTATAAGTCATCTGGCGTTGAGTGATGTTTCTTCACTCAATGCTTGTGGACTTGGATAGATTTCTGTCATCCTACACCTTAGGTAAGTGTTTACTTTATTTAGCCACTTAGGCTACCTGGCCTATCATAGTCATCTACTGATATGTGTATATCATTGATAAGATTGACTTCACTCAAATCCAGGACATTGTGGGCAATGTACCCAACAACTGTTATGTAGTGTGGGATGTGTTGGAGCCAAAATTGACCTCAATGAATGTTCAAAATAGGGATGCATCCAACACCTACTTCTCTCAAGCCCTGCCCCTTGACTGGTAGCTAACGAACGAGGACTTACCCAAAGCCTCAGCAGGGAGATCCCACCTCACACCCGGAAGATCTCTGAGAGCTTCCCATCCAAAGCTAAAAACTGGGCTAGGAGTTCCTCAGAAAGCACTAGAGATTCAGAGAAAAGATGAGTGTCTCTTTTCTAAGGAGCCCTTATGGGTCTATTTATAACCTTTTGCTAACCTGAAGTTACTGAAAGGCCCCTGGCTGGTCTGCCAATAGCCAAATCCCACTGTTTGCAAAGTACTAAATGCAGCCCCTGGGGGTTTATGGGTAATTTAACTCGAGGGTAATTAAGTAATTTTACCCTGAACCCTGGGCCCCACTCGGCGAGAGCTTTATGCCGGGAACCCTCTCGCCTTCATTTGGCGGGAGCTAAAAAGAAGTGTCGAAAGACTTCAAGCTGAGCCAGCCCCCGCCTTCTCTCCACTTTACTCCTTCTCACCGACTCTGCCGAGAGCAGGTCCTGGCTGACCGATGGTGAACGCTCTCGCGACTCTCCAGGAGGGATCTCCTCTAACCTTGACAATGTCACTACTGGACGCGACGTTGAGTGAGTGGAGCTCACCCAACGCCCTTGCTGCTGACCATAGCGCTGAGTGAGTGGAGCCCACTCAGCGCCCTTGCTGCTTACCATGGAACTGAGTGAGTGGAGCTCACTCAGCGCGATGCCTTCTCGCCCGCTTCCGGTCATGGGCGGGATCTCGCCTGCTCCTAGGAGGGAGCTCCTCCAGCGCGCGAGAGCTCTTCTGGTCCTCAGGCCCAAGCTAGCCCGAGACTATTCAAACCCCGAACGTTGATGCCTCCGGGTCCTACCCAGCAAATATAGATTGTACACAATCCCCGCACTTTTCGAGCTTGCTCTGTGCTCGAAAAGACACGTCCAACCCATAAATATTCGTTTGGCACGTGTCACTTCCTGCAAAGAGAATCTGTTGGTGAGCCCTGCCGCAGTTATAAATATGTGTTGATAGACGGTCGTGAATCTACCCCTGACCGTTGCTTCTCTCCTGGGATTTCGCGCGACCTCACGATGTTCCCCAAACAAGCTAGCAAGCCACTCTCGCAGAACCTTCAGGACCGCATAAAAGTGGCCCAGGCGCGAGCCCTCGCCAATAGCACCTTGGTGGCTCCTTGGCTGGCGAGAGAGGCACCCACTATGGAGCCACTGCCGCCATCGAAAGAGAAGAAGAAGAAGGCGAAGAAGATCCATCGGGACCCCTCGCGAGAACACCGAGCCTCTCCCCCTCCATCCCAAAGTTGTGCGACCGATCCTCTTCTGCTGCAGAGGGTATGTCTCGCCGACTAGTGGACTGTTGTACTTAAGAATGGGTCACTAAACCTTTCTTGGCAGGTGGTCCAGAAAGGTGGCGCTGGGATTCCACCGGTGCCCCCGGACCCATCAATGTCTCGTCCACCTGAGGATCAGCCACAGGATCCAGAAGGGGCTCCTGCCGATGGTTCGGGACCTCCAGGTTGCCCCTCCTCTCTTTTGCTCGTTTTTCTTTTGGTCCCTCTAACCCTTGGGCGGGACTCTCGCAGCATCTTCTTCCGCCCGCCAGGATCTTATCTTGTCGGGAACTGACATTGGGGTTGCCCCCCATGATGATCCAGCAGCCAATCCCCATACATTTGTAGGGGAGACGCCTGCCGACCCATCCTTGACGCCGAAGGCCGAACATTCCGTGAGGGAGCGCAACCCTCCCCAAACTTCGGGCCCGGCAGAGGTTACGGCATGCGAGATCTTCCGTCCGGGCCGTGGAAAGCCTCTTCATCTCTTGTTTGGGAGGGACGCCGAGGGAGAGCCCGAGCCTTCCCGCCTTCCACCGTCCAACGGCTCTCGCCATGCTGCAGGTATGCCACACACCACTACCGCTTTTACCCTGTTCTCGTACTGACCGCCAGATCGGCTTCTCAGGAGATCCGAACCCGTGATCGGGAACTGATTAGGATGAGGATGATGACGGGGATCGGGAGGAGGAGGACGGCGACACCTCCCCCTTCCCCTCTTCTGACGAAATGGAAGGAATCTTGATTGGCGTGGGAAGCGCGAGAAGGCGGGGTAAAAGGGTCGCGGTTATCCTTTCCAAGCTCGTGCGGTAGGAGCTGACCCAGGCCTACGTGGCGAGAGAGTTTCGCAGGTCGGTGGAGCAAAGGTTGGAGGGCCTGGAGCGAGATTACTTCCTAAGCGAGACAGAGTGGTCGGGCGGCCCTACTACGGGATCTTATCCCGGGAGGTGCCTTGCGCGGATATGAGACCAAGCTCGCCGGATCAATCTAGGGTGCACTGTGCTCTCCTCCTACTTCAACCCATTGGCACCTCCGAGGAACCGACATCGAGAGTGAGGATGCTGGCGCTGGGAGCCTTATTGATTCCTGATATCTCGCCCCTTATAGCATCTAGCCTTCCCTTCTCGTCATGTACCCTCTTTTAATTTTATTTTGAACCTTGGTCTGCTTGCAATCTTGTGAACTGCTTTCATTTGTTAACTGTTATCGTTACTGCTATTATCTTAGGTCTCGCCTAGCGAGAACATTCTTTGCTTTCGCGTCGGTCATGTCATGCGATTCATGCGCGAACTAGGGTTATCGATCAGTCACTGTCAATTTGGGCGGGGGATCGAGGCGTCGTTTACCTAGGGCATGATAGTTGTACCTCCGCCGCCCTTTTTGGGAAAATCATCATTTATCATGGCTTCCTATAAATAGGTGGATTCACCCACCACATTTATTTCCCTTGTCCGGAACCTTCACCTCTCTTCTTTTCGCTTTCGCGTTCTGCCGAGAACATCTTGCTTTCGCGTTCTTTTCGCTTTCGCATTCTCCCTGTCGCCTCCTCTCTTGCAATTTCCCCTTCGAGTACGTTAGACATAATGCCAGGCGTGAATGAGGGACGCTCTAATTGCACGTAAGCTTTTCGGAAACACCGATTTCCATCGTGCCGTCTGACCCTGGAGGAGTATTGGCTGATTAACTCCCGGTACGTTCCTACCAGCTTCGCCGCAAGAAACCCAGACAATAACGCTAGGGTGAACACTGTGCGAGAGAAGGAGCTTGCTATCCCCCTCGAACACTTCGAGGCGGGCTTTCTCCTCCCTCTTTGGCCGGAGATGTGCCTCGCCCTCCGCTACTACGAAGTCATTCCCGCGCAGCTGAATCTGAATTCGGTCGTCATCCTTGTAGCGTTCATCTGCTACATGCGATCCGAGAGGATAGAGTTCAACCTTTCAATCTTTCGGAAGCTGTTTGTCTTCCGCGCGAAGGGACGAGTCGTCTTCTTCTACGTGCAGCTGCTTAAGATAACCGGTCTCGCGAACAAGCATCATCACTGGGGCGAGAAGTTTGTCTTCGTCTCCGGTGACTTTGGGAACGTTCCGCTTGCGTCAATCCAGTATGAGGATGCCTCCTACAGGCCTCCATCCCTGGGGTCCCACGAGAGCGCGCTCCTCGAAATATTTGGGACCAAGGAGTTTGACGTCTTCTTCCTTACGCGGGACGTCGATTCACTTCCCCCTGTTCCTCCTGGCGAAGGTGAGATCTTGTCTCTTCTTTCTTTTGTTCGGTATTTACACGTCTTGCCTCAACGCTGAGTGTTACCTGTTGCCTTTGCAGGAGAGCGGGAGATCCCTTTGCGCCAGCCCTTCCCCGAGATGCAAGCCGCCGAGGGCAAGACTGCGGGAGATCCGTTGGCTCTGGCGAAGGCTGCGGCCTGCGCTTGCCGGGACGAGCCAGCTCCGCCTCCGCCGTCTGATGCCGAGAAATGGAAACCAAGTGACTTTTCGCCTCAGCGGATGAAGAGGCCTAAACCGTCCGCTACCTAGAAGGGGAAGTGTAAGGTGCCTTCGACCGCCCGACCTCTCCCGCCGGGCCAGTCCTTTGCCGAGATTTTAGCGGCGGTCAGCGAGATAAGGGACGTCACCAGGAGCAGTGTTTTGTCCCCTGCCGAGAACCCCCCGGCCGCGATCAACATGGGAGGAGAGGTGGGTGTAGAGCCAGCAGCCACCGAGAGATCTGCCAGGCTCCCGCCCAAGCCTGTACCGAAGGGGCACAGGAACTTTGGTTTAGGCATGAAGAGCCTTGATGCAGAAGGGAGCCCCTTGCTACAATGGGACTCGGAGGCTAACCGAATATCCCTCTCGACACTGCTGCCAAGCTGGACAGATCTTGAAGAGGTCACCGGCGAGGCCTTCGCATTGGGATATGGCCTCTACAGCCGGGAGTTCGCAGGCCTGTACGACCAACTGCCCACTCGCCTCCTCGCTTTTTACTCCATCCGGGCCCTGATGCGTGGGTTCGAGCTTGCGCACATGTGTGCTCGCCGAAGCATCACCATCGACCGAAACTTCCTCGATATGTACAAGGCGAGAGAGGAGGCGGTGGCTCGGGCGGCGGCCCTAAAGACTGAGCTAGAGGACGCCCAACGCCTGCTGTCCATACGCCCGACGGAGGAGGTAAGCGAGACCCTTTCTGACCTTCGTTCTCTCCTATGAGATCCATACCCTCGTTCTCGTTGTTGATAGAATGCTTTTATGCAGGACTCTCTGCAGGTCAAGGTGCTCTGTGCGCAACTGGCCGGGGTGGAGTGTGAGAACGCCCTGCTGAAGCACCAAGTCAAGTGCCTGGAGACGGTGGCAGCTGCGGTCTTGCCCCCTACAACGCTGGATGAAAGACTGAAGAGCCAGAATTATTCTGAGAATGATATCTAAAATCTCCTACAGGTCAACGCCCAGGCAATGACCCGACTGATGATCTAGACGCTGCGGGATGTGGGATGCTTGGACGAGGGTGGCGAGACCCTAACCGCTCCCCAGCTCATTCCCTGGCTCTTTGAGCCTATCCCAAATCCCCCAGGCGCACCTGACTCTCCTCGCTCGGACGTCCTGAGATCCCCCACGACTGTTGGCGAGACCTCTTGGGATAGCTCGAGCGAGAGCTCCCGCAGAAGCTCAAGTGGGAACTCGAGCGGGAGCTCGAGCGGGAGATCGAGCGGATATAGTGCTTCTCCATGAGGGGTTTCCATTTTTTCTCTTCCCCCTCTTTTGTAATGAGCGAGACGCTCTGATTTTTGTAACCATATTTGCATATATAAATTGTCCGTCTTTGTACCCCCCTTTTTTTGTTGATAACAAAAGCTGCTCAAGATAGCTTCCGCCGAAGCCCCTGGCCCCCTCTAGGATAGTCTCTCTTAGCGGTCGATAGGTGAGAACCTGACGAGAGATCAAGGCATAAACACTTCATTCCTGCATTCTGTCGAGAACCATTTGTCATGAGTGTCATACATAGGCTAATGGATGACCGTCCCTCCTTGCCTTGCGCGATTGATCGGGTCTCCTTACCTAGACCCGCAGGGAACTTCGTTTGGCGAGATCCCCCAGCAAGGATCTCCTGGCCGAGACCTCACCTTGCCGAGACCTCTCCTGGCCGAGACTTCTCCTAGACGAGACACTTTTTGGTCTGTCTTTAGGGTGTTCTTTGCCTAGCCTAGAACATCCGTGTCGAAACATTTCTAAACATTAAACCTATCCTCCACAGGCGAGCCTTTGGACCTGTTGGCTAGATGAGAGCCCACACAGCGGGTCTATCGGTGGCCAAGCCGAGCTCAGGGTGTTGACAAAGTTCTAAAAATCAAAACCTCTCCCCCATAGGTAAGCCTTCGTACCTGCCAGCTAGATGGGAGCCTGCGCAGCGGGTCTACCTTGGGCTGAGCCGAGCTCGGGGTGGTTATGAAGATTTCCAAACATAAGACCTCTCCCCCACAGGCGAGCCTTAAGACCTGCCACTTAGATGGGAGCCTGCGCAGCTAGTCTACCTAGGGCCGAGCCGAGCTTGGGGTGTCGATGAAGATTTCCAAACATAAAACCCCTCCCCCCACAGGCGAGCCTTCGTACCTGCCAACTTGATGGGAGCCTGCGAAGCGGGTCTACCTGGGGCCGAGCCGAGCTCGGGGTGTCGATGAAGATTTCCAAACATAAGACCTCTCCCCCACAGGCGATCCTTCGGACCTGCCAGCTAGATGGCAGCCTGCACAGCAGGTCTACCTGGGGTCGAGCCGAGCTCGGGGTGTCGATGAAGATTTCCAAACATAAGACCTCTCCTTCACTGGCAAGCCTTCGGACATGCTAGCTTGATGGGAGCCTGCGCAGTGGGTCTACCTGGGGCCGAGCTGAGCTCGGGGTGTCGATGAAGTTTTCCAAACATAAGACCTCTCCCCCCACAGGCGAGCCTTATGACCTGCCAGCTAAATGGGAGCCTGCGCCGCAGGTCTACCTAGGGCTGAGCCAAGCTCGGGGTGTCAATGAAGATTTCATAACCAAAACCTCTTCTCATCCTAACCTTTAAAAAGAGTTGACAGCGGATTAGAGTATGGGATGTATTATGGTAACACATGATAACATGATAATATTTAGAAACAAATTACAACCACCTCCTCCCCCTCATAGGTAGAAGCGCCTTAGATCGTCACCGCTCCAAGTGTGGCTCAAGATCCTCCCTTCCACATCCTGGAAGTAGTAACTTCCCATTCTTAGGACCTCTTTTACGATGTAAGGCACTTCCCAGTTCAGGTTGAGCTTGCCCACAGGGGCTGACCTTCCCGCCGCGTCAACCTTTTTCAACACCAGATCCCCTTCGACGAACTGCCTGATCCTGACAAGCTTGTCGAAGTATCTTGCCATGCGTCGCTTGATCTCTTCTTGCCTGATGATTGCGACATCCCGCGCTTCTTCCATCATGTCCAGCAAGAGATGCAACCCTTCCTCATTTCCCAACCTCCAAGTCTCATCTCCTACCCCTGCCGCTGCGACCCAAGGGGACCGAACTTCGAGTTCCACTAGCAGGACCGCCTCGCACCCGTGAGAGAGCTTGAAGGGGGTCTCGCCGGTGGCCGTGTTCGGAGTCGTTCTCAAGGCCCATAGAACCGAGGGGAGCTATTCCACCCAATTTCCCCTCAGGTTCTCCACTTTTTTCTTGAGCAGGTTTATGATAATTTTGTTTGCTGCTTCCACCTGGCCGTTGCTCCGGGGGTGGTGGACAGAGGCAAATCTGAGGTCTATCCCCAGCTGGGTGCAGAAGCTGATGAACTCCTCACTAGCTAACTAGGGACCGTTTTCTGTTACTATTTCTTGAGGCAGCCCGTGCCTGCATATGATCTCCCCCCAGACGAAGTTCCTTATGACCTGCGAAGTGACCTTAGCCAAGGCTTTAACCTCCAGCCATTTAGAGAAGTAATCAATCATGACCAGGAGAAACCTCCTTTGTCCACTAGCCGGAGGAAAAGGCCCGACCAAGTTCATTCCCCAAATGGCGAAAGGCCATGGTGACGTTATGTTCCTTAGTCTATGAGCGGGCAAGAGCTGGAGGGGGCGTACAACTGGCACTTTTTATATCTCCTTGTGAATTCTGTCTCATCCTTCCTTAGGGTCTGCCAGAAGTACCCCTGCATAACCACCCTTGCCTCTAAAGTCGTTCCCCCTGAGTGACTGTCGCACTCTCCTGAGTGTATCTCCCCAAGTATCTTCGGGACTTCTTCCTCGGTCACACACCTGACTAGGAATCCCGACGACATCTTATGATGTAACCCCCCTTCCAACATCAGGTAGTGAGCCGCCTTATGCCTGAAACTCCTTGCATCTTTTACCTCTTCTATCAGTTTGCCGGTTGACAGGAAGGTTACCAGTAGGTCCACCCACGAGGGTCGCTGACCTATCTCCATCAGCTCCCCTTCTTCGATCGCTAGTCGGAACAGTTCGGTTTTGGTCCCTCCTACCCGAGGTCCGAACGTTGCCAATCAGCTGGCCGCCACACTCTCCTCCCGAGGGACGTGCTTGATTGAGAATGATCGGAAGCCTCCGATGATTTCCCTTACCTTGGATAGGTACTTTATGAGGGTAGGTTCCCGAGCTACAAACTCTCCTAGGATCAGCAATGCCACCACCATCTAGTCCGTGAAGAACTCCAAATCCTTGATCTCAAGCTCCTTTGACAAACGAAGACCAGCTATCACAGCTTCGTACTCTGCCTGATTATTGGGCACTGGAAAGTGATAGGACACCGCCTGTTCTATAGCTACCCCCTGGGGGCTTACCAACACCACTCCTCCCCCCATGGAAAGCTTTCCTGACGCCTCATCAACCATTACCTTCAATGCCCCCTGCTGCCGCGGCTCCTCTTCCCCGACTTCAACAATATAGTTTACCAGGAAGTCTTCCACTGCTTGCGCCTTAATGGAGAGCCTTGGGACAAAAGAGATATAGAACTCGCTCAGCTCAACGGACCACTTGGCCAGCCTCCCCGAGTGCTCCACCCCTTCAAAGAACTTACGAAGAGTATGGTTGGTTACCACCCTAATCGTGTGCACTTGGAAATATGGCCGAAGCTTCCTTGCCGAAACAATCAGAGCATACGCTAGCTTCTCGAGGATGGGATAACGGAACTCCTCCTTCCTCAAGATCCGGCTTACGTAGTAGATTGGTAGCTTATTCTTCCCCTCTTCCCTGACCAGAACAGAGCTCACGGCTTCCACTCCCACCCCGAGATATAGGGCTTGGTCCTCCCCTTCTTTTGTGCTTTGAAGTAGGGGAGCCTGGGAGAGCTGTCTCTTCAGCCCTTGGAAGGCTTCCTTACACTCAGCTGTCCACTCAAACCTCTGGTTACCCCTCAACACTTTGAAGAACGATGAACATTTATCTCCAGATCGATAAATGAACCTTCTTAGTCCAGCAATCTTGCCTGCCAAGCGCTGGACCTCCTTGGCATTGCGAGGTGATTCCAGGTCTAGGATGACCTTTACCTTATCCGGGTTAGGCTCCACCCCTACCGGAGTCAAGAGATGTCCAAGGAACTTCCCAGGGCTAGCCCCGAAGACATACTTCAAGGGATTCAGCCTCATCATGAACCCCCGGACGGTGAAAAAGGTCTCTTCTTGGTCCCGCAGGTGTGAGCTCACACACTTGATTTTCACCATCAGGTCATCGACATAGTCTTCCAAGTTTCTCACTCTCTGCCCCTGAAAGACTCGATCCATCATGAGCTGGTATGTGGCTCCTGCGTTTTTCATCCCAAAGGGCATCATCTTACAGCTGAAGCACCCTTCCCTAGTGATGAAGGAGACGTCTTTGGCGTCAGGGGGGGTGCATGCAAATCTGGTGATAACCTGAAAAAGCATCAACAAAAATCATAACAGAAAAACCAACGGCCGAGTCAACCAGCGCGTCGATTCGAGGCAGAGGGTAGCTATCCTTGGGGCATGATTTATTTAATAAAGAGAAATCAATACACATGCGCCACTTCCCACCACCTTTCTTAACAATTACCATATTGGAGATCTAGCCTGGGTACTGAACCTCCGAGATGAAGCCTACCTCCAAGAGCTTTCTCACCTCCTCGCGGATGGGCTCCTCTAGCTTGGTGGCGATGGTCCTCATCTTTTGGCGTATGGGGCGAGTCCGGGGGTCCAGGTTCAGGCGATGACAAGCCACATCCGCATCAATTCCTGGTATGTTCGCCGCACTCCAGGCGAAGATGTCGACACTGCTCTGGATGCAAGCTCTCATCTGCTCCTGGTCGTCGGGACTTAGGCCCCCACTGATCCGCACCCTCTGCACCTGCCCTACTCTGGTGGAGACCTCCAACTCCATCACTTCTTTGGCCGGCTTCAACCGCGATTGCTCCCAGCCGACCCTTGCTTCTTCCTCAAACTCCAACTCCTCCCATCCTTCAGCCTCCATTACATCCTCCGGCTTCTCCTCCTGCAGCTGATGAACCTGCACACCCCTCGGGGGCTCCTACTCAACTCTCACCACTTGACACTCCTCTTCGTCCATCACTTCCTTCAGACCCTCTTGTTCGATTCCAGCGGCTAGCTTCTCTTCTACCTGCATCGCCTCCTTCGGGCTCTCCTCCTACTACTGCTCGATTTCCTCCCCCCTCCGGGCTTCCTTCTTAGCATCTCCTACCACTTGCCCAACTACCTCCGGACTCACCTCCTCTTTCTCTACTAGCTCCCTCTCTAGCTCTTCTGCCTCCGCCATCCAAGACACTGCGTTAATTGCCGTCACATAGCACTGTCTTGCCACCTTTGGATCCCCCCTAATCCTGACCTACACCCCTCCGTCATTGAACTTGAGACATTGATGAAACGAGGAGGGGACGCAGCGAAAGGCGCTGATGAGGGGACGCCCAAAGATGGCGTTGTAACTACTTGGGGCATCAACTATCATGAACCTACAGTTCCGTGACCCGCCCCACAGCTTTACATGCAGTCCTACTCCTCCCTCTACTTCTTTCCTTTCTCCAGAAAACCCGAACAGCGGTCCATCTGAGGCTAGGACCCTCTTCCCTTCGACCTTCATCTCATTGAAGGCTCTCTTAAAGATGACATTCACCGAGCTCCCATTGTCCACCAGTATCCTGGAGACTGTGAAGTTCTCCTTCGCTGTCTGAATAATCAGGGCGTCGCAGAACGGATCCTCGTAGTCCGGCATATCCGCGGATGAAAAGATGATTTTTTTTTGGAGGGAAGCTAAGGAGGTCGAGGCGACCCCTCTTCGGAACATGGTTTGAAGGCTCCCCTTGCGAGTTGCCTCAATCCCGACCCCTCCGTGGATCACTCCGATCCCTCCTCGGGTCCCCACGTCTACCCGGTCCTCGCATCTATCTTCCTCCCCTCTCTGATGTACTTCCATTATCCTTACCGGCGGATCCTATCTTCCCATTCCTCTGGCTTCTCGCATCTCCAAGAAATCCAAGCAGGTGGCCGTCGCGTGACCCTCCTCCTGGTGGAAGTCATAGAAGGGTAACGCCACCCTGCCCCCTCTTCCTTCTCCACCTCCCCTTCTTCCGGCCCCTCGAACTCCTCTTCTTCCTCCTCTTCCTCTACAAACCTCCATCGCTTCTTGCGGCGGCAGAAAGTGGTCTCTCAGTCCCTTCCTCCACGCCTGCTGATCGAACCTCCTCGGCTCTCGAAGGTTATCCCTTCCCTGAAGACCTCCTCCTTGACCCTCGGGGCGACCCTCCTGAGGCATCCAACCCAACCGGTTGTGTGGCTCCCGAGCCCCACAATTTTGGTTTTGCCCCTGCCTATGGGGTTCTTTCCTTCGTCTTTCCTCCCTCTGCTTCCCTGATGCTGGTTCCTTCACATCATCCTCCGCCAACCGGGCCAACTTCCTAGCAAAAGCCGGGTTGGCTCTTTCGAAATCAATCTCTTTTGCCTCCCTCTCCATTAGCTCTTCAAACGAGAGAGGGGGAACTCTCTTCAGCTCTATGCTAAAGAAACCTGGTCTCAACTCCAGGGTAAAGGCGAGCATCAGCGCACACCCTGGGACTTCCTGGACCAGGAGGATCTCTTCCTGAAATAGGTCAACGTAATGACCCAGCGTCTCCTCCTGCTTCTGCCTTATCGCAAATAGGCATTCCACCTCCTTCTTCCTCTTCTTCAATGTCGAGAACCTCAACAGGAACCCCATGTGCAGATCTTTGAAGCTATATATGGAACTTGCCGGCAATTGGTGGAACCAGTCCCGGGCCTTCTCCTTCAACGTGATTGCAAACAACCGACACTTGAAGGCATCCATCATCCGCTTGATCGAGACTACTTCCTCGAACCACTGAACATGCTGCATCAGATCATCCTTCCCTGAGTAGTAAGTCATGTCCGGCTCCCAGAACCCCTCTGGCACCGGAGCCGAGATGATAAGCTCATAAAAGGGGCTTTCGCCTCCTTCTTGGCGAGAGGGCACGTCTCGCGCCCTCGCTTGACTGGCCCGATCCGCGATACCATGCCCAAGGAATAGCTCTCGCACTGTAGCCTTCCTCTCGCCAACTTCTGCTGGAACCTCCTTTCCATTGCCCTGGCCTGGGAAGAGTTCCCGAGCGGCCACATCTCTCTCTCCGACTTTTATCGGGACCTCCTTCTCGGGGCACTGCCTAGGGGCATTCTTCACCAGAAGCGAGACCGCTTCAACCGGAACCTGAGGCGTCTCCCACTCACTCCTTGCCACGAAGGCCAGGCTGATGGTCTTTAGGACCTCTCGCCTAAAGAACTCCAACATCTTCCTTGTCGCTTCCTCCCCCGGGGTGGGGATACCCTCTGAGCCAGACGCTTCACCATCACCCCCATTCATGGGACCAAACTCAAGGCTTTCTTGTACTGGCTACCTTCCACGCTCACCGCACCAGAACTGTTGGAGCCAAAACTTACCTCAACAAATGTTCAAAATAGGGGTGCAGCCAACACCTACTTCTCTCAAGCCCTTCCCCTTTAATGGTAGCTGACGACCGACGACTGACCCAAAGCCTCAGCAGGGAGGTCCCACCTCACACCCGGAAGATCTCTGAGAGCTTCCCCTCCAAAGCCAAAAGCTAGGCTAGGAGCTCCTCAAAAAGCACTAGAGATTCAGAGAAAAGATGAGTGTCTCCTTTCTAAGGAGCCATTATGGGTCTATTTATAACCTTTTGCTGACCTGAAGTTACTTAAAGGCCCCTGGCTAGTCTGTCAATAGCCAAATTCCGTTGTTTGCAAAGTACTAAATGCAGCCCCTGGGTGTGTATGGGTAATTTTACTCGAGGGTAATTAAGTAATTTTACCCTGAACTCTGGTCCCCACTCGGCGAGAGATCTATGCCAGGAACCCTCTCGCCTTCATTTAGCGGGAGCTAAAAAGAAGTGTCAAAAGTCTTCAAGCTGAGCCAGCCCCCGCCTTCTCGCTAGTTTACTCCTTCTCGCCGACTCTGCCGAGAGCAGGTCCTGGCTGACCAATGGTGAACGCTCTCGCGCCTCTCCAGGCAGGAGCTCCTCTTACCTTGACAATGTCGCTGCTGGACGCAACATTGAGTGAGATGAGCTCACCCAACGCCCTTGCTGCTGACCATGGTGCTGAGTGAGTGGAGCTCACTCAGCACCCTTATTGCTGACTATGGCGCTGAGTGAGTGGAGCTCACTCAGCTCGGCGCGTTCTCGCCCGCTTCCGGTCATGGGCGGGATCTCGCCTGCTCCTAGGTGAGAGTTCCTCCGGTGCGCGAGAGCTCTTTTAGTCCTCAGGCCCTAGCTAGCCCGAGACTGGTCCAACCCCGACCGTTGATGCCTCTGGGCCCTACCCAGCGAATATGGGTTGTACAGGATGCATAACAATCATCACATGAAAGAACATTAGATTTTACTTTTCATTGCGTGTGATAATACGTAGTATGGGATGCATAATATTTCATGTGTATGCCGCTCATAACATGCACTAAGGCCTTTAGTAGATTGCATAGTACAACATGCATGACATAGCATTGCATTAGAATATGTGCCAAGCTAAAGATTTACATAATGACACATGTACACACATGGTTTTAAGTGAAAGGGCTAAAAATTCATGCATTCATAGTCTATGCACATGAGTCAGTGGGATGATGTTATATCATCCTAAGTTTAAGCATGACATCATTAATAAAATTCCCAGAGCAAGTTAGCAGCTTGAGCAAGTATTTGTACATGTATTGTCTGAACTAGGTTGTGTAGTTCTAGCAGGAAGCTAGGTTTTGATTGGTTTTTTGTTGTGTTATTAGAATTCTACCAAAGCGTCCTGCGACAAGGTCGACTCTCTAGTATGAGGGCGAGCCATCTAGGGTGTACAGTGAGGCAGTGATCAAAGGACTACGATAGAGAAATGTGGCTATGTCCAAGAAAATGTTGGAGATGTAATCACAGATCCAGGCTTTGTCGTCTGCTGTTTATGGGCATCCAATTAGAGTGCAAGACCCTGCTGTGGGTCAAGCTATTCCTGTTCCCCCTACTCCTCTGGTGCCTCCAGTTTTGTTGCCACCAGAGATGAACTTTATCTACAATTTCTAGCTATTAGGACCCCCTACTTATGATGGTAGAGCTAATTCATGGCTTTGGACGATTGGGTTATAGCGATCGAGGAGATTTTCTCATACTCAGGGATTTTTACCGACCAGAGAGTGATGGTCGTTGCTTACCAGTGGAAGGGTCTGGCAAAGAGCTGGTGGTTAAGAGAAAAGGAGAACCTTAAGGACGGATGTTCATGGGAATCCTTTAAGGAGTTATTGCTGAGGAAGTTTATGCCTTCGGTCGAGCAAGACCTCTTGATGAATAATTTTTTGCATTTAAAGAAAAGACAACTTATAGTGAGTGAGTATGAAGTGGAGTTCAGTAAATTGAGTTGGTTTGCCCCGGATCTGGTATCCACTGAATCTAGTAGAGTTAAGCATTTTTGGGTGGTCTTAGGAATGACATCCAACAACTGACTAGTGCGTATGGATCTGAAAGTTATGCTGAAGTAGTAGAAGCAGATCTAAAGGTCGAAGCGATCAAAAATGCTAAGAATCGAGGCCAGCAGATGAGGAATATTAGAGGAAGTCTAATGAGGGTAAGAACTCTCGGGAATCTTGTTCTGCTTCAAAGAAAAGAAGCAAGGAAGTGTGTAGTTTCTATGGCCTGTCGGGCCATTGATGGTAAAAATCGTCTCACAGACTACAATCCGAATAGGCAAGTGTACCTATCGTTTTATAGTATAGTGATAAAAATATATCAAGGTCGTATAAAAACTCGGGGCAGGCAAGTACTATTACTAACAATGACTCTATTATCCTACAGAACGATTTTTTAGTTTGAAAATTAAAATAAACTAAACTTAAAGAGAAATAAACTATTACGAGAAAAGAGTGCTCGATCTACGATTCACTTTGAAATAAAATAACGGAATAAATTAGTTTAGCATTTGTAAATCTATTAAGACCGTGACGGATCCGATATTAGGACGTAATCTCGCTAGAGCATTAAATCCCCTAACTTGTAGACGCTTTGACTGAAATCTCTTTACAAGTCAAAATGGCCTAAAGTCGCATTATCGAAGTGACTCGCACTATTGGATTTGACTCCAATCCGGAGGATTTACGTCATCCTATCTCTAGGGTTGCATTCAACTCCTTCCTTCCTTGATTGATCTTTCATAATCATGAGCCTCTCGGCTACTCAAATATGAGATCAGAATCTACTACTGTATACTAGCAATACGGAGTCGATACGAGTTAAATCAAGGAAGGATCAAAAATAGAAAAATACAAATCCAAACATAAAATAAAAGATACGTTATTTCATCGCAAAGATTATCGCGATCGGGCACAAAAACTATTTAGCAAAGCATAGTAAGAAAGAAGACCAAAATAAAAGAAAGAGAAAATGTTTTCATTGATAAAAAAGAGGGGTACATGATAATAGAAAGAGAGAATCTTATATTATCAAAACAAAAGAGATTACACTAAAAACTTAACAAGGAAATAAGAAAACAACTCTCACTTGCTCTCTACAAAATCTACTACAAAAGATTCCCTAAACTACTTTTTTTTCTTCAAGAGGCAAGGGATCCTTTATATAGGAGAGGAGGAAGGATCTAGAATGAAAACGAAGAGGAGAAGCCAAGGGGAGTGGCCGGCCACATGAAGAGGGATGGTGCATACATGAGTTTAAATGAGGGGAGAGAGAATGGAAGGATTCATGTATTTTAATAAATGGAAGGAGTGAGAGGAGGCTACATGCATGCATTGTATTTTAGGAAAATGAAAAGAAAATATAAAATAGAAAAGGGGGGAATGAATGAGGAAGTGTGGAGAAGAAAATAATAAAGGGGAGAGAGAGATGGGAGGCCGGCCACATGGAGGGGAAAAATGCATGCATGCAAAATAGTAAATGATGGAGAGAGAGAAGAGGAAGGTGGCAAGGTGCATGCATGCATGTGGTCGGCCAAGCATGGGCAAAAATGGGCTATTTGGGCTGCTTGTAGGGCTTGTTAGTGGGCTCGGGTAGACTAGGTGGCTGCTCCAAAGTTGGACTGCATCATGTAGGGCTCGGGTAGCACCATGGGCTGCTTGTTGGCTCGGGTAGGGGCTTGTGGGCTGCATGAAGGCATGAGGACTGCTCTTAATGTGGCCGAGCTGCATGGTGGGCTGAAAAAAGAGGCCGGGCTTGAACCTACACATAACAAGATAAAACAAACATTAAAAACTTTAAAACACATAACATATCATGATATTAAATTAAACTAAACATAATAATTCATACTATTAACTAGTTTCAAAAATTAAACAAAATAAACTTAACATTAAACATAATATTAATTAAACTATAACAAAGATAATAAAACTTATAAATAAAACTAAACATACCAATACCATAAAATATAAAATAACAACAATACATATAATAAAACTATAAATTCTTATATTATAATAGTAACAACACAACAACATCATAACTAGCATAAAAACACAAAATTATAATAAAACTTAGGAATTTTGACTACTTAATTACCCCCAAAAAGGATGACTAAAACAAATCATCAAACTCCCCCATGCTTAGGATTTTTCTATTCTAGAGCAAAAGGAAGAGAAATATTTATAAGACATTATAAAATTTTCAATTAAACTAAAAATATATTTACTTCAAAATCTAGCCAAAATAAAAATTTAGGGATTTACGAATTAAGTCCTAAATTATGAAATTAAAGTGAAAAGAGAGAAATATTTAGCTAAAAATTCTCTAATGAATTAACTAGCACTCAAAATGGAGTAAAGTGCAAACAAGGTTAGATTGAAATTATAAAAAACCATAACTTGAAAGAAACTTAAGGAAAAATTGCAACCTACTACTTATGCTCTCCTAATATTTTAATTTAAAAACTAAGACAATAATATTGGCTAAGGGGTTTTGGGAGGAAATTAACATGAAGAGGTCTTTGATTTGAGGTGATCATCATTATTTTTTCTTCACACCCCACATAATTTTTTTAAAATATATATATGTAATACCAGAAATTGATAGACTAACATCCTATCACTTCCCACGACATATATGAACTCTTAACTCCTCTCTTCATTTTTGGGTTGCATATGTGTACCAGAGAATAAGGAACTTACATCTCCTTATTCCAATGACATATGATCTAACAATAAAAAAAGAGAATTAGGGAAGGATAAGGAGTTAAACAAGATTTTAGAAAATAAACTAAAATACTAGAGATCAACTACTAGTAGATTGAGATTTCCTAAGAATCTAAAAGCATGAAGTAATAATAATTAGAATCCAAAATTGTTAAGCCAAATTACTACAAAATTGAAACTATTTAAAATAAAAGAGAAAAAATGCTAAATAAATTACTCTAAGCAAATTAAAATTATAAGATGATCTTTAAAACTAAATCACTAAAAACTATATTTACCTAAACATGATGAAATAAAAGATTAGCAAATAAAAAGGTAATGCTTATAAAATAACTCAAACTAAATTTCTGAAAATAACAAAAAGCTAAGCATGAGGTTTATTATTTTATTGATTTTTCTAAGATTTTTTTCATTTTTTTTTGGGATTTCTAAATATGATCTTTTTTTTGGAATTTTGATTTTTCTAATTTTTTTGTGGGTTTTTTGTAAGGCTACGTAGAAGTAGTACTAAAAAAACTTAATAAACTATACTAAACACATTTTTTTTGTATAAATTTAAAACAATTTTTTTTTTGAAAAGAAAGAAATAAAACAACTAAACCCTCCCCCATGCTTGAATTTTGCATTGTCCTCAATGAAAAATAAAAATAAGAAAGAAGAAGGAAGAAGAAAGGGGAGGGGGGATGCAATAAAGTAAATAAAAAAAAGAAAACGACTTCCCCGGAGTCGTAAGGCCAAATGCAGATGTCGCTCCCCCATGCTTAAGCTGGACACCGGCTCAGGCCTAAGGAAGAGAGGAAATGATGGAGCCAAACGAACCGCCGGGGTGTTATTCCTGCAAAACAAAACAAAAAGAAAAAGAGAAAAAAATGATAAGCAAGGGGTGCCTCCCAAGAGCGCTCTTTGTTTAACGTCGTCTGAGCCCGGCGTTATTTGTTAGCTAAATGGATAATAAAAATTAAGGTGAAGTGGTAACTCCCTAAGTATGCGCTTAGGGGAGTAAATCAAAAAAGAAGAAGAATTGAAGAATCTAATGTAGGGTATATCCTTGAGATTCGTTACGGAGGCCACGATGACGCTTATGACACGATCTACGCTCTCTAACCCACACGCTAACAAAAACGCAGCCACAACAATTATTTTATTTATCGTTCGCGCTAACAATACGGATCGACGTTCCGCAAATAGATCGAATGTTGGCTATAGGCCAAATTCTTTCCGGCTAAATGGGATAATCTTGATCCCGAACGAGCTTTTGGGTTGTACCAAAATAGATCCACCAAGAACAAACGATTCGAAAGATGGTAGGATCTATCCCAACAAAAAGAAAGCGAGGATTGCCAATCCTCTTAAGAATCTTTCGAAAATCCAAACGAAAAATACCGATCTATTATTTGATTAACCGCGAAGAAAAACAAATCGGAAAATAACGCAAAATTCGTCCACCACAAGAACTATCTAGAGAAAAAAAACTCTTGGTAGAAATTTTCGTTACCCCTCTCGAAATTGTAGATCCGCGATGCGTGGATCCACCAAGTTTTATCGCTCCTCCATTGAAAGTCCACGGGAAACGTGCTACGGATGATGAACGTGCTAATCTCCTTCACTACACGCCGTGGAGGGATCCCTAACTTCTTTCCTTGCAAGGCAACCTCTCATGCATGGGCCGAATTTTCCTTGGAGAGAAATGATCTCGGTTGGCCGAGAGCAAGAGGGGAGGATGTTGGCCGAGCACTAGAGAGAAGGGGGGCGGCCGAGAGCAATAAGGGGAGAGGTGGTGGTCGAGCACTAGAGAGGAGGGAGCCTTGGGGCCGGCGACTTGGAGGAAGGAAGAAAGAGGGGGGGGGGCTAGGAGAAGAAGAGGGGGAAGAAATAAGGTTTAGCAATTTCAAATTTTGATTTCAATATTAGTCTACCATCAAATGACAAGTTTAAGGCCTTATATAGGCTTACATCTCAAAGCAAATAACAAGTGGCTAAAGGCACACCACATAAAGAAAATGCAGAAATTAAATAATGTTTTTTAAAGAGCCATCATGAAACGGCTATTAGCACACCAAAACTAAAATATCAAATATGAGTCTTGTTGCGAGGGCGAAGCTTGTAGCCATGACCGCTACGACGTCGCACGTCCTTTGCCTGCACATCTTCAACATAGTCATTCCCAAGTTGGCCGTCATGGTGGTCGTCGCCATCACCGTTGCCATCATCGTCGCCATCAATCCTCCGCCGCTCAAAAGAACTCATCTCCGATGAGCAGTCTGAAATATAACGGCGTATGAGGTCCGCGTCAAGAAGATCCACCTGTGCAGCAGAGAGCCAAGAGTCGTCCGAAGCCGGACGACCATGCCAACGAACCAAAAACCTGTGAATGTTGCCATCGGGAGTGGGAAACACATCATCCTGCAAAATCCTGTCAGGCAAGAAATCTGTCCGGGGAAACCTCGGAAAAGCGTTAGGTGAAGCAGAAAAACAAGTTTCATCATCAATAGACGGCATACCTCCCGTAGAATTCGAAGGAAAAAGAGATCCAGAATTGAGCTCACCCCCACCCCATTAGATTGTATAGTGGAATTATTAAACGGAGAGACAGACAGTTCAGGTGGTGGAGCAACAAAAAGCGTTAAATCCGAAATGTTAAACACAGGGGAGATTCCCCAATCAACGGGTAATTTTAACAAATAAGCATTTTCGCCTAATTTCTTCAAAATTCGAAATGGACCGGCTTTCTTGTTCGCTAATTTTTGTATGGTTCCCGAAGGCATCCGTTCAGGGATAAGACGAACCATAACCAAATCGCCAATGTTCAAGGAGACTGTTCGCCTATGTACGTTAGCATTCGATTGATAGATAGAATATTGCTTAGCTAACATCTTGCCAATGTGCTCATGGAGAATGTGAACGTGTGAAGCAAAGTCCTGTGCAAATTTACTTGACTTAAAAGAAGGCGGTAACAGAACCAAGTCAAGAGGCACTGGCGCCTTATAACCATGCACTATCTCATTCGGAGACAACCCAGTGGACCTGTTCTTAGAATTATTGTACGCTAGTTGAGCATGCGGAAGAATAAGATCCCACATACCTTTATGTTCGCCCACTAAACAACTAAGTAACCCGCCCAAGCTACAGTTGACAACTTCCGTTTGCCCATCCGTTTGGGGATGATAGGCCGACGAAAACATAAGTTTAGTGGCCATGAGTTTCCAGAGTGTCTTCCAAAAATAACTTGTAAATTTTACATCCCTATCACTCACTATCGTCTTGGGAACACCTCGATGTGCCACGACCTCCTTGAAATATAATTTTGCTACATTGGATGCATCGTAGGTATTATTACTAGCGATAAAATAGGCCATTTTGGAGAAACGATCTACTACGATAAGAATAGAATCGTGACATCTCAATGTCATGGGTAAACCCAAAATAAAGTCCATGCTGACATCTTCCCATGGTACCGATGGAATCGGAAGTGGAGTGTAAAGACCCGCGTTGGTCTTGTTCCCCTTTGCTAGTTGACAAATACGACAACTTCCTACGATTTTGTTGACCATGGGTCTGAGGCCCGGCCAAAAGAATTTATCCTCTACGAGTGTTATCGTTTTGTCTCTACCAAAATGTCCGCCTAGCCCTCCGCTATGTAACTCCCATATGATAAAATGTCGTAATGATGAGCGGGGAATACATAGTTGCAAATGTTTAAATAAGTATCTGTCACGGATATAGTACGCCGAAATGGTGGTAGGGGAATTGTCCTGAGTGGCGAGATAAATTTCCTTAAAGTCTGGGCATTGGACATATTCATCTTTAATCCTGTCAAATCCTATAACTGACACTTCCATGGTAGTTAGTAATAAGGTGACCCTACTTAACGCATCCGCCACACGATTTAATGTACCCTTCAGATGCTTGATAATGAAAGTGTACTCCTGTAGGTATGAAATCCATTTAGCGTGCCATGGGCTAATCTTATTTTGAGAATTAACAAATTTGAGGGCCTCATGGTCCGATAATATCACAAATTCTTTTGATATAAGGTAATGTCGCCAATGTTGGAGACAATGAATCACGACATAGAATTCGCGATCATAATTCGAATAGTTTAACTTTGGGCCGGCTAGTTTCTCGCTAAAATATCCTAGCGGATGTCCCTCTTGACTTAATACTCCTCCGATTCCTATCCCCGATGCGTCGCATGATAGTTCAAACACTTTACTAAAATCCGGTAATCGTAATAAGGGGGCTTCAGACATCCGTTCCTTAATCGTTTGGAAAGCACTAGTGGCCGCTTTAGTCCAACTAAATTCTCCATTCTTCATACATTCAGTGATGGGAGCCATAATACTACTAAAATTCCGAATAAATCTTCGGTAAAACGTGGCCAACCCGTGGAAACTTCGAACTTCCCTTATATTCTTGGGCTCCGGCCATTCTTTAATTGCTTGAACCTTATTTGGATCCACATGAATGCCATCCGAACTCACGATGTATCCTAAGAACTCTACGGAAGACACACCGAATGCGCATTTTTTTAGGTTAATAAATAAATTCTCTTTGCGCAATATGGTAAGGATTGTTCTTAGGTGAGTTTCATGATCCCCCGGAGAAATGCTAAATACCAAAATGTCGTCGAAATAGACCACTACAAATTTTCCCATGTAGGGTTTAAAGACTTGGGTCATCAATCGCGAAAATGTACTCGGTCCATTGGTAAGTCCCTCTCCAAGTACTAGCCATTCATAGAGACCATCCTTAGACTTAAATGCCATCTTCCATTCGTCTCCCTCCCGTATTCGTATTTGATGATAACCGCTCTTAAGATCCAATTTAGAGAACACGGCGGCTCCTGATAACATATCTAGTAAATCATCCAAACGGGGAATGGGGAACCGATACTTGACAGTTATTTTATTTATAGCCCGATAATCGACACACAATCGCCACGTTTTATCTTTCTTCGGGACTAACAAGGCAGGGACGGCACAAGGACTTTTACTATGACGTATAAATCCTTTCGCTAATAAATCTGAAATTAATTTTTGCAACTCCTCATGTGAGGAGGGATTGAGTTAGTAATGGGGCTGATTCAGCAACGAAGAAACCGGGACAAAATCTATCTCATGTTGGATATCACGCATAGGTGGCAATTGAGGTGGTAAGTCCACCGGGTAGACATCCTTATACTCTTCTAAGAGAGTTCGAAGGGATAACGGGAGGCTCGCTAATGAGGGTGCATCCTCCTTAGCTTGTAGACAAACTAGAG
The DNA here is from genome assembly GCA_039513925.1 of Platanthera zijinensis. NCBI lineage: Eukaryota > Viridiplantae > Streptophyta > Magnoliopsida > Asparagales > Orchidaceae > Platanthera > Platanthera zijinensis. The sequence continues at coordinate 134,396,280 of CM077083.1, forward strand.
CGTAGATAACGCCATCCATGAAAGTCTCACGCTCTAACTCTTTCCTACTTATCAGACTTATCGTTTTCTTTTCTACCGGCACAATGGTATCTTTGGACGCAGGTGACGGATCCTTGGGCGACGAAGGTTACAAAACAATGGTCTTACCATTGAATTTGAACTCATAAGTGTTGGCTCGTCCAAAATGAGTCACGTCATAATCATAAAGCCAAGGTCGTCCTAATAAAACATGACACACGTCCATGGGGATTACGTCGCACCACACTTTACGCTATTGACGTCTTATTTACCCACGCGATTTTATAAGGATGTGGGTGCGGTCCGGTGACTAAATGCATGCGTGCGATGGCATTTTCCGAAACGACGTTCATGCAACTACCGCTATCAATAATCAGTTTGCACCATTTTTCACCGCATTTAAAATTTAAGGTAAATATATTTGTCCGGTTATACTCATCCAACGCTCGCGGTGTGGCCAAAATACATCTCATCACCATCATGTAAGAATCGTCCTCAATGTCACTTGGCTCGGCATCAGATTCTTCTGCCGCTCCATAGACGATATCGGCAGGCTCAGACGTGGAGTCTAATAGGGCTAACGGTTTGCTCTTCGTGGGGCACTCACTAGCGTAGTGCCATTGGATTCCGCAAGAGTAACACGTGGCATTAGTCTTGCTAATTCGTCCTATTGGTACTCGCTCACCGGTGGGGTTTCTATTATTCCTAGCGGTAATGATAATGGATTCCGAATCCGTGGATCGATACTTTCCCTTGTCTCGCGTGGAGGAAGATGGATGCGGTCCTAAGAGGGACTTTCCCTTCTGAAAGTTTCGCCCTTTGACTTTGTAGGCGTTGTGTTTTTCAATATCCAAGGCGGCATTGAATGTGGTGTTAAGGTCCGTGTGACCATAACGCAAGAGCTTGCCTTGAATGTCCGAGTTGAGTCCCTTACGAAATCGGGAGAGTGTGACTTCGGGCATCTCACGAACATCACAACGCACCAACATATCCTTAAGTTGTCTCATGTATTCTACTACCGAAGCGTTACCTTGACGAAGTGAGGCTAAGTCGTCGAACATTTGTGTCCGGTGATAAGTGGGAACATATTGGTCGTGGAGAAGTGCTTTCATGGCAGCCCACCCAATTGGGGGTACTCCATTAACCGTACCTAATCGTCTCTCTTCGTTCAACCAGTATGTCTTAGCCCTTCCTAGTAGTTTCATCCGTTCAACCTTCACTTTCTCAACGTCCATCAGGTCGTGCCATTCAAAATAGCACTCGATTCCCATGATCCAGTCTAGGAATAGCTGGGGCTCTCCCATACCATCATATGAGGGTGAGTCTATTTTTACGGCCCTAGTTACGTCGAACTCATAATGACCTCGAGGGGTACTCATCATCCTGATCACGTGGGTGATTTTGTCTTTCCTCTCGTTGGTTGGCAGCCGGGGGTTGGGTATCCGGTCGGTTTCTTCCAACGCCGTTGTTTCGGGGTGCCGCTTGGTTTACAGCGAGCCATTCAATTAACTGTGTCAGTGCGTCAAACCTAGCGTTAAAATCTTCTCGTAGCACGGCGATCGTGGCCGGAGCATGCTCATCACCTTGGTTGTTTGCGATGTGTGAGGTGGAGGGAAGATATTCCGTGCCCAGCCTAGTGCGCATGAACGAACGGGACAAACAACAATTTTGACCTGAATTAAATTACACGTTTGAATTTTTTTTGACACAAAACAATTGAGCAACAGGAAAAACTTTTTCAGACTTTTTTTCTTAGAAAAATGAGGAGAAAATTCAGAATTTTTTTGTAATTTTCTGCAGGAAATTTTTTTTTTGTGTTTTACTAATTGCAGCCCAACTATGTAAAATTCAGTTTTGAAGTGATTCGTAACGGAAGTGCACACCCTAGTGAACGAGGATATCCCTAGGTAAAATGAAAGGATGGTCTCGATTGTGAAATCAACACAACCTCCCTCTAATACCAAATTGATGTAGGATATATCCTTGAGATTCGTCACCGAGGCCACGATGACGCTTATGACACGATCTACGCTCTCTAACCCACACGCTAACGAAAACGCAGCCACAACAATTATTTTATTTATCATTCGCGCTAACAATACGAATCGTCGTTCCGCAAATAGATCAAATGTTTGCTATAGGCCAAATTCTTTTTGGCTAAATGGGACAATCTTGATCCCGAACGAGCTTTTGGGTTGTACCAAAATAGATCCACCAAGAACAAACGATTCGAAAGATGGTAGGATCTATCCCAACAAAAAGAAAGCGAGGATCGCCAATCCTCTTACGAATCTTTCGGAAATCCAAATGAAAAATACCGATCTATTATTTCATTAACCGCGAAGAAAAACAAATCGGAAAATAACGCAAAATTCATCCACCACAAGAACTATCTAGAGAAAGAAAACTCTTGGTAGAAATTTTCGTTACCCCTCTCGGAATTGTAGATCCGCGATGCGTGGATCCACCAAGTTTGATCGCTCCTCTGTTGAAAGTCCACGGGAAACGCGCTACGGATGATGAACGTGCTAATCTCCTTCACTACACGCCGTGGAGGGATCCCTAACTTCTTTCCTTGCAAGGCAACCTCTCATGCATGGGCCGAATTTTCCTTAGAGAGTGATGATCTCGGTTGGCCGAGAGCAAGAGGGGAGGATGTTGGCCGAGCACTAAAGAGAAGGGGGGCGGCCGAGAGCAATAAGGGGAGAGGTGGTGGCCGAGCACTAGAGAGGAGGGAGCCTTGGGGCCGGCAGCATGGAGGAAGGAAGAAAGAGGGGGGGGGGGCGGCAGCTAGGAGAAGAAGAGAGGGATGAAATTAGGTTTAGCAATTTCAAATTTTGATTTCAATATTAGTCTACCATCAAATGACAAGTTCAAGGCCTTATATAGGCTTACATCTCAAAGCAAATAACAAGTGGCTAAAGGCACACGACATAAAGAAAATGCAGAAATTAAATAATGTTTTTTTAAAGAGCCATCATGAAATGGCTATTAGCACACCAAAACTAAAATATCAAATATGAGTCTTGTTGCGAGGGCGAAGCTTGTAGCCATGACTGCTACGACGTCGCACGTCCTTTGCCAGCACATCTTCAACATAGTCATTCCCAAGTTGGCCGTCCTGGTGGCCATCGCCATCACCATTGCCATCACCGTCGCCATCAGATTCACACCGACATGCGGTTGAAACTTCAAGGGAATGACGCCCGAAAATGAACGGACGGAGTTATAGAAGAACTCCGCCGTATGTAAAGCGGGAAAGAAGGGGTCGTCAAAAGAAGAAGAAAAAAAAGAAGAAGAAATAGAAAGAGGAATAAAAGAAGGAGAAGAAGAAATTGCATCATCAGAAATTTCATAAGGGGAAGAAGAGGCTTGTGAAATTTCGGGAGAGGAAGGGGCAGAAAGAACTAAAGGAGCGTCGTCAAAAATAAAAGAAGAAAAAGAAGACTCGCTAAAACTACAAAAATTTAGAACAGTTGAAAATTGAAGTGAAAGGGAATCACCAACGTCTTCAGAAGGAGAAATATGAGACGTCTCATCATCCTCAACGGGTAATAAGCACACCGGACTATCCATAGAGGTGTCTTCCAAAGGAGGAAGGAAACAATCCGGGATATCCGAATAGTTATCCTCCTCTAGAGGAAAAAGACAAGCTGGGATATCCGGTGACTCATTACATGAAGAAATGGGAGGAGACGAAGAAGAAGACGAAGAAAAAGAAGCGGCCTCGCGAGAAAGATAATCCATAATGGTCTTGAAATGCGAATTTGTATTATTAATAGAAGTTTGCAATTCAAGATACCCATTATCGATAGAATTAAAATTAAAATTTGGGGGCGCTGCGCTTTGCGGGGCAAAATCATAAGAAAAATACGGGTTTCCTGCCTCTCAAGTAGGATAAAAATTGGAGTAAGGGTCAAATTGACCATTTTGACCTTCCCCAGAAAATTTAAATCAAAAGAGGGAGGGGTTCCCGAAAGACATTCAGAATAAAAGTGGTCGGGCGACCCGCAAAAAGCGCAAAAATATGACGATTCCATAAAAAAAATGTTACCAAAAAGAAAAAGAAAAATTAATAATTTTTTTTATTTGTTTTTTTTAGATATATATATTTTTTGAAAAATAGATTTTTTTAGTCGATTGGCTTTCGAACTTCCCAAGGGCTACCCGGTGAAGGGTTCGCAAGGTACTAGGTAAAATGGTGGCGCTTAAAGCCCCTTACCCTTTTCGAGAGATTTTAGGTTGGGTAGATATTAGATGATGTGGGTAGATATATTATAATAATAATAATATATATATATATATATATATTAGTACTAGTAATAAATTCGATGCTTTCGTAATATTGCCAAAAATGTCCCCGGCAACGGCGCCAAAAACTTGATGGTAAAAATCGTCTCACAGACTACAATCCGAATAGGCAAGTGTACCTATCGTTTTATAGTATAGTGATAAAAATATATCAAGGTCGTATAAAAACTCGTGGCAGGCAAGTACTATTACTCACAACGACTCTATGATCCTACCGAACGATTTTTTAGTTTGAAAATTAAAATAAACTAAACATAAAGAGAAATAAACTATTACGAGAAAAGAGTGCTCGATTGACGATTCACTTTGAAATAAAATAACAGAATAAATTAGTTTAGCATTTGTAAATCTATTAACACCGTGACGGATCCGATATTAGGAAGTAATCTCGCTAGAGCATTAAATCCACTAACTTGTAGATGTTTTGACCTAAATCTCTTTACAAGTCAAAATGGCCTAAAGTCGCATTATCGAAGTGACCCGCACTATTGGATTTGACTCCAATCCAGAGGATTTACGTCATCCTATCTCTAGGGGTGCGTTCAACTCCTTCCTTCCTTGAGTGATCTTTCATATTCATGAGCCTCTCGGCTACTCAAATATGAGATCAGAATCTACTACCGTATACTAGCAATACGGAGTCGATATGAGATAAATCAAGGAAGGATCAAAAATAGAAAAATACAAATCCAAACATAAAATAAAAGATACTTTATTTCATCGCAAAGATTATCGCGATCGGGCACAAAAACTATTTAGCTAAGCATAGTAAGAAAGAAGACCAAAATAAAAGAAAGAGAAAATGTTTTCATTGATAAAAAAGAGGGGTACATGATAATAGAAAGAGAGAATACTATATTATCAAAACAAAAGAGATTACACTAAAAACTTAACAAGGAAATAAGAAAACAACTCTCACTTGCTCTCTACGAAATCTACTACAAAAGCTTCCCTAAACTACTTTTTTTTCTTCAAGAGGCAAGGAATCCTTTATATAGGAGAGGAGGAAGGATGTAAGACCCCCATTTTTTTTCTTTTTCAACCACCGGGGTCTTAGGCCCAGAACCGCCGCTTTGCGGTGACTCCTTCACGTCCTGAAGGGTCATCACCACAAGGCGCCGATTCTGCCGGCCAATTCGATCACAGAAAAGTAGCACAATTATTGAAGTAAGAACAATGCAGTCCACAATAATAAATCACATGTAAATAAGATAAAATCTCCACGAAGAGAGTGTCCACAGAAATCATCAGAGTACTATAAATACGGGCTTATGCCCGGTACAAAATGTCCTCACTACAAGTCTCTCATGCGGAAGCGAAAACAGAAACTACTCAAGGTCGAGACTCACGGTCCCGGCTGTGTGAACTCCGGAGCTAGACTGCCCCATCTCTAGGCGCACCGATCTCTGGGGCTGCTCCTCCATGCTGGGCTCCACGATCCCCTAAATGATGTGGTTCGAAAACCGTTAGTCATAAAGACTAAGCCCTATCATCCCCTACCACTTCCCTCATGGCTCCTAGGTACCGAGCGGGGAGGAAGAAAGGGAAGGACATGATGGTAGAGATAAATCAAGAAACAGGTGACTGTGGACTTAATCTAGCAAGTTGTATCCGGTGAGCAGTTAATATGATTGTTATAATAGGTCTAGCAATAATAAAAGCAATTATATGAATTTAAACCTTCACTTATGCGAGAACACATAAGCAAAAGGGGTCTTTTGCAAGGCTCCCATCGTATAGAGTGTCCCATACCACTTATACGTTGGGGTGTCGGTTATCAAACAGCAATGGTTGTTATATATTGAAATTAAACTTTGATTTATAAGCTTGCCCACACAAGCTTATAGACCAAGGGGTCGTTTTGCAGGTCCTAATGTATAAGCGTCTCATACCACTTATACTTTAGGTGTCAGGGTTAAATGAATCGATTATGCTATGACATGCTAGTGGGTATGATGAAACATGCAAGTGCAACTCACACACCCGACTCTGTGCACACAGACCTTTAGTTCCCCCTTTCGGAGCCGTTACCTCCCAGGATACCTCCGTAGTGGCAGACGGAAGCGGTGGGTTGGGCCTCGCCCACCTCAAAACCAGTAAAAGCACCACTGGTCTGACCTATCGTACGCCTCAACGCTTGGTGCTCTAAGCGGACGCCTGCGTACTCTTGCCGGCTGGCGCACCGGACTTCTGTTTGCGAAGTGATAACCACCTCGCCGAGTCAACGATATTGGTGTCGGTGCAATCGAACTCCCCGATATCGAAAAACCCACCACCTTAACTTTTCCTATCTTATGCACATGCAAGTTTATTCGTAAACACACAAAACCGAGCCGAAGCTCCCCGGACCAAACGTCCGTCTCCAACCAACCGAGCCGAAGCTCCCCGGACCATCCCGTCCGTCTCTTAACCAACCGAGCCGAGGCTCCCCGGACCCAAACGTCCGTTTCCAAATCACCCGAGCCGAAGCTCTCATCAATCTTCCTGTGCCAACAGTTTTTGTGAAAAGTGCAATCCTAGTTACTAAGTTACTCTTGCCAGTTTATTATTACAGTTTACGTTAGCCCAGGACTGCCCCCGGTATTCCCCGTGAAGGGCTCTCAAAGGGCACTAGGAACCAAGACGGCGGCATTACGGCCCGAAGTTCCCTTTCGCAAGGCACTTATTGTTATTGGTTGATCTCCCTTAACCCGATTCCCTTCTCATATTTCCTTAGACTATCCTAGGGTGATTTTTAACCTTCCTCTCTTCGGGAAAAGCGATCTTTCGCCCAACCCGAGCACCTCTTAACTCTAGCTATCACCACTTCTCACCACTCTTTATATCTTCCTATTGTGATTTCCTCCACCATTGCCCACCCAGACATTATAATTAGCTCCAGTGCCTTCCTCAGATCATGTCCTATTGCATTTCACAAATTGCTATATGCAGACCGACCTAGGCTACATGTCGAACCGGTTATGCAATGATCCATTTCTCATCCAAATGCCCTAAATTATTTACTGGAGACTTACCATGATATAAATGACCTAAGTCCAGAAAATGGAAATTTTCCTAATTTATTTGGCATTTAATTAAATTCCTCGAAAATCCCAAGGGCTACCGGTTTGAACATTAACTACCCTAAGTTCTCATGCAAGATGTCTAGAAAATTTATGATAAATACTAGGTTATCTCAATAGGTTAAATCCTAAGTATCATAATTTTTCTATCATTAAAAGGGCATGAAAACTATTTTAGAAATAATCTCTAACTTCTGTTGTTTATGAATCAAGTACAGAAAATATTCTTCCAAAAATTATAAATAATTTATGCCATGCAGATAAAGGCCTATAATTAGCACTGGCCAAGTTTCATAATTTTCCAGCAAGAATTTTATCCATAATTAATTTTTAAACATAAAAGCCCTTTCTATCATCTGTGAATAAAGTACTAGATTTACTCAACATAAAATTCTATGAAAATCCAGGGATCAATGGTCTGCTAGTCGAGATCTAAATCCAGAATTTTAACTGATTATAATTAATTTAAAGCCTCCAAATAATTGAAACAACAAATCAGGCAAATAATCCTTTAACACATGAAGTATAATATTTATCAATCATAAAATTCCAGGTAAATTATTATAAGTCTAAAACATCCTAAAACTCCCTCCTCCCGAGTTTCATAATTTTTGGATTAGATTTAGTACTTAAAATAACTAAATTACATATTTATCCTAAACCAAAATCTCAACTTCCGAGGTACCTAATTACCTCCAATTCCTTCACTATTTCAACCAGAGGGTTTTCATCATATCATCCCCCTCTCCTCCAAATTTCAAGGGCATACAAGAGCTTTTGCTCCTATGTCCTTCACAAACCTCAAACTCCCACCCATTGGATTTGAGCCAATCTCTTAGGGTAAAAAACACCCTAATCCACACCATGTTACCCAAGAGGGTAGACATAGACTCAACAAATCAGTGGCCACAACATCAGCCTCTTTTGAGGAGATTTGTCCACTCCATTTCCAATTGTACTTCTCCCCAAAGTACCCCTCACCAAGACCTATCTAGGACTTGATACTTCCCTATTCAAAACTCGACCAATCGAGTTGAAATTTTGTACAAATCTTAATATTGATGCCAGGGACCACCTCCCAAAATTTGGGAGAGTTTGGACTTAGTTTCATCTCCTAATTAATTTTATAATGTTTATTAAAATTTTACAAAAACTTTAGGCAAAAGTTCTCCAAAAATTCTCATTTTTGGACAGCCTTTCGATATACAATTTATAGATCTCCAGTCCAAATTTCAAGTCATTTGGACATGTTATGAACCGTGGGCAACCATTTCAATTTCTGGTTAGCCTAGGTCTTGATCCCACCAAAATGAGTGCTGTGGTCAAACCACTCACCCAAATTGAATAAAATCAATTTTATATTAAAGTAGACCCAGAGGGCTACAACGTTTGTGACTGGTCATTTTTCCTAATTCGGCCTCTAAGTGCCTCGTTTTGCAGCCTCAAAATACATTCAAATAACCTATTTTTCCATTATGTAATATATAATAATCTATGGATTATAATATTGATTCTACTGTTCATCTTCTTCATGAACCCGAAAACAGACAAGAAAAACCATTTTTCCTGTAAGCATTCCGTGATCCGTCGTCGGCCGTTCGGTCACTTCCCTGGCCAGCCACCACCACCACCACCTCCGTTGAGGCGACGGCTATCGGTCGGCGGTGGTTTGGCCGCCGGAGGTGGCGATTTCCGGCGAACTCAAAAATATCTTTTTCATGGTTTTCCATGAAAACGAGAGATGAGTCCGGCTCCATTGAGCGCGAACTTCCTTTCTAAGAATCCTAAGATCTACCCATGAAAGAGAAAGAGCAGAGGAGGACCTTGTTCGCGGTTTGAAGACGAGAAGAACGACGGGGTGCCATGGCGCGGTGGTGGCGTTGCTGAACTTCTCCTACAACAAGAACAAGGATCTGATCCGATTACTTGAGCGTGTAACCTTCTCCTCTTGGCTCAAGTGGGCTTTTATAAGTCAGAAAGTGGGAAGATGAATGGGTAAAGCCTTAATGGCCATGAAGGCTCCTCCCCTTAACGCTTCGGTTACAGTGAAGGGATAAGAAACGGTGAAAACTGAACAGGCGTGTCCAGCTGGCGGCTTCCTATTGGACCATATCCTCCTCATTTATTATATAATTACAGAAGGAAAACGGTCTGAAATTACTCCTGGTGTAACTTCCCACACCAGCATTTATTACCACGCGTGTTAGAATAATTTCGGGCCTGAACCGTCGTTTCAGCCAATGTCACGGGCGTGACACATAGGTCACGGGCGTAACAGGCCCGAATAGCCAATTCTAGGTTCGACGATCGTCGAACTGAGATCAACGATCGTCGATGGATGGTCACGGGCGTGACACCTTGGGTCACGGGCGTGACAGGCTCGGATGGTTAGTTATGGGTTGACGATCGTCGATTTGAGATCGACGGTCGTCGAATGGTGGTCACGCCCTGGGTCACGGGCGTGACCTCTAGGTCACGGGCGTGACAAGCCCGAACGGAAGATTTCGAGGTCGACGATCGTCGAATTGAGATCGACGATCGTCGAAGGCTGGTCACGCCCTAGGTCACGGGCGTGACACTCATGTCACGGGCGTGACATGCCCGGGCCGCAAGGTCGACTATCGTCTCACGGCGATCGACGATCGTCGATGGGGTCACGCCCTTAGTCACGGGCGTGACACATTGGTCACGGGCGTGACATGCCCAGGCAGCACGTTCGACGATCGTCTCGTGGAGATCGACGATCGTCGAAGTAGTCACGCCCAAGTCACGGGCGTGACGGGTCGGTCACGGGCGTGACCAACCCGTGACCCGAAAATATTGATCACTTTATTTCAAATTTTGGGCTTCCTAGGGTTTTGTCACAACTAACCGACTCCTAGGGGTCTAGCCGGAAATGGGATGTTACAAAGGATCTAGAATGAAAAGGAAGTGGAGAGGCCAAGGGGGGTGGCCGGCCACATGAAGAGGGATGGTTCATGCATGAGTTTAAATTAGGGGAGAGAGAATGGAAGGATTCATGTATTTTAATAAATGGAAGGAGAGAGAGGAGGCTACATGCATGCATTGTATTTTAGGAAAATGAAAAGAAAATATAAAATAGAAAAGGGGGGAATGAATGAGGAAGTGTGGAGAAGAAAATAATAAAGGGGAGAGAGAGAGGGGAGGTCGGCCACATGGAGGGGAAAAATGCATGCATGCAAAATATTAAATGATGGAGAGAGAGAAGAGGAAGGTGACAAGGTGCATGCATGCATGTGGCCGACCAAGCATGGGCAAAAATGGGCTATTTGGGCTGCTTGTAGGGATTGTTAGTGGGCTCGGGTAGACTAGGTGGCTGCTCCAAAGTTGGACTGCATCATGTAGGGCTCGGGTAGCACCATGGGCTGCTTATAGGCTCGGGTAGGGGCTTGTGGGCTGCATGAAGGCATGAGGGCTGCTCTTAATGTGGCCGAGCTGCATGGTGGGCTGAAAATAAGAGACCGGGCTTGAACCTACACATAACAAGATAAAACAAATATTAGAAACTTTAAAACACATAACATATCATGATATTAAATTAAACTAAACATAATAATTCATACTATTAACTAGTTATAAAAACTAAACAAAATAAACTTAACATTAAACATAACATTAATTAAACTATAACAAAGATAATAAAACTTATAAATAAAACTAAACATACCAATAACATAAAATATAAAATAACAACAATACATATAATAAAACTATAAATTCTTATATTATAATAGTAACAACACAACAACATCATAACTAGCATAAAAACACAAAATTATAATAAAACTTAGGAATTTTGACTACTTAATTACCCCCAAAAAGGATGACTAAAACAAATCATCATCCGTTCGAGAAATGTTTTAAGAGATTGGGAGCTCAAAAGCAAGAGCAGGTGCTACGATTCAGTGTGTTCGAAAAGTAGAACTGCTTTGTGCTTTGTGCAAATGGAAGGGGTGCAATGTTGCCCATTGTTGGGGGTAAGGAGAGGGTCTGCTTTCAGTGCAGATAGAAAGAACATTTCAAGTCGAAGTGCCCGCAGTCTCATCCCACGCTGTAGCCAATTCCACTTCAGGATTTGCCACCACCGCAATATTTGGACAAAGGGAAGGTGAAGCTGAATGTGGTGTCTTTTGAGGAAGCACAGACGTCCACCCAGGTGATCTCAGGTTAGATCCTAACCTAGTTTGTTTTTAGCACATAGTTGTAGTTTCGATGTTGCTCGGTTAATTATGAATGCGATTTTATAGGGAATGTTGAAGCCAAAAATGACCTCCACGAATGTTCACAAACCAGGGTGCAGCCGATGCCTACTTCTCTCAAACCTCGACCCTTGACTGGCTGCTAAGGTCCTAAGACTGACCCAAAGCCTCAGCTGGGAAGTCCCACCTCACACCCTGAAGATCTCTGAGAGCGTCCCCTCCAAAGCCAAATGCTAGGCTGGGAGCTCTTCAGAAAGCACTAGAGTTGGAGAATAATAAAAGCCTGCTTTCCAAAGAGACCTTATGGGTCTATTTATATTCTTCCCTTGACCCGAAAATACTGAAATACCCCTGATGGGTCTGCCAATAGCCAAATCCCGCTGTCAACCCGGGGGCATATAGGTAATTTTTACCCGGGGATAATAAAATAATCTTTTCCTGGACGCTAGGCCCCACCACATGGACCTACTTGGCGAGAACCCCGGGCGAGAAGGCTCTCGCTGAGCCCCAGCTGGGCTCATCTTGGCGAGATCTCCCGCCAAGAGGGTTCTCGCTCTCGGTGGTCTTGATGCCATTGCCGCTGGACGTGGCGTTGAGTGAGTGAAGCTCACTCCATGCCTTCAGTACTTACCACGACATTGAGTGAGTGGAGCTCACTCAACGCCCTCTGCTAACCACGGCGTTGAGTGAGTGAAGCTCACTCAATGCCCTCCGCTGCCAAACGCGGCATTGAGTGAGTAGAGCTCAATCAATGCCCTTTGCTGCCGAATGCGGCGTTGAGTGAGTGAAGCTCACTCAATGCCCTCTCGCCCGCCCCCAGGGAGAGTTCCTTCCGGGCAGAAGCTCTCCTGTCCCGAAGCCTAAAGCTGACTTGAAGACCCGAGCCCCGGCGCGAACGATCTCGCCTACTAATAGGCGGGAGCTCCTTGAGGGCGAGAACTCTGCCCGTCTGCCCTAGGGCAAACTCGGGACCAGCCCAACCCTGACCATTGAAGTCTTAGTCTTCTGGGTCCTACCCAGCGAATATGGGGTTGTACACAATCCCCGCTCTTTTCGAGCTAGCCCTGCGCTCGACAAGACAAGTCCAACCCCAAATTATTCGCTGGATACGTGCCTGCCTGCCAAAGGATTCTTTCGGTGGGCCCTACTTCGGCTATAAATACGTGTTGGACAGGAGACCATAAGCCTTGCCTCTGAACCACTGTTTCCTGACCGAGCTCTCGCCTGTATTTTTTGAGCGAGGCCACCATGTATGCTAAACGCGCTGTCAAGCCACTTTCAAAAGACCTTCAAGACCGGTTAGCCGTTGCCCAAGCACGAGCTCTGGCCAACAGTGCTGCTGTGGCCCCCTGGCTAGCGAGGAAATCTTCCACCACTGATCCTTCCGAGCCGAAGAAGAAGAAAGACAAGAGGAAAGCCAAGGTGGTCCGACGAGACCTTACTCGCGAGAACAGGGATCCACCCTCTCCTACCCAAAATCCCGTGGGGTACCCCTCCCTACAAAAGGTATGCCTTTCGACCACGCCTTCTGAGATGATCGTGCTATAGGACCAATAGCTAACGTGACCTTTCGCAGGAGTCTGCTCCTAATGACGGCGTCGGGTCCCAGCCGACTCCCCCGAACTTGTTAGCTCACCCTCCTGAGGATCAAACGCGGGTTTCGGGGGTAATTCCTCCGGTCGAGACCAGGACGATAGGTACACTTTCTGTCATTTCTCAATGCTTCAATCATGCCCTTTCTCTTCTGAACTGTCTTCTCACAGTGACAGCTTCCGCCGACCCAGGCCTCATCACCCGGGAAGATGAGGCGAGAACTGTTGGACTACCTTCCCCTGTGGCGAATCCCGCCCTGCAAGCGGGAAGGGTGGCTTTTGAACACTCCGCCACTCCCGAGGATGCCGATCAACCTTTGAGAGAAGATAACTCCCCCCATGCTACCGGCCAGGCCGGGATCATTGTGCGCAAGCCATTCCGCCCGGGGAGGGGCAATCCTCTTCACCTTCTTTATGGAACCGATGGGGGGGGGGGGGCGTTCTCGTCTGGCGTCAGTCGACGGTTCTCGCCGGACTGCAGGTATGCGAGACGTTCTTGTCGGCTAATCGTTATGCCTTAACAAATCCTTGGGCGCTCTTTTTGTAGGGGATCCCAGCTCGCGGTCGGGAGCCAACGAGGAGGGAGAAGAAGAAGAAGAAGAAGATGGCGAGGGCTCCCCCCTCCCTTCGTCTGACGAGATAGAGGAAACCCTGAACGACGCCGAGAACGCGAAGGGGCGAAGGAGGAAGATCTCGTCCATTTTGTCCAAGCTTATCCAGCGAGATCGTGCCCATGCTGCCGTGGCAAGAGCATTCTGTGAGTCTTTGGAGCAGAGGCTTGAAGCTCTGGGGCGAGATTTCTTCTTGAGCGAGGCTTCTCGGCCGGGAGGGCCCAACGCCGAGTCTTCGCCATGGAGATGCATCGCGCAGATCCGGGATCAAGCTCGGCGGATTAACCTAGGGTGTACCACCCTGTCATCCTATTTCAATCCGCTGGCGCCTCCAAGGACCAGGCTGCGGGAATGAGGTCGATGGCGCTGGGAACCCTACTAGTTCCCCAGATCTCGCCTTCTCTCTCTATTTAGCCTTCCCTTCAGGCAATTTACCCCTATGTTTGATTGTAATAACGATTATTATTAATTTTATTCAGCTCTAGCCGGTGAGAGTGTGTCATTATCCATATCTTCTTATCTTGTGCTGCGATCTTAAGAATACATGTCAGAACTAGGGTGCTCGCGCCAATTAGACACGATGGCGTGAGATAGGATGCTTGTGCCGCAACAGGGATTCTCGTGCCAAAACTAGGATGCTTGCGCCAATTAGACACGGGTATTGCTCGCTTTTATCCCAAGGGGGGATCGAGGCGTCGCCGACCCAGATCGTGACAGCTGTACTTCACCACTACTTTATCTCTCTATCGGACGGCGCCGTAATGATCACGGTTCCCTATAAATAGAGAAGTCCACCAACCGTATTTACTTCTCCGATCCGGAACCTTAACTCCCTTCCATTGCTCCCGCCCTCTTGCTTCCGTCTCTACCTCTCGAAAGCTCTCTACTTCACTCACAAACCAAAATGTCGGGCGAGAGAGAGGGTCACGCTCATTGCATGGAAGCATTCCGAAAGCATCTTTTCCCTTCCTGCGCCCTCACCCTGGATGAGTTCAACACGATCGTTAATCGCTTCATCCCTGCTAGCTTCTCGGCGAGGAATCCGGGTAATCATGACAAGGTGAATACCCCGGGGCTGGGAGAGCTCGCCATCCCCCTCGAACACTTCGAGGTGGGTTTTCGCCTTCCCCTCTAGCCGAAGATTTGCCAAGCTCTTCGCTACTACGGGGTAGTTCCCGTCCAACTGAACCCGAACTCCGTCGCGATCCTTGTGGCATTCATATGCAACATTCGATCCGAGAGGATCGAGTTCAGTCTGCCAATCTTCCGGAAGCTATTCACCTTTCGCGCCAAAGGAGGGGTGGTCTTCTTCTCCGGGAAGCTGCTCATGACCACCGGTCTCGCCAACAAACATCACCACTGGGGCGAGAGGTTTGTCTATTTCACTGGCGACTTCGGCAACTTCCCACTCCAGCCTGTTCAGTATGAGGATGCCTCATATAAGCTGCCCGCTCTGGGATCGCGTGAGAGCACGATTCTGGAGTTCTTTGGCACGAAGGAGTTTGACATCCACTTCCTCCGGCGAGACGTCAACTCCCTTCCTCCCTTCCTCCCGGGCGAAGGTATGGTTTCGCCCTAGATTTGACTCCTTGTCAGGATCTTCTTGTGCTGATTAGTGGAAACTTTGCAGGAGAGCGATGTAACACCCCAAAATTGTCGTAGGAGCGGCGGGGATCGTTTTTGGCCAAGTCAGATTTTTGGTGCAGGTGACACGGGCCCTGACATGGGCGTGTCGGAGGCCGTGTCGGGCGTGTCGAGCTCGAGTCGTCGAACTGGCCGTGTATTCGACCAGTGTAGCTCGACGATGGTCGTGTGGAGGGACACGGCCTAGGACACGGGCGTGTCCCAGGCCTTGTCACTCAAGGGAATCGTCGAAGTGGTACACGGGCCGTGACACGGGCACAGACACGGGCGTGTCAAATGTGACACGGGCTTATCCCATGCCGTGTCACCAAGCCGTGTACCCCTCTGACTGCAAAGTGTCGATTTATCGCACACGGGGGGCGTGACATGGGGCCCGAAACGGGCGTGTCGTAGGCGACACGGGCGTGTCGGAGGCCGTGTCACATGTCGTGTGCTGGTTTTCAATTTGGGTCGAGACGACGAATGAGCTACAAGGCCAGGCACACGGCCGTGTGCCAACCCGTGTTCGGCCCAGATTTTATAATTTGAGGCTTAATCGTGGCCGTTCGTTTCCTTGGCTTTGGATCCGAAGGTGGGGGGCTGCTCCTGGGTGGTTATGGCCGGGAAATAGGGTTTATAAACCCATTTTTCTTTGGTCCATCTCTCTCTAAAAGTTAGAGAGAAGGGAGAGCAAGGAGGAAGGAGGAGTCCAAGATCCGGCCGCCGGAAGAGCTTCGGAGTTCCGAATCGCGATCCGAGTCCAGATCCACGGAGGCGACGCCGTTGCGGTGCTTTCCAACTGTATAGTTTCCGATGGCGCCGCGGAAGAATGCAAGGGTAACGATTTCTCATCCTTGGGCATGTGAAGCACTCTTTTCCTTTGCATAGGAAGCCCGCTCTCGCGAGTGAGCGAAGAGTTGGAGCGTTCCTTGGGGTAGATATGTGAAGTCCCCCTTGTGTAGAGTCCGTATGCGAAAACGGACATAGGCATTGTGTGTGAAGCCTATCCGGACATGTAGAGCCGGATCGGTGATGTTACATTGCATATGAACCGGGGAAAACTCTAGGTGTTTGGGTGTTTTTCGGGTTTTCTACGTGGTAGATTGCATCAGGGAGCCTTGGAGATTAACTCCAAGGTGCACCCGGAAAACTGGGCAAAGGCGGGTTTTGCCAACACGGTGGCCGAGGAGCCAACGTGAACATAACCGGGTTATGTGATTGTTGTGGCGGAAACGGGACTCGGTGAGTCTTGACCTGCGCATATGGCTTAAATTGCCTTTGCGATATGAGCACGGGTCAGGCGGAACCGTACCCGGTCTATGTCGTTCGGTAGGACCGTTGGCATGGATGAGGGTCTTCGGCGGTCTAGGGCTTAAATTGCCGTGACCAAGTCCAGGAAGGAAAAATGCTCATATGGATGACAGTCCAAGAGGCGGTGGTGGATTGGGAACGTCTATGGCTTGAATTGACGTGACGTTGGCCGGTTCGCCGAGAATGTGCCCTGAGTGCACGGGGTGTGTGGCCGTGCGAGCCTACACCTGTGTTGATGTGTGTTCAAATTAATATATTGCCTATACTAATGAAGTGCAGGGAAAGAGCATCGCCGCCCCGATGTTGGGGGCGGGATCGTTATAATTTGGTCAACATTGCTGACCGTTGCTATTGTTTGCCACCGGGCGGTGGTTTGTGGCTTGCACGTGCTGCGGAGCAGAGCGGGAAATAGCGGGCTAAAGCCCTTGTTGCTGTGCCGGCCCTCGAAGGCCTAATTGCTTATGTATCTTTCCCGTTTTCATGTATGGCCGGCCTGCGTGCCGAAGTTTGGAAAACACTATTTTGTTAAGTGAACAATGTAAGGCCTTAAGGCCAGTTCTCTTTTGTGTATAATTACATTCCTGAGTTGGTAGTGGACATTCATGTTTTGTAGCAGGGTTCTTATTTCTTTTGCAACTAAATAATTTGCTTCCGCTAGGTGTTGTGTAGGACGACATGATTGGTTGAATGGTTTCAACGCGTAACCGACCAGTCTGTCCGTAGTATATGGCGTCGGGCCCCGGCCGGACCTACTGCTATATGCTATGTGACAGATAGGGGTGTTACAAATTGGTATCAGACTTCAGGTTTCGGTCAAGCTTAAATGAATTCGTGGACGAATTCACTTTAAGGGGTGGTGAGCACATGTGTGCGTCATCGTTATAACATGAAAAGAACCCATGAATGTCCACTTAGGAATAAAAATATACATGTTTGAGGAACCTGCGTGTTCCTATAATTGCTGTTTGCAGTAATTTTTGGGTCGCTTATCGGTGTTTTGCACGATTATAGGTGACCAGAAGTGGTGCTAGGCCGTCTGAGCGGCCAGGTTCTGAGGCGAGCAGTGCGCCAAGCGATGCGCCTGCAACACCTCTGTCTTCCGAGACCATTAGGTTGGTGGCATAAGAGGTCATGGCAATGATCAATGCGCAGCCTGCAAGGCAGGTGCAGCAGCCCGCTCCTACTATGGAGCAAGTACCGCTTCAGACGGCAGAGCAAAGGAGGGTTGAGCAAGTAGTGTTGGAGCCAGAGTTGCCTCGGAGAGCAACGGAAAGACAACTGAAGCACGTGATGGGCTTTCACCCACCGGTATTCACGGGGGCAGAAACCCCGACCCAAGTAGAGGATTGGCTCTCAAGGGTCAACAGGGTGATGACTGCGACGGAAACGGAAGAGTGGCAGAAGACCACTATAGCGACGTTCCTTTTGGATGGGGACGCAAGGTTATGGTGGGAAGGCCTAGAGCTACATCAGTTGCGGGGAAGGCCGTTGGCCGAAGTTTCGATGGAGGAGTTTGCGAGACTGTTCATAGCTCGATACCTCCCCTCGGCGCAGAGGATTGCGCTAGAAAGCGAATTTCAGAAGTTAGTGCAAGGGGATTGCACCGTTGATGAGTACCTCTGTAACGACCCCATCCGTTAAATGACGTATAGTAGAAGGTCCGGCCGGGGCCCCACACTATATGCCATAAACAGACGGTGAGGTCACAGGATAATATCAAACCAAACGAGTCCTAACTCAGAGCATTCTAGCGGAAGCTTATTAAGTGCAAGAAGTCATAATAATGAATGTCCACTACGATATAAATATCACATTTATATGTATAACCAGGAATGTTTACAAGACCACACCGCACACGGCCTTAAGGCCTTACAGGTTACTCTTTACAACACATATAATTTCTTACATCGGCACGCAGGCCGGCCACACATGAAATCCAACACTTCGCACGGCCTTCAAGGGCCTACCAGCAGCATGGGCTTTTGCCCGCTCAATCCATCAGCCCGCAACACCTGCATATGGACGTCCACCCCATGGGTGATAAACAAAGCAACGGTCAGCATTCAGCTGACCAATTATAACGACCCCACCCCTTACCCGGGGCAGTGGTTCCTTCCCTGCATGTATAGAAATTTCAACATATATATAATATACATACAAGATCACAAACGCCGGCCTCAATGCCAGGCGCTCCGTGCACTCAGGGCACCTTCTATGGTTTGTACTTGGTAGGCGGGCATAAGCCTCCAAACCCTTGTTGAAGACCTCACGCACCCGTCTCACTCAGAGGTACGCACCACACCAAAACCCGTGAGCACTATCAGTCGACCTACCCACGTAGTGTAACAAGCCTAGGGAATTCGCCCTGCTGCTTTGCTACCAATCGACCGCTCATCCGATCTTAACATTGCCACTTGGTGGAATGGGCATAAGCCTCCAAAACCCCTGTTGAAGACCTCTTGCACCCACCCACTCAGAGGTGTCCATCGCCACTTGGTGGAATGGGCATAAGCCTCCAAACCCCTGTTGAAGACCTCACGCACCCACCCACTCAGAGGTGTCCGCACTCCATCAACCAGCTCTTACAAGCATGCAACCAAAGGAGCTATACAAAGCATCCTATACACCACGCACATCGTCCTCACCATCTCCGCAGGCTAAATGATGAATACACGGAGTCTTCTCCGGATCGCAATATAAACACCACCAATCCCGACATACGTCTGGATGGGCTTCACACAGCATGCCTATGCCGTACTACATACTTCCGGCTCTAGATGCAGACTCAACTGCTTGAATCACTTACGCGTTTCCATCTCTTGATGGAGGATCCCATGCACATGCAAAACAAAGGGCTTCACCTGCCCAAGGAAGAAAGATCGTTACCCTTGACGATCGCTTTGGCGCCATAGAAAAACTAGCCGGATGGAAATCACCGCAGCGGCCTTGCCTCCGCAACGCTGCACTCGGCTCTCTATTCGGCTCGACGAAGCTCCACCGGCGGCCGGAAAGCTCCTCCTCCTCTTCCTCCAAGCTCTCCTCTCTTTCTTCTCTTTAGAGAGAGAAAGGCTAAGTGGAAATGAGATTTCATCTCAATCCACGGCCTTAAAGAGGCTGGAATAGCTTTGGACCACACGATCCAAATAGAAGGAAACGAACGGCCGAGATCTGCCCAAAAAACCCAACTTTTGGCTGACACGGCCTGTGACACGCCCGTGTCACAGGCCGTGTACCCTTAAGCGGCACACGCGGTTTGGAACCGACTGAACAACACGGGCATCGACACGCCCGTGTCGAACCTGACACGCCCGTGTCATTCTTGAGACACGCCCGTGTCCCCTACTACATGGCACTCATCGACTTCCAAAACCAGTACACGGGTCGGAACACGGCAGCCGACACGCCCGTGTCCAGCCTGACACGCCCGTGTTCATGGCCGTGTTCACGGCCGTGTACGGCTCTGACTCGAATAGGCCAAATTCGAAATTTAAATCGAACACGCCCTGGGACACGCCCGTGTCCCAGCCCGTGTACCCCCGACACGCCCTGGGACACGCCCGTGTCCCAGGCCGTGTCTAACAGCCTGCTACTCAAAATTGTGTACCAACATATTTTGAGATTCTGGGGTGTTACAACCCTCCCCTCCTTATAGAAATTTCGTCCCGAAATTTAGCGCAACGCACAAGTATCAACACAACCACGCTGTTGCGATACAAACCAAAACGATCCAGGTTTAGAGTTCAGAGGCCACAGCTTGTCTCGCCCCATGGCATCGTACCACCACAACTGTTTGTCCCAAACAGAAATACATACATACATACATACAATAGACAACAAAATAAAGTGCACACTCCACTTTATTTCGGCTTCTCCGCATCTCGCAGAATCCGTTTAGCGGCCTCCATTAAGTCTAAAGCACGGATTTGCTGTTCTGCTTGATTTGAGCTTTGCGGCTCCTGCATCTCAAGAGTGTATATTCGCGGTTGCGCCCGCGATGCAGACGACTCTGCCACAGCTTTACCCTTCTCGTCATAAGACGCACCTGTCTTTCTTTCACCCTTGGATGCACCATTCCAGCAAAATCGCGTGATATGCCCTGGCTTCCCACAAATGAAACATGTACGCGGCTCAACCCGTTCTTGCCCAAACGTTGCTCCTGACGCAACATCTGAGGAAGTTTGTTCAGCAGGCCTGAACCGCTTCTTATCACGTTTCCTGAAATCTGACTGCTCTGATGGCGGAACTTTGAAGTCGGACTTTTCCACCGCTACGATCTTCTTCTCCCGCCCAACTGGTGCAAATCGATCTCATCCCACCAAAGCCTCGCCTCTTCTTCCAGGAGGAAAGTGGCTAATGGGACTTTCTGCTCCTCACTAATCCTGAGCGCAGCCAGGATTCTTTTCACTCTAGAGAGCCAATCCTCGGCCTCTGTTGGAGACGTTGCCCCGACAAACGTAGGCGGATTAAACTCCATAAAGTGCTTAAGTTGCTCGTCCGTTGCTTGCACAGCAACCGGAACCTCAACATGCTCTTGCCTCGCACCAACCTCAACATGCTCTTGCCTCGCACCAACCTGCACTGGCGCCACAGCGGGCCTCGCTTGCCCAAAAGGTTGTGCCTGAAGCATAGCAAAGATCACCTCCGCAACTAAGCGCACCGTTTCCGTAGAAGGGGGAGGTGTAGGCACCTCAGGTGGTGCCGCACTCTCATCCGAACGCTGGGGCTCCGACTGCCCCGCTCCACTCCTCGTCACCTATAGGTGAACAAGATAGCATTACTTTCCATGGTAAAATGGCAAACTCACCGCATAGACACACACACACATTCCTAGTGGACATTCCAGAGTTCATTAGCATTACAGCAGGTCGTACAAACACGTGCTCGCCACCCCACAAAAGAATTCGACCACGAATTCGGAAGGGAAGACCGACAAAAGCTGATACCAAAATGTAACGACCCCATCCGTTAAATGACGTATAGTAGAAGGTCCGGCCGGGGCCCCACACTATATGCCACAAACAGACGGTGAGGTCACAGGATAATATCAAACCAAACGAGTCCTAACTCAGAGCATTCTAGCGGAAGCTTATTAAGTGCAAGAACTCATAATAATGAATGTCCACTACGATATAAATATCACATTTATATGTATAACCAGGAATGTTTACAAGACCACGCCGCACACGGCCTTAAGGCCTTACAGGTTACTCTTTACAACATATATAATTTCTTACATCGGCACGCAGGCCGGCCACACATGAAATCCAACACTTCGCACGACCTTCAAGGGCCTACCAGCAGCATGGGCTTTTGCCCGCTCAATCCATCAGCCCGCAACACCTGCATATGGACGTCCACCCCATGGGTGATAAACAAAGCAACGGTCAGCATTCAGCTGACCAATTATAACGACCCCACCCCTTACCCGGGGCAGTGGTTCCTTCCCTGCATGTATAGCAATTTCAACATATATATAATATACATACAAGATCACAAACGCCGGCATCAATGCCAGGCGCTCCGTGCACTCAGGGCACCTTTTATGGTTTGTACTTGGTAGGCGGGTGATGCGCGTAAAATACGGCAAGCGTACCGGTCGCTCAAGTAATAAAGTTGGGAATGAATCCCCGGATGTCGGTCTCTTAGGGAATGCAATTAGCGTCAAACAATTTAGGTTCTGAAATTATCGTTATTGGAGTTAAGTAAAATAAAAGGAAAAAGAAGGACTTTGGATTGGTGGTCTTACGACCGATTACACTAACGAGAGCTTTGCGGGTCGCAATCACCGCTTCGCAAGGCGAGATGGATGTAGCGGCCGCGATGCCGTACTTCGGTGGGCGAGTGGGCGGTAAGCTAGTGAGTGAAGTGTGTGATGTGAAGTGAAATGAAGTGAAGCAAATGTGTGGAGTGAACGAAAGAGAGCGAAGCGCATTAACAACGAATCTCACAAGCAAGATGAAAGCATAAACATTTCATTGCAAAAGAGATTAATCCGTTCATACATGCATACATAAACCATACAACAAGAAAGGTTGGAGAAAGCTAAACCACAAGAGTGAAGATCCTTCGCGGGTGTTGGCCGGAGGTGCGGGTTGTCAAACCGCTTCCAAGCGCAGTCCGTGGAGGGCTTCCGGTACCGCCGAGCTGTCACTTCGGTGGCCTTTAAGTCCGTTCTTGAGGCAAGCTTCGTCGTCTTCCTCGGTGAAGAACTTGGAGAAGAGCTTTAATGGCCGGAGGATCGCCGGAGGATGAGGGATGCTTCGGAATCACGGGAGAAAGTCCTCCCGTTGGTAGGAATGGAGGTGGAGGTGAATGGGACTGCTGGAGGGCGAAAACGGCGGAATGGCGAAGGTTCCGTCACGATTGTCTCGCCCTAATTCGCGGAACAGCGTATTTATAGCTTGCAGAATAAATAGCGCGCACGACCACTGGCGCACGACCAGTGGTCGTGCGCGACCAAGGTCAGCGCCCGTGCGTGAGCAACCTGCAGACCTGCATCAGAAAATCAGTAGTCGCGCACGATCAGCAGCGCACGATCAGTGATCGTGCGAGGCAAGGCTGATGATCGTGCGGAAATAGCCAGACAGACTTTTGCAAAATGGATATGACTGCGCACGATCGGCGGCGCACGAGCAGTGGTCGTGCGCGGTATGGCAGTGATCGTGCGGAAGGTTCAAGACAGAGTTTCACAAATGAGACCGGGCTGCGCACGATCAGTGATCGTGCGCCAGGAGGTCGATGGTCGTGCGTGGGTAAAAACGCACGACCACTGACTCCTTTGCCAAAAATAGTGAAACGCCTATCCCGAATGCCCTCACGATCCCCAAACCTGCAGGAAAACTGCACGGGGCATCGATCGCGGCAATAATAGCAACAATAATCAAGATGAAAATACACACATCACAATTAGGCTAAAAGGGTGCACCAGGCGTGTAATGCCGGAGCTAACCAAAAGGAGTACTAATGGCGCTAAATAGTGTGTACAGACATGGAAATAGGCCTAGATGAGTCCAAAATATATTATAAAATAGGGACTCATCACACCCCCAAACTTAACCATTTGCACGTCCCGGGCAAATAATCACGTTGTGGGCTCTAAAACGGCTAGCTGACGTAGTAATTACAACCTACAGTAGGACGAGAAATCGAGAAGCTCAAATGCGTAAAAAAAAATATAATAGAAAGAGTTTCTAATCATGCAATGCAATTTATAATTTTCGAAAAACGTAAATAGATACTGTCACTACTCAAAGAATGAATTCCGGAGAATCGCACGGTCATGGGAAGGCAGAAAGTAGGCAAGTCGGATGGCGAGGTATTGCCAAAGACCGGGGCTCATGATCACCTCCAAAGGAATCCACCAATGTCGGGGGCCATATGCTTGCCCGTTCGCACTTTCTCCACGATGCGGGTTTGACTCGAGCGTAAATCCGTAGGACTTGAGGTGAAGAGTGGGGCTTGGGTGTAGATGTAGGTATGGATGGACAAGATGAAGACGAAGGCTACGCACAACCCAACGGAGCTCGCACACATCAGAATTCTCGCTAACAACATGAATGCGAGTGCACCACACCCCCAAACTTAGCTTTTACAACATGAGTGGGTGCACCGCCTACCATAAAACAAATTTCTCAATTTCAGATTTTTTCATTTATACTTTTTCTTTTCTCTTTTCTTTTCTTGGTCACATTTTTCTTTTCTCTTTTCTTTTCTCAATAATTCAGCATTTATAAACTTTGCGGCATATCCACACGTTCACAAAATCCGCCCATCACAACAACCCAACGAGAAATTAACGAAACAAGAGCTCAATGCGGGTGTGCGACTAGGAGTGGCTTGAGGCTTTGGTGACTTGCATGTGGAGCTGATCAAAAGGGGAGGTAGGCTCAACGGGGCTAGCGAGGGCTATGTTAGGACGGGTGCAAGGATCAACCGGGCCAAAATGATGGCCTACGTCACGCTCACGCTCGACTAACCGGGCACCAATGCTTCGAAAGTCGCTTGGGGCAAGTTCTTAGCCACCGAGAAAAGTGATCCGTCCTCCCGACTCGAGCAAAACAAAGCCAGCGACGCTTACACACATGCCTACACTACCGCGAGATCACTCCGGATTCAGAAGTTGAGTAGGACAGACAGTATTTACGAATATAGAAAAAAATATAAAATGCAAGCATGAGAAGAAACTAGCTCTATACAATTCCTACACAACGTGAGCACTCGATTAGGAGCACTGCACGAGTTTCGAACTACTGTACGACAAAATCCTACGTCAGCACCACAATCTTAAAACTTACACAACATAAGTACTCAACCCGAGCCGCGCGCGTGGTAAGAGTGCGCGCTCATGTGGGTGCAGTGGTGTGCAACAGGAATCTAACAAACATGAAGCATAAATAAATCTACCGGTGTGCGAATGAAATGTGCTCGTGAGTGCATAGGCGGCTCTTCCCCCCAAACTTGAATGAAAACAAGATCAACATGCAAAATAGCACTAGAATAAAGTCTACAGGGAAGAGTGTACCTATGCTCCGCAGAGGGAGCATACCGGAAGATGGCGTTATGAGTTGATGGAGTTGCTGCGCCGCACCAAAGAGAAGCTGAACCTGCGATTTGGGCCAAAGACAAGAAAATACAAAAATAGAAAATTAGAAAAAGAAAGGGGACCGAATGGTCCGAGCATGGGTTGTCTCCCGGATAGCCCTTTTGTTTACCGTCCTTAAGGTGGACCAAATACCTGTTTTAGCAGTTTACAAATAATGTTCGTGCAGAAAAAGAAAATAAAAGTGCAAGAACATAAAACACAGAATAATGTCTAAGCAGAGCGACGAAAAAGCAATCAACTCGGCGCCGATTTGGGGCGAGTCTCTCCGGTGGAGTGCGAGGGGGGAGCAGAATTTTTCATGGAATCATGAGGGAGGGATTTCCCCTTGCTCAGCTTATACGCTTCCTCGCGCCGGAAGGTGGAATAACGCTTATCGCGTAGGCGCTTAGCCTCCTTCATCTCCTCCACCGTGGGAGACTTCCACGCAGATTTTTCCACAGTTTTCGCAGATTTTGAAATCAATGGCGTCATGTCCGGCACCGCGACGGCGACCGGATCGGCCCAAGCAACATTACGCCTAACACAGTCATTAGAATTATTACAAACTGAATTGTTCAGGGATTTCTCCCGAATAAAACTACTAATGTCATTGTCTTCAGTCGCTTTTGGGGGACATGGAACAATCGCCGTGTCTTCCACTGACTCGATCTCCTTCACGGTCACTACCACTTGCTCTACATCGGTCTTCTCGGGAGGTGCTTCCTTGATCATTTCGTCCAAACGGGCGGCGTTCAAAACTTGAAGTCCCAAATTTTCCTTGGATCCTGCATTTCTTAGCAAAACAATTTTTTGAATGTTGGAGGGGTATGCGGAAATATCATCGATGGCGGACGCATCGGTCGGCCAGATGACACATCCTTTGGAAAAATCCAAGGATGCGCCACTGGCCGTCAGGAATGGGACCCCAAGTATTGGAATGGAGTCGTTTTCTTTAGGTCCCATAACCTGAAAATCAGTAGTAAAATGTTTTCCATTCACCTCGATCTCAACTTTCCTCACACCGCCTTCGGTAGCAACTACATCTCCATTAGCTAAAATGAGTGACTTCCGGTCATCGGTGTTAATTTGTAATTGCATCTTCTCAACATCCTGCAGAGTGAGGATGTTGCTCGATGCTCCGGAATCACAAAGTGCGGTCGTTTTCACATCATTGATCATACAATTAATCACGAGTTCGTTGTTGTTCCCTAGCCTTTCCTCTCCCAAGCTTTTCCCTTGTTCATGGGGATTTCTTTCTGTGTTGCTTGGGAGGGTGCCGTGAGTACGCTCGGAGACCATTTGAGCCAATTGGCCCAACTGCGCCTCAAGCTTACGCATAGAAGCGGCTTGGTTAGTCATATTAGTATGGGACACTTCAACAAATTTCTCAAACATTTCAGCCAAAGAGTTGGTTTTCACAGCGGGAGGGCCTTGGGTGTAATTCGGGTGTGGCGGCCGCGGTTGGCTTCCGGAGGCGGCGGCATCATTTTGATGCTGCCCCGGTTGCCATCGTTGGCCTGGCGCGTTTTGATTCCACGAAAAGTTCGGGTGATTTCTCGCACCCGGATTATACACATTTCCATACGGCGCACCCCTGTTTTGATTAGCAATAAAATTAACTGTTTCATTAGATAAGGCGGGATCATATGTTACCTCCGGTCCAGGGCACTCGAAGCTGTGATGATCGGATCCTCCGCATCCTTGACATGAGATGGCCAACACTGGAGCAGCAGCAGCGGGCCTTGATGCTTCCACAGCAAAGATTCCACTTGTCCCACGGGGGGTATTCCTTCCTGCGGTCCAGAAGGCGCTGTGCGTGGCGGTGTCCTGCAGAACTCTCAAAGCATCCTCAGGAGCAAGGTTCATAATTGTTCCACCAGAGGCGGCATCAATCATGGCGCGGTGCTGAGGCTCGATGGAGAAGTAGAAGCTCTCCACGAGATTCCACGTTTGGAAACCGTGATTTGGGCACTTCCGCAGCAATTCATTAAAGCGCTCCCACACCTCCGCTAAGCTTTCTTGGTCGTTTTGCCTGAAATTGGCGATGGCACGTCGCATGCTCACAATACGGTCGACTGGATGAAATTTGGCTAAGAACTTCGTGGTGAGAGCATCCCATGTTGTGGCGGTTCCAGGAGGAAGGGAATGAAGCCATGACTTGGCTTTGTCACGTAGAGAGAAGGGAAACAGACGGAGCTTGACCGTGTCATCGGCGATCCCAGCATAGCGGAACGTGGCGCAGATTTCCGAAAAATCCGCCAAATGAAGATGGGCATCCTCAGTGGCCATTCCGGAAAACTGCGCATTGTTCCGGATGATGTTTAGAATTGCCGGCTTGATCTCGAACTGCTGGTTTGTGATTGCCGGTCCGAACCCAGGATATATGCTCCCCACAGTGGGAGTGGTGTAGTCTCTCATGGTTCGGACATGCGGCGGGTTTACCTCGTTCTCATCCCCGTTCCGGTTGTCATTAAGATTACCTCCAACATGCACTCCGTTGTCATTGTTCAAAAGATCTCCCATTCGGACTAGATTAATAGCAGCGGCACGTCTTTGCGCACGAAGAGTTCGCTCGATCTCAGGATCGTAAGCAACGAGATCTCTCGCGGCACGTCCCTGCATCCACTGAAACAACAAGACAAAAGAAAAAAAAAATCAAAGAGCACTAACTCTTATAACAATACTTCCAGAATCATAATCGTTCAACAGTTGCATTCCCCGGCAACGGCGCCAAAAACTTGATGCGCGTAAAATACGGCAAGCGTACCGGTCGCTCAAGTAATAAAGTTGGGAATGAATCCCCGGATGTCGGTCTCTTAGGGAATGCAATTAGCGTCAAACAATTTAGGTTCTGAAATTATCGTTATTGGAGTTAAGTAAAATAAAAGGAAAAAGAAGGACTTTGGATTGGTGGTCTTACGACCGATTACACTAACGAGAGCTTTGCGGGTCGCAATCACCGCTTCGCAAGGCGAGATGGATGTAGCGGCCGCGATGCCGTACTTCGGTGGGCGAGTGGGCGGTAAGCTAGTGAGTGAAGTGTGTGATGTGAAGTGAAATGAAGTGAAGCAAATGTGTGGAGTGAACGAAAGAGAGCGAAGCGCATTAACAACGAATCTCACAAGCAAGATGAAAGCATAAACATTTCATTGCAAAAGAGATTAATCCGTTCATACATGCATACATAAACCATACAACAAGAAAGGTTGGAGAAAGCTAAACCACAAGAGTGAAGATCCTTCGCGGGTGTTGGCCGGAGGTGCGGGTTGTCAAACCGCTTCCAAGCGCAGTCCGTGGAGGGCTTCCGGTACCGCCGAGCTGTCACTTCGGTGGCCTTTAAGTCCGTTCTTGAGGCAAGCTTCGTCGTCTTCCTCGGTGAAGAACTTGGAGAAGAGCTTTAATGGCCGGAGGATCGCCGGAGGATGAGGGATGCTTCGGAATCACGGGAGAAAGTCCTCCCGTTGGTAGGAATGGAGGTGGAGGTGAATGGGACTGCTGGAGGGCGAAAACGGCGGAATGGCGAAGGTTCCGTCACGATTGTCTCGCCCTAATTCGCGGAACAGCGTATTTATAGCTTGCAGAATAAATAGCGCGCACGACCACTGGCGCACGACCAGTGGTCGTGCGCGACCAAGGTCAGCGCCCGTGCGTGAGCAACCTGCAGACCTGCATCAGAAAATCAGTAGTCGCGCACGATCAGCAGCGCACGATCAGTGATCGTGCGAGGCAAGGCTGATGATCGTGCGGAAATAGCCAGACAGACTTTTGCAAAATGGATATGACTGCGCACGATCGGCGGCGCACGAGCAGTGGTCGTGCGCGGTATGGCAGTGATCGTGCGGAAGGTTCAAGACAGAGTTTCACAAATGAGACCGGGCTGCGCACGATCAGTGATCGTGCGCCAGGAGGTCGATGGTCGTGCGTGGGTAAAAACGCACGACCACTGACTCCTTTGCCAAAAATAGTGAAACGCCTATCCCGAATGCCCTCACGATCCCCAAACCTGCAGGAAAACTGCACGGGGCATCGATCGCGGCAATAATAGCAACAATAATCAAGATGAAAATACACACATCACAATTAGGCTAAAAGGGTGCACCAGGCGTGTAATGCCGGAGCTAACCAAAAGGAGTACTAATGGCGCTAAATAGTGTGTACAGACATGGAAATAGGCCTAGATGAGTCCAAAATATATTATAAAATAGGGACTCATCAGCGGGCATAAGCCTCCAAACCCTTGTTGAAGACCTCACGCACCCGTCTCACTCAGAGGTACGCACCACACCAAAACCCATGAGCACTATCAGTCGACCTACCCACGTAGTGTAACAAGCCTAGGGAATTCGCCCTGCTGCTTTGCTACCAATCGACCGCTCATCCGATCTTAACATTGCCACTTGGTGGAATGGGCATAAGCCTCCAAAACCCCTGTTGAAGACCTCTCGCACCCACCCACTCAGAGGTGTCCATCGCCACTTGGTGGAATGGGCATAAGCCTCCAAACCCCTGTTGAAGACCTCACGCACCCACCCACTCAGAGGTGTCCGCACTCCATCAACCAGCTCTTACAAGCATGCAACCAAAGGAGCTATACAAAGCATCCTATACACCACGCACATCGTCCTCACCATCTCCGCAGGCTAAACGATGAATACACGGAGTCTTCTCTGGATCGCAATATAAACATCACCAATCCCGACATACGTCTGGATGGGCTTCACACAGCATGTCTATGCCGTACTACATACTTCCGGCTCTAGATGCAGACTCAACTGCTGGAATCACTTACGCGTTTCCATCTCTTGATGGAGGATCCCATGCACATGCAAAACAAAGGGCTTCACCTGCCCAAGGAAGAAAGATCGTTACCCTTGACGATCGCTTCGGCGCCATAGAAAAACTAGCCGGATGGAAATCACCGCAGCGGCCTTGCCTCCGCAACGCTGCACTCGGCTCTCTATTCGGCTCGACGAAGCTCCACCGGCGGCCGGAAAGCTCCTCCTCCTCTTCCTCCAAGCTCTCCTCTCTTTCTTCTCTTTAGAGAGAGAAAGGCTAAGTGGAAATGAGATTTCATCTCAATCCACGGCCTTAAAGAGGCTGGAACAGCTTTGGACCACACGATCCAAATAGAAGGAAACGAACGGCCGAGATCTGCCCAAAAAACCCAACTTTTGGCTGACACGGCCTGTGACACGCCCGTGTCACAGGCCGTGTACCCTTAAGCGGCACACGCGGTTTGGAACCGACTGAACAACACGGGCATCGACACGCCCGTGTCGAACCTGACACGCCCGTGTCATTCTTGAGACACGCCCGTGTCCCCTGCTACACGACACTCATCGACTTCCAAAACCAGTACACGGGTCGGAACACGGCAGCCGACACGCCCGTGTCCAGCCTGACACGCCCGTGTTCATGGCCGTGTTCACGGCCGTGTACGGCTCTGACTCGAATAGGCCAAATTCGAAATTTAAATCGAACACGCCCTGGGACACGCCCGTGTCCCAGCCCGTGTACCCCCGACACGCCCTGGGACACGCCCGTGTCCCAGGCCGTGTCTAACAGCCTGCTACTCAAAATTGTGTACCAACATATTTTGAGATTCTAGGGTGTTACAACCTCCACGAGTTTACTCGGTTGGGGAGATATGCCGGCGCTACCTTTGCTGACGAGGAGCGCAAGACGAGCCGCTTCTACGAAGGGCTAAGAGATGATCTAAGACTACTACTGTCGGGGCCCAAGACGCAGGGTTTCATGACCCTGGTCAGTTCGGCCCGGTCCTTGGAGAAGGACATGAAGAATGTCCAAGCGAAGAAGGAATCCGGTAGCAAGAAAGCGGAGTTCAAGGCACCGACTACGTCGAAGTCGGGCTACCGCAGATTCTATAACAAAGCTAAGACGTCGGGTCCAACTGCTTCAGGTGCCTCGGGGGCAACTACCAATCGAACCCCGGGCGCTTGTTTCACGTGTGGAAAGCTGGGGCACTTTGCCCGTGATTGCTGGAGTGGACGCTCAAAGTCCGAAAGGAAGTAAGGAGCTACTTACGAGGAGAAGGGCAAAGCGGTGGAGTCGACTGCGTCCAACTATGCTCCGACTCAGCCTAGAGTCTATAACTTGGGCCAGCAGGAGGCCATCAAGCAAGCGGATGTGGTGACAGGTATGAGTTAATTTATAGCAAGTTAGCTTTAATACCGTTATCTATTGCTTGTTAGCCTAATATTGTTTGTACAGGCTTTGTTGTGATTAGTGATAGTCCGGCACGGGCACTGTTCGATACGGGAGCTTCGCACTCCTTCTTGTCTGAAAGCTTTATATCGCGCATCGGAGTCCCTTCTTCGATGGCGAAGGACAAGTTGGATGTGCTGCTACCGAATGGGTGCTCGATGCATGCGGACAGGGTGTGCGCCGTAAAGGTTCACATTGGGAGCCAAGAGTTCGATTTGCTAGCGTCATTGCTGCCGCTAGTAGAGTTCGACGTGATCTTTGGAATGAATTGGCTGTCAGAGAAGAAAGCTTGGATTGACTGTGACCGGAAGGAGGTCAAGCTGGGTGTAGGGCGGGAGACTACATTCGAGGGGTTAAAGGGGTCGATCAGGACACTGATGTCTGCTCTTCAGGTGGTGAAGGCAGTTCGTGCTGGTGCAGAGCTGTTCTTCGCAATAGTGGGGGCTGTGGAGCCAAAGTCCCAGTTGGATAGCATCCCAGTTGTTTGCAAATACCCCGATGTGTTCCCGGATAGTCTTCCCGGAGCCCCACCGCAGCGGGAGATTGTTTTCACAATCGATCTTGTACCGGGGGCCAAACCGGTGTCACGTTCTCCATATAGGTTGGCGCCTAAGG
This sequence comes from Platanthera zijinensis, assembly GCA_039513925.1. NCBI lineage: Eukaryota > Viridiplantae > Streptophyta > Magnoliopsida > Asparagales > Orchidaceae > Platanthera > Platanthera zijinensis. The sequence continues at coordinate 134,428,449 of CM077083.1, forward strand.
AGATGGCAGAGTTGAAAGTTCAGCTAGAGGAGCTGATGGAGCAAGGAAATGTGCGTCCAAGCTCGTCGCCTTGGAGCACACTGGTCCTCTTCGTTAAGAAGAAGGACGGGAGTATGCGGCTGTGTATCGACTATAGAGAGTTGAACAAGCTAACGGAGAGGAATAAGTACCCGATCCCGAGGATTGATGATCTCTTTGATCAGTTAGTCGGATCGTCGGTATACTCCAAGTTGGACTTGAAGTCGGGGTACTATCAGCTGAGGATCAGGGAGTGTGATATCCCGAAGACGGCATTCAGTACGAGGTATGGGCATTTCGAGTTCACGGTCATGCCGTTTGGACTGACAAATGCGCCATCGGTATTTATGGATCTGATGAACAGGACGTTCAGAGATTTCCTGGATCGCTTTGTGATCGTCTTTTTTGACGATATTTTGGTGTACTCGCAGTGCGAAGAAGACCACTTCAAGCACTTGCATTTGGTATTGGAGACTTTGAGGAGGAATGAGCTTTACGCAAAGTTCTCCAAGTGCGAGTTCTGGCTACCCTCGGTAGGGTTCCTTGGTCATATAGTGAGTGGGGAAGGTATAGCTGTGGATCCGGCGAAGATTGTTGCAATACGGGAGTGGCCTGCGTTATCTTCTATCGCGGAAGTCCGGAGTTTTCTTGGGCTTGCTGGATATTACAGGCGCTTCGTAGAGAACTTCTCGCGGTTAGCATTACCTCTTACGAAGTTGACAAGGAAGGATCAGAAATTCTTGTGGACGCAAGAGTGCGTGCAAGCTTTTGAGGAGCTGAAGAGACGGTTAACCACGGCGCCAGTGCTTAGTTTGCCGAGTGGGACCGAGGGCTTTGAGGTGCATAGCGACGCTTCGGGTAGTGGCTTGGGCTACGTGTTGTTGCAGCATGGGAGCGTGATAGCGTATGGATCGCGTCAGCTGAAGGTGCATGAAAGAGATTATCCGGTGCACGACTTGGAGTTGGCGGCCGTGATATTTGCACTCAAATTATGGAGGCACTACCTATACGGCGTAAGGGTCGATATATACACCGATCACAAGAGCCTAAAATATTTGTTGGATCAAAAGGACCTTAATATGAGGCAGAGGAGGTGGATGGAGTTCCTAGGGGACTACACCTTCAAAATACATTATGTACCTGGGAAGGGCAACGCAGTTGCGGATGTGCTGAGTCGCAGGGCTCCCGCCCAAGCCAACTAGTTGTCGGTGCATGATGAGCGGCTAGTACGGGAGTTGGAGGAGCTTGAGATCTGTTGCGTTGACAAGCAGACGAGCGCCAAAGCAATGTTAAACTGGACGGAAGTGCAGTATGACCTGGCTGACCGGGTTCGGCAGGCATTGGAGTTAGATGACTCCATGAAGGAGCTTATGGAGGCCGCTCTGGATGGGTCAAATTCCCAGTTCTCGGTGGATGATGGTTTGTTAAGGAAGGATCATCGGTTGTGCGTCCCGAGTGGGGGTAACCTCTGGGCGGAGTTGATGTACGAGGCTCATCATACCAAGTACTCAATCCACCCAGGGAGCACGAAGATGTATCGTGATCTCAAGAAGCTGTTTTGGTGGCCGGGGCTCAAGAAAGATGTGGCGTTGTACGTGGCTAAGTGCCAAACGTGTGCCTTGGTGAAGGCGGAGTGCCAAAATCCGGGAGGATTTTTGAAGTCCTTGCCTATACCGGAGTGGAAATTCGACGATATATCTATGGACTTTGTGCACGGGTTGCCAAGGTCGTAGAAGGGGAACGACGCCATCTGGGTGATCGTAGATCGGCTAACCAAGGTGTCGCATTTCATTCCGCATAGGAAGGACGATCCAGTGGAGAAATTGGCAAAGTTGTATGTCGACAATATTGTTAGGCTGCATGGTGTACCCCGTAGCATTGTGAGTGATCGCGATGGGCGGTTCATGTCAAATGATTGGAGGTTGGTGCAGCAGATGCTAGGAACGAAGTTAAAGTTCAGCATAGCTTTCCATCCGCTGACGGATGGGCAGACCGAGAGGGTCAATAGAACGATGGAGGACATGCTCCGCATGTGTGTTCTAGACTTCGGGAAGCATTGGGAAGACCACCTTTATTTGGTGGAGTTCGCGTACAACAACAGCTACCAAGCGAGTATACAAATGGCGCCCTTCGAGGCCCTGTATGGTAGGAAGTGTCGCACGCCGTTATCATGGCTTGAAACGGGTGAGGCAAGGTTGTACAAGAAGCAGGAGGTGGAGAGTGCTACCTAGGTAGTGCGGATCATTCGGGAGCACTTGTTGATCGCTTAGGACCGGCAGGCGAAGTATTACAATGCCAAGCACCGGAACGTGGAGTTCGCGGTAGGCGATTGGGTATACCTGAAAGTGAAGCCGTTCAAGGGGGTTTCGCGGGTGAGACGCTTGAAGAAGCTGAGCCCACGATACCTTGGACCTTTTGAGGTTCTGGAGCGAGTCGGCGAAGCTGCATACCGTTTGAAGCTATCGGTGGAGTTGAGTGGTTTACATGATGTGTTCAATATTACTGTGTTGCGGAAGGCGGTGCAAGAGCCTTCGCAGGTGATCGCGGTTGACCAAGTGCCGGTGGACGAAGGGTTGACGACTAGGGTCAAGCCCATTCGTATCGAAGAGGTTGAGGTCAAGAGGCTTCGTAACAAGGAGATCCGGATGGTTAAGGTCCGGTGGGATAACTGCGGGCGTGAGGAGCTCTCTTGGGAACGAGAGCAGACTATGCTCGAGGAGTACCCGGAATTATTCCGCTCAGGTACTGTTTTACTTTAAGTCCTGTTTTCCCTTTTATTAATTTCGTGGACGAAAATCCTTAAGGGGGGTAGAATTGTAACACCCCAAAATTGTCGTAGGAGCGGCGGGGATCGTTTTTGGCCAAGTCAGATTTTTGGTGCAGGTGACACGGGCCCCGACACGGGCGTGTCGGAGGCCGTGTCGGGCGTATCGAGCTCGAGTCGTCGAACTGGCCGTGTAGTCGACCAGTGTAGCTCGACGATGGTCGTGTGGAGGGACACGGCCTAGGACACGGGCGTGTCCCAGGCCGTGTCACTCAAGGGAATCGTCGAAGTGGTACACGGGCCATGACACGGGCACAGACACGGGCGTGTCAAATGTGACACGGGCGTGTCCCATGCCGTGTCACCAAGCCGTGTACCCCTCTGACTGCAAAGTGTCGATTTATCGCACACGGGGGGCGTGACACGGGGCCCGACACGGGCGTGTCGCAGGCGACACGGGCGTGTCGGAAGCCGTGTCACATGCCGTGTGCTGGTTTTCAATTTGGGTCAAGACGGCGAATGAGCTACACGGCCAGGCACACGGCCGTGTGCCAACCCGTGTTCGGCCCAGATTTTTTAATTAGAGGCTTAATCGTGGCCGTTCGTTTCCTTGGCTTTGGATCTGACGGTGGGGGGCTGCTCCTGGGTGGTTATGGCCGGGAAATAGGGTTTAGAAACCCATTTTTCTTTGGTCCATCTCTCTCTAAAAGTTAGAGAGAAGGGAGAGCAAGGAGGAAGGAGGAGTCCAAGATCTGGCCGCTGGAAGAGCTTCGGAGTTCCGAATCGCGATACGAGTCCAGATCCGCGGAGGCGACGCCGTTGCGGTGCTTTCCAACCGTATAGTTTCCGATGGCGCCGCGGAAGAATGCAAGGGTAACGATTTCTCATCCTTGGGCATGTGAAGCCCTCTTTTCCTTTGCATAGGAAGCCCGCTCTCGCAAGTGAGCGAAGAGTTGGAGCGTTCCTTGGGGTAGATATGTGAAGTCCCCCTTGTGTAGAGTCCGTATGCGAAAATGGACATAGACATTGTGTGTGAAGCCTATCCGGACATGTAGAGCCGGATCGGTGATGTTGCATTGCATATGAACCAGGGAAAACTCCGGGTGTTTGGGTGTTTTTCGGGTTTTCTACGTGGTAGATTGCATCAGGGAGCCTTGGAGATTAACTCCAAGGTGCACCCGGAAAACTGGGCAAAGGCGGGTTTTGCCAACACGGTGGCCGGGGAGCCAACGTGAACATAACTGGGTTATGTGATTGTTGTGGCGGAAACGGGACTCGGTGAGTCTTGACCTGCGCATATGGCTTAAATTGCCGTTGCGATATGAGCACGGGTCAGGCGGAACCGTACCCGGTCTATGTCGTTTGGTAGGACCATTGGCATGGATGAGGGTCTTCGGCGGTCTATGGCTTAAATTGCCGTGACCAAGGCCAGGAAGGCAAAATGCTCATATGGATGACCGTCCAAGTGGCGGTGGTGGATTGGCAACGTCTATGGCTTGAATTGACGTGACGTTGGCTGGTTCGCCGAGAATGTGCCCTGAGTGCACGGGGTGTGTGGCCGTTCGAGCCTACGCCTGTGTTTATGTGTGTTCACATTAATATATTGCCTATACTAATGAAGTGCGGGGAAAGAGCATCGTCGCCCCAATGTTGGGGGCGGGATCGTTATAATTTGTTCAGCATTGCTGACCGTTGCTATTATTTGCCACCGGGTGGTGGTTTGTGGCTTGCAGGTACTGCGGAGCAGAGCGGGAAATAGCGGGCTAAAGCCCTTGTTGCTGTGCCGGCCCTCGAAGGCCTAATTGCTTATGTATCTTTCCCGTTTTCATGTATGGCCGGCCTGTGTGCCAAAGTTTGGAAAACACTATTTTGTTAAGTGAACAATGTAAAGCCTTAAGGCCGGTTCTCTTTTGTGTATGATTACATTCCTGAGTTGGTAGTGGACATTCATGCTTTGTAGCAGGGTTCTTATTTCTTTTGCAACTAAATAATTTGCTTCCGCTAGGTGTTGTGTAGGACGACATGATTGGTTGAATGGTTTCAACGCGTAACCAACCAGTCTGTCCGTAGTATATGGCGTCGGGCCCCGGCCGGACCTACTGCTATATGCTATGTGATGGATAGGGGTGGTACAAGCGGGAGGTACCCCTGCGCCAACCTTTCGCTGTGGCCTCGGGTGCCGAGAGCCTAGCCGCGAGAGATTCTCTCGCTCTCAAGAAAGCTAGCGCTCGCGCCTACCGGGATGAACCGGCCCAGCCCTCGCCGCCAAAGGACAAGAAGCGGAAAGGAACCCTTCCCGCCCTCCGATCGTTGAAGAGTCCAAAGCTGTCTGCTTCCGAGAAAGGGAAATTCTTGGCAGTCTCGCCCGTCCTGTCTCTCCCCTCGGGCAGGTCCTTCGAAGAGCTTCTACAGAGGGCCAGTGAGATGGATACTGCTGCCAGGATCCATGCCGAGGCTCCTGCCGGGAACCCACCGGCCGCAAGCGAGGCTGGGGGAGAGGGGGCCGCTGCCGAGACCTCTGCCCGGAACTCTCCTACCGCAAATAAGGCTGGGGGAGAAGGGGCCGTCGTCAAGACCTTTGCCTGGACTCCGCCCAAGGAGGTGTCGAAAGGGCACAGAAACTATGGTTTCGACGTGAAGTACCTCGACGCTGAGGGGAAGCCTCAGCTCTAGTGGGACCCCGAGTCTAACCTGATCAAGGTTTCGACGCTCCTTCCCAGCTAGGCGGAGCGAGACGAGGTCACTCGTGAGGCCTTCTCGCTAGGCTACGGTCTCTACAGCCGAGAGGACGCAAGCGTCTTCGACTAGACGCCCACCCGGCTCTTGGCTTTCGATTCCATCTGGGCCCTGCTGCGCGGGTTCGAGCTCGCGCATATGTACGCTCGTCGGAGCATTAGCCTAGATAAGAATTTCACGGATATGTACAAGGCGAGGGAGGGAGCAGTGGCTCAAGCGCATGCCTTGGAGAAGGAGCTCGCGAGTGCTCAGCAAGAGCTGGCGAATGCTCAACAATTGCTATCACTACGCCCCGCAGTCGAGGTAAGCGAGACCTTCCTGGACCCCTGTTCTCGCTTCCTGAAGCCGTGTTTGTGCAACATTTCTCTGAGCTGATCTCTTTTCCACAGGATCCCGCCCAATCCACGGCGCTCCGCGCGGAGTTGGCTGACGTGCGCTATGGGAACGTCTTGCTGCGTGACCAACTCCGGCGTGCGGCAGCGGCGAAAGGCCCGCCTCCTCCTCCGCTTGTCGAAAGGCGGAAGAGTCGCTACTTCTCGGAGTACGACATCGATAAGATGCTGCAGGCGAATGCTCAGGTCACCATTAAGCTTACCCTCGAGACAATGCGGGACGAGAAGCTGCTGCGGGAGGCGAGCGAGACCATCATTGTCGACCAACTCCTTCCATAGCTCTTCGACCCCGTCCCGAAGCCTCCAGGCGCGCCCAACTCCCCTCCCTCGGACATCCCGAAGCTTTCTACCGCTGTCAGCGAGACATCCGAGGCGAGTTCTGGCGATGGATCCGGCGAGGACTCGAGCGAGGGCATCAGTGGTGATTACAGCGCGTCCCCTTGAAGGGTTTCTCTTTTGTTATTATTCTCTTATGTAATGAGCGAGAAGCTTCAAACCCCTGTAATTTATTATTGAATATAATGCGATGTTTTACTTCTCGTTATCGGTGTGTTTGCTCGAATGAGTAGGTTCGTCAGCCAAGTGACTCCCGCGCTGGCTTCTGCCGAGACCCTTAGTCTCCTTAAGGTAACCTTCCTTAGGGATCAACTAGGCGGGAGCCTTGTGCTATCGATTAGGTCGTCCTGCCAAGGTATACCGGAAGCCTTCTTCGGCGAGGTCTCCCTAGCCGAGACCTTCGGGCCGAGACCTCTACTGGCCGAGACCCTTAGGGCCTCGTCTCCGATCTAGGCCAGGGCCGTGTCAAAAAATCTTCCGACAAACTAAACCTATCCCCCACCAGCAAGCCTGTGGACCTGCCAGCTAGATGGGAGCCTGCGCAGCGGGTCTACCTAGGGCCGAGCCGAGCTCGGGGTGTTGATGAAGATCAAACCAAACCTCTCCCCCACAGGCGAGCCTTCGGACCTGCAAGCTAGATGAGAGCCTGCGCAGCGGGTCTACCTGGGGCCGAGCCGAGCTCGGGGTGTTGATGAAGATCAAACCAAACCACTCCCCCACAGGTGAGCCTTCGGACCTGCCAGCTAGATGAGAGCCTGCGCAGCGGGTCTACCTAGGGCCAAGCCGAGCTCGGGGTGTTGATTACGATCAAACCAAACCTCTCCCCCATAGGCGAGCCTTCGGACCTGCCAGCTAGATGAGAGCCTGCGCAGCGGGTCTACCTGGGGCCGAGCCGAGCTCGGAGTGTTGATGAAGATCAAACCAAACCTCTTCCCCACAGGCGAGCCTTCGGAACTGCCAGCTAGATGAGAGCCTGCGTAGCGGGTCTACCTGGGGCCGAGCCGAGCTCGGGGTGTTGATGAAGATCAAACCAAACCTCTCCCCCACAGGCGAGCCTTTGGACCTGCCAGCTAGATGAGAGCCTGTGCAGCGGGTCTACATGGGGCCGAGCCGAGCTCGGGGTGTTGATGAAGATCAAACCAAACCTCTCCCCCACAGGCGAGCCTTCAGACCTGCAAGCTAGATAAGAGCCTGCGTAGCGGGTCTACCTGGGGCCGAGCCGAGCTCGGGGTGTTGATGAAGATCAAACCAAACCTCTCCCCCACAGGCGAGCCTTCGAACCTACCAGCTAGATGAGAGCCTTCGCAGTGGGTCTACCTGGGGCCGAGCCGAGCTCGGGGTGTTGATTAAGATCAAACCAAACCTCTCCCCCACAGGAGAGCCTTCAGACCTGCCAGCTAGATGAGAGCCTACGCAGCGGGTCTACCTGGGGCCGAGCCGAGCTCGGGGTGTTGATGAAGATCAAACTAAACCTCTCCCCCACAGGCGAGCCTTCGGACCTGCCAGCTAGATAAGAGCCTGCGCAACGGGTCTACCTGGGGCCGAGCCGAGCTCGGGGTGTTGAAGAAGATCAAACCAAACCTCTCCCCCACAGGAGAGCCTTCAGACCTGCCAGCCAGATGAGAGCCTGCGCAGCGGGTCTACCTTGGGCCGAGCCGAGCTCGGGGTGTTAATGAAGATCAAACCAAACCACTCCCCCATAGGCGAGCCTTCGGACCTGCCAGCTAGATGAGAGCCTGTGCAGCGGGTCTACCTGGGGCCGAGCCGAGCTCGGGGTGTTGATGAAGATCAAACCAAACCTATTCTATCATAGGATGAGAAGACATAGTCGGTCAAAGCAAAAAACATTATGATAGCATTTTTGGAGACAGTCAATGTTTTGAAATGGTCATATTGAAAATATAATATTTATTTACTACATTACAATCCTTCTCTCCCATTACGGGTAGAAGCGTTTGAAGTCATCACCGCTCAAGGTGTGGCTCAAGGTCCTTCCCTCCACATCCTGGAGGTAGTAACCCCCATTAGCCAGAGTCTTCTCTACTATGTAAGGCCCATCCAAGCTAGGGTTGAGCTTGCCAACTGGGGCCGACCTTCCTGCCGCGTCGACCTTTTTTAGCACTAGGTCCCCCTCGGAAAATTGCTTGACTCTAATGTGCTTATCAAAGTACCTTGCCATTCGCCGTTTGATCTCTTCTTGCCTGATGGCAGCAACATCCCGTAGCTCTTCCACCATATCCAACGAGAGGCGCAGCTCTTCCTCATTCCCCAACCTCCATGCTTCGCTTCCTTCACCAGCGGTCTTGACCCGTGGAGACCTAAACTCGAACTCCACTAGGAGGACAACCTCACATCCATGAGAGAGCTTGAAGGGGGTCTCCCCTGTGGCCGTGTTCGGAGTTGTTCGCAAGGCCAACAGGACTGAGGGGAGTTGCTCCACCCAGTTACCCTTCAGGTTTTCCACCTTCTTTTTGAGCAAGTTCACAATGATCTTGTTCGCCGCTTCCACCTGGCCCTTGCTCCGGGGGTGATGGACAGAGGCAAACCTGAGGTCTATCCCCAATTGAGTACAGAAGCTGATGAACTCTTCGCTGGCAAACTGGGGACCATTATCCGTCACTATCGCTTGGGGTAGCCCATGTATGCATATGATTTCTCCCCAAACAATGTTCCTGATGACCTGGGAGGTAACCTTGGCCAGAGCTTTGATTTCCAGCCACTTTGAGAAGTAATCGATCATGACTAGGAGGAACCTCCTCTGTCCGCTGGCTGGAGGAAAGGGCCCAACTAGATCCATCCCCCAAATGGCGAAGGGCCATGGTTTCGTGATGCTTCGAAGCCTTTGAGCGGGCAAGAGCTGGAGGGGAGCGTACACTTGACACTTCAGGCATCTCTTCGCAAACTCAACTGCGTCCTTCCTCAAAGTATGCCAAAAATACCCTTGCCTTATCACCCTTGCCTCCAACGTCCTTCCCCCTGAGTGACTGCCGCACTCTCCTGAATGTACCTCTTTCAGGATCCTCGGGGCCTCCTCCTCGGTCACACATCTCTCTAGGAGCCCTGACAACATCTTTCGGTGCAAGCCCCATTCCAGCATCAGGTAATAGGCTGCCTTTCGCTTGAAGCTCTTCGCATCCTTGACCTCCTCTGACATCCTTCCTGTGGTGAGGAAGGTCACCAACGGGTCTACCCACGAAGATCGCCAACCTACCTCCATCAACTCCCCTTCTTTAATTGCCGGTCGGAATAGTTCGGTTAAGGTTCCTCCTCCACTAGGCCCAAACTTAGACAATCGATCAGCTGCTGCGCTTTCCCACCTGGGAACATGTTGAATAGAGAAAGAACGAAAACCTCTGATGATTGCCCTTACCTTGGATAGATACTTCACGAGGGTAGGCTCCCGAGCCTCAAACTCCCCTCGGATCTGCGATGCTACCACCATCGAGTAGGTGATGGTCTCCACATCCTGAATCTCCAACTCCCTTGCCAATCGAAGGCCGGCTACTACGGCCTCATACTCCGCTTGATTATTTGTTATGGGGAAGTGGAAAGCCAACGCTTGTTCTATGGTAACCCCTTGAGGACTCACCAACACTACACCCCCTCCCAGGGAGTGTTTTCCCAAGGCCCCATCGACCATCATCCTCCACGCTTCCTGCGGCTTCGGCTCTTCTTTCTCAGCTTCAGTGACATAGTCTGCCAAAAAGTCCGCCACGGCCTGAGCTTTGATGGAGAGTCTCGGAACGAAAGAGTTGTCAAACTCGCTGTATTCGATGGACCACTTTGACAGCCTTCCTGAGTGCTCTACCCCCTCGATGACCTTGCGAAGGGGATGGTCGGTTACTACCCTAATCGAGTGCGCTTGAAAGTAAGGACGAAGCTTCCTAGCCGAGACGATCAAGGCATATGCCAGCTTCTCTAGGATGGGATATCAGAGCTCCACTTTTCTCAAGATTCGGCTTACGTAGTAGACGGGTAGCTGTTTCTTTCCCTCTTCCCTAACCAAGATGGAGCTCACAGCCTCTATCCCCACCCCGAGATACAAGGCTAGATCTTCCCCCTCCTTTGGGCTTTGAAGTAGCGGAACTTGGGAGAGTTGCCTCTTCAGCCCTTGGAAGGCCTCTTCGCATTCCACCGTCAATTCGAACACCTGGTTACCATGGAGCACTTTAAATAAAGAAGAGCACCTATCCCCGGACCGGGAGAGCAACCTGCTTAGCCCGGCCAACTTTCCGGTTAGACGCTGGACCTCTTTGGCACTGCAAAGTGATTCCAAATCTAAGATAGCCCTAACCTTGTCAGGGTTAGGCTCTACCCCCGCCGGGGTCAAGAGGTGCCCGAGGAACTTCCCGCGGCTAGCCCCGAAGACACACTTCTAGGGATTCAACCTCATCTTGAACCTCCGCAGGGTGGCGAACGTTTCTTCCAAGTCTCGCAGATGTGAATCCACACACTTACTTTTGACCATCTGGTCGTCGACATAGACCTCTAGATTCCTTCCCCTCTGATCTTGATAGACCCGATCCATCATGCGTTGGTATGTTGCCCCCGCATTTTTTAAGCAAAAGGGCATCATTTTATAGCTGAAGCACCCCTCTCTCGTGATGAAGGAAACATCCCTGACGTCGGGAGGGTGCATCCGGATCTGGTGGTAACCTGAAAAAGCATCCAAAAAACTCATAACAGAAAAACCGATGGCTGAATCAACCAACGCGTCGATTCGAGGCAGGGGGTAGCAATCTTTAGGACATGATTTATTCAACAAAGAGAAGTCCATACACATACGCCATTTTCATCCCCCTTTTTTTACCATTACCACATTGGAGATCCAGCCTGGATACTGGATCTCAGAGATGAAGCCTGCCTCCAGGAGCTTCTTGACCTCCTCTCGGATGGGCTCCTCCAGCTTGGTGGTGATGGCCCTCATCTTTTGGCGTACAGGGCGAGTCCTGGGGTCCAAGTTCAGGCGATCGCAAGCCACGTCTGTGTCGATGCTCGGCATGTCTGCCGCGCTCCAAGCTAAGATGTCGATGTTGCTTTGGATGCAGGCTCTCATTCGCTCCTGATCCTCGAGGCTCAAGCCTCCGCTGACCCGCACCTTCTGTACCTGCCCCGCCCTGGTGAGCACCTCCATCTCTATCACTTCCTTGGCCATCTCAATCCTCGACTGCTCCCAACCTGGCCTTGCCTCCTCCTGCTCAAGATCTTCTCCCTCTGCCTCGTCAACCTCCATCGCTTCCACCAGGCCTTCTCCTTGCTTCTGCTCTTCTTCCTCTGCCTCTCTCAGGCTTATCTCCTCTACTTCCACTACCTCCTCCATCACTAATTCCTCCACCTCGTTGGGCTTGCCTCCTACACTCCTACCCCTTGCTCCCCTGCTACCTCCAACGCCTCCTCCAGGCTCATCTCTCCCTCCTCAACACTCCCTCCCTGTCCAGCCATCCCATTTTCTCGTTCCTCCGCCTCAGCCATCCACGACATAGTGTTGACCGCCATCACATAACACTGCCTCGCCACCTTGGGATCCCCCCTGATCCGAACCTACACCCCTCCGTTGTTGAACTTGAGACATTGGTGAAAAGAGGAGGGGACGCAGCGAAAGGCACTGATAAGGGGACGCCCAAAGATGGCGTTGTAACTACTCGGGGCATCTACAATAACGAACCTACAGTTCCGTGAGACTCCCCCGAGCTTCACTTGTAGGCCTACTCCCCCTTCTACCTCCTTCCTCTCTCCAGAAAAAACAAAAAGCGGTCCATCGGAAGCCAGGACCCTTTTTTCCTTCCACCCTCACCTCATCGAAGGCCTTCTTGAAGATCACGTTCACCGAGCTCCTGTTATCCACCAATATACGGGAGACTGTGAAGTTCTCAACCGCTGTCTGAATAACTAGCGCATCGCAAAACGGGTCTTCGTAGTCGGGCATATCCACAGATGAGAAGGTAATCTTTTCTTCTTGGGGGGGGGGGGAGCTATGGAGGTCGAGGCGACCCCTCCGCGGAACATGGTATGAAGGCTCCCCTTGCGGGTTGCCTCGATCCCTACTCCCCCATGGATCACTCCAATCCCCCCTCAGGTCCCCACATCAACCCTGTCTTCACATCTATCCTCAGCTTCCCCATACTGCACCTTAACGATCCTTACAGGCAGATCTTGCCTCCCAGCTCCTCTGGCCTCCCTCATCTCCAAAAACTCGGGGCAGGTGGTCGTTGCGTGACCCTCCCCCTGATGGAAGTCGCAACAGGGCAATGCCGCCCTGCCTCCTCTTCCTTCTCCTCCTCCCCTTCTCCTGGCTCCTCAAACTCTTCTTCCTCTTCCTCTTCCCACCTCCATGGCATCCTGTGGTGGTGGGAAATGACCCCTCGGTCCCTGCCTCCATCCTCCCTGCTCCCGGTAATTGTCTCTTCCTTGAAGACCCCCTTGGCCCTGGGGACGACCCTCCTGAGGCCTCCAACCCAAACAATTATTCAGCTCCTTGGCCCCCTGGTTGCTGCCCCTGCCCTCGAAATAATTCTCTCCTCCTATCCTCTCTATGCTCCCTCTGCTCCCTCACTTCTCTCTGTCTTCCTGCTGCCGGCTCCTTCACATCATCCTCTGCCAACTTAGCCAACTTCCTCGCAAACACAGGGTTTGCCCTCTCAAAGTCTATCTCCTTTGCCGCCCTCTCCATGAGCTCTTCAAAAGAGAGAGGGGGCACTCTCTTCAACTCCATGCTAAAAAATCCCGGCCTCAGCCCAAGGCTGAAGGCTAGCATCAGTGCGTACCCCGAGACCTCCTGGACCAGGAGAATCTTCTCTTGAAACCGGTCGACGTAGTGACCCAGCGTCTCCTCCGGCCTCTGCCTTACTACAAACAGGCACTCAGCCTTCTTCTTTCGCTTCTTCGAAGTCGAGAACCTCAACAGAAAACCCCTGCGTAGATCTTCAAAGCTGTAGATTGAGCTCGCCGGCAACTGGTGGAACCAGTCTCGGGCCTTCTCTTTTAGAGTGATGGCAAAAAGCATACACTTGAAGGCATCCGACATTTTCCTGATCGACACCACGTCTTCAAACAATTGCACATGCTGAACCGGGTCATCCTTCCCGGTGTAGTAGGTCATATCCGGCTCCCGGAACCCGTCCGGCACTGGAGCCGAGATAATGAGCTCACTAAAAGGGGTCTCTCCCCCTGCCTGGCGAGAGGGCACGTCCCGCGACCTCGGCTGGCTAGACCGATCCGCGAGACCGTGTACGGGGAAAAGCTCCCGCACTATCTCCTCCCTCTCGCCCAGATCCACCGGAACTTCCGTCCCGGGGCGCTGGACTGGAAAGAGCTCTCGTGCTGCCACATACCTCTCACCTGCCTCCACCGGGACTTCCTTCCCGGGGCGTTGCCCTGGGGCGTTCTCTCCTAACAACGGGACCCCCTCCACTGGAACCTGCGACGTCTCCCACTCATTCCTTGTCGAGAAGGCCAAGTTGATCGTCTGCAGGACCTCTCGCTTGAAGTCCTCTAACAATTTTCTTGTTACTTCCTCTCCCTGGGTGGGGGATCCTCCTGCGCCAGATCCTTCACCTTCATATCCTACCATGGGACTTGACTCTAGATTTTCCTGCACCGACTGCTTCCACGCTCACCGCACCAGAACTGTTGAAGCCAAAAATGACCTCCACGAATGTTCACAAACCAGGGTGCAGCCGATGCCTACTTCTCTCAAACCTCGACCCTTGACTGGCTGCTAAGGTCCTAAGACTGACCCAAAGCCTCAGTTGGGAGGTACCACCTCACACCCAGAAGATATCTGAGAGCTTCCCCTCCAAAGTCAAATGCTAGGCTGGGAGCTCTTCAGAAAGCACTAGAGTTAGAGAATAATAAAAGCCTGCTTTCCAAAGAGCCCTTATGGGTCTATTTATAGTCTTCCCTTGACCCGAAAATACTGAAATACCCCTGATGGGTCTGCCAATTGCCAAATCCCGCTATCAACCCGGGGGCATATAGGTAATTTTTACCCGGGGATAATAAAATAATCTTTTCCTGGATGCCAGGCCCCACCACATGGACCTGCTTGGCGAGAACCCCGGGCGAGAAGGCTCTCGCTGAGCCCCAGCTGGGCTCATCTTGGCGAGATCTCCCGCCAAGAGGGTTATCGCTCTCAGTGGTCTTGATGCTATTACCGATGGACATGGCGCTGAGTGAGTGAAGCTCACTCCACGCCTTCACTACTAACCACGGCGTTGAGTGAGTGGAGCTCACTCAAAGCCCTCTGCTAACCACGATGTTGAGTGAGTGAAGCTCACTCAATGCCCTCCGCTGCCGAACGCGGCGTTGAGTGAGTGGAGGTCACTCAACGCCCTTTGCTGCCGAATGCAGCGTTGAGTGAGTGAAGCTCACTCAACGCCCTCTCGCCCGCCCCCAGGGAGAGTTCCTTCCGGGCGGAAGCTCTCCTATCCCGAAGCCTAAAGCTGACTTGAAGACTCGAGCCCCAGCGCGAACGATCTCGCCTACTAATAGGCGGGAGCTCCTTAAGGGCGAGAACTCTGCCCGTCTGCCCTAGGGCAAACCCGGGACCAGCCCAACCCTGACCACTGAAGTCTTAGTCTTCTGGGTCCTACCCAGCGAATATGGGGTTGTACAGGGAAGTTTAAGGTAAAGAATCGCTGGGCACACGTTCTTTTTGATTCTAGTGCAACCCACTTGTTTTGTCTTGGACACTTGTAGAGCGTCATCGTTTGACCCTTGATCAAGTTGGCGGTTCGTTACGTGTCAATTTTCCCTCTGGTGATTCGGTGGTGACGGACCAGGGTATCCTCGGTTGTCTGATTCTTTTAAGCGATTTCCTAGGTGTTGTTGATTTGAAGGTGATAGACCTGGAGGACTTTTATGTGATTTTGGGCATGGACTGGTTGTCTAGATATGATGCTGTTATCCAATGCAAGGTCAAGTGTTTGGACTTAAAGATGGACAATAGTCACCCGAGGAGTGTTTATAGTTTTCCTCGCCAGGTTTCCCCGATTATTTCTGCGGTATGTGCTCAAAAGCTCTTAGATTCCGATTGTTTATCCTACTTGGTTTTACTTTTGGAGATTGTTTTTAGCTTGCCGCGTGTAGAGGAGATTCCTATGGTGCATGAGCTTCCTGATGTTTTCCTAGATAGTCTTCCTGGTCTTCCACATGAGCGAGATGTAGAGTTTGTTATAGATCTTGAGCCGGGTACTCATCCTATTGCTAAGGCACAATACCGTATGGCCCCTCGTGAGCTGCATGAGTTGCGTAACCAACTAGATGAGCTTTTGCAGTGTGGATTTATTAGATCAAGTTCTTCACCTTGGGGGCTCCCATGTTATTTGTGAAGAAAAGGGATGGATCTATGAGGCTATGCATTGATTATAGGAAATTGAACAAGGTAACTATCAAGAACAGGTATCCTTTGTCGCAATTGATGACTTATTTTTCCAGTTGTGTCGTAGTACGGTGTTTTCAAAGATTGACCTCGTTCAAGCTACCATCAGTTGAGGATTTATGAGATGGATATTCCACGCACTACTTTTCGTTCTTAGTATGGACATTTTGAGTTCTTGGTGATGTCCTTTTGTTTGACAAACGCACCCTCTGCCTTCATTTTCATGATTAACAGAGTGTTCAAGGATTTTCTGGACCGTTTTGTGGTCGTGTTTATAGATGATGTTTTGGTTTATTCCCGAAGTGCTGAGGAGCATGCACATCACTTGCAGTTAGCTCTGTCTGCTTTAAAAGAGCATAAGTTATTTTGCAAGTTAAGCAAGTGTTAGTTTTGGCTTTCTCAGGTTTCCTTCTTGGGTCATGTGGTTAATAAGGACTAAATTTCTGTTGACCTAGAGAAGATTTCTGCCATGATGGATTGGAATAGACCTACCACTCCCAAAGAGATAAGGAGTTTCCTAGGGTTGGCAGAGTATTATAGGATTTTTGTAGAAGAATTTTCTATAATATTTGCTCCACTGACAAAGCTTATGCAGAAGGACACAACGTTCATTTGGAGCGATAAGTGTGAAGAAGTTTTTCAGGAGTTGAAAAAGAGATTATGTACTGCTCTAGTTTTAACTTTGCCTACCGAAGGATTGGAATATGCAGTTTATGTGGATGCATCACATGTTGGACTTGGTTGCGTGTTGATCCAAGAAGGCAAAGTGATTGCGTATGGGTCGAGATAGTTAAAGTTTCGTGAAAGGAACTACCCTACGCGTGATTTAGAGTTTGCTGCAGTCATTTTTGCCTTGAAGTTACGGAGACGTCTGATGTATGGCGCATTGTGCAAAATATACACGGATTATAAGAGTTTGAAGTACATCTTCACTCTGAAGGAGTTGAATTTACGCTAGTGGAGGTGGTTATAATATGTCGTAGATTATGATGTTGAGATCCAATACCATCCGGGCAAAGCTAATATGGTAGCCGATGCCCTGAGTAGGAAGACCATGCAAATCTTTGGACTTTCAGTGGAATCCTTGGTAGAAGAGTTTCTATTAAAGGGTATCTCGGTTGGGAGTAGGAACTCGCCAAGTAGTTTGTAAGTGTTATAGCCTTCTTGGATTACACTCACAAGGCTGCATCAGAAGGATGATCCTGATTTGCAGCACCTCCATAATAGAACTGAGAAAGGGGAGTTACCAGACTTTTCAATCGATAACGTGGGTACCTTGAAGTACCACAGTAGATAAATATCCCTGTTGTTGAGGATATTTGAATTAGGTTGTGCAATGAGGCACATGGTTCTAGTGTTTCCTACCACCCTGATTCTACTAAGATGTATAGAGATCTGAAACAGATCATTTGGTGGTATGGTATGAAAGTTGATATAGCCAAGTTTGTGTCAGAATGCTTCACCTGTAAGCGAGTTAAGGCCGATCATTGAAGGCCTGGTGGCAAGTTGATGTCGTTAGAGATTCCAAGTTGGAAGTGGGAGAGTATTTCTATGGACTTCATTACCGGTTTGCCGAGATCTCCCAAAGTACATGGTTCGGTATAGTTTATAGTGGATAAATTGACGAAGTGTGCTCACTTCATGTCGTTCAAGATTGATTACAACATGAAGAAGATAGCAGAGTTATACTTGGATAAGGTTACCAGGTAACATGGAGTACCTGTTAGTATTGTGTCGGATCGAGGCTCCAGGTTTATGTCTCATTTTTGGAAAAGTTTATTGGAAGGATTGGGTACCGATCTGAGGTATTCCACCGCTTATCATCTGCATACAAATGGCCAAACAGAGAGAGTTAACCAGATTTTGGAAGACATGATAAGATGTTACATATTGGACAACGAAGGAGCGTGGGAAGAGCGTTTGAGACTGATGGAATTTTCTAATAATAATAGTTATCAAGAGAGCTTGCAGATGGCCCCGTTTGAGGCCTTGTATGGGAGACGATATAGAACTCCCTTGTTTTGGGGCGAGGTTGGTGAAGGACGACTTTTGGTTACAGAAGCTTTAGAAGAGATGAATACTTCTATAATGCATATTAGAGAAAAGCTTTGTATAGCTCAGGAGCGTTATGAAAAGAACGCTAATCAGCGAAGAACTGATTTGGAATTTGTTGTCAGGGACATGGTTTTTCTTAAGGTTTTCCCGATGTCTGGTGTAAAGAGGTTTGGAAAGAACTACAAGTTGGATCCTAGGTATGTGGGTCCTTTCCATGTGGTTGATCATATTGGAATGTCAGCTTATAGGCTGGATTTGCCCGTAAGTTTTCCTGGTGTGCACGATTTGTTTCACGTAAGCCAGTTGCGGAAATGTGTGCTTAGCGACCGCAGGTTCTTGACTCTATATCGCAGTTGGAGGCCAACCTTTCTTATGTTGAGATGTCTGTTCACATTCTAGATACTCAAGATCGAGTGTTACGGAGGAAGACCATACCAATGGTTAAAGTTTTGTGGCGGAACTAAGACATGGAAAGCGTGACTTGGGAGTTAGTTCCAGCTATGAGGGAGGCTCATCCCCATCTGTTCTCTGAATTTCTTTTTGTATGTATTTCTATTCTATAATCTTTGATTATTTTCCTTCCATTGTGGAATCTTTTGTGCATAAAGCTTCAGGACGAAACTTTCTTTTAGGAGGGGTAGTTGTAACGCCCCTGATTTGTCAAGGTTTATTTAAAATCCCTTTAGTGACGTATTTTGATGTCAAGGCGTTATGTTGACGAATAGTTGGTGGGTACTGCTGTCGGAGCATGGATTTTGCTCGTTGGTATTCGAGGTTTTGGTTTGGTAGTATAAGCTTGGCTAATTTCTCCTATGATTTGGTATTTCCTTTCGAGCTGGGGTTCGTTTTGGAACACGGTGGAGAATTTTTGGGATATTTGATGTTTTGACTTCAGGGAGTGTTTACCCGAGTTTTGTTTCTCGAATTTCGATTTCAACTTCGTCATTGGATTCGTAGCATTAATATTTAGCTAAAGTGGGATTTTCGTATAAATCCAAGTTAGTGCGAGTTTTATTTATTTGGATGTTTTAATTATAATAATAATATATTATAATATTTATCCACTATAAATAGCCTTCCAATAAGATGGAAAACCTATTCATCATCTCTCTTAAAACCGTCGTACTGTATTGCGGAATAGCGAGAGCCGCGGTCCTTGCGAAGCCTTCGGCTATCGATTGTAGGATCTCCGGTGCACGAAATCATCGTCGGAGAGTAGATCTCGATAGCTCTAACCAAGATCTACATTTATGCGGTAAGTTTTTCCCATTTCGTGGATTTTTAGTTGTTAGGGTATGAGGTTTTGACCTTCTCTCCTCTCGAAAAGTTTCTGGTTTTGCTGCTTAGGTGTTCTTGCGGCAAGATCCTCGAGGAGGAGCATTGTTTGGCCGAATTTTGGCCGGATCGAGGCAAGTGATGACTTCTTCCCCTTGCCATGTTTTCCTTTCATTTGTGTATTTCCTACTTCTATCCTTTCCTCCTTAATAATTTGGAGTAACTCCAGGTTCAGACATTGTCGATCTGCTAGACAATATAGTTTTCCGGCCAGGTTTAGCCTAGTTGATTCTGTAGGTGATAGCCTGTTGAATCCATGGATTATGGGATTAATCTAATAAGGTATTTTTGTCATACTTGACTGTTAGACTTGGATAATCTGTCGAGTATAGAACTGTTGACTTAAGCCAAATTTTCGTTGTATAACAGTTAACTTAAGTATAAATTCGTCGATTATGGGTAGGTAGAATTCGCCAAACATAGGTTGAGATTGGTCGTAAGTAAAATTCCGCGAGTATCGGTAGGATCAAAGTTAAATTCTACGAGTATTTGATGTAATTTCGTCGGGTAATGCTTGGTGTTGAGTTAAGTCCAATTCATCGAGTATTAGGTGTTGAGTCCGTCTAGTATAAGACTTGGCATTGAGTGTCATGTATTCGTCGAGTATTAGGAGTTAAGTCGACAAATGTCAGGAATGGCATTTAATGAAGTTCATTTGGCATTGAGTGATGTTTTAGACCAAGTTAAATTCGTTGAGTAATCTCGATGAATTTGTCGAGTATCACCAGTTTGCCATTGAGTGTGTCGGGTGATGATTTGGCGCTAAGGCAAAAGCGTTGAGTGTACTCATCGCGGCGTTGAGTGAAGTCTTGGCGTTGAGTGATATAGCATTGAGTGTAGTCTGGGCGTTGAGTAGTTTTGAGACCAAGTCAAAAGCGTTGAGTGTACTCAACGCGGCATTGAGTGAAGTCTTGGCGTGGAGTGATATAGCGTTGACTATAGTCTGGGCGTTTAGTAGTTTTGAGACCAAGTCAAAAGCGTTGAGTGTACTCAACGCAAAGTTGAGTTCTCTCAACGCGGCTTTGAGTGAACTAAATGAGGCGTTGAGTGAAGGCAAAATTGTTGAGTTAGCTTGTTGGCATCGATTGCGTTGAATGTACTCAACGCGGCGTTGAGTGTACTCGACGCTTTTTCTTTGGACTTAGGATTTTTTCGCCGACTCATTGTGTATCACTAGTGGACTAGTTTTTATAAGTAAAAATCATTTAGAGCATGTTATATTCGTCGAGTATACTCGACAAATCATTATATACTTGGTATTTCATGGCTAAATTGTATCTAATTCGTCGGGTTTGTCCTTAGGTCAATTTATGAGATTTATTCCTCCTTTTATTATTGGAGAAGCCCAGTGTTTTTGTTGTGGATTGTCTGTGTTTGACTATGGAGGTTGGTGTTTTGGTTGTTTGTTTATGGCTAGGTTGGCAGTGGATAAAGGACTACCTACCTGATGCCTTTTTGGTGAATTATTGCCCTAGTGGGTTTGCCTGGTGTGGGTGTGTGACTGCTAGTGTGTCGAGTAGGTTCCCACCACCGTAGGTGCTAGTTTTTCCCCAGTTTTGGGTGTGTCAAGGTATAAGACCACCTTTCCTTTGGCCCTTGTGAAGTTTTAGCTGTTGGTGTGTTGGGTAGGTTCCCACCACCGCAGGTGCCGGAATGGCCGGTGTTTTTGTTCACCAAGTTATGGGCTAATTAATTTGTTATACTTATAGTTAATTATTTTCATGTTCCTTAAAGCATAGATCTTTATAGCACTTGCTGCCAATTCCTTACCTTCGAGCAAGTAAGTTAGTCTTTTCTCACTATTCTTGGATTAAGGTTGGTAACCCTTTATTCCTTTTTGGTTTATTGCAAACATTTTGATCTTTGATCATCACTTGTATTTTCATTCTTGCAGATGTGTTCTTTCTTTGAATGCCTCTGGTTTGGAGAAGTAGCTGATTGAGCGCCTAGGGTTGGTTTTTGGCTGGTACTCTGCAGTTGTTGTTTCCTCACCGACTGTAAGGTAGTTGTTGTTTGTTTTCTTTTAGTTCATAGATACATACCTTTTAGTGGGTTCGTGTCAGGTTGTTAATGCCCACTAGATTTTTTTAATGCAAAGTACTTGATAACTGCTAAGCCTTTTCTATGATGTTTTGGATTTACTTGCTCTTTGGGAAGGTTTTATGTTAGGTTGCATGTTAGATATTTTAAAGTATAAAAGTATTACCTCTATTACCTCATGTATGACATATTTTGAAGCTAAAGTAACTATATCTTATTGAACGTACAAACTAATTTCTATACTTATACTAAATCTATAGTCATGCATAACATGAGTTGTCTTATGGGAATGTTTATGCTCATATAGGATGTTAACCATTATAAACAAACTATTTCTACACCTTATACTTATATTTTCAGTCTTGGAGTAGTTGATCCATTGAGCCGAGAGATACGTAGACCAAAGCTTAACTTGAAACATGTTTTTTCTCACAACATAACTTGTTATTTTCAAAAACTGTGTTAGGATTGTAGTTTGCCTGAACGTCTGCAGTTATCCCCTACACGGAATGGCATCATTATGCGTGTTTTATCTTACTCTGATATACATTTAAATTCGGAGAAAATACGGGTTATGATAACCGGGGCTAAAGCAGCATCCTTCCCTTGCTCTATCTGAATCCGATCTCGAATGTCACAAACTATACTCATGGTGGCTAGATGCTCCGTATAGGCCTCATGACAAGCCTTAGTCACCAACATGATCTCCATCTCTTCCAGCACTCTTGCCAACTTCATAGCCATTAATTGTAATTCAGGGCTCGTCTCAGGTGCCTTCCATCTTAGTGAATTTGCCACCGAGTTTGCCTTCTTGGGGTAATAGTTCAATGTAAATTAGTAATCACATAAAAATTCTAGCCCCCGCAGCAGCCTCAAGTTTATATCTTTCTGGGTGCAGATATACTTCCAGTTTTTATGATCAGAAAAGATCTCGCAGTGGATGGTATATAGGTAACATCTCTAAATTTTCAAGGCAAAGACCACTGCTCCCAACTCCAAATCATGAACTAAGTAATTCACTTCATGCTTCTTAAGCTGTCTAAAAGCATATACAATCACATGTCCGTATTGCATCAACACTGCCCCTATGCCATGATAGGATGCATCAGTATATATATAGAATCCTTCCTTCCTAGATGGTAGGGCAAGGATTGGTGCAGAGGTAAGATAATGCTTAAGATCTTGGAATGCAGCTTCACATTTGGGTGTCCACATAAAAGTTACACCCTTCTTCGTCATAGAAGTGAGGGGAAGTGAGATCTTAAAAATTTCTTCAACAAACTTGCGATAGTACCCAGCAAGTCTGAGAAAAATTCACACATCGGCCACTGACCTCAAAGGTGACGATTCCATTACGGCACACACCTTGGTCGGATTTACTGCTAGTCTACCACAACTTATAATATGGCCAAAGAAGGAAACTTCTCAGAGCCAAAACTTACACTTGCTGAACTTAGCAAACAAGCTATGCTCCTTTATTTTCTTTAAAACTAAGGCCAAGTGCTCAGCATGTTCTTCCTCTGTTCTTGAATAAACCAAAATATCATCAATAAATATGATGAAAAAGCATCCAAATACGGCTCAAAAACCCTATTCATCAGACTCATGAATGCAGAATGGCATTTGTGAGCCCAAACGGCATCACTGTGAACCCGTATAAGCCGTATCTCGAGCTAAATGTTGTCTTCTAATATCTTCTTCTCGTATCCATAACTGATAGTACCTCGAGCGCAAATCAAGTTTGGAGAACAAGTACACTCCCACCAGCTGATCAAATAATTTGTCGATATGGTGCAAAGGATAGGTGTTCCACACTGTCAATCGGTTGAGCTCTTGGTAGTCTATGCACAATTATAATGATCCACCCTTCTTAACAAACAAATCAGGGGCTCCCCGGGGTGATGAACTGGGATGAACAAACCCTGATTCTACTAACTCTTACGACTAGACTATAAACTCTGCCAGTTCCTTTGGAGCCATCCTATAAGGGGTTTGAAATATGGGTTTGACACCTAAAACTAGACTAATCTGGCAGTCCACTTCCCTAAGCGGGGGTAGTCCAGGTAGCTTATTGGGAAAATCCATAGGAAAATCTCGCACCATTGGTACATCCTTCATGCTAGTCCCCATCTCCTTGAGCTCAAAACATATCATGTACTCCTTATTCCCTTGTTTATGGGCCTTAATGGCCTGAATAGAAGACAACATCATTCAGGGTGCGAACCTAATACCTTGAAATATGATCTCAGAATCTCCATGTATCAAGTTTATCTGCTTTGTCGCACAATCAATCCTGGCATGATGCCAATCCAGACATGCCATACCCAAAATAAGATCAAATTCTGGCATTTCCAACATTTTTGCAGGGCTATCAAAAAGCTTCCCTTCGATATATATGTCCAAGTCACACTTGGCGGATGAGGTCATCTCGGAGCCGTTTGGGTAGCATACCCTCCGAGTGACTCCGGTGAAATGTTGAACCCCATTTAGATCTTTTATGAAGACCCCCAAAACAAATGAGTGGGTGCGCCGGTATCAAATAGAGTGTGGGTAGGTCTCCCACTAATGGTTACGATGCCTAAAGGTTAAGTTTTAACAATTTAAAAGCTAAATTCTTAGCACAATCTTAGACGTAATAAGGACAAAAGGTTATAAATATATACAACTAACTACAAGATCCCTTAAATGATGCCCAATGGGTTCCTTTCTTGAGTCATATCCAAAGCAAATACCTACCTCTCGAGCAGGTTTAGAGTTCCTACCCTGTGGTCCTCGTCCTCAATCACATACTTGACCTCAACCACGCGGGGCTGGCGGAGAAAAAATAGGGGGAACAATCCCATATAGCTATTGGCAATAATGGTGGATGTGGCCCAACTGATGACACTAGAAACAAACTTGCATGAATGGCCCTTTGGGTTGATAAGGCTGGAACTTCAGGGGTGCAGATACTGTTAACTACGGGGCCGGACGCTCCATCCTAAAATTTGGGTAAAAACGTCTGTTTCTTCCTCCTCGATTTCCACCACCGCCTTTTGCAAGCTTCCTACTTCAACTAGGCCCTGCCTCTACTACTCCTTTTATAGGTCTTTTTCCACTAGCCTGGGCCCCAAAATGGTCCACCTCCAATCTTTTTGCCATATCAATTATCTGAGTGAGGCTCGTGTCAGCTATAATCAAAAGAGCTTTCCTTAAAGGGTCTCACAAACCTTTGTAGAACCATTTTGCGTACCCAAAGTCATCTAAATCATAGGAGTCAGTGAATCCAGCAAGGCACTGAATCTCCCGTTGATACTACACAACTAACATAGATCCCTATTTTAGTTGTAGGAAACTTTCCTTTAGTTCATCTCGAGCCGTAGAGGGAAAAAAAGCTCTAAGAAAGCATCAGAAAATTCGTTCCAACTAATGTCAGTGTATACACGTCCTTGAAAAGGGGAGCCCATAAGGGACTTCCACCACCTCTTTGCGTGTGATTCCAAGACGGATACAATTAAGGTAACAACCATACTTGCTGGACTTTTGATTCCAGCCATAAATTCTTGCACAAGATCCAACCATTCCTCTATGCGAACAGCTAATTCTGCCCTGTGGTAAAGGGTGGAGAAAGTGATCGGAAGGTACTCAGCCAATTGGAGCCATGGGCCTATTGTTGTATCGTTGCCTGCTGAGACCTGAAGGCATCCAAGATTGCAGTTAGGGTCTTTCCTAACTCTTATTGTTGGAATGAAGTAGGTATCGTAGGAACATGAATGTCTATTGGCGGCTCTGTGTGTACAAGAACATTCGTACTAAACACGAATTTTTGGTCAGGTTGGCTAAACGTAGTGTAACGGGTGGACATACATAGTGTGAATCACAAATAGGCATACCAATGCTTTTGCTAATTCAGTTTGTCAACAAACCGAATAATCGAGCGGGGGTAATGCAATGTTCAATGACTTCTTTATTGTAGGATTGGTGCAAGCTGATACCAATTGTAAAACCCCACTCTCGAAACACAAGACAAGACCGAGGGAAGTTTTATGCCCAAAACAGCTACTTTGCGATAACATCAACATGCGGGTTAATATATAACACAAGTCGCCTATTCTGCCGGCGAATCTCTGATATCACAAATGCCAACCCAACCAAAGAAGATCACAGAAGTCATAAATCACAAAAAATATATGTCCAAAATAATACATTTATAATAAGGAACTACATAAGTTCCATTAATATAAGAGTACAACAAAATTGCCCGAGGGCTATATCATAATGCTCAAAACTCATATCAGTCACTAAAGGAAGAGTGGGTATCGTCACCTCCGGACCTGTCCCCCTGGCCTTGCTATCCTCCTACATAAGGCATTGCTGCTCCAACTGTGGGGTATCCTCCTAAAATGGTAGATGTAGCAACCGTTAGTCATAAAGACTAAGTGGCTGTCACATCCGCTCACCCCAGCGACTCTTAGGCACCAGACGAAGGAAAAGAAGGAAGAGCTCAATTTAACAGTGGTATATAATAAAACAAGTGACATAAGAGGGTTGTTATCTAACAGTTCATGTATATATCACAACATTCATATTAAGCAAGTATTAACAGTATTAATCAACATGTATGGAGTAATCTATACTACCAACATTTTATCATAATTATAGAAATTAACTTGTAAAAATGTCCATACAAATTTATATGTTAAGTGTCAGGTACATCAAAATAACTCATCATATAAAAGTTCCTAAATAAATTTATATGATGAGGATCTTATATGGTGCAATACAATGATATGAAATGAATGCAATATGATGACTCACCCATGCACACACACGCACTTGTTATATAGACATAGACCTATAGTTCCCACTTTTCAAATTGGTAGCTAACCTCTCATGAATCAATCGTCGTGGCCAAACGGTGACCGTAGAATGGGCATATCCACTACTAGGAAGGCATACACATTACCAGGCCTAGGCCTTTATATTCCTCAATGCTAAGAACACAACAGCGGAGCCCCTGCATACTGTGGCTCAGAAGGGGTCTTGGGTAGATGTGCACCAAGAGCCCAACCCAACTGGCCTATAACTGGCACAGAAGGAGTCTTTGGGAGCGTATCACCGAAGTTCTAAGCCCAACCGCCCACTAATATGGAAGGAGCCTCTGGGAGTGAACATCAAAGGACCAAGCCCAACTACCTGGGGACTATCTGCAAGCTCCCATTAGTGTGATGACAGGCGAGCTCGTAGATCTGCCACAAAATCATTAACGTAGGATAGTATACCATTTGTCAACACACACACACAACCCATGCAATTTATATTTACCATGTCATCATGAATTCAAGGAATCCAATCGAGTCCCTTCATATCTCAACTAACATCGTTCTCTAAGGCACACATGGGTCCATATTCAACACAGGTGACAGTTCACCTTAATTATTACACAAGTCCCTCACTGCTACCCGTAGAGATTTATCATAACTCTAAGCAGTGGACAACACCAATCATCACTTCAATACTTGAGATCAAGGTTCAACTCATCATATGTCCATGGGGGTATACCTAATCCAACCCCTTTACTAGAATTAAACAGGTACATATAAATTATATTGATTCGATCATCACATCGAACCTCGTTTCATAAACCTTCAAGCCAACACAACAATTACTTCTCCCAAGCTTATTAATCATGCATGAGTTGATCACATTATTATCAATTGTTTATCATCCGATCTCCCGAGTAATAATTTGGTAGAATGAGGTAATCATTAATCATCGATCAGTACCTTACGGATACACGCCACAGTTTCAAAAACCTGGATTTCTAGAAGATACAATCCACTAATAATTATGGGCAACCCTAAATTAGAAAGGTATTTTCAAGGGCTACTACTTCTGTATTGAGCCTGGGGTACAAATCCAAATCCAAATTCATCATACCTGAAATTGGGTTTCAGTTTAGTTGTTTACACTTTAGACAGAACGCAACCGGCAGATATATTCTTACAGTGCAGCAAATTAGGCCGAACATTTCTTGAGCTACAAAACTCCCCGAAAACATGAAACTATCTGTTGGAAAGGTCTTTTCGAGGGCTTGAACTTTCATGTTGAGATCAAACTTGAATCAGAACGTATCATACATGAAATCTTCTTTGAAGTTTGCTTCACACAGAAAACAAATTTCTGTACTGCACTTTTACACGCATCGTAAAGATGGACGAACAACCTAAGTTCATTCCTTCCTCCAATCTTCAAATGAAGAACAACCAACATCTCTCTTCCCTTTCTCCCTCATTAGACCACGGTTCTTCATGAGATCAAGTCCACCATTTTTGTAATGAAGATAGGAGATTATTGAAGACATTCATGCGGCGATCGGCGCCCTAGAACAGAAGTTTTAGCGTGGTTCCTTCTTATGAAATGTCCATTGAACTCCTAAATCAAGCTCACTTGAGCCGATGTCTCTCCTATACTTTGGATATAAAGATCTAGTACCAGGGGAGAGGGTAGGAAGCTCACCTAGTTTCCGTCCATGGATCATGTCCTTCTCCTTTGTGGCATGTTCGGTTTCCTCATCGGTATAATTCTCTAAGAAAAATGTTCAGTCGACTGAAAAGAGCGATGCTTGCAGCTAGGTTTCGGATGATCCTTTATAATGGAAATAGATGGGTTAAAAATCACCTTACCACATGTCACTCCCCCATTGGACCACACTTTAAAAGATAAAATAATTGTTCTGTAAAAATCAAGAAATACATGCCTAAACCAGACAGGAGGTACTGAAATGATAAGTCCATTCATTGAGTATACTCCACAGATCGTCGAAATCACTCTATGAATCATTGAGTGCATTAAGTCTATTATATAAGTCATTTCGACGAATACACGAGTCCACTCGACGAACATTTTGACATATTTCACAAGACCACTCGACTTCACTCGACGAATTTGTCATGTCCACTCGATTAATTAACGTATCTTCTCGAATCCTTTCGATGAATCAATCTGACAGATTTCATAAGTCCACTTGACTGTACTCGATGAATTCTTCTATTACACTCGAAGAATTCATGTGTCTACTAGAGAGTCCTTTCGATGAATTATCCCAACAGATTTAACAAATCCTTTCGAGTTCTCTATACAAATTCGTCGAGTCTTCTCAAGTCCACTCGACAAATTATTCGAGTCCTCTCAAGTCACCTCAATGAACACACAAGTCTTCTCGATTATTATACGAGTCATCTCAACAAATTTCATCTAGGCCTGTTCTAACTACCATCTCAAGTCATTGTAGGGACACCACAACACGCATGAGGGGTCTAGCTCGAAATGGGACATTACACGACTGAGTTTCTCCAAGCAATCCCGAGTACACACGCCAACATTCCCTATAGTGGATGAGGCAACCATGAGTGTGATGATGGTCGTAAACATCGATGATCGATATGCCAACATTTACAGTTATTTGGATCATGCAGGTGTTCTCTCTATTTTTTCATCGGGTGACCCAATCTCCTCTGTGCTCGTTTGGGAATTCTATAACAATCTCTGGGATCAAGCTCTCATACAGATGGATTGAGGAGTGTAGTCGTGTAACGGTACCCAGATCGTGACTATACTATCCGAAGATCTGGTGAGGAAGTATGTAAAAGTCTTTAGTTTCAAGAATAGCTAAACAACTAGAGGGGGGGGGGCGTGAATAGGTATTAAAGACTTTTTGTGCTTTTTATGTTCGTTCGTGTGTTGTGGTTTATTTTAACTTACCTTCCAAGATTACACAACCAGCACACAGGAAATTTATAGTGGTTCCCCAGATTATGGGTCCATCCACTCTCCCTCCCACCTTTCTAATAGATTGTTAGATAAGGAAACTTCTCCAAACTCAGCTCAATGAGCTTACAACTCAGATCTCTCACGATCTCTCAGACTCCTCCAATTCCTACCTCAGAACTATGGACCTACCACTCAGAGCAAGCAATCATCCTATAACTCAGTTATCTACATATCACCTACCTCAGACTTATCTCAAAGTCTTCCAACTCAGGCTAGGAGGATAGCCCTACAACTCAGAGAGAATGACCCTCCTACCTCAGATCTGACCCAGATCCTTCCTCAGGCACACAGGCCCTACCTCTCAGCCTTTATGATTTAGGCTTACAACTCAGATTTGTTAAGATACTGTAGAATGAAAATGGTCATTAATGATGTAAGACACCAGAGAAATAAACACTTTGTCTTTATCTTCCTGAACATAGATGACTCAGTCCTCCTTTCTTCACAACTCAAGAAATGTATCTTCAGGAGTAGTTCTGCTTGGGCTGTGAAGACACTACAGCTAGGGTTAGCTTGGGTTGCAACTTTAACTCAATGAGAAAGCTCTTTGAACCTACTGTTGAAGATGAGTAGATCGACAAATATCTTTCTTGAACTTTCAAATCAGAAGAACGAACTATTTCTTCAAGCTATGCAACTCATTTGAGAGGAAGAAGATGAAGTTCATCACTTTCCAAAAGTTAAAGTTCTTCTTCTACGATCTCGTTCTTTTCTATTCCATCATCAACCGGCTCTTAGAGCAGTGGGACCACCCGGAGTTGGTAGCTGCAACTTTTCTATAGCATTAAATGTTGTACAATAGGCAAACGATGTCATTTGTCATGTATTGTTCACTTCCCACAACATTTGAATTATTTCTGACAGCATCATTACTTAGCTTTTATGTACTTAGCCAATTTCAGACAATTGTGCATTGGCGTTGAGTGAAGCCTTGTCACTCAACGCCAAAATAATTAGGACAATTTTCTACAGTACCCGGCGTTGAGTGATCAATCTTCACTCAATGAATATAGACTTTTAGCTGTCGAATAGATTAGGCGTTGAGTGATCCTTCATCACTCAACGCATTTAGACTTTGCTATTTTTCTCTGTATGAAGGCTTTGAGTGAAGCTTCTACACTCAATGCTTTCTCCCTTTGTCTGCCATCTCACTGAGGCATTGAGTGAACAACCTTCACTCAATGCTTTTTTACTTAGTTGAATTTCTGTTGAGTTGGCGTTGAGAGAACTTCCTTCAGTCAACGCTTCTGGACTTAGATAGATTTTTTGTCTATATCTTCTATGGCTTTGACAACATGAGCTCCACTCAACGCTAGTGCTCTTTTGGCATTGAGTGATCTGTCCTTACTCGATGCTTCTAGACTTAACCAAATTTCTGCCATGGTAATGTTGAGGCCTTGACTCTCTAGTCTTTACTCAATGCTTAAGGCCATCTGGCATTGAGTGAACTTCCTTCACTCAAACCATGTGGACTTGGACAGATTTCTGTCTTATCAGCATTCTTCCATGTGTCCACCTATCATTGTTACTTATACAACCTGTCTAATAAGTGTAATAAGTAACCACCTACATACATAGAACTTATAGCATGCATCAGATACAAATGTGTATACCAATGTCCTATAGGCCTTCAAATTTAGGGCATTATGATCAATGGACCCAACAATCTCCCCCTATTTAAAGAAGTCAAAACCTTAGACAATGATATACACCAACACATATGCAGTAGATATAACATTTAAGAAGAAAGCGCGGAGAATTTATACACAACCAAAAATATGATTTTCATTAATAGAAGTCAAGTTTTGATAGTGTGCATAAGACAAATTTAACACAATTCCTATAGCCCTTTAAGAAAGACAAAAAACTTTTCTAAGTTTTAGGTTCTCTTATCACTATGACCCTGCTTGGCTTCTTGGCTGCTTTCCGTGCTTTCTCTTCTGATTTCTTTTCTTTCTGCCTCTGAAAGTAACTATAAGGCTTTGGGAAATACTTGACGGGCTCCATAGCATCTGGTGGTAAAGTGCATAGCCACTTGTCCTTTCTGATCTTTCTTCTTTCCTTTTCATTCTTCTCAAGCATGGCCCATTCTAGGGAGATGTAGAGCTTTCCCCTCTTAGTGTTCTTTTCTTGAAAAGATCCCAGGCAGACAGAATTATGGTCCTTGATTGAGGACTCCATTGTTCAAAATCATTTCTTGCTTCCATCTCTTCCCTGTATCTAATCTTGCTCATCCTGACCTCTTCCTCATCCTTAGCAATAGATTTTCCTCTGGCTCTTATCACATGGTCAATAGTAAGGATGAATGTTGGAATTGTAGGAATGTCACCTGCTATAGATGTATCAGCCCACTGCGTACTTTCTTGGATGTCATACTGAGCATCAA
Organism: Platanthera zijinensis; assembly: GCA_039513925.1. Lineage (NCBI taxonomy): Eukaryota > Viridiplantae > Streptophyta > Magnoliopsida > Asparagales > Orchidaceae > Platanthera > Platanthera zijinensis. The sequence goes on from CM077083.1 coordinate 134,459,702, forward strand.
CTTGACTATCATTCTGTTCTGCATTTTGATCATAGTATTTGCAATTATACTGATTAACATATTGACCACCATACAGATTTTCAGGGATAGAAGCAGTTTTAGTGTTTTCATATGATAATAACTCAACACCCATTGAGCCTCTGATAACATTTGTGGTCCAAACGGCATTTTAGTATTGCCCTTTATCACATTCTTCTCCCTCTTTTTTACTTCATCACAAATATTTTTAGTAAAGGTGGTGCTGACCTTTGATAGTTGATCATCTAGAAAGTTGACACCAATTGTGAAATGACTTTTAAGCTTGAGTAGGCAATCATCTAAGACTTGGATGCAAGCATCCATTCTTCTCTCAAGAATAGTTTTGTTTATTTCCATTACTTCCTTCTTTGCATTGTGGATAACAAACATGTTGTTTGCAGTTATTGTCTGATTTTCCACAATACCAGTCTGGATATTACTAATTTCAGCTAGCTTTCTCTCATTAAAGGTAATTGCAGGTGCAGCTCTATGGAAGAATTTGATAGTTTGGGCCTTCAGCAGGTTAACCTCAAATCTGATGGATATTATCTCTGTTGACTAGTCATTCCTGAGATTCTTAATGGAGTCATCCACAAAGTTCTCCAGTTTACTTCTCTGGTCATCCAACAATCCTTTCAGCTGGGCTAGGAAGGAGGGTGATATGTCATCAGCCCTTATGGAGATCCTTTGGTCATATTCCACCTCATTTCTATTCCTGGCAGGAGATCTTTCTTCAAAATCATCCATCCTATATTCAAATGAATGTGCATCCTCATTAACATCAGTAGCATTTTTTTCCTTCTTTGATTCAGAAGAGTCTATATCATAGATTATTCCTTGAGTAGGGAGTTCAGTTTGAATTTCTCCCTCAATCTCTGCAATGTCCAAGGGACATTCAAATCTACTACTGTGTTGAATTCTGTATCTTTCTCCATATACTCACAAGGTAGATCAGAAACAAGAGGATTCTAAATATTCTCTTGCACAATATGTAGATGATCCCCCTAAGCAAGAGCATCTTCCATGACTTGATCAAGAAGTTGCTCCCCCTCACTTAGAGTACTGTATCTACCTTGTTGATCTTGGTCTAGAGGAGAAGCTTCTTCTTCAATATGAGCTGGATTTTTGATAGTGCCCCCCTCAATCTTTGCAGAAATCTTGGTGACTATCTCCTCAGCCACCCTTTCAATAATCTCAGTTGATGGCATCTCCATAGCTTGAGCTAGAGCCACTTTAGACAGAGTCATGCTCACCAGAGTTCTTGGTAAAGGTTTAGATGATATAGACACCTGAGCACTCATGTCGTTTCTGGTCTCTTTAGTGGACCCAAATAGTTGAGGATCATGAGGCTCTTCCTCAGCCAATTCAGATGAGCTACTTTCAGTACTTTCCTCTAGAACTGGAACTGGAACCGCTTTCTTATTTTCTTGTCAACAGTTTGAGCATGTGGAAACATAACTCTATCCCATCTATCAAGAATTTTCAATCCCATCCTCCTCATGTTATGAATTTTTGTTACTAACCTTATACTAAGGATCCCTAGAACACTCTTTATTAAAAACAGAGAAAGAATCCTTCAATTTTAGGCTCTACTATACAGTCAACTATCCTTTGAAATAGTATCTTTTCCCAATCATTCTTCTTGGATAGGATTATCCTTTCCATCAGCTCGAACATTTTCTTGGAGATCTTGTCATGTGAACCAGACTTGCACAACAAGGCTTTCCCAATTACATCAGCCAGGAATTTTCCCTTTAGATTCAACTCCTTCCTCAGAATCGATCTAATGGTGTGCTTAGAGAGTCCACACCACTTCAGTGCAATTTTGATATCAGTTTGATCTAGTTCATCTTCTTCAACTAACACTTTTAACTTGGGAAGTCGTAGTGCCTTGCTCATTCTCTTAGGGGTTATTTTAATCTTGTTACCACTAATGAAGGTCCTCATTTTACTGGCTAATGAGTCGACCTTAGCATTTGAGTATAACTCAAGTACCTCTCGCTTCCACAGCAATTTGGGCTCGGACAGAACAAATTAAAGGTCAGCATCCTAAAGCAGGTGGAGAACAAACTGTACTTCCCCAAGCGCATCCTTGAATCCATTTTGCACCAGCTCTAAACCCTCGAACAAGAAATCCAACCCTTTTAACGCCATGTATTCTGAAAATTGCGGATGATATTCCAAGCTTTCATTAATTTGACACAAGGGGCAGAGAAGGGCGAGGAATAGTGTATTTTACTTTACACACACAACCTTCTATTAATAGTGATTTCTATTTTTAGAAGGTGGAGAGACACGTACCTGTTTATGATCAAGAAATGATCAATGGCTGGAATTGATTCTGATACTTAGCTGCAAAATAGACTCATTGGGAGCTTGCGTTGAGTGAACTCGACGCTCTCTACGCTTGCAGTTCATTCAACACACTCGACGCCTTAGCACTTAGACTCAGCGCACTCGACTCCTGAACACTTAGTACATTTCACTTTTATTTATCCTGCAGGGATTAAAACAACCTGCAATAAGCAAAAAACTATATGGAGAGCTACTGAAGATGGGCTAAATTCAACATACCTAATTCAAATTTGAAGGTGTATAATTTTGCTTAATCTTTTGGCATAGTGAAGATGTCAGCCACTTGCTTATCTGTGGGGACAAATTCATGACTAATGTCTTCACTTTCAACATGCTCTCTAATGAAGTGATACCTAATCTCTATATGCTTAGTCCTACTGTGAGAGAAAGGATTCCTAACAATAGAGATTGCACTAATTCAATCACAGTATAATGGAGCGTTACTTAGCTTCAGGTTGTAATCCTAGAGCTGGTTTTAGATCCACAACAACTGAGCACAACAACTTCCTACTGATATATATTATGACTTTGCTGTTGATATTATAACACTAGTTTGCTTCTTGAATATCCAAGATATAAGTCTTCCACCTAAGAACTGATAGGAGCCTGAAGTACTTTTCATGTCCTCTCTATAGCCTACAAAATCAGCATCTGAATACCCAGTTAGCTAAAAATCACTATTCCCAGGGTAACAAAGGCCAAGATTTGGTGTGCCCTTAAGATATCTCAAAATTCTTTTAGCAGCAGAATAATGAGACTCCTTAGGGAAACTCTGCTATCTAGCACAAACACATATAGCATACATGATGTCTGGCCTACTTGCAGTACGATAAAGGAGGGAGCCAACTATGCCTCTATACATGGTTTCATCAACAGGTTTCCTTATTTCATCCTTGTCTATTGACATATTTGACCCCATGGGAGTTTTCATTATGGAGGCACTCTCCATACCAAATTTCTTAATTAACTCCCTAGTGAACTTAGTTGTAGAGATGGATAATCAATCTTTAGACTATCTTACTTGGAGTCCCAAGAAGTACCTGAGCTCACCCATACTGCTTATCTCAAATTTCCCTTGCATAAGTTTCGCAAACTACTTGCAAAGGTTTGTTGGGTTTTTAGGGATGCAACAACACTTGTGCACGCTGCGGAAATAAGAACAAGAAAAACCCAAACTAGTTCTGATCTTGCAATATTCATGAATCAAGAAGTAATGCATGATGTAATAAAATTAACTTTGAGAGATTGAGTTTAAACTCAACCTAGATTCTCCAAAAATATTCAGCTGGTCACTTAGAGGCTTGAGTCTTGAGCACAGAAAGTATATCAACGCCTCTACAGTAGTCCACACGATCGGAAGAACCCGTAGCAACTTGTTGCACAAGTTCTAGGTAGGGAGAGGACACTCAGTGTATCTACAGACTGTTAGGTCTGTTGAAGGAGAGGCGGCGGAGACACTCGCCGGGATCAGGATCGGGGTCGACAATGGGATCGGCGGAATGTTTTTGTTGGATTTTAGGGTTATCAGTCTTATCGCACAGTACGGCTCGTGTGCTTAGACAGAAAGAGAAAATAGTAAACCGTAAACCCTAAAACATCCTTTTTATACTCCAAGAGATAAGTAGAATAACTTCCGGTCGCTATTCGCAGACCAAAATCTTAGAAAAAATAGACATTCAGCCAGACAATAGTTTGTCTGGACAAATCGTCGAATATCTACAGGATATATAACAAATCATTGAGTTTCAATTTATACTCGACGAACTCAAAGCTCTCAATGCTTTCTACGCCAAAGACAAGATTCGTCGACTGGCATTCGTTGAATTGCATTCGTCGAATGGCATTCGTCGAACGGCATTTGTCGAACTGCATTCGTCGAACAGCATTCGTCGAACTGCATTTGTCGAACGACATTTGTTGAACTCATTCGCCGAACGACATTCGTCGAACTCATTTATCGAATTACGTACGACTTATGCGCCAAAGGCCAGATTTGTCGAAAGGCGTTGAGTGAATACAATACACTCAATGCCTAAGTGCCAGATTTGTCGAGTAAACCCTTTACTCGACGAAGGCGTTGACTGCACTCAATGCCTAAGACCAAGACTCGTCAAGTAAACTCCTTTACTTGACGAATCACTGAGTGGACTCAATACACTAAACGCTTAAGTGCAACAGTCGACGAATAAACACTTGATACTCGACAAATCGGTGAGTCAACTCAACAAACTCAATGCCATCATTCGGTGAGTTAACACTTAACTCGACAAAAGCATTGAATGGTCTCAACGCACTCAATGCTTTTGCTATAGAATTTTTCAGTCCCATTTGCTCATCATATGAGCTTTACCATACTGATCCAAAATCCCAATTTCTCCACAATCTTATGTGCGACCCTGATAGGCTCATACTGAGTTGGAAGTGAGGCTACATGCTTGATCACTTCCAGATCACTATGTTAGTACCAATAGTCTCACACTTGATCTAGAAAGTATACAACAAAAGCTTCACAAACAATGAGCGGCATCTAGCAATACATCATTGCTCCCCAAATAGTAAGAGTTTATAAACTCATGAGCCATTGTGACCAATGTTACAGTGTTGTCATGTCTCTTCATCACTTATATCTGGATAGAACTAAAGGTATAGACTGTGTCACCCTCATAATTTTTCAATCCCAATTTCCTGTTCTAGAATGGACTTTCAGAAATTGGTGAGCCCAATATCATATATTGACTCAACCAAATATGGTCATGCATTTTCTCAGTCCCATTCCATCAAGGGGACCATGGATGCAATTCCTGTCATATAGGAGGATAAACCCATCTCTGCTCACACGCAAATACCCAAATGATTCGTAATATACCCAATAACCACCTTTATCATCCAACTTTCTCAAGAATTGACTTTTGATAGCATCAATGCATGCTCTTCCTCACTCAATGAGTGATGTGACTTCCGGTCAAACGATCATAAACACCATTGCCACTCGAGCCATACTTGTGACACGTTCATATAACAATCAACAAAGTATTCTCATGGTGGGTCTATCCAGTACAACTTGATCATAACAAGTACCCATGTGATGACTTGATATCGCAATATGATGACCTATGAGGACGGTTCATTAGTCAACACACATGCTAGTCTTAAAGGCATCATTATCGTCCTTAGCTTCTAAGATGATACAACGACCAGGGACTTTTAAGATTGAAGCTTCTAGGATCATAGGTTCTCACATCAAGTCACTACTTGACCTATGGAAGCAAACATTCTAAGGGCATTTGTCTTAGTTAACTATTCTATCATAATAGAAATAATAACACAACAAAAGAACTTGCAAAAATGTATAAATGTAATGCATAAAGTACTTTTATTCATCAAATGAAAAATTACAGCCAACAAACGCACAATCCACAAGACTCAAACTAGAGTTGATCATTCATGTATCTTATACCTATTGATCTAACATGACTGTCATTCATTCTCTGTGCGAGAGGCTTTGTTAGTGGATCCGCAATGTTTTCTTCATTTGGCACTCTACATATGCTCAAATCTCCTCGATCGACAATCTCTCGAATTAGATGGAACTGCCGGATTATGTGCTTGGAGTGCTGATGAGATATTGGTTCCGAAGAAAATGCAATTGTACCATTGTTGTCACAGTAGAGAACTACGAGACAAATAATGATAGGAACTACATCTAACTCGCTGATGATCTTCTTAATCCATACAGCCTCCTTTGCTATATTTGTAGCGGCGATATACTTGACCTCAGTTGTAGAATCGGCAATTGTAACCTTCTTGAAACTGTTCGAACTAACAGCTCCTCCATTTAGGCAAAACACAAACTGTAACGACTCCACCTATTAAATAACATATAATATAAGGTCCGGCTGGGGCCCCACACTATATACCACAAACAGACGGAGACGGCGAGGTCACAGGTTAATACCAAAACACCATCGCATCCTAACTCAGAGAATGCTAGCATAAGATTTAACAATAAAGTAACTCATACCCGGAATGTCCACTATATATATAAACCACATTTATATATAAACTCTTGAAAGAGTGTACATCAAATACAACACATGATGGCCTTAAGGTCTTACAGTTCCTCTTTTAACAGTGTGGATTGCAAACATCGGCGCGTAGGCCGGCCACATATGAACAAAACACAATAGAAAGCTTACCCTTCAAGGGCTAGCAGCAGTAGTGGCAACAGCAGCAACAGCGGGGACTTAAGCCCTTACTTCCCACTCGGCTCTCTAGCACCTGCATAGGGACAGCCCACCCAAAAGGTGGCAAACAAGGCAACGGTCAGCATTTAGCTGACTAATTTATAACAATCCTACCCCTTTCCCAGGGCAGTGGCATTCCTTCCCTGTAGGCATAACAATGTATAGACAAATATAGCATATATTGTGCTCACACGTACAATCAATCCATCACAACTGTCAGCCACACGGCCCGACGATCCGTGCACTCAGGGCACATTCATGGTGCACTGGAGAACAAGGGTCAACACCACCATTTATACGTTATTGAGCATTTAGTCTTAATTGCGTGCAGGCCTAAGACTCTCATTATGCCACTGACGAAAGCTCAATGCCTTGACACTCTCCTGTACAGTCGACATAACGTAGGTATAGATCAACCACCCCCCATTCCTCAAGTCGCCTTACCATCACCGAGTATAACATACTTGAGGCTATATCTGAAGGCGCGGGTCGGTTTCACCTTTCCTATTTGGCAAGAAGACTTTTTCAGAGCTCGCAGCACACACTAGCCATAATGTCCACCAAGGAATGACTTCACAATAGCTACGCTGTCCACCAAGGACTGGCTTCACAATAACAAGAAGTACAAGGGTATTTTCCTGGAATTTCTCATTCCAGTACTTCCTGTTACTCCCCTCCACAGGTACAACCCATTGACTCCACAAACTACACGTTTATACGCGGATTCTTCTCTGATGCGCAATATGCAATATCACCAATCCAAACCAACCTTTCCAGATGGGCTTCACACAGCATGCCTATCCCATACTACACATTTTCGGGTCTAGATGCAGACACAACTGGGGATAGAAACTATAAACAAAAGGGGATCACTTACTCTTCCACCTTTTGGTGGAGGATCCCATGTCATGCAAAAAGGAGGACTTCACTTGTCCAATGAAGGAAGATCGTTACCCTTGACAATCTCTTGGGTGCCATAGAAATTCAAGCCGGTTGAAAAGAATCGCAGCATCTTGCCTCTACAGATCTGACCTAGTATCTCGAATTGGAACTCTAAAGCTCCAGCGGTGGCCAGATCTTCTCCTCTTCCTCCTCCTTGCTCCTCTCCCTTCTCTCTTCTCTTTAGAAAGAGAATATCCAAGTGAAGAATGAAATCTTCACTCAAATACGGTGTTAACCCAGCAAGAAATAACTTGGGCCATAGGATCCAGGATGAAGGAAACAAACGGCCACAAATCACCCTCAAATTTTTTTTCTTGGGCTGGCATGGCCTGTGACACGCCCGTGTCACAGGCCTTTTACTGCAAGAGGTACACAAACTTACTCATCCAAACCAGGACACGGGCTTAGACATGACCGTGTCAAGCCCCTAACAGGCCCGTGTAAATCTGTACACGCCCGTATTGAGGGGCGTGTCCCTCAATCAGCACAGGATCAACACTCCCAAAAAGGACACGGCTAAGGCACATGCCCGTGTCCTTAGCCGTATGCCAAACACGCCCCTTTGACATTCCCGTGTCACAGGCTGTGTGTCAAACTCACCACAACCCAGTTACTAACCCGAGCAGGACACGACCTCGGACACGCCGATGTCCCTGGCCGTGTCACCTTGACATGCCCTGGGACACGCCCGTGTCCTAGGACGTGTCCCTCACTCGAGACCCGCTCGAGTACACGCTCGAGTACCCAGAGCTGGACACGCCTTGGGGCACGCCAGTGTCCCAGACCGCGTCACCCAGCCTAAACTCCAAATTGGAATTTGGGTTGTTAACACCCTCCCCTCCTTACAATAAATTTCGTCCCGAAATTTTCTCACAGCAAGGAAATCCAGCAAGCACAATGTTATAACTTAAAAATGACCGTTACAACAAAAGACACACTTTACAACAGTTCAAACAAACAACTCGGGAAAATCAGCAAGCATGGTCTACTCCCGCTCCCAAGTTAGCTCCTCACGGCCACAATTGTCCTACCGGACTTTGACCATCCCTATTGTTTTGTTCCGCAACTGTTTATCGGCTCTATCTTCAATCCGAAAGGGTCTAACCTTTGTCGTTTGCCCATATTAGACCGGTACGCGATCATTCTCAATCACTTGAGCTGGATCCTTGATGGCTTTTCGAAGCACTATGATGTGGAACACATCATGCAATCCACTCAATTCGGCTGAAAGAGATAGAAGATAGACAGCTTTCCCAACTCGCTCCACCACTTTAAATGGACCAAGATATCTCAGACTTAGCTTTTTCAACCACTGAATCTTGGACACGCCTTTGAAGGTTTTGATCTTCAAATATACCAAATCACCTACCGCAAACTCCACGTTCTGGTGCTTTGTGTTGTAGTACTTTGCTTTTCGATCCTAGGCTATCAGTAGCCTCTCCCGAATAGAGTGTATTGTCGAGTTCGCCTCTTCGACTTCCTTATGCATATACAGTTTGGATTCGCCTGCTTCTGCCAAAGCTAACGGTGTACGACACTTACAACCATACAGAGCTTCAAACGGTGCCATACCGAGGCTCGCTTGGTAGCTATTATTGTAGGCAAACTGCACCATATAGATATGATCTTCCCATCTCTTACCAAAATCCAGGGCGCACATTCGAAGCATATCCTTCATCGTCCTGTTGGTCCGCCCAGTCTGGCCATCCATTTGGGGATGAAGGGTCGTACTAAATGCTAACTTTGTTCCCAATAGCCGATGGATTAGCCGCTAATCAGTCGATGTGAATTGCCAATCACGGTCACTTACGATGCTCCGGGGAACACCATGCAATCAGACAATCTACTCTACATAGAGCTTTGCCAAGGTTTCCACTGAAACGTCACTCTTATTCGGTAGGAAGTGAGCCACTTTTGTCAACCGCTCTACAATCACCCAGATTAAATCATTCCCGCATTGAGATCTCGGCAACCCGTGCACAAAATCCATTGAGATATCATCAAATTTCTTCTCTGGAATAGGTAATGAGTCCAGGAAACCACCAGGCTTCTGACATTCTGCTTTGACCAACGCACAAGTTTGGCACTTAGCCACATAATGTGCTATGTCTTTCTTTAGTCCTTGCCACCAGAATAATTTCTTCATATCTTTGTACATTTTTGTGCTCTCAGGGTGAATCGAGTACTTTGTAAAGTGAGCTTCATACATCAACTCTTCTCTCAACATACCCATACTTGGGATGCACATACAGCCATCTTTCTGTAACAAGCCGTCATCCCAGGAGAATTTGCCATTTGACCCATCCTTTGCATAGCGTTGGAGAATTTTATCAAGCTACGTTGCTCGCCGAACCCTATCCGGAAGGTCATACTGTACCTCCGTCCAGTTCAAGCATGCATCGACTATGGAATTCTTGTCAACACAAGAAATCTCAAACGCTTCCAACTCCTGGATTTGACGCTCATCATGCATCTGCAACCAACTTGCCCATACCGGAGTCCTACGACTCAATGCATCAGTGACCATAATTCCCTTCCCTGGAGTATAGTGAATATCAAAGGTGTAGTCCCCAAGGAACTCCATCCACCTCTGTTGTCGCATATTCAGATCTTTCTGATCCAAAAGATACTTTAGGATCTTATGATCTATATAGATAACCATCTTAACGCCATATAGATAGCGCCACCACAATTTCAGCGCAAAGATCACCGCCGCCAACTCAAATTCATGGATGGGATAATTATGTTCATGCACTTTCAACTTGTGTGAGCCATAAGCAATCACTTTACCAAACTTCAGAAGAACGTAGTCTAAGCCGCTCCATGAAGCATCACTATATATCTCATAGCCGTCTGTACCATATGGCGATTACAACACAGGCGCTGTAGTCAAATGACTCTTCAGCTCTTCAAAAGCTCGTGCGCACTCTGGCGTCCAAAAGAACTTCTGATCCTTTATCATCAATGTGGTCAGAGGCAAAGCAATCCGTGAGAAGTTTTCCACAAACCGTCTGTTGTAGCCTGCTAGTCCAAGGAAACTCCTGACCTCGGCAACTGAAGACATTAGTAGCCACTCTCGGATGGCACTTATCTTTGACGGATCCACTACGATGCCCTCTCCACTTACCACGTGGCCAAGAAAAGCCACCGACGATAGCAAAAACTCACACTTTGAGACCTTGGCATAGAGCTTATTCCTCCGTAAGGTATGCAACACCAACCGCAAATGGTTTGCATGATCGACTTCCAACTACGAGTACACTAATATATCATCGATGAAGACAATCACAAATAGATCCAAGTACTCTCGGAATGTTCGGTGCATGAGATCCATGAATACCGAAGGCACATTACATAAGCCAAATGACATTACGGTGAACTCATAATGCCCGTAGCGTGTTCTAAATGCTGTCTTGGGAATGTCACCTTCCCGAATCCTTAGCTGGTAATATCCAGATTTTAAATCCAATTTGGAATAGACGGTTGATCCCACTAGCTGATCGAACAAGTCATCTATCCATGGAATCAGATACTTGTTTTTTTTCGTCAGCGTATTCAACTCACGATAGTCAATACATAACCGTAAACTACCGTCCTTCTTTTTCACAATTAGAACAGGCGCGCTCCATGGTGAAATACTTGGGCGTATGTATCTCTGTTCCAGCAACTCTTTAAACTGAACCTTCACTTCTGCCATTTCTTTTGGCACTACGCGATATGGAGAGCGGGCCACAGGTTTCGCACCTGGCACAAACGCAATAGAGAAGTCGATCTCCCCCAGGAAGATCCTTAGGAAATACATCAGCAAACTCCAACACAATCGAAACATCGCTCATACTGGCCTTTGGCTCAACAGCCTGAATAAGCGTGAAGAATAACTCTGTGCCCTTCCGAACAGCATTGACAACTTAGAGAGCAAACACCAAGATCCTGCCAACTCCTCGCATACCAGCGAACTTAGTCTCAAGCTCGGTATTATGGCCCAGTGTGATCTCCTTTGAGTTGCAATCAATAAAGGCACGCTGCTCCGAGAGCCAGTCCATGCCCAATATCACATAAAACTCCGATATCGGTAGCACAGATGCACTAAAACCGAAATCCTGACTTCTTATTTGAACTTTCACATTGCAAGCTCTATCCGCAAGCATCAAACAACCTTTCGGTAATAACACTTTTATAATATCTTTCCTCATATGACTCGGTAATCCAATTTGAGCTACGAAGTCCTTAGACAGGAATGAATGCGAAGCACCCATATCAAACTGGGCTCTCGATGGATTGTTCCGAATCAGGACAAAGCCTGTAGCACATATATCATGCACAAGAGACAAGAAAGTAAGCAATATAAACAAAGCAAGCAATATCTTAAATCGTACCTGTGACGACATAACTTTGTTTTATAGCCTCCTGCTGGCCAAGATTATAAACTCTGGACAGTGCTTTGGATGCAGAGTACTCTACCACTGCTTTGCCCTTCTCAGCATAAGATGCACCCGTCTTCTTTTCCCCTTTTAGCTGAGCAACCCGACAATCACGGGCTATATGCCCCACTTTGCCACAGGAAAAGCAGGTATAAGACTCCTGCTTTGAAGTTGCTCCCGACACAACTATCGCAGAAGCTTGCCCAGAAGGCTTGGACCTCTTTCCCCACTTCTTCTGGTAGTACGATTTTTCAGGGCGGGGTACTTTGAACTCTAGCTTTGTCACAGCCAAGTCCTTTTTGCCTTGCACCCGCTTCATGTCCTTCTCCAGCGTACACGCAGTATCAATCAATGCCTGAAATCCCATGTTCACCGAACTCAAAAGCAGAACCTCAACTCATCCCGCAATCCTTCGTAGAACCGATTAGTTTTACTTTGTTCGTCCGCAAAGATTGACCCCGCATACGATCCCAACCTTTTAAATTCATGCTAGTACGTATCAACGCTACTTTCTCCTTACATTAACCGGTGGAACTCGTTCTCCATGGCAATGCGTTGTGCCACTGGTAAGTGCTTTGCCAAAAACATTCTAGAGAACTCCTCAATCGAAACTTGTGTTAACTGCCTGCACGCTAAATGGTGTAACTCAACCTTATCCCACCATAACCGCGCCTCTCCTTCCAACATAAAGGTGTCCAAGGTGACCTTCTGACTTTCCTCCGTCCTGATCGCCGTCAATATAAGCTTGACTCGCGATAACTAATCCTCTACCTACATTGGGGATCCCATACCCGTGAACGCAGGCGTATTGAAGCTCATGAATTGCTTCAATAGTCGTTCAGCTGCTTGCGTATCCACAGCCTCAACCGGTACGGGTCTTAAACCAACACGATCTGGATCCAATGCCGGGTGAGCTTGCCCGGTTGGCTGAACTAATGTCGGCTGCATCTGCCCGGTCGGCTGAATCATGGAAATAGTGCCTCAGCAACTAAGCGAACTATTTTCGCAGATGGAGGAGGTGTAGGCACCTCAGCTGGTGCCGCACTCTCATCAGAATGCTAGGGCTCAGACTGCCCAGCACCACTACGAGTCACCTATAGGTGAACAAGACACATATTAGCGACCTCACACAAGCAATAACAATAATATTGGAACGCACAGGTTCCTCAAACAAGTGTATTTGCATTCCATAGTGGACATTCAAGAGTTCATTATTGTTTAAGCGGTTCCCACTTACACGTGCTCTCCACCCCACAAAAGAATTCAACCACAAATTCGAAAGAGGAAGACCAAGACAAGCTGATACCAAAATGTAATGACTCCACCCGTTAAATAACATATAATAGAATTTCCAGTCGGGGCCCCACACTATATGCCACAAACAGACGGCGAGGTCACAGGTTAATACCAAAACACCATTGCACCCTAACTCAGAGCATGCTAGCGGAAGATTTAACAATAAAGATGAACTCATACCCGGAATGTCCACTACATATATAAACCACATTTATATATCAACTCTTGAAAGTGTGTACAACAAATACAACACATGATGGCCTTAAGGCCTTACAGTTCCTCTTTTCACAGTGTGGATTGCAAACATCGGTGCGCAGGCTGACCACACATGAAAAAAACACAATAGAAAGCTTAGCTTTCAAGGTCTAGCGGAGGCAGCGGCAGCTGTAGCAACATAAGGGACTTCAGCCCTTACTTCCCGATCAGCTCTCCAGCACCTGTATAGGGACAACCCACCCAGAAGGTTGAAAACAAGGCAACAGTCAGCATTCAGCTGACTAATTTATACCAATCCTACCCCTTTCCTGGGGCAGTGATATTCCTTCCTTGCAGGCATAGAAATGCATAGACAGATATAGCATATATTGTGCTTTCACGCATAAGCAATCCATCACAACCATAAGCCACACGACCCGACGATCCGTGGACTCAGGGCACATTCTTGGTGCATCGGCGAACCAGGGTCAACACCACCGTTTACACGGTATTGAGCATTTAGTCTTAATGGCATGTAGGCCTAAGACTCTCATTATGCCACTGAAGAAAGCTCAATGCCTTGACGCTCTCCTGTACAGTCGACATAATGCAGGTACGGATCAATCACCCCCTATTGCTCAAGTCGCCTTGCCATCACCGAGTACAGCGTACTCGAGGCTATATCTGAAGGCGCGGGTCTGTTTCACCTTTCCTGTTAGGCAAGAAGACTTTTTCAGAACTCGCAGCTCACACTAGCCATAATGTCCACCAAGGACTGGCTTCACAATAGCCACGCTATCCACTAAGGACTGGCGTCATAATAGCCACGCTGTCCACCAAGGACTCACTACACTATACACAACAGACTGGCTATACTGTAGCCACTGCACAAGCAGTACAAGGTTATTTTCCTAGATTTCCTCATTCCAGTACTTCCTACTACTCCCCTTCATAGTTACAACCCATTGACTCCAAAAACTACACATTTATACGCGGAATCTTCTTCGGTGCACAATATGCAACATCACCAATCCAGACTAACCTGTCCAGATGGGCTTCACACAGCATGCTTATCCCGTACTATACATTTCCGGGTATAGATGCAGACTCAACTGGGGATAGCAACTATCAACCCACGGGGATCACTTACTCTTCCACGTTTTGGTGGAAGATCCCATGCTCATGCATAAAGGAGGACTTCACTTCTCTAATGAAGAAAGATCGTTACCCTTGACGATCTCTTGGGAGCCATAGAAATTATAGCCGGTTGAAAAGAATCGCAGTGGCCTTGCCTCCACAGATCTAGCCTCAGATCTCGAATTGGAACTCTAAAGCTCCAACGGTGGCCGGATCTTCTCCTCTTCCTCCTCCTTTCTCCTCTCGCTTCTCTCTTCTCTTTAAAAAGAGCAAATCCAAGTGATGAATGAAATCTTCACTCAAATACGGAGTTAACCCAGCAGGAAAAACCTCGGCAAAATGATCCCACATAAAGGAAATGAACGAACACAAATCGCCCTAAAAATCTATTTTTTGGGCTGACACAGTATGTGACATGCCTATGTCACAGGTCGTGTACTGCAAGCGATACACGAACCGACTCATCCAAACCAGGACACGGGCTTAGACACGCCCGTGTCAAGCCCCTGACACGCCCGTGTCAATCAGTACACGCTCGTATTGAGGGGCGTGTCTTTCAATCGGCACATGATCAACACTCCCGAAAAGGACATTACTAAGGCATATGCATGTGTCCTTAGCCGTGTGCCAAACACACCCCTGTGACACGCCTGTGTCACAGGCCATGTTTCACACTCACCACAGCCCAGTTACCAACCCGAGCAGGAAACGGCCTCGGACACGCCCGTGTCGCTGGCCGTTGAAAGATTTGATTTCAAGAGCCTAAACACCTAGAGGGGGGGGGGGTTAAAAGGTTCTAATCCTTTTTAATAATTAAGGCAATTAACACATCACAAATATCACAAAGAAATTCACAGAAAATACACATCACAACACACCAAGATTTATAGTGTTTCCCAAAGTTGTGGGTACGCCCACTTTCCCCCTTCCACTATCCAGTAGAGAACTGGATTCGGCCAAACTTCTTTCCACTAGCTCAGATCCACAGATCTTACAACTCAGAACCTGATAGGTTCCTTCAACTCAGACTTCTTTAAGTCCTACCTCAGATTTTTCCCAAGAATCGTACCTCAGGCAACAGCCCTACATCAGCCATTATCTCAAGGCCTACAACTCAGACTTCTTCAAGTCCTATACCTTAGGCACTCAGCCCTATCTCAGCCTTTATAAATTTAGGCTTACAACTAAGATCTATAACAGATCTTACAAATAAAAGTTTGTTTAAGAAAATAAAAACTTCACCTAGTTCAACAGATAAAAGGGTCAAAACTTCTTGATCAGTTCTTGATTGAACTGAATACTCTAGATCCAACCTAACTAAGCTTCTTCAAAGCTTCTTGAATTTGAACAAAATAAGGTTGATCTTCAATTGGAGTTGGAGTTGATCTTCAATCAGCTTCCTTCTTGAATTTAGAATCATATCTGAATTTTACTTGTAGACTTTTCAGGATCTGCCTTCTTCTGGGATTGCCTCTTGCTCCCCTTCACTGGTTCTCAATCTCTATTGAGTCAGTTAGTTCTCCTCTTGATTCTGTCGGATTCTTATGCCCTCTTTTGTTTATTATGGATCAACCCTTTATATAGAGTTCATCCATGATTACCGGCTGATCTGATTTATAACGACCTTCTGATAGTACTGATAGATGTGTCAGTCTTGTTACTTATGACAGCTGTCAAGTCTTCAGTCATGACAACTAACCCTTCATTGAACTTCTATCACAACAGGGAACAGTCAGCAAAATACTTCAAATGTGACGACACAAATAGACCAATTGTCGATACTATTCTTGATGATGTCGACACAGCTTCCAATGTGTCGATACAGTCATTCTTTATCTTCTCGACATAGCTTCTGTATTATGTGTCAACACAAGTCCTGTGTGTCGACACAACTTTGCCTGGTCTCGACTTTGTTGATGCTAATAGATGGCATTTAGTGTATGTTCAGATGTCGTTGAGTGTGTGTCCAGATTTCGTTGAGTATGTGTCGAGGTGTTGTTGAGTGTGTGTTGACACAAGTTCTGTGTGTCGCCACAAGACTTTCAGACTCAGTATAGCTGTTGTTGATAGATGATATTGAGTGTGTGTCGATACAAGCCTTATAGACTTAGTATATCTGTTGTTGATAGATGGCATTGCGTGTGTGTCGACACAGTCTTGCTTCTAGTGTCAACATAACTCATGGGTGTCGACACAGCTCCTGCTTCATGTGTTGACAAAACTTCTCCTGGGTGTCGACACTTGTACTTAGAAATTTTTCTTGTATTTCTTAAACCTGCACACTGAAACTCAACATTCCATCAAATACACCTTGATGTATACCATTGAGTTAGGTGAGGCTTCTCCAAATCTTGTACACATTTTCCAATGTACCCAACAATCTCCCCCTATTTGGAGAAGTCATAACCCTTAGACAATGATATACACCACACATAATAAAATAACTAATAAGAAGTATAAATTCAATTCACAACAGGGTAACTTATAAATAAAAATAACAATTAATATAATCACAGAATATGATATCTTCATTAATCAGAAAGTAGTGTAGCTTTACAAAATTCTTAAAGGAACAGAAAATTTCATAGGTCTTAACACTAGCCTATCTATCCTAAGATTGATTAGGCTCCTTAATCATTTTTCATTTTCTAGACATGATCTTAGTTTGCACATTGGCTTCAGAATCTTTAGCTGGCTTCTTCCCTTTTAGATCTTTCTTTTTGAGCTCTTCAGCCTTAATCTTCTGCCTTTCAAAGTAATGAAAAGGCTTTGGAAAGTACTTGTTAGGATCCATAGAGTTAGCAGGCAACTTTCTTGCTTTGATATCCTTTCTATGCTGATGTATGGCATCTTGCCTCTTCTGATACTTGCTCCATTCTAGTTCAGAGTACCACTAGCCTCAATCAAGCATCTTATCTTTCACAGCTTTCAAGGCAGTAAGAATAATGTTCCTAGAAGTAGGACTCCACTGCTCAAAGTCAGGCTTCAATTCAACCTATTTTCTAAATCTTTTCTTAGAAAGCTGGGCCTCTTTCTGAGCTTCCATAACAGCTATAGACATTTCAAATTTGTCAATGATGATATTCTATGCCTCCTGTGGAGGGCTATACATTTTCTGATCTTCCTGCTATATTGTTTCAAAATCTGTTGGAGGATAGATAACCTGTGCAATTTCCAGCCGAACACCTTCAATATGAGCAGGTTAAACACCAGATTCAGCAGTGTTATCTTCATCACACAGGGCTGTAAATCCAAGGGTAGCTCTGATGGTATTAGATACCCATTTAGCATGATCAAAGCTAGATTTGACTAATATACTCTCCCCCTTTATGACTTCTCTAGCTATATGATCTCTCAGATCATTCTTTTGAAACCTTACTTAATCAGCCAGATATTCAGTACCTTCTTTATAGTAGGCTCTGAAGTTGTTCAGGTGATCATAAATAGCCTGTTTAGATTCCTGAATGGCTGTTTGTACAGCAGCTAGACTTTCTTGTATGTGCTTGGATACTTCAGTTTTTAAATTAGTAGAAATATCTCCTAGTTTATTGAGAATTTCAGCATATGAGTCCTTGAGATTTTCATTTGATCTGAACTGATTTTCTAGAATATATTTTTGCTTGACTGCAATGTCTTCAATTTCATTCTTTATCACCTGTTGTTGCTTGGCCAGGTAAACCACAACATTACCTCCTTTATGAAAGCAATCTGTCATCTCTTTCTTATTCAAATTTACTTCAAATCTGATGGATTTAATTTCTTGAGCTAGCTGGAACTGCATTTCTTTATGTGACTCATCCACATACTTCTCCAAAGATTATCTTTGCTAATCTAACTTTACTTGCAGTTTCACCATTAGTGAACTGAAGTACATCCCTGAGCAGATGGTTTAGAGACTATTTGTAAGGCTTTCTTATAGCATGTACTCCTTTTCCTGATAGCAAACAACTTCCTTTTCATAGCCATGGAGGCTACTTCATAATCAGAAGATTGTGATGAGCTTTGTATATTCACAGTTTCCTTATCAGTAGGGGCATGCTGAGACATCTCCCCCTCAGTTCCTTGTATCTCTTTCATAATCCTTTGCTGCTTACCCTCAGCCCTTATTTCATTGAAGTCAGGGAACAGTTATTCCAAAGTAAACTCTTGCTGCATCTGAACAGGAGGAACAAGGTTGTCTTTTGGAACTAATGGTTCCCCCTGGACATCAAGATCTTTGTCCAGGGACTTCTCAAAACTCAATGAGTGGACTTGCTCATCTTGAGCTTGGTCTAACACTTACACATCCTGTGCTTCTTTCTCAGTATTGACTTGTGCTTCATTGTTGATTTCTGATACTATTTCCATAACAGTATCAGTGGCATTTTCACTCTCTTGTGTAGCTTAACCAATACCTCCCCCTTGGGCAAGTAGTTGTGATTGTTCAGGTTCATGAACAATTATAGTCTGTGTGTTGTCTTCCCCTAGAGTTGAGACCATCTGGTTCTCTGGTATTAGACTATTCTCCCCTTGAACTTGAGCTTCTTTATCTGGTTGTGGTGTGGGAGATTTTCTTTGTTGTTCTTTATTTGAGCTGAAGACAACCAATTTTTCAGAATCACTGGAAGATTCTACTTCCTGGTTATTAGTTTTCTTCTTCTTATCTTTCTTCACAGATTTCTGTGGGGTGGAAAATTCTTTGGTTAAGACACTATCCCATCTGGATAGAATTCTCAAGTCCATTCTCCTCATGTGATTTATCTTAGAACCTAGAATTTGATTCAATACATCTGGGATGCTGGAAGCATGATACAAGCTCAATATCCTGCCCATATTAGGCTTCTTAACACTTTCTTGAATCTTGTCAAAAACTAAATAAGGCCACTCTGTTTTCACTTTGAATATTACTCTGATCATAAGTTTGAACATGTAGGCAGAGATCCTATCATGTCTTCCTTTCTTGTAGAGAATTACTTTGCCTATAATCTCTGATAGAAATTTACCTTGGGAATTCATTCCCTTCCTTATAATTGAGGATCCTATCTTGATATTTGGATCCAGCCCACACCATCTGAGTCCATCCTTTGTCCTTGATGGAGAAATTTCATCATCTTCTTTTACCTTGGGAAGTTGAAGCGACTTCCTGGTTGTCTTCTTTGAGAGTCATACCCTTGTACCGTTAACAATGGACTTCATCTTCTTTACACGAGAATCCATAGTTGTAGATGAGTAAAATTCAAGAACTTATTTCTTCCATATCCTTGAATGTTCAGATACCAAATACTCCAATCCATTCTCTGTGATTAGGGTAATCACACCCTTCATTTCTGGCGAGGCAGTCTCGAACGCCTTGCGTACCCGTTCGTATCCCTCATTGATCTTCTCGTCATGTTGCGGGGCCATTGATGAATAAGAGAGAAGAGAAGAGAGTCGATTGGAGAATTTCTTTGTCGACACAAAGTCTAGGGTCGAGAAATTTTATATTTGTTGACGGAGATGACCTAGGTCTCGATAAAACCTCGTTGAAGTCGACACGTCTATGTATCGACATACTTTTGCCAGTGTCGACATATACTAGCAAAGTCTTGATAGAGTGTGTCGACACAGATTTTTTTGTGTTGATACAAAATATACTAATACAAGGTATCGACAGAGTTGTGTCTGAAATACGTTATTTCAAGAGCCTAAACACCTAGAGGGGGGGTGAATAGGTTCTAATCTTTTTGTGTCTTTTTTAATTCTTAGGCAAACAGTTATAAGACTTCTTTCAGTACAGATTAATCAATCTATAGACAATAAACACACCACAGTAAACACCAGACTTATAGTGGTTCCCCAAGATATGGGTACATCCACTTTCCCCCTTCGCCTATCAAGCAGATAACTGGATTCAGCCTAACTTCCTTCCACTGGCTCAGATCCTCAGATCTTACAAACTCAGAACCAAAGATGGTTCCTACACCTAAGAGTTAACACAAGTCCTACCTCATATTCTTCTCCAGAATCCTACCTCAGGCCTCAGCCCAACCTCAGCCTTTATAACTAGGCTTATAACTCAGACTTAACACAAGTCCAACCTCAGATTCTTCTCCAAAATCCTACCTCAGGCCTCATCCCTTTCTCAGCCTTTATAATTAGGCTTACAACTCAGACTTGACACAAGTCCTACCTCAGGCCTACATCCCTACCTCAGCCTTTATAATTTTAGACTTATAATCTCAGATCTAACAGAAGATCCTACAAGAATTTGTGAGTAAAGAATAACTGAAAATTTCACCAGCTAGATTTCTCTGTTGATGTTGTCTTCTTGATCAGTTATTGTATTGACTGATCCTTCAGATCTAACCTAACTTATCTTTTCAAAGCTTCTTGATTAGAACAAAATAAGTTGGATCTTCTCTGTTGATGAAGATGATCTTCAATCAGCTTCTTCCTTAAATTAAGATAGAACTATGAATCTTTCTTGCAGACAGCCCTTGATCTATCAGACTTCTTCTTATTGATGCCTCGCGTTGTTGCTCATCTTGTTGTCGTTTTCGATCTGTCTCTTATATAGAGCTTGCTTCATGGTTACCGGCTGATCCGGTTCTTAACAAACGTCTAACAGTGTGCCAAATTGGCTAGTTGTGACAGCTGTCAAGTCACCAGTCACGTCACCAGGTTCTTCAATGTCTTTTCAACTCAACACACAATACTCAGCAGACTGCTTCACATGTGTCGACACATATAGACTAAGTGTAGACATAGGTCTTCATGGTGTCGACATAATTACTCCAAGTGTCGACACAGTCATACTTCTGCTTCTCGACACTGCTTATGTTATATGTGTCGACACAAGTCCTATGTGTCGACACAGCAGCTTCTTGTCTCGACATTTCTGTTGCAGATAGTTGGTGTTTAGTGTTTGTCAAATGGCATTGAGTGTGTGTCAACATAAGTCCTGTGTGTCGACACAATTACTTCTGAACTCGACACAGCCTTTTGAGAGTTGGTGTGTCGACACAAGTCCTATGTGTCCACATAATTGCTTCAGGTGTCGACATATCTCCTGAATGTTGACATTGCTTCAGTTTTAAGTATTGACACAGGTCCTGCTTCAGATGTCGAAACATTTCTGGATGTCGACACAACTGCTTCTTTAGGTGTCGACAAAGCTTTGAGTGTCGACACAGCTTTTTTATAAGTGTCAACACAAATTCTGGGTGTCAACACAACTTCCCTTAGTGTCGACACAATTTTCCTATGTGTCAACACAGCTTGCCTGAGTGTCGACACAAGTTTCCTGAGTGTCGACACAGTTTCTTAACAAGTGTCGACACATATACTTGAAAAATTTTCCATCAAATACTTAAACCTGCACAAAAAAACTCAAACTCCTATCAAATACAAATTGATGCATATCATTGACAAAGTTGTGGCTTATCCAAATCTAGTACACATTTTCCAATGTACCCAGCAATCTCCCCCTATTTGGAGAAGTCATAACCCTTAGTCAAAGATATACATCTCTTAAGATAAAACAAAATTGTAATAGAAGTAAAAACATTTCAGAGCAGGTTATCACATAATCATTGTAAACAACAAACACTTAATACTAAAACAGATTTCATTAATCAGAAATTTTTTGGTTTACATGAATTTCTTATAGAACAAAAGAAACAAATTAGTACATTGTCCTATTACATAAACCTAGCAATCCTATTACTGACTAGGCTCCTTAATAACTATTCCTTTGCCAGAATTGATTTTAGCTTGCACAGAAGATTCAGCAACCTCAGCTGGCTTTTTCCTTTTTAGTGCTTTCTTCTTTAATTCTTCAGCCTTGATCTTCTGTCTTTCAAAATAGTGGAAAGGTTTGGGGAAGTACTTGCTTGGCTCTTGAGTATTAGCAGGTAGCTTCCTAGCCTTAGCACTTCTTCTATGTTGAAGAATTGCTTCTTGTCCTGCTTGATATTTATTCCACTCTTGTTCAGATACCACTTACCCCTGTCATGGGTTTTATCCTTTACAGCTTTCCAGGCAATAAGTATGATTTTTCTAGAAGTTGGGCTCCACTGCTCAAAATCTGGCTTCAGCTTAGCCTGCTCTCTAAATCTCTTCTTGGAAAATTGAGCTTCCTTCTGAGCTTCTAATGCAGCTTCTGTCATTTCAACCTTTTCAAGAATTACATTTTGTGCCTCTGGTGGAGGACTATACATTTTCAGCACTTCTTCTTGAACCATCTCAAAATAAGCTGGGGGGTAGATCACCTGAGAAACTTCAGTCTGATCTCCTTCAAAATATTCAGGTTGTATCCCAGACTCAGCAACATTAGCATCATCACAAAGAGGAGGATATCCAAGAGTAGCTCTAATGCTATTGGTATTCTATTTAGTATGGGCAGAGCTAGCTTTGACGAGTAATCTCTCCCCCTTTATGACTTCTCTTGTAACATGATCTCTTAAATCTTCCTTCTGGAATCTGACTTGATCAGCAATATATTCAACACCCTCTTTAAATTAAGCTCTGAATTTTGTCAGGAAAGTTTTAATTTTCTCCTGAGATTCTTGAAATATGGCTTTGACAGCAGATATATCTTCCTGTATTTGCTTGGAGATTTCAGCCTTCAGAGTAGTGCTAGAATCAGTGAGCTTTGTCAATATTTCATGATGTGAATCCTTGAGATTTTCATTCACCCTTAATTGATTCTCTAGTACATATCCCTGTTTCACTTCTATTTCATCCACTTTAGCTTGGATATCTTGCTGTTGCTTGACAAGAAACACCATAGTATTACCACCTTTATGAAAGCAATCTATCATCTCCATCTTGTGTTGATTCACTTCAAATCTAATGGATTTGATGTCCTGGGCCAATTGAAATTATAACTCCTTATGAGTTTCATCCACATATTGCTCTATAGACTGTCTTTGGTTATCCAGTTATATTTACATCTGGACCATTAAAGAACTGAAGTCCACATGTTATGTAGATGGTGCTGTTCCTACTTGCAAAGCCTTCTTATATCTAGAACTCTTTTTCTTTAAAACAGTTAGCTTCCTTTTCTTAGCCTATGTGGCTTCTTCATCTTCAGAAGATTCAGTTGTACTATTAATATTAACAGTATTCTTTTCAGCTGGGGTATCCTCCTCAGTATCCTTTGATAACTCCCCCTCAGTCCTTGGAACATCTT
The DNA here is from genome assembly GCA_039513925.1 of Platanthera zijinensis. Lineage (NCBI taxonomy): Eukaryota > Viridiplantae > Streptophyta > Magnoliopsida > Asparagales > Orchidaceae > Platanthera > Platanthera zijinensis. Next base: position 134,483,461 of record CM077083.1, read on the forward strand.
TTCCTTTCCCAATTTGCTCCCCCTAAGTTCTATGTGGAGGAAGATCAGTAAACAATTCTTCCATTGTAAATCCCTTCTGAATCTGTACAGAAGGAATAAGATTAGTTTTGGTTTAATGACTTAAAAAGACTTTATTTTTACACAAAAGTTTCCCCGCTGAACAATTATTGAGAAGAATACTATCATATATCACTAGACTGTGGAGAAGATACTTACTTGCTTATTTTGAGCATGTCTTATCAGTTTCTTTAGCTATAGTGTTGATTTCAGATACTACCTTCATGATTGTATCTGCAAATAAATCACTGTCTAGGACAGCATCATCAATACCTCTCCCTTGGGCAGGCAGCTCAGTTCCTTGTTCAAAGTGTTCTCCCCCTTGAGTGGAGTCAACTTGTTGCTCCTGGGGCTCACTGTCCTTTACTTGATCATGTGCTTCCTGTTGGTGCTGGTATTTATCAGAACTAAAGACCACTTCCTCTTCAGAATCACTGGAGGAAACAACCTGTAGAATCACTTTCTTTTTCTTCTTATCTTTCTTAGTTTGCTCCTTGGGAGCAGGGACTTCCTTGGTCAGAACTCTGTCCCATCTTGACAGTATCCTAACACCCATTTTCCTCATGTGATTTATCTAAGAGACATTTGCTTGTTTCAGAATATCTCGAATTATTGATGTCAAGCATAAACTGAGGATCCTTCCCAGGTTAGGTTTCTTAAATTCTTCTTGTATTTTATCAAACACTACTGCTACTCAGTCAGTGTTTATCTTGAATATAACCCTCACCATAAGATTGAACATGTGGGCAGAAATACTATCATATCCACCAGTCTTGCAGATTATCACTTTGCCCACAACTTCTGAAAGAAATTTTCCTTGGGAATTAATCCCTTTTCTATTGATAGAAAATCCAATCTTAATACGGGGACTCGGTCAACACCAGCATAAAGCTTCAGTTATCTGGGAAGGATTTATTTCATCTGTATTCTTGATCAATGGTAGATGTAGTGCTTTTCTGATAGATTTCATTGTGAGCTTCACCCGGGTATCTTGAATAGACGCCTTGATTTTCTTTCCTTCTGTGTCCAAAGTAGCGGTTGAGTAGAACTCCATAACTTCTTTTTTCCATATTTTGGTCGATTCAGAGACCAAAAATTCTAATCCATTTTTAGAAATTAGGGCAATCACTCCCTGAATTTCATCAGAAGCAGTCGTGAATCCTTCGCTGACCAGTTCATAACCTTCATTAACCTTATCTTCTTGGTTTGGCGCCATTGACGTAAGTGCTAGAGGAGAAGAGAAGAGAATGTCTATGTCGACAAAAGCTGTAAAGTCAAAAATTTTGATAGCGTAGTCGACCAAATTTTGGCTTCACCTATTTATAATACTTGAGTCAAGGGCAGATCAAAAGTCGGGCCTAAGTCGACAAATAAGTTTTTGTGGCGACAAAAATGACCTAGGTCTTGACAGAACTTAAGTTAAGTCGACATGAATATGTGTCGACATAATAATGTCTAAGTCGATAAAACATATTTTAAGTCGACACATCTATGTGTCGACAAACTTGAGTCTGTGTCGACATACTTGCGTCTGTGTCGACACTGACCACTTTAGTCTCGACAGAGTTGTGTCGACATACTTTTTTTTCGACAAAAATGTTGAAGTTAGAGACCGGGCGGTCTGGCGGTCTGTCTTGGCGGGTTAGAGACCGCGCGGTCTGGCGGTTTCCCTTCAGCGGTTTGATTGCTGTGCTGTTGCTGTCGGGTTGCCGAGCTCTCAGGCGGTCTCCCCTTGCGGTCTCTCTCTCTCTGGTGGTAGCCGTGCGGTTAGCCCTTCTGTCTAACCGTGCGGCTTGTGCGGTTTGTTCTGTATAGTCCGCTTAGTCCTGTAAATTTTTAGTCCCACATCTCTTATTTGTATTCTCTCATCTCTCCTCCATTCTATATAAGGGAGGGCATACCTTTGTAATAAACACCTTTTTCTGATAATAAAGTTTCAGTTATACTACTTCCGGTTTGTTTTAGTTCGTTTCTAACATGGTATCAGAGGATTCGATCTTTGGCTCCTGATTCTGTGCATTCTCCTGTCCGCGCGACCTGCCTCTTCTTCTCGTGGCCTATCTCCCGCAGCTTGTTTCTTCCGCCTGTTTGCTTGCGCCCTGTTCTCACAGCCTGTTTCTGTTGCTTGCTTCTTTTTTGCGACATGTTCTAGTCGCCGCTTCCTCCTTCTCTTCTCTAGTCGCCGCGACCTGTCTCCGCGGCCTCTTTTGCCTTGTTCGCCTTTTGCCTCCCGATATCCTCCTCTTCTGTTCGCGCGGTCTGTCTGCTAGCTGCCCGACTTTTCTCCCTCTGTTTGGTTCTGCGGCTTGGTCGTGGCTTTTCTGGCCGCTGGTGTCTGACATCGTGACCGCTGCAGATCTTCTTCTTCCTATCCGCGCGGATAGTTTCCTAACCGCGTGGCTTCCTATTGTTTGCGCGGCAGATCTCTTTCTCCTAACCGCTGCGATTTCTCTCTGTTCGCGCGCGTTCTTCCGTTTAGGCGGGCTCTCTGCCCTTCTTCCTTCGCCGCTCTCTCTTATCCCCGCGACCTGTCTCTAAGTCGCAGCGGCTTGTTCTCCTCTGTGCGGCTCTTCCTTTAGCCGCTCCTGCTTTTTAGTCGCCGCAACCTGTCTCTTAGTCGTGCGGCTTGTGCTTCCCTCTTCGTCCCCTTTTGCCTTGCTCTGCATCTTGGTCGTGGCCCTTCTTGCCGCTGGTGTGTTGTCAACGTGACCGCTGCAGTTCTTTTGTTCCTCCCTTCATGGCTTCCATATACTCCTCAAAGCTATTCGCCTCGGTGGTCACGTCTTCTGGTAGTGCCCACGTTGTTACTCAAGGAAAATGGTTGATCGACACCTGTGCTATTAATTATATGACCGGCAATCTCCAGTGTTTTTCTCTCCTAGAAACACATGGTCGGTTGCCACCGGTTACTCTCGCTGACGGCTCTTAATCATCGGTTCATGGGACGGGGATAGTTCATGTCACTCCGTCTCTTCGCTTGGAGGATACTCTCTACGTGCCCAAGTTCCCGTGCAACTTATTATCTGTTACCTCTCTATGCAAGCAATTACAATGTTCTGTTACTTTTACTTCTACTACTTGCTCTTTTCAGGATCCGGACTCCCAACGGACGATTGCTATTGGGACTGAGAGTGGCGGCCTATACTTCCTGGACAACATTTCCGCTTTCTCCACCTTCTCCTCCACCTCCACAGATCTTCTCCAATAGCATCTCCGCCTTGGTCATGCTCCTCCTCATCTTCTTCATCAACTTCTGCCCCACCTTCCTCCACAAAGTCCTCCGCTCAACTGTGAAGCCTGTCAGCTTGGCAAGCATCACCGCTCCTCCTTCCCTCCAAAGCATGTTCGTGGATCCACCCGTCCATTTGATCTCATCCACTCCGATATTTGGGGTCCTTCTCCTACTCTTACTGTTGGTCGGGGTAGTTCATATTTTGTCACATTCATTGATGATTTCTCTCGCTGTACGTGGGTGTATCTGTTAAAAGATTGCTCCGAATTATTCTCTGTATGGACGTCCTTCTATCTCATGTTCAAAACTCAGTTTGATGTTTCTATTAAAGTTCTTCGATCTGATAATGCCCAAGAATATCTCAGTCATGACTTTTCTGCCTTCTGCATGCAAAATGGGATTATTCATCAAATGAGTTGTGTCTATACTTCACAACAAAATGGTGTGGCAGAACGCAAAAACCATCACCTTCTTGATGTCGCTCGCTCCTTGATGACCCAGATGCATGTTCCTCGCTCCTATTGGGGCTATGCTGCTCTCCTTGCCTATTACCTCATCAATCGCATTCCCTCCACCGTTCTCCACAGAAAAACCCCTTTCTCCATTTTGTATCCGGGCAAGGAGCCGTTTCCTCTCCCTCTCCAAATATTTGGATGCACTGCCTTTGTGCATGCCCCTTCTGCCACCCGTGATAAGCTATCTCCTCGCTCCACCAAATGTATCTTTCTGGGGTACTCCACCACTCAGAAAGGTTATTGTTGCTTTGATCCCATCCTTCGTAAGCAGTTCGTTTCTGCTGACGTCACCTTCTTCGAGAATACCTCCTACTTCTCGGATGACTCCCCTCCTCTTCTCCCAGCCTCTGATTCTCCTGCTTTTCCCTTTGTTCTCTCGTCTCCCACTACGATATTCACCCCTACTCCCCCCTGTCCACTCCTCTTCTTCCACCTCTCTCTCCCTCTTCTCCACCACCGTCTCTCGCATCTCCGCCGCCATCGCTCTCTACTCCCGGGCCAGCTCTCTCTGCCACGGATGCTCCGGATGCTGAGGAACCTGCTGACCTGGATCTTCCTATAGCTCTTCGCAAAGGGGTGCGGACGTGTACCCTACACCCTCTTACTGCTGTTGTTTCATATGATCGTCTCACCCCGTCTCGCAGGTCCTTTGCTCTAGCTATCTCCGCCACTGCCAAGCCCCGCTCCTACCAGGAGGCCCTTGCTATTCCTCACTGGAATATGGCCATGGATGAGGAAATGGCCACCCTAACGGAGCGGGGTACCTGGACTCTTGTTCCTCCTCCCTTCGGTACTGATGTTGTTGGCTGTCGCTGGGTCTTTGTGGTGAAATTTGCCCCGGCTGGCACTATAGACCATTATAAGGCTCGTCTTATTGCTAAGGGCTTTACTCAGACCTATGGGGTTGATTACTTTGACACCTTCTCTCCCGTGGCTCGTCTCAGCACTATACGGGTTCTTCTCTCTGTGGCGGTCAATAAGGATTGGCCGATTTCCCAGCTGGATGTAAAGAATGCCTTCCTTTATGGTGATCTTCAGGAGGCCGTCTACATGGAGCAACCTCCTGGGTATGTTGCTCAGGGTGAGACACGAGTATGCCGGCTGCAGAAGGTAATTTATGGCCTCAAGTAGAGCCCTCGAGCTTGGTTTGACAAGTTCAGCGGCATCGTGGCGGCCGTTGGTTTTGTGCGCAGCTCTATCGATCACTCTCTATTTACTCGCAAAACCTCCTCGGGACTGGTGGTTCTTACAGTGTATGTTGATGATATTCTTCTCACTGGCGATGACCAGGAAGGGGTAGCCTTGACAAAGCGGCATCTTCGTCAACATCTGGTCACGAAAGATATGGGCTCTCCAAAGTACTTTTTGGGGATCGAAATCTCTCGGAAGCCCAATTCCTTAGTCCTCTCCCAGCGTAAGTATGCCCTTGATCTTTTAAAAGATGCAGGATTGACTGGGGCCAAACCTGCTCGATGTCCCAAGGCTGTTGGAGAAGACAAAACCTAGACAGATGATTCGCCTTTTCTTTCAGATACTACGAGGTACAGACGTCTTGTTGGCAAGCTTATATATCTCATAGTGACCAGACCCGACATTTCCTATGCTGTTGGCAAGGTGAGTCAATTCATGCAAGCTCCCAGGGAGTGCCATCTGCAGTCTGCCTTACGGATCTTGGAGTACGTCAAAGCCGCACCTGGGAAAGGATTGCTTTTCCAGAAGAATGGTCATCTGAGGGTTGAAGCTTACTCAGATGCGAGTTATGCTGATGACAAAGGGGATCGCAAGTCTACCTCTGAATTCTGCACCTTTGTTGGGGGTAATCTGGTAAGCTGGAAGAGCAAGAAGCAGTCTGTTGTTTCCAGATCCAGTGTTGAAGCAGAGTATCAGAGTATGGCGTCGACCACTTGTGAGCTAAAATGGCTACGGGCTCTAATGCTGGATTTAGGAGAGGTCTACAACCATCCGCTACCTATGTTCTGTGATAACAAGGCTGCCATATACATCTCCAAAAATCCGGTCTTCCATGAAAGAACCAAGCACATTGAGGTCGACTATCATTTCATTCGTGAAGAGATCTTAAAAGAACAAATTTGCACTCCCTTTGTCACTTCTGATAAAGAGCTGGCTGACATCTTCACCAAGCCAGTTTCCGCCTCGTTTCATCATATTTGTGACAAGCTGGGCATGATCGATATATATGCTCCAGCTTGAGGGGGGAGTGTTGAAGTTAGAGACCGGGCGGTCTGTCGGTCTGTCTTGGCGGGTTAGAGACCGCGCGGTCTGGCGGTTTCCCTTCAGCGGTTTGATTACTGTGCTGTTGCTGTTTGGTTACCGAGCTCTCAGGCGGTCTCCCCTTGCGGTCTCTCTCTCTCTGGTGGTAGCCGTGCGGTTAGCCCTTCTGTCTAACCGCGCGGCTTGTGCGGTTTGTTCTGTATAGTCCGCTTAGTCCTGTAAATTTTTAGTCCCACATCTCTTCTTTGTATTCTCTCATCTCTCCTCCATTCTATATAAGGGAGGGCATACCTTTGTAATAAACACCTTTTTCTGATAATAAAGTTTCAGTTGTACTACTTCCGGTTTGTTTTAGTTCGTTTCTAACAACAAATATCCTCTCGACATATAGTCTCGACAAGGTTATGTCGAGACTTTTTGTGTCGACACCAATTCTTCTGTCGATACAGATACTGTTTCTGTGTAGACATATCCTTGTTTTGTGTCGACACAACACACTGAATGTGTGGACACAACTTGCTTGCGTCGACACAAACTTTGTACTTAGCCAAATTTCAACAGAAATTTGGTGCTTACATATGCCACAAATAGAAACTTGTGCTAACCTAGTCTAGGTTCAACATACCTAATTCAATTTTGAAATTATTGAATTTAGTTTCATCTAGTGGTTTTGTAAAAATATCAGCTATTTGGTTATCAATTTTTACAAACTCTAGATTAATATTTTCCTTCTCTACATGTTCTCTGATAAAATGAAACGTAATATCTATATGTTTGTTCCTACTATGTGATACAGGATTTTTAACAATAGATATAGCACTTGTAGAATCACAAAATAGTGGTATTCTACTTACCTGGATGTCATAATCTTCTAGTTGATGCTTTATCTACATCAATTGTGCACATCAGCTACCTGCAGCTATATACACTTATTCAGCTGTTGATATAGCTACATTGGTTTGCTTCTTGCTGCTCCATGACACCAGCCTCCCACCAAGGAATTGACAGGTTCTAGTGGTACTTTTTCTGTCTTCTTTGCATCCAGCAAAATCTGCATATGAGAAACCTGTTAATAGAAAATCTCTATTCTTAGGATACCAAAGGCCTAGATTAGGTGTGCCCTTAAGATTTGTCAAAATTCTTTTAACTGCAGTATAGTGAGATTCCTTAGAGCATGCTTGATACCTAGCACAGACACATGTTGCATACATGATGTCAGGTCTACTAGTAGTCAAGTATAGTAGGGAGCCAATTATCCCTCTATACAAATACTCATCAACAGGTTTCTCTGCTTCATCTCTACATATAGGCATACTTGTACCCATTGGAGTTTTCATAGTAGAAGCTGAGTCTAAACCATACTTTTTAATCAACTCGTTGGTGAACTTAGACTGGTATATGGATAACCCACTCTCAGTTTGTCTAACTTGAAGTCCCAAGAAGAACTTCAGCTCACCCATACTGCTCATCTCAAACTTCCCTTGCATAAGTTTGGCAAACTTTTTACAAAGGCTGTTTTCAGTAGAACCAAAGATAATGTCATCCACATATATCTGGACTAGTATTATCTTGCCATTTGATTCCCTATAGAATAGAGTTTTGTCTATCTTTCCTCTAGAGAATTTATTCTCAATGAGGAAGGCAGACAAGGTTTCATACCAAGCCATTGGAGCTTGTTTCAAACCATATAGAGCTTTCCTAAGCCTATATACATAATCAGGAAAGTGAGTCTACAAAACCGGAGGGTTGTTCTACATAGACTTCTTCTTTTAAATCACCATTCAGAAATGTTGATTTCACATCCATTTGATATACTTTGAACCCTTGATATGCAGCATAGGCTAAAAACAGCCTTATTGCGTCCAGCCTTGCCACTAGAGCAAAGGTTTGATCAAAATCAATACCTTCTTCTTGCTTGTAGCCTTTTGCTACCAGTCTAGCCTTATTCTTGACTATAGTGTCATTCTCATCAAGCTTGTTCCTGTAGATCCACTTAGTTCCTATTATGTTGTGATCCTTAGGTTTTGGCACCAGTTCCCAGACCTTACACCTTTTGAACTGACTGGGCTCTTCTTGCATTGCATCAATCCAGTTGGTGTCTTGCATGGCCTCTTCAATCTTCCTGGGTTCAATCTGAGACGGGAAGCTAGAACATAAAATTGTGTTCATATTCCTGCTCCTTGTTAGAACACCCTGACTTGCATCACCTATGATTTGGTGAGCTGGATGATCCTTCAGGTGTCTCCTTACTGGAGGAATTTTGTCAGCATTATGGCTATCTCTAGTTCCCTCATCTTGATGCTCCACATTTTATTCTTCACCTAGAGGGACTTGATCTCCCCCTGGATAGCTGGCATCTTAATCCTCATCCAGTTTAGCAGTAACATCTTCAATTATGGTCAGCTTGTCCAGCTTATCTGTTAGACCTGTAGAACTAACTGAAGAACAAGACAATTCACTGTTAATAAACATTGACTCATCAAATACAACATGCTCAGATTCTTCTATAACTTGAGTAGTCAAATTATAGATCATGTATGCTCTACTATGGTTGATGTACCCAACAAATATCCTTTTTAGGGATTTGGCAGCGAACTTAGTTTGTTAGTGTTTACCATTGACAAGTACAAAACACTTACTACCAAAGATTCTGAAATAAGATATGTTTGGTTTTCTTCCTTTTAAAATCTGGTAGGGAGTCATCTTATGTTTCTTGTTGATGGAGGCCCTTTTGAGCACATGACATGCAGTATTTACTGCCTCAGCCCAGGAGTATTCAGGGAGAGTAGTGTCATTCAGTAAAGTTCTACTTACTTCAATTAGAGTCCTATTCTTTCTTTCAGCAACACCATTTTGCTGAGGAGTTCTAGGTGAAGAGAATTCCTGATGAATCCCAAGTTCTTCACAGAATTTGGTCATACATTCAGACTGAAATTTTGTTCCATGGTCACTTCTGATTTTTACCACGGAGCTGTTATATTCATTCTGTATTTGTCTGACAAAAGTCTGGAAAATAGTTGGGGTTTTGGATTTCTGCCTCAAGAAGAAAACCCATGTAAATCTAAAATAGTCATCCACAATAACAAGTGTATATGCTTTTCGATAAAGACTATGGACTGGCATAGGACCAAACAAATCCATTTGTATTAGATAATAACATCTCTTTGAATCTTTGATGTCAAGTTACTGAAAAGAGGACTTAGTCTGCTTGTCTTTTTGGCAAGCTGAGCGCACACCCTCTTTTATGCACTGAACTTGAGGACCATTCCTCACTAATCCCATGCTGAACAGTAGTCCAATTGACTTATAGTTCAGATGAGCTAGCCTCTTGTGCAATTTGACACATAGAGAAACTTTCTCTCCTGCAACCAAACAAATAGGTGAGTTGTTAGACTCACACTCTAGGTTAAGGCAATACACATTTCCTTTCCTAGTGCCAGTCAAAATGATCTCATGATCACTTGACCTTTTTACTAGGCACTCCCCTTTGAGGAAATAAATATCATAACCTAGGTCACTAAGTTGACTTATGCTAATCAGGTTATGTTTTAGACCCTTTACATAAGCCACTTTAGTGACAGTAATTGAATCACAAGATATGTTACCAAATCCTTTGATGATTCCCTTTTCTGATCCACCAAAGATAACTTTTGGTCCATTCTTTATGGGCACATAGTCCCTCAACATTCTCCTTGTTCCAGTCATATGTCTGGAATAGCCACTATCCAAGTACTATATAGGGGTATGGTCCCTTGGATTTACCTGCAACAAATAATGAATCACTTACCTTAGAACCCAACTTGCTAGTGGGTCCTAGGTCCTTGTTAGTTTGAAACCCTGTGACAGATCTAATAGGAATCCTACTTTTGGTTTTAACACTTAAGTTAAACCAGCAATCCATGGTAAAGTGGCCCACCTTGCTACAACACCAACACTCAAACCTATTATACCTATTCTTAGGTACAAGCCTTCTTACATTGTTGTCAGTAGACTTATTAAGTGTTGGTGCTGGAACAACATTCTTCAAGAACTCCTCTTGAATATGATGGGCATGCCTATAGATTAGTCTATTGGCATTAACACCCTTTCTCATGAAATTTTCATGCTCACAGTGACTATGTGTAATGTCATGATCATACCTGTTAGTAGGATTCACTACCTTCTTAAAGAAAATAGGGGGATTAACAGCTAGAGGATGAACTGTGTCTTTACCTTTTCCATGAGAATTGGTAGCCCTAGTTCTTCCCTTAAAGCCTAGACCAGTCTTTCCTTTTTGTGAAACAAAATTATCTATCAAAGGTAAGATTGATTTTGGCTTGGAGAATTTTGCCACTAGCTCTCTCTCTTGATGAAGTTTTCCCTCCAGTTTCTTTATATGATTCTCTTTGAATGAGATTGTGCCCATCTGAATAACTGTAATGTTTTTCAATTTGGCAACCTCATTCAGTTTTTGATCAGACAGTTTTGCTGAAATTGCTGCAGACAGCTTAAGAGACTCAATCTCTTTGGCTTGCTCTTTAATAAGAAACTTGTTCTTCTTTAGAGCATACAACAACCCACCATACTCATTAATGAGTTGGTGAACATCCCCCTCAGACTCAGACTCATCCACTTCTTTTGAAGAAGATGCTTCGGATTCTGATCCAGTAAATTAATCTGAGACAAGGGGAGAATTGTTAACTTTACTTGGTTCAGGCTGATCCTGGCACTTATCTTCTTCAGATTGAGACATCAGCCCTTTACAACAATATTCTTCCGCTCCATTTATGGAGTCCAACATCTGTAGGAATTCTAGTTCCCTAGAATCCTCTTCCGTTGAGAAGAGTCCAACATATGCTTCTTCCTCTTCTTGTTTAGATTCTGAAGATGAAGAGTCTGTCCAACTCTTCTCCTTCTAAGACACTAGAGACTTCTCCTTCTTGCCTTTGACCAGCTGCTTCTTCTTGTCCTTTGACTCCTTTCTTTTGTCAGGATAGTCAGCAATTACATTCCCAGACATGTATCAGTAATAACACACAATCTTATAATTAGATTGTTTACAAGGTTTAGAAGCATACCTGTCCTCCTTAGGTGTTTTCTTCTTCCTGTATTATTCATCCTTGGAATAGGATGTAGATGAAGGACTGGTTCTCAAATTCTTTTTCTTCATGAACCTTTGGAGTTGTCTTGTGAAGGTAGCAAAGTCTTCATCAGATGTATGACTATCTGATGTACTTATTTCAGGAACACCTTCTTCTGCTTCAGTACTCCTTCTAGGTGGAGAAGGAGATTTTCTCCTACCCTTCCTTGAGCCCTTAGACTTGAAGGCTACTGACTTTTCTTTATGTTGAGATCTGCTGCCATTCTCTTCCTCTTTCCTAGTAGTAATTTGCATTTCATATGAAAGCAGTTTTCCAAAAAGTGTAGGTGGTGTTGTGTCTGTCAGTTTTGCCACTTCCCTGATGGCACATATCTTAGTGTCCCAATCCTTTGTTAGGGACCTAAGAAACTTGCCATTCAGTTCATAAGTACTGAAGACTCTTCCATACGTCATCATTTCATTCACTATTCTTAAAAACTTTTTATAGCATTCAACTATGCTGTCAGTTTTATTCTGCCTAAAGCTCTCATATTCCTTATTTAGCATAGACCTTCTATCCTCTCTGACTTCTTTTGTGCCTTCCATATAGACAATCAATGTATTCCACATTTCTTTGGAAGTTTTACAGTGCACAAGATTCTGGAATGTTGCATCATATATGGCACTTATAATTATATTCTGAGCTCTTGTATCTAATGTAGCCAAGATGATTTCATCCTTAGTCATCTCTGAATAACTCTTTGGAGTTTGAATTTTTGCATCAAGATTTGAAACCTTCATTGGGATGAAGGGGCCTTCTTGTACTCTGATATAAATTCTTGGATCAGATGCTTCTATAAACAGCCTGACCCTTTCTTTCTAAATGCCAAAAGACTCTTTCATGCATATGGGCAATTTCATAGATCCAAATTCCTTTTGATTTTAACTTGAACCCATTTTTGTTATCTATTATTTTCCTTGGAGAAATCCTCTGACTGTTAGGTCAAATTTTGAGGAAGCTCCCTCTGATACCACTTGAAAGACTTTATTTCAAGAGCCTAAACACCTAGAGGGGAGGGCTTAATAGGTTCTAATCTTTTTGTGTCTTTTTTAATTTTTAGGAAAATAGTTATAAGACTTCTTTCAGCACAGATTAATCAATCTATAGAAAATAAACACACCACAGTAAACACCAGACTTATAGTGGTTCCCCAAGATATGGGTACATCCACTTTCCCCCTTCGCCTATCCAGTAGATAAATGGATTCAGCCTAACTTCCTTCAACTAGCTCAGATCCTTTGATCTTACAAACTCAGAACCAAAGATGGTTCCTACACCTTAGACATAACACAAGTCCTACCTCAAATTCTTCTCCAGAATCCTACCTCAAGCCTAAGCCCTACCTCAGCCTTTATAATTAGACTTAGAACTCGGACTTAACACAAGTCCTACCTCAGATTCTTCTCTAGAATCCCACCTCAGGCCTCAGCCCTACCTCAGCCTATATAATTAGGCTTACAACTCAGACTTGACACAAGTCTTACCTCAGGCCGACAACCCTACCTCAGCCTTTATAATTTTAGGCTTACAATCTCAGATCTAACCGAAGATCCTACAAGAATTTGTGAGTAAAGAGTAACTAAAAACTTCACCAGCTAGATTTCTCTGTTGATGTTGTCTTCTTGATCAGTTCTTGTATTGACTGATCCTTCAGACCCAACCTAACTTAGCTTTTCAAAGCTTCTTGATTAGAACAAAATAAGTTGGATCTTCTCTGTTGATGAAGATGATCTTCAATCAGCTTCTTCCTTAAATTCAGATAGAACTCTGAATCTTTCTTGCAGACAGCCCTTGATCTGTTAGAGTTCTTCTTATTGATGCCTCACGTTGTTGTTCATCTTGTTGTCCTTTCCGATCTGTCTCTTATATAGAGCTTGATTCATGGTTACCGGCTGATCCGGTTCATAACAAACTTTTGACAGTTCTGACAATGGTGTCAGATCGGCTAGTTATGACAGCTGTTAAGTAACCAGTCACGTCACCAGGTTCTTCAATGTCTTTTCAACTCAGCACATAACACTCAGCAGACTGCTTCACATGTGTCGACACTTATAGACTAAGTGTCGACACAAGTCTTCATGGTGTCGACACAATTACTCCAAGTGTCGAGACAATCATACTTCTGCTTCTCGACACTGCTTATGTTATATATGTGGACACAAGTCCTGTGTGTCGACACAGCAGCTTCTTGTCTCGACATTTCTATTGTAGATAGTTGGTGTTAAGTGTTTTTCAAATGGCATTGAGTGTGTGTCGACACAAGTCCTGTGTGTCGACACAATTACTTCTGAACTCGACACGGCCTTTTGAGAGTTGGTGTGTCGACACAAGTCCTGTGTGTCGACACAATTGCTTCAGGTGTCGACATATCTCCTGAATGTCGACATAACTTCAGTTTTAAGTGTCGACACAATTCCTGCTTCAGATGTCGACACATTTTTGGATGTCGACACAACTTCTTCTTTAGGTGTCGACAAAGCTTTGAGGGTCGACACAGCTTCTTTATAAGTGTCGACACAGATTCTGGGTGTCGACACAACTTCCCTGAGTGTGAAACAATTTACCAGTGTGTTGACACAGCTTGCCTGAGTGTCGACACAAGTTTCCTGAGTGTCGACACAGTTTCTTCACAAGTTTCGACACTTGTACTTAGAAAATTTTCCTTCAAATACTTAAACCTGCACAAAGAAACTCAAACTCCTATCAAATACAAATTGATGCATATCATTGACTAAGTTGTGGCTTCTCCAAATCTAGTACATATTTTCCAATGTACCCAACAATATCGACACCAACATTACTGTCGACACAGATTCTATTTCTGTGTCGACACAATTCTTTTCTTTATCGACACAACTTTATGATAGTGTCGACACAATTAGCATGTGTCGACATAACTTTCTAACTTAGACAAAATTTCTTGGGAAATTTTGGACTTACTGATACCACTTGAAAAATTTTGTGTTGACCTATCACCTTATTCTTGGTTTAACATACATAATTCATTTTTAAAATTATTGAACTTACTTTAATCCAGAGGTTTTGTAAATATATCATCAATTTGGTTGCAAGTGTTGACAAATTCTAGACTTATGCTTTCCTTTATTTTCAACATGTTCTCTGATAAAATGAAATCTAATTTCTATATGTTTAGTTTTACTGTGTGAAACCGGATTTTTAGAAATATTAATAGCACTAGTAGAATCACAAAATAGTGGAATTCTACTTACCTTGATGTCATAGTCTTCAAGTTGATATTTTATCCACAACAACTTAGCATAGCAGCTGCATTTAGCTACATATTTTGATTCAGTAGTGGAAATAGCCACACTTGTTTGCTTCTTGCTGCTCCATGACACTAGCCTACCACCTAGGAATTGACATGTTCCAATAGTACTTTTTCTCTCTTCTTTACAGCCTGTAAAGTCAGCATCTGAATAACCTGTTAGTAAGAAATATCTATTCTTAGGGTAACAAATACATAGATTAGGTGTGCCGTTAAGATATCTCAAGATTCTCTTGACAGCAGTATAATGAGATTCCATTGGGAAAGCTTGGTACCTAGCATAGACACATGTAGCATACATGATGTTAGGTCTACTAGCAGTCAAGTAAAGTAGAGAGCCAATTATCCCTCTATACAACGACTCATCAACAGGTTTTCCTGCTTCATCTTTGCATATAGGCATACTTGTTCCCATTGGAGTTTTCATGGTGGAGGCTGACTCCTTGCAATATTTCTTAATAAACTCCTTCGTGAGTTTAGACTGAGATATGAACAATCCAATATCAGTCTGTCTAACTTGGAGTCCCAAGAAGAATTTCAGCTCACCCATGCTGCTCATCTCAAACTTACCTTGTATAAGTTTGGCAAACTTACTACAAAGGTTGTTTTCAGTAGAACCAAAGATAATGTCATCAACATAAATCTGGACTAGGATGATCTTACCTTTTGATTCCGTAAAGAATAGAGTCTAATATATTTTCCCTCTTGAGAATTTATTCTCAATAAGGAAGGTAGACAAAGTTTCATACCAAGCCCTAGGGCCTTGTTTCAATCCATATGGAGCTTTCTTAAGCCAATATACATAGTTGGGATGATGAGAATCAACAAAACCTGATGGATATTCTACATATACTTCTTTCTTCAAGTCTCCATTCAGAATAGTTGACTTGACATCCATTTGGAATACTTTGAACCCTTTAAAAGCTGCATAAGATAGGAACAGTATTATTGCTTCCAACCTTGCCACTGGGGCAAAAGTTTGATCAAAGTCTATCCCTTCTTCCTGCCTGTAGCCCTTTGCTACCATTCTAGCTTTGTTCTTGATTATGGTGTCATTCTCATCTAGTTTATTCCTGTAGATCTACTTGGTTCCTATAACATTGTGATCCTTTGGTTTAGGAACCAACTCCCAAACTTTATATCTTTGTAATTGATTCAGCTCTTCCTGTATGGCATCAATCCAGTTTGTGTCTAGCATGACTTCTTCAAACTTCTTCGGTTCTGTCTTTGACAGAAGGCTTGTACATAGAACTGTGTTCATGCTTTTTCTTCTTGTTAGAACTCCCTGGCTTGCATCACCAATGATTTGGTGTGCAGGATGATCCTTCAAGTGTCTTCTAGCTGGAGGAAATCTGTCAACCTCTTGGTCTTCTTAACTTTCCTTTTTTTGATGCACTTTATTGTCTTCATCTTCATCCAGAGAGACTTGTACTCCCCCAGGACAGTATCCATCCTTTTCTTCATCCAGTCTTGCAGGTTGGTCTTCACTAATACTCAGCTTGCCCATCCTTTCCTTTAAACCTATAGAACTATAAGAAGTGCTAGACAGTTCACTGTTAATTAACTTAGACTCATCAAATACTACATGGACACATTCTTCTACAACTTGTTTAGTCAAGTTGTATATTCTGTATGCCCTATTGTTATTGTTGTACCCAATAAATATCACTTCTAGGGATTTGGCAGCAAACTTAGTTTGGTAGTGCTTACCATTAACTAGGGCATAAAATTTTCTACCAAAGATTCAAAAGTAGGAAATGTTTGGTTTTCTGCCTTTCATAATCTCATAGGGAGTCTTCATATGTCTTTTATTGATGGAAGCTTTATTGAGTACATGACATGCAGTATTTACTGCCTAAGCCCAGAAGTATTCAGGGAGAGAAGTGTCACTTAGTAGTGTTCTACTTGCCTCAATTAGAGTCTTATTTTTTCTCTCAGCAACTCCACTTTGCTGGAGAGTTCTAGGGGAGGAGAACTCCTGATGAATCCTAAGTTCTTCACAGAACTTTGTCATACACTCAGACTGAAATTTAGTTCCATGATCACTTCTAATTTTGACCACTGAATTGTTAAATTCATTCTGAATTTGACTAACAAAAGTCTGGAATGCAGTAGGAGTTTCAGATTTCTGCCTTAAGAAGAAAACTCATGTAATCTAGAATAGTCATCCATAATTACTGATGTGTATGCTTTCCTACATAGACTATGAACTAGCATAGGACCAAATAAATCCATATGCAGGAGATATAGACATCTCACTGAATCTTTGGTATCAAGTCCATGGAAAGAGGTCTTGGTCTGTTTGCCCTTTTGGCAAGCTGAACAAACACCCTCTTTAAAGCACTTGACCCGAGGACCCTTCCTCACTAGCTCCATACTAAATAATTGTCCTATTGACTTATAGTTCAGATGAGCTAGCCTCTTGTTCCATTGGACACACTGTGATACTTTCTCATCTGAAACTAGACAGATCGGTGAGTTGTTATACTCAAAATCATGGTTAAGAGAATATACATTCCCTTTCCTAGTGCCAGTCAGAATGATCTCTTGATCACTTGACCTCTTTATTTGGCACTTACCCTTGAGGAAAGAGGTATCATACCAAAGATCACTTAGTTGACTTATGCTAATTAGGTTATGTTTCAAACCTTTCACATAAGCCACTTTAGTGATACAGATAGAGTTACTAGAAATGTTACCAAACTCTTTGATGACACCTTTTTCAGATCCACCAAAGATTACTTTGGGTCAATTATCTATGGGAGAATAGTTCTTCAACATCCTTCTTGTTCCAGTCATGTGCCTGGAACATCCACTATCCAAGTACCATATAGGGGTATGGCCACTTGTACTCACCTGCATCAAATAAAGATTTTCCTATCCTTAGAACCCAAATAGTTATTGGGTCCTAGGTTAAGGTTAGCTTGAAATCTGACATGCTTACCTGCAGCCTTTCTGACAGGTAAACTGGCCTTATTCTAAATACTAGTATTGAACCAACTGTAAAGACCCTGGACCATTTAGACTAGGCGCCGCCCGTCCCACCACGGCCCTTTAGACCGGGTGGTACAGCCGGAATCTACAAGGCCTGCAGGACGTACACCCCAAAGCATCTCGCGCCTGTTTATCGGCCGCCCACATTGTTGCCAAGGGGTTTTGAACCCAAGACCTTGATAAGTAGCCTTTAATACCGCTCCTCATCACCAACTGAGCTGCATCTCAGTTGGTGATGAGGAGAGGTATTAAAGGCTCCTTATCAAGGTATTGGGTTCGAAACCCCTGCAACAATGAGGGCGCCCGATAAACAGGCGCGAGATGCTTTGGGGTGTACGACCTGCAGGCCTTGTAGATTCCGGCTGTTCCACCCGGTCTAAAGGGCCGTGGTGGGCTGGGCGGTGCCTGGTCTAAATAGGCCAGGGTCGTTACACCAAAAATTAATGGCAAAGTGGCCCACCTTGCGATAACACCAGCACTCAAATCTATTGTACTTTTTCTTGAGTACAGGCTTCACAACATTATTGCCAGTATTCCTTTTAAGTGTAGGTGTTGGAGAAGCATACCCCAAGGATTCTTTAAGAACCTGATGGGTTTGCTTATAGGGTGCCCTATTAGCATATGCACCCTTGCCATTGAGATCACCATACTCATAGTGACCATGAGTGAGGTCATGATCATACCTGTTAGTAGGTTACATCACTTTTCTAAAAGAAATAGGGCGTTTCATAGCTAGTGGCATAACTGGGCCTTTGCCTTTTCCTTGAGAATTGGCTGCCCTTATTCTTTCCTTGAAGCCTAGTCCTGTCTTTCCTTTCTGAGATATGAAGTTATCTATTAAAGGCAAGAAAGACTTTGGCTTTGAAAATTTAGCCACTAGATCCTTTTCTTTCTAGAGTCTTCCTTCCATATTTTTGATGTGATTTTCTTTGAAGGAGATTGTGCCACTCTGTATAACAGTTATGGTTTTCATATTGACAACCTCATTCAATTTCAAATCCAACATCTTTGCTGAATCTGATGCAGCGAGCTTGAGAGATTAAATTTCCTCAGCTTGCTTCTTGACAAGGAATTCGCTTCACTTAAGAGCCTGCAACAGACCACCGTACTCATCAATTAATTGATGAACATCCCCTTCAGATTCAGAACCATCCACATCTCTTGATGCAGATGCTTCTGATTCTGATCCAGTATAATACTTAGAAGCTAAGGATGGATTGTATACTTTACTTGGACCAGGCTGATCCTGGCACTGATCTTCTTCTAAAAGAGCAATCAGCCCTCTACAATAATAGTCTTCACCTCCATTTATGCAATTAAGCATTTGCAAGATTTTTGATTCCATAGAATTCTCTTCTGTAGTCAACAGCCCAATATAAGCTTCTGCATCATCCTCTTCTCCAGATTCTGAGGATGAGGAGTCAGTCCAACTCTTTTACTTCTAGGCAACAAAGGATTTCTCCTTCTTGCCCATATTTTGAGGCTTCTTCTTATCCTTAGTCTCTTTTCTCTTATCAGGATAGTCAGCTATGACATGTCCTTGCCTATCCTCCTTAGAAGTCTTCTTCTTCTTGTAATAATCTTCCTTGAGGAAGTATGAAGATGGCTTGGTTCTCCATTTCTTCTTCTTCATCAGAATTATGGCTGTCTGATGTACTGATGTCAGGATTTTCTGCTTCAACCTCAGCACTTATTCTGGGTGGAGAAGGAGACTTTCTCCTACCCTTTCTTGTGGCTTCATCTTTGAAGGCTACTTACTTGTCTTTATACTCAAACCTACTGCTTTTCTCCTCCTCCTTTCTGGCAGTGAGCTGCATCTCATAAGATAGCAGTTTTCCAAACAAGGTTGGTGGAGGTATATCAGCAAGCCTGACCACCTCTCTGATGCCACATATTTTTGTATCCCAGTACATGGTCAGTGACCTGAGAAACTTATCATTCAATTCATATGTGCTAAAGACTCTTCCATAGGTCATCAGCTCATTTAAAATTCTAAAGAACTTCTTGTAACATTCTGCTATGCTGTCTGACGTAGCTTTTCTGAAACTTTCATGTTCTTGATTCAACATAGATTTCCTATCCTCTCTAACTTTTTTAGTTCCCTCCATGTAGACAATCATGGTGTCCCACATCTCCTTGGAGGTTTTGCAATGTACCAAATTCTGAAATGTGGCATCATCTATAACACTCACAATTATATTTGGTGCTCTCTTGTCTAAAGTTGCAAGAATGATCTCATCCTTACTCATTTTAGAATAGCTCTTTGAGGTTTTGAGATTAGCATCAAGAGCTGATATATTCGTCGGAATGAAAGGACCTTCTTGTAATGTGTTGTAGATTCTAGGATCAGATGCTTCCATGAACAATCTCACCCTTTCTTTCCATATCCCAAAGATTTCTTTCCTGCAGATGGGCAGTTTCATTGATCCAAATTCCTTTTTATTCTCATTTGAACCCATTCTGGCTAATTGTTAATTGCCTTGGAGATTTACTCAGACTGTTAAGTCTATTTTTGAGAACCTCCCTTTGATACCACTTGAAAGATTTGATTTCAAGATCCTAAACAACTAGCGCGGGGGGTTAATAGGTTCTAATCCTTTTATAAATTGAGGCAATTAACATAGCACAAATATCAAAAATACAGTCATAGAAAATACACAGCACAACACATCAAGATTTGTAGTGGTTCCCCAAGTTATGGATACGTTTACTTTCCCCCTTTTCCTATCTAGTAGAGAACTGGATTTAGCAAAACTTCCTTCCACTAACTCAGATCCACAGATCTTACAACTCAGAACCTGATAGGTTAATACAACTCAGACTTCTTTAAGTCCTACCTCAGTTTCTTCACAAGAATCCTACCTCAGGCAACAGCCCTACCTAAGCCTTTATCTCCAGGCCAACAACTCAGACTTCTTCAGGTCCTACACCTCAGGAACTCAGCCCTTCCTCAGCCTTTATAAATTTAGGCTTATAACTCAGTTCTATAATAGATCTTACAAATAAAAGTTTGTTTAAGAAAATAAAAACTTCACCCAGTTCAACAGATTAAAGGGTGAGAAT
Source organism: Platanthera zijinensis (assembly GCA_039513925.1). Lineage (NCBI taxonomy): Eukaryota > Viridiplantae > Streptophyta > Magnoliopsida > Asparagales > Orchidaceae > Platanthera > Platanthera zijinensis. Next base: position 134,503,960 of record CM077083.1, read on the forward strand.
TTCTTTATAAGTTATTGATTGAACTGAATACTCTAGATCCAACCTGACTTAGCTTCTTCAAAGCTTCTTAAATTTGAACAAAATAAGGTTGATCTTCAATTGGAGTTGGAGTTTATCTTCAATCAGCTTCCTTCTTGAATTCAGAACCAGATCTAAATTTTACTTGCAGACTTTTAAGGACTTGCCTTCTTCTGGGATTGCCTCTTGCTCCCCCTCACTGGTTCTAAATCTTTATTGAGTTAGTTATTTCTCCTCTTGATTCTGTCGGATTCTTATACCATCTTTTTATTGTTATAGATAAGCCCTTTATATAGAGTTCATCCATGATTACCGGCTGATCCGGTTTATAACAGCCTTTTGACAGTATTGACAAATGTGTCAGTCTTGTTACTTATTACAGCTATCAAGTCTTCAGTCGTTACAACTGACCCTTCATTAAACTTCTATCAAGCCATGGAATAGTCAGCAAAATACTTCAAATGTGATGACACAAATAGACCAAATGTCGACACAATTTTTGATGATGTTGACACAACTTCCAATGTGTCGATACAGTCATTCTTTATCTTCTCGACACAACTTCTACTGTATGTGTCGAAACAAGTCCTATGTGTCGACACAACTTTGCCTGGTCTCGACATAGCTGATGTTGATAGATGGCGTTGAGTGTATTTCTAGATGTCATTGAGTGTGTGTCCAGATGTCGTTGACTGTGTGTCGAGATATCGTTGAGTGTGTGTCGACACAAGTCCTGTGTATCGACTTAATCCTTTCAGACTCAGTATAGCTGTTATTGATAGATGGCGTTGAGTGTGTGTCGACACAAGTCCCGTGTGTTGACACAAGCCTTCCATACTAAGTATAGTTGTTGTTGATATATGGCATTGAGTTTGTGTCGACACAAGTCCCGTGTGTCAACACAGTCTTGCTTTTGGTATCGACATAACTCCTGGGTATCGACATAGCTCCTGCTTTAGGTTTTGACACAACTTCTCCTGGGTGTCGACAGTTGTACTTAAAAAATTTTCTTGCATTTCTAAAACCTGCACATTGAAACTCAACATTCCATAAAGTACACTTTGATGTATACCATTGAGTTAGGTGAGGCTTCTCCAAATCTGGTACACATCTTCCAATGTACCCAACAACCGTGTCACCTTAACACGCCCTAGGACACGCCCGTGTCCCAGGCTGTGTGCCTCACTCGAGACCAGCTCAAGTACCCGCTCGAGTACCCAGAGTTGGACACACCCTGGGACACGCCCATATCAAAGGCCGTGTAACCCAGCCTGAACTCAAAATTGGAATTTGGGGTGTTACACAAACCCTGACTGAGACTTTGAATCATCCCTATTAGTTCGGAAGCTAGCATCCATGTAACCACTTACAACGATCTCTTCCTCTCTGCCGAACACCAAGAATGTATCCTTAGTCCTTCTCAAGTACTTGAGAATAGTCTTGACGGCAATTCAGTGACATTAACCAGGATCAGACTAATACCTGCTAGTCATGCTCAAAGCATAAAAGACATCGGGTCTAGTATATATCATTGCATACATGATTGACCCAATTTCCGAAGAATATGGAATCAACTTCATGCGGTCCTTATCTTTACAAGACTTAGGACACTGGTCCTTAGAGAGACTCACACCATGAGACATGGGCAAGAATCATTTCTAAGACTCAAGCATGCTGAACCGTTTCAACACCTTGTCAATATACGTACCTTGCGTCAAACCCGGCAACTTCTTTGATCTATCTCTATAGATCCTAATACAAAGTATATAAGTCGCTTCCCCTAAGTCCTTCATCAAAAAGCAGTCGCCTAGGTTGTTCAAAACAACTTGCAAGGTCGGTTTGTCATTCCCAATAAATAGTAGTCATCTATATACAAAATCAGGAAGACAATAATGCTCTCACTAATCTGTTTATAAACACATGGTTCATTCTCGTTCTTGATAAAACTAAACTCTTTGATCTTTTCATCAAAACGAAGATTCCAACTTCGAGAAGCTTGTTTTAACCCATAAATGGATCTCTGCAGCTTGCATAGTTTTGTGGCTTCACCTGTAGTTACAAAACCCTCGGGTTGTATCATGTACACTTCCTCAAGGAGGTTCCCATTAAGGAAAGCCATTTTAACATCCATCTATCAGATCTCGTTGTCATAATACGCAACAATAGCAAGCAGAATTCTGATGGACTTAACCATTTCAATAGGGGAAAAAGTCTTATCATAGTCAATACCATGAATTTCTGTTAAACCCTTAGCCACCAGTCGCCCTTTGAATGTCTGTATAATCCCATCCATATCGGTCTTCTTCTTGAAGACTCACTTGCACCCTATGGGTCTTACCCCTTAGGGTAGTTCCACCAAAGTCCATACTTGGTTTTCATACATGGATTCCATTTCAGATTTTTTGGCCTCAAGCCACTTCTCGGAGTCCAGTCCACATATAGCCTCTTGGTAGGTTATAAGCTCATCACCATGATCCATTAGAAACACATTACCTATTTGATACACGAGAAATCCATATCTCTTAGACTCAAACCTTGGTCTACCATATCTACATAGAACTTGTGTTTCTTGAGCAGGCTTTCCAGCTACAACAACTTATAGTCCCGACTCAGGTTCCAATTCTGGTTCATTCACTGTTTGTGGTTCTCGAACTTCTTAAAATTCTACCTTAGCAGTCTTTCTACTTAAGAAATCTTTCTCAAGAAAGACACCAGTCCTCGCGACAAACACTTTGCCCTCAGACGGTAGGTAGAAGTAGTACCCTTTAGTTTCCCTAGGATACCCCACAAAATTACATTGATCTTATTTAGGTTCCAGCTTATCAGGCATTTGACATATTACGTATGCCTCACAACCCCAAACCTTAATGAACGACATACTGGGATGCTTCCCAGTCTTATCTCATATGGTGTCTTTAGAACCACTTTTGTTGGAGCATGATTTTGTGTTAAAGCAGCCGTTTCTAGAGCAAAACCCAAAAAGGAAACAGGAAGATCTGCATTACTTATCATCGATCGCACCATGTCTAAGAAGGTTCAATTCCTTCGTTCAGATACACTATTATGTTGTGGTGTTCTAGGTGGAGTGAGTTGTGAAACAATACCACACTTTTTCAGATGATCACCACTACGAGTGACCTATAGGTGGACAAGACTCACATTAGCGACCTCGCACAAGCAATAACAACAATTTAGGAATGCGCAGGTTCCTCAAACTAGTGATTTTCATTTCTTAGTAGACATTCAAGAGTTTATTAGTGTTAAAGCAGTTCGCACTTACACGTGCTCGCCACCCCCACAAAATAATTCGACCACGAATTCGAAAGACGAAGACCGAGACAAACTGATACCAAAATGTAACGACTCCACCCGTTAAACAACATATAATAGAAGGTATGGCCGGGGCCCCACACTATATATCACAAACAGACGGCGAGGTCACAGGTAAATACCAAAACACAATCGCACCCTAACTCAGAGCATACTAGCGGACGATTTTAGCAATATTATTCAACTCAAACCAGGAATGTCCACTAAATATAACCACCACATTTATATAGGAATGTACTCCAAATACACAATCGTTTGGCCTTAAGGCCTTACATTTCCTCTTGACAAGTGTGGATTCCATAAATCAGCGCGCAGGCTGGCCACACATGAACACAACACAAAACATTTTTCTTAGCCTTTAAGGGCTAGCAGCGAAAGGGACTCAGCCCTTTATTTCCAGCTCTGTTCTCCAGCACCTGCACAGGGACAGCCAACCAAAATGATGGCCATCAAAGCAACGGTCACCATTTAGCTCACAAATTTATAACGACCCTACCCCTTTCTCGGGGTAGTGGTATTCCTTCCCTGCAGGCATATCAATTCAAATACAGATATATCACACATTGTGCTCTCACACACAAACAATATATCACAAATGCCAGCCACGCGCCCCGACACTCCGTACACTCAGGGCACATTCTTGGTGTACCGGAAATACCCAGGGTACCACCACCGTTCAAAGAACGAAACCTAATGGTAAACTTTGAGCATTCAGTCTTACTGACGCGCAGGCCTAAGAGTCTTATTATGCGCTCCAACGATACCAATAACTTAGGTCTTCCCGTCGGCCATACATAACATAGGTACAGATCAACCAATCCCATTTCTCAAGTCGCCTTTCCATCACCGAATACCAACGTACTCATGGTCAGTCCATAGGCGCGGGTAGGTTTCACTTTTCCTATTCGGCACTAAGCCTTTTTAAGAGCACACAACTCACAATAGTCACACTATCTACCAAGTACTGGCTTCACATTAACCACACTATCCACATAGGACTGGCTTTATAATAGCCACGTTGTCCACATAGGAGTGGTTTTACAATAGCCATGCTGTCCACATAAGACTGGATTCAAAATAGCCACGTTGTCTACCAAGGACTGGCTACATTGTCTACAACATAAGCAGTATAAGGGTATTTTCCTGGAATTCTTCATTGCAGTACTTCCTATAACTCCACTTCACATGCACAACCCATCGACTCCACAAACTACACGTTTAATTCTGGAAGCTTCTCCGGTGCACAAAATGAAACATCACCAATCCAGAGCAACCTGTCCAGATGGGCTTCTCACAGCATGCCTAGTCCGTACTAAACATTTTCAGATCTATATGCAAGATGCGATGGGGATTCCACGAATCAACCCAAGGGAAATCCCTCAAGCATCCACCCTTTGGTGGGGGAAATAAAGGCATATTCCAAAAGAAGGACTTCACATATACAAGAAGGAAGATCGTTACCCTTGACGATCTATTTGGAGCCGTGGAAATCTAGCCGGTTGGAAAGCACCGTAGCGGCCTTGCCACCACAAATCTGGCCTCGGATCTCAATTCGGAACTCTGAAGCTCCACCGGTGGCCGGATGCTCTTCTTCCCTCCTCCTTGCTCTCCCTTCTCTCTATTCTTTTAGAAAGAGAATAACAAAGCTTTGAATGAGATCTCTCTCTCAATTCCTGGACATAACCCAGTAGGGAGGAGCATGGGCTATTCGATCCCAAATGAAGGAAATGAACGGCCACAGATCGCCCTAAAAATTCTATTTTTGGGCTGACACAGTTTATGACACTCCTGTGTCACAGGCCGTGTACTGTAAGCGGCACACGAACTGACTCAACCTGAACATGACATGGCCATGTCACACCCCTGTGTCACAGGCCATGTGCCCTAACACGGCTATAGACATGCCCGTGTCTAGCCCGTGTCCACCAATCCTCACATCTCTGGCAAAATCCAGAGAAGGACATGGCCTCTGACACGCCCGTGTCATTGGCTCTGTGGGGCTCCAGAGAAGGACACAGCCTCTAACACGCCCGTGTTATTCAGCGTGTGCCCCACACAGAGCAGGACACGGCTTAGGAAAAGCCTGTGTCCCTGACCGTATTGCCCATCCTGAACTCCATTTTAGGATTTGGGATGTTACAACCCTCCCCTCCTTCCAAGAAATTTCGTCATGAAATTTATACACAGTAAGGAAAAAAAGCAATCAAAATGTTATAACTTCAAAATATATGTTACAATAAGATATATACGGTCCAACAGTTTACAAAAATAGCTCGGGAAATTCAGCTCGCATGGTCTGCTCTCGCTCCCATATTAACTCCTCACGACCACAGTAGTCCCATCGAACCTTGACCATCCCGATTGTCTTGTTCTGCAACTGTTTATCGGCTCTATCTTCAATTCAAATGGTCCTAACCTTCGTCGTTAGCCCAACTTCGACCGGTATGCGATCGTTCGCAATCACTTGAGCTGATCTTTGATGGCTTTCTGAAGCACTGATATGTGGAACACATCATGCAATCCACTCAAATCTGCCGAAAGAGCTAGTTGATAGGCAGCTTCCCCAACTCGCTCCACCACTTCATACGAACAAAGATATCTTGGACTTAGTTTTTTCAGACGTTGAATCCTGGACACGCCTTTGAATGGCTTTATGTTTAAATATACCCAATCGCCCACCGCGAACTCCACGTTCGGGTGCTTGGCGTTGTAGTACTTTTCTTGTCGATCCTGGGCTATCAGTAGCCTCTCCCGAATAGAGTGTATCGTCGAGTTAGCTTCTTCGACTTCCTTACGCTTATACAATTTGGATTTTCCTTCTTTTGCCCAAGCTAACGGTGCACGACATTTACAACCATACAAATCTTCAAACAGTGTCATACCGATGCTCGCTTGGTAGCTATTATTGTAGGCAAACTTCATCATATTGAGATGATCTTCCAATCAAAAATCTAGGGCACACATTCAGAGCATGTCTTCCATTGCCCTGTTGATACTCTTAGTATGGCAATCCGTTTGGGGATGAAAGGTCGTACTGAACGTTAACTTTGTTCCCAACAACTAATAGATTAGCCGCCAATCATTCGATGTGAATCACCCATCACGATCACTCACGATGCTACGGGGTACACCGTGCAATCGGACAATCTGCTCCACATAGAGTTTTGCCAATATTTCCACTAAATCGCCCCTCTTGTTCAGAAGGAAGTGAGCCATCTTTGTGCTCCCTGGGTGAATTGTGTATTTTGTAAAGTGAGCCTCAAACATCAATTCTTCCTTCAACTTACCCATACTTGGGATGCACAAACGACCCTCTTTCCTCAATAGGCTGTCATCCTAGGAGAATTGGCCATCTGACCCATCCTTTGCATTGCGTTGTAGACTTTCATCAAGTATTGTTGCTCGCCGAACCCTGTCAGCAAGGTCATACTGTACCTCCGTCCAGTTCAAGCATGCATTAGCTATGGAATCCTTCTCAACACAAGAAATCTCTAATGCTTCCAATTCCTAGATTAGACGCCCATCATCCATCCGCAACCAATTTGCCCTCACCGGTGTCCTACGACTCAAGGAATCTGCGACCACGTTTCCCTTTCTGAAAGTATAATGAATATCAAAGGTGTAGTCCGCAAGAAACTCCATCCACCTTCGTTGTCGCATATTGAGATCATTCTGATCCAACTGGTACTTAAGGCTCTTATGATCCGTAAAGATATCCACTTTTATGCCATATAAATAGTGTCGCCATAATTTAAGCGTAAAGATCACCGCCGCCAACTCCAAGTCGTGGATGAGATAATTCTGTTCATGCACTTTCACCTGGCGTGAGCCATAAGCAATTACCTTTCCAAACTGCAAAAGAATGCAACCTAAGCCACTCCCTGACGCATCACTATAGATCTCATAGTCGCCTGTACCACATGACAATGTTAACACAGGCGTTGTGGTCAAACGAATCTTCAGCTCTTCAAAAGCTTGCAAGCACTCGGGCATCTAAACAAACTTCTGATCCTTCCTCGTTAACGTGGTAAGAGGCAAAGAGATCCGTGAGATGTTTTCTACAAAACATATGTAGTAACCTGCCAATCCAAGGAAACTTCTGTCTTCAGCCACCGAGGACAACACCGGCCACTCCTGTATGGCTCTTATCTTTGACGGATCCACTGCTATGCCCTATCCACTTACCACATGGCCAAGAAAATCCACAGACGACAGCCAGAACTCACACATTGAGAACTTAGCAAAGAGCTTATTTCTCCTTAGGGTATGCAACACCAACCGTAAACGGTTCGCATGATCAGCTTCAAATTGAGAGTACACCAAGATATCATCAATGAATACAATTACGAACAGATACAAGTACTCTCGGAACGTTCGGTGTATTAGATCTGTGAACACTGATGGCACATTACATAGCCCAAACGACATTACAGTGAACTCACAATGACCGTAGCATGTTCCAAATGCTATCTTGGGAATGTCATCTTCCTGAATCCTCAATTGGTAATATCCAGATTTTAAATCCAATTTAGAATAGACGGTTGATCCCACTAGCTGATCGAACAGGTCATCTATCCTTGGAATCAGATACTTGTTTTTCTCTGTTAGCTTATTCAATTCACGATAGTCAATATATAATCGCAAACTACCGTCCTTCTTTTTCACAAACAAAATAGGTGCGCTCCAAGGTGACATACTTGGGCATATGTATCACTGCTCCAACAATTCTTGTAATTTGACTTTCAATTCAGCCATTTCCTTTGGCGCTACGCGATATGGCGAGCGGGCCACAAGTTTCGCACCTAGCACCAACTCAATCGTGAATTCGATCTCCCGCTGGGGTTGTAACCCAGGAAGATCTTTAGGAAATACATCAGCAAACTCCGACACTATCGGAACATCATTCATACTGTCCTTTGGATCAATAGCCTGAATAAGCGTGAAGAATAACTCCACTCCCTTCCACACAGCATTGACGACTCAGAGAGCAGACACAAAGATCACTCTCACTCCTTGCATACCAGCAAACATAGTCTAAAGCTCGGTATTCTAGCCCAGTGTTATCTCCTTTGCATTGCAATCAATAAAGGTATGTTGCTCTGAGAGCCAGTCCATACCAAAGATCACATCAAATTCCGATATCAGTAGCATAAATGCACTCAAACCGAAATCCTGACTACCTATTTGAACTTCCACATCGCAAGCCCTATCCGCAAGCATCACATATCCATTCGGTAATAACACCTTTATACTATCGATCGTTACATGACTAAGTACTCCAATTCGAGCTACGAAGTCCTTAAGTAGAAATGAATGTGATGCACCCGTATCAAACAGTGCTCTTGCCGTATTGTTCTGAATCAAGACAAATCCTGTGGCAAACACATCATGCTCAAGCTACATACAAAGTATGTTATATGAAAAGCAAGTAATATCTTAAATCGTACCTGTGACGACATCACTTTGCTTTATGGCCTCCTGTTTGCCAAGGTTATAAACTCGGGGTTGTGCCTCGGATGTAGAGGACACCACCACTGCTTTTCCCTTATCAGCATAAGATGCTCCCGTCTTCTTTGCTACCTTTTGCGGACCAGGCAAATAGTCATGGGCTATATGTCCCACTTTCCCACATGTAAAGCAGGTATGAGGCCATTGCCTCGAAGTTGCCCCCGACACAATTGTTGAAGGATCTTGCCCAAAAGGCTTGGACCTCTTGCCCCATTTTTTGATAGTAAGATTTTCCAGGACGAGGTGCTTTGAACTCTGCCTTTGTCACCGCCAAGTCCTTTTTGCCTTGCACCCGCTTCATATCCTTCTCCAGCGCACACGCAGTATCGACCAATGCCTGAAATCCTTTGTTCACGAAACTCGAGAGCAGGAATCTCAACTCATCCCGCAACCCTTCGTAGAACCTAATTGTTTTCCTTTGTTCATCAGCGAAGATAGACCCCACATACCGTCCCAAACTTGTAAACTCATGCAAGTACGTATCAACGCTACTTTCTCCTTACGTTAACCGTTGGAACTCATTCTCCATGGTGATGCGTTGTGCCGCTGGTAAGTGATTTGCCAAAAATAGTCGCGAGAATTCCACAATCGAAACTTGTGTTAACTACCTGCCCGCTAAATGGTGTAACTTGACCTTGTCCCATCATAACTGAGCCTCTCCTTCCAACATGAAGGTGGCCAAGGTGACCTTCTGATCTTCCTCCATCCTGATCAACGTGAATATATGCTTGACGCACGATAACCAATCCTCTGCCTGCATTGGGGATCCCACACCACAACCGTAGGAGGATTGAAGCACATGAACTTCTTCAACTATCGTTCAGCTGCTCGAGGATCAACAACCTCAACCAGTTCGGGCCTTACCCCAACCCGTTCTTGCACCAATGTTGGCTGCGCCTTCCCGGTAGGCTGAATCATGGTAAATAGTGCCTCAACAACTAAGCGGACCGTTTCTGTAGAAGGAGGAGGTGTAGGCACCTCAGCTGGTTTCGCACTCTCATCAGAATGTTGGGGCTCAGACTGCCCAGCACCACTACGATTCACCGATAGGTGGACAAGACACACATTAGCGACCTCGAACAAGCAATAACAACAATTTAGGAATGCGCAGGTTCCTCAAACAAGTGTATTTGCATTCCTTAGTGGACATTCAAGAGTTCATTAGTGTTAAAGCAATTCCAACTTACATGTGCTCGCCACCCCACAAAAGAATTCGACCACGAATTCGAAAGAGGATGATCGAGACAAACTGATACCAAAATATAACAACTTCACCCGTTAAACAACATATAATAGAAGGTCCGCCGGGGCCCCACACTATATGCCACAAACAGACGGCGAGGTCACAGGTTAATACCAAAACACAAACGCACCCTAACTCAGAGCATACTAGCGGAATATTTTTAATAATATTATTGAACTCAAACCTGGAATGCCCACTGAATATAAACCACCACATTTATATAGGAATGTACAACAAATACACAATTGTTTGGCCTTAAGGCCTTACAATTCCTCTTGACAAGTGTGGATTCAATACATCAGCATGTAGGCTGGCCACACATGAACACAACACAAAACATTTTGATTAGCCTTCAAGGGCTAGCAGCAGCAAAAAGGACTTAAGGCCTTTATTTCCCGCTCGGTTCCCCAGCACCTGCACAGTGACAGCCAACCAAAATGGTGGAAAACAAAGCAATAGTCAGCCTTCAGCTGACCAATTTATAATTACCCTGCACCTTTCCTGGGGTAGTGGTATTCCTTCCCTGCAGGCATATCAATTCAAATACAGATATATCACACATTGTGCTCTCACGCACAAACAATATATCACAAACGCCGGCCACGCAGCATGACGCTCCGTACACTCAAGGCATATTCTTTGTGTACCGGAAATACCCAGGCTCCCACCACCGTTCAAGGTCCAAAACCTAACGGTAAACTTTGAGCATTAAGTCTTTCTGGCGCGCAGGCCTAAGACTCTCATTATGCACTGCAACGAGACCAATAACTTAGGTCTTCCCATCGGTCAGACGTAGTGCAAGTACAAATCAACCAATCCCGTTGCTCAAGTCACCTTACCATCACTGAATACCAACGTACTAATGGTCAATCCATAGGCGCGGGTTGGTCTCACCTTTCCTGTTCGGCACTAAGCCTTTTTAAGAGCACAAGGCTCACAATAGCCATACTGTTCACCAAGGAATGCCTTCACATTAGCCATATTGTCCACATAGGACTGGCTTCACAATAGCCACGCTGTCCATATAGGACTGGCTTCATAATCGCCATGTTGTCCACATAGGTCTGGCTCCACAATAGCCACTCTATCGACCAAGGAATGGCTACATTGTCCACAACACAAGCAATATAAGGGTACTTTCCTGGAATTCCTCATTCCAGTACTTCCTGTTACTCCACTTCACAGGCACACCTCATCGACTCCACAAACTATACGTTTAAGTGCGGAGTCTTCTCCGGTGCACAAAATGAAACATAACCAATCCAGACCAACCTGTCTAGATGGGCTTCACACAGCATGCCTAGTCCGTACTACACATTTCTGGATCTATGCAAGACGCGATGGGGATTTCACGAATCAAAAGGGAAATCCCTCAAGCATCCACCCTTTGGTGGTGGAAATCCATGCATATGTCAAAAGAAGGACTTCACATGTCCAAGAAGGAAGATCATTACCCTTGACGATCTCTTTGGAGCCATGGAAATCTAGTCGGTTGGAAAGCACCGTAGCGGCCTTGCCTCCACAAATCTGGCCCCAGATCTTAAATGAAACTCTGAAGCTCCACCGGTGGCCGGATCCTCTTCTCCTCCTCCTCCTCCTCTCTCTCCCTTCTCACTATTATTTTAAAAAGAGAATAGCCAAGCTTTGAATGAGATCTCTCTCTCAATTCTTGGACTTAACCCAGCAGGGAGGAGCCTGGGCCATTGGATCCCAGATGAAGGAAATGAACGGCCACAGATCGCCCTGAAAATTCTATTTTTGGGCTAACACGGCCTGTGACACGCCCGTGTCACAGGCCGTGTACTGTAAGCGGAACACAAACCGACTTAATCCGAACATGACACGGCCATGTGACACGCTCGTGTCACAGGCTATATTACCTGACACGGCTTCAGACACACTTATGTCTAGCCCGTGTTCACCAAGCCTCACATCTCTGGCCAATTCCAGAGAAGGACACGACCTCTGACACGCTCATATCGTTGGCCTTGTTGGGCTCCAGAGAAGGACACGGCCTCTGACACGCCCGTGTCATTGGCCGTGTGCCCCACACAGAGCAGGACACGGCTTGGGACACGCCCATGTCCCAGGCCGTGTAGCCCAGCCTGAACTCCATTTTGGGATTTGGGGTGTTACAACATATATCTATATCTACTAAAATCATCAGTAAATTTAACAAAGTAGAAGTGCACACCTCTAGACATAGAACTCATGGGTCCATATATATCAGTATGTACTATACCCAAGAGATCATCAGCCCTCTCATTGAAGCCAATGAAAGGGACTTTAGTCATCTTGCCTAATAAACAAGATTCTCATCTCGCAAATGATTCATAATCAAAAGAGTCCAATAGTCTATCTTTATGGAGCTTAGATATGCATTTATCATTTATATGGCCCAAATGACAGTGCCAAAGTTACATAGGGTTTGAGTCATTTGTTCTTTGTCTTTTAGTATTTTCAATATTATAGATCGGATGGTCTAAGTTCAAAACATACAGACCATTAAACATTTTGGTTACACCATAACAAATATCATTCTTAAATATTGAACAATAATTGTTCTTAATAATAAAAGAAAAACCCACCATGTCCAAACATGAAATGGATATTATGTTTCTAGTTATGGAAGGAACAAAAAAACAATTATCTAATTCTATTACAAGCCAATTAGGCAAAGCAAGACGATAAACCCCCACAACAACAAAAGCAACACTTGCTCCATTGCCAACGCGCAGTTCCACCACTCCTTTACTCTCAATCTTCTCCTTCCCAGTTCCTGCACATTTATACAACTGTAAGAACCACTCTGGTATCTAATACCAAGGATGAAGGAGAAAAAAGGTTAATCTTCATATCATATATACCTGAAGCAGAAGTCATAACATCCCTCATCTTTTGCAGACCCACAATGTACGAAGGACAATTCCTCCCCCAATGACCAGCCTTGCCACAGTGGTGGCACTTTCCTTTTTTTCAAAGCCTTTCTTTTTCAGTGCAGAAGACTTGGGCTCTAGTCCAGACTTAGGTCCTACCTTCGTCTTCTTGAAGCACTTGTCCTTATCATTTCCTTTATGCACAATCAATATGGGGCTAGCAGGCTTGGCCTTCTTTATGTTTATCTCAGTAGTTTGCAACATATCTAGGAACTCGGGCAGTGTCTTGTCTATTTCATTCATGTTATAGTTTAAGACAAACTGCTCATAACTGTCTGGCAACGATTGCAGGATCAGGTTTGTTGCCAACTCTTGGCCTAGAGGAAACCCTAGTCTTTCGAGGTTCTCGATATACCAATTCATCTTGAGTATGTGAGTCCCTACTAGGTCCCGAGCTCCCATCATGCACTCGAACAATGCCTTAGTGACATCGAATCTCTCTTGACGAGCTTTCCCTTGAAACATTTTCCTGAGATGCTCGCCAATTTCCTTGCAACCAATGCTCTCGTATTGCTTTTATAGCTTAGAGTTCATGGTCGCAAGCATGAAACATTCGACATCTAAGGTGTCATAAAGATACTTCTTGTAAGCATCTTTATCAGCACGAGATGCATTCCCGACAGGATCATCAGGGGATACCTCTTCCAAAACATAGAGCTTGCTCTCTTGCCTGAGAACAATTCTCAGGTTTCTGTAATATTCTAAATAATTAGTCCCACTCAGCTTTTCCCTCTCAAGGATGGCTCGGAGGGACAGGGTGGAGTGTGAACCACTTGCTAGGGAAATTCTAAAAGGACACAAGCAAAGAAAATTAGTACTACATTTCAAAATATAACTTTATTCTTTCGATTTTGACTTTAATCAAAATAACACCCACTATTTTTATCAAATTGATAACCCTCGATATCAATTCGAAGAGTTTATGCGAGTAACTCTCTTAGTGGACAAGATCCATATTTCAATAACACTATGAGTCAGTTTTGGCTTTTCCCTCACAATGCATCTATTTAGATAAGCAACGCTTGCCAATGCATCACTATACAATTCTTTCATGGCTGGTGAATAACTATTTATTCGTATCCATCATATGGTGCATGCTAACCCCATTCCTCTAGGCACTCAACCTTTGAGGTCGCCCAGTTAAGATTGACCCGATATCGATTGTGGGATATTACAATTATCCGCTTGCACCCTTACCAGGATAGATTAATGCACCTTGCTTTAACAAGCCCACACTGCATCGATCGAGGCAGGAAGAGTGTCATCCATTGGAAGGCCGAATACTTAATATTGATTAAGGGATTTTAATATTTGATTAACTCTTTAATCACGGTTAACACTTAACCAGTGTGCACATAAGGCAAAATAAAATTCAACAACATATACCAAATGCATCCCATATATGCACAAGAATATAATCCGCACTTGATGAGCAAGGCTGAATCTGAACATCCAGAACATTTCTGAATCTTCAGATTTACTTGTATAGGACATGAGCAACACAAACTCCACTTATACAGTAGACAAGCTCATCACTTTATGTGAGATTCAAAATCTAACACATGCTTAGTTTCATAAACCAACAAGGTGACAGTTACTATTAAGGAGTAAACTTCAAAGAAATCGCTTGCATTCTTGGGAAGATCCAAGACTAGACTTGGGCATATAGAACACTTCTAAATCTCCAAATCTACACGCCATGAATTTAGTAACTTCTGAAATAATGAATATTGTCAGAAACCTCGCTCGGATACCCCTATTGGGTTTTTGGGGATGGCACAACACTTGTGCATGTAGCGAAAATAAGAATAAGAAAAACCCAAACGAGTTCGTATCTAGAAATATTCATGAATCAAGAAGTAAAACATGGTGTAATAAAATTACCTTTGACTGATTGAGTTTAAACTCAACCTAGAAGCTCCAGAAATATCCAGCCGGTCACTTAGAAGCTTGAGTCTTGAGCACAGAAAGTATATCCGCAGCTCTACAGTATTCCACACAATCAGAAGAACCCGTAGCAACTTATAGCACAAGTTCTAGGTCGGGAGAGGACACTAAACATCTCCACAGACTGCTAGGTCTATTGAAGGAAAGGAAGCGGCAACACTCGCCAGGATTGGGATCGGGATCGGTGAAGGGATAGGCAGAATGTTTTCGTCGGCTTTTAGGGTTATCAGTCTTATCGCACAATACGGCTTGTGTGCTTAGATAGAAAGAGAAAATAGTAAACAGTAAACCCTAAAACATCCTTTTTATACTCCAGGAGATAAGTAGAACAACTTCCCATCGCTAATCATAGATGCAGGACTTAGACAAAATTGACATTCGGCCAAGCAACAGTTTGTTTGGACGAACCGTCGAATATCTACAAGATATACGACGAATCGTCGAGTATCAATTTATACTAAACGAATCATTGAGTATCTTATAGCATATACGAAAAACTATAAGCTCTCAACGCTTTCTGCGCTAAAGACCAGATTCGTAGAATGGCATTCGTCGAATTGAATTCGTTGAATGGCATTCGTCGAACGACATTCGTTAAACTGCATTTGTCGAACGACATTCGGTGAACTGCATTTGTCGAATGGTATTCGTCGAATGGCATTCGACGAATGATATTCGTCGAACGCCATTCGTCGAACTCATCCGTCGAACGGCGCATGACTTATGGGCCAAAGGCTAGATTCGTCGAATGACATTCAGTGAATATAATACACTCAACGCCTAAGTGTCAGATTCATCGAGTATAACCTTTACTCGACGAAGGCGTTTAGTGCACTCAATGCACTCAACACCTAAGACCCAGACTCGTCAAGTAAACTCCTTTACTAGACGAATCGCTGTGTGGACTCAATGCACTCAATGCTTAAGTGCGACTGTCGATGAATCAACACTCGATACTCGACGAATCGGTGAGTCTACTCAACACACTCAACGCCATCATTCGACGAGTTAACACTAACTCGACGAAAGCGTTGACTGGTCTTAACGCACTCAATGCTTTTGCCATAGAATATTTCAGTACCATTTGCTCATCATATGAGCTATACCATACAGATCCGAACATCCAATTTCTCCAAAATCTTTTGTGCGACCCTGATAGGCTCATACTTATTTGGCAGTGAGGCTACATGCTTGATCACTTTCAGATCATTATGGTAGCACCAACAAGGTTATCATCAGTAGACCCAAGGATTATGTCATCTACATAAATTTGGACTAGGATGATCTTACCCTTGAATTCCCTTAGGAATAGAGTCTTGTCTATCTTTCCCCTTGAGAATTTATTCTCAGAGAGAAAGCTAGACAGGGTCTTATACCATGTCGTAGGGGCTTGTTTCAACCCATACAGAGCTTTCCTAAGTCTATAAACATAATCAAGAGAGTTAGGAATAGCAAAAACTAATGGCTGCTCAACATAGACTTTTTCTTTTAAGTCACCATTTAGGAAGGCTGAGTTCACATCCATTTGGTAGACTTTGAATCTCTTATGGGCAGCATATATAAGAAACAGTCTAATGGCTTTTAGTCTAGCTACTGGGGTAAAGGTTTGATCAAAATCAATACCTTCTTCTTGTTTATAACCCTTGGCCACCGGTCTAGCTTTATTCTTAATTATAACATCATTTTTATCAAGCTTGTTCCTGTAGATCCACTTAGTTCCAATGATGTTATGTCCTTGTGGTCTAGGAACCAGCTTCTAGATCTTACATCTCTTAAACTTGTTAAGTTCCTCTTGCGTGGCAATCCAATATTGGTCTTTGTTGGCATCTTAAAATATCTAAGGCTCAACCTAAGACAAAACGCTGGAGTACATATCTATGTTCATGCTTTTGCTACTTGTTGTAACCCCTTGGCTGGCATCTCCAATTAACTATTATCTAGGGTGATCCTTTAGATGTCTAACTGTTGTAGGCGATCTCCGTTTAGCATCAATAAGTTCAATGGTTAGATACTGTTGATATTCACATCATGTATGCTTTGTCCTCTTTCTGAAATGCATACTCCCTCATCTTCATCATGGGCATTAGGAGGAGCAACCTTGATGGTTAGATTGTTCATCGCCTATTCTATACCTGTAGATCTAGATGAGGTGCTAGGCAGCTCACTATTAATCCTAGAAGATTCATCAAAAACTACATTTACAGACTCTTCTACAACTTGATTTTTCAAGTTGTATACTCTATATGCTTTGCTTGGGTTGTTGTACCCAACAAATATTCCTTCATAGGATTTGGCAGTAAACTTAGTCAGATATGACTTCGTATTGTTAAGCACAAAACATTTGCTACCAATGATTCTGAAATAGGTGATGTTTAGTTTTTTGCCTTTCATGATCTCATAGGGAGTCTTCTTTTAATATTTGTTGATAGAAGCCCTATTCAGGACATGACATGCAACATTTACAACCTCAGCCCAGAAGTATTCTGGGAGAGATGTGTCAATTAGTAGTGTTCTTCCAGCTTCTATGAGAGTTTTGTTTTTCCTCTCAGCAATCCAATTTTGTTGGGGTGTTCTTGGAGAATTCCTTGTGCTTCACAGAATTTTGTCATGCCATTAGACTGAAATTCAGTGTCATGGTCACTTTTGATTTTGACCAAAGAACTATCCAATTCATTCAGAATATACTTGACAAAGGTCCTGAAGATGACAAGAGTTTCAAGCTTTTTCTTGAAGAAGAAGACCCAAGCAAACTTGGAGAAGTCAGCAACTATTATAAGTGTGTAGACTTTCCTACCTAGGCTATAAACTGGCATAGGACCAAACAAGTCCAAATGTAGGAGGTATAAACACCTCATAGAGTCATTTGCCCTAATTCTCTTAAAAGAAGTTTTGGTTTGCTTGACATTTTTGCATGTAGAGCAAATGCCCTCCTTGGTGCATTTCATTTTGGGACCATTTCTAACTAGCTCTTTACTGAAGAGCTTACTAATTGTATTATAGTTCAAGTGAGTAAGTCTCTTGTGCCATTGTACACAGTATGATACTTTCTCATTAGCAACTAGACATATATGAGAGTCTTTACTTAAACATCGAAAGTTTAAACAAGAAACATTTCCACTCCTAGTGCCTATCAAGATGACCTCTTAGATACTTGACCTCTTAATTTGACACTCTTCCTTATGGAATACAATGGCATAGCCAAAATCACACAGTTGACTTATACTAATCAGGTTGTGTTGCAACCCTTCGACATAAGCCACTTATTTGATTGAGACTATGCCATTAGTAATCATACCATATCCCTTAGTGACTCCTCTGTCTGAACCTCCAAACATAACTTTAGGTCCATTCTTCACAAAAGTATAGACCTTCAAGTGACATATTGTTCTAGTCATGTGCCTGGAACATCCACTATTAAAGTATCATATAGGAGTACGGGTACTTGGACTCTTCTATAAAACATAATTTAGGTAACCTTAGGACCACGGTAGGGTTTGCGTCCTTGGTGCATGTTAGTTTGAAATTGATCATATTTACCTGCAGCTTTTTTGACAGGAAGACTAACTCTTGTTCTAGGCATATTTGGATTGTGCCAGCAATCTATGGCAAAGTCACCCACTTTACCACAACACCAACACTCATGGATATTGTATCTCCTCTTCTGAACTGCACTTGTGGACATGCCAACAGTAGTCTGTTCAGAAGGGAGAGCAACATCCCTCTTTAAGTTTCTCTCAATAATGATCTGACTAAAAGTAAGTCTGTCAGTAGATGTACTTGGCTTACTTTGAATACTTTTAACAACAGTTTTCTTTGTAGTAGACAAGTTATTGATGGCATCAGAGATAGCCAAGTCAGGCTTTCCGACTGACTTACTTATGGTCTGAGAGTTTGCTAGAAGAGCTTGATCACAGGCCACTGCCTTATTTTTGAGTGAGGGGGCTGGGGTAACAAAGATAAATGGTCCATGATTGTCAATCTGAATTTCCTCATATGGGGCCATAAAAGCACTCATCCCCTTGCCATACCTCCACCATAGTTGTGAACATTTTTGTTCACACTTTTTAATCTTCTATTCAACCAAATACCATAGATACTTTCTAGGTCATACATGTTTGATGGTAACACTACTTTCTCAAAAGAGATGGGAGGCTGAATTGGACCATTGCCTTTCCCTTTGAAATGACCAACTCTAGGGTCCCCTTGAATCCCAAACCCCTCTTATCCTTTTGAGAGGTGAAGGAGTCTGTCAGGGGCAACACTGTATTGGGCTTTGAATATTTAGCCACAATCCTTTTCTCTCTTTGGAGCTTCTCTTCAAGATCCATAATGATTGTATTCCTGTGGCTTATGGTCCTAATCTGGATGATTGTGATGGCCTTCAGTTGGCTTACTTTCCTCATCTTCTGATCTAGTAAGATGTTGAGTCAGACTATAGGGAAGCAGCTAGATATAGGGAGATAATCTCCTCAGCTTATTTCTTGGCAAACCTCGATCATCTCTTCAAAGCATCCAGAAGGGCACTATACTTGTCAATCAATTGATCTACATATTCCTCAGATTTTGACACATCTTCATCACAGGATGAAGATGCATCAGAATTGGGACTAGTCTCATAGTCTGAACCAGAAGAGGAGCTGGACAGTGAATATACCTTATCTGGACCTGGCTGATCCTGGCCGGGTTCTTCATCTATCATGGCCATGAGACCATAACTGATGTAATCTTATTTAACCTCCTTTGTGTTGCTGTCTAAGTGTGACAGAGGGGCCCTGATGCCTATCCTTGTAGCAGGATAGTCATGTTCCTCTTCATCAGCAATAGCAGCAAACAACCCAATATAGACTTCTTCATCTTCTTCAGAATCTGAAGAAGCTTAGTCACTCTGACTCTAGCTCTTTTCATACTTAGCAATGAACTACTTTTCCTTCTTGCCCTTATGTTGGTGGTGCTTTTTCTCACCATTCTCCTTTTTCTTGATAGGACAATCAACTATGACAAGTCATGGCTTGCTACAACAATAACAAATAATTTAAGAAGAAAACTGTTTACTGGGTTTAGAGTTATACATGTCTCCCTTAGAAAACTAATTCTCAAACTGGTGATGATCCTTCTTGCGATGTGAAGAGGAGGAAGGTTTGTTCCTCCACTGATTTCTCTTCATCATCTTCTGGAACTGCCTAGAGAAGGAAGCAAATTCTTCATCGGACATGTTGCTGTCAGATGAGTTTTGTTCAGTGCTGTCTGAATTAGCAGGTCTCCTTGGAGGAGAGGTAATCCTCTCCTTTCTCTTCTTAGAGCACTCAACTTTGAAGGACACAGTCTTCTCCTTGGTCTGAGATCTTCTGGTGGTCTCCTCTTCCTTTCTGGCAGATAGCTGCATCTCATAAGAAAACAACTTTCCAAATAGTATGTGTGGAGGAGTTTCAGCTAGCTTAGCCACCTCTCTGATGGCATAGATCTTGGTGTCCCAGTCCCTGGTTAGAGATCTGAGGAACTTGTCATTCAGCTCATAGTTGTTGAAGACCCTTCCATAGATCCTCAGCTCATTCACCACTCTAAAGAATTTTTCATAACATTACACTATGTTGTCTTTCTTGGTCTGCCTGAAGGCTTCATACTCTTGATTAAGTAGGAATTTCCTGTCATCCCTGACTTCTTCAGTGCCTTCCATATAGACAACCAGAGTGTCACACATTTCCTTGGAAGTCATGCATTGTACAAGATTCTGTTATATATAATCATCAATTGCAGGGGTAGACCCACATAGGGCCCAGTGTGGGTGGCCGCCCACACTAGTTTTTAAAAAGATCATTTATCAATAGTAGAATGCGTAATTTATTTATTTGGCAGATATAATATATATATATATATATCATGAATAAATTCAAGTGAGCATCTTAGCCAAGTTGGTAGAGTGTATGATATCTAACTATATGGTTATGGGTTCAAGTCCTATGCATCTCATATTTTTTATTACCTATATATTTATTTATCTTTTTATTTTCTAACATATTTATTATTCATTATATTTCCTACACATTTTTTCATTTACTTTCTTTGTATGTCACATTTATTTTCCATTTTTAGATATAATTCGAAGTAGTAATTTTCATTTTATTTAATACATTCGCCCACACAGAGATAAATCTCTACGTTCCCCACTGATTAATGGCATTGACAATTATGTTCTGTGTCATTTTGTCCATGGTAGCTAGAATGACCTCATCCTTGGTCATTTTAGAATATTTCTTAGGTGTCTGTATAGTCGCATCCAGAGCTGAGACCTTAATGGGGATGATAAGTCTCTCTTTAACTATTATAAAATTCTAGGGTCAGATGCGTCCACAAACAATCTAACACTTTCTTTACAGATACCAAAGTTCTCCTTCCTGTAGATAGGAAGCTTCATGGACCCCAACTCCTTATAATTCTCTCATGTACCCATAAGGATATTCATAAGCTACTATTGGAGATCAACTCAGACTATTAAGACCTTTTTGAGAAACCTCCCTCTAATACCACTTGAAAGTCTTTAGTTTCAAGAATAGCTAAACACCCAGAGGGAGGTGAATAGGTATTTAAGACTCTTTTTACTTTTTCTATTCTTTGGTGTGTTGTGATTTATTTTAACTTAGCTTCCAAGATTACACAACTAGCACACAGGAAATGTATAGTGGTTCCCCAGATTATGGGTACATCCACTATCCCACCCACATTTCTAATAGATTGTTAGATAAGGTAATTTCTTCAAACTCGGCTCAATGAGCTTACAACTCAGATCCCTTAGGATCTCACAGACTTCTCCAAGCCCTACCTCAGGACCAAGGCCCTACAACTCAGAGTAAGTAATGATCTTACAGCTTAGTGATCCAAATATATCCTACCTCAGACTTATCTCAAAGTCCTACAACTCAGGATAGGAGGATAGCCCTACAACTCAGAGAGAATGACCCTCCTACCTCAGATCTGAACCAAATCCTACCTCAGGCACACAGGCCCTACCACTCGGCCTTTATGATTTAGGCTTACAACTCATATCTGTTAAGATCCTATAGAATGAAAATGTTTGTTGATGATGTAAGACATTAGAGAAACAAACTCTGTGTTTTTGTCTTCCTAAACTGAGATGACTCAGTCCTCCTTTCTTCACAGATCCAGAAATGTATCTTCAGGAGTAGTTTTGCTTGGACTGTAAAGACACTACAACTAAGGTTAGCTTGTGCTGTAACTTATAACTCAGAGAGAAAGCTCTCTGAACTTACTGTTGAAGATGAGTAGATCAACAACTATCTTTCTTGAACTTTCATATTAGAAGAATGAACTATTTCTTCAAGCTCTACAACATAGTTGAGAGGAAGAAGATGAAGTTCAGCACTTTCCAAAAGTTAAAGTTCTTCTTCTACGATCTCGTTATTTTTTATTTCGTCGTCTAACGGCTCTTAGAGCAGTGAGCCCACCTGTAGTTGGTAGCTGTAACTTTTCTTTAGCATTAAATGTAGTACAATAGGAAAGCGGTGCCATTTTTCGTGTGCAGTTCACTTCTCGCAACATTTGAATTATTACTGACGTCATCAAGACTAAGCTTTTGTGGACTTAGCCAATTTCAGACAATTCTGCATTGGCGTTTAGTGAAGCCTTGTCACTCAACTCCAAAACACATAGGCCAATATTCTGCAGTACCAGGCGTTGAGTGATCAGTCTTCACTCAATGAATATGGAATTTTAGCTGTTAAACAGATTAGGGGTTGAGTGATCCTTCATCACTCAATGCATTTGGACTTAGCCAATTTTCTCTGTATGAAGGCGTTGAGTAAAGCTTCTGCACTCAACGTTTTCTGCCTTTGCCCGCAATCTCGTTGAGGCATTGAGTAAACAACTTTCACTCAATGCTTCTGTACTTAGTTGAATTTTTGTTGAGTTGGCGTTGAGTGAACTGCCTTCACTCAACGCTTCTAGACTTAGACATATTTTTTGTATAAATCTTTTGTCGCTTTGACAACATGAGCTCCACTCAACGCTACTGCTCTTCTGGCGTTGAGTGAGCTATCCTTACTCGACGCTTCTGGACTTAACCAGATTTTTGCTTTGGCAATGGTGAGGCTTTGACTGTCTAATCTTTACTCAATGCTTAAGGCCATCTGGCGTTGAGTGAAATGTCTTCACTCAATGCCTGTGGACATGGAAAGATTTCTGTCTTGTCAGCATTCTCCCATGTGTCCACCTATTATTGTTACTTAGATAACCTATCTAATTAGTGTAACAAGTAACCACCTTCATACATAGAACTTATAGCATGCATCAGATACAAGCATGTGTATACCATTGTCCTTTAGGCCTTCTTAAAATCTAGGACATTGTGATCAAAGTACCCAACAACACGTCTAGTTCATAGGTGGGGAGCAACTCGATATCATCGAGTCTTTCATATGTACAAAAGATTGGAGAGACATTAATGAGGCTCTCTATGAAGTGGAAAACTGTCGAGATCTCATCACTACCGTGGATACTCTCACCCCGGATGCCCGCATTATCCTAGATATTTTTTTGCACTCGCGGATGTTTATGTCTGGGGATACCAAGAAGATAATGGCACAACATTCGATGGTAACCTACTACATCCTGGCAGATAAGCAATTTAGCGTATCCTATTTACTTCTTTCGATGATGCATTATATGTTCTTACTTAAATATCCCGACCGCCAGTGATTGAACACTCTGACATTGGGCAGAGTGATTCAGAGTATCCTGATAGGGAAGTATCCAACCATTAATTGGTCATAGTACCCAACAGATAGCTTCCCTCAGATCTATAGAGTAGGGGAAACTCTGATTTCGTCACGAGCATGACCCCTTGCTCCACAGGCTCCTCTACATCATGGATGAAAGTCTTTAGATTTAAGAGTAGCTAAACACCTAGAGGTGGAGGTGGTGAATAGGGTTTTCTTCCTTTTAGTCATTTCTTTTCACTTAGGTGAGTTGTGATTAGTTTATGTTTGCTTTCAAGAACACACAATCAGCACACAAAAGATTTATTATGGTTCCCCAGAGAATGGTTACATCCATTGTCCCTCCCACCATTCTAACAGTTTGTTAGATAAGGCCAACTCCTCCAAACTAGGCTCCAAGAGCTTACAACACAAATCCCTCAGAATTTCTCAGACTCCTCTAAGTCCTACACTCAGGCCAAAGGCCCAACACTCAGAGATGTGATCACCTACAACTCAATAATCTACACCAGACTACCTACCTCAGACTTTAGGAAAATTCCTACACTCGGGCTTGGAGGAAAGCCCTACACTCAGATCCAACACTAGATCCTACCTTAGAGGATAAACCTCTTATAGCTCAAGCACTTAGCCCTACCTCAGATCCACACAAGGATCCTACTACTCAGCCTTTATAGATCAGGCTTACACTCAGATCAGAAATGATCCTACAGACAAAAATTTGGTTGGTATTGATGAATTATTGCAGAGAAATAATCTTTGAGTCTGCCTTTTCCTAAACTAAACTAATTCAGTCTTTTCTTCTTCACAGCTCCAGGAATGGTTCTTCAAAAAATGTTCTGCTTGAGCTTTGAAATTATAGCAGCAAAGGATTGCTTTGATTCTTCATCGACCTCAGAGAGAGAGCTCCTTGAACTTGCTATTGAAGATTAGAATATCAACATCTATCTTTCCTGAACTTCTTGTTTGAACATAAGGAGCAAGTTCTTCAACACTATAACTAGGTCGAGAGGAAAAAGATGAAGTTCTGTAAATCCCAAAATTATAGCTCCCTTCTTCCTTGATCTCTTCTTTTTCTATTCCATCATCCAACGGCTCTTTTAGCAGTGGGACCACCAGGAGTGGATAGCTGCAACAAGTCCTTTACATTAAATGCAGTATAGCAGGCAAGCGACACCATTTGTGGTCTACTATTCAGTTCCCGCAACATTTTGAATTTTTGTTGATGTCATCATGTCACAACACATGTGGATTTAGCCAAATTCGCTATTCTGCATAGGCGTTGAGTGAAGCCTTGTCACTCAATGCCAAAACACTTGGGGCAGATTTCTGTATCTTCAGGCGTTGAGTGATCAATCATCACTCAATGAATATTGACTCTTGCAGTCTAACTAAATAGGCATTGAGTGAGCTTTAATCCCTCAACGCATCTGGACTTACTGATTTTTTATGTATGAAGGCTTTGAGTGAATTGGCTTCACTCAATGCTTTCTGGCCTTTGCCTATTTTCTTCAAGAGGCATTGAATGAACTGTCTTTACTAGATGCTTTTGGACTTAGCTAATTTTCTGCTGAGTATGCGTTGAGTAAGTTGAATTCACTCAACGCATCTATCCTTAGACAGAATTCTACATCAACCAATACTATAGTTCTAACTGAACTATGATCTGTCAATACTTTCTCTGCATGGCGTTGAGTGAACTGCCTTCACTCAATACTTCTGGACTTAGCCAGATTTCTTGGAAGAATCTCTGCAGCTTTGACTGCTTGAGCTTTACTCAATGCTTCTGGCTCTGGGCATTGAGTTAACTGCCTTTACTCAACGCTTTTGGACTTAACCAGATTTTTGCCTTGGCAATGCTAAGGCTTTGACTGTATAGTCTTTACTCAGCGGTTATGGCCATCTTGCATTGAGTGAACTTCCTTCACTCAACGCATCAGGACATAGAAAAATTTCAGCCATATCAGCATCTTGTACTTTATCCTATCATTGTCACTTGGATAATATATAAAATCAAAGTAACAAATAGGCACCTGTATAAATATAACTTATAGCATGCATCAGATACAAACATGTGTATACCATTGTCTTGTATACCATCAAATCTGGGACATTGTTATCAATGGACCAAACAGTAGAGGATTCCTATGGGAGACCAGTCGAGATATCTATGGGATGGTGGAGGAGCAAGGGCGGTAGATTAGAAAGACTGCCAAGGAAGTGAAAGGAGTGAAGAAGATGCAAAATAGGATGATGAGCAAACTTAACATTTCACCGACTTCTTCAGAGGAATAGTTTCTATGATCTATCACTTAGTATTATGGTGCCTGAAGGCACTAATCCCCTTTTTAATTAATATTATTATTCATGTTATACTTAAGATAGGTTAAACATTATTCTATCTGTGGTGAACTTTTACATCGGTAGTGGTACTACTAGTTGTATTTATTATGTTATTACATTTGGCGCTTGTGATTAGTTGTGTGACACTACCCTACTCACCCGTGTTTTCAATGTTCTTCTAATTTTTTGGCTGTAAATGTATATCGTGTTGGCTCAAACACTTATGGTGTAGTTCATAGAATAAATATAGTGATATTCATAGATTAAAAGAAAAGACAGAAACAAAGTAAAGAGATCACAAACAAAACTAATAAAGTGAAAAGACATCAAAAAAAATTAAAACTAGTAAGTGTATCGTGAAGTAAGATATAATGCAGTTCATTTTTAACTTCACGTAGATTGTAGATGTTATTAGATAGTGGATTTTGGTATCCAAGTGAGCTCTTGTGAGACGGTTCTCTTTGGTAACCAAATACTTCGTGATAAACCATGGGGGAATAATGATGGATGTGCCCTTTCAAGTGGGATAGATGCATCATTTTTCATGATGGACATCCATTAATTCTTTGGCTTTATATTATCTTTATATTGCAAATTTCAATTTAGAGTTTTATGAGTCCTTATGTGATGATCTTTAGTTGAATAATATTGCATTGGAGCTTTAGATATAATGAAATTTTTTTCACAATTAAGATTATGTCGCTTAACGCAAGGACACATAGCGTAGTGATTCTTCAAAGGAAATTTACGTTCATACGATTTTAGAGGAGTAATTTGTTTTTGCAAGTGAAGGTGATTTTTATGCTTAGTAATTTCACCTGTATGCCCATGACAGTTTCTACTCCCTTTGATTGACTTAGTTATTATGTGACTGTTCATATTCAACATGCTTTTGAGTTTTTCTTTAAACTTAGGAGTTGTGTTTTGTGAGTTTTTAAACATAATTTTCTTAAGCATGTTGATTTTTGTAATTGATTCCTTATTTTTTATTTTGAGATTCTGTCTCGCTTTTTTGTACGCGATTGTGCTATTTTTAAGAGTAGAGACTACAGATTCAATATGAGCTTCGTACTTACTCCCTAATTCATCAAAAGTCTCATTCTTCTCCTTAATTTCAATTTTATAGTCATTGCATCTAGCACAATCCCTTTTTAAAGATGAGTTTTCTTGGAATAGTTTCTCATTTTGTTCTTTTGTAAATAGAAGCTCTTTTTCAAAAACCATATATTTTTCCTTTAATTCACTACAATATATACAAGGTGTTAAGTTATTATCTAAAGGGCATGTAGGAGAACTAGGCATGATAATGGAAGATTCTACATTAACATTTGCTTTTAAAATATTATTTTCTAAACAAAATTTTGAATTAATATTTCTCAATTTCTTAATTCTACGTTTAGCTGCTTCTAGCACATGCAATGTAGAAATAGAATTACATACAAAAAGGGAATTTGATTTTCTTACAGTGCTCTTGGATGAGGTAGGATCGGAGCGTAGAGTTTCTTTGACTTCTTCATGTGTTTCCTCATTCATAGTCGAGATTTCATCTTCCCTTTCCCATGATGTGGTTGTCATGTCCTCCAAGAGCAAATCTCCATTTGGTTCTTCATTTGAATCCATGAGAAATTGCTCAGAATCTTCATCTATAGGGAGAGAACTATAAGTAACTAAAGAAATTTCCATATATCATAAGCAGTAGGAAGTGTGTAGATGAGTTTGAAAATTACTTGACAAAGCCCGCAAAAGAGACTGTTCATAGATTTGGCATTTAAATGACATTCACACGCATTTAAATTATTTGGGGGCTTGCACAAGTCATGTTCCAACAGTGCCTCATACAAAGAAGGCCTTCTTATTTAGTGTTTCTTTTAATAGAAAAGTTGTTTCAAATGCTAAAAGGAACCAAGGACCCAAGACAGGTTGGGTTCCTAAAGTAAACTGGGTTTTTTTTGTAGGATACTTCAAGTACCAATCTCAGGAAAATATTGTATTTGGATAGTGGATATTCCAAGAAAATGACTGGAATAAGGAGTCTTCTTAAGGAGTATGATCTAGTAAAGAATGGATCTAAGATTATCTTTTGAGGTTTTAATAGAGGGAACACGAAAGGCTATGGTATGACTTTCAATGGCATGGTCTCTGTTATAAGGGTTGCTTATATAAAATGGTTGCAACACAACCTTGTAAGCATAAGTCAACTATATGACTTAGGCTATGTCATTTAATTCCACAAAGACAAGTACCGGATTAAAATATTAGTTGACTTAGTGATAATTCTCTCAAGAACTAGGCATGAAAATGTTTATTGCCTAGACTTTATATGTATTGATTTTTCCAATCTAGTATGTCTTGTGGCTAATAAGAAGGAATCTCTCTGTATATAGTGGCACCAGAGATTAGCTCATATTAACCTCAAAAAAATATGTAAGTTATTCTCTAAAAATTTTGTGAGGGATAGTCCTAATTTGAAATGTGGTAAAAATTGTCCATGTCATACATGCTAAATAGGTAAGCAAACTAGGGCCACTTTTAAGGGCATTGCACACAAAGACTCTAAAAGATGTCTTTATTTATTACACATGGATCTTTTTGGTCCATTGCCTATTCAGAATTTAGGAGGGAAACTGTATACCTTGTGATAGTAGATGATTACTCTAGGTATGCATGGGTCTTCTTCCTTCAAAAGAAGTCAGATACCCTTAATATCTTCATGACTTTTGTCAAGTCAATTCAGAATGAAATGGACTATTCTGTGGTCAAAGTAAGAAGTGACCATGAAACCGAATTTTAATCTGGGGTTATGAAAAATTTCTGTCAATAATAAGGTATCTTCCAGGAGTTATATTCTCCAAAAACTCCACAACAGAATGGAGTGGCTGAGAGAAATAATAAGACCCTAATAGAGGCAGCTAAAATATTGTTGAGTGACTTCTCACTGCTAGAATATTTTTGGGCCGAGCCAGTCAATATTACTTGTTATGTTTTGAATAGGACCTCTATCAATAATGTTCATAAGAAAACTCCTTATGATTTGCTGAATGGCAGAAAACCAATAATTTCTTATTCTATAATATTTGGATGCAAATGCTTCATTTTGAATAATGAAAAATCTCAATTAACAAAGTTTGTAGAGAAATGCAGTGAGGGTATTCTTGTTAGATAGAACTCATATAGTAGATCCTATAGAGTATTCAACAAGAAAATCCATTTTGTTGAAGAATCTATTAATGTTGTATTTAATGAGACTGACCTGATATACAAGGGTTGGTCTAGTTCTCTTATTGTTACAGGTACTGAAGTAAAATTGAATGAACTATCTATAAATGAAAACCCTAGAATAAGCAAGATCTTCTCAGAAGAAATAATCACAACTGAGGAAGATCATCCTTTAGATGAAGTTCAAGTTGTTAAATATGAGAATCAGCAAGCTGATGACAATCCAAGAATTCAGCGAAATGCAGTGAGGTTGCCTGCAGTAACCAAGCACCTAAAGGATCACCCCAATAATCTTAATATTGGGGATGCCAAGCAAGGAGACACAACAAGGAGGTGAATTCATAATGAAGCATTGTTTTTATGCTTCCTTTCTCATGTAGAACCAAAGAAATTTGAAGAAGAAAATCAAGATTATTTCTGGATTAATGCAATACAGGAGGAACTACACAAGTTCAAGAGATCTAAAGTTTGGAAGTTGGTTCAAAAACCACAAGGATACAACATCATTGGCACCAAGTGGATCTTCAAAAGTAAGCTAGATGAGAATGGTGTAGAGGTAAAGAATAAGATAAGGCTGGTTTCTAAAGGATACATACAAGAAGAGAGCATTGACTTTGGGCAGACCTTTGCTCTAGTTACAATGCTAGAAGCTATAAGGATGTTCCTTACATATGCTACCTTTAAGGGATTCATGGTATATCAAATGGATATCAAGTCAGCCTTTCTTAATGGAAATCTCAAGGAGGTATATGTAGAGCTTCCCTCAGGTTTTGGACATCTTACTCTTCCTAATCATGTTTATTTTCTTAGAAAATCTCTATATAGGTTAAAGAAAGACCCAAGGGAATAATATGATACCCTATCTAGATTCCTTATTAAGAATAAGTTCTCAAGGGGGAAGATAGAAAAAATATTATTCCTTAGGAGAACAAAGGGCAAGTGTCTCCTAGTCCAAATATATGTTGATGATATTATATTTTGGTCTACTGAGGACCACCTTTGAAAGATGTTTGTCAACCTAATGTAGAGGGAGTTTAAGATATGCAGTATGGGGAGCTTATGTACTTCTTAGGTGTCCAAGTAAAGCAATCTGAGGATGGAATTTTCATCTCTCATACCAAGTACACTAGAGAGCTAATTAAAAAGTTTGGAATGGAGTCTGCCTCCACTATAAAAACTCCCAAGGGGTCAAATATATCCCTGAATAAGGAAGAGAAAGGGAAACCTATTGATGAATCCATGTGCATGTGTATGATTGGCTCTTTGCTTTACTTAACTACTAGTAGACCAGATATAATGTGTGTAACTTGTGTTTGTGGTAGGTACCAGGCATGCGCAGAGGAATCTCACTACTCATCTACAAAGAAGATTTTGAGATTCCTTAAGGGAACTAAACAACTTGTCCTGTGGTACTATAGGATCAATTACTTTAAGCTAATTTACTTTTTAGATGCAGATTTTGTAGGTAATAAAGAAGGTAGGAAAAGTAAATCTGGGACATGTCAGTTCCTAGGGAGAAGATTGGTCTCACGGAACAGCAAGAAGCAGACCAGTGTTGTTATTTCCACAGTTGAGTCAGAATATATCTCAGGAGGTAACTGTTATGTACAATTGTTATGGATTCAACATCAGTTGTAGTACTAAAACCTCTAAAAAAGTGAAATGCCTATGTTCTGTGACTCATCTAGTGTCATCTCTATTGATAAGAATCTTGTGTCACACATCAGGATAAAGCAAATAGAGATAAGACATCACTTTATCAAAGAGCAAGTTGAAAAGGAGGATATTCGCCTTGAGTTTATACCCACAGACAAACAAGTGGTTGATATCTTCATCAGGCCTCAAGATGAAGCCAAGTTTAATTACTTCAAAATTGAGTTGGGTATGCTGAACTTGGAATGAGTTTGCTCTTCTAGTTTTATTATTACTGATGTTTTTAGTAATTTTATATGCTATCTGGTTATATCTAGTGGATGCTAGGAAATTAACCATGTTGCAGGAACATCTAAGGAGGAGTCAAATGACACACAATAAGAAGATGGGAATATCATTATGATCAACAAGATGATCAAGACGGTAAAATTTTTGACAGGCTATTCTTGTGCTAAAATCCAGACGGGCTATTATTACTATCTTTCTTAACTTAAATCGCAGCCATCTGATTTAAACTTGACACCTCTCCAGGTACAAGATAGTTTATTTCCTTCTTGTTATAAAAGCATATAAAATAGGCTAAAGGGTTTAGGTTTTACATATACAAACAACCTTGTCCTAGTCTCCATCTAGCACTCTCCAGCTCTCATGACATATAGAATCTCCAAAGTGCTAATAGAAATGGCTCGCAAGATGGAAAAGTATTTGCTTGAAGGAAGTGATGTGGTAAGGAATGGATTTCAAGATGCAGCAGAAGAAATAAAATTTGTAATCAGGCAAATATATGTCATCTGCTTAGAGATCACCTTATCAGAGCCAACAATTATTCTAAAGAAGGAGGTTTTGGAGCAATATGCAAATACCAACGTGTTACCCTCTAGAAGCTCCATCAAAATCAAGATTGGTAGACAACATGTTAAGATAAGACATAATCAACTAGACAAAGCTTTGCGCTTTCTTCAAGAAAAGATCCATCAAGAAATCACACAGCAGCACACCATAGATGCTCTGGACTTGTGTGAATATACTGGAGAGCCTTATGGTTCTTTGGAGAGAAATTTCTTCGATCTGAAAGGAAAGTTTCTCGAAAACATTATTGGGAGGTCCTTCCTGTGCAACGTAGAGTCCCGTGATAGAATCTCAAAGCAGATGTTTGAATGGATAACCAAAGTTATTCTCATGAAGAAAACATATTGGGCTTGAGTGGTATTCTAGAGAATTAAGGAAAGCTTACATGTTCCTATTCTGGGAAGGATTCTATCCTTTTATCTCTTAATTGAATATCCAGACATCTTCAAAAAGAAAAAAGAAACAAAGATCCATCATATGAGGAGGATGGATGTGAAGACACTGTAAAGGTATAAGAAGGTTCTCGTGAATCCTTCAAAGAAATAGAAGAGTCTATCTAAAAAAAGGGTAAAGCTATTACTATAGACACATAAAGTGAAGAAGAATTCTTAGAGGAAGAAACTGCCTCAGGAATCAGATCCCCTTAGATAGAAAGTGGAGAAAGTTAGAGAAGTTAGCCTATTTATAATCTAGATGTGAGCACACAAATTGATGATATTTCATCATACTTAGCAAAGATTGCCTTAGCTGATGGGAAGGCAAAAAAATATCATCCTAAAAATATCCTTTAAGTTGAAGTGGTGAAATCTGATAAGGAACCCGAAATCCTTGACAGGTTCCTAGATGATGATGCAAATGATTCACTGGGAATGGATGCCGACACTAAGGGGGAGTTTCACAAAGAGTTCTCTGCTCAACTTTCTCAAATGCATGTATCTAAAAAGGCTGAGAGTGCAACTCGAACTTAGTTGGCTATCTAAGAGTACCTATGTGAGATAAGGATCAAGTCACAACTACTTCAGAATATGCTGCTCACATCTTAGGTCCCTTTACATCAATCCCTGCAAATTCCACAACTTTAATTTTGGCTGCTCTAAAAATTATGCTGGATGAGCGGAGTATTTCTCTAAGGACTCAAATTGATGCAATAGTGCAAGGATTTAGAGAGGAATTTATGGGAGACATAACGGTAATCAAAGAAGAAATTTCTCATGTTAAAAGTGAGATTACAAAAAGGTGTGTTATAGCAGCTAGAGCTATGAACATTAATGTTAAAGTGATGAGAACAATAAAAGAAATTCTCCAGATCTTCACTCAAGACCTCACTAAAATCAAGCAATATGTCAGCCAAACTGATCAAATAATTAAACAAGGTGTAAACCATATAGAGAATTATGTCTATGTTACTCAAACAGATGTTATGGAGAAAGTTAATGAGCTAAGGGATGTCCTTATTGAAGAAAATAAAAATTTCTTTTAGAACCTTTCAAGCAAGATTGTGTCAAGCACCAATGATATCGAGAACAACGTATTTGAAGAAGCTAGAAAGGGGGAGAATGTAAATGCAGATCAAGACCTATAGGAACTTCAAGGCATAAGGCTTGCACTCCATATCCCCCTACTAGATCCAAATGAACCATTAAAGTTTGACTTTGCTGCTATAGAAAGAGATTCTCATGATGTTCAGAGGTCTAAAAGAATATAAAGAGAAGGACATATGCACCCTGAGGAGTTCATATCCAAGAAAAGGAAAGAAAAGGCCAGGGTTACTGATCATGAGGAATGGAGTGATGAATCTAGTTTTATCATTATGCAGACTTGGGTCAATTATGGAGAGATCAGGATAGACATTGACAAAGTCTATCCCTCTGAAGAATGAATCAAACACTAGAAAGGTGATCTCTCAGGTAAAATACCATCAAAGAGAACATGAACTGGCAAAATCCCATCAGAGTACCATCCAACTACATTCCAAAGCCTCTCAAATATTTTGAAAGGCAAAGGATGAAGAGCAGGAAAGCTGTAAAGAGTGTTGCTGAGTAACTTAGACTAGGCCCTTGGTTAAATAAATTATTTGATTATGTTTTGTTAAAACATAAACTCATTGGCCTATATTTATATGATCTCATTTTCATCTATTATTTTTTTCAGCTCTTTTACTCGTTAATTATCTCTGTGATAACAGTTTAACTATCTGTATGTATCTTATTATTGAGTATAATTCTGACTTCTTAGAATAGGGGGAGATTGTTAAGAATTTGCCATCAATATTTCTATATTTGAAGAAGAGCATCATGCAATGATAAGTGCATTATGTAATTTATATCTATCGGTTCATATTTGTGTATACTCAATTATCAATATTGATATTTAAACATAGGAGGATAAGAGATAAGTTAAGACCAAAATTGAACCTGCATTTCACTTAGAACTAGTTTAAGGGTGAGTTGTGAAGTTTTAGCTCATAATGTTTTAATGGGCTTTGAAGAACAAAACTATATCATTTTGATAAGAAAGCTTCAAAACAATATTTATCATTTTAATGTCAAAAAAGAGGGATTAGAAATCTGCGGAGGTGCCGAAAGTTAACATCAAATCAGTGATGTAGTTAAGGATGCTTTGAATTTTTATCAGAAAAGTTTACGATCGTTTGAGATGTCAGACCTATTAAGTTCAAGTTGTAGGGTTCTTTATAAAAGGAATAACTTCAATGGGAAACCCTAATAACAGTAACTAGATAAACTTCTGATCTTCTATCAAGAAGAAAAAAACTAGCAGATGCAAATTGAACTCTATAATCTTGGTACTGCAAGTTTGATTCAACGGTAAGAGATAAGGAAGATCAACTTCCTATTGAAGAATAAGAAGACCAAGTCTTTCTTCAAAGAAGTGAATCAGCTTTGGACCTGCTACAACACTATTCGATTACTAAAGAAGAAAGCTTTCTTCCAGAAAAGCTAAGGAGGACTCAAGGCTTAAAGTAACATTTATTTTGAGTCATATTGTGGTAAAATATTTATAAACATTCATCTTGTAAGATCTCTTTAAGATCGGAGTTATAGGGTTGGGTTGTCAACCTGAGTGTAGGGCAGATTAGGAGATCTGAGTGTAGGACTTTGTTGAAAATCTGAGGTAGGATTTATGGGGTAGAGTTCTGGATAGCCTGAGATAGGGTCTGTTGTAGACCTGAGGTAGGATCAAGAGTAGATCTGTGTAGAAAGATTTTGATCTAAGAAGAAAAGGAGGAGTTTGCCAAATCTAGCACACTACTTGATAGGTGGAGGGGGATAGTGGATGTACCCATACTCTGGGGAAACACTATAAAATCTTGTCTGTTGTTCTACTTTCTGTGATTGTGAATTAATCATCTATAATAGTTAGGCAAACAAATTTAAAAAGGCTAAAAGTTCAAAACACATACAGTCTAGGTGATCTAGACTGCCCATAATCTGTTAGTAGGCTAGCGGAATGGGCGAGTAGGCTTATGTAGTGGAAGATAAGGCTTACATAATGGAGTGGTGGACGATTGTGGAGTCAGAGCAACTTCAAGCACAATTGAACTAATAAATATATTCACAACCTGAAAATAACAGGAAAAATAAAAGTTGAGTTGCCATACATAAATCATCAGAATATGAAGATCACAATATACAACATCAATCTAAGAGAAGAAAAAGGCAAGAGATATGACCGAATTTGGAGGCTTGTGGTAGATTCGCGGTAGGAATCGTCTGGTCATCAATCCGCATCCTAGCTCGGTCCCAACTATCGTCCAGGGTAGGTAGGGATGTCACTACCTTCCAATGGACTTGTCATATCTGGTAAACTATAATCCAACCATGTTCGATGTGTCGAAGTATGAGACCGGGCGGTCTGGCGGTTTGAGCCTGGCGGGTTGTTGACCGGGCGGTCTGGCGGATTGTGGATGGCGGGTTGATTTCCTGGCTGTCGCCGTATGGTATCCGGCGGTCTGACGGCTTATCTCTGGCGGCTTGGAAACCGGCCGGTCTAGCGGTCTCCTACCGCATCTCTCCCTCTTGGTTCTGGTATTGCCGAGCGGTTAGAACATTGTCTAACCGCGCGGCCTGTTCCGGTCTCTTATTCTAGCCGCCCAGATCTGTTGTATAGCTTTAGTCCCACATTGTTAGTTTGTATTCTTCTCTCTCTCCTCCATTCTATAAAAGGGAGGCCATACCTTTGTAAATGATATCTTTTTGGATAATAAAATTTCAATTATTCAAAGTTCCGACTTGTTTTCTAGTCGTTTATTCTCTGCTCTAGTCGTTTGTTTGCTACTTTTACCATGGTATCAGAGGGATCGATCTTCTCCTCCTGATTCTGTGCGCCCTGTCCGCGCGGCTTGCCCCTTCTTCTCGCGACCTGTTCTCGCTGTTTGCGCCCTGTCCGCGCGTCCTCCTTCTCCTGCCCTTCTGTCGCAGCGACCTGTCTCCTTGTTCGTCGCAACCTGCTTCTTTATTCGCCTTTTCCGTTCGCGCGGTCTATCTTCTAGCCGTTCGACCTCTTCCCCGTCTTGGACCTGCGGCTTGGTCGTGGCTTCTCTGGCCGCTGGTGTCGAACATCGTGACCGCCGCAGCTCGTCTTCTTTCTATCCGCGCGGCTTATATTCTAACCGCGCGGCCTCTCGCAGTTGTCTCCTATGGCCCTTTCTGAGACCTCCACCACCACCACTCCTATCGCCACTCCGGCGCCGCTTCCTACACCCTCTGGCAACCTTGGCACGGTTTCTAAACTTGTTGGCTCCAACTATCCGGATTGGAGCGTCTCCTTCACTTTTCTTCTCCGCTCTCAGCGCAAACGTCATCACCTCACCGATGACCCTCCTCCCTCAGACTCTGCTGAATTTGATGACTGGGATGCCAGTGATGCGCTTGTCCGCACGTGGTTGGCTAACAGCCTCTCCGATGAATGTCTTCCTGTCATACGCCATGATGAGACGGTCAAGACCGCGTGGCTTCACCTTGCTGCTCTCTACTCAAAGGGGGCCCAGACATCCCGCATTTATACTCTCTACGCGGATCTCTTCGCTCGCCCTTCCATGTCTCCTGCTGCGGCTTATCAGCAAGTTCAGGCTCTTGGAGCCGAAATCCTCCAGAATCGCCCCTTCTCCGCGGACTTGGCCGAACAGCACAAACACTTCCAGGAACTCCTGGTTGTTTGTTATCTTCTCCGGCTTCCTGAGTCTTTTGATATGATCCGCCAGCAGATCTTGGGCGAAGCCGAGTCTCCCACCTTGGATGCCACCGCAGCTCGCATCGCCGCGGTTACTTCACTGCTCCAACGTCCTCTATTGTCCTCCCCTCCTCCACCGGACTCCTATGCTCACCAAGTCCAGCGGGGTGGCAATAGTGGTCGCAGCCAATCTGGCACGCGCGGTCCGTCAAGGTTCCTCTGCTCTCACTGTGGTCGTACCGGCCACTCAGTTGACCGCTGCTGGCAGAAACATCCTCATCTTCGTCCCTCCGGTGATACTTCTTCCTCAACCTCCGCCTCCTCTCGGCAGTCTGCTTCTGTGGCCATCACCTCAGGTAGTGCACACGTCGTTACCCAAGGTAAATGGCTCATTGACTCTGGTGCTACAAATCACATGACCGGAAACCCTCACTGCTTCTCTCTCCTAGAGACGCATGCTCGGTTACCCCCAGTTCTCGTTGCGGATGGTTCGCCTTCCCCGGTTCATGGAACGGGCATGGTTCAAGTCACTCCCTCGCTTCGCTTAGCGGACACTCTCTATGTCCCGAAGTTCCCTTGCAATTTACTCTCCGTTACTACTTTATGCAAGCAACTTCAGTGCTCTGTATTATTTACTCCTACTTCTTGTTGTTTTCAGGACCCGAGAACCCAACGGACGATTGCTACTAGGACTGAGAGCGGCGGCCTCTACTTCCTCGACAATGTTTCCGCTCTGTCCGCCTTCTCTTCCTCGTCTACTGATCTGCTTCAATGGCATCTTCGCCTTGGACATCCTCCTCCTCGGATTCTGCATCAGCTTCTTCCCCACTTACCTCAGACCAGTCCTCCGCTCAACTGCGATGCGTGTCAGCTTGGCAAGCATCACCGCTCCTCCTTCCCGCAGAAGCAAGGCCGTGGTTCCTCCCGCCCTTTTGATCTCATTCATTCTGATATCTGGGGTCCTGCTCCTACTCCCACCGTTGGTCGGGGTAGTTTTTACTTTGTAACTTTTATTGATGATTTCTCCAGATGTACCTGGGTGTATCTATTAAAAGATCGCTCTGAACTCTTATCTGTATGGCAATCTTTTTATAATATGATTAAAACTCAGTTTGCTATTTCTATTAAAGTATTGCGCTCTGATAATGCTAAAGAATATCTCAGTCATGAGTTTTCATCTTTTTGTATGCAACATGGTCTTATTCATCAGACCAGCTGTGTTTACACCTCCCAGCAAAATGGGGTGGCGGAACGTAAAAATCGCCATCTCCTCGATATCGCTCGCACTCTGATGACACAGATGCAGGTGCCTCGCTCCTATTGGGGCTATGCTGTTCTTCTTGCCTGCTATCTCATCAATCGCATTCCCTCTTCTGTTCTTCACGGCAAGACCCCCTTCTCCATTCTCTACCCAACCAAGGAACCCTTTCCTCTTCCTCTCCGTACCTTTGGGTGTACGGCCTTCGTGCATGCTCCGTCTGCTACTCGCGACAAGCTTTCCCCCCGCTCCACCAAATGTGTCTTTTTGGGTTACTCGACAACTCAAAAAGGCTACTGTTGCTTTGATCCCGTTCTGCGCAAACAGTTTGTTTCCGCAGACGTCACCTTCTTTGAAAATGCTTCCTACTTTTCTTTCCCATCTTCACCTCCTCCTGCTGTCTCTGACTCTCCACCATCTCTCTGTGAGCCTTCCACACAAGTCGACGTCTCCCCTCCTATGTCGTCTCCTCCTCCGTCTCCTCCTCTCCCTATTATCTCCCCTCCTTCGTCTCCGCAGCCGTCTCTCTCTAGTCCCGGGCCAGCTTTCTCTGCCACGGATGCTCCGGTCCCTGAGGCACAAGACGACCTGGATCGTCCCATTGCCCTTCGCAAAGGGGTGCGGGCGTGTACCCAACACCCGCTTGCGGCTGTTGTTTCCTATGATCGGCTTACTCCCTCTCGCAGGTGCTTTGCTTTGGCCATCTCGGCTACCACCACTCCCCGCACTTACCAGGAGGCTCTTGTTATTCCTCATTGGAAATCTGCCATGGATGAGGAAATTGCCACTCTTACTGAAAGAGGTACCTGGAACCTTGTTCCTCCACCGATCGGTACTGATGTGGTTGGCTGCCGCTGGGTGTTCGTTGTGAAGTTTCGCCCGGACGGCACTGTGGATCGTTACAAGGCCCGCCTGGTGGCCAAAGGCTTTACTCAGACTTATGGAGTTGACTATTTTGACACTTTCTCTCCGGTTGCTCGCCTCAGCACCATCCGGGTTCTTCTTTCTGTGGCCGTCAACAGGGAGTGGGAAATTTCTCAACTTGACATCAAGAATGCTTTTCTGTATGGGGATCTTCAGGAGGACGTCTATATGGAGCAACCTCCAGGGTATGTTGCTCAGGGGGAGACACGAGTATGTCAGTTGAAGAAGGCCATCTACGGCCTAAAGCAGAGCCCTCGGGCGTGGTTTGACAAGTTTAGTGGCATTGTGGCTGCAATTGGCTTTGCAAGAAGTTCCGCCGATCACTCATTGTTTATTCGCAAAACCGCATCAGGCCTTGTGGTTTTGGCGGTGCATGTGGATGATATCCTTCTTACCGGCGATGACCAGGCTGGGGTGGACTTGACAAAGAAACACCTCCGTCAACACCTTGTCACGAAGGATATGGGCTCCCCGAAATATTTTTTGGGGATAGAAATCTCTCGGAAGCCCGACTCGTTGGTTCTCTCCCAACGAAAGTATGCGCTTGATCTTCTACAAGAGGCAGGATTGACCGGGGCCAAACCGGCCCGGTATCCCATGGCCACTGGAGAAGACAAAACATGGACAGATGACTCACCGCTTATATCCGATGCCACGAGGTATAGACGTCTGGTGGGCAAACTCATTTATCTCACGGTGACCAGACCCGACATTGCCTATGCTGTAGGCAAGGTCAGTCAGTTCATGCAAGCTCCCAGGGAATGTCATCTTCAGTCTGCCTTGAAGATACTAGAGTATGTCAAAGAAGCACCAGGGAAAGGGCTACTCTTTCAGAAGCATGGTCATCTGAGAATTGAAGCCTACTCAGACTCAAGCTATGCGGATGATAAAGGTGACCGTAAATCTACATCGGGTTTCTGCACATTTGTTGGAGGTAATCTTGTGAGCTGGAAGAGCAAGAAGCAGTCTGTTGTCTCAAGGTCCAGTGCAGAAGCCGAATACCGGAGTATGGCGTCAACCACGTGTGAGTTAAAATGGTTGCGGGCTCTCATGCTTGACCTAGGAGAGGTCTACAACTATCCTCTGCCTATGTTTTGTGACAACAAAGCCGCTATATACATATCCAAAAATCCGGTCTTCCATGAGAGAACGAAACATATAGAGGTCGACTGCCATTTCATCCGAGAAGAGGTCTTGAAGAAACAGATTTGCACTCCGTTCGTCACCTCCGACAAAGAGTTGGCTGATATCTTCACCAAGCCGGTTTCTACTTCCTTCTTCCACATTTGTGACAACCTGGGCATGATTGATATCTATGCTCCAGCTTGAGGGGGAGTGTCGAAGTATGAGACCGGGCGGTCTGGCGGTTTGAGCCTGGCGGGTTGTTGACCGGGCGGTCTGGCGGATTGTGGTTGGCGGGTTGATTTCCTGGCTGTCGCCGTATGGTATCCGGCGGTCTGACGGCTTATCTCTGGCGGCTTGGAAACCGGCCGGTCTAGCGGTCTCCTACCGCATCTCTCCCTCTTGGTTCTGGTATTGCCGAGCGGTTAGAACATTGTCTAACCGCGCGGCCTGTTCCGGTCTCTTATTCTAGCCGCCCAGATCTGTTGTATAGCTTTAGTCCCACATTGTTAGTTTGTATTCTTCTCTCTCTCCTCCATTCTATAAAAGGGAGGTCATACCTTTGTAAATGATATCTTTTTGGATAATAAAATTTCAATTATTCAAAGTTCCGGCTTGTTTTCTAGTCGTTTATTCTCTGCTCTAGTCGTTTGTTTGCTACTTTTAACACGATGCAAAGAACTCCTTGATTGGAGATGAAGATGAGTGTAGAATCTCCTCCTTAAATCCCTTGGATGATGTGAAGCGTCCTAGGGCAAAGCACTCAAGGAAGTGGGAAGAAAAATAGAGGCAAACCTACTCTTGTGGTAAAAATGATGGAATGGAGAAGTGGTCGGGGGGGTACTATTGATTTGGACAAACCTCCGGCTTAAATAGAAAAATGTAATAGAAAACGTTCACGCATGGTCGAACGTATGACCATGCGTGAGTCATGCAAAATTTAACGCAAAAAAATTGCCAAGCCTAGTTAAGCAGGAGACCGTGCATTTTTGATCATGTATAGGCAAAATAGTATGTGCAAAAACAAATCACATGGTTATTGAAAGATCACTGAAAATCAGGTCAACAGAACAGATCGTACGTTTTCCTTTGGACACGGTTGAATCCAACTGTGCTTGAAGAAAACGCGCAGGTGATAATTATATAAAATTTTAGACAAGAAAGACGAGGGTGTAGGATCTATTCATGCACGAGCAAAATAGCCCATACGAGTGCAAATCACATGGCCGTGGGTAGATACCCCAAACAGGGCTCTATAGGCATATCATAGTCGTTCCAATCATGCGAGAATAAGAACACACGACCTTGCGATGTCTATAGGAAAGAATTTAGGCAGCAAGGAAGATCTGCCCTCTTGCATAACAAACACTTGCTGGGGCACCAGCCTCCAACACACACATAAAGCTAGAGAAGAAATACAAATGGGCATGGGAAGCACCAAATGCTTACCCCAAACAAAAAGTAGCGCAATTGCACAATACAAAGTTCAAAAAGTGCACTTTGTGAGGGATTTGCGAAAAAGTGAAATATTAGCATTTATGAACTAAATGTGAAGTGCAAGCGAGAGAAAACTAGCCAAGATGAGTTCGAAAAACCGTATAAATATCGGACTCATCACACCCCCAGACTTAACCATTTGCTCATCCTGAGGAAATCATCCCTCAAGCAGACAATAAAAACATAAGCTGGCATATCAACTAAGATTATGGAGTACCATGCAAAGTCACCTAGTCGTGTGCATAAAAATCTAGTAGAAGGAGCTTTTAATTATGTAGACTAGATTGTAAATTTCTAAATTCTTATCGACATATTATTTTTACTTGTAATTAGTACCATAGAGAATCCTCCAGTCACACGTAAGGAGAAAGAAGACTTATCGTTGTGGTGAGCATTACTAAAGATTGGGGCTCGGGACAACCTCCAAAGAAATCCATCAATATAGGGGACTATAAGCTCGCCCTTCCACACTCTCTCCATGACACTCGTTTGTTTCAATGAGTGAATCAGTAGGAATTAAGGTTAAAGATGGGGTTGGGTTTAGGGGAGGAAAACCAAAGTTAAACATGAGGGCTCAATGCACCTAACCCAAATGAGCTATTGCAAAAAATGACTACCCACGCACCACAATACAAGTGGGTGCACCACACCACAGACTTAAACTTTACAACATTGGTGTGTGCATTGACTACTCCCAAAACATATATTCATAAAAGTATTTTCTATTTAACTTATCTTTTCACTTTTTTTCTTTCAATACATTTTCATTTCTGTTTTTTAAAATTTCTATTTCAAAACTATTTTCAGCACATCTATACATGAGAGCACATCCACATATCCACTAGGAATCACCACATCACATCCCACATGAAAATATGAAATAACTAATGTGGTGTTTGGTTGGACTTATGACTTTCGGCGTGGCTGCGCCAAATTGAAAATTTTCATATAAGCTGTGTTTGGAACGGATTTTAGCAAAAACTGCATTTTTCCCCACGATTTATACCATCCCCACCATAGTTTTTTTCTCTAGTCCAGCCACAACTCGCATACGTCCCAATTTCCCTCCCCCGATGCAACGAAAACCATTCGCCCTTGCTACCGTAAAACCTTTCCTAGTATGCTTAGAACGCGACATCGACGGTGCCAGCATGCCGATCTTTCCTACAACACCTCACATCTTAACTGTTTTTTTTATGTTGGAATCCTTGCAAAAATTTTCATTGTGCTCAACAAGTGACCATACAAGAAGATGTGAGAAAATCAAGGGCAAGGCTTCCTAAAGAAGAATCACAACCATCGCCTTCACTAATAAAAAATAAATATAGGGGTGAGCTCTGCAAAAGACAAAGAGAAATAAACCAACTAAACAAATTTGTAGGGAAATATAAGATAACTACTGGGGTTATTGTCCTCCCAACATGACATATTCATTATTCCAATAGTTCTAGCTAATGGGAGTATGGAAAGAGAAGTGAACAAGTAACTGTTCTAATATCCGTGTTAATAATGGGTACCGTTACGACAATAAAACGATTACCCATCTACTTGAATAATATTACCTCCTTCCCATAGGTAGATGGCAGTTGAAGTCAGAAGAGTAGGCGAAAACCTCACTCTCCTCGCCAAAAATGCCCTTGCCGAACATGGTGTCGTCAATCGAGAGAGGGTCCAAGTCCACCCACGGTACCTATGAAAGCTCAACCCGCACAAGCTCAGATAAGGAAGGATGATCAAGTAATAAGTGCAACGAAAAACTAAAATAATCATCAATCAGAGGATTGGTCCCAGTCTCACTCCTAAGAGGTTGAGGTGGTAATATATTTCTGGCATCGTCGACAATGTTGCAAGGCTTAGCAGGATCAACTGTGTCCTCACCCATGATTTGGAATTCCTCCGTCGGTGTTGAGGTAAAACCATCTGCACCCGGAGATTGTCCTCCTCCATAGGTACAAATACAAGACAGATCACCTGCCTCCTTCTGCGACGCATCATCAAAAATGTTGCCAGAAACGAATGTATTCATATGAACAAAAGGGGGAGGAATAGTGCTCGGATAAAAAAAAGCACTGATTCCCCACAAAGAATTGACTCCACGCAAGGGGATATATGTACATGGGAGAGGGCTCAGCCATGTTATAGCCTAGATAAGCCACACCTATAATGGCTGCATCAACGTAATTCCCTTTAAAACATGAGGGTGATATATACATAACCAAAGGTTGAAGGTGTGCTGCCAGAAGTAGAAGTCGGGATGATCCGAATATCCATCTCGTCATCCTCATCCAATTGGCAAAGATACTATGCATAATCCTTCAGGGCGTGATCTGTGCTTTAAAAAAACAAACACCATTTTGTATTACTCATCGGTCCTTGTAGGGATGGAGAGGAATACAAAAATGGAAAATGCGGCGAGGACGAGTGGTCATAAAACTTTGGCACAGAGTATGAAGGACAGGAAGAGACTGGTGCTCCATACACTAGGCCATGAGAATTATTCCCATTATCTCCCATAGGGCATTTATCACTAGTTAGGGAAGTATCTCCACACCAACGATAGTATATATTAAATGCATCCCACATTGAGTGAAGATAGCCAGTTTCAATGGAAAAAAATTATTTTGCACAACACTACATTTAACAATAAATTACTAAGGCAACCTCTTTTTAAGCAAGTAAAAATAGAATAATATGAAATAAAAAATAATGTTATACACACAGGAAAGAACTTCTTTCTCACGTTCTTCCTATCCAGAAACTCACACGACTGTATTCCCCAGTAACGAGGCAAAAAACTTGATGTACTCTCGGGAAGTGTACCGACCACACAAGTAATATAAAATGTGGGTGAATTATCACAAGTATCAATCTCATAAGGAACACAATAAGGTGGAGCTGACTTTCGAGGAAGGACTTGAGATTGAAGTCCTTAGTTCAGAGTTTGGAGGGGGTCTAGTTTGTGATGCGGAAACCAACCAAATTAACAAACTACTATGCAAGCCACTATGCAC
The DNA here is from genome assembly GCA_039513925.1 of Platanthera zijinensis. Lineage (NCBI taxonomy): Eukaryota > Viridiplantae > Streptophyta > Magnoliopsida > Asparagales > Orchidaceae > Platanthera > Platanthera zijinensis. The sequence continues at coordinate 134,548,734 of CM077083.1, forward strand.
TGCTTCACTCGGCGGATGGTCGAGTAGTCAAGCAGAGTGGGCGAGTAGGCTAGCAGAATTGGCTAATAGGCTTATGTAGTGGAAGAGAAGGCTTGTGGAATGGAGTGATGGGAAATGATGGAGTCGGTGCAACTTCAAGCACAACTAAACTTATAAAGATTTTCACAACATGAAAATAACATTATAAATCAAAGTTGAGTTGACATACATCATCATAATATAAAGATTGCAACATACAACATCAATGCAAGAGAAGAAAAAGGCAAGAGATACGACCAAATATGGAGGCTTATTGTAGATTTGCAGTAGGAATCGCCGGGTCATCAATCCACGTCCTAGCTCGGTCCCAACTATCATTCGGGGTAGTGGAGGGATTTCACTACCTTCCAATAGACCCATCTTCTCTGGTAAACTACAATTTGGACATGTTTGATGCAAAGAACTCCTTTCTTGGCAAATAATATGAGTGTTGAATCTCCTTCTTGAATTTCTTGGATGATGTGAAGTGTCCTGGGGCAAAGCCCTCAAGGAAGGGGGAAGAAAAATTGAGTCGGAGCTCCTCCTACGGTGAAAATGGCGGAATGGGGAAGTGATCGGGGGTAGCTTAGATTTGGGAAAACCTGCAGCTTAAATAGAAAATTGCGTTAGAAAAAGGTCATGGATGGTCGAACGCACGATCGTACGTGAATCGTGCAAAATTTAACGCATAGAAATCACCTAGCCTAGTTCAGCATGATACCGTGCATTTTTTGATCATGCATGGGAAAAACTATCCTTGCAAGAAAAATTGCATGATTATTGATAGATCACTGGAAATCAAGCCAATAGAACAGATTGTGTGTTTTACTTCACGCACGATTGAATCCAATTATGAGTGAAAAAAACAAAGGAATGATAATTTCAAAAAAAAAATAGACAAGAAAAATGAGGGTATTCCATTTGGTCATGCACGAGCAAAACAACCCATACGAGAGCAAATTGCACGGCCCCGGGCTGATCACCCATACATGGCTCTTAAGGTATCGCACGGTCACACCGATCATGCGAGATGAAAAACGCACGACCATGCGATGTTTATATGAATGAATTTGGGCATCAACGAAGATCTGCCCACCTGCAAAAAAAACACCAGTTGGGGTACCAGCCTCCAGCACACACATAAAGAAAGAGAAAAAAATTCAAACGAGCATGGGGAGAACCAACTGCTTATCTCCAGCAAAATATAGAGCAATTGCGCACCATAAAGGGCAATAAGTTAGCACATATGAATCTGAAAACCCTATAAATATCGAACTCATCACCTGACACCGACCATTATGAGGCCAACGGGGCATCACCCAGTGCCAGCCTAATGAAGGACGATCGGGGGAACACCACCCGGCACTAGACTCGCGGCGGCCGGCAAGGCGAAGGCCTTTGGAGACAGTGGCACCGGCCATCTACGGGCGGTTGTTTGGGTTCTAAGAATGATGGGATCTAATATATGGATCGCGCAAGGATCAAGCATGCCGATCACACGCACGGTGTTTACCCACATAATCCACACCAAGTTAGTGGGGGTCATGGGTCATTGGTTAATTACACACCAGTTCTCTTTAAATTATGCATTTCCCTATCATTTGCACTCAATGTTCTCGTTATTCAAAGCCGGAGAAGGATAAGAGCGAGGAATTTTTACGAAAGACTGGGTTGTGGCAATCATAGTGGAAGGTACTAGCCTTGACCTGTTCTTGAATATATTGTCATTTTCATCAAGTTTATTCATGTAAATCCACTTGACTCCAATGTTATTATGCCTTTGTGTTATGGGAACCAGTTTCTAGACCTTACACCTTTTAAACTGGTTCAGTTCCTCTAGCATTTAAATAATCCAGAACTGATCTATGTTGGCCTCTTCAAATCTCTTGGGCTTAACCTGTAGGACCCCTTTTTTTTTCTTTTACAAAACCAATAGGGTCTTATGCCAAGAACCTCCGCTTTGCGCTGACACCAACACACCCAAGAAGGTCGTCACTACAAAATGCCGATCCTGCCAGCCATACCGATCGCAGAAGAGAAGAGTAAGTACAAATAGTAAAGTAAACTCAATACTTGTCCACCAGAAATCACATGAAATAAAATAAATCTCCGCGAAGGGAGAATCCACAGTAATGATAAAGCAAAGTACTAATAAGAGGGACCCTGCCCGATACATCATGATCCTCACTACAAGTCACTCAACATGGAAGCAAATCTATAGTAACTACTAATGATCGGGGCCCACTATCCGTGTTGCCTGAACTCCCATGCTAGACTGTCCCGTATCCAAGCGCACCGACCTCTGGGCTGCATCTCCTGTTTTGGCTCCACGATCCCCTAAAATGATTTGGTCAACGACCGTTAGTCTAAAAAACTAAGTCCTATCATCCCCCACCCCTCCCCCAATGGATCCTAGGCACCAAGCGGGGAGGAGGAAAGGGAAGGTATGTAAGGTGGGGAGTAACAAAATTAAGCAGGTGACGACGGAACTAGTCTATCATGAGTATAAAACCATAGTAAGTGTTAGTAAGCAGATAATAAGTAGGCAATATAAGTATACACATAAACAAGGTGAGCAAGTAAAAGTACAAGAAGATAAACTAAGTGTAACGACTCCACCCGTTAAACAATATATAATAGAAGGTCCGGCAGGGGCCCCACACTATATAGCACAAATAGAAGGCGAGGTTATAGGTTAATACCAAAACACAATCGCACCATAACTCAAAGCATACTAGCGGAAGATTTTAACAATATTATTGAACTCAAACCAGGAATGTCCACTAAATATAAACAACCACATTTATATAGGAATGTACACCCAATACATAATCGTTTTTTCCTTAAGTCCTTACAGTTCATCTTGACAAGTGTGGATTCCATACTTCGGCGTGCAGACTGGCCACACATGAACACAACACAAAACATTTTTCTTAGCCTTCAAGGGCTAGCAGCAGCAGTAGGGACTCCAGCCCTTTATTTCCCGCTCGGTTCTCCAGCACCTACACAGAGACAGCCCGCCAAAATGGTGGCAAATAAAGCAACAGTCAGCATTCAGTTGACCAATTTATAACGACCCTACCCCTTTCCCTGGGCAGTGGTATTCCTTCCCTACAAGAATATCAATTCAAATACAGATATATCACACATTGTTCTCTCATGCACAAACAATATATAACAAACTCCGTCCACACGGCCCGACGCTTCGTGCACTCAGGGCACATTCTTGGTGTACCGGAAATACCCAGGGTCCCACCACCGTTTAAGGTGTTAAACCTAACAGTAAACTTTGAGCATTTAGTCTTACTGGAGCGCAGGATTAAGACTCTCATTATGCGCTCCAATGAGACCAATAACTTTGCTCTTCCCGTCGGTCAAACATAACGTAGGTACAGATCAACCAATATCGTAGCTCAAGTCGCCTTGCCATCACCGAATACTAACGTACTCATGGCCAATCCATAGGAACGGGTCAGTCTTACCTTTCCTGTTCGACTCTAAGCCTTTTTAAGAACACATAGCTCATAATAGCCATACTGTCCACCAAGGACTGGCTTCACAATAGCCATACTGTCCACAAAGGACTGGCTTCATAATATCCACAATGTCCACAAAGGACTGGCCACAATTTCCATCAAGGACTGGCTTCACAATAGCCACAACACAAGAATAACGAAGGTATTTTCCTGGAATTCCTCATTCCAGTACTTCCTGCTACTCCACTTCACAGGCACAATCCATCGACTCCACAAACTACACGTTAAACATGGAGTCTTCTCCGGTGCACAAAATGAGACATCACCAATCCAGACCAACCTGTCCAGATGGGTTTCACACAGCATGCCTAGTCTGTACTACACATTTCCGAATCTATCTACAAGACACGATGGGGATTCAACGAATCAACCCAAGGGAAATCCCTCAAGCATCCACCCTTTGGTTGGGAAAATCCATGCATATGCCAAAGAAGTACTTTACATGTCCAAGAAGGAAGATCGTTACCCTTGAGGATCTCTTTGGGGCCATGGAAATCTAGCCGGTTGGAAAGCACCGCAGCAGCCTTGCCTCCATAAATCTAGCCTCGGATCTCGATTCGGAACTCTGAAGCTCCACTTATGGCCGAATCCTTTTCTCCTCCTCCTTCCTTGCTCTCCCTTCTCTCTACTCTTTTAGATTGAGAATAGACAAGCTTTGAATGAGATCTTTCTCTCAAATCCGAAACTTAACACAGCAGCGAGGAGCTTGGGCCATAGGATCCCAGATGAAGGAAATGAATGGCCACAGATCGCCCTGAAATTCCTATTTTTGGGCTGACAAAGCCTGCGATACGCCCGTGTCATAGGCCGTGTACTGTAAGCGGCACACGAACCGAGTCAAACCAAACATGACACGCTCATGTGATATGGCTTCAGACACGCTCATGTCTATCCCGTGTTCACCAAGCCTCACATCTCTAGCCAAATCCAAAGAAGGACATGACCTCTGACATGCTCGTGTAATTGGCCGTGTGGGGCTCCAGAGAAGGACACGGCCTCTGACACGCCCGTATCATTGGACGTATGCCCCACACTGAGCAAGACACGGCTTGGGACACACCCGTATCCCAGGCCGTGTCTCCCAGCCTAAACTCCTTTTTGGAATTTGGGGTATTACAACCCTCCCCTCCTTACAAGAAATTTTGTCCCGAAATTTGCACACAGTAAGGAAACAAAAATCAAGATGTTATAACATCACAAAAGTTTGATACAACTTGACATGCAATGTCCAACAGTTTAAACAAATAGCTCGGTAAATGCAGCTCGTATGGTCTGCTCTCGCTCCCATGTTAGCTCCTCATGGCCACAGTTGTCCCATTAGACCTTGACCATTCCGATTGTCTTGTTCCACGGCTGTTTATCGGCTCTATTCTCGATCTGAATGGGCCTAACCTTCGTCGTTAGCCCATATTCAACTGGTACACGATCGTTCGCAATCACTTGCGCTGGATCTTTGACGGATTTCTAAAGCACTGATATGTAGAACACATCATGCAATCCACCCAATTCTGCCGAAAGATCTAGCCGATAAGCAGTTTCCCCAACTCGCTCCACCACTTCAAAGAGACCAATATATCTCAGACTTAGCTTTTTCAAACGCTGAATATTTGACACGCCTTTGAAGGGCTTGTTCTTCAAATATACTCAATCACCTATCGCAAACTCTACGTTCCAGTGCTTGGCATTGTAGTACTTTCATTATCGATCCTGGGCTATCAGTATCCTCTCCCGAATATAGCATATTATCGAGTTAGCTTCTTCAACTTCTTTACGCTTATATAGTTTGGATTGCCTGCTTTTGCCCAAGCAAACGGTGTACGACATTTACGACCATATAGAGCTTCAAACGGTGCCATACCAATGCTTGTTTGCTAGCTATTATTGTAGGCAAACTCCACCATATAGAGGTTATCTTCCCATCTCTTACAAAAATACAGGGCACACATTCGGAGCATGTCTTCCATTGTCCTGTTGGTCCTCTCAATCTGGCCATCCGTTTGGGGATGAAAGGCCGTACTGAACGTTAACTTCGTTCCCAACAATTGATGGATTAGCCTCCAATCATTCGATGTGAATCGTCCATCACGGTCACTTACGATGCTATGGGGAACACCGTGCAATCGTACAATCTGCTCCACATAGAGTTTTGCCAAGATTTTTACTGAAACGTCCCTCTTGTTCGGAAGGAAGTGAGCCACTTTAGTCAACAGGTATATAATCACCCAGATTGAATCATTCTCGAGTTGAGATCTCGGCAACCCGTGCACGAAATACATTGAAATATAATCAAACTTCCATTCCGGAATAGGTAATGACTTCAAGAAACCTCCGTGCTTCTGGCATTCCTCTTTCACCAAGGCACAAGTTTGGCATTTTGCCACATAATGTGCTATGTCTTTATTTAATCCGGGCCACCAGAATAACTTTTTCATATACTTGTACATCTTTGTGCTCCCAGGGTGAATTGAGTATTTTGTAGAGTGAGCTTCATACATCAACTCTTCTCTCAACTTACCCATACTTGGGACGCACAACCGGCCATCTTTCCGTAATAGACCGTCATCCCAGGAGAATTGGTCATCTGACCCATCCTTTGCATAACGTTGGAGACTTTCATCAAGTTCCATTGCTCGCCAAACCCTGTCTGCAAGGTCATATTCTACCTCCGTCCAGTTCAAGCATGCATCGGCTGTAGAATTCTTGTCAACACAAGAAATCTCTAATGCTTCCAACTCCTGGATCAGATGCTCATCATGCATCTGCAACCAATTTGCCCTTGTAAGAGTCCTACGACTCAAGGCATCTGCGACCACGTTTCCCTTCCCGAGAGTATAATGAATATCAAAGGTGTAGTCCCCAAGGAACTCCATCCACCTTCGTTGTCGCATATTGAGATCTTTTTGATCCAACATTTACTTTAGGCTCTTATGATCTGAAAATATATCCACTTTTACACTATATATATAGTTCCGCCACAATTTAAGTGCAAAGATCACCGTCGCCAACTCTAGGTCGTGGACAGGATAATTCCGTTCATGAACTTTCAATTGGCGTGAGCCATAAGCAATCACCTTTCCAAACTGCAAAAGAACGCAGCCTAAGCCTCTCCCTGACGCATCACTATAGATCTCATAGCCGTCTGTACCACATGACCATGCTATCACAAGCGCCGTGGTCAAACGACTCTTCAGCTCTTCAAAATCTCGCAAGCACTCCGGCGTCCAAACGAACTTCTGATCCTTCCTCATTAATGTGGTAAAAAGCAAAGCGATCCGTGAGAAGTTTTCTACAAAACGCCTGTAGTAACCTGCCAATCCAAGGAAACTTCTGACTTCAGCCACCGAGGACAACACCGGTCACTCCTGTATGGCTCTTAGCTTTAACGATCCACTGTTATGCCATCTCCACTTACCACATGGCCAAGAAAAGCCATAGACGAGAGCCAGAACTCACACTTTGAGAACTTGGCAAAGAGCTTATTTCTCCTCAGGGTATGCATCACCAACCGTAAATGGTTTGCATGATCATCTTCTGATTGATAGTATACCAAGATATCATCAATGAATACAATCAAAAACAGATCCAAGTACTCTTGGAACGTTCGATGCATTAGATCCATGAATACCGAAGGCGCATTACATATCCCAAACAACATTACAGTGAACTCATAATGACCGTAGCGTGTTCCAAATGCTGTCTTGGGAATGTCACCTTCCCGAATCCTCAATTGGTAATATCCAGATTTTAAATTTAATTTAGAATAGACGGTTGATCCCACTAGCTGATCGAACAAGTCATCTATCCGTGGAATCGGATACTTGTTTTTCTCTGTCAGCTTATTCAATTCACGATAATCAATACATAACCGCAAACTACCGTCCTTCTTTTTCAAAAACAGAACATGCGTGCTCTAAGGTGACATACTTGGGCATATGTATCCATGTTCCAATAATTCTTGTAATTGAACTTTCAATTCAGCCATTTCCTTTGGTGCTACGCGATATGGTGAGTGGGCCACATGTTTCGTACCTGGCACCAACTCAATTGTTAAGTTGATCTCCCGCTGGGGTGGTAACCCACGAAGATCCTTAGTAAATACATCAACAAACTCCGACACAATCAGAACATCATTCACACTGGCCTTTGGCTCAACAGCCTGAATAAGCATGAATAATAACTCTGTGCCCTTCCACACAGCATTGATGACTTAGAGTACAAACATCAAGGTCCCACTCACTCCTCGCATACCAGCGTACTTAGTCTCAAGCTCAGTATTCTGGCCTAGTGTGATCTCCTTTGAATTGCAATCAATAAAGGCACATTGCTCCGAGAGCCAGTTTATACCAAAGATCACATCAAATTCCGATATTGGTAGCACAGATGCACTCAAACCAAAATCCCGACTTCCTATTTGAAATTCCACATCGCAAGCCCTATCCGCAAGCATCACACAACCATTTGGTAATAACACCTTTATACTATTTGTCGTCACATGACTAGGTACTCCAATTCGAGCTACAAAATCCTTTGACAGAAATGAATGCAAAGAACCGGTATCAAACAGTACTCTTGCCAGATTGATCCGAATCAGGACAAAGCCTGTGGCAAACACATCATACACAAGCTACATACAAGGTATGCAATAAGAAAATCAATCAATAACTTAAATCGTACCTGTGACGACATCACTTTGCTTTATGGCTTCCTGCTGGCCAAGATTATAAACTCTAGGCTGCGCCTGGGATGCAGAGGACTCCACCACTACTTTTCCCTTATTAGCATAAGACGCTCCCGTATTCTTTTCCACCTTTTGCGAACTAGCCCAACAGTCACGAGCTATTTGTCCCACTTTCCCACATGTAAAGCAGGTACGAGGCCCTTGCCTCAAAGTTGCCCTTGACACCACTGTTGAAGGAGCTTGCCCAGAAGTCTTGGACCTATTGCCCCATTTCTTTTGGTAGTACAATTATCCAGGACGGGGTGCTTTGAACTCTGGATTTGTCGCAGCCAAGTCCTTTTTGCATGTTTGCATGTTTTTATTGTGATCCCAATAGATAAGCATGTTGCTTGTTGTTTTTTAACATTATTTGTGTATTTTTTTTTGTTTCCTAACCCCCACAGGAAGCTGATGGCGGTTATTTCTTGCTTGGCCAAGTCAGAACCAGGGGCAGATTTTCTAGCATAATGGTCAAATTAAATAGATTTCGGAATGACCCATTCCGAGGCATCGGAATTTAGCTACGATGTGATATTCATTGAAATCCATGTTGGTGCGGATTTTGAGTCGTTGGGACGATTAAACAATGATAAATTATTATTATAATACTTATATCTATAAGTATAAATAGCCTTGCGATAAGACGGAAACCCTATTAATCGTCTTTTTCTTGAAACTGTCGGCTTGTTTGCGTAAGAGAGAAAGAGACGGTCTTTGGAGATCCTTCAACCATCAATTGTAGGAGCTCTGGTGTACGAAATCATCGTCGGAGAGTAGATCCGGATAGCTCTCACCTAGATCAATGTTTAAACGGTAAGATTTTCCCGTTTCGTGGATTTTTAGAGGTTTAGGTTGCGGTTTTAACCCTCTTTCATTCTGAAAAGTTTCAGGAAGTGTTGCTTAGGCATTCTTGCGGCCAGATCCTTGAGGAGGGGCATTTACGTGGCCGGATTCGGCGATTTGAGGAAAGTGGTGAACTCTTCCCCTTGCCAAGCTTTTCTTTTCCTTGTATATTTCTGTGATGTTCTTCCCTTCGTAGATTTTGGGAGTAGGGTAAGATCCAACCATTTCCAATCAGCTTTATGGTATAGTTTTCTGCCAAGTTCAATAAAATCGATCCTGTAGGAGATTGCATAGTAATTATTAAATTTCGGAATAATCTAGATAAGATAGTTGGTCGATTATTGGTCTGATAGTCAAATAAATATGTCGATTATATGGCTATTAATTGGTTCAATCCCGCCGATTTTTATGTCATTTAAACCTGGTTTAATTCATTGTATATGAGGGATTAGATGTCGTCAATTATGCTTGGTAAGATTAATCTGTCGAATTAGTTGCTGTAAAATCTTATCTTCATCGATTATGAGTGGTTGGAGTCATCAACTATAGGCTGAGAATTGTCCAAGTGTATTTCGGCAATTATCTTTAGGAGTAAGGTTAAATTAGTCAAATTGGAGTACTATACCTAAGCTAATTCGTCGAATTGAGTCTTATACTGTGTGTAAATTCGTCTAACGCTGTTCATCAAATGCTAGTCGTTAAACACTATTTTTCGAACGCTATTTGTCAAACGCTAGTCGTCGAATGCTATTCGTCGAACGCTATTTCATCGAACTATGAAGGTCTAATTCGTCAAATAGAGTCTTATACTATAGGTTAATTTGTCGAACGCTATTCGTCGAATGCTAGTCGTCAAATGCTCTTCGTCAAACGCTATTCGTCAAACTCTACTCGTCGAACGCTATTCGTCGAACGCTAGTCGTCGAATGATATTCGTTGAACGCTATTTCGTCGAACTTTGAAGGTCTAATTCGTCGAACTGATAAGGTTCAATTCGTCGAACTGAGAGCGCTAATTCTTTGAATGCTAATTCATCGAACGCTAATTTGTAGAACTGAGAAGGTTTAATTCGTCGAACTGAGAACGCAAATTAGTCGAACTGAGCCTTAGACTTAAGCTATTTTTGTCGAGCAGGTTTAGGCGTTGAGTGTGGTCCGATCTTGAAGTTTAGTTTTTAGACTAAGTGTAAAAGCGTTGATTGAGCTGACTTCACTCAACGCACCGTTGAGTGTGTTGAAGACACTCAATGCCATCGCTTAATTTGCCTTCTAAGTAAGAAAGCGATGAGTGAGTGGTATTTACTCAATGCGGCGTTGAGTGAAGCCTCGCCATATAGGAAACTTATAGTCTAAATCAAAAAGCGTCGATAGCGTTGAGTGAATTCAACACGGCGTTGAGTGGACTCAATGCGACATTGAGTGGTTTGGTTTTTCGCTGAGTTTAGCTGGATGGCGTCGAGTGCGTTGATTGTTCAAGACACGGCGTCGAGTGTACTCGATGCTTTTCCGTGAACTTAGTATTATTTTGCCGACTCTTGTCCGATTCTTTGGGTATGAGCCTCAGGGTGAATTTAGGGTTTTCTTCCTCATTTTAGCAGAATAAACCTGTGTTGGTTGAAGTTTTGCCGGTTCATGGATGTTATGGCCTTTGGTGCCCAGTTTTGTGTATCTTTACCCTATATTGGTTAGTGGTTGTTGGTGTGTTGTGCAGGTCCTTCCACTGTGGGTTTGTGACTACTGGTGTGTTGGGTACGTCCTTTCTACGACAGGTACCGGTTTTCCCTTGTTTTGGGTGTGTCGAGGCATGAGACCACCTTTTCTTAGGCCCAGTTAAGCTACGATGTGTGAGAGAGAGAGAGAAAGAAATTACAAGTGCATGCAAATGAAATCCTATTCTAGCCCTACAATTAGCACTAAGAAACACTAAAGATTACAAAGAAAGCATAAACAAGTAAAGATTAAACTAGGGTTAAAAGAAAATTACAAAGAGAGAGAGAGAGAGAAAGAGAGAGAGAGAGAGAAAGCATGAAAAAGATCAAGAACCAAAGGGGCAGCACCTCCCCCACTCAACCAAAGCTTGCTGAAATGGAAGGGGGGTCTCAATTTATAGAAAAAAATCTCGGGTTGGTCACGCCCTCCGACACGCCCTAGGGGGGCATATCAGGGGGCGTGACAGTACTATGTTGACCTCGGGCTTTGGACTCTGGCGGGAAGGATCATTGTCTTTGTACGTCGGTGGTCACGCCCTAGGTCATGCCCGTGTAGGGGGGGCGTGACACTCACGTCGCGTCGAAATCATTGGTCGGAAATCCGTTAGTCGTCGGAAAAGTTGATGTCACGCCCCAGGTCACGCCCATGACGGGGGGCATGACAGTACTGTTGCGTGCAATGGCGAAACATGCATTCAATGCGGCGACAGGCTTTGCGGCAAAGGGCGACACCCCCTCGGTCACGCCTGGTGACACGCCCAGGGAGGGCATGTCAGGGGGGCGTGACAGCGGTTTTGTTTGTTTTCCTCTCCTTCCAACAAAAGTCCTCGGGATCGGGTGACACAACGCCCTAGGTCACGCCCAGGGAGGTCGTGACAGGGGGGCGTGTCAGGTCATTTTTTGACCAATTTTCTGAAAACCAGCAAAAGGTCAAGAAAATGTTAGTGGCAATAATATTTACATAAAAATGATAAAAAATAAACTAATAATAAACATGATTTGTAATATATAAAATAGAAAATACGATAATAGTTTAGGCTACAAAACGTATTATCAGCACCCGCGCCGGATTCAACCGTGCACGCATGTGGTACGCACCCGCGTGTTGTGCGTGCAATAAGAAGCATCCCATATGAAGATAGGGTGTTTTAAATATATTTAAATGAACCACATCTCAGCCTTTGATTATATCACCTTAAATCATCCTATCACGCACACCTCACCCTTCAACCTCAACTAGCTGCATTGCTATAATTTGATGTTCAAACGATAGGAAAATCTGAAAAAATAATAAACAACATTTCAAATGCGAGAGTGTCTACCTGTAGGCTGCAAGAAGGGATTACCACCTGATAATAGTCTAAATGCAAAAAAAATTGAGGATCATATTCACAATCAAAGGCAGACACAAGCCTAGACACACCCGGGCATATTCCCGTGTGTATTTTGGTGAATTTTTCTACAGCCCCACAGTAAATTTGTTGTTGGGTTATTTTCCCCCACATTTCCATTCCATTGTTGATGCAGGCCCATGGTTTCGACGGAATAAACTACGCGTTCTTAGATTCGACAATTAGTAAATCAAACTAAGTTACGCGCAAACATTCACAAGACCAATACAAGAATATCCGGACTAAATAAGTGATTTTAAAACTAAGTCCAAAATAATCCCCAAAAATTAATTAATACGAGGGCTGCTTACCTGTTCCAATTTTCATGAGAATATTCGGATGATTTAGGCTTGAAAATTTAGATTTTAATTAAGCACAATATTCAATATAAATCAGGACCAAATACTAGCCTTCTGTTTCCACCAAAACTCACAATGGTTTAGAAAGAATCACACGAGAGATGGTATAGGAAATCGTTACCCAAAATCCCATGAAAATTCCGTCCACGAGATGGGTGGAGGATGCGCACACGACGGTGGTTGATTCTATTCCTACGCAACTCCACGGTTCCGCGCCAGATGATGAAAACGCAAGCCGTCTTCCTTCGCAAAACCCTAGAAGAGGGAGTTTCTTGAAAAGTCCAGTAATTATATAGGGAGAGAGAGAAAAGGTGATGAGAAAATAATTTTCTCAATATGATGGGGGTGGCGGCTAGGGGAGAGATGTGGTGGCCGGCAGTTTTGTGGAAGGAGGCTGCTCGGGTTTTGGGAAAAAGGAGGAGGGTGGCCGGAAACGATCTTGGAGAAGGAGGAGGGAGGAGGAAAGGAGGCCGAGATAGAGAGGTGAAGGAGATGTGGCCGGCGGCCAAGAGAGGGGAGAAGAAAGAGGAGGCCGAAAATTGCCAAGAGGGGGGAAAAATTCACTTTGAATTTCTTAGGTTTTCTTTTTCATTCTTCACTATCCAAATCAACAACAAGCATGGCTTTATATAGCCTTACACCACTCAATCTCCACCATACATGAAATAGGAAAACAATATAGGCCTTATTTAGGCTACACCACTCAATCTCCACCATTCATAAAATAGGAAAACAATCTAATATATAATGCATACAATATGAATAAAATAAAACATGCATGAAATAAAAGATACTCTTGATGGTTATAAGTACCCATCATATTTGAAATGAAATAATAAAATAGGACATAATAATAAATGATGAAATAAAAATATATAATTATAATTATTTAATTTATAATTATATATTTTATTTAAAATGGCAGCGACAGACGTCGTGCAAAATATGTAGCGGCGTTGGCGAAGAACGTCGCGGTGTTGGCGAAGAAACGTCATGGTAGACTCTCATCTTCAAGCTTGCGGCAACGACCGTCCCAATCCACGAACTTTCTATGTCGGGGATCAACGGCCGCATCAGCAACGTCGCCATCAATCCTCCCCCACTCAAAATTACTCATCTCCGATGACTGGCCCGTGAGGGGGGAACAAGCAAAAGCAGCAGCAACATTGGGCAAATCTGGCCCCACAATCCATGTCGTAGTAGCATGAACATCCATCAGTATGGCGAACCTGTCAGGCATAGAAACAACAAGACTTTCGAGGAAACTCAAAAGGGTGTCAAGCAAAAGAAATAAAACTTGAATCTTACCATCCGGTTCAAGAACCAAGGAGTCAACGTGGAAATTAGACACGACAGTACTAACACTCCCCAACCCAAAAGAATATTTAGTGGTAGGAAGAAACGACGGAGAAATGCACTCAGGTGGAACAGACATGTACAGTAAAAAGTCCGGAAACTTGAAATAAAGTGAAACACTCTGTGCTATATAAAAATCTAGAATAAAATCATAAAATCTGACGTTCTTCATAATTTTGGATGGGTCGACGTTCCTACATATTAATTTATTAACGGAGACCGAAGGTATCCGCTCGGGGACTGACCAGACTAAACCCAAATCACTAGCTCTAGCGTCGGACAGTCTCAAAAAGGAGTGGAAGTGTGTACGACATAACTTAAGGTGATATACTAACGTCCAAAACACATGAGGAGAGAATCCATGTGCTACATGACTAGACCCAAATACGGAGGATAAGGGGGTTAAGTCAGGTGGCACGAGAGCTTTCAAATCAGGGAAGAATTTCATGGGCTCCAAAACAGTAGTCTTAATTTTAATTTTAATATTTTCGCGCTTGGCACGAAGACATGCCAAGGTGAACCGCTCATCACATACAATAGAATTGGACGCTCTGGAATGTGAAAAGATGTGCGAGCGAGACAACTCAAGATACCCAACTATAATCACAAACGTGGGTAAATAAGGGTCATCAAAAGGCGATGGGTAAATGCGTGCGACCGGGTGTGGTATATAAGTATATCTATGGGACACCACATCCAGAGGCACAATTGCCGACGAATCAGAATCAGTTATAGTAGGGTACGGAACCGTAGACGGACACATAGAAAAATGAGCAGGCAAAAGTGACGTGTAGTCATTCCTATGAGGTGCGGTGAAAAGTCTAAATACTAGTGCGCTTAACATAGTAATATCTACACGTTGCGTCAACGTCAAAGTAGGAGATAAAATGGGCGTGACACCATAACTCAAACTTGGTATTCTGGTTCCTCGTCCTAAAAGGTCAACATCTGTGGGTAAATAAGTAGGGGGAAGGGTCGGTAAAATCAAGCCCGGGATAAAATTAAAATCAGTAGAAATTTCACCCAACGGTGACGACATCAAAGTACTCTCATCCGGGTGTACAACAATAGAATCGTCCAAAATTACCCTTCCCTCACATGGTAACTCATCCACAATAATAATGGGGACATCCACACAGTTAGACTCCTCAGGTAACTCAGATATAATCTCAGCATGTGTAATCGTAGGCTCTAATACGATGGGGATCATAGCCTGGAGAGGGCTCTCAATACTAGGGTGAACAGTCACAGCGCTAGTAGGGCAAATAATAGGCTTCATAATACTCTCACAGATTGGTACGTAATCATCACATACATCATCTTCTAAATCACTTGGGATTGCCTCAGACTCAGACACCTCTGAATCGTCAGGCACTAGCGAACATGTCAGAATACTATCATCTATGGGGTCATCCTCAAAATCCAGAGATAGTATATCAACATCAGCATCCTCAGAGGTAACAGTCACTATCTCATTGGGCTTATTCATCGAGGCTAATAAAGGCATAACCCTAGTAGTAACATTTTTGATTCAAAAATATTGGGTTTAGGCTGCGTACTTTCCCTAGGAGTGGAATTAGGCACACTAGGTGTAGTCCTATCATTGTGGGGAAATGATCTAACCTGAGGCATAGGGTAACTCCTATGAATAGTTACGGGTCTAGTTCCACAATGATACTCACTCACAGGCTTGGTGTTTGTAGTGCGGAGATAGGCGGGATCAAATTGATCCGAGAGTAGGCTACGCATTGCCGGCCAAACATGTTTATAACTACCAACACGACGCTCTTTGTTTGGCCAAAACACGCGGGCTCGACCTACTAATCGATCTCGGGCTATGTTAATATTTTGGTGGTCGTCCCATACATGACACCTAAAATAATTTTCTAATCCTTTAAGCCAGTCTCTAAAATTTTGGGGATACCCTAAACCGTCATAAGTAGGTGCCTCAATTCTAGTGGGAGGATAAACGTGGGGATGGTTGGTATTCCTATGGTATGAAGGCAAGTCTGGGTTTTGTTTAGCCATGGGATTAACATACCAATAATCTAAACGGGAAGCATACACGTCATAGGCCATAATAACGAGAACCGGAGAGAAAAACTCACCCGGAACTGGCGCACATGCAATTAATAATAAATCAGACCCTATATAAAATCCAACAGATGGATTTATTCCCGCTTAATAACTAAGGCAATAAAATATTTTTTTGGATTTTCTTACTGAAAATAAATAAGAGATTATTAAAAAAAAAATTTGATTTTTTTTATTGCTAAAAATAAAATTTAGCCGGCTATTGGCAGACCACAAAATTATTATTATATTTTTTTTTGTTTTAATTTGGAGAAAAATTTGAAATTTGGAATTTTGAAATTTGAAATTTGAAATTTGAAATTTGAAATTTGAATTTTAAATTTTGAAATTTGAAATTGAAATTTGAAATTTGAAATTTGAAATTTGAAATTTTAATTTTGAATTTTCAAATTCGAAATTTGAAATTTGAAATTTGAATTTTTAAATTTGAATTTTGAAATTTGAAATTGGAAATTGGAAATTGGAAATTTGAATTTTGAATTTTAAAATTTGAAATTTGAAATTGAAATTCGAAATTTGAAATTTGAAATTTGAAATTTTAATTTTGAATTTTGAAATTCGAAATTTGAAATTTTAAATTTTAAATTTTAAATTTGAATTTTGAAATTCGAAATTTGAAATTCGAAATTTTAAATTTTAAATTTGAATTTTAAAATTTGAAATTTGAAATTGAAATTCGAAATTTGAAATTTGAAATTTGAAATTTTAATTTTGAATTTTGAAATTCGAATTTTGAAATTTGAATTTTGAAATTTGAAATTTGAAATTTCGAATTTTGAATTTTGAATTTTGAATTTTGAAATTCGAAATTTGAAATTCGAAACTGTCTCCTTACTGAATCTAAGGTTTACGGGTCGGAAAGAATTGAAGGAAGTCTGGGACAACTTTCAAGAAGTCTAATTTCAGTCTCAATTTCGAAATTCCACAGTACTTATTTGAAACTGCTGTTTTGAAATGATTTTGGAATTTTAAATTTGAAATTTGAATTTTTAAATTTTGAGAGGGGGAGGAGTGCCAATTAGGAAATTGACGAGAACCTCTCTCTGATACCAAATTGATGCAGGCCCATGGTTTCGACGGATTAAACTACGCGTTCTTAGATTCGACAATTAGCAAATCAAATTAAGTTACGCGCAAACATTCACAAGACCAATACAAGAATATCCGGACTAAATAAGTGATTTTAAAACTAAGTCCAAAATAATCCCCAAAAATTAATTAATACGAGGGTTACTTACCCGTTCCAATTTTCATGAGAATATTCAAATGATTTAGGCTTGAAAATTTAGATTTTTATTAAGCACAATATTCAATATAAATCAGGACCAAATACTAGCCTTCTGTTTCCACCAAAACTCATAATGGTTTAGAAAGAATCACACGAGAGATGGTATAGGAAATCGTTACCCAAAATCCCACGAGAATTCCGTCCACGAGATGGGTGGAGGATGCGCACACGACGGTGGTTGATTCTATTCCCACGCAACTCCACGGTTCCGCGTCAAATGATGAAAACGCAAGCCGTCTTCCTTTGCAAAACCCTAGAAGAGGGAGTTCCTTGAAAAGTACAGTAATTATATAGGGAGAGAGAGAAAAGGTGATGAGAAAATAATTTTCTCAATATGATGGGGGTGGCGGCTAGGGGAGAGATGTGGTGGCCGGCAGTTTTGTGGAAGGAGGCTGCTCGGGTTTTGGGAAAAAGGAGGAGGGTGGCCGGAAACGATCTTGGAGAAGGAGGAGGGAGGAGGAAAGGATGCCGAGATAGAGAGGTGAAGGGGATGTGGCCGGCGGCCAAGAGAGGGGAGAAGAAAGAGGAGGCCGAAAATTGCCAAGAGGGGGGGAAAATTCACTTTGAATTTCTTAGGTTTTCTTTTTCATTCTTCACTATCCAAATCAACAACAAGCATGGCTTTATATAGCCTTACACCACTCAATCTCCACCATACATGAAATAGGAAAACAATATAGGCCTTATTTAGGCTACACCACTCAATCTCCACCATTCATAAAATAGGAAAACAATCTAATATATAATGCATACAATATGAATAAAATAAAACATGCATGAAATAAAAGATACTCTTGATGGTTATAAGCACCCATCATATTTGAAATGAAATAATAAAATAGGACATAATAATAAATGATGAAATAAAAATATATAATTATAATTATTTAATTTATAATTATATATTTTATTTAAAATAGCAGCGGCAGACGTCGTGCAAAATATGTAGCGGCGTTGTCGAAGAACGTCGCGGCGTTGGCAAAGAAACGTCGTGGTAGACTCTCATCTCCAAGCTTGCGGCAACGACCGTCCCAATCCACGAACTTTCTATGTCGGGGACAACGGCCGCATCAGCAACGTCGCCATCAATTGTGAGCGGCGAAATCCTGAGCGGTTAAATGCGGAATGACATCGCGATGGAGGAGTCTTGGAGAGAGGTTAGAGGCACCAGCGGGACTCAGAGAGTGTTGACTATAAGACCCCCCCTCCCAAAACACACAATATGGCCGAGGGGAACCTTATGGCCAGAATAGCCGCCTTATGGTAGCATCGGCACCCGGGCTAATCTGTACCACAAGTCTCCTATTCTGCCGACTAATTTTTGATATCACAATGCCAACCCAACAAAAAAGAAGAACACAGAAGTTATAATCCACAAAAGTAAATGTCCAAAATAATACAACAAACAGTTAGATACCCAAGCTCCTGTATATATATGTCTGAGTACAGATTTTTCTGGAAGGCTACAACAAAATGCTCCAAAGCTCACAACTATCACTAAGGGGAGTGAAGTTATTGTAGTGTCAGGCACTATCCCCCTATCCTAGCTTCCCTCCTATACGGGGTGTTACTGCTGCTCCGTCGGCTGGTTATCCTCCTAAAAAATGTGGGTGTACAAACTGTTAGTCATAAAGTCTAAGTGGCTTCACATCCTCTCACCCCAGTGACTCTTAGGCACTGGGCGAAAGAAAGAAGGTGGGGACACAATATAATCAGCAGTACAAACAGTAGGTGACTAGAAGTATTAATAAATAGGAAGTTGTCTTGCAACAACAAGTTCAATAAATAAGCATGCAACATCAAAGTGTGTCCTCTGGAATCTAAAGTACAACTATGCTAGCATTAAAAAATAACAAAAATGTAAGAACTAAATTGAACTAAACTTATAAAGATGCTCATACAAACTTATAAATTAAGGGTCGGGCGCAGAAAACGTAACTCATCATATAAATGAGCACATACTAATTTATATGATGAGGATCTTACGTAGTGCAATGCAATGCAAAGTAATGAATGTATGATGACGCACCCATGCTTTCATATGCACTGTTATTGCTATGTTGACATAGACCCTAGTTCACATTTTTTGAGAGGTAGCGACCCTCTCAGGCATCACCCGTCATGGCCGAACGGTGAGAGTGGAGCGGGCATCTCCACTAGTAGGACGATATACACACTACCAGGCCTCAACACACCTTTGGCGAACAAATAAGTAGAAACAGAAAATTGGAATTACAGAAATTATTTTATCAAAAAGATTAGTATTATAAAGGTATGACATCCCTTTTATAGAATGGGGGAGATGGGAGAGATTACAAATAAGCAAGGTGAGACTAAATTATTACAATTTTAATACAAACAAGCCAAAAAGGAAGCGTGTAACACCCCAAATCTCAAAATTGAGTGCAGGCTGAGCTACACGGCCTGGGACACGGGCATGTCCCAAGCTGTGTCCTGCTCTGTGTTATCGAGTTGATACACAGCCTATCGAGTGCTCGACGAAATACACTCTACGAGTCTTGAGAGGGTACACGGCCTGCGACATGGGTGTGTTCTAGGCCGTGTCCTTCTATGGGTCGATGAAATGCACTAAATGATCTTCGAGATGCAAGTCGAGTTTGAAAGTGAGGGCTAGATCTAATATACCTTAGAGGGGGTTGAATAGAGTATATCTGGTGATTAAAACTTTTTTCTAAACAAGATACCTTATTCTAAGACTTGGGCGATATATCACAGCACAACAAATTAGACTAATAAAAATAACAGTATCCTTACTAACACAGCCAAAACAATAACAAAAGAAAAAAGGAAACCAAACAACACAAGAACTTTATAGTGGTTCTCCAACCTGGGTACATTCACTCTTCTACCACCCTGGTAGAAATCCACTTAGGTTTTTTTTCAGGTGACTGCCACTAATGAGCTTTTGGTAAGGTGCTCAAAAACCAAACCTCAAGTCTTTTTGTTAGGAGACTTTCAACCAGGAGTCACTTTTGAAGGGAGTAGAGAACCCTTTTTATAGAGGGGGTGATAGAGTGGTGGTGTCTTCTCTTTCTCAAACAATTGAGAAGACTTGTGGATTTGATGGTGACAAAAGCTCCCCCTGAGATACTGAGTTTGTTCAGGATAAAATGGAGCTTTGCTTTAGGGTGATAGGCCTTTAAGCTTTCAACTTCAACATGAAGAACTTCAGGAACTTCTTGACAGATGCAGTAGTAGTTGTCCTATTGAAGATTCCTGAGAAAATGACAGAAGAAGACACTTTATTTTGATGATTGTTCTTCTTCTTTAGAAATTTATTCTTCTTCTGGTCTAGAAGTAGTTGATTTCTTGAATGATTGATTTTCTGTTTCTCGAGTATTCTGTATTTTTATTACTCTTCAGTCTTGTGTGTTGTATGTTCTACAGGAAGAAGGGAAATCGATATTTTTATATTTTCCATGTGTAAGTCCATTTGAATTTTGAAATTCTTCCTGTAATTAATGCGGGCGGCCTTGGAAATATTTGGCATTGATTTGTTTCCCCAACTGTCCCTTAGAAAAACGGTAGGCAATAATCCTGATTAAGACCATAATTAATGCTCTTGTCTAACGGTAATATTCAGAGAAAATTAGAGCATTAATTACTCAGGAATCATTGCAATAAAATAGGAACAGGAGAGGGAAACAGCCAAGTTTGGATTCGTCGACCTGAGTCCACAGTTCGTCGAGCTGAGAATTGTTGTTCGTCTAGTTGAGTTCAATGATTGTCGACCTCTGAATGGCTGACTGATGATTAATGACTTTCTTATTCTGTGCACAAAGTTCGTCGAGCTGAGATCCAAGATTGTCGAGCAAAGTTTTCATTCAGGACTTAAATATTTAAGATTTCTTTTGGTGTTGAGTGTCGAGACATTATCCGGCATTGAGTGTCGAGACATTATCTAGCGTTGAGTGTCGAGACATTATCTGGCGTTGAGTGTCGAGAAATTATCTTGAGTTCGTTTAACTGATAATAGGGAACAGAGAACAGAGTTCGTCGAGCTGATTTCTGAGTTTGTCGAGCTGAGCAAGACTTTCGTCGACCTGAGATCGACGAACGTAGAACTCTTTTTCTAAGTCTTGAATTTTCTCTAAGTCTTGAGTCTCTGGCAGTGTTGGAGGCTGGTCCTTTGTATTGTTGACTATAAGGACTTGACCTAGACTCTAGGACACAACCATGACCCTTGCTATACATGTTGGGTCATATCCTGACTTAATGAACCTAGCCCAAATCTAACTAGGGATCCAACAATCTCCCCCTATTTTGGTGAGGTCACTATTTATAGACTCAAAGATTAAAGGAAATGTACAAAGTAAGAAAATATATATCTGGCAGAGAATGAAATAATATATATGCAGCAAATATATTTACATAGTTAGCTTTGTATCATAGAACACTATTTTTTAAAAAGTATACCATACACATAGGAGTTCAGGCCTTATTTTGTCTGTTTCTCTGTTCCTTTGCTCTTATATCCAGGCTGAGTAAAAATTATTTCCCTGACAGGATTAGCAGCTTCTTTCTTTGACAATTACATATCTGCTGCTCCAATCACTGTCAGGGTGGAGGTTATGGGTAGTACAACCTCTGGGTGTATTGTCATATATTCTGCAGGATTAAACACTTTCTTGCTTACTTGAAGTCTATCCAACTATTTCTCTCTATATAAAGACATAGTAGTAAACTTAGTTGGATCATCTCCTTCTTCTCTAGCCTTCTTAATTTGTTACAAACCAATTAAATCTTGGAGCCTAGCCATCCTGAAGTTGGGATCAACATCCTGACTAACAGATGATTGATCAACTTGAGGGGGTAGCAGGTTAACAAGCCTGAATTGAGTGGACTGTGCTTGGAAATTTGTTGCTGTTTGGCTTTCATCACTCTATGTATATAGAGACTTTAGAGGTGCAGTCTCACTATATTTTCCTATAGGCTTATGACATTCTTAATGCCTTCTTTGTTGATCTTGTTGTTTGGGAGGAGAAAATTCTTGGTTTTTGATAGGCTACCTCCTTTATTTGCTCTGTAACTCTTATATTCCTTTGTTGGCTGCTTCCTTGGGAATGGTGTCTAGATGGCCTTTCCTGCCTTTGATGAGTTTTGGTGAAGGATGTAGGCCTGGAGGGTGCATCTGACCTTTGAGAAGTAGTCCCTGAAGCACCAACGGCAGGAGGAGGAGGACCTCTCTTTACTTTCTATGGGGGAGGAGAATATCTTCTGTTCTTCTTCCTTATCTTTTGCTCATTTTTAGATAGCCACATCCAAGATGGCATCCCTTTGTATGGAGTTATGTTTTGCAGAATATAATAGGGAGTGTCATTTGCTGGATTTGGTTTTGGGGCAGATGGTGGAGGAGCTTTCCTTTTCCTTGAGATTTTCTTCCTCTTTGGGTCCTAGTCAGAACCATCATCATCATCATCAGAAGGCTGAGGATTGTCATACATAGCATCAATCTCTCGTATTGTGTCATCAGAGATTGTTGTCTTTTTATTCTTTGAAGAAGCTGGAGGGGAAACTGGAGAAGCATGTACATTAGTGCTTACAGCAGCTGATTTATTCTCTTCCTCAATGTCAGCCATGATCAAGGCATCTAGATCAGGCATGGGAGAGTCATCCATTACAAAAACTGGAGCTAGGGGGATGATACAATGGGTAAAATAATTGTTGGAGAGGATGGAATGGCAGGGGTTACAAAACTGGCCTTAAGTTGTTTGACAAATTTAGGGCTTATTGGTGAGGTATGTGGAATTATAGCCAATGATGGCTTAGTGTGGTCCTCTGGAGGAAAGCTCAAATGAACTGTATCAAAAAGTCTTAAAAGTTTTATAAGGTCAACTGTGGGATTTATAATGAAATCACCAATAGTTTCAGAGACCTGATCATCTAAATCCATATCTGAATCTATAGACTGTAAGAGATCAAAAAAATCACTATCAAAAGAATCATTATCAACAACTGTGGCTTCTGCTACTTCTCTTGGTTCTGCTTCTGCTGATTTTGTGTCCATCTCCTGTTCAACTGGTTCTTCTGCTGCTGTTGCAACTGCTGCTACTTCTTCATGAAGTATCTCCCCCTGCCTGGTTTTAGTAGGCACTGAAGCCAGGCCCAAACTTAAGAGGGAGCAGTAGTTAGGGCAGATATTTGGGCAGCTAGAGAGGAGATGGAGGCAGCAAGTGGAGAGATAGCTTCCGCTATGAGGGATTGGAGGAGGGGTGTGAGGAGGGTAATGAGTGGGGTGATAAGAGAGGAAACCAAGTGTGGGAAGGTAGAGGTGGGGGCAGTGGTTTGTTAAGTGGATATGGTAGGTGCTGGGGGAGTTAGAGGTGGAGGTGGGATTTGAGTGTCTAGGGGAGAGTCATTTGGAGGAGAGGGAGTGTTCAGTGGAGATGATAATAGTTTGAAGGATTGGAGTGATGAGAGTTTGGTGTGGGGGATATCAGTAAGATGAGATTGAAGAGGAGATTGGGCTGGTGTGGGTACAGATGTATCAGGCTGGGGGGAGGGAGGATTGGATGGTATGTGTATAGGAGAGGAAGGAATAGGAGATGCTAGTGGTGTAGGGGTATGGACTATAATGGTAGTGGAAGGTGGGGTTCGTTGAATTGCTAGTTGGGATGGAACTCGAGGGGCTGGACATGGTGGAGGGGTGGAGTGGATCCCTTCAGTAGGGTGGGGAGAGGCTGGTACAGCTCTTATACTTTCTGAAGTTCTAGTGGAAGAGGAGGGAGCCTTGGCTAGCTTAGTGATGGTCCTTTCCCACTTGCTAAACAAGGCACAAGTGAGTCTCTTGCTAGCATTAATGAATATGGTCGAGGAGACCAGTGATTCAGCAGCCTTTTCCTTAAGGAAGATCCCTAGGACCCTTCCAAAACAAACCTCTTTTTTGTTATTTTTCTTTTTAATAAGATCAAATAATATTTATGCCCAGTTCACTGTCTTTTTATTGACTATAACGCACATGACCAGAAACTGATGCCTGGTTATGTAGTCATGTGCGGTGTGCTTCCCTAGCAACACCTTCCCAACAATATCTGCGAGAAATTTATACTCGACAGACAGATGTTTCTTGAGCAACTTATTGGGGGTTGTCCCAAATACCCCATCATGTTAAGCATCATATCGAACTCCTCTGAATCTATCTCTAGTTCTTCATCAACATTACTCAATCCAAAAAATTTAGTTTAAATATCGGGGGTAAGAGAGACAGTGTTACCCGCCATTGTTCCAGTCATCGTATTCTCCTCTGTGGTCGTTGTATAAACCCACTCCCTGATCTCGGTTCCTTATATTTGATGCGAGTAGAAAGAAGTGTCTTCAGTTGTTGGTCTTCGAGCAATTGTAGAATATTAAGGAAGATTAGATCAGAGTACTTGAAAGATTCGAAGTCCAAATCAAATCCAGTATCAAACTTTATTACTGTAAGAGTTCCTGCTTGAATCGCCATGAGAGCACCTGCAAAGGAAAACAAAGATCAAGTGCAAGAGAACTGAAAGCACGGGACGAAGGTCGAAGAAAACCTAAATATAAGGTTTTACGGAATATGAAATGACAAACTCCGTTCCACTAAAAGAAATAGTTCTTCGATCTGAGGTCGACGAAATAATTTGTAGTTAAACAATTCATCGATCTTAGTCTGAAGGGTTGAAGACATTTTGCCGAGCTCCGTTCGACGAAAGTTTTCTGAAGTAGGTTCGTCGATCTCAGGTCAACGAAACTAACTTTACTAACAGGGAGTTCGTTGATATCAGATCGACGAAATCTGAAGAGTTCTTTGAGTGCAGACAGAAACTTAACTAAGTCTTCTCCATTGATCATTCCAAGCTGATTTACAAAGAATAAGTGATTTCTTTCATCCAAGGGTTTTGTTAATATGTTAGCTTTTTGCAAATCAGTGTAGATATAGACAAGTTTAATTTTATTTTTGTCTACACACTCTCTAATAAAATGATGCCTAATGTCTATATGTTAAGTCCTACTATGATGGACTGGATTTTGTGTAATGGAAATAGCACTTGTGTTATCACATATTAGAGTTGAATTATTTAAGTTGAACCCATAGTCCAGGAGTTGGTTTTGAATCCACAGCATCTTGGAACAGCAACTGCTAGCTATAATATATTCTGCTTCAGCAGTTGATGTGGACACAGATGATTGCTTCTTGCAAAACCAGGACACTAATATCATACCAAGGAACTGGCAAGTTCCTGAGGTACTCTTTCTGTCCACTCTACATCCAGCAAAGTCAGCATCTGTGTATCCAGTTAACTCAAACTCTGACTCAGTAGGATATAAGATACCTAGACTAGGACAACCCTTTATATATCTTAAAATCCTTTTTAGAAAAATAAGATGAGATTCTTTAGGGATCACCTGGAACCTAGCACAAAGGCATGTGTCAAACATAATATCAAGCCTGCTAGTTGTAAGGTATAATAGGGACCCAACAATTCCCCTATATAATTTTTGAACCACAGGTTTCCCATGTGCATCAGAATCTATTACAGCATTTGTAGCCATAGGTGTTTTCTTTACTGAGTCATCAGCCATCCCAAACTTTTTAATAAGCTCTTTAGCATATTTAGCCTGGGAAATGAAGATGCCATCAAGGAGCTGCTTCACTTAGAGACCAAGGAAGTAGGAGAGCTCACCCATGCTACTCACCTCAAATTTTGAATGCATGAGGTCAGAGAACCTCTTGCATAATTTGGGATCAGTAGACCCAAATATAATGTCATCCACATATATTTGTACTAACAAGGTTTTATCCTTATGATGTCTTGTGAACAATGTTTTATCTACAATGCCTCTAACGAACTTATGCTCTATCAAAAAGCTAGCTAAAGTCTCATACCAAGCTCTTGGATCTTGCTTTAGACCATAGAGGGCTTTATGCAACTTAAAAACATGATAAGGATGGGTTGGAGAGATGAAACCTGGAGGTTGTTCAACATAGACTTCTTTCTTTAGTACTCCATTAAGAAAGGCACTCTTCACATCCATCTGATAGACTTTAAATTTCTTGTAGGCAGCATAGGCAAGAAATATTCTTATTGCCTCTAATCTTGTAACTGGTGCAAATGTTTGGTCATAGTCTATTCCCTCTTCTTTCCTAGAACCTTGAGCAATAATCCTAGCCTTGTTCCTCACAATCACACCTTGGGCATCCAGCTTATTTCTGTATACCCATTTGGTTCCAATGACTGGGTAGTCTTGGGGTCTTGGAACCAAATCCCAAACTATGCATCTCTCAAACTGGCTGAGCTCCTCTTGCATAGCCATGATCCAGTGGGGATCTTGCTCAGCATCTTTTATGGTTTGAGGTTAAACTTGAGAGAGGAAACAGGCATGCATCATGTCTTGATTGAGTTGATGCCTTGTCTATACACTTGCTATTATGTCTCCAATCACTTGGTATCTGGGGTGATCCCTTAGTGTGACAAGGTTAGTAGGTGGAGTTGGTTCAGCAATAGCAGTTGGATTGAATTCCTCCTGTGGAATTATGTTTATTGTTGGTTGAAGTTCAGTTACTTCTATACTTTCTTCTTCGCTTTGTTCTTCATTTTGTGGAGAGGGATATGTTGGATCCTCTTTGGAGAGGCTTAGACCATCCAAGTTCTCACACAAGTGATGTACCTGCAGAGGGTTATTGGTAGAAATTTCTTTCTCCTTGCAAGACATGTTAGTTTCATCAAATGTCACATGAATAGACTCTTCAATTTTCAGGGATTATTTATTAAATACCCTATAAGCTTTGCTTACTTGGGAATATCCTAGAAAAATTCCCTCTTTAGCCTTAGCTTCAAACTTTCTATTATATCTCTTGTCATTATTATGTATATAACAAATACAGCCAAATACTTTAAAATATTATGTTTATGGTTTCTTCCCTTTAAGTAATTCATAGGAAGGCCTATTCTTTAGCTTATGTATTAGGCTTCTATTCAGTACATAGTTTGCCGTGCTTACAGCCTCTGCCCAAAAGGATAGGAGCATGTAAGCATCGACAAGCAATATTCCTGCAGCTTAAATCAGTGTCCTATTTTTCCTTTCAACTGCCCCATTCGGTTAAAGAGTTCTAGGAGCTGAGAAACAGTGTCTGATATCTTCCTTCTCACAGAACTCATGCATAAGAAGAGACTCAAACTCTGTACCATGATCACTTCTGATCAATGCAACATGAGTAGAGTACTCAATCTGTATGGTCCTGAGAAAATCTGTAAGAACCTTAAAGGTATCTGACTTAGATCTCAGAAAGAACACACAAGTGAACCTTGAGAATTCATCCATAATGACTAAAGTGTAGGATTTCCCTCCCAGGCTTTGTACAACTATAGCTCCAAAAAGATCTATGTGCAACAAGTATAAGATCCTAGGTGAATCACTTTTATTTACTGATTTAAAACTAGATTTAGTTTGCTTGCCTAGTTGACAAGCCCTGTAGAGGCCTTCCTTCTTATAGGGGCTAGAAGGTAAACCTCTCACAAGGTTGTCTTTAGATAGCCTAGTAATGTTTTTCATATAAACATGCCCTAGTCTTTTATGCCATAAATCATTCTGATTACTTATAATATTAAGTTGACAGATATCTGAATTGGCAGAAAGAAAATCAACTACATATATGTTTCCTTGTCTATTCCCAATTAAAACAGTTTGTTTCTTTTTATTAGAAATAGTACAGCCAGTTGGATTGAAGTGTACCTGATAACCTTCATCACATAATTAACTTATGGAGATGAGGTTATGCTTGAGTCTTCTTACATAGGTTACTTTGTTGAATGTAACTGATCCAATCCTTATTTGTCCATAGCCTTCAGATTGTCCACACTTTGAGTCTCCAAAGATTACCTTTGGTCCTAACTTGGACTTATAGTTGAGTAGGCTTTCTTTATTCCTAGTCATATGCTTGGAGCAACCACTGTCCAGATACTATACTTGATTCTCACCTGGACAACTCTTCATCTACAAATAAAATAGTTAGTTGTTCTTGACCCAGGTAACCTTGGGTCCTTGTTGATTTATATAACTATAATTGAAAATGTAAGAATATTCAGGTTGATCATTGTAACCTTTAGGATGATATCGTTGATCTGAGTTCGATGATAACTGCTGAACATTATTACTTGTATTATTCTTCTAGTTTTTGGGTTTGTTCTGAGTTTCAATTTGTTCTAGAAATTTATTTACCTTATTAACCTGTTCAGTATTTTTCTTTCCTTTGTCATACACAAAGTTTACAGGTTTTGAAAGATGATTCTTCTGGATTAGGGTTGGTTCACTAGATGAAGCTCATAATCCTAGTCTGCGGGAATTAGTTCTTGCATTAAGTGTGCTGGTTATATCTAGCACTTTTAAGCTCCTGCCATTTAATGATTCTTATAGCATTTTGGCTTTGCTAAGTTCAGATTTTAGAAAAGCAATTTGTTCATTTGTAGATTTTAATTCAATAGTTAGGTTTTCATTTTCTGAAGTGAGTTTATCTAGAGCATTTAATTTTTCCTTGAGAAGTTTGATTTCCTTCTCAGAGCTTATCAAATCTAAGCATAAATTTTTAAATTTAAATTTGAATTCATCTGATTAAAAGTCATAAGAGGCTAATACCTGATCTTCACCTGATAAGCTTTCTTCATTGTCAGATTCATCTGTATCTGATCTGCTACTGCTTGCATCAATTGCCATAAGGCAAACTTCCTTTGCCTTTGCCTCCTCTTCTTCTTCACTGGAACTTTAAGATGAAGATTCATCTTAAGTTTCACTCCAGCTTTCATCCACAAACCCTATGTCCTTCTTTTTATGCTTGCTGGAGGAGGGCTTGCTGTAATGCTTGCTCCTGGAGTCCTTCTCTCTTCTCTTCTCCTTCTTTTGGTTCTCTGGACATTCTGAGATAAAATTTTCAGGTTTCCTGCAGCCAAAACATACTACCTCTTTAGTAAGTGTCTTATCATACTTGGGCTTATCATCCTTTCTGGATGACTTCCTCCAGAAGTCGTTCCTAGCCATCTTGTAGAATCTTTTGGCTAACAGGCTCATCAGATCTGCATTTATAGATGGATCCTCAGTCTCCTCAGCAGCCTTGAATGCAAGGCTGTGCTCCTTCCTTGCTGGTGGAGGTGTTCTTTGCTCAGCTACTTCCCTGGTCTTGATCAGCTATTCATAGGACTTTAAATTTCCTAAAAGAGTTCAGTGGAAATCTCATTTAGGCTTCTGGCTTCCTTGATGGGCCAGATCTATGAATCCCATGAGCTTGGGAAGCACATAAGAATCTTTTCATTCACCTCAGTGAGGGTGATGTCCATGTCCAAGGTTTTGAGCTCATTGATGATTGATCTTAACCTGTTGTACATATCAGCCACTGATTCTGCTTCCTCCTTCTTGAAGTTCTCATATTGGGATATGAGATTTGATCTTCTGTCTTTTCTTTCATCAACAGATCAAGCCACCATTTGATTCAGGGAATCCCAAATGGCCTTGGCTGATGTGCACTCAGCAACCTTATGGAAAATGTCATCTTACATTGTTTGGGCCAATATATTCATTGCCTTGGCATCAGTAATCTTGGCCTTCTTTTGAGCCATAGTCCACTCAGGTGGTGGAACAACATTGTTGCTGGTTGATGCTGTTGAACCTAAAGCTTGGAGGGGACCTATCAAAATAGAATTGTAGATATCTTCATCAATGGAATTCATATAAAACTTTATTCTTGCCTTCCAGATGGCAAACTTGTTCAGATTGCACACTGGAGGTCTGGTGCTTACATAATCCTTGTTCTGGGCCATACTGTTTATGTGAATCTAACACAAATAGGGAAAGATCAAACTTAGGATCTTTGGTTCAAGGGTTAGCTTGTACAACCAAAATAACTCCCCTCTGATACCAATTGAAAGTGAGGGTTAGATCTAATATACTCTAGAGGGGGTGAATAGAGTATATCTGGTGATTAAAACTTTTTGCTGAACAAGATACCTTTTTCTAAGACTTGGGTGATATATCACAATATATCAGATTAGACTAATAAAAATAACAGTATCCTAACTAACACAGCCATGGCAAGAACAAAATAAAAAGGCCAACCAGACAACACAAGAACTTTATAGTGGTTCCCCAACCTTGGTACATCCACTCTTCTACCACCTTGGTAGAAATCCACTCAGGTTTTTGTTCAGGTGGCTGCCACCAATGAGCTTTTGGTAAGGTGCTCAAAAACCAATCCTCAAGTCTTTTGGTTAGGAGACTTTCAACCAGGAGTCACTTTTGAAGGGAGTAGAGAACCCTTTTTATAGAGGGGGTGAGAGAGTGATGGTGTCTTCTCTTTCTCAAACAACTTAGAAGACTTGTGTTGATGATGACAAAATCTCCCCCTGAGATACTGAGTTTGTTTAGGATTAAATATAGCTTTGCTTTATGGTGATAGGCCTTTAAGCTTTCAACTTCAACCAGAAGAACTTCAGAAACTTTATGACAGATACAGTAGTAGTTGTCCTATTGAAGATTCTTGAGAGAATGACAGAAGAATACACTTGATTTGGATGATTGTTCTTCTTCTTCAGAAATTTTTTATTCTTCTGGTCTAGCAGTAGTTGATTTCTTGACTGATTGATTTTCTGTGTCTCGAGTATTCTGTATTTTTATTACTCTTCTGTCTTGTGTGTTGTATGTTCTACAGGAAGAAGGGAAATCTATTTTTTTTATATTTTCCATGTGGAAGTCCATTTGAATTTTGAAATTCATCCTGCAATTAATGCAAATGGCCTTGGAATTATTTGGCATTGATTTGTTTCCCCAACTGTCCCTTAGAAAAACGGCAGGCAATAATCTTGATGAAGACCATAATTAATGCTCTTGTCTAACAGTAATATTCAGAGAATATTAGAGCATTAATTACTCAGGAATCATTGCAATAAAATAGGAACAGGAGAGGGAAACAGCAGAGTCTGGATTCGTCGACCTGATTCCACAATTCGTTGAGCTGAGAATTGTTGTTCGTCTAGCTGAGTTCCAAGATCATCGACCTCTGAATATATGACTGCTGCTTGATGACTTTCTTATTCTGTGCACCAAGTTCGTCGAGCTGAGATTCAAGATCATCGAGCTGAGTTTGCATTCTGGACTTAGAATATTTAAGATGTCTTCTGGTGTTGAGTGTCGAGACATTATCTGGCGTTGAGTGTCGAGACATTATTTGGCATTGAGTGTCGAGACATTATCTGGCGTTGAGTGTCGAGACATTATCTGGAGTTTGTTTAACTGAGAATAGGGAATAGATAACAGAGTTGGTCGAGCTCAGCACGACTTTCGTCGACCTGAGATCGACGAACGTAGAACTCTTTTTCTAAGTCTTGAATTTTCTCTAATTCTTGAGTCTCTGGCAGTGTTGGAGGCTGGTCCTTTGTATTGTTGACTCCAAGGACTTGACCTAGACTCTAGGACATAACCATGACCCTGGCTATACATGTTGGGTCATATCCTGACTGAGTGAACCTAGCCCAAAGCCAACTAGGGATCCAACAGAGTTGGGCACACGACCTATGACACGGGCATTTCAAAGGCCATGTCCTTCTCTGGATTTGACCAGAGTTGTGAGGCCTAGTAAGCACGGGCTAGACATGGGCGTGTCTGAAGCCATGTTAGGGCACATGGCCTGTTACACGGGCGTGTCACATGGCCATGTCCTTTTCTGGCTGTGTCGGTTTCTTTGCCGCTTAAGGTACACGTCCTGTTACACGGGCGTGTCACAGGCCGTGTTCAGCCCAAAATAGAAATTTCAGGGTGATTTGTGGATGTTCATTTCCTTCAACTAGGATCTGCTGGTCCAGGCTTCTCTCTGTTGTATTAAGGCCAGGAGTTGAGAAGATAACTCTCATTCAACTTTGGACATTCTCATTCGAAAGAGATAGTGAGAAGGGAGAGAAAGGAAGAAGGAGGAGAAGGAATCCGGCCGTCGGTGGAACTTCACAGCCCCAAATCACGAATCGAGTCCAGATTCGTGGAGACAAGGCCGTTGCGGTGCTTTCTGTCTGACTAGATTTCCATGGCTCCAAAGAGATCGTCAAGGTAACGATCTTTTTTACTTGGATATGTGAAGTCCTTGTTTTTGCATGTATATGATTTCCCCCACCAAAAGGTGGCTGATGAGGGATTTACTTGGGTTGATTCTTGAAATCCCCAGTCTTGCATATAGATCCAGAAATGTGTAGTACGGAATAGGCATGTTGTGTGAAGCCCATCTGGACAGGTTGGTCTGGATTGGTGATGTTTCATTTTGCACACCGGAAAAGACTCCGTATTTAAACGTGTAGTTTGTGGAGTCGATGGGTTGTACCTATGAAGGGCATTAAAACGAAGTAATGGAATGGAATTCTAGGAAAATACCCTCGTGATGCTTGTGTTGTGTGCTATGGAAAGACCAGTTTTCTGGCACTGCAGGATGCTGTAGGTTTTGGGTTGAGTGGGAATAGAAAGAGAGTTCTGCTAAACCTGCCAAGCAACCACGAAGGACGCTGGTATGAACTCCCATTTTGGATTATGAAGCCATTCCTTGGTGGACAGTGTGGCTATTGTGAGCTACAAGCTCTTAAAAGGCTTAGTGCCGAACAGGAAAGGTGAAGCCGACCCTCTTCTGCCAATGGGCCATGAGTATTGCGGTATTCGGCATTGGTATGGTGATTTGAGCAACGGGTAAGGGTGGAGCTGGACCTGAGTTATGCCAGCTTGACAAGAGAGAGCCAAGTCATTGGGATTTCGTATGTGGCATAATGACAGTCTGAGGCCTGCACGCCATTAAGACTAAATGCTCAATATTGTTGGGTTTCGGACCTTGAACGGTGGTGGGACCCTGGTATTTCCTGTACACCAAGAATATGCCTTGAGTGCATGGAGCATCAGGAAGCGTGGCCAGCATTTGTGATGTATTGGTTGTGCGTGTGGGAACAATTGGTAATATATCTGCTTGTGAATTGCTATGACTGTAGGGAAGGAATACCACTGCCCCAGGAAAGGGGTAGGTCATTATAAATTGGTTAGCATAATGCTGACCATTGACTTGTTTGCCACCATTATGGTGGGTTGTCCCTGTGCCGGTGTTGGTGAGCCGAGCGGGAAATAGAGGTCTGAAGCCTCTGCTGCTGCTGCTGGCCCTCGAAGGCTGAGCAAAGACGTTTGTTATGTTCATGTGTGGTCGGCCTGTGCGCCGATGTTTGTAGTCCACACTTGTAAACCGTAACTGTAAGGCCTTAAGGCAAAACTATGATGTATTTGATGTACATTCCTTTGAGAGTATATATATAAATGTGGTTGTTTATATATAGTGAAAATTCATGGTTTGAGTTCAATTTTAATGGTAAAATCTTCTGATAGTATACTATGTGTTAGGATGCGTATTCGGTTTGGTATTAATCTGTGACCTCACAGCCTGTTTGTGGCATATGGTGTTGGGCCCTGGATGGACCTTCTATTATATGTCATTTAACGGATGGGGTCATTAAATTTTGGTATAAGCTTATCTCGGTCTTCCTCTTTCGAATTTGTGGTCGAATTCATTTGTGGGGTGGCGAGCACGTGTCAGTGCGACTCGCTTTAACATTACTGAACTCTTGAATGTCCACTAAGGAATGCAAATACACCTATTTGAGGAACCTGTTGTAACACCCCAAATCTTGGAAGAGGACCCGACGCCGTCTTTTCGACAATTTTGGGTTTTGGGGGTAGGCACACGGCCTGTGACACGGGCCGTGTCACAAGCCGTGTTGCGCCTGGGTCATCGAGCTATGTTGGTCGACGATCGGCGAGAAGGCACACGGCCTTGGACACGGGTGTGTCCCTGGCCGTGTCCTTCTCGGGTGGTTTTGAGGAGTTGAGCACGGTCTTGACACGGCTAGTGACACGACCGTGTTGGGTCTAACACGGGCGTGTCAGAGGCCATATTCCAGGCCGTATTCTTGTTGGGAATTTTGGGATGATGGCGAATGGTTGACACGGCCCTACACATGGCCATGTTGCAACCCGTGTTCGGCCCAGATTTTTTATTTTGGGTTCCGATCGTGGCCGTTCATTCTTTTCTTGGGAAGATCCAATGGTAGGGAGCCTCCCTGGGCGGTTTAAGGCCGGGAATAGGGTTCCAAACTCTCATTCCCCACTTTCTTTTATCTCTCTAAGTTCTAGAGAGAAGGGAGAGCAAGGAGGCCAAGTTCCAGCCGCCGGCGAAGCTTCGGAGGTCCGTTTCGCGAGCGGAGTTTAGATCCGCGAAGGTGGGAGCATTGCGGTGGTTTTCAACCAAGCAAATCTTCTCCATGGCTAGGAAGAGGGGACGGAAGGTAACGACACTTCACCTCTCGATTTTTAGGATTTAGGATGCATGAATAGTATCCCCTTCCTTTCGTGTTTTGAGCACCGGATCTCTCAAATGAGAAGGATTCGTGTAGCTGAGGTTCAAGAGGAACCTCCGGGTTGAGTATGTTCATCCCGGCTTGCTTGCATTAGAGATCTGCTCCGTTAGCGGATTAGGCATTGTGGGTGAAGCTGTGGTCGCGACTGTTAGTCCGACCCGGTGATGATGCATAGCGAGGTTTGAGGATTCGATAGAAATCCTTTGCGGCAAGACGCCGTTGTGTGTATGCGTTTTCCCCCTTTTATTTGAGTGAGTACTCGTAGTCGGAACCGGACAAGGTTAGCTCCGCTTGGTGCGGTAGATGGTTTCCTTGGAGCATGGGAAAGATACGGTGCGAATGGTGATTGGTGTGGGGAAACCCTTTGTTTGTGTTGTGCAAAGGCGCGGCTATGTCTCCGTGGTCGGCTGGCTATCCGGTGACGCGCAAGTCATGTGGGGAAAGTGTCGCGGCGAGACTAGCCCCTTATGTGAGACTGACGAGAATGCCGAGCGGGGGGCAAGCGCGGGCAATGTAGCCATGAGCGGGTGGGGTCCAGCAAGGCTTCTTAGAATCGGTCTGTGTGAGACGGAACCCTGACGTGCGAAGACAGAATGTGCGGGCAAGCCCGGGATTTATTACCCTTGTGCGGGTAGGGCCTTTGCAAGGTTCTGTGTGACGGCGTGTGTGCCGTTAGGGACATGGTGGTTCCCTTTTGGTTGCGGCTTTAAGCCAATGGGGAAACGGAAGTACCCAGTGTTTGATGTTCTACTAGATGCATACGAGCTAGGGTGCCTTGGGTGAAACCCAGGTTGCATTCATGTTGCATAGTTGGCCCCTTTCACTTTGTACAAAACATAGAAAACATGTATGTTGTATGAGACATCCAAGCCCGTTTTACCGCTTTAATATATATGCTCTTTTGGTATACGAAGTGCTAACTTGCAGGTGGAGTGGTACCCTGGGGTCCGTTAGGGATGGTCGGGAGGAGATGTGTTTGTTACACAGTAGAGGCCAGCCTTTGCTGACCCACGTTACTTCAAACCCTTACAGGGCAAGGATCGCATGCAGGAGCTAGCGCGCTGGGCAAAAAGCCCTAAGCCTCATGAAGTGTTGTCGTGCTTGGATTTTCCTTTTGTGTTTGCTACTCTTGTTAGGTTTATGTCCGGCTTGCATGCCGAGGTAGCCTAGGAGTGCTTGGCACATTTATATTTGGACTATTATTGTGTAAGGCCTTAAGGCCATTTGATACTCTACTATTAGTGGATAACTTCTGTCTGTTAGTGTTCTGTTTCTGCTGTGTTTGTCTGGTGTTTTGAGATTGGGTAGTTTTCATATCATCTTTTAATACTAAAGCTGTGGCGTCCGTATGTGGTGGGGCCCCAACCGGACTCATATTATATGGTCTTTACAGGGAAGGTGTTTCAATTTGGTATCAGAGGGAGGTTTAGCGTTCCAAGGAGAAGTTTCGCGGTCGAAAGTGTAAGTCGAGTCGCGTATAAGAAGTTATCCACATAGTAGTATCGCGGGACCATGAGTGTCTTTGTGTTCGAGTCTTGCGATTAGAGACTGATTTGCGTTTTCTTGCTTCTGTTTAGAGTGCAAGCAACGAGGCTGGAACCTCGAGGCCAAGAGAAGAGCTCTCGGCAAGTAGTGCGACTGCGCAAGGTCCGCTAGGGATCGGGTCACACCGGCCAACTTCTGTCATATGCTTGCAGAAGCGTTGGTGGCGGCCCAAGCGGCAGCGACAGCACAGGTAGCAGCTCCCGTTGCTCAAGTAGCAACTCCTGCTACCCCGAACACGGCAGCGACCGTGCCGGTTGAGGAAGCCAGGAAGGCAGAGCCGCAGGCCGAGAAAGTATTTGTCGGGCATGGGGACCGGCAAATGAAGTACTTTCTTAGTTTCCACCCTCCAACCTTCATGGGAATCGGCACGCCCACAGATGAAGAGGATTGGTGGGCTAGAATTCAGGAGCTTCTGAGGGCGGCAGAGGCGCCAGATGAGAAAAAGGCAGAGTTTGCAGCCTTTATGTTAGAGGAAGATGCCAAGTTATGGTGGGTGAGCCATAGTGGCAGGCAGTTTCTAGGACGCATACCGTCCATCGAGGAGTTTGGGAATGCCTTTCTGAAGAAGTACATTCCCGCATCAACAAGGCTAGCCCTCCAGAGGCAGTTTCTACATCTGGTGCAGCGAGACAAGTCAATGGATGAATATGTTCAGGAATTTACTAGCTTGGGTCGTTATGCGGGAACGACCATGGCAGACGATGAACAGAGGGACAATCTCTTCTATCATGGATTGAGGGAGAATCTAAGACAACCCCTCATATCGATGAAACGTGCGGGTTTCAACGAGTTGGTGGAGGCAGCCCAAATCTTGGAGAGTGACATGGAGCGATCCCAGTGTCGCAAGGGTTTCACACCCAAATAAGGGGGAAGAGAAGAAGCCTGCTCAGTCCCATAGAAAGGCGGAAGGGAGCCGATGGAAGAAGAAGCCTTCCCCATATAAGTCGGGCGAGAAAAGTAATTGGACGTCCGGAGGGTCACGCTCTAAGGGACCACAGACGTGTTACAGTTGTGGCAAGCCAGGCCACATAGCAAGATTTTGTACCCAAGGGGGCGCTGAGCAAGAGCCAAGGCAGGAGCAGACCGTGCGCTCCGGCCCCAGTGCAGCAGAGAAGGGGAAGATGGCGGAGTCGAGTGCTTCTCGGTTTCAACCAATGCAGCCAAGGGCCTACAACCTTGGGCAGCAGGAAGAAATCCGCCAAACCGATGTGGTGACAGGTATGAGAGTTCAACCTGCCCCTTAGATTTCTTCCTTTCAAGCCTTTTTATGTTTGTTGCATGTGTGTAGGCTTTGTAGTGGTATCTGGGTACCCCGCTAGGGTACTTTTTGATACGGGAGCATCGCACTCCTTCCTTGCGGAAAGTTTCATCCGGAGGATTGGAGTTGAGTCCTTCTCAACGGACTCAAAGTTGAACGTGCGCATGCCCAATGGGTCGTCTATGACAACTAGGGCTAAAGGGAGGATTTGTTGGAGTCTTGAGGGAGTCGACTTCATGTTGGTAGCGGCGATCTTGCTGTTGTCCGAGTTCGATGTGATTTTGGGGATGGACTTGCTAGCGGAGCAGCGTGCCAGTAACGACTGTTTGTCCTAGGTGGTAACCCTGAGGGGCGTGGGGCAAGCGGAAGTCAAGTTTGAGGGCCTGCATGGAGTGGCCTGTTCCCTAGTTTCGGCACTTCAACTAGTGCGAGCTGTTAACCAGGGAGGTGTAGCTCTAGTAGTGTTGTTGGAGGTTAGCCTTTCCAGGCTGTCTCTGGGAGAAGTGCCCGTGGTGGCGGAGTTTGGAGATGTATTTCCTGAGGAGCTACCGGGAGCACCTCCTCGGCGGGAGATGATTTCTCCATCGAGTTAGTGCCTGAGGCTAGACCGGTGTCACGTCCACCCTTTAGGATGGCACCAAAGGAGTTGGCCGAACTCAAGGTTCAGTTGCAGGAGCTTTTGGAGCAAGGGTATATCAGACCCAACTCTTCACCGTGGAGTGCGCCGGTGTTATTCGTAAAGAAGAAGGACGGTAGTATGCGTTTGTGCATAGACTACCAAGAGTTGAACAAATTGACTGTCAAGAATAAGTATCTGATTCCTCGGATAGATGACCTTTTCGACCAATTGGTGGGGTCGGTGGTGTACTCCAAATTGGACTTAAAGTCAGGATATTATCAGTTGCGGATTCGTGACGAAGACATACCCAAGACAGCGTTTGGTACGAGGTATGGTCATTTTGAGTTCTCGGTGATGCCGTTCGGGTTGCCGAACGTGCCGACCGTGTTTATGGACTTGATGAACCGAGTGTTTTGCGAATACTTGGACTGGTTCGTAGTCGTCTTTATTGATGACATTTTGGTGTATTCCAAGTCGGAAGCGAAGCACGAGTCGCACTTGAGGATAGTGTTGCAAGTATTGAAAGAGAACCAGCTTTATGCAAAGTTCTCCAAGTGCGAGTTCTGTTTGGAGAAGGTGGTGTTTTTAGGCCATGTGATTAGTGGGGATGGGGTGGCGGTAGATCCAACGAAAGTAGAAGCCATCAGAGAGTGGCCAGTTTTGAGGACCGTAGCGGAAGTCCGGAGTTTTCTTGGACTAGCCGGGTACTACCGAAGGTTTGTGGAAAACTTTTCGCGGATAGCTCTACCCCTCACTTCACTAACTCGCAAGGATCAAAAGTTTGTATGGACTCAAGAGTGCAATCAGGCATTTGAAACCCTGAAGGAAAGGCTAATAACGGAGCCAATCCTAAGTCTACCAAAGGGGACCGAAGGATTCCAGATTTTCAGCGACGCATCCGGATGCTGTTTAGGATGCGTGTTGGTGTAGCATGGTAATGTGATAGCATTTGGGTCGAGGCAGCTGAAGCCTCATGAAAGAAATTACCCCGTCCATGATTTGGAGTTGGCGGCAGTAATTTTTGCTTTGAAGTTGTGGAGGCACTACGTTTATGGTGCAAAGGTGGAGATCTTCACGGACCACAAGAGTCTGAAGTATCTCTTAGATCAGAAGGACCTAAATATGCGGCATCGCAGGTGGGTCGAGTTCCTTGGGGACTACGAGGTGGCGATTCAGTATACGCCGGGGAAAGACAATGTGGTGGCGGATGCTCTGAGTAGGAAATACTTGGGGCAAGGTAATTGGATCGAAGCTCATGATGAGCGGTTGAGGCGGGACTGGGAGTCCCTTGGTTTGGAATGTGTGGCAAGAGGCGAGTCTAGCATGGCTCGGCTAAACTGGATTGAGATGCAGAGTGACTTATGCGATCGT
Source organism: Platanthera zijinensis (assembly GCA_039513925.1). Taxonomy (NCBI): domain Eukaryota; kingdom Viridiplantae; phylum Streptophyta; class Magnoliopsida; order Asparagales; family Orchidaceae; genus Platanthera; species Platanthera zijinensis. The sequence continues at coordinate 134,588,236 of CM077083.1, forward strand.
ATTCGGGAAGCGACCCGTGTGGATGCGGAGTTCCAACCTTTCATAGAGGAAGCTCTAAAGGGATAGGGTAGCGCCTGGGAGATGGTTGATGGGATTCTGAGGAAGGCGGAAGGATTTGTGTACCGCAGTTCGGCAAGCTACGCGAGGAGTTGATGTTTGAGGCCCACTTCACTAAGTACTCCATTCACCCGGGTAGTACAAAGATGTACTTTGATTTGAAGAAGTCCTATTGGTGGCCTGGGATGAAGCGGGACGTAGCTTTGTTTGTGAGTCGGTGCCAAACTTGTGCCTTGGTGAAGGCCAAGTGTCAGAAGCCGGGCGGGTTCTTGAAGCCTCTTCCAATCCCCGAATGGAAATTTGAGGACATCTCCATGGATTTTGTGCATGGGTTGCCTAGATCGCAGCAGGGTAATGATGCCATTTGGGTGATTGTGGACCGCTTGACCAAAGTGGCACATTTCATCCCAAACCGGAAGGAGGACGGTGTGGAAAAGTTGGTGGAGTTGTACGTCCGCAATATTGTACGACTTCATGGGATTCCGAAGAGTATAGCCAACGACCGGGATGGGCGTTTCACGTCTAAGGATTGGCGGTTGGTGCAGAAGAGCTTGAGCACAAAACTCACGTTTAGTATGGCCTTTCATCCTCAAACCGATGGGCAAATCGAGAGAACGAACCGTACTATGGAGGATATGCTAAGGATGTGTACTCTCGACTTCGGCAAGAAGTGGGAGAATCACCTCTTCATGGTTGAGTTTGCTTATAACAATAGTTACCAAGCTAGTATCAAGATGGTGCCATACGAAGATTTGTATGGGAGGCGGTGTCGAACACCAATGCCTTGGACAGAGGCGGGAGACACCAAACTATTGGGAAAAGAGGTGGTAGCCGACGCTAGTGAGCTCGTGCGAACCATTCAAGAGCGCATGAAGGTAGCTCAAGATCGGAAAGCTAAGTATTTCAACGCTCGCCACAGGCATGTGGAGTTCGCAGTGGGCGACTGGGTTTATCTTAAAATCAAGCCATTCAAAGGCGTTTCACGGATTCGCCGACTCAAGAAGCAGAGTCCGAGATTTTTGGGACCATTCAAGGTCATCGAGCGAGTGGGAGAGGAAGCGTACCGGTTAGCGTTGTCCACGGAGCTAAGTGGATTAAACGACGTATTTCACGTCTCCGTCTTGAGGAAAGCTTTGTTAGAAGCCAGCGTGGTGATTGAGTCGACGGCGGTGCCGGTAGAGGAAGACTTGAGGATGCGAGTTCGTCCAATCGGGATAAAAGATTCAGAGGTTCGGCAACGACGGAACAAGGAGGTTAGACTCGTACAGGTCCGTTGGGACAACTGTGGCCGCGAGGAGCTCTGATGGGAGCGAGAGCAGGCCATGCTGGAGGAGTACCCCGAGCTTTTCTCCTCAGGTTCCGTTTAGTTTTGTTTACTTTCCATGTTTTAAATTTCGGGACGAAATTCTTGTATGGGGGGAGAGTTGTAACACCCCAAATCTTGGAAGAGGACCGGACGCCGTCTTATCGGCAATTTTGGGTTTTGGTGGTAGGCACACGGCCTGTGACACGGGCCGTGTCACACGCCGTTTTGCGCTTGGGTCGTCGAGCTGTGTTTGTCGACGATCGGCGAGAAGGCAAACGGCCTTGGACACGGGTATGTCCCTGGCCGTGTCCTTCTCGGGTGGTTTGGAGGAGTTGAGCACGATCTTGACACGGCTAGTGACACGGGCGTTTCAGAGGCTGTGTTCCAGGCCGTGTTCGGGTTGGGAATTTTGGGATGACGACGAATGGTTGACACGGCCCTGCACACGTCCGTTTGCAACCCGTGTTCGGCCTAGATTTTATATTTTGGGTTCTGATCGTGGTCGTTCACTCTTTTCTTGGGAAGATCCAATGGTGGGGAGCCTCCCTGGGCGGTTTAAGGCCGGGAATAGGGTTCCAAACCCTCATTCCCCACTTTCTTTTATCTCTCTAAGTTTTAGAGAGAAGGGAGAGCAAGGAGGCCAAGTTCCGGCCGCCGGCGAAGCTTCGGAGGTCCGTTTCACGAGCAGAGTTCAGATCTGCAAAGGTGGGAGCGTTGCGGTGGTTTTCAACCGAGCAAATATTCTCCATGGATAGGAAGAGGGGACGGAAGGTAACTACACTTCTCCTTTCAGTTTTTAGGATTTAGGAAGCATGAATAGCATCCCCTTCCTATCGTGTTTTGAGCACCGGATCTCTCAAATGAGAGGGATTCGTGTAGCCGAGGTTCAAGAGGAACCTCCGAGTTGAGTATGTTCATCCTGGCATGCTTGCATTAGAGATCTGCTCCGTTAGCGGATTAGGCATTGTGGGTGAAGCCGTGGTCGCGACCGTTAGTCCGACTCGGTGATGATGCATAGCGAGTTTTGAGGATTCGATAGAAATCCGTTGCGGCAAGATGACGTTGTGTGTATGCGTTTTCCCCCTTTTATATGAGTGAGTACTCGTAGTCGGAACCGAAGAAGGTTAGCTCCTCTTGGTGCGGTAGATGGTTTCCTTGGAGCACGGGAAAGATACGGTGCGAATGGTGATTGGGGTGGGGGTGTTTGTGTTGTGCAAAGGCGCGGCTATGTCACCGTGGTCGGCTGGCTATCCGGTGACGCGCAAGTCATGTGGGGAAAGTGTCCCGGCGAGACTAGCCCCTTGTGTGAGACTGACGAGAATGCCGAGTGGAGGGCAAGCCCGGGCAATGTAGCCATGAGCGGGTGGGGTCCAGCAAGGCTTCTTAGAATCGGTCAGTGTGAGACGGAACCCTGACGGGCGAAGTCAGAATGTACGGGCAAGCCCGGGGTTTATGACCGTTGTACGGGTGGGGCCTTTGCAAGGTTCCGTGTGACGACGTGTGTGCCGTTAGGGACATGGTAGTTCCCTTTTGGTTGCGGCTTTAAGCCAATGGGGAAACGGAAGTACCCATTGTTTGATGTTGTGCTAGATGCATACGAGCTAGGGTGCCTTGGGTGAAACCCGGGTTGCATTCATGTTGCATAGTAGGCCCCTTTCACTTTGTACAAAACATAGAAAACATGTATGTTGTATGAGACATCCAAGCCTGTTTTACCGCTTTAATATATATGCTCTTTTTGTATACGAAGTGCTAACTTGCAGGTGGAGTGGTACCCCGGGGTCGGTTAGGGACGGCTGGGAGGAGATGTGTTTGTTACACAGTAGAGGCCAGCCTTTGTTGACCCACGTTACTTCAAACCCTTATAGGGCAAGGATCGCATGCAGGAGCTAGCGTGCCGGGCGAAAAGCCCTAAGCCTCATGAAGTGTTGCCGTGCTTGGATTTTCCTTTTGTGTTTGCTACTCTTGTTAGGTTTATGTCCGTCTTGCATGCCGAGGTAGCCTAGGAGTGCTTGGCACATTTATATTTGGACTATTATTGTGTAAGGCCTTAAGGCCATTTTATACTCTACTATTAGTGGATAACTTCTGTCTGTTAGTGTTTTGTTTCCGCTGTGTTTGTCTGGTGTTTTGAGATTGGGTAGTTTTCATATCATCTTTTAATACAAAAGTTGTGGCGTCCGTTTGTTGTGGGGCCCCGGCCGGACCCATATTATATGGTCTTTACAGGGGAGGTGTTTCACCTGCGCATACCTATATTGTTGTTATTGCTTGTGCAAGGTCGCTAAAGTGTGTCTTGTTCACCTATAGGTGACTCGTAGTGGTGTTGGGCAGTTTGAGCCCTAGTATTCTGATGAGAGTGCATCACCAGCCGTGGAGCCTACACCTCCTCCTTCTACGGAAAAAATCCGCTTAGTTGCTGAGGTGATATTTGAAATGATTCATGCACAGCCTACTAGGCAGGGGCAGCTAGAATTGGTGCTAGATCGGGTTGGTATAAGGCCAAAACCTGTTGAGGCTATTGATTCTCGAGCAGCTGAATGACAATTGAAGCTATTTATGAGCTTCAATCCTCCTTCATTTACGGGTGTGGGAACCCCAACACAGGCAGAGGATTGATTGTCGCGCGTCAAGCGAGTATTGATGGCGATAAAGACGGAGGAAGATCAGAAGGTCACCTTGGCCACCTTCTTATTGGAAGGAGAGGCTCGGTTATGGTGGGACGAGATAGAGTTGCATCACTTAGCGGGCATGAAGTTAACATAAGTCTCGATTGAGGATTTTTCGCTACTATTCTTGGCAAAGCACCTCCCAATAGCACAATGTATCGCCATGGAGAATGAGTTCAAGCGTTTAACGCAAGGCGAAAGTAGTGTGGATACTTACCTGCATGAGTTTACGCGGTTGGAACGCTATACGGGGTCTATCTTCACTGATGAACAACCTAAAACCAATCAGTTCTACGAAGAGTTGCAGGATGAGTTGAGATTCCTGCTCTCAGGTTCTGTGAACCAAGGGTTTTAGGCATTGGTGGATATGGTGTGTGCGTTGGATAAGGATATGAAGCGAGTGCAGGGAAAAAGGGACTTGGCTGTGACAAAGTCCGAGTTCAAAGAGCATCGTTCTGGAAAATCGAGCTACCAAAGGAAATGGAGCAAGAGATCTAAGTCTTCTGGGAAGGCTCCTTCTACAGTTCCGTCGGGGGCAATTTCGGGGCAAGAGTCTCGTACCTACTTTACATGTGGTAGAGTGGGGCATATAGCCCGTAACTGTCAGGTTGGTCGACCACAGGTGGAAAAGAATACGGCAGCGTCTTATTCTGATAAGGGAAAGGAAGTGGTGGAGTCCTCTACATCCTAGGCATAGCCCCGAGTTTATAATCTTGGCCAGCAGGAGGCCATAAAAGCAAAGTCACGTCGTAACTTGTACGATTTAAGATATTGATTGCTTTCATATTTCATACCTTGTGTGTAGCTTGTGTATGATGTGTTTGTCTTAGGATTTGTCCTGATTCGGAACAATCCGGCGAGAGCACTATTCGATACGGGTGCTTCGCATTCATTTCTGTCTACGGACTTCGTAGCACGAATCGGAGTACCTAGTCATATGACGACAGATAGGGTAAAGGTGTTGTTACCAAACAGATATGTGATGCTTGTGGATAGGACCTGCTACGTGGAAGTGCAAATAAGAAGTCAGGATTTCTGCTTGAGCGCATCTATGCTACTGATATTAGAATTTGATGTGATCTTTGGTATGGACTGGCTGTCGAAGCATAGTGCCTTTATTGATTGCAATTCAAAGGAGATCACACTAGGCCAGAATACCGAGCTTGAGACTAAGTTCGTTGGTATGCGAGGAGTGAGCAGGATCTTGGTGTCTGCTCTCCAAGTCGTCAATGTTGTTCGGAAGGGTGCGAAGTTATTTTTCACGCTTATTCAGGCTATTGAGCCAAAGGCCAGTGAAAATGATGTTCCGATTGTATCGAATTTTGCTGATGTATTTCCTAAGGATCTTCCTAAGTTACCACCCCAGCGGGCGATCGACTTCACGAATGAGTTTGTGCCAGGTGCGAAACCTATGGCCCGCTCGCCATATCGCGTAGCGCCAAAGGAAATGGCTGAATTGAAAGTCCAATTGCAAGAATTGTTGGAGCAGGGATACATACTCCCAAGTAAGTCGCCTTGGAGCGCGCCTGTTCTATTTGTGAAATAGAAGGATGGTAGTTTGCGATTATGTATTGACTATCGTGAATTGAATAAGATGATAGAGAAAAACAAGTAGCCGATTCTACGAATAGATGACCTGTTCGATTAGCTAGTGGGATCAACCATCTATTCTAAATTGGATTTAAAATCTTGATATTACCAATTGAGGATTCGGTAAGATTACATTCCCAAGACAGCATTTGGAATACGCTACGGTCATTATGAGTTCACTATAATGTCATTTGGGCTATGTAATGCCCCATCGGTGTTCATGGATCTAATGCACTGAATGTTTCGAGAGTACTTGGACTTGTTTGTGATTGTCTTCATTGATGATATCTTAGTGTACTCACAATCAGAAGCTGATCATGCGAACCATTTACGGTTGGTGTTGCATACCCTGCGGAGAAATAAGCTCTATGCCAAGTTCTCAAAGTATGATTTTTGGCTGTCGTCAGTGGATTTTCTTGGCCATGTGGTAAGTGGAGAGGGCATTGCAGTGGATCCGTCAAAGATAAGTGCCATAGGAGAGTTGCTAGTGTTGTTTTCGGTGGCCGAAGTCCAGAGTTTCCTTGGACTGGCAGGCTGCTACATATGTTTTGTAGAAAACTTCTCACAGATCGCTTTGCCTCTTACCACATTAACGAGGAAGGATCAAAAGTTTGTTTTGACGCCAGAGTGCGCGCGAGCTTTTGAAGAGCTAAAAAGTTGTTTGACCACGGTGCCTGTATTATCATCGCCATATGGTACAGATAGGTATGAGATTTATAGTGATGCTTCAGGGAGCGGCTTAGGCTGGTTCTTTTGCAGGTTGGAAAGGTGATTTATTATGGCTCGCGCCAATTGAAAGTGCATGAGCAGAATTATCCCGTCCACAACTTGGAGTTGGCGGCGGTGATCTTTACACTTAAATTATGGCGGCACTATTTATATGGCATAAAAGTGGATATCTTTATGGATCATAAGAGCCTAAAGTACCTATTGGATTAGAAGGATTTCAATATGCGACAACAAAGGTGGATGGAGTTCCTCGGGGACTACACCTTTGATATTCACTACACTCCCGGGAAGGGAAACGTGGTCGCAGATGCCTTGAGTCGTAGGACTCCGTCAAGGGAAAATTGGTTGTAGATTCATGATGAGCGTCTGATCCAGGAGTTGGAATCGTTAGAGATTTCTTGTGTTGACAAGAATTCCACAGCCAATGCATGCTTGAACTAGACGGAGGTACAATATGACCTTGCAGACAGTGTTCGACGAGCAACAGAACTTGATGAAATTCTCCAACGCTATGCAAAGGGTGGGTCAAATGATCAATTCTCTTGGGATGACGGCCTCTTACGAAAAGTGGGTCATTTGTGTGTCCCAAGTATGGGTAAGTTAAGGGAAGAATTGATGTATGAGGCTCACTTTACAAAATACTCAATTCACCCAGGGAGCACAAAGATGTATAAAGACATTAAAAAGTTGTTCTGGTGGCCGGGATTAAAGAAAAACATTACACATTATGTGGTTAAATCTCAAACATGTTCCTTAGTGAAAGCAGAATGTCAGAATCTTGGAGGTTTCTTGAAGTCGTTACCTATTCCGGAATGGAAGTTTGATGATATTTTGATGGATTTCGTGAATTGTTTGCTTAGATCCCAAAGCAGTAATGATTCGGTTTGGGTGATCGTAGACCGGTTGACGAAAGTGGCTCACTTCCATCCGAACAAGAGGGACGATTCAGTAGAAGTCTTGGCGAAACTTTATGTTGAGCAAGTTGTACGATTGCACTGTGTTCCCCATAGCATAGTAAGTGACCGTGATGGGCGATTCACATCGAATGATTGGAGGCTAATCCATCAATTATTGGGAACAAAGTTAATGTTTAGTACGACCTTTCATGCCCAAACTAATGGCCAGACTTAGAGGACCAACAGAACGATGGAGGACAGGCTCCGAATATGCGCCTTAAATTTTTGAAAGAGGTGGGAAGATCACCTCTATATGCTAGAGTTTGCCTACAATAATAGCTACCAAGCGAGCATAAGTATGGCTCCATTTGAAGCTTTGTATGGTCGGAAATTCCGTACACCGTTAGTTTGGGCAGAAACAGGCAAATCTAAACTATATAAGCATAAGGAAGTCAAAGAATCTAATTCGACGATACGCTCCATTCAGGAGAGGCTACTAATAGACCAAGATAGACAATCAAAGTATTATAACGTCAAGCATCAGAACGTGGAGTTCTCGGTGGGTGATTGGGTATATTCAAAAATCAAGCCCTTCAAAGGTGTGTCCAGGATTCGGCGTCTGAAAAAGTTAAGTCTGAGAAATCTTGGTCCATTTAAAGTGGTGGAGCGAGTTGGGGAAGCTGCCTATCGGCTAACTCATTCGACATAATTGAGTAGATTGCGTGATATATTCCACAAATCAGTGCTTCGAAAATTCGTCAAATATCCAGCTCCAGTAATTGCGAACGATCGCGTACTGGTTGAATTTGGGCTAACAACGAAGGTTAGGTCCATTCGGATCGATGATAAAGCCGATAAACAGTTGCGGAACAAGACAATCGGGATGGTCAAAGTCCGATGGGACAACTATGTCCATTAGGAGCTAACATGGGAGCGAGAGCAGACCATGCGAGCTGAATTTCCCGAGTTGTTTGTTTAAACTTTTGTACAGTACATATCTTGTTGCAACCATATTATATGAAGTTATAACATCGTGACTGTTTCCTTACTGTATCTAAATTTTGGGATGAAATTTCTTATAAGGAGGGGAGGATTGTTGATGCACTCACGGATAGTGTACCGATCGTTATCATGTAATAAAGTTGAGGAAATAAATCTCTGGATATCGATCTCTCAGGGAGCGCAAGTAGAGAATGTGCTTTCTCTATTAGGAAAAGTGGTTTCAAGCGCAATCGTAATACAAGGGGTTGGTTTTGGTTTTTTAAGCTTAATACTAACAAAACTACTGCAGGTCGCCATCACCGCATCGCTTGGGTTGATTACTACAGAGAGTAGTATGGAGGATGGACGAAACAGCGAGGGTCGCAATCACCTCATCACAAGGCACGCTCCTAGCAAGCGCTAGAATGGCTCGATCACAACAAGCGCAGGAAAAATAGAGATTAACAACACAAGCAATGATTAAGTCATAATAACATAAAGACATGTTGAATCCTTAAGCAAAACATTATTCCAAGCAATAATCCCACTATCACAAGTTCAGAATGAAAGAACCACAAGAAGAGGTGGAGAAATACAACCGAGCGCACTAAGGCTTTCCAAGATTCATGGTCGGATTCAAGGGTTGTCAATCCTCGTCCGGGCTCGGTCTTCGGATGTCGTCCGGGATCCAGAAGAGCTGTCACCTCCTCCCAAAAACCCATCTTCTTCGTGTTTGATCACTGGGTTAGTCCTGACCGAAGAACTCCGCAAGTGCAACAATAAGGAGCTCTGATGGTAGCTTGGAGGTCAGAGAAGATTAAGATGGCCGGAGACGTAACTATTACAAGCTTTCGGAGGAGAAATGGTGACCGGATCAACCATCCAAGGAGGCGAGAGAAAATGGCGGTTGGAGGTGAGTTTTCCCGCTCATAGGAGCAGAAATGGCGGGGGGAGAGGAGTTGGATGCTTGGAAAGAAGAAATCTGCAACTTAAATAGAAAAGTCAGAAAAAATGGTCACGCACGGTTTGGCGCACGACTGTGCGTCAACCGTGCATTATTTAATTTACGGGATAAGCTGTAGAAGGAGAGGCATTGACCCGTGCGTTTTACTTGCGCACGAGCCCGTCCTCTAAGGAAATTGCATGGGTAACGCCAGACAGGAAATCAGAAGAACAAACAGGAAAACCATGCATTTTACTCGCACACGGGGGCTTCCGCCCGTACGTGAACAAATCACACGAATAACCATAGACTGGTGCAGGCAGGAAAGCTACAGGAAAACCGTGTGTTTCCTTCTCGGATGGTTGGGAAGAAACTGTGCGTGAACAAATTGCATGGGTAGCCAAAGACGTCCCCAGAACTGCTTAGTAAAACGCACGATTGCCACTAGGACGGGTGTCAATAAATTCGCACGACCGCGCGTTTCACACATAAAAAGGAAAATGAAACTTAGGACATCGCGACCACCTGCAAAATAATACAACCAGCTGGACTATCAGCTCCCAGCACCAAGAAGCAAACATTCAGCAGCAAGAAAAAGCCATGGGGAGCACTATGTGCTTGCCGTAAGCATAAGAATGTGCAATTGCACACCCACGGGCCAAAATAGTGCACAAAAGGGGTCAATGACCGAATGATGCAAATATAACTGATATCCGGTCAAAATGCAGTGCACGAGTGAGGAAACAATCCCAGATGAGCCCGAAAAACCCTATAAATATCGGACTCATCACACCACAAGAATTTAACAATTGCTCGTCCCGAGCAAATCATCTCTTCATGAACTAGAAAATAGCTAGCTGGCTTAGTAATTTCTAAATAAAGTAAAACGAGAAATCGAAAACTGCACGGACATAGAAAATATAATAGACAAACTTTCTAATTATGCTACGGAGCTTATAAATTTCGACAGGTATAAATAGATATTGCAGCTACTCAAATTAGGAATGCTGGAGAATCGTTCGGTCCTACGTAGGAAGAAAGTAGGCAGTCAACTCAGTTGAGCATTGCCAAAGATCGGGGCTCAGGATCACCTCCAAAGGAATCCACCAATGTCGGGGACCATATGCTTGCCCGTTCACACTCTCACCACGGCGCTAGTTAGACTCAAGAGTGAATCAGCAGGACTTGTTTGATAGAATGGGGCATAGGCTAAGGTTTGGTAGTCAATGATTAACTTGGAGGGTACACGCAACCAAAGCGAGCAAACAAAAACCTAAACCAATACAGCCACTCAGAGATGCACGTGTGACACACCTCAAGACTTAGCTTGAAAATCGGGTGTGCACACGGCCTAACCCGACCAAAACTGAAAAACAAGATGGGGATTCCAATTCTCATTGTAATTCATTTTGATTTTCTTATTCACTTTTTTACTTTTGTTTTTCATTTTTCTTTTAGCAATCCCCACATTTAGCAATTAAAATTTTACTGAATTCATCACCGCATCACATGAATTCCACATATCACCACCCATCAAAATATTAACTTCGATCAAGCTCAGAGATTTGGTTGCGATAGGAGGGTTGGCTTTAGGCATTGGTGAATGAAAGTGGAGCTGAAACAAAGGATGGGTAGGAACAAATTTGGCTTGCAACGGTTAGTAGCTAGGACTAGGTACAAAAAGCTCAAGCTAGCAAAAATGATGTCTTTCCTCATACTCACGCTCGACTAACCGGGCACCAATGCTTCAAGAGTAGCTTGGGGCAAGTTCTTAGCGACCGATAAAGATGATCCATCCTCCCGACTCGAGCAATACGAGGCTAGTGGCGGTTACACACATTCCTACACTACCGTTCGATTGTTGTAGAATTAACCATATTGAGTAATAGAAACAGTTTTTATAGAAGCTGAAAAGTATAAACTACGAGCATAAAGAAAAATTGAATCTATATTATTTCTACACACCATGAGTACTCGATTATGAGCACTGCACGAGTTTCGAGCTACTTAATCTTAAAATCCTAAGCCATCACCCTAACTTAAAGTTAACACAAAATAAATACATTTGACTCGACCGGAGCGCTTGTTTAAGTTCGCGCTCATGTCGGCGTGGGTACACAATGCGGACATTATAATATAAAAACATAAAAAGAAAATAAGCTTATGGCATGCTCGCAAAAGTAGTGCATGTGCAAAGGTAACGCGTATAACTCTCCCCCACCAGACTTACACTAAACAAACAATCAAAGATTTGCAATAAAATTAAAGAAATGAAAGTTGGGGGAGAGGTTACCCATGCTCAGTAAATGAGCATACCAGAAGATTGGCGTTAAACTTCAACAATAAGCCCGCGGCCCAAACAAATTCCACCTACAAAATAGAACATCTCCAACCACAAAAAGCTATACAAAATTAAGCACAACATCTGTATTGCACAAATTTAAAGCAAGTAGCAGCATTGGGTTGTCTCCCATAAGCCCTTTTCTTTACCGTCCTTAAGGTGGACCAAATGCCTGTATTAACAGTTATATATAATGTTCAAAAGCAAGAGTTCAGAATACATGAAAAAGTTCAAAGTTACACAAAATATGAAGATAAATAAAGCAAGAAACGGAAAGAAAGGAGGCACCGGAGATCCTTCACTCTTTAGATGAACGCTGACTTGTGATAGATCCCTCCAGTCACGCGAGATGAGGGCGAGATGAAGGCTTTAGGGCCTAGGGAAGACGAGTCTCCCCTACCCCTAGCCTCGTCCTTCTCGCGTTGGCGGGAAAAATCATATGCCTTGCATATAAGAAGTTCTTTTCTTTTCAGATTAATATATGGGGATCGCCAGGGTAGTATACTCACCCCAACTAAATAACCAGCAAGCCAATCTTTCTCATCGGGGGGCATCCTTTCCTCACCCATGGTGGGTGAAAGATCAGCCCAAGTCACCTGTTTAACAATTTTACAACATTCATTCAGCAAAATAAAAGTTTTTAAATCTGTTTCCTGCACGCCCCCAATAGCCGTGCACAGCCCCCGTTCCTTTTCTTCAGCAACTTATTTCACATCAAACATTTCCTCCTTCGCTACTCCGTTAGCAATCATCAACACATCTTTTACTTGCACATCCCGATCTTGTTTATTCAGCACAACATCTGTCTCATCAGCTCTAAATAAATCGTCAGATAATAAAACATTTAATTCAAGCAGATTTTTAGATTCACTCGGGGTTAGAGTGGGAAGTGATGGCGATAGTGGCAAAACGACCTTGGAAGCCAAGGTGAGTCTGCATGCGTTAAAGCTCAGCGTCACTTCACTGGCTTTCAGGAATGGAACCCCAAGAATAGGCTTTGAATTATTTCCTATGGGACCCAACACCTGGAAGTCGGTGACAACCATAGCCCCGTTAAGTTTCACTTCCACCTCTTAAATCACCCCATCAGTTTTAACCACCGACCCATCAGCTAGCACTAACGATTTCTGGGTATCAGTTTCGACATTTATATTAAGCTTCTCTATATCTTGTAGAGCAAGAATGTTGCAAGACAAACCTGAATCGCAAAGTGTTACTGTCTCAATCTCATTAATCTCGCACTCGACAGGCACTTCATTAACATTGCACTCCTCTACCTCCCCAGTGCTTTTCCCTTGCTCACGGGGATTCTTTTCCGTGTCGCTTGGGAGCGTGCCGTGAGTCGGCTAGGAGAACACTTGGGCAAGCTGCCCCAACTGTGTCTTTAAGTTCCTCATAGAAGCAGTTTGAGTGGTCATATTAGATTGGGCCATTTCAACAAACCTTTCCATCATTTCTTCTAGAGCACTCTTACGTGCCCCTTGCCCGCTCTGATTATAACTCGGTTGCGGTGGTCGCAGTTGGCTATTGGAGGCTTGAGCATCATATTAATGCTAGCCTCCCTGCCATCTTTGACCTGGGGAATTTTGATTCCATGAGTTCATATGATTTCTCGCGTTTGGGTTATAAACATTATTATTTGGCGCAGCGCGGTTTTGACCGTTTATAAAATAAACACTTTCATCAAAGGTTATACCTGCTGGTTCCGTAAATGACTCTCAAGCTGGGCATTCAAAAGCATGGTGGTCGGGATTTCCACAACCCTGGAACTATATGCCTCCAACTGGAGTCGGAGGAGTAGTCGATCTGGTCAGCACCCTTCTTCAATCCATCATAGGGTGGCTTGCTTCACCTTGCTGCATCACCACATTCACATAAAACTGATTTTTCGCCCCCCTTGGGGCATTTCTTCCAGCCATCCAATATGTGCTATGGGAGGCCGTGTCCCGAAGAAGCCGCAAAGCCTCTTCAAGAGACAGGTTCATAATTGTGCCACCGGCCGCTACGTCGATCATAGCCCGGTTGTTTGGCTCGACACCAAAATAGAATATTTCTAAACGATTCCACGGCTCACAACCGTGTTGGGGACAACGCCACTACAGGTCAGCGAACCTCTCCCACGCCTCTGACAATGTCTCTTTGTCCTGCTTCCTGAACATAGCAATTTCCCTTCTAGCATTCACAATTTGGTCCATTGGGTGGAACTTGGCATAAAACTTTGAGGACAGAGCCTCCCATGTGGTAGCGGTCCTAGGGGCAATTGTGTGAAGCCAGGTCTTAGCCCTATCCCTCAGCAAAAATGGGAATAGCTTCAGCTTAACTACGTCATCAGAAATTCCAACATATCAGAAGGTGTCGCAAATCTCTGAGAACTCCGCCAGATGGAGCTGCGGGTCCTCACTCGGCAAACCAGAATACTGCGTATTGTTTCTGATCATATTCAGAATTGCGGGCTTTATCTCAAAATGGTCTTGGCAATGTCTGGTCTGAAGCCTGGATAAACACTTCCTGCAGTCGGGGTAGTGAAATCACGCATCGTCCTAACTCGAGGATGGACAACCTCCTGTCCCTCAACAACTCCATCACCTTGGCCATTTCCTCCTTGGACCAAGTCTTTCATTCTAACTTCAGCAGCAACAGCCCGCACACGAGTCTCCTTGCTCATGCGGTCCCAAGATCAACTCCCAAATTTTCACCCCTATTACCAGGGTTAGGATCTGTCATACAACAAGAAAAATCTATAAAAATATCAAACACTTGCAATTTTTTCAAAAGAAAAATGCACACAATGGTTGCACTCCCCGGCAACGGCGCCAAAAACTTGATGCACTCACGACAAGTGTACTGATCACTTTCATATAATAAAGTTGAGGAAATAAATCCCCGGATATCGATCTATCAGGTAGCGCAAGTAGGGAATGTGCTTTCTCTATTTGGAAAAGTGGTTGCAAGCGCAATCGTAACACAAGGGGTTTGGTTTTGGTTTCCTAAGCTTAATACTAACAAAACTAATGCGGGCTGCCATCACCGCGTTGCTTGGGTGGATTACTACAGAGAGTAGTATGGGGGATGGACGAAACAGCGAGGGTCACAATCACCTAATCGCAAGGCATGCTCCTAGAAAGCGCTAGAACGGATCGATCATAACAAGCGCAGGAAAAATAAAACTTAACAACACAAGCAATGATTAAGACATAACAACATACAGACATGTTGAATCCTTAATCAAAACATTGTTCTCAAGCAATAATCCCACTATCACAAGTTCAAAATGAAAGAACCACAAGAAGAGGTGGAAAAATACAACCGACCGCACTAAGGCTTTTCGAGATTCACGGCCGGATTCAAGGGTTGTCGATCCTCGTCCGGGCTCGGTCTTCGGATGTCATCTGGGATCCAGAAGAGTTGTAACCTCCTCCAAAAACCCGTCTTCTTCGTGTTTGATCGCTTGGTTAGTTCTAACAAAAGAAATCGTCAAGTGGAACAATAAGGAGCTCAGATGGTAGCTTGGAAGTCGGAGAAGATGAAGATGGCCGGATACGCAACTATTACAAGCTTTCAGAGGAGAAATGGTGGCCGGATCAACCCTCCAAGGAGGAGAGAGAAAATGGCGGCTAGAGTTGAGTTTTCCCTCTCACAGGAGTAGAAATGTTGTGGGGAGCAGAGCTGGATGCATGGAAAGAAGAAATCTGCAACTTAAATAGAAAAGTCAGAAAAAATGGTCATGCACGGTTTGGCGCACGACCGTTCATCAACCGTGCATTATTTAATTTACGGGATAAGCTGCAGAAGGAAAGGTGTTGACCCGTGCATTTTACTCAAGCACGGGCGCATCCTCTTGTGCGCTAAGGAAATCGCACGTGTAACGACAGACAGGAAATCGCAAGAAAAAACAGGAAAACCGTGCATTTTACTCGCGCACGGGTGCTTCCGCCCGTGCGTGAACAAATCACACGATTAACCATAGACTGGTGCAGGCAGGAAAGCTACAGGAAAACCGGGTGTTTCCTTCTCGCATGGTTGGGCAGAAACCATGCGTGAACAAATCGCACAGGTAGCCGCAGACGTCCACAGAACTGCTGAGTAAAACGCACGATTGCCAAAAGACACCGTGCGCGAATAAATTTGCACGACCGTCTATTTCACACAGAAAATGGAAAATGAAACTTAGGACATTGTGACCACCTGCCAAACAATACAACTAGCTTGACTACCAGCTCCCAGCACCAAGAAGCAAACATTCAACAGCAAGAAAAAGCCATGGGAGCACCATGTGCTTGCCCCCAGCATAAGAATGTGCAATTGCACACCCACGGGCCAAAAAAGTGCACAAAGCGGTCAATGACTGAACGATGCAAATATAAACGATATCCGGTCGAGATGTAGTGCACGAGTGAGAAAACAGGCCCAGATTAGTCCGAAAAACCCTATAAATATCAGACTCATCAATTGTAACACCTCAAATCTCAAAATTGAGTGCAAGCTGAGCAACACGGCCTGGGACACGGGCGTGTCCCAAGCTGTGTCATGCTCTGGGTTGTCGAGTTGACACACAGCCTGTAGAGTGCTCGACGAAATGTACTCGACGAGTCTCGAGACGGTACACGTCCTGCGACACGGGCGTGTCCTAGGCCGTGTCCTTCTATGGGTCGACAAAATTCACTCGACGAAATGCACTCGACGATATTCGAGAGGAAAGTCGAGTTGGGCACACGGCCTGTGACACGGGCGTGTCAAAGGCCGTGTCATTCTCTGGATTTGTCCAGTGTTGTGAGGCCCGGTGAACAAAGGCTAGACATGGGCATGTCCGAAGCCATTTCAGGGCACACGGCCACTGACACGGGCATGTCACATGGTCATATCCAATTCTTGCTGAGTCGGTTTCATTGCTGCTTAAGGTACACGTCCTGTAAGACTGGCGTGTCACAAGCCGTGTTCAGCCCAAAATAGATATTTCAGGGCGATTTGTGGTCATTCATTTCCTTCAACTATAATCTAGTGGTCTAGGCTTCTCCCTACTGTATTAAGGCCTGGAGTTGAGAAGACAACTCTCATTCAACTTTTGCCATTCTCTTTCAAAAGAGATAGTGAGAAGGGAGAGCAAGGAAGAAGGATGAGAAGGAATCCGGCTGCCAGTGGAACTTCACAGCCCCGAATCACGAACTGAGTCAAGATTCGTGGAGGCAAGGCCATTGTAGTGCTTTTTTTCTAGCTAGATTTCAATGGCTCCAAAGAGATCGTCAAGGGTAACAATCTTTCTTCCTTGGACATGTGAAGTCCTCGTTTTGGCATGTATATGGATTTCCCCCACCAAAAGATGGCTGTTGAGGGATTTCCTTAAGTTGATTCTTGAAATCCCCAGTCTTGCATATAGATCCGGAAATCTGTAGTACGGAATAGGCATGCTATGTGAAGCCCATTTGGACAGGTTGGTCTGGATTGGTGATGTTTCATTTTGCATACCAGAGAAGACTCCGCGTATAAACGTGTAGTTTGTGGAGTCAATGGGTTGTACCTGTGAATGGCAGTAGCAGGAAGTTCTAGAATGGAATTTCAGGAAAATACCCCCTTGATTCTTGTGTTGTGTGCTTGGCAAGACTAGTTTTTTGGCACTGAAAGATGTTGTAGGTTTTTGGTTGAGTGTGGGTGTAGAAAGAGAGTTCTGTTAAACCCGCCAAGCGATCGTGAAGGATGCTGGTATGAACTCCCCTTTTGGATTGTGAAGCCATTCCTTGGTGAATAGTGTGGTTATTGTGCGCTGCCATCTCTTAAAAGGCTTAGTGCCGAATAGGAAAGGTGAAGCTGACCCGCGTCTACCGATGAGTCATGAGTACTGCAGTATTCGGCATTGGTATGGAGATTTGAGCAACAGGTAAGGGTGGAGCTGGACTTGCATTATGTCGACTTGACAAGAGAGCGTCAAGGCATTGGGCTTTCGTTAGTAGCGTAATGAGAGTCTTAGACATGTGCGCCATTAAGACTAAATGCTCAATACTGTTTGTTTCGGACCTTGAACGGTGGTGGGACCCTGGTATTTCCGGTACACCAAGAATGTGCCCTGAGTACACGGAGCGTCGGGCCGCGTGGCTGGTATTTTTGATGTATTGGTTGTGCGTGAGAGCACAATTTGTAATATATCTGCTTGTGAATTGCTATGACTGCAGGGAAGGAATACCACTGCCCCGGCAAAGGTGTAGGGTCGTTATAAATTGGTTAGCTGAATGCTGACCGTTGTCTTGTTTGCCACCATTATGGTGGGTTGTCCTTGTGTAGGTGCTGGAGAGTCGAGTGGGAAATAAAGGGCTGAAGCCCCTGTTACTGCTGGCCCTCGAAGGCATAGCAAAGGCTTTTGTTATGATCATTTGTGGCTGGCCTACGCGCCGATGTTTGTAATCCACATTGTAAAGCGTAACTGTAAGGCCTTAAGGCCCAACTATGATGTATTTGTTGGACATTCTTTGAGAGTATATATATAAATGTGGTTATTTATATATAGTGGACATTCCTTGTTTGAGTTCAATTTTAACGGTAAAATCTTTCGCTAGTATGCTCTGTATTAGGATGCGTATCCGGTTTGGTATTAACCTGTGACCTCGCCGTCTATTTATGGCATATGATGTGGTACCCCGACCGAACCTTATATTATATATTATTTAACGGATGGGTTCGTTACACCACGTGGTTAGATGAATAGGCTAACCGCCCAGCAACCACCAGAAGGAGAGAACAAGCCGCCATAGGAGACCGCTAGATCGCCCGGTCTCTAAGGCGCCTGAGACAAACCGTCTGATCTCCTGGACACCAAACAGCAACAGTCTGGCTACCAATCTGAAAGGAGGGAGTTATTCAGATCTACTCTAGAGGGGGGTGAATAGAGTGTTTAAAAACTTTGGGCTGTTTTAATCTATTCTATCAGAGTTCAAAAATAGGTGATACCAATAATATATAAGCAGAAGGAAAACTAAAGAACTATTTCAAATATCACAGAAACTAACAAGAGAAATAAGAAAAGGTGCAACCAGACGACACAATAAATTATAGTGGTTTCCCAAATCTGGGTACATACACTCTTCTACCACACTGGTAGGAATCACTCTCAGGTTTTTGATCAGGTCACTGCCACCAAATAATATCTATTTCAAGGGAGATATTGCAACTTTTCTAGCTTATGATCAGATGTAAGAAAACCAACTTAAAGTCTTTTGATCAGGTGACCTCACAACCAGGAATTACTTTTGAAGGGAGTAAAAACCATTTACACAGAGGGGGGAAGGAAAAGTTGAGTTGTCTTTTCTTTTCTCCAGAAAATGAGAGAATACTTGAGAGTGATCCTGATGGAGTCAAGGCTTGTCCTGTGATTTGAATTGTTCAGGAAATCAGATCCTTGTACAGGGTGTAGGACTTGAAATCAAGAAAGCTAAGATAGATTGAGGATGATTGTCTCCACAAGCTTCCTGAATGAAATCTCGTTGTTAGAATTGAGAGCTGTTGTTCTTCTTTTTCTTGCAGCCTTGTTATTATTTTAAAAAAACTGTAGACTTCATCAAGAAGTAATATAAGAATAATTATCTCTGTCTTTTTATTCTCTGAGTCCCATTCCTTTGAGTAATTCCAAACTGAGTTTGAAATTGTCCACCTTGATTGACTGTTAGAATCATGGGAACTTGTGCAATGGCTATAAGAGAATTAACTCGTTTCCTAAACTATCCCGAGAAAGGCAGTATAATAACTCTGTGAAAACTAGCAATTAATGCTTGCCAAGGAACGGCTATATTCAGTGAATTTATGCATTAATCACTCAGAGTCATATAAGCAAAAGAGTAAACAGTCAATAAGGAAAACAATAACTGCAGTGAATAAAATGATGATCTGGCAGAAATCATCGATTTGGTCCTGAGATCGTCGAGCTCAAACATCATCTATCATCGAGTTGAGCCCTGTGATCGTTGACCTGAAAATCGGCTTTCCAAACCGGGCTTCACAACCGTCGAACTGAGATGGTTGAACGTCAATCTCAATCCTGAAAGTAGATAAGAGATCGTCGACCTGAGTTCAGCAATTGTTGATCTCAGTACTTAGAGATTTAACTCTGAGATCGTTGAGCGCAGAACGAAGATCAAAAGGTTTGGGATGGCTAGTGCCTCAGCTAAGAAATCACCCATGGCTGCCAATACTGTGATTGATTCTGATGAGCATGGGAAACTGTTGATCAGAAATTATATAGGGCCATTGTTGGGTCCCTGTTATATCTCACAACAAGTGGGCAAGATATAATGTTTGCCACATGCCTTTGTGCTAGGTTCCAGGTGAACCCTAAAGAATCACACCTTATTTTATTAAAAAGGATTCTGAGATATATAAAGAGTTGCCTAAATCTAGGACTCTGGTATCCTGCTGAGTCAGAATTTGAGTTGACTGGACACTCACATGCTGACTTTGCTGGATGTAGAGTAGACATGAAAAGTACCTCTTGAACATGCCAGTTACTGGGTGCTAGGCTTGTCTCTAAGTTTTGTAAAAAGCAAACATTTGTGTATACATCAACTGCCGAAGCTGAGTACATAACAGCTGGCAGTTGCTGTTCTCAGATGCTATGGATACAAAATCAGCTACTAGACTATGGATACAACATAAATAATTTAACTATATTTTTTGATAGTTCTAGTGCTATTTCTATAAGACAGAATCCAGTCCATCATTCTAGGACTAAGCATATATATGTAAGGCATCATTTCATTATGGAGTGTGTAGACAAAAAGAAAATCAATCTCACCATCATCCCTACTGATTTGCAAAGGGAAGATATTTTCACCAAACCCTTGGATGAAAAGAAACATCTATTCTTCATGAATCAGCTAGGTATGATTAATGGAGATGAGATTATTTGACTTTCTGTCTGAGCTCGACGATTTGTTGATAGATTGTCGAACGGAGATCGACGATCTGCTAACGTCTCGTGAAGTTTAATGTTGAATGGAGATCGGCGATCACCTCTTATTGAAGCAATTATCGTCGAACAGAGATCGACGATTTTTGGTTCAGAGAATTTATCGTCGACCTGAGATCAACGATTTATTCTTTCTCTTCGATCTGAGGTTACCAAACTCATTTTATATTAAAATACTTCACCAACCTTGGTTTTGAAGTCATTTTTTAGTAGTTATTATGCTTGGCTAACTCCGTCTCTTCGTTTTCTTAAACCTTATAAACTAGGGTTTAGACAAAAATAGTCTCGTGCTTTCCATTTCCCTTCTACACTTGATCTTTTTTTTCTCTATAGGAACTCTCCATTGACAAGACAGCAAGCAGTAGATCCAAAAAGAAGAATTGAATTTGCTAAGCCAGCTTTAGACAAGTCTTAGTAACTATTTTCTTTTTTTGTCTGTATATATCTTTGTAAATATCTATTGAACTTTTCTTATATTTCATGACAGATATAGTTGTTTAGTTTTCCTGTTGTTTTCTTTTATTATTGTTTAGTGACCTCACCAAAATAAGTGGAGATTATTGGATCCCTAGTTTGGATTTGGGATAGGTTCACTAATCTAGGCTAAATCAGACCCACATTGTATAGTCAGGGTCAAGTCTAGTGTCTTAGGTGTCAGTCAGGTCAACAACTCAGTGAGAAAAGACCAAGGCATCAAAGACTTAGGAGACAGCAGAGATTAAGCAAGGCAGAAATTTTTCTAAGTAAAAAGTCGTTCGTCGATCTCTCACTGAGTTGTTGACCTAAATTTCGCCTTGATTAGTGAACCTAGCCCAAATCAAAACTAGGGATCCAGCACAAGCCGCTGGAGACAAACCGCCAGACTGCCCGGTCTCTAATCCTCCAATGTCAGACCGCCAGACTGCCCGGTCTCCATACAACAACACTCCCTCTCAAGCTGGAGAATATATATCGATCATGCCCAGCTTGTCACAAATGTGAAGAAAGGAGATGGACAACGGATTGGTGAAAATATCAGCCAACTCTTTATCGGTGGTGATGAAAGGAGTCCAAATTTGTTCCTTCAAAATCTCTTCCCAAATAAAATGGCAGTCGACTTCAATGTGCTTTCTTCTCTCATGGAAGACCGGATTTTTGGAGATGTATATAGCGGCCTTGTTATCACAAAACATAGGTAGAGGATGGTTGTAGACCTCTCCTAGGTCAAGCATGAGAGGTCGTAACCACTTTAACTCATATGTGGTCGACGCCATACTTCGATATTCTGCTTCTACACTGGACCTGGAGACTACATACTATTTCTTGCTCTTCTAGCTCACAAGGTTTCCCCCCACAAAGGTGCAAAATCCTGATGTTGACATGTGGTCTCCTCTGTCATCAGCATAGCTCGAATCTGAGTACTCTTCAACCCTCAATTGACCATTCTTCTAAAAGAGTAGCCCTTTCCTAGGTGAAGATTTAACATACTCTAATATCCTCAAGGCAGACTGTAGATGACACTCCCTTAGAGCTTGCATGAACTGGCTAACCTTACCTACATTATAGAAGATGTCGGGTCTCGTCACCGTGAGATATATGAGTTTACCAACCAGACGTCTGTACCTCGTAATATATAAAAGGGTAGGAGAGTCATCCATCCTTATTTTATCATCTCCAGTCTCCATGGGGCATCGGGCATGTTTAGCCCCATTCAACCCTGCCTCTTTTAGCAAATCAAGAGTATACCTGCATTTGAAGAGGACTAAGGAATTGGGCTTCCGAGAGATCTCTATCCCCAAAAAGTATTTTGGATAGCCCATATCCTTTGTGACCAGGTTTTGACGAAGATGCTTCTTGGTCAAGGTTATCCCAGCCTGGTCATCTCCAGTGAGAATAATATCATCCACATAAACCACAAGTACTACCAGACCCAGGGAGGTTTTGTGAACGAACAAAGAGTGATCTGCAGAACTTCTCATAAAGCCCATGGCTAGCACAATCCCGTTAAACTTGTGAAACCAAGCCCGAGGGCTTTGTTTTAGGCCATAGATAGCCTTATTTAGCCTACATACCTGTGTCTCCCCCTAAGTAACATACCCTGGAGGTTTCTCCATGTAGACATCCTTCTGAAGATCCCCATATAGAAAGTCATTCTTGACATCCAGTTGGGAAATGGGCCAATCCCTGTTGACAGCCATAGAGAGTAGGACCCTGATATTGCTTAGATGAGCAACTGGAGAGAAGGTGTAAAAATAGTCAACACCATAAGTCTGGGTAAAGCCTTTGTCAATAAGGCGGGCCTTATAATGATTCACATTACCATTTGGATTGAACTTCACCATAAAGACTCAGCGAAAGCCAACAACATTTGTGCTGAATGGAGAGGGAACCCCGTTCTTTAAGAGTAGCAATTTCCTCATCCATGGCAGAGATAGCCAGTGAAAAAGGCCTACGAGAATGGGTAAGACGATCATAGGAAACAACAACAGCAAGAGAGTACTGTGTACATGCCCGAACCCCTTTGCGAAGAGAAATGGGAAGATCCAGGTCAGCGGGTTCCTCAGTATCCAGAGCATCCATGGAGGAGAGAGCTGGCCCGAGAGTAGAGAGTGACGACGGCAGAGAAGAGGGATATAGAGGATGAAAGCAGAGAGGAGGAGATGATGGAGACGGTGGAGATGGGAAAACCTCGGTAGGGGTCGATGGGTTAGAGGGAACAATATGAGAATCATAAGCCTCAGGAAGAGGAGAGGTGTCATCAGAGAAATTGGGAGCATTATCAAAGAAGGTAACAACGGCCGAGACAAACTACTTGTAGAGAACGGCATCAAAATAACAATAGCCTTTCTTGGTGGTAGAGTACCCCGGAAAGACACATTTGGTGGAGCGAGGGGAGAGTTTATCACGGGTGGCGGAGGGAGAGTGCACAAAGGCTATGCACCCAAAGATATGTAGAGGGAGAGGAAAAGGTTCCTTGCCTGGATAGAGAATGGAGAATGGGGTTTGATCGTGGAGAATCGTGGAGGGAATGCGATTGATGAGATAACAGGAAATGAGAACTGCATAGCCCTAATAGAAGTGAGGCACCTGCATCTACATAATCAAAGTGCGAGCTACATCAAGGAGGTGACGGTTTTTGAGTTCCGCCACTCCTTTTTATTGTGAGGTATAGAGACAACTAGTTTGATGGACAATCCTATGTTACATACAGAAAGATGAAAAAGCTTGACTAATATACTCTTTAGCGTTATCAGAGCGAAGGACTTTAATTGAAACATCAAACTGATTTTGAATTAAATGATAAAAAGATGTCCATAGATTGAATAATTCAGAGCGATCTTGTATGAGTTACTCCCAAGTACATCTAGAAAAGTCATCAATAAAGGTTACAAAATAAGAACTACCCCGACCAATGGTGTGGATAGGAGCAGGACCCCAGACATCGGAGTGAATGAGATCAAACGGATGGGTAGAGCCACGACCTTGGTTCACAAGGAAGGAGGAATGGTGATGCTTGCCAAGCTGACAGGCATCGTAGTTAAGAGGAGAACTGTGCGGATGGAGGTGGGGCAGAAGCTAAAGAAGAAGCCGTGGAGGAGTATGGCCAAGGCGTAGGTGCCACAAGAGATGATCTGTAGAGGAGGAGGAGAAGGCGGACAGTGCAGAAATATTGTCGAAGAAGTAGAGGTCGCCACTCTATGTCCTAGTAGCAATCGTCCATTGGGAGCTCGGATACTGAAAAAATAAGAAGTTGGAGTGAATGAGATGGAGCACTGGAGTTGCTTGCATAAAGAGGTAACTGATAATAAATTGCACAAAAACTTTGGCACATAGAGAGTGTCCGCCAAGAAAAGAGACGGATTAACATGAACCACTCCCGTTCCATGGACCGGGGAGGGAGTGCCGTCAGCAACGAGGACCGAGGGCAACCGATCATGTTTTTCTAGGAGAGAAAAGCACTAGAGATTGTCTGTAATGTGATTGGTCGCACTAGAGTATGTCATCCATTTGCCTTGAGTAACCACGTGGGCAATACTTGATGACGTGACCACCGCGGCGGACGGCTTCGAGGAGGAGATGTTGGTTGAGGTATTGGAAAGAGCCATGGAGGTAAGACAAGAAGCCGTGCGAGAAGAAGCAACAAGCCATGCAAACAGCGAGTAGGAAGTGCGGCTAGGAAGGCCGCAGCGGACAAAGAACAGACAAGAAACCGCGCGAGAAGAAACAACAAGTCGCATGAACAGCAAGCAGGAGGTGCGGCTTGGAAGGCCGCAACAGACAAAGAAAGGATTCTGCAGCAGTCATGGTGTCAACACACCAGTGGCAAGGAAGGCCACGACCAAGAAGCAACAAGTCGCGCAAACAGCGAGCAGGAAGTGCGGCTAGGAAGGCTGCAGAGGACAAAGAACAGACAAGAAACTGCACGAGATGAAACAACAAGCAAGGCGAATAGCAAGCAGGACGTGCAGCTAGGAAGGCCTCAGCGGACAAAGAAAAGATTCTGCAGCGGTCACGGTGTCAACACACAAGCAACATGGAAGGCCATGACCACAAAGTAGAGCAAAGCAAAGAGAAAGAAGTCGCACGGCTAGAGAGAAGGCCGCGCAAACAGAAGATAGAGAGGACTGCGCGAATTGGAAGTAGTTCACGTGAAAGGTAAGCAGGTCGTGCGAACAGAGCAGAGACCGCACGAATAGAAACGGGCTGCGTGAATCACAGTAGATCGCGAGGTGAAAAGAAGCAGAGAAACCGCGAAAGCAGGTCGCGGATAAAAGAAAAGAGAGGCCGCGCACACAAGGGGCAGCAATAAAGAGATGAGAATCTGCGCGAACAGACTGCACAAAGAAGGGAAAACCGCACGATCAGAAGAAGGCACTGAATCAGGTGGAAAAGATCGAGTCCTCTAATACCATGTGCGAACAGACAACTAGAAACCGAAAATTGGAATAACAGAAATTTTTATTATCCAAAAAGATGAGTATTACAAAGTATGGACTCCCTTTTATAGAATGGAGGAGATAAGAGAGATAACAAATAAGCAATGTGGGACTAAATAATTACATGTTTAATAGAAATAAGCCGAACAGGCCGCATGGTTAGACCAATAGGCTAACCGCCTGGCAACCACCAGAAGGAGAGAACAAGCCACTATAGGAGACCGCCAGACCGCCCAGTCTCCAAGTTGTCTGAGACAAACCGTCAGATCGCCCGAACACCAAACAGCAATAGTCCGACTACCAGGCCACTAGAGACAAACCACTAGACTACCCAGTCTCTATTCCGCCAGTGCCAGACCGCCAGACTGCACGATCTCCATACAGCAACATGGCTCAACGCTAACAACACCAAAATTGGAGCTCCTGCGTACTACGACACTGAAGGGGCCATGGGTATATGAGCACCAAGAGCCCAGCCCAAATTGCCTAAAATAGCATGGAAGGGGTCTTTGGAAGTAAACACCAAAAACCCAGCCCAACCGGATCACATGCACGAAATGGGTCTTTGGGATGAAAGCACCAAAGAACCCAACCAAACTGTCCAAAGTCTATCCGCCAGCTTCCATCAGTGTGATGATTGGTAAGCCCGAAGACCTGGCACAAGTAATCATCAACTCAAGATTATTGGACAGCCTTGTATTAACATACACTCATGCAGTCCTACAGTACCAATGAGCTAGGAAGCTTCCAAGGACTTCCAACCGCATCATTATACAATACAACCTATGATATCAATAATCCTACCCTCACCAAAAAGTTCTCAAACAAGTTATTAATAAAGTGACTAAGACAACCCAAATTCCTGTAAAAATTTGTGATTCGCGGAAAACTGGAAATCAGGCGTAGGAACACTCAACCAATCTGAGCCCAAGCAAACCAAAAACCAATAGGAAAGAAATAAGCTTGTACTATCATAAAATATTTATAAGGCAAGGCATACATGGCGAGACATGATTCGCCAATGTATCCAAAGGAAGCAGAAAAAATTATAAGGCTAAGAACATGTCGAGCGGTCTCAAGGAGAAGCCGCCGACCCTTACGAGCTGCCTAGGGAGCTGCTGAAGCTGCCTAGTCACAAGAACACAACCAAGACACACGGACAACCTATTATTCTAATGCTGAAAAGAACTCTGCCCGCTGAACTGCAAGCCGCCTGACTACGAGGTCACCTAGCAGCAAGATCATGCAAACTGCTGCAGCCGAATAGAATAAGCCGCAAGACCGGACAGCTTATTGAACTGGGAAACAAGTTGCAGAAGAGAAGACCACCTGGTCGCAAACCACAACCCACTGCTAATCGCGGGTTGCCAACCGCAGAGTCCGCACTAACCCTGACCGAAGTCAAAACCAAGTCCCTGGCTTCTTAGAGCTATCCGTACAACCTGCACAGCATAATCCGGTCAAGCACTTCAAACTACGCGGATAGAAACCCCTGTCCGCAACAACTGCCCAAGTCCACTTACTATTCACTCGGTGTATATTGATGTGACAGGGGGGTCCTATTTATAGGCGTGGAGAGGAGTGTGATCACCGCCCTAATTGATAGGATAACCACCGTATCTCGCAACGAGCATCAAGTGTATCTTCCATGTAACGGATACACAACCAGACCACCACGACTAGGTAAGACAGCCAGTCCACCAAGGTCGTACCTCCAAGGACAGATACCAATCTAATCTGCCTTGTCGCCCAAGCAATGCAATACTTGATTGCCATACAGCTAAACTCTGAAAATATCGCCCCAGTCCACCAACCTGCGGACACAGATCTCATTCGCACATGCCTGCGGACACAACTCCAGTCCGCTTACCCCTTGCCTGCAGCCAGAGCACGCAAGGCTGACTGCTGTCGAGCTCGACGAATAGATATATCAATCATCGGAAACAATGTGATCTCCTAGACTAAGCCAGTCTGCACAAACCGGCAAACTCCGGCACCAGTCCGCTCTAACCGACAAACTCTGTGGTTATAACCAACTATGCCACCAAAGCTAGACTAAGGCACACGCCATGCCAATCTCCAGAGCTCCAATCTAGTCTGCAACTTGGACTCTGCCAACTCCGTACGAGTCTGCACCTCGCCTATCTTATTAAGCTCTGAGGAGAGCAACTTTATCTGCCCGATTACCTCTTGGGTACTAACTTCCTGCTGAACACAAGCTGGCATGGATAGCCTCTCTTCTGTCCACACAGACTACACGAACAAATTGCCCAGGCCGCTAGAGTATATGCTAACTGCAGTACCATTGTCAACCTGGCTAGCGCTAGTTCTGTCTGCACAAACCATGCAAACAGGTCGCCCATGCCGCCACTTTCACTTCATAATTTTCAACACTCCCACTTGAAGTGAGAAGTGGTAACCAGCCCTAGGAGTCCCTATAACCGTGAACATGGCCCCTCCGATTGCGCCTTCAAGAATATGTCTGTGACATAGTCCTCACTTCGCATATCAAGGACCATAAGGGATCCCTCTAGAACCTCCTAAAAGGAATCATGCTTCCCTTTGCCTTCTTCTCCAACTTTAACACCCACTTATACGTCACAGGAGTAACACTATCAACCTTGGGCACAAGGTCACAAGCCTCGTTCCCTCCACTCCTTGTATCAAGTGGTGCCTTCATATCTAGAAGTCTCTCGCTCGATTAGAGGGCCTGCGAAGAAACAAGAGACCAAGCTCATCGTGTTTCCTTCACAAAATCGAGCAGGTGGGTTGATGATCCTCTTCGATCTCCTAAGAGCCTGATAATGGCTAACCACCTCTGTTGTTTCTTCTGAACCAGCTCCTTTTCTGGGCAAAACTGGAGCATCGCTCCCCTTGCTTTCTGAACAAGAAGCCTCAGTCGTAAAACTAGAAGCACCTGGAGCATCTCTCCCCCTACTTCTTTAACCAAAAGCCTCTGCCCTGGAACTAAAAGCACTTGGAGCATCGTTCACCCTACTTCCTGAACCAGTGGCCTTTGCTTTAGAGCTAGAATAACCTGGAGCTCCTAGTGACAAGGGCAGCTCCATCAGAAGATCTTAAGCAACCTCCTCTTGCCTGTCATCCGACCTGCTTTCAAGAAGCTCCACAAAAGAGCCCCCACCGTATGACGTCAGCTCGTCGAAGACCACGTCCCTCGAGATGATAAACTTCTTCATCACTGTATCCATACACTTCCATAACCTCTTCTACTCATCATAGCCAATGAAGACAAGCTTTCTCTCCATCACATATAATGCATTTAGGATGTGTACATAGCAGGTCGACCCAAACACCTAAAGGTGTTAACACTGGACTTCTCCTTGAACATCAGCTTATGAAGACACTTCATATTGATCGGACTCATAGGTATCCGATTGATGACGTATGTTGCACATGTCATCCCCTCTGCCCTCGAAGAACCTAGGAATGCCTTTGGCCTGAAGCTAACACTTGCATATCTCAATTAGATGACGGATCTTTCGCTCTCCTACTCTATTTTGTTGTAGAGTAAGCGTACAAGTGAGCTCTCATCGGATTCCATGCTTCAAACAAAAGTTAGAGAACATGGTTGAACCGAATTCACTTCCATTGTCCGTTCTCAACTTCTTGATCTGCAAGTCAAGTCGACCCTCCACTAGCTCCTTGAACTCAACAAACTACCGAAACACAACTGACTTCCCCTTCATGAAGTACACCCAAGTTTTCCTCATGTAGTCATCAATCAACACCAGTATGTATCTGCTGTCTCCAAGACTGGTGGTGACGGTCGTTCACAACAGCTCACCAAGGATGCACTTTAATGGTTGTGTATACAAGGTCTGTGACTTATCAAAAGTGAAGCGATAAGCCTCAGCATATTGACATCCCGCGCAAACATGACCGTCGCCGAAGGATGATAACCTAGGAAAGTCTTTCACAAGGCTCCTCACCGTCATCGCTTTCAACTTGTCCATTGATGTTTAAAACTCGCGGCTTATTTATTTAGGTTTGCGATCTATTTAGTTTGAATGGCGGGGCACGCGGATTTTATTTGATATAAAAGTTGAAACCGAGTTTTAACAAAAGGAGTCAAGTGCACCTATCGGGAGTAGTATA
Organism: Platanthera zijinensis; assembly: GCA_039513925.1. Lineage (NCBI taxonomy): Eukaryota > Viridiplantae > Streptophyta > Magnoliopsida > Asparagales > Orchidaceae > Platanthera > Platanthera zijinensis. Next base: position 134,617,727 of record CM077083.1, read on the forward strand.
GGATATTCAAATGGGGAATATCAGGTTTGTATTGTTTTCGGGGACGGGTTTATTATTTCTACTCTTCCCTTGAAAGACTATTATTTTACCTAAGATAACTTTTTGGGTTATAAAATTAACTAGCGTCGGTATAAATGTATAATAAAAAAAGGGAGAATAAACTGAAAAAAGCCGATGAAGAAATAACTCATCCGTACCGAATCGATTAGGAATAAAATAATGTTCAATAACTAGAGATACGAAATTTCAAATTAATTAAAGGGCGACATTGTTGTGGAGGTTCCAAAAGAATGAGCTCACCTAGCACTTGGAATATCGATCACCTGAACATTAAGACTATTCGACTGAACTCTCGTCCGACAAAGGATTCCTCTTAATGCCTGCATTACGCTAAGAACCCCGTTATTGGGTGGGGATCCTAGTCTAAGAGAATTACTCTTATCCTCCTTTGAGGTTATCCACGCAAATCTCTTTACCCAAGGGTGATCGTTCTATACGCACGACCTCTCAGCTAGCTAGCTATAAACAATGGAAATAGAGCCCACACTTCGATATGTGGTCCTATACATCGTAGACCCCGGCCAAACCTTAAGTGATTTAATTAACGAGAAAAAGAAGACCTTAAATTATTTAAAAATATTTTATCTGTCCCAATGCTCTTCGATACTGATTGCTAAGAGCGATTTGCCACTCAACGGAATGGGGACGGCTTAAGAAAAGAAATTGCATAATTTAAATGCAAGTCCAACTCAAATGAGTAGGCGGGAAATTAAAGCAAAAAATTGCGAGTCCTACTCATACGACTAGGCGGGAAATTGAACCAGTAAAGAAATCAGTAAATTGCATGTAATACTCATATGAGTAGGAAGGAAATGAAAGCGATAAAATGCGAGTCCTACTCAAATGAGTAGGCTGGAAATGAAAGCAATAAAATGCGAGTCCTACTCAAACGAGTAGGCGGGAAATGAAAGCAGTAAAATTATCTCATACGCAAACGCACTCTATAGGAATTGAAGAGAGCAGTAAATAAAGCAATAAAATAAAACTCCTAAATGCACGCACTCTACAAAAAGAGAAAAACAAAGTGCTCCAAAAATTAAAACGATTATAAATCTACTTCTAGAACTTCCTAAAAATACATAAAAAGAAGAAATAAAAATTAAAGGAGCAAAAGGGTTTGGAAAAAAAAGCAAAAATCAAAGTGTTACAAAAATTAAAATATTAACTTATTCATTCTTATAACTTTATAAAAATGCTTAAAAGTGGAAATAAAGTTAAAAAGTACAAAAAGTTCTACCAACTAAAAAAGAAAACCTAAGTTAAAAGAAATAAAACCACTTTGGAAAACCCTTTTATAAATTCATAAGAATGAATACAAGGCACAAAAATAACTAAAGGTAACAAAGCTAAGGAAAAATGATAAGAAAAGCTTGCATAACAAGTACTATCATAATAGAAAACTAAGAACAAACTAAGTAAAAAAATAACTAAAAAAACATAAAAACATAAACTACTCTCATACACACACACACTCTCATTTTAAAGAGAGAAAAACAAAGGATAAAAAGATCACTGAATGAGGGGCACTCAAATGCATTCCCAAAACAACATAAGGAGACAAAAATCTATACATTTTATTAAGCTAAAAAGAGTGTTACAAAAAGCTAAAAACAAACATAAAAAGGGGGAGAAAGTTCCCTTACATAGCTTGGAAATACACCCAAGCAACCCACCTAATAGCAAAATGGTCCAAAAAAGTGAACCCTTGGACATTACAGAGAAGTTCTATTTATCAGCAAAAAAATAGGAAATGACACGCCCTGATCATGGGCGTGAAAGGGGGGCACGTCAGGTTGGCTTGCTAAAGACGGCGAAATTTTGGTGATTGGTTGATTTCTTGAAGTTTCTGGAATGGGACACGTGTTGGTCACGGGCGTGACAGGGATGCCACGGGCGTGTTAGCAAGGTTTGACTGGTGAAGCCGTTGAGTGTCGAGCTGGGATCAACAAACTTCGAACATCGATCGGCATTGACACGGGCTTGTCGAATCAGGATATAGACGTGTTCAGCTAGGCGTCGAACACCGATCGTTGAACTTGGATAAACGAACGTCGAGCTACAATTGACGAACTTCCAGCTACAATCGACGAACGTCGAGTGGTTGGACACGGGCGTGTCAGCGACATCGAGTGGTTGCTGGAGGCGTCGAGCTTGGATCGACAAACGTCGAGCTTGATTCGACGAACGTCGAGCGGTTGGACACGGGCGTGTCGGACGGGACACAGGTGTGTCATCATCTTTTCTTTGCAAACTGTGCTTTTTTAACTAGAATCAAAGTAACACGCTTGGTCATGGGTGTGACCTAGTGACACGGGCGTGAACTTTGAGAAATTTGGCTTTTTTGAAAAACAAAATAAAGCTAAGTTAGAACAATATTTACAAAAAAGAATCATTTTATTGAAGAAAATTAACTAAAAAAACGAAAATTATACTAAAATTACCTAATATAAGTACTGAAAAATACGTATATTTACAACTTATCAAATACCCTCATACTTAAGTTTTTGATATTCTAGAGCAAAAGTTGGAGATGAACTTATAAGGAATTAAAAGAAAACCTAAATTTAGCTACCGCTTGAATTAATTAAAAGAGAGATCTAAATAAACATCCGAGGTATAAGAGTTAAGTCCTAAATTATGACAAAAATTTAAACAGAGGAAGAGTTTAACTAAAAACTTCTTGATATAATCAAATAGAAAGCAAAATTGTATTTGTTAGGTTAACAAAAATAAACTGGAATTATACGAACTTTAGCTTGTAAGAATTAAAGGAAATAATGCAATTTAAAAATTATGCTCTCAAAAAGATTTTAAATTAAGTTTAGAATCATCGAATAAGGCTAAGGGGTTGTTTTGGTTTATGAAGAGGGTTTGGTTTTAGAGGTGAGGTAGTTTTTTTTCTCAAACCTCTAATGAAATTTTTTTGATGTTTTATGTTTAGGAAAATGAAATCTTATTTTCCATAACATTCTTTTTTTTGAAATACTTCATATAACTCAATATACATGTGTAGGAGTAATGAATTTTATCCTCTTACTCCGTAACATATAATCTTTTAAGAATCAAAATTAATCATGCCAAGTAAGACATGAAAAAAAATTGGGAGATAGGTTTTTTTTCAAAAAGAAAACTAGATTTTAATAAAACAATTTGAGAGCAACCTTAATAAATTGAATGTTCCTATATTTCAAAAAAAAAGCTTTGAGTAAACATAATTAAATTCTAAGGTTGTTATTATTTTAACAAAATACACGTGCAATTATTTAAATAAAGTAGAAGTAGTGCTAAAAACAAGTCCCTTATCTAAATAAAAAAGAAGAGCATAAGAAATTCTTTAAAACTTAACCCAGATATTTAAATTTATGAATCTCAAATTAATAAATGAATAGTAAACAAAAAATTAATGAAATTCGCTTAAAAATAAACTCGTAATAAGATTTTTGGAGAGCGAAAAGGGTTAAGAATGGTATATTCTATTTATTTGTTTCATAATAAACAAAAATATTTTTTTTGGTTTTTTTTGGTTATTATCTTTTTTTTGTATTTTTATTTATTATCTTTTTTTTGGATTGTTAGATTTATTACCTTTAGTGGATTTTTGGATTTATTATATTTTTGAGTTTTATAACATTTTTATCAATTTATTTACAAGAAATGGAAGAGAAAGAGATGTTATTTACAAAGAAGAGAGGGGGAATGAAAAAGATTATTTACAAAAAAGATTTACAAAGTAAAAACAAAATATATTATATATATATATATATTTTGGAATATTTGTTTTATAAATTTTTTTTGAAAATTTTGTTTTATGAATTTTTTTGGGGGGTTTTGATGATATAATAAACAAAAAATTTGGAGTTTTAAATTTTTTGCATTTTTTTGTAATTTTAATGAGTGCAGAATATAAAAGTGTAATAAAGGAAAATAGGAAAACATCCTCATACTTAATTCCAGCATTGTCCATAATATTGCAAGATAAGTATGAGGAACGAAAAAAAAATGCAGTATTTACAAAAATAAAGAGGGAGGGTAGAAATTTTCCTGTAACGAGTTTAGGGAGGCCTGTTTGGAAACAATGCAATATTAATTACGAATAACAAAAATATAACAGAAAATCGAAAAAGAGAAACTCAGCTACAAGTTTGCGGGGGGGGGGGGGGGTATGGGTGCGTAACTTTGCTTATCTAACGTTTTAGCTATATGACTGTAATAGAAATGCATTCCCCTATCGCTCACAATAGCGTGAGACGATGCCGAGGCAAGAAAATACATATATATTATTTGATAATAAAAATTTGTTGGTTTTTAGGTAGGGTTTATTTATTTTTTGTTTTGTGGCTTTTTAGTTTTTTGTTTTATTATTATTTTTTTAGAATTAGTTTAGATTTTTTTTGGAAACGGCGCCATTTAATTTTTTTTAAAGATAAATAAATATATATATATATGAAATATTAATAATAATAAAAAAGGTAAAAGTAATTTTACATATTTTTTAGATTTAGTTTTTTTAAGTAGTTTTCATTATTATTATTATTACCAATATTTTGTGTTATATATATAAATATAATAAGTAAAAGTAATAGTTTTCTAGAGTTCGAAATAACAACACAAAATTCCTTGTCAACGATGCCAAAAACTTGATGGTTAAAACTCGCGGGTTACTTATTTTGGTTTGTGATCTATTTAGTTTGAATGGCGGGGCACGCGGATTTTATTAGAATATAAAAGTTGAAATCGAGTTTTAACGAAAGAATGCAAGTGCACCTATCACGAGTACTACAGGATATTCCAGTGGGGAATATCGAGGTCATATTATTCTCAGGGACGGGTTAATTATTTCTACTCTTCCCTGGAGGGACTATTATTTTACCGAAGATAACTTTTTGGGTTATATAATTAACTAGCGTGGGTATAAATATATAAAAAACGGGAGAATAAATAGAAAAAAACCGATGAAGAAATTGCACATCGGTACCGAATCGATTAGAACTAAATTAACTTTTAAAAACAAAAGATCCTAAATTTCAAATTAATTAAAGGACGACTTGGCCATGGAGGTTCCAAAAGAATGAGCTCACCTAGCTCTAGGAATATCGCTCACCTAAACATTAAGACTATTCGACCAAACTCTCATCCGACGAAGGATACCTCTTGATGTCTGCATTACGCTAAGAACCCTGCTATTGGGTCGAGAACCCAATCCGAGAGAATTATGCTTCTCCTCTCTCGAGGTTATGCATGCAATTCTCTTTACCTAAAAGTGATCGATCTATACGCACGACCTCTCAGCTAGCTAGCATATGGACAATGGAAATAGATCCCACACATCGATATGTGGTCTATGCGTCGTAGACCCGGGGCAAACCTTAAGTGCTTTACTTAACGAGAAAAAAAAGACCTTTAATTATTTAAAAATATTTTATCTGTCCCAATGCTCTTCGATACTGAGGGATAAGAGCGATTTGCCACTCATCGGAATGGGGACGGCTTAAGAAAAGAAATTGCATAATTGAAAAGCAAGTCCTACTACAATAAGTAAGCGGGAAATTAAAGCAGAAAATTGTGAGTCCTACTCAAATGAGTAGGCGGGAAATTAAAGGAGTAAAGAAAGCAGTAAATTGCAGGTCCTACTCAAATGAGTAGGCGAGAAATGAAAGCGATAAAATACGAGTCCAATTCAAACGAGTAGGCGGGAAATGAAAGCGATAAAATGTGAGTCATACTCAAACGAGTAGGACGGAAATGAAAGCAGAAAAAACTATCTCATACACACACACTCTACAGGAATTGAAGAGAGCAGTAAATAAAACAATAAAATTTAACTCCTAAACGCACAGACTTTACCAAAAAGAGAAAAACAAAGTGCTCGAAAAATTAAAATGATTATAAATCTACTCCTAGAACTTGATAAAAAATACATAAAAAGAAGAAATAAAAATTAAAGGAGCAAAAGGGTTTGGAAATAAAAGAAAAAATCAAAGTGTTACAAAAATTAAAACAATAACTTATTCATTCTTATAACTTTATAAAAATGCTTAAAAAGTGGAAATAAAGTTAAAAAAACAAAAAGTTTTACAAACTAAAAAAGAAAACCTAAGTAAAAAAATAATACCACTTTGGAAAACTCTTTTATAAATTCATAAAATGAATACAAGGCACAAAAATAACTAAAGCTAACAAAGCTAAGGAAAAATGATAAGAAAATCTTGCATAAGAAGTCCTAACATAATAGAAAACAAAGAACAAACTAAGTAAGGAAAATAACTAAAAAAAACATAAATACATAAACTACTCTCATACACAAAAACACACTCATTTTAAAGAGAGAAAAACTAAGAAAAATAAAGGATAAAAAGATCACTGAAAGAGGGGCACTCAGATGCATTCCAAAAACAACATAAAGAGACAAAAATCTAAATATTTTATTAAGCTAAAAAGAGTGTTACAAAAAGCTAAAAATAGACATAAGAGAGGGGGAGATAGTTCCCTTACATTGCTTCGAAATAAACCCAGGCAGCCCACCTAATAGCAAAATGGTCCAAAAAAGTGAACCCTTGGACATTACAGAGAAGTTCTATTTATAAGCAAAAAAATCGGAAATGAAATGCCCTGGTCACGGGCGTGACAAGGGGGCATGTCAAGTTGGCTTACTGAAGATGGCAAAATTTTGGTGACTGGTCAATTTCTGGAAGTTTCTATAATGGGACACGTGTTGGTCATGGGCATGACAGGGATGTCACGGGCGTGTCAGCAAGGTATGAAAGGTGAAGGCATCGAGTGTCGAGCTGGGATCGACGAATGTCGAACGTCGAACGTCAAACGACATTGACATGGGTATGTCGAATCGGGACACGGGCGTGTTCAGCTAAGCCTCGAATGCCGATCGTCGAACTTGGATCGATGAACGTTGAGATATAATCAATAAACACCGAGCGGTTGGACACTAGCATGTCATCGGTATTGAGTGGTTGCTTGAAGCATCGAGCTTAGATCGACGAAGGTCGAGCTTTATTCGACGAATGTCCAACCGTTGGACACGAGCGTGTCGTACGGGACACGGGCATGTCATTATCTTTTCTTTGTAGATAACGCTTTTTTCATAGGAATAAAAGTAGCACGCTTAGTCACGGGGGTGACCTAAGTAACACAGGTGTGTACTTTGAGAAATTTGGCTTTTTCTGAAATTTTTTGAAAAACAAAATAAATCTAAGTTAGAACAATATTTACAAAAAAATAACATTTTATTAAATAAAAATAACTAAAAACAATGAAAATTAAACTAAAATGACCTAATAGAAGTACTAAAAAATACGTATATTTACAACTTATTATCCATCCCGACATGTCCCAGTCTTTTATGCCAGATAGCTGCCCTATCATTGGCGCTCATCCGATCAACATAAGAACTTGTTGATAACCCAACCAAGTTGATGTCATTACTCCCTATAAGTGCCATGTTCACCGACTGAAGTTTAACCTTACAGCTCTTCTTAAAGTGTCTAAGCTAGTTGCATTTATAGCACCTTGGCCCTTCCTTCCTCTTCCCATCATGCTTAGGAGATACACTCCTCTCTTGATGATATGAAGTAGAGGGACCATCACCAGCAAATGACTTCTTATTCTTGTCCCATCTCCTTTCCTTCCCTGAGAAGAGCGCCACACCATCACCTCTAGAGATGTTGACTCCAACCATCTGACTTGCTAAGCTCTCTTGCGAAGCTAGCATGTTCTCTAGCTCCAGCAAAGACGCATGATTGTTCCAACCTTGAACAGAAGTGAAAAAGGCCACATATTCCTTCCGCAATCTGCAAATTATGTGTCTCTTCAGCTTTGTCTTCAAAATAGGCTCATCAGGCTCCAACGCTGAAATCTCAGTGCACAAATTCTTCATCTTCAGGGAGAACATTGAGATGGACAAATCTCCAAGAGTGGTTCTTGCCAACTCATTCCCCAGGAATTGTAGCCAAGCTACATTCTTCCTGTTGAACAACCCATCGAGGGATGTCCAAATCTCCATAGTAGACCGACATCTAATGATGTGGTCGAAGAGTTCCGATGAGATAACCTGCTTGAGAGTAAACTCTGCCATTGTGTTTGTCCTCCTCCAAGCTCTCACCACATCAGCACCATCAACAATAGTAACCTCTTGCCTTTCATCAACACAGATGACCTCCCAAATGTCCTCACCTAAAAGATAGCTTTTCATATATGACTTGCACTTTTTAAAGTTGGTCGATGTAAGAAGCTCAATTCCATTACTTCTTTCCAATCCACCTTCCATTGCACTATTCCTGGTTACTTAAGACTCCTAGAAGCAATTAAGCAAACTGATTTTTGATCACTGCTCAGGCTCTGATCTCTCTAATACCATGTAAAAATTTGTGAGTTGCGGAAATTGGAAACCATGCGCATGAACACTCAACCAATCTGAGCCCAAGCAAACCAAAAACCAATAGAAGAGCAAGAAGTTTGTACTATCATAAAATCTTTACAAGGCAAGGCATGCATGACGAGACATGATTCAACAATGTATCCGATGGAAGCAAGAAAAAATTACAAGGCGAAGAACAAGTTGTGCGGTCTCAAGGAGAAGCTGTCGACCCTATCGAGCTGCTTAGGGAGTCCGCTGAAGCCGCCTAGTCGCAAGACCGCAACCAAGACGTACGGATAGCCCGTTATTCTAATGTTGAAAAGATCTCTATCCGCTGAACTGCAAGCCGCCTGACCGCGAGTTCGCCGAACCGCCAGATCACGCAAACTGCTGATGCCGAAGTAAACAAGCCACCAGACCAGACAACTTATAGAACTATGAAACAAGTTATAGAAGAGAAGACCTCCTGGTCGCAAACCGTGACCTGCAACTAACCACAAGTTGTAAACTACAAAGTCTACACTGACCCTAACCGAAGTCAGAACCAAGTCCCTGGCTTCACAGCGCTGTCCGCACAACCTGCAAGACACAAATCGATCAAGCACCTCAAACCGCGAGGATAGAAAACCCTATCCGTAGCAACTGGCCAAGTCCACTTACTATTCACTCTATGTATATTGATGTGATAGGGGTGGTCCTATTTATAGGCATGGAGAGGAGTGTGATCACTGCCCTAGCTGATAGGATCACCACCCTATCTCGTGCCGAGCACCAAGTTTATCCGCCAAGCCGGGGATACACAACAAACCCGACGCAACTAGGCATGATAGCCAGTCCGCCAAGGTCGCACTATTAAGGCCGGATTCCGAGCTAATCCGCCTTGTTGCCAAGGAAATACCAGACATGATAGCCATATAGCTAGACCCTGTAAATACTGCCAAGTCCACCCACCTGCGGGCACAGCTCCAGTCCACACGTGCCTGCGAACACCACTCTAGTCTGCATACAAAAAGCCCATAGCCAGAGCACATAAGGCTAACAGCTGTCGAGCTCGACAGACAGAGATATCAGTCAGCGCAAACCGCACGATCTCTTGTACTGAGCCAGTCCGGACAAGCCGGAGAACTCCGCCACCAGTGCGCTCTAACCGACAAACTCCATGGTTATCACATGTAACGTCCCGATTCGCGCTAGGCCCCTCGCATGAGTTTTGAGTCAAGAGATGTGACTCGGGCTCGGGACGCACTGGCAAAAGGTGTTAATTACGTTGAATGGAGTGTAGGGTTGAGTGATATCCAACGGATCGAAAGGAAATGGCCTAAGGTAAAATCGACGAGAATGGGAGTTGATACTCGCCGATCGACGGGTATCGGGAATAATACTCGCCGGTCGACGGGTATCGGGAATGATACTCGCCGATTCGACGGGTATCGATGGTCGATACCTGCCAGATTCAGAATTGCTGATTGAGAATTAGGTTAAGTTAAATTCACCTAGTATCATTGTTGATACCCGACGAATTCGTCGAGAATGCCCGGCAATTCTCGCCGATTGTCGAGAAATCCCGGTGATGCCCACTGATCGTTGAGTATCGCTGACTGATAGTCAACGTACTCAATGCCAGGAATTTCCGATAGGTTGGCTAAGTGAAATTCGCTGGGTATCATTGTTGATACCCGACGAATTCGTCGAGAATGCTCGCCGATTCTCGCTGATCGTCGAGAATGACGGTTGATTCTCGTCGAATTTGACTTGTGCGTTTTCTTCGCCTAGGCAGATTCGCCGGCTTGTACAGTCGGACTGAACCGGACTTCGGGATTCGTGCTGATGATGGTTCCTTGTACCGGGTCACTTTAATATGACCCATTTGGGGCGGTCCAATGGGGCGTTGACACGTGGCGGAAGGATTTAACCTAATATATCGGTTATAAGAGGAGATAAAGCCGAACCCTAGCCGAAGGTTCTTGCCGCCATCGTAGACCTCGCGAAACCGACGGAGCCAAGGGAAGTAGTCGGAGTTCCTGGAGGCAGCCTTCTCTCTCTCTCTCTCTCTCCTTCCTTTGCCATGAAGAACAACTGCACCAAGCAAGAGATGCCGCAAAGAAGAATGACTAGATCCATGGCCGGAAATGGTGTTACCGCTGAAAACGAGGTGAGCTTACTCCCCTCTCCCTTGGTGCTAGATCTGTAGTTAATATTCTAGGAGAGATATCGACTCCTTAGAGTCTTGATGGTGAGGAGGAGATTTCTTAGGGAAAAGCCATGCCTAGGTCGTTTTCTAGGCTTAGTCCCCTCCAACCTCCTCATTCTTCAAAGTGAAGATGAGAGAGGGATTCGTGGAGAAATATAGCTTCGTGAGGGTGAATAAGGGTGGACAATTTTCTGGAGGAGTTTTTGGGAGATTGGTGCAAGGAAGAAGATGAACGGATGCCATTCATCTCGCCTTAAGATGCGTGCAGAAATCTGTTTTCTGCACGCAGCAACCTTTGTGGCCAATTTCGGGGGTGCTGTAGTAATATGTGGGTTTTCGACTAAACACGAAAGTCGTAGCCCTCAAAATTATATTTCCAATGAGTTGTTGCACGTTTCTAGGCGATACCTATAGCCACGGGAAAGTCCGTTCGAATTTGCTGCGATTGGGGGAAAATTCCACCCAGGAAATCTGTATCCTGTGGGCAGCAGGCTTCGAGTGAATTTCTGGTGTGAGGTGATCAAATCTGGGTTTTTGACTAAACAAGAAAGTTGTATCCCTTGAAATTATCTTTCCAACGAGTGGTTTCACGCACTTGTTGGATTTCTGTAGCCTCGGTAATCCTTGGTTGAAGTTGCTGCCCGGATTAAGGCTGCACCTAAATTCTGGGCTGTGAAACGACGAATGTGATTTGGTGGAATTTAATGTTGCGATCAACCTCGAGGCTTGGGTGAACCATTTTCACATAATTATTATAGTGATATGATAAGTTGAGGTTATAAATCTGAATTCGTATAACGAGTTGTGGACAAGCTTAATTGAAGGAAAGAGCTTGATATAAATGGGTAGTTATAAATTGATGGAGTTATAAATGATTTAACTATGGCCATGATGTATGTTGAATGGATAACAAGGGAATTAGTAATCCAATGCTTAGAGTGTCGTCTCCCTATGGGTAGCATTGGAGAAATAACAAGTGCGGTGTTGACCATCAATGGTTGTGATAGTTTAACTTTCAAGACAACCTAAACACCTAGAGGGGGGGGTGAATAGGTTCTGCTTTTTTATAAAAACTTCTAGGCAGAATTCAATTCAATGACTAACAAAAGAATCACAGCAATCGCAGAAAATAAAACATCACAGATTGCACAATGTTTTATAGTGGTTCCCCAAGGTCTGGGTACATCCACTTTCCCCCTTCACCTATCTAGCAGTATGCTAGATTCGGCCAAACTTCCACTAATCTCAGATCAACAGATCCTACAACTCAGAACCCAACTGGTTCCTACAACTCAGGCACAATAGCCCTACCTCAGCCTTGCCCCAAGGCCTACAACTCAGAGAAGACCCTTCTCCTACACTCAGGCAAATAGCCCTACCACTCAGAGTTCAACACTCCTACACTCAGCCTTTATAACACAGGCTTACAACTCAGATCTGTGTAAACAGATCCTACAGAAATATAGAAAAGATTATTTAACTGTCTTGCCTAAATTGAGAGAGAAAAGGCCAAGACAATTCTTGATCAGCTGATGCAATCAACTGTATATGAGCCTTCTTCAAAGCTTCTTGAATATGAACTTAGCTGAGTTGATTCCAAACAGCTTCTTGAGAATCCACTGGTGGTTTCTTTCTTCTTCTTCTTCAAATTCTGGCTTGATCTCTCTCTATCCAGCACTTTGAATGATTCTTCTGAATTCTGATTAGAACTCTTCTTTGATCTATCCTTAGATAGTCTTCTTTGATCTTCCGGAGAAGATCTTCTTAAGTGCCTAGCACTTTCTTGAAATGAATTGGATTGTAATCCTTATCAACTTTTTGATTCTTATCAATGTTTTCAAAAGTTACTTTCTCCTTCTGAATCTGTCTATTTATAGACTTTCTTCATGGTAACCGGCTGATCCGGTTTCTAACCGTTTTCTGACAAGTCTGACAGCTTCAGTTAACCGGTGGCAACCCACAGCTGTCAAGTCTTCAAACAAGTCCTGTGCCTTAGTCTTGAACCACAAGTTGTCGAGACAGTCTGTCAGAAAGTGTCGAGACCATCTGTCTATCTGTGTCGACACAATTGACTTTGGTGTCGACACAGTCTTTAGTGATGTCGACTAAGTTACCTTTGAGTCGACACAGCTTCTTCAGAAAATAACTTGGTCTTGACTCTTCAGTGTGTCGACACAAGTCCTGTGTGTCAACACAGTTGTTGTAGAATCATAACTTAGTAAGTGTCGACTTAGCCTTCAGGTGTCGACACAGTCTTCTTTTAACTCTGCTATAATGTGTCGACTCAATCACAATGTGTCGACATATTCTGCTGGTGTAGACAAACTTGAGGTCGACTATATTCTTCTGTGTCGACACATACTGCTGGTGTCGACAAACTCGAGGTCGACTATATCCTTCTGTGTCGACACATTTTCCCAATGTTGAGGTCGACGCTTTTCTTCTGTGTCGACACAAATTCCCAGTGTTGTGTCGACTTACTTCTTCTGTGTCGACACACTTTCCCAGTATCATTGTAGACTAACTGCTATGTGTCGACATACTTCCTCTGTGTCGACACTTTTTCCCAGTGTAGTTGTAGACTAACTGCTATGTGTCGACACTGCTTCCCAGTGTTGATGTCGACTAATTTCTTCTATGTGTCGACATACTTTCTCTGTGTCGACACTTTTTCCCAGTGTAGTTGTAGACTAACTGCTATGTGTCGACACTGCTTCCCAGTGTTGATGTCGACTAATTTCTTCTATGTGTCGACACATCCTTCTCTGTGTCGACACTTGGACTTAGAATTTTTCTGCATACTTTATCAATTCTTCACCTGCACATATCAACTCAAAAACAACATCAAATACACCTTGATGTATATCATTGAGCTAGGTTGGGCTTCTTCAAATCAGGTACACATTTTCCAATGTACCCAATAATCTCCCCCTATTTGGAGAAGTCATAACCCTTATAGCCAATGATATACACCATTTATAAACAGTACTAAATTGATGATATATGACATAACAGGAATACTTAATATAAACAAAACATAAAAACAATCCATCACAGAATGCACATTATAATATGCCAAACAACATTTTGTTTATAACTGGGTAATATTTGATTACATTGTTTTACATTTAATGATTACATCACAACATTACAAAACACTATGAAGGAACTTAAAACATAATCAGGATTGATCAGGCTCTCTAATTATAATCCCTTTGCCAGATTGAATTGTAGCTATCACAGGAGTTTCTGATTCTTCAGCTATCTTCTTTCCTTTTAGATCAGCTTTCTTCTGAGCTTCTTCCTTGATCCTTTGCCTTTCAAAATAGTGAAAAGGCTTTGGGAAGTACTTGCTTGGATCCTTAGCATCTGATGGCAGTCTTCCCAGCTTAGCTTTCCTTCTGAATTGTACTATTGCTTCCTGTCTTGCCTCATACTTCTGCCATTCTATCTCATTGTACCACTTCCCTCTCTCATGAACTTTGTCTTGTACAGCTTTCCATGCAATGAGTATTATGTTCCTTGAAGTAGGACTCCACTGCTCATAATCTGGCTTGAGTGCAGCCTGCTCTCTGAATCTCTTCTTTGCTAATAGAGCATCTTGCTGTTCTTTCAGAGTAGCCTCAGGCTTATCAACCTTCCCAATGACAATATTAGTAACCTCCTTTGGAGGACTATACATGCCTTGAACCTGCTGATCAATCATGTCAAAATCTGGAGGGGGGTAAATGACTTGGGCAACCTCAGGTTGATTGCCTTCAAGTAGATTTGTTTGTATTCCTGACTCAGCCACCATAGCATTATCACACAATGGGGGATATCCCAATGTGGCTCGGATACTATTGGTCACCCATTCGGAGTGCTCTGAGCCTGCATGAATTAGCATCCTCTCCACCCTTTATGGCTTCTCTAGAGACATGATCTCTTAGATCTTCCTTTTCAGATATTTCTTTTTGAGAGGTTGTGATGGCAGTCTTAATAGAAGCAATGGCAGCTTGAAAATTCTTATCAAATTCTTCCCTTTCTTTGGCTCTATCTGCAGGCAGACCTGGAACAATCTTCTTTACCTCCTCAATGATCTCATTATGAGATTCAGTTAAATTCTCATTCATTCTTATCTGATTTTCCAAAACATAGCTTTGCTTCAAAGCAATATCATCCACCTTTGTAGTAATAGCCTCCTGTTGTAGAGCTAGATAAACCACAGCATTGCCACCCTTGTGGAAGCAATCTGTCATTTCCTTTTTATGCATGTTGACTTGAAACTGGATGGACTTTATATCCTGAGCTAAGTCAAACTGAAGTGACTTGCTATTTTCAACAACATACTTTTCCAGAGCCATCCTTTGTTCATCCAATTTTACCTGTAGATCTACCATAAACCTGTTATAATCAAAGGCTGGAGATACCTGTAGAGGTGTTGTCTGTAAAGCCTGCTTATAATTCTTGCTTCTTCTCTTAAATACAACAAGTTTTCTTTTCTTTGCCATCCTGGCATCTTCAGTTTCAGTTTCAGATGAAGTATCTAAATGAATTCTTTCTTGAGGAGGATGAATTGTATCTGTCCCAGTGACCTGTTGCTCAGCCTCAACAACCACTGGCTCCCCCTCAACCTGTGGCTCAACTTCAGCTTCCTGATCAATGTCCATACCTATGGACTTCTCAATTTCTGGTCCACCTCCGACTTTATCAGTAATAGTATCAACATCAGGGAATAACTCCTCCAGAGTAAATTCCAGTTGAGCTGTAACTTCTGCAGCAGTTAAATCTTGAGATAAGTTTAACTGTGCTTCCTCTTGCACTTGTACTTCAGTATTTGTAGTATCTAGAGGAGGAGTGGACACTAGCTCCCCCTGAACCTGTGTAGTAATAAAAATATGAGCAATGTCTTTTATAGTAAAATACATTAGCTCCCCCTATACTTGTACCTGATCAGGAGTAGATACCTTTTGAGCAGGAGAGTGATATTGCTCCCCCTGCATCTGTGCAGGTGTTGACACTTGCTGGACTATAGTTGAGTCAGGTTGTTCTTCAACCTGTGTCCTGAGTGGGTCTTCTTGTAGTTGTTCAGTTTCTTGATTTTGAGTAGGGGATTTCACAGGGGTGTCTGGCCTGCTCTCTTCAGGCACATCCTTGGACAGCACCCTATCCCACCTAGAGAACAGTCTCATATCCATTCTTCTCATATGATTGATCTTAGTCCCTTGCAGTTGCTGCATCACTTCAGGAATCACTCCAGTGAGATATAAGCTCATGATCCTGGCCATGTTAGGCTTCTTGATTCCTTCTTTGATCTTGTCAAAGATCACTCCTGACCAATCAGTAGGGATTGTAAAAACAATCCTGGTCATAAGGCTGAACATATAGGCAGAAATCCTATCATGTCCACCTGTCTTGCAGAGGATCACTTTCCCAACTATTTCAGACAAGAACTTCCCTTGCTGATTTATACCCTTCCTGTTGAATGCAGCTCCAATCTTCAAGCCTGAGTCCAGTCCACACCATTGAAGGGCTTCCCTTGTCTTAGAACTAGGAACTTCCTCTTCATTCTCAACTACTTGTAATTGAAAGATCTTTCTTAAACTTCTTTGAGTAATCTTCACCTTAGTCCCGTGTACATTGGACTTAATCTTGAGGCCAGTCGAGTGGACTGATGCAGAGATAAAGAACTCGTGCACCTCCTTCTTCCAGATTTTAGTTGGTTCTGAGATTAGAAATTCTAACCCTGACTCAGAGAGGAGGGTGATAACCCCTTGAACATCTGGCGGCGCCTCTGCAAAGGCCTGGCGCACCAACTCATACCCTTCATTAATGTTGTCTTCAATCCTTGGCGCCATCGATTCGTCGAGAAAGCTTGAGAGAAGAGAGAAAGATAGACTGTCGACACAGGGTTTTAGTCTCGAAAACCTTGGAAGTGTGTCGACAGAAAGAGTTTTTGACCTATTTATAGCTTCAGTTGAAAGAAGTTCAAAAGGCGCCAAAAACAGTCTAAATGTGTCGACACAGACGGAATGTGTCGACACAAACTTCTATTGACTCGACATTACTTCAGCCTACTATGTGTCGACACCAATTTTTGGTTATGTCGACACCTTGGATACATAATAGAAAGATAGAAATTCTGTGTCGACTCTAAGGATAAGTGTCGACACATATTCTGTAAGTGTCGACACCATTATCCTGGTTGAGTCGACATTACATTTCTGGTTAAGTCGACAATATAACTCTTAAGTGTCGACACATATTCTCTGTGTCGACACAATATTTCTGACTTGTCGACATTATTTCTCTGAGTCGACACATTATTACTGAATGTGTCGACACATTCTTACTTAGCCAATTTCTATTGTTATTACTTAACTTACTTAAATCCCACTTTAATTGCATTATTAATGATTTTGTTAATACATTAATCAATGGTTAACATACCTAATTCAATTTTGAATTTATTGAATTTGGTTTCATCTAAAGGCTTAGTAAATACATCTGCTATTTGATAATCTGTTTTTACAAATTCCAATGAGATGTCTCCTTTTTCTACATGTTCTCTAAGAAAATGGTATTTCATTTCTATATGCTTAGTTCTACTATGAGAAACTGGATTATTAGCAATAGAAATAGCACTCTTAGAATCACATAAAAGGGGTGTTCTACTTACCTAAATACCATAATCCTTAAGCTGATGCTGCATCCATAATAGCTGTGCACAGCAGCTTCCAGCAGCAACATACTCTGACTCAGCTGTGGAAATTGCCACACTAGTCTGCTTCTTACTACTCCAAGATATTAGTCTTCCTCCCAGGAATTGACAAGTACCTGTAGTACTCTTTCTATCCTCTCTACATCCTGCAAAATCTGCATCTGAATAGCCTGTTAGTAGAAAATCTCTATTCCTAGGGTACCAAAGACCTAGAGTAGGAGTGCCCTTTAGATATCTCAGAATCCTTTTGACTGCAGTATAATGAGATTCTTTAGGGCAGGCTTGGTACCTAGCACAGACACATGTTGCATACATAATGTCAGGTCTACTAGCAGTGAGATATAGTAGAGACCCAACTATTCCTCTATACAATGATTCATCAACAGGTTTACCTGCCTCATCTTTGCATATAGGCATACTTGTTCCCATAGGAGTTCTCATGGTGGAGGATGACTCCATACCATATTTCTTAATTAATTCTTTGGTGAACTTAGACTGGGATATGGACAATCCATCATCAGTCTGTCTTACATGGAGTCCCAAGAAGAACTTAAGTTCTCCCATACTGCTCATCTCAAACTTCCCTTGCATAAGTTTGGCAAACTTTTTACAAAGGTTGTTTTCAGTAGATTCAAAGATTATGTCATCAACATAGATCTGGACTAAGATGATCTTTCCTTTGGATTCCCTAAGGAATAGAGTTTTGTTTATCTTTCCTCTTGAGAATTTATTCTCAATGAGGAAGGTAGATAGGGTTTCATACCAAGCCCTTGGAGCTTGTTTTAACCCATACAAAGCTTTCCTAAGCTTATACACAGAATCAGGTTTAAGAGGATCTACAAAACCTGATGGCTGCTCTACATATACTTCTTCTTTAAGATCACCATTCAGAAATGCTGACTTCACATCCATCTGGTATACTTTGAAGTCTTGGTAGGCTGCATAGGCAAGGAACATTCTGATTGCCTCCAGCCTTGCTACTGGAGCAAAGGTTTGATCAAAGTCAATCCCTTCTTCCTGCCTGTATCCTTTTGCAACTAACCTTGCTTTATTCTTCACTATTATCCCACTTTCATCTAGCTTGTTCCTATAGATCCACTTAGTGCCAATTATGTTGTGGCCTCTTGGTTTAGGAACAAGCTCCCAGACTTTGCACCTTCTGAATTGATTCAGCTCCTCTTGCATTGCATCAATCCAGTGCTGGTCTTGGATAGCTTCTTCAAACTTCTTAGGTTCCATTTGGGACAAGAAACTTGAATGCAAAACTGTGCTTTGATTTCTGCTTCTAGTTTGCACTCCTTATCTTGGATCACCAATTATCTGATCAGTAGGATGATCTCTTAGATATCTTATAGCTGGAGGAAGATTCCCTTCAGGTTGAGCATCTCCAGCTTCTTCATTCTGCTGAACCTCTTGCTTTTCATCAGCTTCTATTATCTCTTGTACTCCCCCTGGATAGCAGCCTTCATTTTCCAATGCTCCATCTTCCTTTGAAGCTTCAGCAATGGAGAGCTTGTCCATCCTTTTGCTTATACCTGTTGAGTCATTTGATCTACAAGACAACTCACAATTGATTAATCTTGTTTCATCAAATACAACATGCACAGATTCTTCAACAACTTGAGTAGTTAAGTTGAAGACTCTATAGGCCTTACTATTTGTGCTGTACCCAACAAATATCCCATCCTAGGATTTGGCAGCAAACTTAGTCAAATATGACTTGCCATTATTAAGTATATAGCACTTGCAACCAAAGATCCTAAAATAGGATAGATTTGGTTTTCTGCCTTTCACAATCTCATAGGGAGTCTTTCTGTGGCTTTTGGTGATAGAAGCCCTATTGATGACATGACAAGCAGTGTTTACTGCCTCAGCCCAGAAATATTCTGGGAGAGAGGTGTCACTCAATAGAGTTCTACCAGCTTCAATTAATGTCCTATTCTTTCTTTCAGCAATTCCATTTTGCTGAGGTGTTCTAGGTGAGGAGAACTCTTGGAAAATCCCAAAGTCTTTACACAAGTTTGTAATGCTTTCAGATTGAAACTCAGTACCATGGTCACTTCTGATTTTGACCACTGTACTATTTAGTTCATTATGAATTTGCTTTACAAAATTAAGTAATACACTTGGGGTTTCAGATTTTTGTCTCAGAAAGAACACCCATGTAAATCTAGAATAGTCATCTATAACCACTAGAGTGTAGACCTTCCTACCTAGACTGTGAACTTGCATAGGACCAAAAAGATCCATATGCAAGAGGTATAAGCACCTCACAGAATCCTTGTTTTCAAGGCTTTGAAATGAGGATTTTGTCTGCTTGCCCTTTTGACAAGCTGAGCATACCCCTTCCTTTATACACTTAACTTGAGGCCCATTCCTCACTAGTTCTTTACTAATGAGTTGGCCAATTGTCTTGTAGTTTAGATGAGCCAATCTCTTGTGCCACTTAACACAATGGGAAGCATTGTCATCAGCTACAAGACAAATGGGGAAAGCCTTATTTTCACATTCAAAATTAAGGCAATATACATTTCTCTTCCTATACCCAGTCAATATGATCTCTTGATCACTTGACCTTTTGATATGACATCCATCCTTACCAAATGAAATGTCATATCCTAGATCACTCAGCTGGCTTATGCTTATTAGATTATGTTTCAAACCTTTTACATAGGCCACTTGGGTGATAGTAATTAGGTTAGAAGAAATGTTACCAAACCCTTTGATGACTCCCTTCTCAGATCCACCAAAGATCACTTTAGGTCCATCTTTGACAGATGAATACTCCTTCAGCAGCCCCTTTGTTCCAGTCATGTGCCTGGAACAACCACTATCCAAGTACCATATAGGGGCATGGTTACTTGGATTCACCTGCAATACAGAATTACTTACCCTTAGAACCCAAGTAAGTCTTGGGTCCTTGGTTCAGGTTAGCATTAATAAAGTTATCATAGCCTCTTCTAACAGGTAGACTCTTATTCTTTATAACACTTGTGCTATACCAGCAGTCTAATGCAAAATGTCCTCTCTTGCCACAGCACCAACATTCAAACTTATTGTATCTAGATCTAGATACATCCTTGTCAGAAGAATTTCTGTTCATTGCTGGTGCTGTTGCAACTTCACCTACTGATTTCTTAAAACCATTGGGTTTATGACCATAGGTAGGCTTGCTTGCATTTACACCCTTATTCTTCAGAACATTAGTCTTAATATGACCTTGAATGTCTTCATGATCATATATGTTAGAAGGCACTTTCACCTTACTAAACTTTATGGGGACTGAAAGGTTTAGTGGCTGAATAGGGGCTTTGCCTTTCCTCTTGAACCTGCCAGCCCTGGAGTTACCTTTAAATCCTAATCCAGCCTTACCCTTCTGAGTGACAAATTCATCTATCAAGGGTAAGACAGATTTTGGCCTAGAGTAACTAGCCACTAAATCCCTTTCAATTCTATGTCTGGCCTCCAGACTCTTCACTTGATCATTAGTATAATTAATTGTGCCCATCTGAATAATAGTTATATTCTTCAGCTTGGCAATTTCATTTAATTTTTGATCAAGGACTTTTTCTAACTCAGTTGTTGCTACCCTTAGTTCAGCAATTTCCTGAGCCTGAGTTTTAACCAGGTTCTTGCTTTTCTTAAGGGCCTGCAACAAGTCCCCATACTTGTCTATCAATTGATAGACATCTCCTTCAGATCAGGATGCATCTTCATCACTTGATGCAGATGTAGCTGATTCTTCACTTGTACTACAAACAGATGTACTGGAAGGACATTTTTCCTCATTAGGACCAGACTGATTCTGGCATATGTCCTCTTCTGATCTTGTCATCAACCCCATGCATTGATGTTCATTGATGGAGTCTAGCAACTGCATAAACTCCTCTTCCTCAGATGCAGCATATAGTCCAATATATGCTTCAGCTTCAGATCCTGATTCTGAAGTTGACTGGTCTGACAGACTTTTATCTTTCTTTGCTACAAAGGATTTCTCCTTCTTGCCTTTCTGATAAGTCTTCTTCTTTTCTGAAGATTCCTTTCTCTTGTCAGGACAATCAGCCACTACATGTCCAGGCCTATTGCAACAATAACAGACAATCTTTGAAGTAGTGGCTTTGCTGGGTTTTGATCTGCTCTTCTCTTTCCTTGATGACCTTTTCTTCTTATAATAGTCATCAACTTGCTGTGATGGGGAAGGCCTAGACTTCCACTGCTTCTTCTTTAAGAACCTCTGGAATTGTCTTGTGAATGCAGCAAAATCTGCATCTGAATCACAGCTTTCAGAACCCTTGTTTGAACTTTCAGAACTATCTTCTGTAACTTCCTTAGGAGGAGATGGTGATTTCCTCCTATTCTTTCTAGTGGCTTCTGCATTGAATGCCACAGTCTTTTCTCTATGCTCTCCTCTTGAGTTTCTTTCCTCCTCCTTCCTCACCATAAGTTGCATTTCATAGGATAGCAACTTTCCAAACAGGGTTGGAGGAGATATCTCTGACAATTTAGCCACTTCTCTTATGGCACAGATCTTTGTATCCCAATCCTTTGATAAGGATCTTAAGAATTTGTCATTCAGTTCATAGGTACTGAAGACTCTTCCATAGGATATTAGCTCATTCACAATTCTATAGAATTTCTTATAGCACTCAGTTATGCTATCAGATTTTCCTTGTCTAAAGCTTTCATACTCCTGATTTAGCATAGACTTCCTGTCCAGCCTTACTTCTTCAGATCCCTCCATGTAGACAATCAATGTGTCCCACATTTCCTTGGAGGTCTTGCAGTGAATCAGATTCTGAAATGTTGAATCATCTATGGCACTCACAATAATGTTCTGAGCTCTTTTATCCATGGTTGCCAAGATGATTTCATCCTTGGTCATTTCTGAATAACTCTTTGGAGTTTGGATATTTGCATCAAGAACTGATACCTTCATTGGAATGAAGGGGCCTTCCTGTACTGTGATGTAAATTCTTGGGTCAGATGCTTCCATAAACAGTCTGACTCTTTCTTTCCAAATTCCAAAAATTTCTTTCTTGTATATGGGTAATTTCATAGACCCTAGCTCCTTATGATTCTCTCCAGAACCCATCTTCTTGAATATTGAATCTGCCTTTCAGATCTACCTCAGACTGTTAAGTCCTTTTTGAGGAACCTCCCTCTGATACCACTTGATAGTTTAACTTTCAAGACAGCCTAAACACCTAGAGGGGGGGGGTGAATAGGTTCTGCTTATTTATAAAAACTTCTAGGCAGAATTCAATTCAATGACTAACAAAAGAATCACAGCAATCACAGAAAATAAAACATCACAGATTGCACAATGTTTTATAGTGGTTCCCCAAGGTCTGGGTACATCCACTTTCCCCCTTCACCTATCTAGCAGTATGCTAGATTCGGCCAAACTTCCACTAATCTCATATCAACAGATCCTACAACTCAGAACCCAACTGGTTCCTACAACTCAGGCACAACAGCCCTACCTCAGCCTTGCCCCAAGGCCTACAACTCAGAGAAGACCCTTCTCCTACACTCAGGCAAACAGCCCTACCACTCAGAGTTCAACACTCCTACACTCAGCCTTTATAACACAGGCTTACAACTCAGATCTGTGTAAACAGATCCTACAGAAATATAGAAAAGATTATTTAACTGTCTTGCCTAAATTGAGAGAGAAAAGGCCAAGACAATTCTTGATCAGCTGATGTAATCAACTGTATCTGAGCCTTCTTCAAAGCTTCTTGAATATGAACTTAGCTGAGTTGATTCCAAACAGCTTCTTGAGAATCCACTGGTGGTTTCTTTCTTCTTCTTCTTCAAATTCTGGCTTGATCTCTCTCTATCCAGCACTTTGAATGATTCTTCTGAATTCTGATTAGAACTCTTCTTTGATCTATCCTTAGATAGTCTTCTTTGATCTTCCGGAGAAGATCTTCTTAAGTGCCTAGCACTTTCTTGAAATGAATTGGATTGTAATCTTTCTCAACTTTTTGATTCTTATCAATGTTTTCAAAAGTTACTTTCTCCTTCTGAATCTGTCTATTTATAGACTTTCTTCATGGTAACCGGCTGATCTGGTTTCTAACCGTTTTCTGACAAGTTTGACAGCTTCAGTTAACCGGTGGCAACCGACAGCTGTCAAGTCTTCAAACAAGTCCTGTGCCTTAGTCTTGAACCACAAGTTGTCGAGACAGTCTGTCAGAAAGTGTCGAGACCATCTGTCTATCTATGTCGACACAATTGACTTTGGTGTCGACACAGTCTTTAGTGATGTCGACTAAGTTGCCTTTGAGTCGACACAGCTTCTTCAGAAAATAACTTGGTCTTGACTCTTCAGTGTGTCGACACAAGTCCTGTGTGTCGACACAGTTGTTGTAGAATCATAACTTAGTAAGTGTCGACTTAGCCTTCAGGTGTCGACACAGTCTTCTTTTAACTCTGCTATAATGTGTCGACTCAATCACAATGTGTCGACATATTCTGCTGGTGTAGACAAACTTGAGGTCGACAATATTCTTCTGTGTCGACACATACTGCTGGTGTCGACAAACTCGAGGTCGACTATATCCTTCTGTGTCGACACATTTTCCCAATGTTGAGGTCGACGCTTTTCTTCTGTGTCGACACAAATTCCCAGTGTTGTGTCGACTTACTTCTTCTGTGTCGACACACTTTCCCAGTATCATTGTAGACTAACTGCTATGTGTCGACATACTTCCTCTGTGTCGACACTTTTTCCCAGTGTAGTTGTAGACTAACTGCTATGTGTCTACACTGCTTCCCAGTGTTGATGTCGACTAATTTCTTCTATGTGTCGACATACTTTCTCTGTGTCGACACTTTTTCCCAGTATAGTTGTAGACTAACTGCTATGTGTCGACACTGCTTCCCAGTGTTGATGTCGACTAATTTCTTCTATGTGTCGACACATCCTTCTCTGTGTCGACACTTGGACTTAGAATTTTTCTGCATACTTTATCAATTCTTCACCTGCACATATCAACTCAAAAACAACATCAAATACACCTTGATGTATATCATTGAGCTAGGTTGGGCTTCTTCAAATCAGGTACACATTTTCCAATGTACCCAACAGGTTGGAATGAGACTGAGATGAGTAAAGTTGGGCGGTTGGGCTTGGTCCTCAGTGTTCACGTCCCGAGGCTCCTTCCGCATTTGATGGATGGTTGGGCTTGGTCCTCGGTGTTCACGTCCCGAGGCTCCTTCCGCATTTTATGGATGGTTGGGCTTGGTCCTTGGCATTCACATCCCGAGGCTCCTTCCATGCCACGATATTGTGAAATTGCATGTGGTGTGAGTCGACACGTGGTGTCGTAATCTCGGGTTAAGGATAGTGTTGCAGGTCTACGGGCTCGCCAATCGTCACACTGATGGGATTTGACAGCTAGACCTTGGACGGTTGGGCTTGGTCCTCGGTGTTCACGTCCCGAAGCTCCTTCCGTGCCAAGTGAACGGTTGGGCTTTGTCCTCGTGTTCATTTCCGAGGCTCCTTCCGTGTCATACATAGGCAAGTTCGAGGCTAGGATCTTGGTGCTCATTTACCCAAGAGAACCCGCTGAGCTGTAGTACGCATGTGAGCTCCGCTGTTATGTTCTTTGCATTGAGGCGTATGGAGGCCTAGGCCAGGTAGTGTGGAGACCAGCCTAGTAGTGGAGATGCCCGCTCTACTGTCACCGTTTGGCCACGACGGTTGATGCCTGAGAGGTTAGCTACCTACTCGAATAGTGGGAACTATAAGTATGTGTCGATATAGCGATTGCATGTGCTTGATCTTGGGTGTGTCATTGCATTGCATATATAGCATTGAACTTCATTGCATATACAAGACCCTTATCGTATAAGTTTGTATTGGCACTCCTATACGATGAGTTACTTATTACTGAACGACCCTCAACTTATATGCTTATATGGACATCCATATAAGTTGAGTTACTTACTGTTATAACATTATACTCTCTTGCTGCTGTAGATTGTAGAGTTGTAAAATATGACCTTGTTCATTTGTACACTATTTTTATTGCTACCTATGATTTGTAAACTTACTTCACCTGTTTGTACTACTATTTTATATATATTGTACCTGTTCCTTTCTCCGCCCGGTGCTGAGGAGTCGTCGGGGGAGAGGATGTGAAACCACTTAGTCTTTATGACTAACGGTTGCTACGTCTTCCTTTTTAGGAGGAAACCCCGCAGGTGGAGCAGTAGGCTATGCAACTGGACAGCCAGGCCAGGATGACAGGGCCTGAGGGGACGGTACCGTCGCTACCGTCGGTTACAGATGTGAGTGAGAGAGATTTTGTTGTAGCCCTTCGGGGCAATTCCATTTTCGTACTCTGATTATGTAAAAGCTTGTTTAGCTTCTCTTTTGCTATATTTATGGACTTATGCTTGGTGTGGATTGACTTCCTTTTATTATTATGGTTGGGTTGGCATTTATATGTTGATATTGGTTGTAGCCGGCAGGATAGGCATCTTGTGGTACAGGCTAGCCCGAGTGTTAGTGTCACCGCAAGGCAGCTGTTCTGGGCATAAGACCCCTCTCGTGTCGTGTCTTGTGTTCTGGGAGGGGGGTAGTACAAATGGTATCAGCTTGCTACGATCTTCCAAGAAGAAAAGTCAGTTAACAATGGTGCCACCCCCATTTGATTAGTCAGTTTGGGGACAAACTGACTTAGCGGAAGCAGTGGTGTGCCCATATATAATTCACACTAAGTTTGTCCATTTTTATCCTTAGATTAGCCAACCTAACCTTAGGTTTGTACCCTATGTGTAGATCCCAGTACATGCTGAGCCAGTGAGGGGCACCCCCTCCCCGTCCGTGCCTACACAATTCCAACAATCAGAGCTGGGGCAGACGCTCACAGCTATTTTGGACGCCTTTAGGTCCTAATCTCAGCAGGAACCTATACAACAATAGGGTCCAGGATCTAGTTGGTTAAGCACTTTCCGAGCTCTCTCCCCTCCCGCTTATATTGGGACAGAGTCGGCGGTGCATACGGAAGAGTGTCTCGACACTATACAAGAATTGCTGGTAGGAATAAGATGTCCAAACAACATGGAGGTGACCCTTGTGGTGACACTCTTAGAGCTGCATGCCAAAAGGTGGTGGAAGTCCCTCATGGGCTCCACTTTTTGTGGAAGAGTGTACACGGACATTAGTTGGAGCGAATTATCTGAAGCTTTTTTAGATCATTTCATCCCCTCGGCCGCTCGGGATGGTCTTGAAGAGAGATTTTTGCAACTAAAGCAAGGGTCCATGTCGTTGAGAGAGTACCAACGGGAGTTTCAGCACTTGGCTAGATTCTCTGACTCCTATGAGTTGGATGATAGAGGGTACGCTAAACGATTCTACAAAGGCTTGCGATATCCCCTAAGGCAAGCCCTTTTGTTTATAGCGGACTCTAGTCTGGCGGAGATTATCGATATGGCGAAGAGATTGGAAGCGGACCACTTAGGAAGTGGTAAGAGACCAGCGGAGGGCGTGATGGAAGACGGACCCAGCAACAGAAGGAGATTTGACAAAGAAGAGGAAGAGGATATAGGAGGGGTGGCGGGCGTTTCCCCCAGAACTTTAGAGAGGAGCGCCCGGTTCCGCAACCGCCAGCATTACCTCCACCTCAACAATTTCAGCAACACGGCGGAAGGCAGGAACGGGTGTGCTTTGAATGCAACCAATCGATCCACATTCGACGCTACTGCCCGCAACTGTTTGGAGATGCGCCTTTTGCTCTTCCTCCAGCAGCCCCGCAGGGGAGAGGGTATGTGCGTGGTTGAGGACAAGGACCACCAGGAAGAAACCCCGGACCCACTCGAGATCAGATGTATGCCTTAGATATGACTCAAGAGCGGAATCCTCAGGAGATGATTGCACGTACAATTTGAATTAGCCCTTTTAATTTCATTAATATCTTCTAATTGCTTAAGATATACTAGATGTCCAGCTTGAGTATTATTAAATGACACTTAGGCACCGTGATGGTCGGCGGGAAACCGGCTTATACGTTATTTGACACCGGTGCCTCACATTCTTTTGTGTCTGAAGACTTCATCAAGGATATACACGGAGTACAATATTTCACTAGTATTGCTCGAAGAGTACGCCTCCCAAACAAATCTGAGATGATGGCAATCGCGAAGTGTGAGTTGGAGATAACCATTGGGGGAAAAACCTTTGATACCCCCGCTACAATTTTGAGAATACACAAATTCGACCTCATTCTGGGCATGGCATGGCTGGATTGGCACCATGCAAGAATCTACTGCGCGAAGAGGCACATCTATTTGAGACATGGGGATACTGATGTAGTCTTCCAAGGTATAAATTTCGCACAACGAATATTATTATTCTTAATCCAGACCGTGAAAGCTCATATAAGAGGGGATGAAGTCTACATGATATGTTTTGAACTAAAGGAGATGAAGGTAGATGTGAAGGATGTGCGAGTAGCACGGGATTTCCCTGAAGTATTTCCTGAGAAATTGCCAGGGTTACCCCCGCATAGAGAAGTGGATTTTCATATTAAGCTTGTATCAGGAGCTAAGCCTGTCTCCAGGACCCCTTATCGGATGGCCCCAAAAGAACTCGGGAAGTTTAGAGTTCAACTACAGGAGTTGGTAGAATCAGGGTTTGTTCGCCCCAGCTCATCACCTTTGGGAGCCCCTGTTCTATTCGTTAAGAAGAAAGATGGAACCCTGCGTTTATGTATAGACTATCGGGAACTCAACCGACTGACGGTACGGAACACCTATCTGTTACCTCGGATCGATGAGTTGTTCGACCAACTGGTGGGAGCGCATTGGTTCTCCAAGCTAGATTTGCGCTCAGGGTATTACCAGTTGAGAATACAAGAGGAAGATATTCCGAAAACGGCTTTCAGCTCAAGGTACGGCTTATTTGAGTTAACAGTGATGCCATTTGGGCTCACAAATGCCCCATCAGCTTTCATGAGCTTGATGAATAGAGTGTTTGAGCCCTATTTAAATGTCTTCGTCATTGTGTTCATTGACAACATCTTAGTCTACTCGAAGTCAGAGGAGGAACATGATGGGCATTTGGCCTTAGTTCTGGAAAAGCAAAAAAAGCACGCCCTGTTCGCCAAGTTTAGCAAGTGTTAATTTTGGCTTAGGGAAGTGGCTTTCTTGGGTCATGTAAGCAGTGGGGCTGGACTAGCTGTGGATCCGTCCAAGGTGCGTGTCGTGAAGGAGTGGTCGCCCTTGAAGTCGGCGGCCGATGTGAGGAGTTTTCTAGGACTTGTTGGATACTACCGCAAGTTCGTAAAAGGATTCTCCAAGATTGCCCTCCCGCTTACTTCTTTGACAAAGAAAGGTGTGCCATTTGAGTGGACACTCCAGTGTGAAGCGGCATTCTAGGAATTGAAGGATAGACTTACCTCCGCCCCCATCCTCGTCCTTCCGTCTGGGAAGGAAGGATTCCAAGTTTACACGGACGCGTCTTATCAGGGGTTGGGAGCGGTGTTGATGCAGCACGGGCACGTAATTGCTTATGATTCAAGACAATTGAAGAAGCATGAAATAAATTACCCGGTGCATGATTTGGAGCTAGGAGCAGTGGTATTCTCCTTGAAAGTATGGAGGCATTATCTATACGGCATCCACTGCGAAATCTTCTCGGATCATAAAAACTTGAAGTACGTCCATACCCAGAAGGAATTGAACTTAAGACAATGGCGGTGGTTAGAGTTTCTATGCGACTATGAGTTCACCTTGAACTACCACCCTTGAAAAGCGAACTTGGTAGCCGATGCGTTGAGTAGGAAAGTACCCGGCTCGTGCCCAGAGTCTCGGTTGATGAGCATGGAGTTGGCACGGATGATCGAGGATATGGACATTACCTTAATATTTAAGGCTTCTTCAGAATATACGGAGTACCTGTCCAGTATGAGCATAGTTTGTGATATCCGGGACCGGGTCCGAGTGGAGCACGGATTGTATGCGGCTTTGGCCCCGACAATAAAGTTAATCGAAGACGGGACTACCGACGAGTACACACTAAAGGACGACCTCGTTTACTTCCGTGGCCTGCTTTACATTCCCAAAGGTGGCAAGAATCCAGGAGTATATCTTGAGTGAAGCGCATTGCTCTCAATATTCCGTGCACCCGGGAATTTCAAAGATGTACGCTGTCTTACGGAAGACGATGTGTTGGCCCGAAATGAAGAAGGATGTCCGATACTTTGTCACGCATTGTGAAGCCTGCCAAAGAGTGAAGGCAGAGTGCAGGAGCCCCGGTGGTCTGTTGCAATCGTTGTCAATCCCCGAGTGGAAGTTCGAGGATATTTCCATGGACTTCGTACATGGGCTACCTCGCTCCCGCTCAAGAAATGATTCAGTGTGGGTGATTGTTGATCGCCTGACGAAAGTTGCCCGGTTCATTCCTATGAAGAAGGAGGCTCATGTGGATGTCTTAGTACGACTTTTTGTCGAGCAGTTTGTACAGTATAACGGCGTACCTATGACAATAGTTTCGGACCGTGATGGTCGTTTTACCTCCAAGGAGTGGAAGGCGGTACAGGCGTACTTTGGCTCGCGCCTTCCCTTCAGCACCGCATTTCATCCTCAGACGGACGGGCAGTCTGAGCGGACCATCCAAACATTGGAGGATCTGTTTAGGTTGTGTGTGATAGATAGGGGAGAGCCGTGGGAAAGTCTCCCGCCCTTAGTGGAATTCTCCTACAACAACAGCCATCAAGCTTGCATTGGCATGGCGCCCCATGAAGCCCTTTATGGAAGAAGGTATAGAACCCCCTTGTCTTGGGTGCAAGACAAAGACCCGAAGGCATTGGGAATTGAGTATATTGACGATACTGATGCGGTGGTTAGGTTGATAAGGGATCGCATGTTGGAGGCTCAAAGTCGGCAGGCGAAGTATTATAACGCAAAGCACCGTATGGTGGAGTTTCAAGTGGGTGAAAAAGTGTTCCTGAAAATCCGGCCGATGCATGGAGTGTCACGG
This sequence comes from Platanthera zijinensis, assembly GCA_039513925.1. Taxonomy (NCBI): domain Eukaryota; kingdom Viridiplantae; phylum Streptophyta; class Magnoliopsida; order Asparagales; family Orchidaceae; genus Platanthera; species Platanthera zijinensis. The sequence continues at coordinate 134,648,043 of CM077083.1, forward strand.
GTTCGGCTAGTGAAAAAGCTCAGCCCACGGTATGTTGGACCCTATGTCATAGTGGAAAGGATTGGCCCTTTGGCCTATCAGCTGGAGCTACTGCCCGAGCTAGAAAATCTCCACGATGTGTTCCATGTATCGTCGCTTCGGAAGGCGCTGTTGCGGTTTGAACAATACATCCCCACAACTAGTGGTAAGGTGGCGTATGACAGATTTGTGCGACTGGAGCCGATACGAATCGTTGATAATGAGATAAGAACCTTGCGCCGCAAAAGTGTGCCTCTGGTAAAAGTACTATGGTCTAATCATGGGAAGGAAGAATTTACTTGGGAGCCGGTGGACTTGATGCAGAAGTGCTACCCGGAGCTGTTCTCCCAAGGTAACATTTTATAGCGCATATTATTTTGTACTTGCATCCCCATAGCCCTAGCCTGATTTCGGGGACGAAATCTTTTATTTTTTTTATAGGATTTATAACGTCCCGATTCGCGCTAGGCCCCTCACACTAGTTTTGAGTTAAGAGACTTACTCGGTCTCGAGACGCACTGGCAAAAGGTGTCAAGTGTGTTGAATGGAGTGTAGGGTTGAGTTATATCCAATGGATCGAAAGGAAATGGCCTAAGGGAAAATCGACGAGAATGGGAGTTGATACTCGCCGATCGATGGGTATCGGGAATGATACTTGCCGATCGACGGGTATCGGGAATGATACTCGCCGATTCGACGGGTATCGATGGTCGATACCTGCCGGATTCAGAATTGCTTTTTGAGAATTAGGCTAAGGGAAATTCGCCGATTATCATTGTTGATACCCGATGAATTCATCGAGAATGCCCGGCGATTCTCGCCGATCGTCGAGAATGCCCGGTGATACCCACTGATCGTCGAGTATCGCTGACTGATACTCAACGCACTCAACGCCAGGAATTTTCGATAGGTTGGCTAAGTGAAATTCGCCGGGTATCATTGCTGATACCCGACGAATTCGTCGAGAATGCTCGCCGATTCTCGCCGATGGTCGAGAATTACAGTTAATTCCCGTCGAATTTGACTTGTGCGTTTTCTTCGCCCAGGCATATTCGCCGGCTTATACAGGCGGACCGAAGCAGAATTCGGGATTCGTTCTGATGATTTTTCCTTGGACCGGGTCACTTCAATATGACCCATTAGGGCGGTCCAATGGGGCGTTGACATGTGGCAGAAGGATTTAATCTAATATATCGGTTATAAAAGGAGATAAAGCCGAACCCTAGCCAATGGTTCTTGCCGCCATCGTGGACCTCGCAAAACCGACGGAGCCAAGGGAGGCAATCGGAGTTCCTAGAGGCGGCCTTCTCTCTCTCTCTCTCTCTCTCTCTCTCTCTCTCCTTCCTTTGTCGTGAAGAACAACTGCACCAAGCAAGAGATGCCGCAAATAATATTGACTAGATCCATAGCCGGAAATGGTGTTACCGCTGGAAACGAGGTAAGATTCCTCCCCTCTCCCTTGGTGCTAGATCTGTAGTTAAAATTCTAGGAGAGATATCGACTCCTTAGAGTCTTGATGGTGAGGAGGAGATTTCTTAGGGAAAAGCCATGCCTAGGTCATTTTCTAGGCTAAGTCCCCTCCAACCTCTTCATTCTTCAAAGTGAAGATGAGAGAGGGATTCGTGGAGAAATATGGCTTCGCGAGGGTGAATAAGGGTGGACGATTTTCTGGAGGAGTTTTTGGGAGATTGGTGCAAGGAAGAAGATGAACGGATGTCTTTCATCTCGCCTTAAGATGCGTGCAGAAATCTGTTTTCTGCATGCAGCAACCTTCGTGGCCAATTTCGGGGGTGCTCTGGTCATATCTGGGTTTTCGACTAAACACGAAAGTCGTATCCCTCACAATTATATTTCCAACGAGTTGTTGCACGTTTCCAGGCGATACTTGTAGCCACGGGAAAGTCCGTTCGAATTTGCTGCGATTGGTGGAAAATTCCACCCAGGAAATCTGTATCCTGTGCGCAGCAGGCTTCGAGTGAGTTTCTGGTGTGAGGTGATCAAATCTGGGCTTTCGACTAAACACAAAAGTTTTAGCCCTTGAAATTATCTTTCCAACGAGTGGTTACACGCACTCGTCGGATTTTTGTAGCCTCGGGAATCCTTGGTTGAAGTTGCTGCCTGGATTAAGGCTGCACCTAAATTCTGGGCTGTGTAACGTGGAATGCGATTTGGTTGAATTTAATGTTGCAATCCAACTTGAGGCTTGGGTGAACTCTTTCGACATAATCATCATAGTGATATGATAAGTTGAGGTTATAAATCTGAATTCGTATAACGAGTTGTGGACAAGCTTAATTGAAGGAAAGAGCTTGATATAAATGGGTAGTTATAAATTGATAGAGGTATAAATGATTTAACTATGGCCATGATGTATGTTGAATGGATAACAAGGGAATTAGTAATCCAATGCTTAGAGTGTCATCTCCCTACGGGTAGCATTGTGGAAGTAACAAGTGCGGTGTTGACCGTCAATGGTTGGAATGAGATTGAGATGAGTAAAGTTGGGCGGTTGGGCTTGGCCCTCGGTGTTCACGTCCCGAGGCTCCTTCCGCATTTGATGGATGGTTGGCCATGGTCCTCGGTATTCACGTCCCGAGGCTCCTTCTGCATTTTATGGATGGTTGGGCTTGGTCCTCGGCGTTCACGTCCTGAGGCTCCTTCCGCATTTGATGGATGGTTGGGCTTGGTCCTCGGCGTTCACGTCCCGAGGCTCCTTCCATGCCACGATATTGTGAAATTGCATGTGGTGTGAGTCGACACGTGGTGTCGTAGTCCTGGTTTAAGGATAGTGTGGCAGGTCTATGGGCTCTCCAATCGTCACACCGATGGGAGTTGGCAGCTAGACCTTGGACGGTTGGGCTTGGTCCTCGGTGTTCACGTCCCGAGGCTCCTTCCGTGCCAAGTGAATGGTTGGGCTTGGTCCTTGTGTTCATTTTTGAGGCTCCTTCCATTCCATGCATATGCCAGTTCGGGGCTAGGATCTTGGTGCTCATTTACCCAAGAGAACCCGCTGAGCCGTAGTACGCATGTGAGCTCCGTTATAGTGTTCTTTGCGTTGAGGCGTACGGAGGCCTAGGCCAGGTAGTGTGGAGACCAGCCTAGTAGTGGAGATGCTCGCTCTACTGTCACTGTTTGGCCACGACGGTTGATGCCTGAAAGGTTAGCTACCTGCTCGAATAGTGGGAACTATAAGTCTGTGTCGACATAGCATTGCTTGTGCTTGATCATGGGTGTGTCATTGCATTGCATACATAGCATTGCACTTCATTGCATACACAAGACCATCATCGTATAAGTTTGTATGGGCACTCCTATATGATGAGTTACTTATTGCTGAACGACCCTCAACTTATATGCTTGTTTGGGCATCCATATAAGTTGAGTTACTTACTGTTATAAAATTATACTCTCTTGCTTCTGTTGATTGTAGAGTTGTAAAATATGAGCTTCTTCATTTGTACACTACTTTTATTGCTACCTATGATTTATATACTTACTTCACCTGCTTGTACTACTGTTTTATATATATTGTACCAGTTCCTTTCTCCGCCCGGTGCCGAGGAGTTATCGGGGGAGCGGATGTGAAGCCACTTAGTCTCTATGACTAACGGTTGCTGTGTCTTCATTTTTAGGAGGAAACCCCGCAAAGGGAGCAGCAGGCTATGCAGCTGGACTGCTAGGCCAGGATGATAGGGCCTGAGGGGACGGTACCGTCGCTACCGTCAGTTACAAATGTGAGTGAGAGAGATGTTGTTGTAGCCCTTCGGGGCAATTCCATTTTCGTACTCTGATTATGTAGAAGCTTGTTTTGCTTCTCTTTTGCTATATTTATGGACTTATGCTTGGTGTGGATTCACTTCATTTTATTATTATGGTTGGGTTGGCATTTATATGTTGATATTGGTTGTAGCCGGCAGGATAGGCGTCTTGTAGTACAGGCTAGCCCGAGTGTTAGTGTCACCGCAAGGCGGCTGTTCTGGGCATAAGAACCCTCTCGTGCCGTGTCCTGTGTTCCGGTAGGGGGGTCTTACATCACCAACGGTGCCACTAGAGCTAGACTAAGGCACATTCCATGCCTATCTCCAGAGCTCCAGTCAAGTCCGCAAACCGAAGTCCACAAACTCCATACGAGTCCACACATCGCCTGTCTCGGCGAGCTCTGCGGATTACAATTCTATCCGCCCGGTTACCTTCTTGGAACCAAATGCCTGTTGAACACAAGCCAGCCTGGCTAGATGCCACTTCTGTTCGCACAGATAGTGCAAACAAACCGCCTAGGCCGCCAAAGCACAAGCTAACTGCAACACCAATGTTGACCTGGCTAGCCGCCAGTCCTGTCCGCACAGACCGCGCAAACAGGCCGCCACTTTAACTTCATAATTTTCAATAATCCCCGGAATATTTCTTTCCCATGTCACGGTTAACATTTTTAGCATTTACACAAAAATTTGGCTCATTCGGATCATCATGACAACCATTTACTACCCAATAATTTATAACATAATATTGACAGTTCACATCAAGTATATATCAAAATTATGAAACTAAATATGGAAGTCCGTATTATCATCAACCAATTATCTACTATTATTTTCAAAGCTTTCCATAAATAATTTTAGAGAAATTCATTAGATAACCAAATCTGTACATTTACATCACGGCTTACAGAAACTGGACTTCCCAGAGCTACAGGCAACAAAAAGTTACGTTTAACCCCATTCTTGGAAAGGTATTTCCAATGCATACAACTTTCTCGTAAAGTCCTAGGTCCATATCTAAGTCTATCATACCTAAAAATTGGATTTGAACCCGACTGCGAAGATCTGGATAGAATCTGTCCTACAATTACGGCTTAATTATTTTCAAGGTAGCACTTTTGAATTAACTTTTTGGTAGCTACAGAGCTCACCAAAAAATGTACAACCATCCGTTGGAAAGGTCTTTGTAGGGGCTTCAACTTTCATGTTGAGTCCGAGACCTGAATTTGAGCGGATCATGCCTAAAAATGGGCTTGAAGTTCATCACACGCGCAATACAGATTTTTGTCTAAGTATAAGAAATAAATTCATGCACGAATCTTAAAGACAGACAAACAGTAACTGTCCATCCTCTTCCTCCAGCCAACATACAAGGTAACTTTAGCTTCTCTCCTACTTTTCTCCCTCAATAGACCACCATTCTTCATTGTAACAACCTGCGATAATAATAATAAAATTAATAATAATATTTATAATAAACCATAACCTTTCCTCATAAAACCCGAGAGCCGAGCCCGATACCTCATTTCTTTCCAGCAGGTTTCGCTCCCATCATCTCCTACGAAATCCGCCACTCGCCGCTCCCGATCTCGCCTTCGGTTGCCCAAATTCCCCTCCTCGTGGTCGAAAACCACCTCCTCTATGGCTGACGCCTCCTTATCTTTCTTCTGCCGCCCCGTATTGCTCTATGAGTCCTCCTAGGAGCCGGCAATCGCATCCTTAAGGGTTGGTAGTCCTTCATCCTCCATGACCTGGTCGCAACATCTCTTCCTCCTTCCCCTCCATGTGAAGGCACCCTTTCCATCCCTCTCCCATTGCATTTTGGCTGGTGGTTTGCAAGGGGGTCTCCTAGGGTTTTGATCGGACCCTCCTCTCCTCCAATTTTTGAGTCCGATTTTGACCTCCTTGTGTAAGGAATCCTGCTTTCTCCCTCTATTCAGAATCTATTTAAAGTGGTTGATAATGTTCACTCTCCAACAATGTTATTGGTGTCGCTCAACTTGTGTTCGTTGTACAATCGACTAACCCTTGCCATATTTGTGTTTTTCTGGCACCGTTCGTCACTCTAATTGGCGGTCCTTGAAGAAGCCCTCTCCAATTTAGGGTTTCTGTCACCCAAGTTTCGCGGAGTCCCCGATCCTTCTTGGTAACTCCTCACCCCTTGCTCTCGAAGGAGGTAATTTTCTAAACAACCTCTTATCTACATCTTGGCTATTATTGAAAAGTCTGTACAAGCATATAAATACTCATATGTCATTTTGGTTGCGTGATCTTAAGCAGGTTGATTTAAGAATCCTAAGTTTTTGCTAGCACCGCTTAGCCTCCGCCATCCGTTCAGCTTCACCTGAAGACAAGTAGAGAAATTTTTCTCGCTTGTAACATGGAATTTAATTTAAATCACTCTTATGTTATGAAATTTACTATTATAGATCGGTATCGTATGAATATGACTTGTATAGGTATGTTCGGAATCTCCAAGATATGAATCCCTAAGTCAATAAATGTCATAGGCAAACATTGAAAGAAGGTGTCGATTTGATGTGACGCTTGGAATCGAGCTCCTACCAGACTGGTAACGGAAACCAATAAATGGCCATTACAAGCACCGTGCTGATAAGACTTGCAATTAAACTTATATTAGAATCTTGTACATCAAATAGAGACGCGTGCAATTTTCATTGTTTACCTCTTATGTCATTGCCTGATTGGAAACTAGGCCAACTCCGGAGTAGGCTAGAGTATAGTTTAAGCATTAGTTACTTGTTTTTCTTTCTCTTACTTCCTGTGCTTAAACATCAGAATATTAATTTGCTTACTATTTAGTTATCATGTTCTGAAGCATTTTCCTTATGTATGGATTTTTCCTTAGGGTTCTTGATAGTGCCATCTGCTCCCTGAGCTGCTCTTAGTCCAGCTACCTCTTTGCTCAGAGGTTAATCCTTATGTAGTGGTTACATCAGATTCTATGTATTTGTTTTCTTTTACCGTCAGATTTGTTATCATATACTAGTTATTGTCAATAATTTTCATTTATATCGTAGACAACTGCTTGGATTTTATTGATGTACCAGATAATTTAATTTATGGCATGTTTACTACTGTGGTCTATGACATTTACATTTTTCTTCAACACTATGTGTGACATTTGTTTTATTAATAAAATGCAAGCGCATACACCTTTCTTTGAAACTTCCGCATATATAAACAACTAAATTTTTCCAAAGTAACTACGTTAATTCAAATATCATATTTTAAACTCTTACCTAACAGACTTGAAAATTATTTTTGTCCATGCTTGTGGCATCACGACCCGCCCATATTGCACTCTGATAAATGTTTTTTGACGGGTCGTGTCAGTTGGTATTAGGGGGAGGTTGCTCCTAAAGATGAAGTATTTTAAAATTATCAAATATTTTGAACTTTATTATATAAAATATATGTACATGCATCATTACATCACTCATTTGTCATTATCTGTTGTTCGCAGCTGAAACAACATACACTCACTCATAAGCATGAGTAGTATGCACATGAATGTTAAGGGGTTATGAGCAAACTTAACATTTTTGTGCATATGAATTTCCACTAGTATATACACCGCTTGCGAATATTAAATTATATTAGTGGTTAAATATTTCAAGTGTGTTGGCATTAGATTCATAATATGCATGACATGTTAAGTGACATGTGAGCTTAACATGGCATGTGTATCCATACATGAACATTGTTAGTAATGTATTCTAGGCATAATTGCATTGCATGCATAACATAACTCATTGCACAAGTGCGAAGCTAAGAATAATAGATGATGATTGTACACACATGAAATTACAAAATATTTTGGCATTGCATGCGATTCATTGTTGTTTTAGCATGAGCATTACCTAGATTTGTCCAATGAAAGTACTGTCACCATTATATGATTTACATATTCGACGGTACTATGATACTAGAACCTTTTGTTTCTCAATCTTCTATGATTAGCTTGACCATTTTTCTTTCTCTATTCTCTTATTGTACAACACCTTATCCGGCGAGTGGGGTCATCAGGAGTCGGTCCAGCCATTTTGACGCAGTTTAAGTCCCAAGTGAGTTGGAAGGGAGGCGAGGGCTCTACCGCCTCGCTGACTCGCCCAGGAGGGGTGGAATAAGTATGGGGCGAGTGGAGCAAGTAGGCTCGCACTCGCCCAAGGTTCTCGACAATGATAGACGAGTAGGGTAGGTCAGGCCCACACTCGCCCAGGGCTATAGGGAGGCGGTGAGTGCCAGTCCCATCGAGCACTCGCCGCCCCAGGTGAGTGGAGGTTTTCAAGAACCACTCGCCCGACAATATATGCAATCCAGTGTTCGCCGAGCAAGCCATGTGAGCTAGTTTCTTGGCATTGAGCGAGGTGCACCCTATCGATGCCTTCTACTCTTGGCATTCAGTGAGGCTCGCCCTTCCGATGCCTTCTTCCCTTAGCATTGAGTGAGGCGAGACCTGTCAGCGCCTTCTGCTCTTAGGCATTGAGTGAAGTTGGCCTTGTTGACGCCTTCTGACCTTGGCATTGAGTGATGCGAGACCTTTCCAGAACAGCATTCACCCATAATTAGGGTGCCATAAAGGCGAGTGACTGGCTTACCCAACACTCACCCCTTTAGGGGAGTGGTGCCTTAATGGTCCACTCACCCAGTAGGGTCCAAAGGTAAAATTTATTGGATTCCCTTTTAGGGTTGCAAATAGCCTTCCATAACAGTAGAGTTTGGCTATTGGCAGACAACTTTTGGCTGCATATAACCATTCAGAACAACAGAGTTAAGCTATTTGCAGGCCAGGTTTTAAAAAACAATAAATAGACTCAAGGGGGTACCTCAGAAGGCATTCTTACTTGTACTCTACTCTTCTTGCGCTTTTTGAGGTATCATCTACTCAACACTTGACTAAGGTGGGGAAGCGCTCTAAGATCTTTTGGGTGTGTTATGGGAACCCTGTGCTGAAGCCTTAGGTCCAATTCTAGTTCTAAGTTTCTGGTCATCTGAGCTTGCGGGGAAAATAAGTGTGAGGTCACCCCTTTCCCAAGGGTTCGAACTCCATAGAAGTCGGTTCTCAATTTAAACATATTGGTGCGGTGAGCATGGAAAGTGATCAGCACCACAAATACATCGTGAGCTCGATGTCTAGGGACAAAGGATTAGGTTTTGGTAGGGCCGACTTGCTGCTTCCCCCTCTATGCACAACCCTCAGGATGTTTGAGGATATCCGGCAAGATATGTGGAACCTCGTAAGGTTAGCACTCAACACTCGCGCCGAGTTCTCGAAACCAGCTATCCTAGTAATTGCAGCCCCATCCCTGGGAGAGAATGCCCTTATCAGGCAACCTGGGAAGGAGGTAGCAGAGGAAGGAGGTAAGCGGGATCTGTCGGGGCAAGCTCTGTTTATGTAGGCTCGCACGTTGACACCGAAAAATGATGGACAAACAAGAATTCCTATATACGTCCTAATTATATGTTAGCATAAAAATTTTATCGCAGCACACACATTATTCAATTTTATCAATCAAATGCTGACGTACGGGTAGGCACACCATTTGAGATCGAATATAGGTTATAGGCAAACATTCTCTCAGGCTAAAAGGACCCACCCGATCCGATCGAGCGAAGTGGTACCAAAAGAGATCCACCAAAATTTACGAATCGGAAAAAGGTAGATCTCTCCCAACAAAAAGAAAACGAGGTTCTCCCATCCTCTCGAACATAAATAAAATTAAGATGAACAATAATTCGATCGGAGAAAACCACGATAAATCCAGCGCTATCAAGAGATCACACTAAAGTAATTCCACCACAAGAAAATCTAGAGGGAAACACACAAAAGGTATAATTTACGTTACCCCAATCAGAATCGATGATTCCGATTTACTAAATTGGTTTGTTCTTCAAAGGTTCCGTCGGAGTCATTCCGAATGGAGAGAAACCTATTTGCCTTCTTCGTATCACGCCGGAATTGATTTCACAAGATGGGATCTTTGCTCCTTTGCCGAACTCTTCAAGGAGGGGGCCGACTGAATTTTCTAAAGTGGAAAGAGGAGGGTAGGCGGCTTGTAGTTTGCCTAAACCCTAAGGGGACTTGGGGGAGGCCAACGGCTTAGAGAGAGATGGGAGAGAGGTGGGTGTCCGAATTTTCAAATGGGGAAAGAGGGGGGGGGGGTCGGCTGCTTGAGAGAGGGGAGAGAGAAAGGGGGAGATCTCAATTTAAATTTTTGGTATTCAATTTCATTCAACCTAATTGAATCTTCAACATCAAGGCCTTATATAGGCTTATAACACATCCGGATACATGCATCCCAAATTAAATTAAAACACATACATAATTTTAAACACAACATGAAAATAAAAGTGCACACAAAATTAACAAAAGAATTCAAAGAAATATTAATGAGTCATCTTGCGCCAAGGGAGGAGATTGTAGTGTCGCTCTACAAGGTCAGCATGGCATCCGTAAGCATGCTGACATCATATTCAACATGTTGGAGGTCACCGTCTCCATCAATCCTCCCCTGCTCAAAAGTACTCATCACTGAATAGTTGTCCTGAATGTACCGGTGCAGAAGAGCATCATCCAAAAGAGGCACCTCAGATTCAGGAAGCCAAGACTCATCGGAGGCCAGACAATCACGCCATCGTATCAAGTAACGACGAATGTCACCACTTGGAGAGGAGAGCACTTCATCTTTGAGGATCCTGTCTGGCACAAAGGTGGTCCTGGGAACCTTGGAAAAGCAATAGACAAAGAAGGAGAAAAAGTTTTTACATCAATATTCAATGTACGTCCAGTAGAGACCAATGGAGAGAGCGATCCAGAAACAAGCTCACCCCCAACCCATTAGAAAACGTAGTGGAACCAAACGGACAAGCAGATAATTCAAGTGGTGGAGAAACATATGGCGTTAAATCCAAAAAATTGAAAATAGGGGAAATTCCTAATTTCTTAAAAATTTAAAAAGGACCAGCTCGCCAATTCGCCAACTTTTTTATGGTGCCCGAAGGCATCCGTTCAGGGATGAGACGCACTAAGACTTAATCGTAAACATTAAAGTGAGAAGCTCTCTTATGTAAGTTAACATAAGATTGATAAAATGCATATTGTGTGGTTAGCAATTCATTAATGTGCTTATGTAAATTATGAACATGAGAGGCAAATTCTTATGCAAATTTACTTGACTTATAAGATGGAGGTAATAGAATTAAGTCAAGGGACACCGATGCTTTATCTCCGTGCACAATTTCATTTGGTGATAATACTGTGGAGCTATTTTTCAAATTATTGTACGTTAACTGAGCATGGGGAAGGATTAGGTCCCACGTACCCTTATGGTCACCCACAAGACAATGAAGTAAACTACCTACACTTCTGTTTGTCCACTCGTCTGTGGATGGTGGGGAGAAGAAAACAAGAGTTTAGTGCCCATAATCTTCCAAAGGGTCTTCCAAAAATAACAAGTATATTTCACGTCCCTCTCAATGATTATAGTCTTGGGAATGCACTGATGCGCAACGACTTTCTTAAAATATAATTTCGCAATATGTGATGCATTGTCGGTCTTATTACAAGGGATAAAGTAAGCCATTTTTGAAAACCGATCTACTACCACCAAGAAGGAATCATGACGTCTAAACGTGATGCATAGGCCCAGTATAAAATCCAAACTAACATCTTCCCATGGGATGGAAGAAATCAGAAGAGGGGTATAATGTCCCACATTCGTTTTTTTACCCTTAGCTAACTGGCACACACGACAACTCTTCACAATTTTGTTTACCGTCGATTTCAGATCGGGCCAATGAAGCTTATCCTCCACTAACGTAATGGTCTTTTCATGACAAAAATGACCACCTAAACCACCTTTACGTAATTCTCAAACGATGAAAAGATGTAGGGAAGAATGAGGGATACATAACTTCGCGTGCTTAAATAGATAGCCATCTCAAATATAATAGGCTAAAATGGTAGTGAGAGAGTCACTTTGAACGGATAAATAGATTTCCTTGAAATCCGGACAATGAACGTACTTATCCTTAATCCTATCAAACCTAATCACTTTCACTTCTAATGTAGATAATAATAGTGAGATACAACTAAGAGCGTCTGCCATGCGATTTAGAGTTCCCTTAAGATGTTATATTATAAAGGTGTGCTCTTGAAGATAAGAGACCCATTTTGCATGCTTGGGACTAACCTTTTTTTGTGAATTGATAAATCTCAATGCCTCGTGATCAAATATGATAACAAACTCCTTAGGGAGTAAATAATGTCACCAATGTTGGAGGCACCGAATAACCGCATAAAACTCCCTATCATAATTAGAATAATTCATTTTTCTGCCCGTGAGCTTCTCACTAAAGTATCCAATAGGATGACCCTCCTGAATCAATGCACCGCCAATACCAACTCCAGATGCATCACATGGCATTTCAAAAACATTATTAAAATCAGGCAATCGCAAAAGAGGAGCTTCTAACATTTGTGATTTAATTGTTTCAAATGCTCTAGTGGCCGATTTGGTCCAAGGGAAATCACCCTTATTCATGCACTCTGTGATCAGTGTCATAATACTACTAAAATCTCGAATAAATCAGCGGTAAAATGTAGCTAGGTCATGAAAACTCCGAACATCCCGTATGTTGGTGGGTTCCGGCATATCCTTAATGGCTTGGACCTTCTTAGGATCAACAAGTATGCCCTCTGAACTCGCAACATATCCAAGGAACTCCACAGATGGAACGTTGGACGAGCATTTTTTAAGATTAACAAATAATTGTTCCTTTCGCAACCTTATAAGTACTATCCTAAAATGCGACTCATGATCATTCGGAGAGGCGCTAAAGACTAAGATATCATCAAAATATATAACTACAAATTTTCCTAGGAAAAGCTTGAACACTAGATTCATTAACCTTGAAAATGTACTCGGGCCATTAGTGATCCCTTACCCGAGCACCAACCACTCATAAATTATGTCTTTTGACTTGAAAGCCATCTTCCACTAGTCTCCCTCCCTAATCCCGATTTGATGGTAGCCACTCTTAAGATCCAATTTAGAAAAATTCGTGGAACTTGTTAACATGTCGAAATAGTCGTCCAAGCGAGGGATGGGAAACCAGAATTTGATAGTTATTTTATTAATGGCCCTATAATCCACACACATCCTCCAAGAACCGTCTTTCTTAGGGACCAATAAGGCGGGCACGACACAAGGACTCTTGCTATGATAAATGAACCCCTTACTTAGCAAATCCAAAATTAACTTTTGAAATTCAAGGTGTGCGGAGGGGTTAAGTTGATAATTGGGAAGGTTGGGCAACGATGAACCCGGAATGAAATCAATCTCGTGTTGAATTTCTCTTATGGGGGTTAACTCAGACGGTAAATCATCTGGGTAAACATCTTTAAACTCGTCAAAGAGTTTCTTTAGTGCTAGTGATAAGTTCTCAAAAGAGGAACTATCTTCCTTGTCTTGTAAACATAATAACGCATATATGACCCCATCTATAAATGTATCGTGCTCAAACTCCATCTGACCCATCATTCTTAATGTTTTATTCTCTACAGGCATAATCGTGTCCTGAGAAGGGACCAATGGATCCTTAGACGGAGTTGGCTTAAAGATAATGGTCTTTCCATTTAATTTGAACACATACGTGTTAGCTCGCCCTAAGTAAGTAACATCATGGTCATAAAGCCATGAGCATCCTAGTAAGACATGACAAGCATCCATAGGGATGGCATCACACCAAACCTTTTCAGTGTAAGCCTTGATATTAAGGGGAACCAAACAACGCTTTGAAACCGGAAGGATGTATTATTTAAACAAGAAACCTTATATGGGTGAGGGTGCAACTCAGGGGTTAATAACATTCGTGACACCGCATTTTAAGAAATCACATTCTTACTTCTTCCACTATCAATGATCAACTTACACCACTTCTCTCCACTTTTAAACTTTAACAAAAATATATTCATCCTATTCTAATCGTCCATAGCACGCGGTGTAGCCAAAATACTTCTCATCACCATAACATTGACATCATCTTCTATTTCACCAGTCACTCCTTCCGACTCATATTCTTCTCTAGTCTCATACATGAGCTCGGCAGACTCAGATAAGGAATCTAAAAGGGCTAGAGGCTTGGGCTTGGTAGGACATTCACTATCGTAATGGCCCTGAATCCCACAAGCAAAACAAGTAGTATTTGTTTTGCTGATCCTTCCGACGGGCACTCTCTCACCCGTAGGGTTCTTCAGATTCCTAGCCGTAATGAAAATAGAGTTTTAGTCAGTGGACCGGAACTTACCCTTATCCTTATAGGTGGATGGGGGGTGGTCCTAAGATGGACTTTCCCTTCTGAAATGAGTGAGTCTTAAACTTGTGAACATTGTGCTTCTCAATATCCAAGGCGGCGTTAAAAGTGGTGTTTAGGTCAGTGTGGCCATAACGTAGAAGTTTACCCTGAATGTCGGGGTTTAGCCCCTTATGAAACCTAGAGAGGGTGATCTCTGGCATCTCCCAAACATCACACATGACCATCATGTCCTTGAGAAGGCTCATATACTCAGCGACCGACCTATTCCCTTGTTTAAGGGTAGCTAAATCATCAAACATCTGCGTCCGATGATATGTAGGGACATACTGGTTTGTCAACATGGCCTTCATACCTCCCCAACAAATGGGTGGTAAGCCATTCATGGCTCCAAGGCATCGTTCCTCATTCAACCAAAATATCTTAGCTCTACCTAATAGTTTCATCCTCTCAACTCGCACCTTATCAACTTAAGTCAGTTGATGCAACTCGAAGTAGTACTCTATCTCCATAACCAAGTCTAAGAAGACTTGGGGTTCACCCAATCCATCGTACGATGGGGGTTTGACTCAGACCGCCCAAGTAATATCAAACTAAAAAGGTTCCTGGTTATTGTGAAACGGTGCACTTGGTTCATGATCATTATTAATATTATTATTCCCTTCCTCACATTTGTTGGCGGCTTGATTACCGGGAGCGGCGAGATTTAATCTCAGTTTGTGAAGCATCTCCCTATTTGCCATCAACTGATCAGTGAACTCCTATCAGAGTTCATCAATCGTTGTGGGACCATGTCCTATATCCCGTTCGTCCGCCATATGGGAGGAAGACGGTGAATACTATGTACCTAATCTAGTGCGCATGCAATGAATAATTTTTTTGACCCAATAAAATTTATGAAAGATCGATTTTTTCTCGCATAATAACTAGGGTTGTTAAAATATTTTTTTTTGATTTTCTTGATGAAAATAATATGGACATTATTAAAAAAAAATTGATTTTTTTGGAGAAAAATAAAAGTTATAGACCTTTATTTACAGACCAATTTTTTTTTTAATTTTAACAACGAAATGTGTGAGACAAGTGCATGCCAACATACTAACAAAAGGGGGAGGGTGATGATTAAAAAATTGACACAAACCTCCCTCTGATACCAAATTGATGTAGGCACACATGTTGACACCGAAAAATTACGGACAAACACGAATTCCTCTCTACGTCCCAATTATACGTTCGCACAAAAGTTTCAGTACAACACACATGTTATAGGCCAATATTCTCTCAGGATAAAAGGACCCACCCGATCCGATCGAGCGAAGTTGTATCAAAGAGATCCACCAAAATTTACAATTCGGAAAAAGGTAGATCTATCCCAACAAAAAGAAAATGAGGTTCGCCAAACCTCTCGAACTTAAATAAAATTAAGATGAACAACAATCCAATCGGAGAAAACCACGATAAATCTAAAACTATCAAGAGATCACACTAAAGTAATTCCACCACAAGAAAAATCTAGAGGGAAACTCACAAAAGGTAGAATTTTTGTTACCCCAATAGGAATTGATGATTCTGATTTACTAAATTGGTTCGCACTTCAACGGTTCCATCAGAGTCACACCGAATGGAGAGAAACTCGTCCTCCTTCTTCGCTTCACCCCGGAATTGATTTCACAAGATGGGATCTTTGCTCCTTGGCTGAACTCTTCAAGGAGGGGAGCTGGCCGAATTTTCCAAAGTAGAAAGAGGAGGGGCGGAGGCTTGTAGTTGGCCCAAACCCTAAGGGGATTTGGGGAGGCCGGCGGATTAGAGAGAGATGGGAGAGAGGTGGGTGGCCGAATTCTCAAAAGGTGAAAGAGGGGGGCCGACTTCTAGAGAGAGGGGAGAGAGCAGGGGGGAGATCTCAATTTAGATTTTAGGTTTTCAATTTCATTCAACTTAATAGAATCTTCAACATCAAGGCCTTATATAGGCTTACAACACATCCGGCTGCATGCATCCCAAATTAAATTTAAACAAATACATAAATTTAAACACAACATGAAAATAAAAGTTCACACAAAAATATCAAAGGAATTCAAAGAAATATTAATAAGTCGTCTTGCGTCGAAGGCAGAGATTATAGCATTGCACCACAAGGTCACCACGGTGCCACAAGTCTTTGATTGGAGAGAGCAGTCAATCTTACGTAAGCATGCCGACATCACCTTCAACATGTTATAGGTCGCCGTCTCCATCATCTGTTCCCCGACTCGGCAAGTGCGAGCCGAATCAGCGAAGCAGAGAACAAGATCTCCTGGATCGCCTAACACGGGATGGAATCCCCTTCAGTGAGTTGGTCTCATCATCCCCAATTCCAGAGGGGTTTTGTAAGTCGTAGATGTCCTACTGCACTAGAAAGGATTACCTGATTCAACAAATACACTGGTTTGATGATGTGGTTTTGATCTGACAGATGTTAGATGCATTCAAGTGCAGGCTCTTTGCCATCACCCTCAAGGAGAAGGCGAGAGATTGGTTCCACCAGCTTCCAGCTAGCTCAATCTACTACTTTGAGGACCTGCATCGTGGGTTCATGTTGAGGTTCACCACTTCCATGAAGAGTAAGAATGAGTCTGAGTCCCTGTTCCTCATCAAGCAGGGGGTGAACAAGACTTTGGGGAGCTATGTGGACCGATTCCAGGAGGAGGTCCTCCAAGTGCAGGAGATGTCAGGGCACACCCTCATGGTGGCCTTCACAATGGGGTTGCAGTAAGGGTTCTTTAGAATGGAGCTGAAGATGGTCCCTCCTCTCCCCTTAGAGGAGTTGATGGAGAGGGCAGCGAGGGAGGTTGATGGGGAGGCATCAAACCCAAATTTCCCCAAGAGTTGTCAAAGTGGGACACGGAGGAGGAGATGGAGATCGGGGTGGCAGGGGCTAGGAGTTACAGAGGGACGAGCCCGGACAGAGAGAGTAGTAGCAGCAGCAGCTAAGGTGGGCCCGCTAGGAGCCGAATATTCGGCTAGATTGGAGACAGCAGGAGTGGCATGACCAAGGCCAGAGGATAGGTTTCCACAGAGGGGACAACCGCCAAGGAGGGAAGGGTCAGCTCAACCCTCCAGGCTAGAGGTAGGGCCATAGGCCTCCTCTCCCTGATCAACATCATGCTATGGCGATAGCCGTGGGGAAGAGGAGGAGAGGTCAGATTAGAAGACAGGAAGGCAGGGTGGAGCTGTCTTACTGTGATTTCCATTAAGAGGAGGGCCACGCCACGACCACGTTCCCGGAGTTCTTGGAGTTCAGAGGAACCAGGGAGCAGTAGTAGTAGCCTCGTCGAGATGTACGGATTGAATAGTTCTTGCCCGGAGTGGAGGAGAGATGCGAGGATAGGGCCGATGTAGGAGGCGGAGGAGGGATTTGAATGATCCACAGGGGGGATTTGAGTCTGCCCGCTAGGCAAGACTCCATACCATATACTGCTGGAGCATTGCTTTGATGTCTCTAACTCCACCCCCCAGATGAGAATATTACCTACACAAGGAAGGACATGCCGGATCATGAGGATCCATTTTGCGACGCGCTAGTGATCTAAGACGCGATCAAAAATTTTACCATCTCTTGTATCCTCATTAATAATGAGAACTCGGTCAACGTCGTCTTCAAGAAGGCATTCGACGCGATGAAGGTGGAGGCCAGTAGGGTGTTGGACTTAAGTGGGCTGCTGTTCGGATTTTTGAGGTAAAGTAAGGAGGTGGAAGGAGGAGTGGGACTCCATGTTACTCTAGGTGGACAGTCCAGAAACTGTAGGTTCTTCATTGTGTACGCTCTTGCAGTTATAATGCGATCTTCAGATGAACCCTCATCAGCGCCTTCCACTATGTATCCTCTTCCTTCCATCAGTTCCTGAAGTTCAATGTTGAAGGCATTCAAGTCTAGGTCTGCAAAGACCCCAAGGTGGCAATGGTGTGCTATGTCAAGATTGTCAACACCATCTCCTTGCAGGAGGGAGCTAAGGAGATGGAGAGGAGGATGGAGGGAGTATCTAGACAGGAGGCTAGAGGGAGAGCAGTGAAGATTGAGGTAGAGGAAGATATGGTACATACTCATGTGGAGATGGTGGATGAGGTGTAGGAGGAGCAGGCCAAGGAGATGGCCGTGGAGGAAGCCGAGGAGGAGGAGGCTCTAGTCTCAGGTGAGAGGGTTGCTGGTGAGTGTGAGGAGTCTTCCCGGCTGGAGGCAGCGGAAGAGGTGGTGGAGATGGAGGTTCTCACCCGGGAAGGTAGGGTGGAGAAGGTATAGATCAGCGAGGGGGGATGAGTCTAGAGGACCAGGGGAGGATGCTAAAGTGCATCTTGATGAACGTGAATGTCTTCGCATATAGCACGCAGACAAGCCGTGGATCGATGCGGACATCGCCTACCTCCGCCTCAACCTGGATCCTAAGGCTCTCCCCATCTGGCAGAAAAAGAGGTCTACTGCGGACAAGCTGGCAAGGCCCATTAGAGAGGAGGTGGGTAAGCTCCTCAAGGCCGGGTTTGTATCCGAGATCCAGTATCCAGGCTGGGTCTCCAATGTTGTAATGGTTAAAAAAGGATATGACCGCTGGAGAATGTGTGTAGATTTCTCTCTTCTAAATAAATCTTGTCCTAAAGATTTTTACCCCTTACTTTGGATCGACGCGCTGGTTGACTCAGCCGTCGGTTTTTCTATAAAGAGTTTTCTAGATGCTTTTTCAGGTTATCATAAGATTAGGATGCACCCGCCCGATATAAAAGATGTCTCCTTCATCATTGGGGATGGGTGCTACTGCTACAAGATGATGCCCTTTGGTCTAAAAAATACAGGGGCAACATACCAAAAGATGATGGATCGGGTCTTCCGAGGGAAAAGAGGAAGAAATTTGGAGGTGTACGTGGATGACCTCATTATCAAGAGTCGGGACATAGAATCTCACCTCCGGGACCTGGAGGAGACTTTCAGTACCCTGCAAAAGTATAAGATAAAGCTGAACCCCTTGAAGTGTGTCTTCAGGGGCATTAGGGGAAAATTCCTAGGTCATCTCCTTACGCCCGCGGGGGTGGAATCGAATCCTGATAAGGTGAGGGCGATCATGGAGTTGGGGACACCACAGAGTGCAAAAGAGGTCATGTGGCTGACGAGGAAGTTGGAAGGGTTTAGCAGGTTCCTCTCTCGGGCAGGAGAGAAGTGATCCCCCTTCTTCAAAGCACTGAGGGGAAATCTGAAATATTAATGGTCCAGGGAATGTGTGGAAGCTTTCCAAGCCTTGATGAGGTAGCAGACCCAGGCTCCGCTACTTTAGGAACCGAAGGAGGGGGAAGGTCTATCCCTGTACCTTGGGGTCGGGGTCAATTCCTTGAGCTCTGTCCTTTTCTGGGAAGAGGGGAAGAAACAACTACCCATTTATTAAGTGAGCAGGTTCTTAAGGAAATCGTAGCTCCGATACCCGATTTTAGAGAAGTTGGGTTTTTCCCTGGTTATCTTTACTCAGAGTCTCCGGCCCTACTTCCAGGCACACTCCATTCGAGTAGTGACTTACCATCCCCTCCCCAACATCTTTGAGGGGGAGCACTCGGGAAGGTTGGAGAAATGTTCGGTGGAGCTGAGTCAATTTGATATATCTTTTGTTCCCCGCCTCTCGATCAAGGCTTAAGTAATGGCTGACTTCCTGGCTAATTATGTGGTTGAGGTGGCGGGGGCGGACCTAACTCGCCCGGTTCCTTGGAAGGTGATGGTAGATGGCGCCTAGGGAAGGCATTCCTTGGGGGTAGGAGTGATCCTGGAGAGCCCTCAGGGAATAAAGATCAAGCATACCGTGTTCCTTCACTGCCCCATTACCAATAACCAGGCAGAGTATAAGGCGGTAATAGCGGGGCTTCTTCTGGCAAGGGAGCTAGGGGTGAATAATGTGGAAGTTCTCACGGATTCCATGGTGGTTGCCTCTCAGATCAATGGGGACTTTGAGGCAAGGGAGCCTACTATCCAATTATACCTAGCCAAGGTAAAGGGAGTTATCAACATGCTCCAACTATTCTCCATTCGATACGTGCCGTGGGAGGAGAATGAACAGGTAGATCAATTGGCCAAGCATGGACCACGGGTGGGGGGAACCATCACCGACCTTTTCCGCCCCTCTATTGAATAAGGAGAGTTGGTGGAGGTAGACCAATGCCCTTCGTGGATAGACCCCTTCGCCGCCTTCTTGTACACAGGTTAGTTCCCTAAGGCTTGGACAAGAACCATTTCAAGCACAAGTCGGCATACTATTTAATGTGTGATGGGAGGTTTTATCACAAGACCTTCTAAGGACTCCTAGCACGTTGTGTGGATGATGGGGAGGTCTAGAAAATCTTGGAAGAATTTCATGCCGGGGAATGCGGGATTCACTCGGGGAGCAAGACCTTAGAAGGGAGGATAGTAAAGCAAGGGTACTTTTGGCCAACCCTGGGTCGGGATGCAGCCGAGTGTCAAAAAAGTGCCAGAAGTGCCAACTATTCGCCCCGCTCCAGCTATTACCTGCTCAAATACTAAGGAGCATTAATGATCCCTGGCCCTTCGCCATTTGGGGAATGGACCTGGTAGGGCCCTTCCCTCAGGCTAGTGGGCAGATGAGGTTCTTATTGGTGATGATAGGTTATTTTTCTAAGTTGTTGGAGGTGAAGGCATTGGTCAAAATGACCTCCTAGTTTGTTCGGAATTTTGTGTGGGGGGAGATCATCTGTCGGCATGGGTTGCTGCAGGCTATTGTCACGGAAAATTGGCCGCAGTTTGCCAGTGCTGATCAGAGATTATCAGTTTCTATGGAAAGCTCGGGATTGATCTCAGGTTCACATCAGTCCATCATCCCAGAAGCAACGAGCAGGTGGGGCGGTGAATAAGATCATTGTGAACTTGCTGAAAAAGAAGGTGGAGATTTTGAAGGGGAGCTAGGTGGAGCAGCTCCCTTCAGTCCTGTGGGCCCTTAGAATAACTCCCAATACGGCCATAGGAGAGACCCCATTCAAGCTCTCCTACGGCTGTGAGGTTGTGCTCCCAATAGAGTTTATGGATCGGACACCTCGGGTAGTTGAGGAGGAAGAAGGAAGAGAGGAATGGAGAGCCGAGAACTAGGACAAGTTGTAACTCTCCATGGATCTAGCAGAGGAACTCCGAGATGTGGTCGTTGTTAGATAGGAATAAATTAAGCGTCAGATGGCCAAGTATTTTGATAAGCATTTTAGGGTCAAGCATTTTACGGAAGGGGACTTGGTCCTCAAGATGGTAGATGTCGCAAGAAGATCAGAATCCGTGGGGAAGCTCAACCCAAACTGGGAAGGTCCATACATTATCAAGGAGGTATTGAGGTCAGGGGGGTATCGTCTCTAGAATGTGGAGGACGAGTCCTTTAGTCACACCTGGAGCGGTGATGACTTGAAACATTTCTATCATGAACAAAGTATGTAACATCCTCTTTTGTAAATATGAGATATCTCGGCCTATCAGATCTTTTTTGCGTTAGTTTGTGTGGTAAGTGATGTTCATGAAATAGACCCCGAAAAGATCACGCTGCCTGGCTCCCACTAGCTGGCAAGGCTAGATGTCACTCGAGAGAGTCTACCCAGACCCTGAAAAGATCCTACTTCCAGGCTCCCACTAGCTGGCAGGACTAGATGTCACTCGAGAGAGTCTACCAAGACCCAAAGAGGATCGTGCTTCCAGGCTCCCACTAGTTGGCAGGGTTGGATGTCACTCTAGAGATTCTGCCCTAGGCCCTGAGAAGATCCCGTTGCCAGGCTCCCACTAGCTAGCAAGGCTGGATATCACTTGAGAGAGTCTACCTAGACTCGACAAGATCCCGCTACCAGGCTCCCACTAGCTGGAAGGGTTGGATATCACTCAAGAGAGTCTGCCCCTGTCACCGAGAAGATCCCATTGTTAAGCTCCCATTAACTTGCTGGGCTAGATTTCACTCGAGAAAGTATACCCAGACCCTGAGAATATCCCGCTGCCAGGCTCCCACTAGCTGGCAGGGCTAGATATCACTCGAGAGAGTCTGCTACAGACCCCAAAAAGATCCCGCTGCCAGGATCCCACTAGTTGGCAGGACTGTACGTCACTCGAGAGATTCTACCCAGACCCCGACATGATCACATGCTAGGCTCCCACTAGCTAGCAGGGTTGGATGTCACTCGAGAGAGTCTGCCCCATACCCCGAGAAGATCCCACTGCCAGGCTCCCACTACCTGGCAGGGTAGTATGTCACTCAATAGAGTGTACCTAGACCCCGAGAAGATCCCGCTATCAGGCTCCCACTAGCTGGCAGGGCAGGATGTCACCCCAGGGAGTTTACCCAGTCCCCGAGAAGATCCCGCTGCCAGGCTCCCATTAGTTGGCAGGGCAGTATATCACTCGAGAGTCTGCCCCAGACCCCGAGAAGATCTTGTTGTCAGGCTCCCAAAAACTAGCAGGGCTGGATGTCACTCGAAAGAGTCTGCCTAAGTTCTGAGCTTCTCCCACTGTCAGGACCTCGTCTAGCTGGCAGGGCAAGGGTCCTTGGTAGATGTCATTGATGCTCTAGAAACGAGTCCTGATCTTCTCTTGCCAGTAAACATGAGGCATTCGAAGGTGAACTTGGGGCAGAGGCTGAGGGCAAAAATCATAAGCGAAACAAAAGGTCAGATACAACAATATCCAAACAAACATGTAGTGGCAAGCTGAGATCTAGGTAACTACCAAGGAGGGCGAGGCGGGGGTGTGTTCGGCAATTGAATTTCACCCCATCAGGTTTTTACTGATGAAACTCAGGTCTTGAATAACCTTCTAAAGGGAAAGGGATTTATCGGGCGAGCCAGGAGGTTGCGGGTCCCACTCGGCGATTAGTCACACTCCTACTTATATTGGGTGATGAGATCCCGATGATTGCGAACAGGAACATAGTCTAAAATTAATCCGGTTGGGCACTTGCGGCGAATTCTATCCTAGCGAGGTCGCAAAGAAAGGGGGTGACACGCGCGTGCAAGGGAATTCAAAAAATAAATAGAAAGGGAAAATTATTTCAAGTAAAATTTCATTTATATCTTTTCTATTACAAAAAGGACTCTCCTCGTGGCGAGGTCACAAAGTTAGAGGGAGAAGTATTACAGAAAAAAATAAAGATAGTCAACTCTCGTCCTCTATCCCAGAAGGCTCATACTCAAAGCCTGAGACATATTTAAAGAGCGAGTTAAAGCTGTCCTCCTTCTCACCAGGAGTGGGGATGGGGAGGAATAGCTCCAGCACCAGGTCCTTGACGGTCAAATCTCGTAGTTCACCGTCAGCACCTGTAGATCTCGCATGACTTGTGATCCCTTTCCTCTTATGAAAAGAGAGACGAACTAGCAATCCAATTTGGCAAGTATACCTATCGAACTGTAGCTAGGGGACACAAGTGTCGTATTGAAATCCGGGATCTGTTGAGTACACTTACTCATACGAAGACTATTATTTTATTGACGGAAATCTTTAGGGATAAAGAGAAAATTAAATGCACTTAATGAAAGGAAAACTAGCACTAAAGGTGAACTAAATGCAATTAAATAGAAAGAATAAAAGAAGCGATTACGATAAGGGATTAAAACGATGAAATGGAAATGCACTCGATCGAGGATCACCTCGGCTAAAGTCAATTAAAAACACGATAAATAAACATAAACTTAATAGGGTGAAAGGTCCTTGACCGTGGAGGTTCCTTAAGCTTGAACACGCATCTCTCGAAGTTGTGCCCAACTGAGTTAATGAAGGTCCGACCGACTCTCATCTAAATCGGAGGCCTAAAGCTCGCTTTACGCGGTGAAACCCACTATTAGATTTTACTCCAATCCGGGATATTTGGACGTCTGCCTCTCTCGAGGGGTGCGTATAACTCTCTTTACTCTTGAATGCTCACTTCAAACTATCGGCCTCTCGGCTAGCCAAGAATGAAAGATATATTGGAAATTATATATCGACAATATATATCCAAACGAGAAAAATCAAGAGTAATTTGAAGGCATAAACCCTAAAAAAAACGGTAAATTCAAAGCATCATAACTTAATCACTCGAACCTCGGATCATCAAGATCGAGTACTGATAATACGTTTTGTAGCCTAAACTATTATCGTATTTTCTATTTTATATTGTACAAATCATGTCTATTATTAGTTTATTTTTTATCATTTTTATGTAAATATTATTACCACTAACTTTTTCTTGTCTTTTTGCAGGTTTCCAGAAAATTGGCCAAAATGACCTGACATGCCCCCCTGTCACGCACTACCTGGGCATGACCTAGGGCGTGTCACCCGATCCCGAGGACTTTTGTTGGAAGGGACAGGAAAATGAACAAAACCGCTGTCACGCCCCCCTGACACGCCCTCCCTGGGCGTGTCACCAGGCGTGACCATGGGCATGTCACCCTCTACCGCAAATCCTGCTGCCGCATTAAATGTCGTTCCGCCACAACACGCAACAGTACTGTCACGCCCCACGTCACGGGCGTGACCTGGGGCGTGACATCAACTTTTCCGACGACTGACGGATTTCCGACCAATGATTTTGTCATGACGTGCCTATCACGCCCCACCTACATGGGCGTGACCTAGGGCGTGACCACTGACGTACCGAATCAATCATCCCTCCCGCCAGAATCTAGAGCCCGAGGTCAAAATTGTACTGTCACGCTCCCTGACAAGCCCACCCTAGGGCGTGTCGGAGGGCGTGACCAACCCGAGATTTTTTTTATATAAATTTAGACCCCCCCCCCTCTCCATTTCAGGAAGCTTTGGCTGAGAGGGGGAGGTGCTGCCAGAGGCCGATAGAATGAAGTGAGCATTCAAGAGTAAAGGGAGTTGTACGCACCCATCGAGAGAGGCATACGTACAAATCTCCCGGATTGGAGTAAAATCCAATAGTGGGGTTCACAGCGTAAAACGAGTTTTCGGCCTCCGATTTAGACGAGAGTCGGTCGGACCTTCCTAAACTCAGTTGGGCACGACTTCGAGAGAAGCGTGTTCAAGCTTTAGGAATCTCCACGATCAAGGACCTTTACCCTATTAAGTTTAGATTTTTATCGCATTTTCTTAATCGTCTTTAGCCGAGGTGATTCTTGATCGAGTGCATTTCCATTCCATAGTTTCAACCTTCTGTCGTAATCATTTTACTTAATAGCACTTTACTTAATTGCAATAGTTCTCTTTCTAGTATAGTTTTACTTCCTTCCTTGCACTTAGATTTTCTAAAACCCTAGTTTTTCCGTCGATAAGATAATAGCGTTCGTGTGAGTAAGCATAGCCAACAGTTCCCGGATTTCAATACGACACTTGTGTCCCCTAGCTACAATTCGATAGGTATACTTGCCTCATCGGGTTGCTAGTTCGGTTGCGTTTATTTTCTTCGAACCCTAGCGCGCAATAAGTTTTTGGCGCCGTTGCCGGGGACCAACTTCCGTTGATATATTGAAAACACGAACCTATTAATTTTATCTCTTCTCTTTATCATCCTCTTTCTTTAAAGTTTTAAAAAAAAATAAAAAAAAATTATCACCGCTCTTAATAGTAACCAACTTCACAATTTTTCTACGCCACCTAATTCTCTCGAAAAGGGCAAAGGGCTTTAAGCGCCACTATCTTGTCTAGTACCTTGCGAACCCTTCACGGGGTAGTCCTTGGGATGTTCGGGAGTTAATCTCTAAAAAAATCTATTTCAAAAAGAAAAAAATTTAAATTTTTTTTCTAGTTTATCCTTTTTCCCTTTCTCTTCTTCTTTTCTGTTCTTTTAGTGCATGACCCGCGGGAGTCCGTCGGTTACTTTGGACTGGGCCACGAAATTGAGCGTACTCATCGGAGAAGATCGCGATTTCAAGGTCCTACTATCCAGGTGCCGGTTGAGGACTCCGAGTCATTTGCAACTTTAAGAATGGAAGAATCCAACGTAGATGAGGCCGTGCAAAGGACTATGTCCTATTATGCACGAACGAACCTCAAGGGAACAGAATCAAGTATAGTCCACCCTGCTATAACAAATAATAACTTCGAATTAAAGCCTAGCATAATTTAAATGGTGCAGCAATATGTGCAATTTGACGGACTTCAAGATGAAGATCCGAACGCACATATCGCTAGCTTTCTTGAAATTTGCGACACCTTCAAGATAAATGGTGTCACAAATGATGCAATCATGCTGAGACTTTTTCCTTTCTCTATAAGAACTAAAGCTAAGCAGTGGCTGAACACACTTCCGAAGAATAGCATAACCACTTGGAATGAATTAACTGAAAAATTTTTGGCGAAGTATTTTCCGCCAGCTAAAACTGCAAAACTTAGGAACGACTATTTCATGGAAGGCGCTCCCAGCAGCTACAACGCCATCTTTGGGCGCCCCTTGATTAGTGCCTTCAGATGTGTACCATCATCTTTTCATCAGTGTTTGAAACTCAATTCAGGAGGAACCCAGATCAGGGTAAGAGGAGATCCGAAGGCGGCCCGGGAGTGCTACGTGACTGCAGTAAACACTATTTCATGGAAGGGTGACGCGGAAGAATTAGAGAAGAGGATGGAGCAACAGGAGCAAGAGGAGAATGGAGTTGAGGAGTTGGGTGGTGGCATTGCGGTGGAGCCAGTAATGGCAGGAGAGCTAAGGGTCGGAGGAGAGGAGCAAGAGGAGAATGGAGTTGAGGAGTTGGGTGGTGGCATTGCGGTGGAGCCAGTAATGGCAGGAGAGCTAAGGGTCGGAGGAGAGGAGCAAGAGGAGAATGGAGTTGAGGAGTTGGGTGGTGGTATTGCGGTGGAGCCAGTAATGGCAGGAGAGCTGAGGGTCGGAGGAGAGGAGCAAGAGGAGAATGGAGTTGAGGAGTTGGGTGGTGGCATTACGGTGGAGCCAGTAATGGCAGGAAAGCAGGAGCCCGGAGGAGGAGGGGAAGAAGTAGGAAGGAAGAAAAGGAAGATAGGAGAGATGGAAGATTCGCCGCTGGGGAGAGGATCTGAGGCAGTGGGAGAGAGATTCAGGAGGGAAGTAACTATGGCAGTCAAGGAAGGAGCGGGCGGAGGGCAAGAGCTCGGGAGGCAGGAGGAAAGGCTAGAGATGGAAGAGAGGACTCCGATAGACCAGGAGGAGGAAGAGGAGCCCTCAAGACTGAGGGCTGCAGTCGAAGTGCGGGAGATGAACATCTTAACAAAGGAAGGAAGGGAAGAAAAGATTAAAGTTAGTGGTGAGCTCAGCCCTGAGGACCAGGAGAAGATCAGGAGATGCGTGCAGGAGAACATTGATATTTTTGCTTGGAGCGCAGCCGACATGCCAGGGATCGACGCAGACGTGGCATGTCATCGTCTCAACCTTGATCCCCAGATTCGTCCCATCCAGCAAAAGAAGAGGGCTATCGCTTCCAGGATGGCCAAACCGATCAGGGAGGAGGTGGAGAAGCTGCTCCAAGCAGGATTCATATCGGCGAACAAGTATCCGGGGTGGGTGAGCAATGTTGTAATGGTAAAGAAGGGGGAAGGGAAATGGAGAATGTGTATCGACTTCTCTCTTTTGAATAAAGCATGCCCCAAGGATTGTTATCCTCTGCCTCGAATCGACGCGCTGGTTGATTCAGCCGTCGGTTTTTCACTAATGAGTTTTCTAGATGCTTTTTCAAGATATCATCAAATACGCATGCACCCTCCGGACATCAAGGATGTCACCTTCATCACCGAGGATGGGTGTTTCAGCTACAACATGATGCCTTTTGGGCTGAAGAATGCGGGGGCCACCTACCAACGGATGATGGATCGGATTTTCCGAAAGCAAAAGGGACGGAACCTCGAGGTCTACGTGGATGATTTGATGATCAAAAGCCAAGACCTCAAGTCCCACATCGCGGATCTAGAGGAAACGTTTGGGACCATAAGAAAGTACAAAATGAGGCTCAACCCGTTGAAGTGCGTATTTGGGGCTAGCAGAGGAAAGTTCCTAGGACATCTCCTCACCCCATCGGGAGTAGAGCCTAACCCAGACAAGGTGAAAGCGATCCTAGAACTGGAGTCCCCGACAAATACCAAGGAGGTCCAACGTCTCACCGGCAAGTTGGCAGGGCTTAGCAGGTTTCTCTCTAGAGCAGGAGAAAGGTGTTCACCTTTCTTTCGGACATTGAGGGGGGGGGAAGAAATTTGAGTGGACCTCCGAGTGCGAGAAGGCTTTCCTAGCCCTTAAGCAGCAGCTTACCAAGGCGCCGCTACTCCAAGGCCCAAGAGAGGGAGAGGTTCTATTCTTGTACCTGGGAGTGGGAGCAGAGGCGGTGAGTTCGGTTCTCATAAGAGAAGAAGGAAAGAAGCAATTCCCAATCTATTACGTAAGTAGGGTCCTCAAAAAGGCGGAGCTAAAGTACCCTATCCTGGAAAAACTAGCTTTTGCTCTCGTCATCTCCGCCCGGAAGCTCAGACCCTATTTTCAGGCCCATACAATCCAAATAGTGACGGACCACCCTCTCCGCCGTATTCTGGAAGGGGTGGAGCATTCGGGGAGGTTAGCTAAATGGTCGATAGAGCTCAGCGAGTTTGATCTCTCTTTCGTGCCTCGGATGGCAGTCAAGGCTCAGGTCGTGGCGGATTTCTTGGTAGATTACGTGGTGGAGGTCAAGGAGGCCGAAACGTCTCCCGTAGTGGCTTGGGAGATGCTCGTAGACGGGGCCTCGGGAAGGAATTCTTTTGGGGGAGGGATGGTTTTGACAAGCCCTGAGGGGACGCGGATCGAACAGGCCCTGAGGGTTCATTTCACCCTCACCAACAATCAAGCAGAGTACGAGGCCATTATAGCAGGGCTGAGGTTGGCCCGTGAGCTCGGCATACAAGACATCAAGGTTTTCACTGACTCTATGCTAGTGGCAGGGCATATCAAGGGAGAATTCGAAGTAAGAGAAGCCACCCTCCAGTTATACTTAACAAAGGTAAAGGGGATCATTGGGCAGTTCCGCAGTTTCTCGATTCAACATGTCCCAAGGGAGGAAAATACTCGGGCAGACCTGCTCGCCAAACACGGTCCTCGGCCGAAGGAACCACGATGGAGCTCTTCAGACCCTCCATCGAAGAAGGAGAACTGATGGAAGTGGATCACCCGAGGTCCTGGATGGATCCGATTACCACCTACTTGATGACGGGACGTTTACCTGAAGGGGAGCTTGAGAAGAAGCAAATCCGGTACAAGTCAGCGTACTACCTGCTTAAGGAGGGGTCTTATATCGCAAGACGTTGTCAGGCCTGTTGGCTCGGTGCATATCTGAGGAGGAGGTTGTGAGGGTGCTAGAGGAGATTCACTCCGGGGAATGTGGCAGCCACTCCGGGAGTCGGACCTTGGAGGCAAGGGTGTTGAGGCAAGGCTATTTCTGGCCCACCCTTAGGAAGGATGCCGAGGAATTCGCGAGAAGGTGCAGGAAGTGCCAGGAGTTCGCTCCTCTCCAGCTTCTCCCGGCCCAGAGGTTACGCACGATTACAGCTCCGTGGCCCTTCGCCATATGGGGGCTAGATCTGGTGGGTCCGTTCCCTCAAGCCAGTGGCCAAAGGAGATTTCTGCTAGTCATGGTAGATTATTTCTCAAAGTGGCTGGAGGTGAAGGCGTTGGCAAAGGTAACGTCCCAGGTGGTCAAGAGCTTTGTATGGGGGGAAATCATCTGTAGGCATGGGCTCCCTTTGGCTATTGTCACGGATAACGGACCACAATTTGCCAGCAGAGAGTTCGTGGATTTTTGTGTACAGCTGGGCATAGACCTTCGGTTTGCTTCGGTGCACCATCCTCGAAGCAATGGGCAGGTGGAGGCTGCGAATAAAGTCATCGTGAATCTCTTAAAGAAAAAGGTAGAAAACTTGAGGGGAAGTTGGGTGGAGCAGCTCCCCTCTGTCCTCTGGGCTTTGAGGACCACGCCAAGCTCGGCCACGGGGGAGACGCCGTTCAAACTTTCTCACGGTTCCGAGGCCGTCATACCTATCGAGTTTGAGGTTGAATCTCCCAGGGTGGTAGCCGCAAAAAAGGGAGACGAAGAATGGCTGGCAGACAACGAGGAAGAACAAAGGCTCTCCCTTGACTTGGTGGAGGAGTCTAGAAACATGGCATCTATCCGACAGGAGGAGGTCAAGCGCAAGATGTCAAGATACTTTGATAGGCACGTCAGAATCAAGCAGTTTGAGAGAGGGGACTTGGTCCTTAAGAAAGTGGATGCGGTAGGAAGAGGGGCTTCCGTCGGGAAGCTCAACCCCAACTGGGAAGGTCCATTTATTGTAAAAGAAGTCCTGAAATCAGGGGGGTACCACCTCCAAGATGTGGACGGGGCACCCCTCGATCGCGCCCGAAGCGGCGACGATCTAAAGCGATTTTATCCTTAATGCCTTTCTTTTGTGGTCATTTTCTATTCTGTACGGGATGGTGGTCTTTCATTTTTTCAATACTAACAAACTTAGCATGGCCTTCTGGTACCGCCACGCAATCGCAAGTAGCCGTCATCTCAAAGCAAGAGGATTCTGTTTTGGAGAGGAGACCCCGAGAAGACCCGTTGTCCAGGCTACCATCGAGCTGGCAGGTCTGTAGGCTCACTCGGCGGTTGGAGTTGGTTTTGGAGAGGAGACCCCGAGAAGACCCGCTGTCCAGGCTACCATCGAGCTGGCAGGTCTGTAGGCTCACTCGGCGGTTGGAGTTGGTTTTGGAGAGGAGACCCCGAGAAGACCCGCTGTCCAGGCTACCATCGAGCTGGCAGGTCTGTAGGCTCACTCGGCGTTTGGAGTTGGTTTTGGAGAGGAGACCCCGAGAAGACCCGCTGTCCAGGCTACCATCGAGCTGGCAGGTCTGTAGGCTCACTCGGCGGTTGGAGTTGGTTTTGGAGAGGAGACCCCGAGAAGACCCGCTGTCCAGGCTACCATCGAGCTGGCAGGTCTGTAGGCTCACTCGGCGGTTGGAGTTGGTTTTGGAGAGGAGACCCCGAGAAGACCCGCTGTCCAGGCTACCATCGAGCTGGCAGGTCTGTAGGCTCACTCGGCGGTTGGAGTTGGTTTTGGAGAGGAGACCCCGAGAAGACCCGCTGTCCAGGCTACCATCGAGCTGGCAGGTCTGTAGGCTCACTCGGCGGTTGGAGTTGGTTTTGGAGAGGAGACCCCGAGAAGACCCGCTGTCCAGGCTACCATCGAGCTGGCAGGTCTGTAGGCTCACTCGGCGGTTGGAGTTGGTTTTGGAGAGGAGACCCCGAGAAGACCCGCTGTCCAGGCTACCATCGAGCTGGCAGGTCTGTAGGCTCACTCGGCGTTTGGAGTTGGTTTTGGAGAGGAGACCCCGAGAAGACCCGCTGTCCAGGCTACCATCGAGCTGGCAGGTCTGTAGGCTCACTCGGCGGTTGGAGTTGGTTTTGGAGAGGAGACCCCGAGAAGACCCGCTGTCCAGGCTACCATCGAGCTGGCAGGTCTGTAGGCTCACTCGGCGGTTGGAGTTGGTTTTGGAGAGGAGACCCCGAGAAGACCCGCTGTCCAGGCTACCATCGAGCTGGCAGGTCTGTAGGCTCACTCGGCGGTTGGAGTTGGTTTTGGAGAGGAGACCCCGAGAAGACCCGCTGTCCAGGCTACCATCGAGCTGGCAGGTCTGTAGGCTCACTCGGCGGTTGGAGTTGGTTTTGGAGAGGAGACCCCGAGAAGACCCGCTGTCCAGGCTACCATCGAGCTGGCAGGTCTGTAGGCTCACTCGGCGGTTGGAGTTGGTTTTGGAGAGGAGACCCCGAGAAGACCCGCTGTCCAGGCTACCATCGAGCTGGCAGGTCTGTAGGCTCACTCGGCGTTTGGAGTTGGTTTTGGAGAGGAGACCCCGAGAAGACCCGCTGTCCAGGCTACCATCGAGCTGGCAGGTCTGTAGGCTCACTCGGCGGTTGGAGTTGGTTTTGGAGAGGAGACCCCGAGAAGACCCGCTGTCCAGGCTACCATCGAGCTGGCAGGTCTGTAGGCTCACTCGGCGGTTGGAGTTGGTTTTGGAGAGGAGACCCCGAGAAGACCCGCTGTCCAGGCTACCATCGAGCTGGCAGGTCTGTAGGCTCACTCGGCGGTTGGAGTTGGTTTTGGAGAGGAGACCCCGAGAAGACCCGCTGTCCAGGCTACCATCGAGCTGGCAGGTCTGTAGGCTCACTCGGCGGTTGGAGTTGGTTTTGGAGAGGAGACCCCGAGAAGACCCGCTGTCCAGGCTACCATCGAGCTGGCAGGTCTGTAGGCTCACTCGGCGGTTGGAGTTGGTTTTGGAGAGGAGACCCCGAGAAGACCCGCTGTCCAGGCTACCATCGAGCTGGCAGGTCTGTAGGCTCACTCGGCGGTTGGAGTTGGTTTTGGAGAGGAGACCCCGAGAAGACCCGCTGTCCAGGCTACCATCGAGCTGGCAGGTCTGTAGGCTCACTCGGCGGTTGGAGTTGGTTTTGGAGAGGAGACCCCGAGAAGACCCGCTGTCCAGGCTACCATCGAGCTGGCAGGTCTGTAGGCTCACTCGGCGGTTGGAGTTGGTTTTGGAGCATACCCTCATGGGTGGGGACTTCCTACAAGGAGAACTCATGATTTAGGCAAACAAAGGCAGGATCCTTATTCTTAAAAGAGAGGGGAGGCGTTGGTCTCTCAAGGTCGTCTCGCGCCCGGGGGGGGGTCCAAAAGTAAGGCGAGTGGAAGGGACACCATCCCCGGGCGAGTATAACGAGAACCTGACTACCCACGC
This sequence comes from Platanthera zijinensis, assembly GCA_039513925.1. Taxonomy (NCBI): domain Eukaryota; kingdom Viridiplantae; phylum Streptophyta; class Magnoliopsida; order Asparagales; family Orchidaceae; genus Platanthera; species Platanthera zijinensis. Next base: position 134,680,843 of record CM077083.1, read on the forward strand.
CCAGAGCAAGGGGCCAGCTCTTCGGCCAAAAGGCGAGAGGAAATGACACATCCTCGGTGCGAGAGCATCAAGGGCTCACCCACTCGCATCACAGGTCAAGCTAGTCCTTCTAGCGACAGGCGAGATGAATCGTGACCCGTCTCGCAAATAAAGGAAAAAACTCCAACCACGGGGAAAAGGCAAAGGCAGAGAAAAAAAGAAAGGGGGAGGCAAGATATCAAGCACAAAAATGTGTATATATATATATGTAGAAAAGGCCTTAGTACAAAAATGCCTTAGTACAAAGTGTGCAAAAAAAAAAAGGGGGGCGGACTATGTAACCCTATTCTTCCGCACTGGAGGACGAACCGCTTTCCTCCTCGCCATAAATTTCTGGCACCAGGTGGCGGGCGGTAACATCCTCACAGCCTTCTTTGACGACTTCCATTTCCTTCATCATCTTTATAACCAGCTCGGCGGTCCGGATGTTGGCGTCTTTGCAGAGCTCCTCCACCTCGGCATGAGAATAGTGAGGTGGAGGAGGTTGAGGGATCACCCCGCGGGATGGCGAGAGGGCGGCCTCCTGAAGCCGAATGATCTCGGATTCCATGCCCTTAATTTCTTCCTCTAGGTGGGCTATGCGCGAGTGCATCCTATCGGCAGTCTCGGCATCCTGCGAAGGGATTATTCGTTAGGAAGAAGTTAAGGAAAAGCAAAGAAAAGGAGGGAGTTAAGGGTTGAGTGCTTACCACACCACCGCGAGCCTTGGCGAGGAGGTTTTCAGCCGTGGCCAGCCTCTTTTCAAGATCTGTAGACTTCTCACGCTCCGCCGCTAAGTTGGCCTCCGATTCTCTCCATTTCTGATTGTTGAAAATTAGGCGACGCGAGAGCTGATGCGAGAGCTCTAGCGAGCGCAGATGAGATTGTGCGGACCTCATGATCAGGTCCCGCGAGGGCAGTTCAGCGGCGGGTCCTCGCTCTGAGCCGCCATAGAGTCCGAAGCTCAAAGAGAACGCGTGGGCCGTAGGATGGTCTCGCTCTACCCAAGAGGGAAGGAGAGTGGAGATGGAGACCCGATTCACCTCCTGGTCCCATATCAGGGTAGGGTCATCAGCTGCATCTGGGACCGAAGGACCCATGTTGAAATTAGGGTGGGTGGAAGGAGCCGGGCGGCTGGAGGAACTTGCCTCGCGAGTCGGAGATTTGGAGGACGAGGGGAGTTTGTCAGCGGGAAGGGCAGATTGACCCGTCTCGCCAATTGGCGAGACGGCCCGCCGATGGGGAAGCTGAGAAGGTGACTTAGGAGATTGGGATCCCAGGGAAATAGGAGACAGAGAGCCCGACACCTCCAGCACCGTAGCACGAACTCGTTTCGCTTTTCCCGAGGAAGGAGGCACTCCTTTCTTGGTCTTCGTCTTCTTTGAGGGGCTTGGGCGAGACGGAGCGGGGTCTTCGGCAGTTCTTTTCTTCAGGGGGGGGGGGGGCAGAGTATCCTTCGCCGCTTCGGTTGCCATTGTAGCTAGGGCAACCTCCTTGGAGGGCTTGATGCTACTCTTGTAAGGAGGGCGGACAGGAACAGTTCTTTCTCCTATAAGGGCGAGGCGAGACGTTTATAAATGCGGTTCGAAATAAGAGACAGAAATAAGGGAAAAAGAGAGGGAGGGTTTACCTTCGCCCGGAAGCACGGGGAGGAGGGAGTCGAGACCACGCCTCAAGAATTGAACTTCGAAGTTCTTGCCAGCGAAGAAGTCGCAGAGGAGCTTGTCCGTGCCGCTGACCTGTGGGGAGGTATAGAAAACTTCGGCTGGTGACACAGGCGCTCGCGGGATGCCCCCCATGTGGCCTCGAATGAAGACGAAGCGAGTGAGCCAGTGGTGATTCTTGTTGGGCGTCTCGCACACTTTGAGCCCTTGCCCCGTAAAATAGGACACGCCGTCGGCATTGGCATGGTAGATGAAAAGCTTACGGAAGGAGTTCAGGCTGAACTCGATTCGCTCCCGACGCATATAGCAGGCGAAGGCCACAAGGACCGAGATGGCGTTTGGATTCAGTTGCGCGGGGACAGTGCCGAAGTATTTTAAGACCTGTTTCACCTCTGGCCAGAGGGGCAACCTCAGCCCCGCCTCGAAATGCGAGACGGGGAAGGCGATTTCATCAGGATAAAAAGTATTAATCGATTCGCCCACCTTTGGGGGGCGGGACTCGAAGTCCGCCGGCAAAAAATCCCGAGTAAAGGCGTTGTATTCCTCCTCGAAAATCCGCCCGGGAGGAAAATCGTGGTCACTGAATCGCTTCCCGCATCGGCTTCGCCCTTCGCCTTCCTCAATCTTCCTTTTTCCCATGGTAGGCCGAGAAGGCGAAAGGAGAAGGCGAGAAGAGTGGGCGAGATGAAGCGCCGGCGGAACTTGCTCGCAATAGGAAGAGAAAAGAGGGGTAAAGTGGGGGGCGCCGAGGTCACGAAAGCATGATCCGGGCCCTGGAGGTAGGGGGTATTTATAGCCTGTTAGGTAAGTAGGAAAAATAAGAGGAAGCAAAAAAAATATAATGCAGAGGAAGGGGAAGAGGCGGCCGTCCTTTTCTCTCTCCTAGCCTCGATTGGCGTGATCTTACGTGAATCCTCAAGCCGGGGGCGAGACAGTACCATCGAAATATGAAAATAAAACGGTCTATTATCAAGGAAACTATTAAAAGAGGTTATTAAATTGTTCATCTCGCGTACAGCGAGCAGCCCATTCATGGGACCTAGAAGGTTCGGGCGTTAGCCGCGAGAGGAAACGTTATTACAAAACACAGCAATACAAAGAAACTAAGGGCGCGAGACGGCGCGAGAGGCTCAGTCCTTATGCCATCGCCAACGCCCCCCACCACGGCCCCTTGTGCAGGGAGGACGGTGGGGAAGGTGAAAAGCGCGAGCCGCGTCTACGCCACGGCGCGCGAGACGGAGCTGTTGGTCGACCCCGCTCAGAATCGCCTGGGGATCCGTCTCGTCTATCTCGATATCGGCATCAATTTCGGAGGTCAAGCGAGCAACTTCCACCTCCAGCCAGTCGATCCGCCGATCTGCAAAATGCTTGTCCTTTTCCAGATCTTGGATTATCAAGGCATGCTTCCGGAGCATTTCCGCCACCTTTCGCTTCATTGTTAAGGGGTCCATAGGATCACCAAGGTAATCTTCGATCTCGTCCAAAGGAGGAGGAGGTGAGGAGGCTACTCGCCTCAAGCGCTCCTCAGCAGGCGAGTCGTCAGCAGATGAGTCCACTCGCACATCTGCAAAGTAAAAAGCAGAATAAGAAGGGCCATAATCAAAGGTATGCGGCGATAGAAGCCGAAAGCCCAAGGCAACAAAGTCCTAACCAGAGTGGCGAGAGGTCCCAGCAACATGGAAAGGCTCGCCTTTTTTCCCACCAAGAGTCGAAGGAGGAGTGGAGGGAGGAGGCGAGACGGAATTTGGACAATGGTCGGCGAGGTGAGCTTGTGTGCTACCAGACTGATGGGGAGGCGCATGACTTTTCTGAAAACCGACAGCAGAAGGAGTAATGAAGGATAGATAACAAACGAGGGAGGTACACAATGATCTTACCTCTTTTCCCTTAGAAGGCGGTGAAGTAGGAGGGATGCGTCTCTCCGGAGGGTCTGGAAAGGGTTCTCCCGACGGGGGAACAAGATCAGTTGTCCTCGCCTTCTTCGGGCGAGAGGAAGAGGGCAGCGGGGAGGAAGAAGTGCGAACGGGAATGAGGTTTAAGGCCGCCGCGCTTGCCTTATTCCGCTGGCGCACCAACGCGATACGATCGCGGAAGCTCTTGCTAAGAGACATAGCAGCGGAATTAAAGGGGGGTAAAATCAAGAGAAGAGGTCTCTTGCACTCAAGAAGGATCCCAGTATTTATAGGCTCAGGAGGGAAGAGAATCCCACCTAAAAAGAAAAAAAAAGATTCCGCCATAAAGTCGCTAAGATGACATGAGCCTCGGTTGGACTTTTCTTTTCGAGCTTAGACAAACTCGAAAAGAGCGGGGATTGTGTACAACCTCGGGCTCACGAGAAAGGGCTCGGCGGATACGGGATTAGAGGAGTCCTCAGGAGGAAGCAAAGACCATTCACGCTAGGCGAGAAGGGGCCCAAAGATGGATCCACTTGCGCTAGGCGAGAGGGGTCCAAAGATGGATCCACTCGCGCTAGGTGAGAGGGGCCCAAAGATGGATCCACTCGCGCTTGGCGAGAGGGGCCTAGGTTGGGTCCGCTCGCGCTGGGCGAGAGGGACCATAGAAAAGGTCCATTCCCCTGGCAGGCGGGAGGTCGTAGGGAAGCTTTTTGGCGACAAGGGGTCTCGCCTGTGAGATGGCGCTTTTAGCCGCGAGATGGCCCTCTCGCCGAGCATCGGTCCGGCAGAAAGAGTAAAGGCCAGTTCAACAACTGGGTAGGAACCGGTTCAATTGACAAACGGTTCATCTTTTTTAGCTTCCGAGGTTTTTTACCCTTTTACCCTGGGTGGTCTTCCTTTAGCCTTTCCAAACAGCGGAGTTCGGCTGTTGGCAGGCCTAGCCCAGGGTATCTTAGTAATTTCACAGGTGCTTGTTTTGGTTATTTGCAGTTCAGATTCTGAGGCCTATAAATAGACCGGTAAGGTGTCTGAGAAAGAGGCGTTGAACCCTTCTCTCTCTCTCCTACTTAGACACCTAGCTCAGCATTGGCTAGGGAGGGGGAGAATTCCTGTTTCTCCTGGGTAAGAGGTGGGACCTCCAAGCTGAAAACCCCCGGTCTTTTCCTCTAAGGGTTCTGTTGAGAGCGTGGTCCAGAGAGAGTAGGCGTGAGCTGCAGTTTTAGATCCGAGCTTTAGGAGGAATTGGCCCTGTCGGTTCCAACAACGACATCTCTGCCTTCGATCAAATAGACTCTGAAACCCTATATGAAACCTGGGAGAGATTTAAAGAATTATTAAGATGATTCCCACACCACGCGCTGCCTGTATGGTTAAGAGTGCAGACGTTTTATAACGGGCTAAATCAAAGCACGAAGCAAATGATTGACGCAGCTTCTGGCGGTACTTTAAATCATAAGACCCCGGAAGCAGCTCTTGAGCTTTTTGAGGACATGGCCATGAACACTTATCAGTGTAATGTGCCTAGGTCCCGCCTGAACAAGCTTGCAGGATCTATGAAGTGGACAACGTCTCCCAGCTCGCTCTGCAAGTAGAAATCCTAAGCAAAAAAATCACGGAGATGACTGCTGCCTCCGCCCCTCAGGTATGGGAATCTGCAACCCCTATTCCAGAACATTTAGATTATGTTAATAATATGCCTAGAACTGCTTTTAATAATTTTTCTGCTGCGAATTTTCATCCGTCTAGTTTTAATTTTCCGAATAGTTATAACCCTGCTTTAAGAAATCATCCGAACTTTTCATGGAGTAATCCATCGAATGCGATGCGCCCACCCACGCAAAATGATTTTTCTGCACCACCACCACCTCTTCAAAATTACCCAAAACCTCCAAGCTTGGAGGAATTACTTTCTAAATATATCACCACAAATGACGCCACTATAAGAACTTTAACCGAAAGCATAAAAAGTCTAGAAAATCAGGTAGGATAGCTCGCGAAAATAATTTCTGAGCGACCCGCAGGGTCTCTTCCTTCTAATACCGAACCCAACCCGAGAGAGCAAGCGAAAGCTATAACTCTTCGGAGTGGGAAGCAAGTCTCCGGTATGGTAAGTGAAGAGCCCGAGGCAAGCTCCGCTCCCGCTTTTAAAAATCAAAGCTCCGCTCCCGCTTTTAAAAATCAAAGCTCTGCTCGGCTTCCACCCTCTGCAAAAGAAGTTATCACCCCTATTTTAGAAAATAATCTCACTCCACCACCCATCTTCAAAAATAATTCAACTCCTTTATACCCCTCTGAACTTAATAGACAACGTCAAGATGATCAGTACTCCCGCTTCTTGGAGATCTTCAAGCAAATCCACATTAATCTTCCCTTCCACGAGGCTATTTCGCAGATGCCAAAATACGCCAAGTATCTTAAAGACCTCCTCACAAACAAGAAGAAGTTAGAGAATCTTTCGCACGTCACGCTAAGCCGAGTGCTCCGCCGTTTTAACAAACGGTTTGCCGAAGAAAATCAGTGACCCGGGTAGTTTCTCTATCCCGTGTGTCTTAGGTGATCTTTTTGTTAAACACGCGTTAGCTGACTTAGGCGCGAGTATAAACCTGATGCCCTTTTTATTGTTTAAAAAGTTAGGGATTGGTAGCCTTAACCCCACACGTATGAGTATCCAGCTAGCCGATAGATCCGTCAAGTACCCGTTAGGAATATTGGAGGACGTTCTAGTGAAAGTCGACAAGTTCATCTTCCCGGTGGACTTTGTCATTTTGGACATCGAAGAAGACGTCAAGGTTCCCCTGATCCTTGGCCGACCCTTCCTTGCCACCTCCCGAGCCATCATTGACGTAAGCAATGGTAAGCTCTTTCTTCGAGTAGGCGACGACGAAGTTATATTTTCTATCACCCCTTCGATGAAGAACACCTTACCAAACGATGACTCCTGCTTTTTCGTAGATGCCGTGAGTGATGATTCTTCCTACTGCCTCTCCGACTTTGAAAAAGAATTTTCTACTTTTTTCTCCTCTTCTCTTACAACTGAATCACTGCAAGGAAGTGATGAATCTTCTTATTGTCTTTCTGAGTTTGAAAAAGATTTTTCTGATTTTTGTTCTTCCTCTTTTCTTCCCACTGAATCGCTACAAGAAGCCGTCTTGGCTGCTAGCCCCACCCCTTATTACGTTCCTTATTAAAAAGTTTATGAAGATATTATTTTTAAAAAATAAAGAATCTCTAAATCCTCTTATGAAGAACCCCCTACCCTAGAACTTAAAGAACTTCCCGAACACCTTAAGTATGCTTTCTTAGAAAAAGATTCCAAGTTACCAGTTATCGTTTCGGCCTACCTCACGGATACGCAAAACGATAAACTTCTTCTAGTTCTACGTATGCATCGTCGGGCTATTGCTTGGCACATTTCTGATATCAAGGGCATAAGCCCATCTTTCTGTACCCATAAAATTTTAATGGAAGATAATTCGCGTAACTCTATCCAACCTCAGCACCGTATAAACCCGAATATGAAAGAAGTAGTTAAGGGCGAGGTTATGAAATTATTAGACGCAGGAATTATCTACCCTATATCAGACAATAAGTGGGTTAGCCCCGTTCAGGTAGTTCCAAAGAAGGGAGGGATAACCGTAGTTAGTAATGAGAATAATGAATTAATCCCGACACAGACGGTGACGGGTTGGTGTATGTGTATAGATTATCGTAAGATGAATGACGCCACCCGCAAGGACCACTTTCCTTTGCCGTTTATCGACCAGATTTTAGAACGTCTCACCGGCCATAGCTTTTATTGTTTTCTCGATGGCCTCTCGGGGTACTTTCAAATACCCATCTCTCCCGAGGACCAAGAGAAAACTACGTTTACTTGTCGCTTCGGCACCTTCGCTTACCGAAGAATGCCGTTTGGATTGTGCAATGCGCCAGCTACATTCCAGCGATGTATGCTCGCAATATTTGACAAGTACGTAGAAAGCATTATGGAGGTATTCATGGACGATTTCTCCGTGTTCGGCGATTCCTTCGATAGATGTTTAGAAAACATCGAAAAAGTCTTAGAATGATGCGAAGAAACTAACCTTGCCCTAAATTGGGAAAAATGCCATTTTATGGTGAGGGAAGGGTTAGTTTTGGGTCATAAAATTTCTGCTAAAGGTTTTGAGGTAGACGTTGCCAAGATAGAAGTTATTGAGAAGTTGTCGCCGCCTACAAACATAAAAGCTATAAGAAGTTTCCTAGGCCACGCTGGTTTTTATCGTCGTTTTATAAAGGACTTCTCCAAAATCACTAAGCCCCTCACCCAGCTCTTAGAAAAAGACGCTCCATTCATTTTTGATGACTCTTGTATTTCTGCCTTTAAATCAATTAAAGAAAAGTTAATTAACGCACCGATTATGATAGCTCCGGTGTGGGACCTTCCTTTCGAGATTATGTGTGATGCGAGTAGTTTTGCGGTGGGAGCCGTATTAGGTCAACGCATATCTAAAAACTTTCACCCCATCTATTACGCTAGTAAAACCCTCACATCTGCACAAGAAAATTACACCACAACTGATAAGGAGCTCTTATCTGTAGTATTCGCCTTTGATAAATTCCACCCTTACATTACACTTTCAAAATCATTATTTTTACAGACCACTCGACCCTCAAGTACCTTCTTGCCAAAACGGATGCCAAGCCTCGCTTGATTCGTTGGGTCTTACTCCTCCAGGAGTTTGACTTAGAGATCCGTGATAAGCGAGGAGCCGAGAACTTGGCCGCCGACCATTTATCCAGATTAGATAACCCCTTTATAGAAAAATTAAATGAAAAATCTTTTAATGACTATTTTCCTATGAGAAGCTGCTTTTAGTTAATACATCTACTTCTCCTTGGTTCGCGCACATCGCCAACTATCTAGTGGCCCGGGTGCTCCCAAAAGAGTTCTCCTCTCAGCAAAAGAAGAAATTCTTTTCTTAGTTGAAGAACTACTTTTGGGAAGACCCGCATCTTTTCAAAATTTGTGCGGATCAAGTGATAAGGAGATGTGTTTCTTTTGATGAAGGAATTGATATTCTAAAACATTTGCATGAAGGTCCGACAAGTGGGCACTATCAAGCTGCTCGCACCGCTCACAAGGTTCTTTGCGCGGGTTTTTACTGGCCTAGCCTGTTTAAAGACGCGCAAGCCTTTGTGAGCAGGTGTGATAGTTGCCAACGGTCGGGCAACATTTCTAATAAAAATGAAATGCCGCAAAATTATTTCTTAGAGTGCGAAATTTTCGACCTCTGGGGAATTGATTTTGTTGGCACCCTTCCTTCTAGCTTCGGAAACAAATATATTTTAGTTGCTGTTGATTATGTTTCACGATGGGCTGAGGCCCAAGCTCTTCCTACGAACGACTCCCGAGTTGTAGTCACGTTTTTTAAAAAATTATTTTCTAGATTCGGTACGCCTCGCGCAATTGTTAGCGATAGGGGTTCCCATTTCTATAACGCGCAATTTTCAAAAATCCTTACAAAATACGGCGTTACGCATAAGCTTTCCACTGCCTACCACACCCAAACTAACGGACAAGTCGAAGTAGTTAATAGAGAAATAAAAAGAATTTTAGAAAAGGCTGTTTCAACTTCTAGGAAAGGCTGGTCAGCCAAACTTAACGATGCTCTATGGGCCTACCGAACAGCGTACAAAACCGCCCTCGGATGTACGCCGTATTGGCTGGTCTATGGAAAATCGTTCCATCTACCCGTAGAAATAGAGCACCGCGCCTTTTGGGCCTTAAAATTTTTAAACTTCGATCCCCACTCAGTCGGTGACCTTCGAAAATTTCAACTAAATGAACTCGATGAGTGGCGCTCTTATGCTTATGAAAATAATAAACTTTATAAAGAGCGGACGAAGCGTTTACACGATAAACACTTAAGGCACCCTAAAAACTTTAAGCCGGGCAACCAAGTCCTTTTATATAATTCTCGTTTACGTTTATTTCCGGGCAAATTAAAATCTCGCTGGTCTGGCCCGTTTTCTGTTTTAGAAGTATTTCTTTGTGGAACTGTTTTAATTTCTCACCCTGATAAGGGTAATTTCAAAGTGAATGGTCAGCGTCTTAAACTGTATTTCTCTAGTGATGATGATGTCAGTCCAAACATTATTAAGTTTCTACTTCACGAACTTTAATCTTTAACTTTTAATTTTTTGCTAAAAACAATTTTATTTTTGGACAACAATATTTTTGGACAATATTATTTTTTTGATGCGTCGAGCTCAACGACGCTTTAACCAAAGGGCGCTCTTGGGAGGCAACCCAAGTTATCTTTTTCTATTTTCTTTATTTTACAATTTTTGCCTCGGACGGCTTCGACAAGTTGAAGCTTATGCGATCGCCTGCTCCAACATTGTTGAATCCATCATGAAGTCCAATGAAGACATTCGGAGGAGCGGCATCACTCAGCTTTCGCAACAAATAAATCCGGGGAAGTACCTGTCTTTCAATTCTATCTTTCAATTCTATACTTTATTTTTCTCTCCTTCTCCAATCCCCTTCTTTAGCCATTGAGGACAATGTCTATTTTAAGCTTGGGGGAGGACTTCCTCCTTCATTTTTGCTTAGTGTACAAATTTTTCTCTTTGTATATATTTTAAATATTTCCAAAAAATGAATATCTTAAAATTCCAAAAAAAAAAGAGAAAAAAATTTCCAAAATAAAAAAAAAGAGAATATTTCACAAAATTAAAAAAAAATGTGTTTTTGAATAGTTTAGACATTTTTGTATTTCAATAGTACCCCTAGTTTTTATTTTTTTTACTCAAAATTTTCTATAAACAACTTAGTTTATTATAATATTTCTAATCATCCTTTTTAATTATGTTTCACAAGTAAAATATTGGTCATGCTGTGTTTCTAATTCACGGTAGCATGTTAAGGTGAAATATTTCTCTAAAACTCGCATTTCTATTATGGTTTTTTGTTTTTTATTTCCTTTACTTTCTCAAAAATTCATCATCCACTATTTTCTTTTTCGTTTTTGAATAATTTTTGTAAAGTCAACTTTTGAATAGCGTAGTAGATGTGAACGATCCAAGTCACCTACTATTTCTATTTTCAAGTTAATTTCATCAATCTTCTTTTATGATCTAGGACTCGCTTTTTGAAATTTTTCAAACCTTTGTTTTAAATAAATTCAAAAGCGTGAAAATGATTTAGGCCATTTTTGTTTTCGTTTGAGCTTTCCTGCCAACCTAAAAACTTTTACCACTAGTTAGCCGTTTTTGAGCCTTTTTCCGATTTCATTTGATAGCTCCTCCCTTCATTTCAGTTTCACCAAAGCCAAAATTTCCAACCTATCGAATCACACTAGCCTTTTTGAGTTTCATAAATTATTTTGACGATTTTGATAGGGTATTTTGTGATTTTGTGGGACAAAGGTTTTTGAAAAAAAAAGTATGCTCAAAAGTGATGTTTATTTTTGTTTGGCCAATTCAAAAGGAAAATAAAAATAGTTATGGCCTTTGTTTTGAAAAAAGGAAAAAATGGAAAAAAGAAGAAAAAAAATGTGTATATATTTTTATGAAAGTTTTTGAAACTCTTTGCTTTGGTTTAGTGTGATTTAAAAACCTTCACGTTTATCTTTGAATTCCACTCCTAATCATATTCCTAAACCAAACATTTCTTTCCTATTTAAGTCCTTTTGATTCACGCTTTTTGATTTTTATTTAACAATTAAGAAAAGAAAAAAAAAGTAAACCAGTTTTAGTTTTGGATTTAAACCTAGATTTTTGTTAATTAAAATGATATAATTATAATGCGTTGCTTGGATCTAGTAACAGCTCAATGCATGTTTTTCATTTTCGTTGTTTTGCTTAAGTCTATTTAAAAAATCTCGTTAAAATTTTTGGATGATTTGTTTTTATTGAGTAAAGTTTATAAAAGTTTTACCATACCTAAATAATTGTTTTAGACTTACATTTCACATTTTCCCTACTTAGAATTTTGCATAGTACTTGTGTAGGCATAATTAGAACTTTTTGATTAGTCCTTTTTATAAATATCTAGTTTTTATATTTTTGCTTGGGGACAAGCAAAGCTTAAGCTTGGAGGAATTTAATAATACGTTTTGTAGCCTAAACTGAAAGTGAAGGGATAGATACTACTCTAGAGGGGGGGTGAATAGAGTAATCAAATTTTGCACAATACAAAACTTAACTGTCTACCCAACTCCCTTGGAGTGAAGTGCGGAATGAAGAGATTATAGATATTGATTTAACCTTAAAGCCTAACACAAGTGATGTGCAAACACAAGCTAACTGTAATTACAGTTAAAGCTTGGAAAACCTAAACAGCAACTAGCAACCTAGTTATATCTATTCACAGCCACAGTACAGGAATTAAACAGTTGAATCCAGACGACACAAGGAAATTTATAGTGGTTCCCCAAACAACTTGGGTACGTCCACTCTTCTACCCACACGGTAGGAATCCACTCAGGTTTTTGATCAGGTGCCCTGCCACCAACAGAATCTGCTTCAGGTAGATTCAGAAACCCTTTAGACTTTTGATCAGGTGTCTAAAAACCAAGCACAGGTTTTTGATCAGGTGCCCTGCCACCAAGGGATACTTTTGAAGGGAGTAATAACCCTGTACAGGAGGGGGAAGAAGGTTAAGATGTCTTCTCTATTTTACAATAGATTAGAGAAGCACAAAAGCTTGCACTGAGCTAGAATGCTCTAAAGAATCAAGGCTCCCCCTGGCTCAAAGATGTCCAGGTGAAGTCTTGCTTCAGTGCAGAGAAAACTCTTCAGAAAGTTCTGAAGGAAAGAGCTACAAGAAGAAAATAAATAACAAAAAGAAAAATCTCTTCAAGCAGTTATTCTTCTTCTTCTTCTTCTTCAAAGAAACTCTGAGTTTGAACTTCCTGAAAGCAGGAGAACTCAGGTGAAGAAGAGATGAGGATCTTAACACTTCTCAGGTAGATGGAGATTGCTGAGAGCAGGAAGCTTGAGCTTGATGAAGGCTTGAGTGCTTTTGAATATGTGTGTAACACTAGCTTCAATCCTTCTTCAAAAGGTCCTTTAAATATTATCAGCAAGCAACGGCTCTCTCTTCCATTTGAATTGTTTGTCTTCTACTGAGCCTTGAGACCTGGGCTGTAAATATCAAGAAGACAGAAATATCTCTGCAGCAAAACATTCTATAAAAAGGAATAAACCTCTTTCTAAGAAGCTGCAGGCTTAAATCAAATAATCAGATAGACTAAATAAAGTCACATCAGAAACAATCTCTTTATAGCAAAAGAAGACTTTTCAGTCCAACGGCTATAAAGGGCTGTCAGTAGATAAAGTAATTTAAAAGGACAGCTAATAAGACAAACAACTTTATCTTAAAAGATTTTAACTCAGGCAATAAGAATAGAGCAAATAATGCCTGGAAACTTTATCATACAGCTTAAAATACTGTGCCAGAAAATGTATTAATTAATTAAATATAATAAATAAATACAAAATACAAAGGCAGACAGAAAACGTCGAACGACCTTCGAAGATCATCGAACGACGCCAGGAGATCGTCGAACTATCGGGCAGATAGTCGAACGATCCAGATAGTCGAGCTATCAAACAGATAGTCGAGCTACCGCAGCAGATAGTCGAACTATCAGGACAGATAGTCGAACTATCAGATAGTCGATCTATCTAGGACAGATAGTCGAGCTATCAAGCGCACAGAGATAGTCGAACTATCAAGCAGATAGTCGACCTACCTCAGAAAACAGATAGTCGATTTATCAAAAGATAGTCGAACTATCAAAACAAACCAGATAGTCGATCTATCAACAGATAGTCGAACTACCAGCGCAGAACAAATAGTCGACCTATCAACCGATAGTCGAACTACCAGCGCAGAACAGATAGTCGACCTATCAACCGATAGTCGAACTACCAGCGCAGAACAGATAGTCGACCTATCAACCGATAGTCGAACTACCAGCGCAGAACAGATAGTCGACCTATCAACCGATAGTCGAACTACCAGCGCAGAACAGATAGTCGACCTATCAACCGATAGTCGAACTACCAGCGCAGAACAGATAGTCGACCTATCAACCGATAGTCGAACTACCAGCGCAGAACAGATAGTCGACCTATCAACCGATAGTCGAACTACCAGCGCAGAACAGATAGTCGACCTATCAACCGATAGTCGAACTACCAGCGCAGACAAAGCGTCGACCAACTGATAGACGATCGTCGATCAGCCGATAGACGATAGTCGAACGGCGTTCGACTATAGTCGAACGAAAAACCTACTTAACCAAATTCTCAATTTGGAAAAGCGAGGACTCTACAGCTAGACTCCTAACCATTGACCATAGATATTTCTTGGGTCAAAGGCACAAAGAAGAGGACTAAACTCAAATCAAACTAGGGTACCAACATAAACTATTATCATATTTTCTATTTTATATTGTACAAATCTTGTCTATTATTAGTTTATTTTTTTATCATTTTTATATAAATATTATTGCCACTGACTTTTTCTTGTCTTTTTGCAGGTTTCCAGAAAATTGTCTAAAATGACCTAACACACCCCCCTATCACGCCCTACCTGGGCGTGATCTAGGGCATATCACCCGATCCCGAGGACTTTTGTTGGAAGGGACAGGAAAACGAACAAAACCACTGTCACGCCCCCCTGACACGCCCTCCCTGGGCGTGTCACCAGGCGTGACCATGGGCGTGTCGCCCTCTGTCGCAAAGCCTGCCACCGCATTAAATGTCGTTCCGCCACAGCACCCAATGGTACTATCACGCCCCACGTCACGGGCGTGACATGGGGCGTGACATCAACTTTTCCGACGATTGACGGATTTTTGACTGATGATTTCGACATGACGTGCTTGTCACGCCCCATCTACACGGGCGTGACCTAGGGCGTGACCACCGACGTACCAAAGCAATCATCCCTCCCGCTAGAATCCAGAGCCCGAGGTCAACATAGTACTGTCACGCCCCCTGACACGCCCCCCCCCCTAGGGCGTGTCGGAGGGCGTGACCAACCCGAGATTTTTTTCTATAAATTGAGACCCCCCTCTCCATTTCAGGAAGCTTTGGTTGAGAGGGGGAGGTGCTGCCCCTTTGGTTCTTGAGTTTTTTTTCATGCTTTCTCTCTCTCTCTCTCTCTCTCTTCCTTTGTAATTTTTGCTTAATCATGGTTTAATATTTAGTTGCCTTAGCTTTCCTTGTAATCTTTAGTGTTGCTTAGTGCTAATTGTAGGGCTAGAATAGGCTTTCATTTTCATGCACTTGTAATTTTATTTTCAATAGTGTAACTTGCCCCCTTTTTATTAATAAAAGTGTTCTTCTTTTACTACTGTTCTTTTTTTAATGCTTTACTACTCATCCCCCCTCCTCCACTCCATTATGATTAACTAATCCTCCTTGTACTCGATCTTGATGATCCGAGCTTAGAGCGATTAAGTTATGATGTTTTGATTAATCTTTTTTTTTTAGGTTAGGGCCTTGAATTACTCTTGATTAATCACTGGTTGGAGGTATATTATCGATATATACCCTCCACCTTTGCTTTCATTCTGGGCTAGCCGAGAGGCCGATAGAATGAAGTGAGCATTCAAGAGTAAAGGGAGTTGTACGCACCACTCGAGAGAGGAAGATGCTCAAATCTCCTGGATTGGAGTAAAATCCAATAGTGGGGTTCACCGCGTAAAGCGAGTTTTAGGCCTCCGATTTAGACGAGAGTCGGTCGGACCTTCCTAAACTCAATTGGGCACGACTTCGAGAAAAGCGTGTTCAAGCTTTAGGAACTTCCACGGTCAAGGACCTTTACCCTATTAAGTTTAGATTTTTATCGCATTTTCTTAATCGTCTTTAGCCGAGGTGATTCTTGATCGAGTGCATTTCCATTCCATAGTTTCAACCTTCTGTCGTAATCGTTTTACTTAATAGCACTTTACTTAATTGCAATAGTTCTCTTTCTAGTATAGTTTTACTTCCTTCCTTGCACTTAGATTTTCTAAAACCCTAGTTTTTCCGTCGATAAGATAATAGCGTTCGTGTGAGTAAGCATAGCCAACAGTTCCCGGATTTCAATACGACACTTGTGTCCCCTAGCTACAATTCGATAGGTATACTTGCCTCATCGGGTTGCTAGTTCGGTTGCGTTTATTTTCTTCGAACCCTAGCGCGCAACAAGTACAAGGAGGATTAGTTAATCATAGCGAAGTGGAGGAGGGGGGATGAGTAGTAATGCATAGAACACGAATATAAGAAAAGAGCACTTTTATTAATAATAAAGAGAGTTACAACCATTTGAAATGAAAATTACAATTGCAATGAAAATTAAAATCCTATTTTAGCCCTACCATTAGAACCTAGAGCAAGTGCAAAAATTACAATAAAAGCTAATACAACAAAAGCATTTTAGCTAGGGTTAATAAAATTACAAAATAAGGAAGAGAGAGAGAAAGAAGAACACTAAAAAGGACAAGAAACAAAGGGGCAGAACCTCCCCTCTCAACCCAAGCTTCTTCTCAAATGCAGGGGGATCATCTGAATTTATAGAATTTTTCACGGGTTAGTCACACCCTAGGTCATGCCCGGGGAGGGCGTGTCAGGGGGAGTGACACGTACGGAGTTGATCTTGGGCTCTAGATTCTGGCGGGAAGGATGATTGCTTCTGTACGATGGCTGACACGCCTTGGGTCACGCCCGTGTATGTGGGGAGTGACACGTACGTCAAGTCTGAATCATTGGTTGGAAATCCGTCAGTCTTGGAAAAGGGGGCGAACATGCCATGGGTCACGCCCGTGACGGGGGGGGGGGGGGTGTGATAGTATTGTTGTCTTGGTGAGGCAAAAATGAATTTAATGTGGCAGTAGACTTCGGGCGGAGGGCGACACGCCCCGTATCACGCCTGGTGAGGGCGTGTCAGGGGGCATGACAGCAGTTTTTCCTATTATTTTGTCTCTATCAGCAAGCTTCCTCGGGATCGGGTGACATGCCCTGTTATACGCCCAGGGAGGGCGTGACAGTGGCATGTCAGGTCATTTTTGGCCAAAATTCTGGAAACCTGCAAAAAGACAAGAAAATGTTAGTGGCAATAATATTTACATAAGAATGATAAAAATTAAGCTAATAAGACATGATTAGTGCCATCAAAATTAGAAAATACAATAATAGTTTAAGCTACAAAACGTATTATTATATTCCCCCAAGCTTAAGCTTTGCTTGTCCTCAAGCAATAATATAAAAACTAGATAACCATAAAATAGGACTAATCAAAAAGTTCTTATTATGCCTACACAAGTACTATGCGAAATTTTAAGTAGGGAGAAGGTGAAACGTAAATCTAAAACAATTATTTAGGTATGGTTTAACTTATATATACTTTACTTAACGAAATTAAATCATCCAAAATTTTGACGAAATTATTTAAATAGATTTAAGCAAAGCAACGAAAATAAAAAAACTGCATTGAGTTGTTACTAGATCCAAGCAACGCATCACAATTATATCAATTAAATAACAAAAATCTAAGTTTAAATACAAAACTAATACTAATTTACTTTTCTTCTTTTCTTAGTTATTAAATAGAATTCAAAAGCATGAATCAAATGGACTTAATAGGATCGAAGCGTTTGGTTTAGGATTATGATTAGGAGTGGAATTCAAAGATAAATATCGAGGCTTAAAATCACACTAAACCAAAACTAAGAGTTTCAAAAATAATCATTTTAATCAAAATAATTTTTTCTTTCTTTTTTCTTTTCCATTTTTTTTTTCTTTTTTCTTTTTCAAAACAAAGGCCATAAATATTTTTATTTAACATTTTGAATTGGCCAAAAAAAACAAACATTTCTTTTGAGCATACTTTTTCAAAAACTTCTCAAAAAATATCACAAAATAACCTATCATAATCATGAAAATTCTTTATGAAACTCAAAAAGGCTAGTGTGATTAGATAGGTTGGAAATTTTGGTTTTGATGAAAATGATATGAAAAGAGGAGATATCAAATGAAATTGGAAAAAAGGTTCAAAAATGGCTAACTAGTGGTGACAGTTTTACGTTTGCAGGAAAGCTCAAACGAAAACAAAAATGTCCTAAATCATATTCAAGCTTTTAAATTTATTTAAAATATTGAATTGAAAATTTTCAAAAAGCAAGTCCTAGATAATAAAAGAAGATTGATGAAATTATCTTGAAAATAGAAATAATAGGTGACTTGGATCGTTAACATCTACTACATTATTCAAAAGTTGACCTTACGAAAATTATCCAAAAATGAAAAGGAAAAAAGTGGATGATGAATTTTTAAGAAAGTAAAGAGAATAAAGAACGAAAAACATAATGGAAATGCGAGTTTTAGAAAAAAACTTGTTACGTTAACATGCTACTGCGAATTAGAAACATAACATGGCCAACATTTTACTTGTAAAATATAATTAAAAAGGGTGATTAGAAATATTATAATTAATTAAGTTGTTTATATGAGATTTTGAGAAAAACAAAACAAAAATAAGGGTTACTATTGAAATATCAAAATGTCTAAACTATTAAAGTAATAACAAAAAGCATATTATCTTTTTTAATTTTGAAATATTTCCTTTTTTATTATTATTAAGATATTCATTTTTTTGTATTTTTGAAAAATACTCACAAAAAGCAAAATATTCACACGTAGTAAAAAGAAAGAGGAAGTCCTCCCCCAAGCTTAAAATGGACATTGTCCTCAATGGAGAAAGGAGGTTAGAGAAGGAGAGAAAATGAAAATACATAATTGAAAAACAGGTACTTCCCCAGTTTTATTCGTTGGGAATGCTTATTGATGTTGCTCCCCCAAGCTTGTGCTTTTGGGTCTTCATGAAATGTCTTCTTTGGACTTCTTGATGGATTCAGCAACGTTGGAGCAGGCGATCACAAAAGATTCAGCTTGTTGTAGCCGTCTAGGGCAAAAATTATAAAATAAAGAAAGCAGAAAAAGATAACTTGGCTTGCCTCCCAAGAGCGCCATTCGTTTAAAACATCGTTTGAGCTCGACGCAACAAAATAATAAAGTTCGAAAATATTTTGTCCAAAATAATAATAATTAAAGTTTTTAACCAAAAATAAAAGTTCGAAGTTAGAGTTCGTGCAGCCAAAATTTAACAATGTTTGGACTGACATCATCATCACAAGTGAAATACAGTTTAAGACGCTGACCATTTAATTTGAAATTACCCTTATCAGGGTATGACATTAAAACAACACCATAAGGAAAAACTTCTAAAATAAAAAATGGCCCAGACCATCGAGACTTTAATTTCCCTGAAAATAGACGTAATCGAGAGTTATACAAAAGAACTTGGTCACCCGGCTTAAAGGTTTTGGGTGCCTTAAGTATTTATCGTGAAAATGTTTTGTCCGCTCTTTATAAAATTTGTTGTTTTCGTATGCGTAAGAGCGCCACTCATCGAGTTAGTTAAGTTAAAATTTTCAAAGGTCTCCGATAGAGTGGGGATCAAAATTTAAAAACCTTAAGGCCAAAAAAGCGCGGTGTTCTAGTTCTACGGGTAAATGGCACGATTTTCCATAAACCAACCGATATGGCGTACATCCGAGGGCGGTTTTGTATGTTATTCGGTAGGCCTATAGAGCATCATCTAATTTTGCTGACCAGTCTTTTCTAGTTGTTGAAACAGTCTTTTCTAAAATTCTTTTAATTTCTCTGTTCACTACTTCGACTTGTCTGTTAGTTTGGGGGTGGTAGGCAGTTGAAAGCTTATGCGTAACGCCATATTTAGTAAGGATTTTAGAAAACTGTGCGTTACAGAAATGGGAACCCCTATCACTAACAATGGCACGCTGCATTCCGAATTGAGAAAATAATTTTTTTAAAAACATAACTACAACTCGGGCGTCGTTCGTAGGAAGAGCTTGGGCTTCAGCCCAATGTGAAACATAATCGACAGCAACTAAGATGTACTTATTCCAGAAGCTAGAAGGAAGAGGGCCAACAAAATCGATTCCCTAGAGGTCGAAAACTTCGCACTCGAGGAAATAATTTGGGGCATTTCATTTTTATTGGAAATATTTCCCGACCGTTGGCAACTATCACACCTACTCACAAAGGCTTGCGCGTCTTTAAACAGGTTAGTCCAGTAAAAACCCACGCTTAGCACTTTGTGAGCGGTGCGAGTAGCTTGATAGTGCCCACCTGTAAGTATTTCATGCAAATGTTTAATAATATCTAAACCTTCTTCATAAGAAACACATCTCCTTATCACCTGGTCCGCACAGACTCTGAAAAGATGCGGGTCCTCCCAAATGTAGTTCTTCAACTCTGGAAAAAAATTCTTCTTTTATTGAGAGGAGAACTATTTTGGGAGCAGACGAGCCCCTAAGTAGTTTGCGATGTGTGAAAATAAAGGAGAAGTAGATGTGTTAATTGAAAATAGCTTCTCGTCAGGGAAGAAATCGTTAAAAGATTTTTCATATAATATTTCTATAAAGGGATTGTCTAATCGGGAGAGATGGTCAGTGGCCAAGTTCTTGGCTCCTTGCTTATCACGGATCTCTAAGTCAAACTCCTAGAGGAGTATGACCCAGCAAATCAAGCGCGGCTTGGCGTCAGATTTAGAAAGAAGATATTTGAAGGCCGAGTGGTCCGTAAAAACAATAATTTTTGA
Source organism: Platanthera zijinensis (assembly GCA_039513925.1). NCBI lineage: Eukaryota > Viridiplantae > Streptophyta > Magnoliopsida > Asparagales > Orchidaceae > Platanthera > Platanthera zijinensis. The sequence goes on from CM077083.1 coordinate 134,701,083, forward strand.
AAGTGTAATATAAGGACGAAATTTATCAAAAGCGAATACTATAGCTAAGAGCTCCTTCTCGGTCATGGTGTAATTTTCCTGTGCATATGTAAGTGTTTTACTTGCATAATAGATGGGGTGGAAGTTTTTAGATATGTGTTGACCTAATACGGCTCCCACCGCGAAACTACTCGCATCACACATGATTTCAAATGGAAGGTCCCACACCGGAGCTATCATAATTGGGGCATTAATTATTATTTTTTTATTAAATTAAAAGCAACTAGACAAAGTTCATCAAAAATAAATGGGGCGTCTTTTTCTAAGAGAAGGGTAAGGGGCTTGGTGATCTTTGAGAAGTTCTTTATGAAGCGGCGGTATAAACCAGCGTGACCTAGGAAACTTCTTATAGCTTTTATGTTCGTAGGCGGGGGCAGCTTCTCGATAACTTCTATCTCGGCAATATCTACCTCAATTCCTCTCGCAGAAATTTTATGACCCAAAACTAACACTTCCCTCACCATAAAATGGCATTTTTCCAAAGTTAGGGCAAGGTCAATTTCTTCTCATCGTTCAAAGACTTTTTCGAGATTTTCTAAACAATTATCAAAAGTGTCCTCTAACACGGAGAAATCATCCATAAATACCTCAATAATTCTTTCTATGTACTTGTCAAAGATAACGAGCATACATCGCTGGAATGTAGCTGGTGCATTGCACAATCCAAACGGCATTCTTTGGTAGGTGAAGGTGCTGAAGGGACAAGTAAACGTAGTTTTCTCCTGGCCCTCAGTGGTAGATAGGGATTTGAAAATACCCCGAGAGGCCATCGAGAAAATAATAAAAGCTATGGTCCGATAATCATTCTAAAATCTGATCGATGAACGACAATGGAAAGTGATCCTTGCGGGTGGCGTCATTTAACTTACGATAATAAATACACATTTTCCACCCTGTCACCGTCTGTGTCGGGATTAATTCATTATTCTCATTATTAACTACCGTTATCCCTCCCTTCTTCGGCACTACTTGGAGTGGGCTAACCCACTTACTATCAGATATAGGATAGATAATTCATGCGTCTAAAAGTTTCATAACCTCGCCCTTAACTACTTCTTTCATGTTAGGGTTTATACGGCGCTGAGGTTGTATGGAGTTACGCGAATTATCTTCCATTAAGATTTTGTGAGTGCAGAAAGATGGGCTTATGCCCTTGATATCAGAAATTTTTCAAGCAATAGCTCAGCAATGTTTACGTAAAACTAAAAGAAGTTTATCATTTTGCACATCCGTGAGGTAGGCCTAAACTATTACTGGTAACTTGGAATCTTTTTTTAAGAAAGCATATCTAAGATGTTCGGGTAGTTCCTTCAATTCTAGGGTAGGAGGGTCTTCATACGAGGTTTTAGAAATTCTTTCTTTTTCAAATACTATGTCTTCATAGACCTTTTTTTAATGGAAAATTAAAAGGGGTGTGGCTAGCATCCATGGCGGATTCTTATAATGATTCAATTGGAAGAGTAGAGGAGGAACAAAAATCAGAAAATTCTTTTTCAAATTCAGAGATGCGATAGGAGGATTCTTCACTTAGGTGCATCGATTCAGTTGGAAGAGTAGAGGAGGAACAAAAATTAGAAAATTCTTTTTCAAATTTAGAGAGGCAATAGGTGGATTCTTCACTTAGGGCATCTACGAAAAAACATGAGTCATAATTTGCTAGGGTGTTCTTCATTGAAGGGGTAATAGAGAAAGTCACTTCATCGTCGCCTACTCGAAGGAAGAGCTTACCATTGCTTACGTCAAAGATAGCTCGGGAGGTGGCAAGGAAGGGTCGGCAATGGATCAAGGGAACCTCGACGTCTTCTTCGATGTCCAAAATGACGAAGTCCACCGGGAAGATGAACTTGTCGACTTTAACTAAGACATCCTCCACGATTCCTAACGGGTATTTGACGGATCTGTCGGCGAGCTGGATTCTCATGCGCGTGGGGTTGAGGATACTAATTCCTAACTTCTTAAACAACGAGAGGGGCATCAGATTAATGCTCACACCTATGTCGGCTAATGCGTTCTTGACAAAAAGATCACCAAAGACACACAGAATAGAAAAGCAACCCGGGTCACTGATTTTCTTTGGTAAACCGTTTGTCAAGATAGCAGAGCACTCGACATTTAACGTGACATGCGAAAGGTTCTCTAACTTCTTTTTCTTATTCAGGAGGTCCTTAAGGTACTTAGCGTACTTCGACATCTAGGAAATCGCTTCGTTGAAGGGCAGATTAATCTGGATTTACTTGAATATTTCTAAGAAGCGGGAGTACTGATCATCCTGATGTTGCTTATTAAGTTTGGAAGGGTATGGCAGGGTTGGATTATTTTTAAAGATGGGTGGTGGAGTGAGATCTTTTTTTAAAATAGGGGTGATAAATTATTCAGCAGAGGGTGGAATTTTTAAAATAGGAGCGGAGCTTTGATTTTTTTTAAATAGTGGCAGAGCTTGCCTCGGGCTCTTCACTAACCATACCAGAAACTTGCTTCCCACTCCAAAGAGTTATAGCTTTTGCTTGCTCTCTCGGGTTGGGCTCGGTATTGGAAGGAAGAGACCCTGCGAGTCGCTTAGAAATTATTTTTGCGAGCTGTCCTACTTGATTTTCAAGACTTTTAATGCTTCCAGTTAAGGTTCTTATAGTAGCGTCATTTGTGGTTATATATTAAGAAAGTAACTCCTCCAAGCTTTGAGGTTATGGATATTTTTGAAGAGGTGGTGGTGGTGCAAAAAAAGCATTTTGTGGTGGCAGGCGCATTGTGTTCGAAGGATTACTCCACGAAAAATTCGGGTGATTTCTTAAAGAAGGATTATCACTATTCGGAAAATTAAAATCGGGCGCAGGAAAATTCGCAACAGAAAAATTATTAAAAGCATTTTTAGGCATATTATTAACATAATCTAATTGTTCGAGAGCAGGAGTTGCAGATTCACATACCTGAGGGGCGGAGGCAGCAGTCATCTCGTAGTTTTTTGCTTAATATTTCAACTTGCAGAGCGAGCTAGGAGACGTTGTCCACTTCAAAGATACCTGCAGGTTTGTTTTTGCGTAGGCAAATTCCACTGATAAGTGTTCATGGCCATGTCCTCGAAAAGATCAAGAGCTGCTTCCGGGGTCTTATGGTTTAAAGTTCCGCCAGAAGCTGCGTCTATTATTCGCTTTATATTTTGATTTAGCCCGTTATAAAACATTTGCACTTGTAACCATACAGGCAGCGCGTGATGTGGGCATCGTCTTAATAATTCTTTAAATCTTTCCCAAGTTTCATATAAGGTTTCGGAGTCTATTTATCCAAAAAAAGAAATATTATTCCTAAGTTTTGTAGTTTTAGCTTGCAGAAAAAACTTTGTCAAAAAATTTTTAGTTAATTTATCCCAAGTTGTGATGTTGTTTTTAGGTAGAGTGTTCAGCCACTGCTTTGCCTTTGTTCTAAGAGAAAAAGGAAATAATCTTAGCCTAATAGCATCATTTGTAACACCATTTATTTTGAAGGTGACACAAATTTCAAGAAAGCTTGTTATATGTGCGTTCGGATATTTATCTTGAAGTCTGTCATATTGCACATACTGCTGCACCATTTGAATTATGCTAGGCTTCAGTTAAAAATTGTTATTAGCTATCGCAGACCGAACTATACTGGATTTTGTTCCCTCTAGATTCGGTCGTGCATAATAAGACGTAGGCCTTGAAAGTTAGGGTTAGATCTTATATACTCTAGAGGGGGGTGAATAAAGTATGTTTGTGTGTTTTTAAAATTTTCTTCTCTAACAGTATACAATCTTTACCTTTAACAACTATATCTAACTATCACAGATTAAACTAAATCAAAGATCACAGAATATCTAACTAACACAGCCATAGCAAGAACAGAAAAGAAAGAGCAACCAGACAACACAAGAAATTTATAGTGGTTCCCCAAACTGGGTACATCCACTCTTCTACCACCCTTGGTAGGAAACCACTGCAGGTTTTTATCAGGTGACTGTCACCAATGAGCTTTTGATCAGGTGCTAAAAAACCAAACCTCAAGTCTTTTGGAAGGAGAGATGCAACTAGAAAATTTTTGAAGGAAATTAAAACCCTGTATAGAGGTGGGAATGAAAAAGTGATGTGAGTCTTCTTTTCTCAAATCAAAATGAGAAGACTGTGTGGATTCTTATTTGTTATCAAAGCTCCCCCTGAGATCTTGAATGGTTCAGGAGTGAAAGCTTTGTTCAAGGGTGTAGGCCTTCAGCTTTTCAGAGATCTTTGACTGATTAGAATGTTTCTGTCACTTGAGATCCCTGAAAATAAAGAGGGAGAGAAAGAAAGATTTTTGATGGTGATAGTTGTTCTTTCTTCTTCTCTTCAGAGCATCCAATTTTTTGAGAGATCTTTTTCACTGCACTTTTGAAGAGCTTTTCTTTGTTGTGTCACTGGTTGATAATCAATCTCTACTCTCGTGTGTTGCTTGTTTTTTGGCAGGGAGATGTATGTTAGATCACTGCAACTTTGTCGAATTCAAAAGAAATTATGTTATAAGTGTTCAGCCGAAATCTTAGGAACAAGAAACGGCAAGAATGCTGTCAAATATTCTATTCTATGTCTGTCCCGAGATATATACAATTAATTCCATGGACGATGTTATCAATCAATGCTTCCAATAATGGCTCTATTCATAGAATATAAGTGAATTGATTTACAAGGGAATTAATAGCCTATAATAGTTAAAATGATGAGACAGAAAGAGAAAGAATAAATAACAAAATGTCTTACAGTTTTCGTCGACCATAGATCAGCTTTCGTCGATCTCTGATCAGCTTTTGTCGACCTGATATTTCGTCGACCTCTGATCAGCTTTCGTCGAACTGAGACCAGCTTTCGTTGACCTGAGCTCTGTGAATCAACTATTGTGCATAAACTGACTAATTATGCGCTCTATGTTCGTCGACCTGAGACTGTGAAGTTTGTCGTCCTTAGAACTTGGTCAATCTGTTGGTGTTGAGTGAATAACACATCCGGTGTCGAGTGTTCTTTGTCTCTGAGTCAGTCGTGGCTTTGAGTGAATTATGGCACTGAGTGTTGAAGAGTTAGTCGATCTGAGAGCAGAGTTCGTCGAGCTCAGCTCAGAGATTTTGTCTCTGAGTTATTCGAGCTGAGCACGACTATCGTTGACCTGAGATCGATGAATGTAGATTTCTTTTTCTAATTCTTGATCTCTCTAAGTCTTGAGTTTTTGGCAGAGTTGTAGGTTTGTCCTTTTATCTGTTGACTCTAAGAACATGGCCTAGACTCTAGAAACACATAAAATTTGACCCTTCTATATAATATGGGTCATAACCTAAGAAGAGAACCTAGCCCAAATCACTTAGGGGTTCCAACAATCTCCCCCTATTTGGGTGAGGTTACTTCAAATAAATAGAAAGAATCACAAAACAAAATGAAGTAAACATAGCATGAAAACTGAGATAACTGATAGAATAAATAATCTATCAGTACCTTTATAAGGCTATGTACCCAGATTGTTCAAATAAGGCACAAAAAATAAACAATTTTAACTATTTTTGTGAGAATCAAAAGGCTTAGCAAATTTGATTATTCTTTTTGGATCATGGGCTTGCTTCATAGTCATGGTCATATCATCATCACCAATAGTCTTTTATGAGGTAGTTCTTGGAACCACTGCTTCAGGATGTAAACTAATGTATTCATCAGCATTGAATAATTTTCCTACTTGATATCTTTCAAATTCTTTCTTCCTATAGCTAGACATAGTAGAGAACTGTGAAGAGTCTTGAACTTTTTCTTTGGCTTGCCTGATTTGTGAGAGAGCCACAGATTCCTTGAATCTAGCCATTCTTGTAGTTGGACTAGTTTCAGGATCATAAGTTGGAATTGGAGGTTCTTTAGGACTATTAACTTTGTTAGGAGATGGAGGAGGGGAAAATGTTGGCTTAGAAATACTCTATTGAGCTGACTGATGTAAATAAGATTGATGTCTTTGTTTATATTGACTGTCTCCATAAGAGTGAGAAGGTCTTCCCTATCTCTGATAAGTTTTAGTGAGAGTAGGTTTAATGAATCCTTCTGATCTCTGGGATAAGGTTCCTGAGGCACCTGCAGGAGGAGGAGGAGGAGGAGGATCTCTTCTGAACCTTTATGGAGAAGGAGAATACCTTCTACTTTTCTTCCTTGCTTTCTGTACATTTTTCGATAGCCACATCCATACAGGCATACCCTTGTAGGGAGTTATGTTTTGTAGGATGTAATATAGTGTATTATTGGTATTTCCAGGTTTGGAAGCAAGTGGAGGTGGAGATTTCCTTTTCTTTGAGGCTTGCTTCCTCTTAGGAGCATCATCAGAATCATCATCATCATCATCATCATCATAAGATTATTGTTGAAGATTGTCAAACATTTCATCAATCTGACTGATCAGATCCTTGGGAATTTCTTTGCTGGCTGGAGTGGGAACAACTTCAGCTGCAGTGCTTCAGCTTCCACAACAATGTCCTGATTGATTAGATCATTCAAACTAGTAATAGGGCTATCATCTATGATACAAGTTGGCCAGGGAGGGCTAGATCTTTGTTCATATAATACTACTGGAGGAGCTATCAGACTTTTCATTATAATGGCTACCACTTCTGAACTTGCAGGGGAGGTGTAGCATGCTATTGCTCTTGATGATTGAGTGGGAGAGGAGAGGCAGAACTGAATAAAGGATCCAAAAATTTTCAGCAGATTATGTAGATTTACTTTAGATTTAATGAAGTAGACCCTTCCAGGCAGAACTTCTGGCAAGCTGGTCTCTTTTGCATTGGATACTATAATATCTGTACACTGATTATCTACATCTGCTCCTGAGTCAGTTATCTCTATATCAGCTGATTCCATATCAATATCAAGAAACTGTAGAAAATCTGATTCCATATCAACATTTGGTCCTGCTGGTGTTGGTGCTGCTGTTGGTGCTACTGATGCTACTACATCACTAAGTACAGTATCACCATTTGTTCCTACTGCTGCTGCTGGTGTTGCTATTGCTACTTCATCATTAAGTATCTCCCCCTGCCTGGTTTCAGTATGTACTGAAGCCAGGCCCCCAGATGAAGAGAGGGTAGAGGTGAGGGTAGAGATTTAAGCAGAAAGAGAGGATATGGAGATAGACAGAGGTGAAATAGCCTCTATAATGATGGTTTGGAGAATAGGCATGAGGAGCTCAAGAAGTGGTTGGATGATAGAGGAATTCAAAGATGTGGAGTCAGATGTTTGGGCAGGAGGTTGTGGAGGAGGTATAGAGGTAGTGATGATAGTTGTTGGAGGAGATGGTTGATTGGAGGTTTCTGGAAGGGGGTCCTGTTGAGGGGATTATTGAGGAGAAGGAGTTTTCAGAGGAGATGATAGTAGATTGAAGGATGGGATTGAAGAGAGAGTGGAGAGGGGGATATCAGCAAGATGAGATGGAAAAAGAGATTGGGGAGGAGTAGGGATGGGTGTATCAGCCCTAGGAGAGGGAGAATTGGATGGAATATGTATAGGGGAAGAAGGAATTGGAGATGTTGGTTGTGTAGGGGTATGTATTAGAATGGAAGTGGAGGCTGGGGTTTGTTGAACTTGAGGCTGAGATGGAGCTTGAGAATCAGGAGGAGTTGGAGGGATGGATGGAATCTCTACAGAGGGGTGAGGAGTGGCAGATGTAGCCCTTGTACTTTTAGAAGTTCTTGTGGAAGAGGAAGGAGCCTTGGTTGTCTTTGTAATGGTCCTCTCCCATTTGCCAAAAAGAGCACAGGTAAGTCTCTTTGAGGCATTAATGGATATGGTCGGGGAGACCAGGGATATGACAGCTTTTTATTTGAGGAAGATCCCAAGGATCCTCCCAAAGCATACCTCCTTTTTTTTGTTCTTATTTTTGATAAGATCAAACAAAACTTGAGCCCTGTTATTGGCTTTCTTGTTTACTATTGCACACATAATAAGGAATTGATGCCTTGTAATGTAATCATGTGTAGAGTGCTTTCCTAGCAGCACTTTCCCTACAATATCTGCAAGGAACTTATATTCAGCAGATAAATTCTTTTTAAGAAGTTTCTGTGGGGTTTCTCCTTAATAACCCATGAGGCTCAGCATTATATCAAACTCTTCAGTTTCAATTTCTAGTTCCTCCTTACCATTATGCAATCCAAATACTTCAGTTAAAACTACGGGAGTGAGGGAGATGGCATTATAAGTGATAGTCCATGTCATCACGTTCTCCTCTGTGGTAGATGTATAGACCCATTCCCTGATCTTTGTTCCACAGATTTTGATGCGTGTTGATAGCAGAGTCTTGAGATGTTGGTCTTCTAGAATTTGAAGAATGTTCATGAACACAGGGTCAGAGTATTGGAAGGATTCGAAATCCAGATCAAATCATGTATCAAACTTCATCGCTCCAAGAGATCCTGCGGGAATCGCCATGAGAATACCTGCAAGAAAAGTCGAAGATCAAGTGCAAGAGAACTGAAAGCACGGGACGGAGGTCGAAGAAAACATAAATATAGTGTTTTCCTGAATATGAACCGACATACTCCGTTCCACGAGAAATGAATAGATCTTCGACTTGAGGTCGACGAAATAATTTTGACTTAAATGATTCGTCGATCTCAGTCAGAAGGGTTGAAGACATTTCGTCGATCTTCGTTCGACAAATGTTTTCTGAAGTAGGTTCGTCGATCTAAGTTCGACGAAACTTACTTCATACATAGAGAGTTCGTCGATCTCCGTTCGATGAATATCTCACAAACTTCCCCCAGTTCGTCGATCGTTCGACGAACTTTGAAAAATTCGTCGAGTGCAGACAGAAATTAAACTAATTCTTCTCCATTTATCATTCCAAGCAGATTTATAAAGAACACATGATTTCTTTCATCCAGAGGTTTGGTGAAGATATCAGCTCTTTGTAAATCAGTGTAGATATAGATAAGGTTAATTTTATTTTTGTCTACACACTCTCTAATGAAATGATGCCTAATGTCTATATGCTTAGTTCTGCTGTGATGAACTGGATTTTGTGCTATGGCTATAGCACTTGTGTTATCACATAGTAATGTTGAATTATTTAAGTTGAGACCATAGTCCAGTAGTTAGTTTTGAATCCACAGCATTTGGGAACAGCAACTGCCAGCTGCAATATATTCTGCTTCAGTAGTTGATGTAGACACAGATGACTGCTTATTGCAAAACAAAGACACTAATCTCATACCAAGGAACTGACAAGTTCCTGAAGTAATTTTTCTATCCACTCTGCATCAAGTAAAATCAGCATCTGAGTATCCAATCAACTCAAACTCTGACTCAGTAGGATACCAGAGACCTAGACTAGGACAACCCTTTATATATCTCAAAATTCTTTTTAGAAAAACTAGATGAGATTCTTTAGGGTTCACTTGGAACCTAGCACAAAGGCATGTATCAAACATGATATTAGGTCTGCTTGCTGTAAGGTATAGTAGGGACCCAATAATGCCCCTATATAATTTCTGATCCATAGGTTTCCCACGCACATCAGAATCTATTACATCATTTGAAGCCATGGGAGTTTTCTTTGCTGAGGCATCAGCCATCCCAAACTTTTTAATAAGCTCTTTCGTATATTTAGCCTGGGAAATAAAGATGCCATCAGGGTGCTGCTTCACTTGGAGACCAAGGAAGTAGGAAAGCTCACCCATGCTACTCATCTCAAATCTTGAATGCATTAGATCAGAAAATCTCTTGCATAATTTGGGATCAGTAGAGCCAAATATTATATCATCTACATATATTTGTACTAACAGTATTTTATCGTGATGCAATTTTGTAAACAAAGTCCTATCAACTATGCCTCTTGAAATACCATGCTCTAATAGAAAGTTGGCTAGGGTCTCATACCAAGCTCTCTAAGCTTGCTTTAAACTATAAAGAGCCTTGTACAACTTAAACACAAAAGAGGGATGAGTTGAAGAAATAAAACCTGGAGGTTGTTCAACATAAACCTCTTCTTTAAGTTCCTCATTCAAGAAGGCACTCTTCACATCCATTTGATAGACTTTGAACCTTTTGAATGAAGCATAGGCCAGAAATATCCTTATTGCTTCTAGCCTGACAACTGGAGCAAAGGTTTGATTATAGTCAATCCCTTCCTCTTGTCTATACCCTTGAGCAACAAGCCTAGCCTTGTTCCTCACAATCACACCTTGGGCATCAATATTTTTTCTGAATACCCATTTGGTTCCAATGACTGGATAGTCTTTTGGTCTTGGAACCAAATCCCAAACCCTGCATCTCTCAAACTGATTGAGCTCTTCTTACATTGCAATGATCCAGTGGGGATCTTGCTCTGCATCAGATACGGACTGAGGCTCAATTTGAGAGAGGAAACAGGAATGCATCAAGTCCTGGTTAAGTTGATTCCTTGTATGTACACCTACTATTATGTCTCCAATCACTTGGGATCTGGGATGATCCCTTAGTGTGACAAGATCAGTGGGTGGAGTTGGTTCAACAACAACATTTTGGAAGGATTCCTCTTGTGGAATTACTTCTGCTATTGTGGAGGGTTCAACTGCATCCAGATTTTCTTCATCACTTTCTTCATTGGCTTATTGAGGAGACTAGGAAGGAATTCATTCAATTCATTACTTTCTTCATTGGCTTTGATACCATCTTACACAAGTTGTTTACCTGTAGGAGGTTTCTGGTAGAAATTTCTTTCTTCTTGTAAAACATGTTAGTCTCATCAAATATAACATGCATGGATTCTTCTATTTTCAATGTGGATTTATTAAAAACCCTATAAGCTTTGCTGACTTGGGAATATCCTAGAAAAATTCCCACTGCAGCCTTTGCTTCAAACTTTCTAATGTGCTTTTTGTCATTATTATGAATATAGCATACACAACCAAAAACTTTAACATATTTAATTATTGGTTTCTTCCCTTTGAGCAATTCATAGGGGGTCTTATGTTTTAGTTTGTGTATCAAGCTTCTGTTCAGGACATAGTTTGTTTTGCTCACTACCTCTGCCCAGTAGGATAGGGGCATGTAAGCATCTGCAAGTAATGTGCCTGCAGCTTCAATGAGTGTTCTATTTTTCCTTTCAGCTACCCCATTTTGTTGAGGAGTTCTAGGAGCTGAGAAGCAGTGTCTTATACCTTCTTTCCTACAGAACTCTAGCATAAGAAAAGAATCAAACTCAGTGCCAAGATCACTTCTGATCAATGCAACTTGAGTAGAATACTCAATCTGTATGTTCTTGAGAAAATCTGTAAGAACTTGAAAAGTATCTGACTTTGCTCTCAAAAAGAAAACCCAAGTGAATCTGGAGAAGTCATCTACAACTACTAAGGTATAAGACTTCCCTCCTAGGCTTTGTACAGTAATAGGTCCAAAATGGTCCATATGTAGTAAGTACAAAATCCTAGGTGAATCACTCTTATTAATGGATTTAAAACTAGATTTAGTTTGCTTGCCTAGTTGACAAGACCTACAGAGACCTTCCTTCTTGTAGGGGCCAGAAGGTAAGCCTCTCACAAGATTGTCCTTAGATAACCTAGCAATGTTTTTAAGATTTACATGTCCTAATCTCTTATGCCATAAGTTATTTTGACTACTAACTAAGTTAAGCAGACATATATCTGAAGTAATGGACTGGAAATTAACTAAATATATGTTTCCTTGTCTACTGCCAATTAAAACTGGTTTGTTTTCTACTTAGTTAATAGTACAGGATTCAGAGTTGAATGATACCTGATAGCCTTCATCAAAGAGTTGGCTTATGGAGATGAGATTGTGCTTCAGTCCACTCACATATGCAACTTTCTTGAAAGTTATAGCTCCAATCCTGATTTTGCCATAGCCCTCTATTTGGCCACAATTTGAATCACCAAAGATGACCTTTGGTCTCAGCTTGGACTTATAGTCAATTAAGTTATTCTTGCTGCCTGTCATGTGCTTGGAGCAGCCACTATCCAGATACCAGTGTTGATTATATGCTGGATAGGTCTTCATCTGCATGTATAACACTTAGTTGTTCTTGACCCAGGTGACCTTGGGTCCTTGTTGATTTATATAGGAATAACTGGAAATATATGAGCATTCAGGTTGATATTTATAGCCTTTGGGATGATATCTTTTGGGTGGTATTATCCATGTGTTAAAGGGATAAAAGTTGCTCTTAAAATTTGGATTTCTGTTGTTAAAATCTGGGATCGACAATTTCTGGTTGGATCGTCGAACTGAGCTCAACGATGTTTGATGAGATCGTTGATCTCTACTTGAAGAATGAGAGTATTCATTCTTCGAGTACCAAAATCGTCGATCTCTGTTCGATGAACCATACTGATGTCGTCGATCATAGATCGAAGAATGATTATTACTCAAGTTTGCGTTCAGAGATCGTCGTTCTGAGTTCGACGATCTGTTCATATATCGTCGATCTGCGTTTGACGATAATTGCTGAACATTGTTATTTTTAATTTCAATCAGTTCAAGAACTTTATTAACCCTATTGACTTGTTCAGTATTTTTTTTTCCTTTGTCAGATATAAACTTTACTGGTTTAGAAAGATTATTTTTTTGAATTATAGGTGGATTACTAGGGGAGGCACCTAATCCTAGTTTACTATTGTTGGTCCTAGCATTTACAGTACTAGTGATGTCTAATAATTGTAGACTTCTTCCATTTAAGGATTCTTCTAATATCTTGGCCTTGCTAAGTTCAGATTTCAAAAAGGATATTTGTTGATTAGCAGAAATAAGTTCATTTGTTAGGTTAGCATTCTCTGCAGTAGTTTTATCTAGGCCATTTAATTTTTCTCTGAGAAGTTTGATTTCCTTCTCAGAGCTGATTAAGTCTAAGCACAAATTTTTAAATTCAAGTTTAAATTCCTCTGATTCAAAATCATAAGAGGCTATTACCTGATCCTCAGCTGATAAGAGCTCTTCATCTTCAGACTCATCAGCATCTGATCTGCTACTGCCTACCTCAATAGCCATGAGGCAAACTTCTCTGGCCTTCTGCTCTTCTTCATCCTCACTTGAGCTGGAGGAGGTTGACTCTTCTTAAGTGTCACTCCATGACTCAGCAACAAATCCCTTGTCCTTCCTCTTGTGCTTGCTTGAGGAAGGATTGCTGTAGTGACCCTTCCTTGAGTCACCCTCCTTTCTTCTATCCTTCTTCTGAACTTCTGGGCACTCAGAGATGAAATGCCCAGGTTTCCTGCAGCCAAAGCACACTACTTCTTTAGATTGTGTTTTGTCATACCTTGGCTTGTCTTCATACTTGGATGGTTTCCTTCTGAAATCTTTTCTAGACATCTTAAAGAATCTCTTGGCAAAAAATCTCATCAATTCTTCATTCACAGGAATGACTTAAGAGTCTTCTGCAGCTTTGAAAGCTATGTTGTGCTCTTTCCTAGTTTGTATAGGAGTCTTGACTTTAGCTACTGCTTCCCTTGATTTTATCAGCTGCTCATAGTACTTTAGCTTTCCTAGTAGAGCTTCAATTGAGATCTCTATTGTGCTTCTGGCTTCTCTGATGGGCCAGATTCTTGAGTCCTATATGCTGGGGAAGCACATGAGTATCTTGTCATTCACTTCAGTCAAAGTGATTTCCTTATCTAGAGTCCTCAGCTCACTGATAATGGAGCTGAGTTTGTTGTACATCACTTCCACTGTTTCAGCTTCATCCTTTTTGAAGTTTTAATATTGAGTGATGAGGTTGGATCTTCTATCCTTCCTCTCATCTGCTGATCCAGCCACCATCTGGTTCAGGGAGTCCCAAATGGCCTTGGCTGATGAGCACTCCGAAACCTTTTGAAATATCTCATCTAATATTGTTTGAGCCAATATGTTCATGGCCTTGGCATCAGCTATCTTTGCCTTTTTTTGTGCATCTGTCCATCCAGGGGGTGAAACTGCACTCATGTTTGTTGAAGTTGATGGGGTTGAAGCCACTAGAGCTGGTGGTCCTGTTAAGATGAAATTAAATATATCCTCATTAATAGAATTCATGTAGAGTCTGATTCTTGCCTTCTAGAGTGTGAACTTGGACAAGTTACACATTGGAGGTCTTGTGCTTGCATACTCTTTGTTCTGTGCCATGCTGTATAGATCTAGAAGATGTAAGAGAACAGATCTAACTTGGGATCTTTGGTTCAAGGGTTTGCTTGTACAACCAAAAGAACCCCCTCTGATAACAATTGAAAGTTAGGGTTAGATCTGATATACTCTAGAGGGAGGGTGAATAGAGTATGTCTGTGTGTTTTTAAAATTTTCTTCTCTAACAGTATACTATGTTTACCTTTAACAACTATATCTAACTATCACAGATTAAAGTAAATCAAAGATCACAGAATATCTAACTAACAATGCCACAACAAGAACAGAAAGGAAAGAGAAACCAGACAACATAAGAAATTTATAGTGGTTCCCCAAACTGGGTACATCCACTCTTCTACCACACTTGGTAGGAATCCATTGCAGGTTTTGATGAGGTGACTGTCACCAATGAGCTTTTGATCAGGTGCTCAAAAACCAAATCTCAAGTCTTTTTGAAGGAGACTTGCAACCAGAATAATTTTGAAGGGAATTAAAACCCTGTATAGAGGTGGGAATGAGCAAGTGATGTAAGTCTTCTTTTCTCAAATCAAAATGAGAAGACTGTGTGGATTCTTATTTGTTGTCAAAGCTCTCCCTGAGATCTTGAATGGTTCAGGAGTGAAAGCTTTGTTCAAGGGTATAGGCCTTCAGCTTTTCAGAGATCCTTGACTGATTAGAATGTTTCTGTCACTTGAGATCCCTGAAAACAAAGAGGGAGAGAAAGAAACATTCTTGATGGTGATAGTTGTTCTTTCTTCTTCTCTTTAGAGCATCAAATTTTTTGAGAGATCTTTTTCACTGCACTTTTGAAGAACTTTTCTTTGTTGTGTCACTGGTTGATAATCAATCTCTACTCTCGTGTGTTGCTTGTTTTCTTGGCAGGGAGATGTATGTTAGATCACTGCAACTTTGTCGAATTCAAAAGAAATTATGCTATAAGTGTTCAGCCGAAATCTTAGGAACAAGAAACGGCAAGAATGCTGTCAAATATTCTATTCTATGTCTGTCCTGAGATATATGCAATTAATTCCATGGAGGATGTTAGCAATCAATGCTGCCAGTAACGGCTCTTTTCAGAGAATATAAGTGCATTGATTTACAAGGGAATTAATAGCCTATAATAGTTAAAATGATGAGACAGAAAGAGAAAGAATAAATAACAAAATGTCATACAGTTTTCGTCGACCTGAGATCAGCTTTCGTCGACCTCTAATCAACTTTCGTCGACCTCTAATCAGCTTTCATCGACCTGAGATTTTGTCGACCTCTGATTTGCTTTCGTCGAACTGAGATCATCTTTCGTCGACCTGAGCTATGGGAATCAACTGCTGTGCATAAATTGACTAATTTTGTGCTCTATGTTCGTCGACCTAAGATTGTGAAGTTAGTCGACCTAAGAACTTGGTCAATTTGTTGGTGTTTAGTGAATATTACATCTAGCGTCAAGTGTTCTTTGTCTCTTAGTCAGCCTTGGCTTTGAGTGAATTATGGCACTGAGTGTTAAAGAGTTAGTCGATCTAAGAGCGGAGTTCGTCGAGCTCAGCTCAGAGATTTTGGCTCTGAGATAGTCGAGCTGAGCACGACTATCGTCGACCTGAGATCGATGAATGTAGATTTCATTTTCTAATTCTTGATCTCTCTAAGTCTTGAGTCTTTGGAAGTGTTGTAGGTTGGTCCTTTGATCTGTTGACTCTAAGAACATGGCCTAGACTCTAGAAACACATAAAATTTGAACCTTCTATACAATATGGGTCACAACCTAAGAAGAGAACCTAGCCCAAATCAACTAGGGGTTCCAACAGGCCTTTTCACGGCTTCCTCCATGTTGGGTTCTTCCATTCTTAGAGTAGAAAGTGACTCGAAGTCCTCAACCGGTACTTGGAGAGTATGTCCTTGAAATCGCGATCTTCTCCTAAGAGTACGCTCAATTTCGTGGTCCAAGTCCAAAATAACCGACGAACTCTCACGGGTCATTCACTAAAAGAAGAGAAGAGAAAATACAAAGAGAAATAAATGAACTAGAAAAAAAAAGAAACTAATTTTTGTTTTGAAATAGATTTTTTTAATAGCATAACTCCCGAACTTCCCAAGGGCTACCCATTGAAGGGTTCACAAGGTACTAGACAAGATCGTGGAACTTAAAGCCCTTTGCCCTTTTTGAGAGAATTTGGTGGCGTAGAATAATTGTGAAGTCGGTTTCTATTAAGAGCGATAATAAAAAATTTCAGAATTTAAATTTTTTTAGGAGGATGAGAAAGAGAAATGATAAAAATAATAGGTTCGTGTTTTCGATATATGAACGAAAGTTGCTCCCCGGCAACGGCGCCAAAAACTTGGTGATCGCTTTCCACGTAAGGAAAGAGAGACGAACTAGAAATCTAATTAAGCAAGTATACCTATCAAACTATAGCTAGGGGACACAAGTGCGTATTGAAATCCGGGAACTGTTGAGTACACTCACTCAAACGAAGACTATTATTTTATCGACGAAAATCTTTAGGGATAAAGAGAAAATTAAACGCACTTAATGAAAGAAAAACTAGCACTAAAGGATAACTAAATGCAGTTAAATAGAAATCATAAAAGAAGCGATTATGATAAGGGATTAGAATGATGAAATGGAAATGCACTCGATCGAGAATCACCTCGGCTAAAGTCGATTTAAAACACGATAAATAAACCTAAACTTAATAGGGTGAAAGGTCCTTGACCGTGGAGGTTCCTAAAGCTTGAACACGCTTCTCTCGAAGTCGTGCCCAATTGAGTTTAGGAAGGTCCGACCGACTCTCGTCTAAATCAGAGGCCTAAAGCTCGCTTTACGCGTTGAAACCCACTATTGGATTTTACTCCTATCCGGGATATTTGGACGTTTGCCGCTCTCGAGGGATGCGTACAACTCTCTTTACTCTTGAATGCTCACTTCAAACTATCGGCCTCTCGGCTAGCAAAGAATGAAAGCTATATTGGAAATTATATATCGATAATATAATTCAAAACTAGAAAAATCAAGAGTAATTCGAAGGTGTAAACCCTAAAAATAAAAGGTAAATTCAAAGCATCATAACTTATTCACTCGAACCTCGAATCATCAAGATCGAGTACAGGGAGTATTAGTTAATCATAGCAAAGTGGAGGAGCGGGGATGAGTAGTAAAGCATAGAACACAAATATAAGAAAAGAGCACTTTGATTAATAATAAAGAGAGCTACAACCATTTGAAATGAAAATAACAATTGCAATGTAAATCAAAATCCTATTCTAGCCCTACCATTTGCAACTAGAGCAAGTGCAAAAATTATAATAAAAGCTAATACAACAAAAGCATTTAAGCTAGGGTTAAGAAAATTACAAAATAAGGAAGAGAGAGAGGGAAGAACACTAAATGGGACAAGAAACAAAGGGGCAGCACCTCCCCTCTCAACCCAAGCTTCTTATCAAATGCAAGATCATCTGAATATATAGAATTTTTCACGGGTTGGTCACACCCCTAGGTCACGCCTAGGGAGGTCGTGTGATGACTAGTTTTAGTCATCGTTTTTGGAGTAATTTAGTAGCTTAATTACCTTAGTTTATTTATAATCTATACTTGTTATTTCATGTTTTAATATCTTTTTATAATATATTATAATTACTAGTTTAATTATAGTTTTATTGTTTTGTCGCAATTTTATTTCATGTTAATATATAAAAATATATAGTTTTATTATATGTATTTTTAATATTATACTTGTTATGTATTATGTTTTATGTTTGTCTAATTTTAATATCAAGTTTTTGGCGCCGTTGCCGGGGATTTTTTTTGGCAATATTAAGAAAGCTTCGAGTTTATTACTTCTACTAAAATTTAAAAATTCAAAAAAAAAAAATTTATTATTATTACTATTATTATTATCCACCCACACCATCTTATTTCTACCCAACCTAAAATCTCTCGAAAAGGGTAAGGGGCTTTAAGCGCCACCATTTTATCTAGTACCGGGCGAACCCTTCACCGGGTAGTCCTCGGGAAGTTCGAGAGCCAATCCATTAAAAAAACCCTATTTAAAAAAAAAATATATATATATATCTAAAAAAAACAAATCAAAAAAATTAGTTTTTCTTTTTCTTTTTTTGTAGCAGTTTTTTTTAGGGAATCGTCGTATTTTTGCGCTTTTTGTGGGTCGCCCGACCATTTTTATTCTGAATGTCTTTCGGGAACCCCTCCCTCTTTTGATTTTAATTTTTCTGGGGAAGGTCAAAATGGCCAATTTGACCCTTACTCTAATTTTTATCCAACTTGGGAGATGGGGAACCCGTCTTATTTTCCTTATGATTTTGCCCCGCAAAGCGCCGCGCCTCCTACTTTTAATTTTAATTATATCGATAATGGGTATCTTGAATTGCAAACTTCTTTTGATAACATTAGTTCGCATTTCAAGACCATTATGGATTGTTTTTCTCGTGAGGCCGCATCTTTTTCTTCATCTTCTTCTCCGTCTCCTCCAATTTCTTCATGTATTAGGTCACCGGATATCCCGGCTTGTCTTTTTCCTCTCGAGGAGGATAACTATTCGGATATACCGGATTGTTTCCTTCCTTCTTTGGAAGACACCTATATGGATATTCTGGTGTGCTTCTTACCCGTTGAGAATGACGAGACATCTCTTATTTCTCCATCTGAAGACGTTGGTGATTCCATTACGCTTTCAAATTCAACTATTCTTAATTTTTCTCTTTTTAGCGAATCTTCTTTTTCTTCTTCTTTTATTTTAGATAACTCTCCTTTAATTCTTTCTTCCCCTTCTTCTCTTGAAATTTCACAAGACTCTTTTCTTCTTGTGAAATTTCCGATGATGAAATTTCTTCTTCTATTTTTTTTATTCCTCTTTCTATTTCTTCTTCTTTTTTTTCTTCTACTTTTGACGACCCTTTCTTTCACATTTTTCATACGGCGGAGTTCTTCCATAACTCCGTCCATTCATTTTTGGGCGTCATTCCCTTGAAGATTCCACCGCATGTCGGTGCGATTCTTCAATTTTTCTTTTTTTTAATTTACTCCCCTAAGCGCATACTTAGGGAGTTACCTCTTCATCTTAGTTTTTATTTTCCATTTAGCTAACAAATAACGTCGGGCTCAGCCGACGTTAAACAGAGAGCGCTCTTGGGAGGCACCCCTTGCTTATCCTTTTTGTTTCTTTCTTTTTGTTTATTTTGTTTTGCAGGAATAAAACTCCCGGCGGTTCGTTTGGCTCCATCATTTCATCTCTTCCTTAGGCCCGAGCCGGTGTCCAGCTCAAGCATGGGGGAGCGACATCTGCATTCGGTCTTACAACTCCGGGGAAGTCGTTTTCTTTTTTTCTTTACTTTATTGTATCCCCCCTCCCCTTTCTTCTTCCTTTTTTCTTTCTTGTTTTTATTTTTCATTGAGGACAATGAAAAGTTTAAGCATAGGGGAGGGTTTTGTTGTTTTCTTTTTTCTTTCTTTTCAAAAAAAAAACAAATGTTTAGTATAGTTTTTTTTAAGTTTTTTTTAATACTGCTTCTTTTAGCCTTATCAAAAAAACAAAAAAAATTAGAAAAATCAAAAATTCCAAAAAAAGATAATATTTCAAAACCCAATAAAAAAAATAAAAAATGTCAAAAAATCAAAAAAAATATAATTAACCTCATGCTTAGATTTTTGTTATTTTTAGAACTTTAGTTTGAGTTAGTTTATAAGCATTACCTTTTTATTTACTAATCTTTATTTCATCATATTTAGTTAAATTTAACTTTTAGTGATTTTGTTTTGAGAATCATCTTATGGTTTAATTTGCTTAGAGTAATTTATTTAGCACTTTTTCTCTTTTATTTTAAATAGTTTCAATTTTGTAGTAATTTGGCTAAACAATTTTGGATTAATTTTACCTCATACTTTTAGATTCTTAGGAAATCTCATTCTACTAGTAGTTGCTCTCTAGTATTTTAGTTTATTTTCTAAAAATCTTATTTTACCCCTTATCCTTACCCAATTCTCTTTTTTCTTTTATTTGTTAGATCATATGTCATGGGAATAAGGAGATGTTAGTTCCTTATTCTCTGGTACACATATGCAACCCTAAAATGAAGAGAGGAATTAAAAGTTCATATATGTTGGGGGAAGTGATAGGATGTTAGTCTATCATTTCCTGGTATTACATATATATTATCTTAAAACAAAATTGTGTGGGGTGTGAAAAAAAATGATGATCACCTCCAATCAAAGACCTCTTCATGTTAATTTCCTCCCTAAAACCCCCTTAGCCAATATCATTTTCTTAGTTTTTAAATTAAAATATGTGGAGAGCATAAGTAGTAGGTTGTCTTCTTCCTTAAGTTTCTTTTAAGTCATGGTTTTTATAATCTCAATCTAACTTTGTTTGCACTTTACTCCATTTTGAATGCTAGTTAATTTATTAGAGAATTTTTGGCTAAATTCTTCTCTCTTGTCACCTTAATTTCATAATTTAGGACTTGATTCTTAAATCCCTAAATTTTACTTTTGGCTAGATTTTGATGTAAATAAATTTTTAGTTTGTTTGAAAATTATATAATGTCTTATAAATATTTCTCTTCCTTTTGCTCTGGAATAGCAAAAGTCTAAGCATGGGGGAGTTTGATGACTAGTTTTAGTCATCATTTTTGGAGTAATTTAGTAGCTTAATTACCTTAGTTTATTTATAATTTATACTTGTTATTTCATGTTTTAATATCTTTTTATAATTTATTATAATTACTAGTTTAATTATAGTTTTATTATTTTGTCGCAATTTTATTTCATGTTATTATATAAAAATATATAGTTTTATTATATGTATTTTTATTATTATACTTGTTATGTATTATGTTTTATGTTTGTCTAATTTTAATATCATCGTGTTAGGGAGCGTGACACGTACAAGGTTGATTTTAGGCTCTGGATTCTGGCATGAAGGATGATTGCTTCTATAAGATGGCCGACACGCCCTGGGTCACGCCCGTGTAGGGGGGGCATGACACGTATGTCAAGTCTCAATCATTGGTCGGAAATCCGTGAGTCTTGGAAAATGGGACGAACACGCCATGGGTCATGCTTGTGATGGGGTGCATGACAGTACTGTTGGCATGCTGAGACGAAAATGCATTTAATGCGGCGGAAGACTTCAGGCGGAGGGTGATACGCCCTGTATCATGCCCGGGGAGGTCGTGTCAGGGGGGCGTGACAGCCGCTTTTCCAATTATTTTGTCTCAATCCGCAAGCTTCCTCGGGATCGGGTGACACGCCCTGTGATATGCCCAGGGAGGGCGTGACAGGGGGGCGTGTCAGGTCATTTTTGGCCAAAATTCTCGAAACCTGCAAAAAGACAAGAAAATGTTAGTTGCAATAATATTTACATAAGAAAGATAAAAATGAAGCTAATAAGACACGATTAGCGCCTTCAAAACTAAAAAATACTATAATAGTTTAGGCTACAAAACGTATTATCGATGACCTGCAAGGTGTGATCAGTAGTTTTGATAGAGTTGACTCGCAACATTTAGTTGACCTTCGCCTCGCTGAATGTCTTAGGCCTTTGGACTTGGGCGCCTAGCTCGCCGCCAGAGGGAGGGAGGATGACATCCATCTTGCGGGCGAGCTTGCCCTGGAGCGACTTATTCTGCTCATCTAGCTTTTAATTTTTCTTCTCCAGCTCGGCAGCACGGGTGTGAAGGCGGTCCGTTGTTTTTGCATCCTGAGAGGCGAAAGGGGGTAAGAAAAGAAACTATGAAAGCAAAGTAAAATAGGAAGAGGTTAACTAGCACTCACAACCCCGCTGATTCCCATGCAAATGATGTTCTCGGCGATTCCCAGCCGCCTCGCCAAGTCGGTGACATCGTCCTTTGTGATATCCCGGTCCTACTCGACACTCGCTAATTTATGGCTGAGGATGAAGCCTCAGCTGACTGATATATGAGCAAGCTCCATGGCCCGCATTAAGGCTTGAAATCATTCATGGTCGATTTGCTGGAGGGTCATATCATTATTGGCCTTGACGACCTTGTGGCAATATAGCCCGAAGCCAAGGGCATAAGCGTGCCTGCTTGGAGGGTGGTGCTCAGACTAGGAGGGGAGGAGGTATAAGATGGAGACACTATGGTCAAGTTCATCCAGCTGGACAATCGTCACACCGAGTTGGTCCTTTGCCTTCCTACTGAGACCAAAGTGCGGATGATCCTTCGACAGACCCAGCTCACGGACCAGGAACTCCTCGACAACTAGGGAAGTAGGAGGGTCGGCGTCTCCTTGTTCTTTCTCCGGTGAGTCGAGGATGATATGCTTCCCCTTAGAGATCACCAATTCCCTCTTTAGATTCTTCGGTGGTAGTGTGTAGTGAGGCAAGCTTGAGCTCGTGAGGTCGGGTCGCTTCTTGTTGGAGGGAGGTCTAGCCGATCCTGACTCCCTCTAGCAAGCTACCATTGCTCCCCTCTCGCGTGCGAGTGGGTCAGGGTAAAGTCTTGAGTCCACGATGGGCGGATGCTCGGGAATCAGTCGCTCCCCAACAAAAAATAACTTATCATCAGAAAGATCAATTTTTGGGCGAGCCCATTAAAGAGAGAGGGAAAAGAACTACCTTCGTAGGGATAAACTGGAGGGAGCGAGTCGAGGCTCCGTTGGAGGTAGGTGACCTCAATATCCTTGTTGAAGAAGAACTTATGGAGCTCGGCGTCGTCGCCCATCACGGTCGGTGGCAGGTACACCTCCTCTCTTTGTTATCGAGGCGAGAAGGGTATGTTGTCGAGGTTGCCCTTGATGAAAATGAACCTCGAGAACTAGTTGTGGTTCTTATTGGCCGTCTCGCGAACTTTGAATTGCAAGCTGGCGAGAAAGGCGACCCAATCGTTGGTGGAGCAGTATATGAATAGCTTTTAGAAGACAGTGAGGTTGAACTCGATCCATTCTCGCCGAAGGAAGTATGTGAATGCCACCATCATGACAATTGCATTCGGGTTCAGCTGCATGGGGACTGCCCCGTAGTACTTTAGCATCTGGCAGATCCTCGGCCAGAGAGGGAGGCGCAGACTCACCTCGAAGTGCGATATGGGTAAGGCAATCTTGTCCTCGAAAAATGTGTTTATCGCCTCGCCCTCCCCGGGTCGGCGCGTGGAGAAACCTGAGAGATTGTGGTCAGCCACAAATATCAGATACTCCTCCTCTGTGATGTTTCCATCCAAAATGGTGTACTCAGCTAATTTTTTTGCGCACTTTGACCTCCCATCGGCGTCATGTCGCATCTTGCCAATTTCTATAGATCTCAGCACGAGTGCAAGTGGCGAGAAGAGCAATAAGGGGGTATATGCTGACAATAAATGTGATACACTATGAGGTAAAGGGGCCTATTTATAAAAAGCAAATTAAACTTTCCAAGCTAACTGCTCCAGCCCAGCTCGCAGGATCCGACTCATCGAACCCTGCGACCAATTCTACCCTAATACGAGCGGAGTCCATAGCACAATGTGATTCGCAAGTAACAAACATTGGAAATAAGATCTAAAAACAGTTAAGTGATTACACAGCCATTTTAAATGTTCAGAGAATACATCAGAGGAGAAATTATCATTATTACATATGTGAGCTAGGGATTTGGGGGGTGAGTTCCGGTAGGCTCAGCTAGGGAGCCATTTCCTTATATCTCGACCTCGCCCCGTCATCCCCCGAGGTCGGTGCGGTTTGTTGAACTCGCAGAACAACTCTAGATCCTAGTGGATGAACTGCATGTTCTCGTTGTTTCAATCCATGAGCGGGCTGGGAGAAGTCATCCCACTCACCGAGCTGTGCTTCACCTTGTCCGCTAGCAGCACATAATCCTACCCTAGTGCCTGCAGCCTCTGTTCGCCGAGTGCATTCTCCTCCTGGATCCCACATAGAATGAGTACGTACTTTCTAAGGACTCCAATGGTTCGCCTCCTCAGATCGGCAGGTTCCATCGAGGCGTCCAGAAAATAATCCATCGCGTTGGGGGAAAGAGGTGGCGAATGGCGTGCCAGCTCAGATGATTCTTCGGCTTCGGATTGGTCAAGGGTTGTAAAAATTGCGAGTGCTTCAGACTAACCTTGCGAGATGGTCCTATCGAGGTGGTGCTACTGAGAAGAGCTTGGTTGTCCATGGAAAGGGAGAGTGAGAAGAGCCATAATGGTCTTTCCGTGACCTGGAGGCTGAGATTTTGGCGAGATGATTAGCTCGAACCTCGGGACAGGGATATCCCCGAAACCTCCCCCCGCGAGTGCAGGATCGGAGGAGGATTTCCGAGTAGGTTCGCGATCCAACGACTTCAGCTTCAATGAGTCTATGCAAGTGGTCATAAAGGTTGGTGTCGGATTTCTCGCGCGGTCTTCAAGAGGTGTTTTGAGGTGTGAGTCATTCCGTTGTGGATCGACTCGCGGTGCAGGAGTTTACACATTATCCTGATTTGTGTCGTGGTCGACAGAAAGGTCGACGATCTCTTTCCCTTTTGGTTCAGCGGACAGTTTGGAGGAAGAAGCGAGTCCATGATCTGGGGTGGAGGCCGGATCGCGATAGACGGACTCGGCAACTTTGGGGGCGGATTTGGCATTTTTGGCGTGTTTATGTTTTTGTGACTCGCA
This sequence comes from Platanthera zijinensis, assembly GCA_039513925.1. Taxonomy (NCBI): domain Eukaryota; kingdom Viridiplantae; phylum Streptophyta; class Magnoliopsida; order Asparagales; family Orchidaceae; genus Platanthera; species Platanthera zijinensis. The sequence continues at coordinate 134,725,805 of CM077083.1, forward strand.
CGGTGAGGGATTGGAGAGCACGGGGCTAAGCTCGGCAGCACGAGTAGTGTTTAGCTCACGAGCACGGTAAAGCCTCTCTTGAAACTCCTTGGAAAGAGTCATCTCGGTAAAATCAAAGTAGGGGGAAAGGTAAAGGTCACCCAGTGTCACAACCCGCATTTTCTCCGCATTTAAATAATATATCATAGTAAGATAAAATACGTGCCTTGATGCCACACCGTTTAGGGGATAAATACAGACGCTCAGACAAGAACTCAAACCTAACACTTTATAAGAAATCTTCAAGTTTATTATGAAGAAAACTTTAATTTAGGTTAAGTTTTGAAAGCCATATCCCTCGACTTCAGTGGATCAACTAGTCCACAAACAAAGGCATGAATATACGCTGCGGAAAATACTTTCTTTATATTGATTAACATCCTACATGAGCATAAACATCCAAACAGGACAACTCATGATATGCATACCTCTAGGTTTATTATAGTATAGAAATAGCTTTTACGTTAGTTAAAATATAGTGACTTTGGTTTAAAGCAATGCTAAGTATGAGGTAGTACCTTTATACTTCAAAAATAACTAACATGCAAACCTAGAATAAAACCTTCCCAGAGAGCATATAAAACCAATCAGTCATCAAGAAAAGGCTAAGCAGGTAGCAGGTATCTTAACAATATAAAAACTCTAGTGGGCGTCAACAACCTGACACAAACCCACCAATAGGAAAAGCAAGTATGTCTGAACTAAAAAAATAGAACAACAACACTACCTCACACTAGTGAGGAGAAGATAACTGCAACAATAGAAGATAACCAGCAACCACTAACCCTAGCCGCTCAACCGGCTACTACTCGGAACCAGAGGCATTCCGAAGAAAAGAATACCTCAGTAAGAATATACAAGTGATGTTCAAAGATCAAAATTAGCAATAATCTAAATGGGACAAAAGGGGGTTACCAACCCTAACATGAGAATAGCTAATAAATTCCAACTAATAAGCCATAAGAAAGAGATAAAAGGTATAATTACAAAGTTCAAGGGTAAGAAATTTGCACCTAGTGCGATAAAGATCCATGCTTAATATAAAATGAAATACATATAAGTAAGTGTATATATGTAAGAAATTAGCCCGCTCACCATTTAGCGGGCAAAAATACCGGCAACAAATCCGGCACATGCGATGGTGGTCTCTTCCTCCACACACCGACATCAAAAGTTTTACAAGGACCTTGGGGTGGTGGTCTCCTTCTCCACTCACCCACCAGACATCATCGGGGCAAAGCTGGCACCTGCGGTGGTGGTCTCCTCCTCCATATACAAGTAGTCAAAAACTCACTCTCGAAAATCCACCAGGCAAAAAGATGCAAAAATGACAAATAAGGTAAATAACCAGAAAATCTATAAGGGTATACTAAATGAATAGGAGAGTGATTCGATGAACAGATTCTAAGTCTACACAGATTAGTCAAGAAGACTCGATGAATTACCTAAACAAGCCAAGTCAAACTCGACGAATTGGACTGAATTCAGCGAGGGAAGAAAATAATATAAGTCCATACTGATTTGTCGAGTATACTTGACGAATACAGTTGACACTCGACAAATTAGGTTAGTAAAATAAGAAAAATAAGCTAACTTAATGATATACGATGAATCAGTGAAACTACCCAAGTAAACAAAATATTCATCGAGTATACTCGATGGATCTAGGGTTCACTCAACGCTCTCAATGCCAAAGTAGTCTCACTCGACGCATGGACTTTAACTCAACGAAGTTTACTTCACGCAATGCCTTCACTCAACGCTCTCGATGCCAAACCAACTATATTTGACGAATTCACGAGTTAACACAATGCTTTTGACTTAGACTCAAAGACCACTCGACGCTCTCAATGCCAAGTCTAATTCATTCAATGCCAAGACTGGCATTCGATGAGATCGTCGTGAATACTCGACAAATTTGCCTTAGTCTCAAGAATCACTCAACGTTAAGACTACACTAAATGACAAAGCCTAATACTCTGCCTATTCATCGAGATTACTTGAAAATCTGACTCCACTCAACACCTATACTATTCGACAAATTAGACTTAATCAAAGATCCATACTTGACGAATTTCAATCAGGTTAACCCCACCATACTCGACAAATTTTGTAAACCTAAGCTAAAGGTCATATTAAACGAATTTGTCTATACTTAGACTGCCATATATGACGAAATTACCTTAGATTAATTTTCATGCATTACGAATCCTACTTAGGCTAACTGTCAGATACTCAACGGGTTGATCTTGACTAGCAGTTATATACGATGAATTCTACTCCTTACTTGACTGGGGATTTTACACTACTCAGTAGATTGAACTTGTCTGATCCCTATACTACTCCTATTTCTAAGGACGGAAGAAGAAAACGACAAGAAAACACACGAAAAACTCTTATCAAGGGAAGAAATCACCACTTGCCTCTAACTCCAGAAATCCGGCCACACAAGCCCTCTTCCTAACGGATCCGTCCTCAAGAACACCTGGGCTAAACTTCCTGAAACTTTTCAAAGAAAAAGATGGTCAAAACCGCATAACCTAATGTCAAAAAATTTAAGAAATGGGAAAAACTCACCGCACACACATAGATCTTGGCGAGAGTAGTCCAAATCTACTCTCTGATGACGATTTCGAGCACCAAAGCTCCTGTAATCGGCTGCTGAAAGCCTAGAAATGTTCGTCGTTCTTCTCTTTCGCAAAACAGCGTGACGGCTTGGGAGTAAGATAAAGAATAGGGTTTCCCTCACATCGTTAACTATTTATATTTATATAAGTAATATAATATTGTATTATAATTAATTACTAAATAACCGTCCAAACGACCCGAAACTCAAACAGACTCGGAATTCTACGAAAATCACACCGTAGCTAAATATTGATGCTACGAATCCAACGGAGAAGTCGAAATCAAACAAACTAAACTCGGGTAAAAACTCCCCGATGCTCAAAACTCCAAAACATCCCAAAAAGGCTTCACTGAGTTCCAAAACAAACCCGGCTCACAAGGGCAACTCCAAAAACATCCTAGAAATTATCCAAACAAATATTCTAAGTCAAAACCTCAGATGCTAAATGAGAAAAAACCATGCTCCAGTAACAGTACCTGCCAACTAAGCGTCAATGTAATGTCCTGACGTCAGAAATATGCAACTAAAGGAATTAAGATAAACATCGAAAAATCAGGGGCTTTACAACCACTCCCCATAAAAGGAAGTTTTGTCCTGAAACTGCATACACAATAGAATCTTCTAGAGAATGAAAATAACCAAGGGTTATTGAATAGAACCCTTACCAATGAAACTAGGAGAATAGATGAGAATGAGCCTCTCTCATGGCTGACTCCAACTCCTATGTTGCGCTTTCCACATCTTGGTTTCTCCGCAAAACTTTGACCATGGGTATTGTCTTTCTTCGCAACACCCGGTTTTGAGTATCCAGAATGCGAATAGGCATCTCAACATAAGAAAGGTTAGGCTATAATTGGGGCACCGAATCTAGAAAATGTTGGTCACTAAACACACACATCCACAACTGGCTCACATGAAACACATCGTACACACCAGGAAAATTATCAGGTAAACCCAGCCTATAAGCTGACACTCCGATGCGTTCAAAAAATTGGAAAGGTCCCACATACCTTGGATCCAACTTATGGTTCTTTCCAAACATCTTAACACAAGACATCGGAGAAAGCATGAGAAACACCATGTCCCCAACTACAAATTCCAGATAAATCCTTCTCCGATTAGCTTTCTTCTCATAATGCTCCTGAGCTATTCCAAGATTCTCTAGAATATGCATCACAAAAGTATTCATTTCTTCTAAGGCTTTTGGTCCCAACAACGATCCTTCACCAACTTCGGCCCAAAACAAGGGACTTCTACAACATCTCACAAACAAATCCTCAAATGGGGCCATCTGCAAGCTCTCCTGATAACTGATATTATACGTGAATTCCATCAATCTGAGCTGCTCGTCCCACGCCCCTCTGTTGTTCAAGATGTAACATCTGATCATATCTTCCACAATCTGATTTACTCTCTCCGTCTAACAAATAGTACACGGATGATAAGCGGTTGAATATCTAAGGTCGGTACCCAACCCTTCCTGTAAAATATTCCAAAAACGAGATGTAAACCTAGAATCTTGATCTGACACGATACTCACAAGTACTCCATGTAGTCTGATGACCACATCCAAATATAACTCTGTTATTTTCTTCATAGAGTAATCAATCTTGAATGGCATGAAGTGAGCACACTTCTTTAGTTTGTCAACTATGACCACCCCCTGAATCATGTCCTCGGGGAGATCTCGGCAAACCAGTAATAAAATCCATCAAAATACTCTCCCACTTCCAACTTGGAATTTCCAAAGGCATCAGCTTTCCACCAGGCCGTCCATTATCTTCCTTTACATGATTGCAGGTGAAGCACTAAGAAACAAACTAGGCTATAAAATTCTTTATTCCATACCACCAAATGATTTGTTTCAAATCTCTATACATCTTAGTAGAACCAAGGTGGTAGGAAACATTAGAACTATGCGCCTCACTGCAAAACTTAGCTCGAATATCCTTAATAGTAGGGATAAAAAATCTATTGCGGTACTTCAAAGTACCTGCATCATCAATTGAAAAGTCTGGTAACTCCCCTTTCTCAGTTCTATTACGAAGGTGCTGCAAATTAGGATCATCCTTTTAATATAGCCTTGTAAGCGTAATCCATGAAGCCCTACTACTTCCAAACTACTTGTCGAGTCGCTACTTCCGACCGAGATACCCATCAACAAAAACTCCTTCACCAAGGATTCCACGGAAAGTAAAAAGATCTGCGCGGTCTTTCTACTCAAGGCATCTGCTACCACATTATTTTTGCCCGGATGGTATTAGATCAAGACATCGTAATCCATGACATATTCTAACCATCTACACTGGCGAAAATTTAATTCCATTTTAGTGAAGACGTACTTCAAACTCTTATGGTCCGTGTAAATCTTGCACAGTGCGCTATATAAAAGATGTCTTTACAACTTCAAGGCATAAATTGCTGCCGCAAACTCTATGTTATGAGTAGGGAAGTTCCTTTCATATATATTTAATTTCCTCGACCTATACGCAATTACCTTTCCTTCTTGCATCAAAATGTATCCAAGCCCGATATGCGATTCATCCACATAAAAGCATATTCCAATCCTTCGGTAGACAAAGTCAACACTTGAGTAGTGCACAATCTCTTTTTTAACTCATGGAAAGCTTCGTGTTGGGTATTGCATCCACAATAGACCTGATTTGAAGAAGCCCCTGAACAAGCTAAGGTGAATTGAAAATGTATTTGACAATTCTATCAAGTTGTGCTTGCAGCTATTCCATGCTAAGTACACGCCAATGTCAGGGTACAGTGGGTCAATATACACAGGTCTGCGCAACGTAATCCCTCGTTGCATATATCAGTGTGTTGATTCACTTGTGCTCTCTCTATTGGACTGTATTTATTTTAAAGTACAGGGTTAAGGTAGATCAAGAGCAGAAGAAGGAGAAAAGATGGGTCAAAGACCAAGTCATCAAAGGAAGGAAGAGAAAATTCTTCTAAGTCAAAATCGACGGGAATCACTAAGTTATTCCCGCCGACTTCGATGGGAGTCACTTGTGATTCTCACCGACTTCGACGGGAATCGTTAGTGATTCCCGCCGATTCGTCGAGAATCAGTTAGCCTCTCCCGCCGACTTCTTCCGGCGGATAGTTTTCAAACAGGGATTTCGCAAAGGCAGAATCGACGGGAATCGTGAGTGATTCCCGCCAACATCGACGGGAATCCCCAACGATTCCCGCCGATTTTTCCTTAGGCAAATTTCCTCCGTTCACTGGACCAAACCAAGATGTTGTGAGCTATTTTTGTCGGGGCTAGGGTTTCTCCTTGTGTGTCCCACAACGGTCTTTAGGGTTGGCCTCAGGTGTATATATATACCCGTATTTTGAACCTCTACAGAAAGTCATTCACGCGAAATCAAAAGTAGTCGACGCTGTGCTCTAGCCAATCGCGGAAACCGCCGATCGCTTGTCGCCGCTCGCAGTTCTTCGTCGCCGCCAATCTCCGATCTTCTTGGATCTGATGACGACAGTACCGAGGCGAGCTGAGCGTCTCACGCATCTCTATTGAGATCTCTTGTCTCTCGATTCCTTGAACGAGACTAGTTCTCCATTCCTAATCGGTGGAGACGATTGATCTGACTGAGATCGTTGGTAGACCTTACTTGCTTCGTCAAGAAGTTTGGATGTTAGAACACCCTATTACTAATTTGGGCAAGGATCACTATGTTTTTAGTAAATTTGTTTGACCTAGTTGTATAGTTGAAAAGGTCAAATTAGAATGAGTATAAGGGTTAGAACTTAGGTTTGAAGCTGCCCCCAAGACCATTCAAAGATCAGGATTCATTATTGAGACTAAGGCAATTTTTGTCGAGCTCAGGTCGACGAAACGTCGAACACAGTTCGACATTCTCTGAGCTCAATTCTACAAGTCGTCGAACTCCGGTCGACGATCTTCGAGCTCAGATCGACGTTTAGTCTTCAGCTATTTTCCATGTCGCTGAGCTCAGTTTGACGATCGTAGAGCTCAGGTCGACGTTTTCTGTCTCTAGTATAAATCCAATCTCTGAGCTCAGGTCGACGATAGCTGAGCTAAGGTCGACGATTTTTGTGAGAGATCGACGCTTTTAGAATTCAAATTCAAGAACAGTTTCTGAATTCTTTCAGAGTTATTTCCTGCATTTATTGCAAAGGATTATGTAGCCGTTTCAAGCAATCTGGAGCAAGTTTCAAGGAAGACTAAAAGGAATGTTACTTAGGACTTTCCCCAGAGACAGTTGTCATTTATGGAAGTCATCTATGACTGAGTAACGGCCATTTAAGTCAGAATCTGATATACTCCTACAGAATATGTTTTTGACAGTGATACAACAAGATAGGCAAGAGATATACAGGATCATTTGATTGAGAAAAAGAGTTACAGAAGAGAGATCAAAATATACTCTGATCAAGAACTCATCTTCTAGAACATACAGATTCACTGAGTCAAAATCTTCAAGAACACAAGAAAGTTTTCTGTGGAGGAGATCATCTGCTCCTCCAAATTCTCAAGTGTTCAAAAGCTTCAACATCAAGGACTCCAGACATCACACATTTCAGCATCTGCTGAAATCATCTTTTGCTGGAGATCTGAAGCACCTGAAGACCTATCACCCTAGCAAAGCTCACCTTCATGAACCTTACAGATCTCAAGGGGAGCTTTAGCTTCATCTACCACTTGTCTTCTCTCAGACAGTTGATAGAGAAAAACAACTCAACTCTTTCTTCCTTTTTCCTTTCCCTCCTGTAAAAGGGTTTTTCAAAAGTTCTGAGACTGGTTTCTGAGACCTTGCCAAACTCAGTGGTGGCAGGACACCTTATCAAAAAACCTAGTTTTTGTTTTTGAGCACCTTATCAAAAGCTCATTGGTTCCCAGGACACCTGATCAACTATTCCTGCAGTGGATTCCTACCTAGGGTGGTAGAAGAGTGGATATACCCAAGTTGTTTGGGAACCACTATAGATCCCTGTGTCATCTGGTTGCTGTGTGTTTGACTTTGCTGTGTGCTGTGTGATTTCTTAGTTCTTGCTTTAGTTTTTATTTCTTCACAAGCACCTTACACATATATATAAATTAAGTCTTCCTCTGTTTTATAGTTTTAATTGTAAATTATTTTAAAAATACTCTATTCACCCCCCCCCCCCCCTCTAGAGTTAAGGTAGATCTTTTCCTCACTTTCAATTGGTATTAGATGGAGGTTGGTTATTCAACATCTGAATCTTCAACAGATTGGTTGAACAGGCTAACACCTGAACCAAAAGATCCTTGATAAGATAAACCTTCTATAGATGATAGTAATTACTTTTTGTATTATATTTCTTTTCATACAAAAGCATGGCACAGAACAAAGATTATGCTAGCACCAGACCTCCAGTGTGTAACCTCTCTAAGTTTGCACTTTGGAGGGCAAGGAATAAGCTTTACATGAATTCTATTGATGAGGACATTTTTAATTCTGTTTTTACAGTTTTTCCAAGACCCCCAGTGATCACAAGTACAAGTGTTGTTCCACCTCCTTCAGGAACAGATGCAGAAATAAAGAAATGGAAAGTTGCAGATGCAAAGGCTATGAATATCCTTGCTCAGACCATGTTTGATGAGATATTCCAAAAGGTGGCTGAATGTAGTTCAGCAAAAGAGATATGGGACAAGTTATCTGAAATTGTCTCAGGATCTGCTGATGAAAGGAAGGACAGGAGATCCCATCTCATAAGCCAATATAAGAACTTCAAGAAAGGAGAAACTGAATAAGTGGTTGACATGTACAAAGGACTCAGCCTAATAGTCAGTGAACTAAAAACACTAGACAAGGAGATCTCTCTAACTGAACTAAATGACAAGATCCTAATGTGCTTCCCTAGCACTTGGGACTCAAGGATCTGGCCAATCAAGGATGCCAGAAGCCTAACTAAGATTACTACTGATGCTTTGTTGTGCAAGCTAAAGTCTTATGGGCTGCTCATCAAGAACAGAGAGGAAGAACAAAAGACTGCTTTTCCAGCCATCAGAAAGGAGAAGACTATAGCATTCAAAGCTACAGAAGTTCTGTCTGAAGACAAGGTCACTGGTAATGAAGAATTGATGAGTTTGCTGGACAAAAGATTCTATAAGATGGCCAGGAAAGATTTCAGAAAGAGGTCATCCAGAGGGCATGAGAAGCCAAGGTATGACAAGTCAAATAATAAAGAAATAATCTGTTTTTGATGCAGGAAACCGGGCCATATTGTGCATAACTGTCCAGAAAATCAGAATAAGGACAAGAAGGACAGGAAAGATAGGAGAAAAAACAAGGACTACAGAGAAAACAACAGCAACAAATCCTCCTCCAAAAAAAATAAACATACAAGGAAGGGGTTTGTAGCTGAAAGCTGGAGTGATACTGAAGAGGAATCAGAAGCCTCATCAAGCTCAAGTGATTATGAGGATGATGCTGAAGAAAAGGAATTATGCATGATGGCTATCAATGCCTCTCAGCAAAATTCTTATGCAGAACAAGGATCGGACTCAGAATCTGAAACTCAAACTGAAGAAGACCAGGTAATAGACTCCTTTGACTTTGACTCAGAGGACTTTAGGTCTGAATTTAAGGCACTTTGTTTAGACCTGTTAAAATCTGAGAAAGAGATTATCTCTCTCAGAAATCAATTGTCTGAACATAGCACCTTAAAATCAGACAACCTCAAACTCTCTGAGGAGTTAGAATACTATAGGGAGGAGATAGCATCACTAAAAAGTGAGTTATCCAAGGCAAAGAAGTTTGAAGAATCCCTTAATGAGAGAACCATCAGACTGATGGACATCACAAGCATAGTGAACTCAAGATTCAACAGTACACTAGGCTTGGGTGCTTTATCCAGCCAACCTATAGTATTAACAACCCCAATTAAATTTATTTCTGATAAAGGAAAGGGTATTATAGAGGTAGCTAGGAAGAATCCAGATTTACCTAAGGAAAATCAAGTTCAACAGAAAACGTCAAACAGAGCTCGATGATCGTCGAACAGAGCTCGGCGATCCAAGGATGGATCGTCAAACTTAGATCGACGACTTCTGAACTCTGAACTCTGGTATAGTCGATCTTCGAATGGAGCTCGACGATCTGACCCAAGATCGTCGAACTCAGGTCGACGATCGTCGAACGGAGCTCAGAGCTTTGAACCTTCTTTTAGAGGTAAATCTCAAGTCAATCCTAGAAGTCCCTCATCCCAAAGCTTCAACCCTTATACTGAATGGATAGTACCTCCTAGGAGATACCATCCTGAAGGATATAAGAGTAAGCCAGGGATGTCTTTCATTTCTGAATTTAAAGTTTATCAACCTAGACCCAAGGTAAACTCGGTCAAAAACATATAAATTATTTATGTGCAGGTGAAGACCAATCCAGCAATGAACCAACAATGGTATCTGGATAGTGGGTGCTCAAAGCACATGACAGGGAGTAAGGACAATCTCACATCCTTCAAAGCCAAACTTGGACCCAAAGTGATCTTTGGAGATTCAAACTTTGGTCAAACAAAAGGATATGGTGATGTTCATATTGGCTCAGTAACATTCAAGAAGGTTGCTTATGTGGAAGGACTGAAGCACAACCTAATCAGCATCAATCAACTCTGTGATGAAGGATATCAAGTGACATTTAACAAATCCTTATGCAAGATCAAGTCAGAGGATAACACAATAGTGTTAACAGGTAAAAGGAAAGGTAACATTTATCTTGTAGATTTCCTTTCAACCAACATAGATATTTGCTTATTTAATTCAGTCTGCAAACCAAATGATTTATGGCATAAGAGACTAGGACACTTAAACCTTAGAACCATTGCTAGGCTGTCCAAGGACAACCTTGTTAGAGGACTACCTTCTGGCCCCTATAAGAAGGAAGGACTCTACAGGGCTTGTCAATTAGGCAAGCAAACTAAAAACAGTTTTAAGTCACTTAATAAGAGTGATTCAACAAGGATTTTGTATCTGTTACACATGGATCTTTTTGTACCCATTACAGTACAAAGCTTAGGAGGGAAATCTTACACTTTAGTGATTGTAGATGACTTCTCTAGATTCACTTGGGTATTCTTTCTGAGGAAGAAGTCTTATAACTTTAAATGTTTGATAGATTTTATCAAATGCATACAGATTGAGTTTAATACTCACATTGCCCTGATCAGAAGTGATTATGGGACAGAGTTTGATTCTCTTCTCATGCAAGAGTTCTGTCAGAGTGAAGGGATCAGGCATACTTTCTCAGCTCCTAGAACTCCTCAACAAAATGGGGTAGCTGAAAGGAAAAAATAGAACCCTAATTGAATCTGCTACTACATTGTTGACAGATGCTAACCTTCCTTTATCTTTTTGGGCAGAGGCAGTGAACACCTCCAACCATGTGTTGAACAGAAGTTTGATACATAAACTGAAGGGCAAGACTCCCTATGAATTGCTCAAAGGGAAGAAACCTAAAGTAGATTATTTCAAAAATTTTGGCTGCATTTGTTATATTCACAATAATGACAAGAAGTATTTAGCAAAATTTCAAGCTAAAGCTGATGAAGGAGTGTTTCTGGGATACTTCATGATCAGTAAAGCTTATAGGGTTTATAATAAAACTTCTCTTAAAATTGAAGAATCTGTTCATGTATCTTTTGATGAGACTAACATGTGTTACAAGGAGAACTCTACTTCTACCATAGAACCATTACAGGTACACTCTCTTTAAGAAAATTTGGACAGGTTACACATTGTAGAAAAGGATTCAGTGCATTCACCTATCAAACAAAGAGCTGAAATCAGTGAAGATGAAGAGGATACTCAACATCTTGATGTTCAACATCTTGGAGAAAACCATTTTGAAGAGCCAGTTGTTGTTCCACAAGAGGAAACAACAACACAGGTTGGTGAACAATCAACACCCCCTGTTGATTTAGTAACAACAAGAGATCACCCAATCTCCCAAGTGATTGGAAACATCTCAGCTGGTGTGCAAACCAGAAATTAGGTAAACCAGAACCTTATGCACACCTGCTTTTTATCTCAAGTTGAGCCTCAATCCATTCAAGATGCAGAATAAGATCCACACTGGATCATTACTATGCAAGAGGAACTACATAAACTTTAGAGGAACAAAATGTGGGAGCTAGTACCAAGGCCTAAGGATCACTCAATTGTTAGAACAAAGTGGGTGTTCAGAAACAAGTTGGATGATCAAGGAGTTATTGTAAAGAACAAGGCAAGGCTAGTTGCTCAAGGTTATTCTCAAGAAGAAGGGATAGACTATGACCATACCTTTGCACCAGTAGCAAGGCTAGAGGACATAAGAATATTCCTTGCTTATGCAGCTCACAAAGGATTCAAGGTCTACCAAATGGATGTGAAGAGTGCATTTCTCAATTGAGACATCAAAGAGGAAGTATATGTTAGACAACCTCCAGGTTTTATCTCTCCAACTTATCCTGACCATGTTTTCAAATTACATAAAGCATTATATGGTCTCAAGACGGCTCCTAGATCATGGTATGAGACCTTAGCATGCTTTCTTCTGAAAAATGATTTTATAAGGGGTAGAGTAGACCAAACTCTCTTTATTAGAACCCATAAGTCTCATACCCTACTAGTACAAATATATGTAGATGATATCATATTTGGTTCTACTAATTCAAAGTTGTGAAGAAGGTTCTCTAACTTAATGCATTCTAAATTTGAAATGAGTAGCATGGGTGAGCTTTCCTTCTTTCTTGGATTGCAAGTCAAACAACATGCTTAAGGCATATTTATTTCTCAAACCAAGTATGCAAAAGAATTGGTTAAGAAATTAGGTATGTCTGAAGCATCTTGTATGAAGACACCTATGTCTACCAATATTGTATTAGATACTGATGAACATGGTAAACATGTTGATCAGACAACATATAGAGCAATGATTGGCTCTCTGTTGTACCTTACAGCTAGTAAACCTGATATAATGTTTGCTACATATATATGTGCTAGGTTCCAAGTAAGCCCTAGAGAGTCACACCTAATATTAGTTAAGAGGATTCTTAGGTATGTGAAAAGTTGTCCAAATCTAGGACTCTGGTATCCAAAAGACTCAGGATTTGAATTAACCTTATTTTCAGATGCTGATTATGCTGGATGTAGAGAAGACAGGAAAAGCACCAGTGGAACTTGCCAGTTCCTTGGTGACAGACTTGTCTCCTAGTTCTATAAGAAACAAACATATGTGTCAACTTCAACTGCTGAAGCTGAATACATGGCAACAGGCAGTTGTTGCTCACAGATTCTGTGGATTCAAAACCAGCTCCTAGACTATGGCTACAACTTAGAAGGATAAAAAATATTTTGTGATAACACTAGTGCTATCTCTATAGCACAAAATCCAGTCCTCCATAGTACGACAAAACATATAGAGATTAGACATCACTTCCTAAGAGACAATGTGGAGAAAAATAAAATTTAAATTCAATATATCCCAACTGATTTGCAAAGGGGAGATATTTTCACCAAACCTTTGGATGAAAAGAAACACACCTTCTTCCTAAATCAGTTAGGAATGTTAGATGGAGGAAGTTTAAAATAAATTCCAAGATTTTGAAAATCTAAAAACAGACCAAGTCTAGGCTAAAAACTTGTATTTTCTAGTGTCTGTAGGTTCTGTTTTGTCTCTGAACTGCGCTCGACTTTTTTCCCAAAAAGCGTCGAACGGAGATCGACGCTTCCAATAGCGTCGATCGGAGTTCTGCATTTTTCAGGCAGCGCTAGGCTATCTTCTTCTGGTCAGCGATCGTCGAACGGAGATCGATGCTCTCCAATGTCATCGAATGGAGATCGACGATATTGAAGACTCTTCAGATTCCACTAGAAGCCCAGATCGTAGAACGGAGTTCAACGATCCTTCCTTTTCAGCATCGTACCCTAATATAAAATCATTCTTTCGGCCATCGTTTTTCTTTTGCGCTTTTATATTCTCTGCAAACTTTTTCGTTCCCTCCAAACTCTACTGCACTTGGTTGTGTTTGTTACTTTTTGCAGGTATACAATGGCCGTGAATATTGCCGCTCTCGCCAAGATGAAATTTGATACAGGATTTGATATAGATATGGACTCGTTTGATGGCAGCGATCAGGTTTTCAAAGACATTCTGGAACTCTTCCGAGAACAACAGTTAGTGCACATAATGTCCACCAGGATGAATTTTGCTGCAGATGAGATTAAGGAATGGGTGTTTACAGCACATAATTTGGATGAGAATACCCTCGTTGGTACTATCGGCGGGACTCAGGTATCATTATCACCTACTCTTCTAAGTGAAGTAATTCATCTAAGTACTGGATATGACTCTGTTGAACTATCGGGAGAACAATCTGCGAATATGTTAGATAGAATGGGACACTCTGCTGCTAACCCTAGCAAGTTATTGAAAAAGAACTTATCTATTGAGTTTAGATTTCTGGCTGATGTTGTGGGGAAAGTTCTTCTGGCAAAGCACTCAACTCATGATACCATATCCAGGTATCAGTTCTGTTTGATGGGAGCCCTGGTAGATAAGAAACACCTGAATTGGGGAGAAATTTTCTTTGATTTGATAAAGAAGAAAATAAACAAAAGTTTTGTGAACTTTGGGAGGATCTTAGGGGTATTCCTGCACTCCAGGTGCCCTGAACTGCTAGTCTCTAATGGGATGCACATCAATGCTTCAAAAAGGCTATCCTGTGCCCTATTTGGGAAATGGGACAGGCAGATTATCAAGCCTACCAGGATACCAATGCTTCAGGCACAAGGACTATTGCAGTCTCTTCCCCTCAGGCTCCATACCTCATTGAGGAATTGCCTGCCTCCACCTCCTCTCCTCCTTCTCCACCTCCTGCTGTTTCTACCTCCACCTCCACATCAACCATCTCCACATCCATCTCTTCCCCCATTACCATTTCATCACCAATCTCACCTCCAGCCACCTCAGAATAATTCCATCCACTCCACTACTATCCACCTCTTGACATTCCATCCTTCAACATCTTGGAAGACTCCTTCATGGATGCTTCCACTTCCTCACTTTCTGAGCTTCCCTCTACCTCTTCATATCAACAACTCCTGCATGATATTCTTACTAAACCATTTTCACACCATCAATCTCCACACCCATATCATCTATCTCCACCATCCCAATCTCTCAACCAACCATCCTACCGTCCACAATACCATCTACCGCAGTCCATCCATCACCAGCCCAAAACATTCCATCCTCCACCTTTACTCAAGTCACACTTGAGCAAGTGGATCTATCAGCTTTGGAAGATAAGCTATATGGGATACTGGCCCCCAAGCTAGTAAGCCTACTGGAGACCTCCATGGCTCCACTCCTGAACTCAATAAAGGAGCTATCTGACAGGATAACCTCTCTCTCCTCTCCTCAGGCAATCCCTTCTATGAGGTGCCTTGATCCAGTTATCACTGAATCAAGGTATGGGGAGATGCCCTATAAAGCTGAGGTAGTGTCTGCTGCTCCTAAGGAATTGCTATTGCTAGAGATTTCTACTCCAGCCCTAGTACCAGTACTCACAGTGGACTTCAGGTCACTGTTTTCTGAATTTGATTCTCTTCACAGAAGCTGCTTATCAACTCAGGGAGTTGAAGACATTACTAAGGCCATTGTGCCTATTACTGTCTGTGATCCCAGCTTGATTATCTCCTATATAAATTCTCTTAAGGCTGTGGAAGTTTCTGCTTGTGTTGCTGCTGCTGCTGCTGAATTTGTTGAATCTACCGATATTGATATGTTGCCTGCTGATCCTGTTGATGCTGCTGCTGCTGTTGAAATTGCTGTTTTTCTAGAAGAACCTGTTGTTTCTTAAGTTCCTTCTGCTCCTACTACTACTACAATTGTTTCTGCTCCTATTCTGTCTACTGAAAAGTCTAAACAAAGAGAAGAGTATATTAAAAGCATGGATGATCTATATGACAGACCCCAGAGTTAAGGAAGTGATCCATTCAACTCTGACTCTGATGATTATGCTGGCACCATTGCCAAGAAAAGGAAAGCAAGAAGTAAAGCAATGATGAGAGTCCCTCCTGCTCAAGCCAAAGATGTCAATGATATACCATATTACATTTTGCATGATTGTCAGATAATAGAGCCTTGGATGCAATACTCTAAGAATCAGCTAAAGGCTATGAAGAAATGAAGAAAGCTTGACATATATGAGAAAGGAACTTCCCAGTTTCCTCCTCCTCCAAACTCAGGATCTGGTGGAGGCTCAGCCTTTCAATCATCTGCTTCAAAGCACAGTTCTTCTCAATCTTCTCAAAGATATCAACCCAGAGGTCAACATCAAAAAGGCTATCATTCTAGAAGAGGTCAGTATAGAGGAAATCAGAGAGAGTACAGAACTTATTCCAGACAATAAAGGGAAGGACAAGGTCCTATTGATTCTACTAAAGGTCTTTTCCCTTACAAGCTTAGAGATTAAGTTATCACCAGGACTCCTACTGATTCAGAATCTATCAATAGATATGAACCTCCAGTCCCTTTTGAAGATCCTGAAAACAACCCAGTGTCATGGACTGCCAGAATGAAAGAGCTTGATGCACTAGATCAAATGAAAAAGGCCAAAGAGCAAGGCAAGGACATTTCCAACATTATAACCCTATCAGATCAAAGAAAGACAGAGTTAGAAAGATATTCTTCAAGAAAATTCTTTGATCCAGAAGATTACATGAAGCTGCACCCTGAGGCTGTAGTTCTAAGGCCTAGATCCCAAACCTCCTTAGGTGCAGATTATGACAGAAGATCAAAGAAAGAAGCCCTCAATCCTAACAGGGAAATTCTGTTTAAAAAGGGAAATGAGAAGAAGTGATTTATGTAAGCTGAACAAACACCTATCTCTGAATATTTGCTGAAATTCTATCTGTGATCTGCAATGTTGTTATGCCTTGTTAGTTTATCTTTTGCTTTGTCTGTATGCTTATTTATTTCCTATTTTGTCTTGTAAATAGTAATCCTAACCTAAATAGGGGGAGATTGTTGGAACACCCTATTACTAATTTGGGCAAGGATCACTATGTTTTAAGGAAATTAGTTTGACCTAGTTGTATAGTTGAAAAGGTCAAATTAGAATGAGTCTAAGGGTTAGAACTTAGGTTTGAAGCTGCCCCCAAGACCATTCAAAGATCAGGATTCAGTGCTGAGACTAAGGCAATTTTCATCGAGCTCAGGTCGACGAAACGTCGAACTCAGTTCGACGTTCTCTGAGCTCAATTCTGCAAGTCGTCGAACTCCGGTCGACGATCTTCGAGCTCAGATCGACGTTTTGTATTCAGCTATTTTCCAATTCGCTGAGCTCAGTTTGATGATCGTAGAGCTCAGGTCGATGTTTTCTGTCTCTAGTATAAATCCAATCTCTGAGCTCAGGTCGACGATAGCTGAGCTCAAGTCGACGATTTTTGTGAGAGATCGAAGCTTTCAGAATTCAAATTCAAGAACAGTTTTGGAATTCTTTCAGAGTTATTTTCTGCATTTATTTCAAAGGATTATGTAGCCGTTTCAAGCAATCTGGAGCAAGTTTCAAGGAAGGCTAAAAGGAATGTTACTTAGGACTTTCCCCAGAGACAGTTGTCATTTATGGAAGTCATTTATGACTGAGTAACAAACAACTAAGTCAGAATCTGATATACTCCTATAGAATATGTTTTTGACAGTGATATAACAAGATAGGCAAGAGATATACAGGATCATTGGATTGAGAAAAAGAGTTACAGAAGAGAGATCAAAATATACTCTGATCAAGAACTCATCTTCTGGAACATACAGATTCACTGAGTCAAAATCTTCAAGAACACAAAAAAGTTTTCTGTGGAGGAAATCATTTGCTCCTCCAAATCATCAAGTGTTCAAAAGCTTCAACATCAAGGACTCCAAACATCACATATTTCAGCATCTGCTGAAATCATCTTTTGCTGGAGACTTGAAGCACCTGAAGACCTATCACCCTAGCAAAGCTCACCTTCCTGAACCTTAAAGATCTCAGGGGGAGCTTTAGCTTCATCTTCCACTTGTCTTCTCTCAGACTATTGACAGAGAAGAACAACTCAACTCTTTCTTTCTCTTTCCTTTCCCTCCTGTAAAAGGGTTTTTCAAAACTCCCTTCAAAAGTTCTGAGACTGGTTTCTGATACCTTGTCAAAACTTAGTGGTGGCAAGACACCTTATAAAAAAATCTAGTTTTGGTTTTTGAGCGCCTTATCAAAAGCTCATAAGTGCCCAGGACACCTGATCAACTATTCCTGCAGTGGATTCCTACCTAGGGTGGTAGAAGAGTGGATGTACCCAGGTTGTTGGGGAACCACTATAGATCCTTGTGTCATCCGGTTGCTGTTTGTTTGACTTTGCTGTGTGATTTCTTAGTTCTTTCTTTAGTTTTTATTTCATCACAAGCACCTTATACATATACATAAATTAAGTTTCCACTGCTTTATAGTTTTAATTGTAAATTATTTTAAAAATACTCTATTCAACCCCCACCCACCCCCTCTAGAGTTAAGGTAGATCTTTTACTCACTTTCATTGGATCTACAAAGTATCGCCGCCGCAATCACTTGCTGCCGCCAATCTTGACAAGATCCTCTCCAAGAGAGAAATCCGGTTGTGGACTCTTCGTAACTTTCAAGAAAGCTTCAATGAACGAAGAAGGACATCGGAATCTCCAAAATCTTTGTTTGTATTTTCTTTTTCATTCAATTTTTGTTTGTTGTAAAGGAATTTTCATTCCTTGTTGTAAGGGTTAGGTGCAACTTATGGTGGTGGAGTTGTGAATCCTTTGTTGGAAGGGTTCCTTCTGTAGTGTGAGGATTGGATTTCAATTCGTTTTGAGAAGTGACCGAGTCGTCCCTTGGTGGGAGATAGGTCGAAGGGGGAAAGTAGACGTACCCAAATCGGGGAACAACTATAATTCTTTGTGTGTTTTCTGTGCTGTGTTTGTTAATTTGTGCAGGTTAATTTTTATTCCGCAAAAGACTGCACGACACCAATTCCCCCCCCCCCCATAGGTGGATTTAGTCGACACAAGAGACTTTCAAGTGGTATCAGTGGGAGGTTGCTCATCAATAAGGTTAGCACCTTGAGTAAGATCCTGCATCTAGTGTCAAGAAGAAAGAAGATCTCAGAAATAGACGGACTCAAGTATTCAGGAAAGATCCAAGTGTGCACCAAGCTAAACTTTCCCATCTGGAAGGAAAGGATCAGGTTCTACATGGAAGCAGTCGACCCCCGACTCTTCATGATAGTGGAGGAGGTACCTTATATCCCCACTAAGGCCTCCACCATTGATCCGACAAAGATGGTGCCCAATAAGCTCTCCGAAATGTATAAGGATGAGATGGTGCTTGTCGGACTAGACAAGAAAGCTCAAAACATCTTAGTAAGCGTCGTCGATGATTCCATGATGCAGAATTTTAGCAACTGCAGGACTTCCAAGGACATATGGCACTGCCTGATCATTCTGATGGAAGGCACAGATGAAGTAAGGGATGATCAAAGATCCCTTCTGAACCATATGTATGAGGCCTTCAGGCAAGGTCCCAAGGAAGAAATCTGAGTGACATTCGAGAACTTCCTGAAGATCGTCAATGCCCTTAAGGGTTATGGCAGAGTGTTCACCGATGTTGAACTAAATGACAAATTTCTTAGATCCCTTACTAAGGAATGGGACACCAAGATCTGCGCCATCAGAGAATTTGCCAAGCTGGCAGAAACTGATCCCCAGATTCTATTTGGAAAGCTAATTTCCTACGAGCTTCAGCTGAACACCAGAAAAGCTGAAGAAGAAGCCGATAAGGCCGCAGCCAAAGAAAAGATTGTGGCCTTGAAAGCTAATCACTCAAGGAAAGGCAAGGGTGCAGCTTCGTCCTGCTCTTAGAGAAAGGATGAGGAAGAAGACTATAAGCCATGCTCATCCGGCTCAGAGCTATCTGAGGAAGAATTCTCCTTCATCACTCGAGAGTTAAAGAAGTTCCTCAAGTTGTGGAATCAGAGAAAAAAGGATGGCTCCTCCTCCAGACATCAGAAGAAGAATTACTCTTCTGACAGGTATTACTCTAAACAGAACAAACATCATTCTACTGACATTATCTGCTTTGGATGCAATAAGCCAAGTCACGTCATTGCTGACTGCCACCAAAGCAAGAGAGATAAGGGGAAAGGAGAGGAGCACAAGTCCTCTAGAGATAAGAAGAAGGAGAGGAGCTATATTGCTAAAAAGCCAAATACACTGAGTGAATCTGACTCTTTATACTCCAGTGATGATGAGGAAGCCTACTTCGGGCTAATGGGTCGCTCCGACTCAGATGGAGACTGTCCCCCATTTACTAGGAAGGTAAAAGATCGCACCCCCCTCTCTGACTCTGACTCTGACTCTGAGTCTCCTGAAGATGGCCACGAGGACAGTCCATCTGCTCGTGAGGCTGAACTCCTCGAAAAGAATGATCTTCTGCTCAATACTTTCGAGGAGTGCCGAAAGAGGTTGAGCGCTCAGAAAAAGGAAGTCAAATTCCTTAAGGCTGAGGGTGTGTCCCTAAGAGACGAGATCACTAGCTTAATTTCTCTCCGACAGGAACACCTGGACCTGACTTCTGAGCACTCAGTTTCTCTAAGGCTCCTTGACCTAAAACAGGAAGAAATCAACAAGCTGGAAGAACAGCTTACTACAGAGAGGAAGATTGTCAAAAGCTTCTCTATGCCCAAGACCGTTCTTCCTCTGGTTGATGAATTCTCTGCTCAAGCTAAGGAGGTTGGCTTAGGGCAAGTGGCTGTGCCTGGTAAATCATCCAGGAGAAATAGAAATCGGAGGAAAAATAAGGCTACTAAGAGGGCCTCTGCTGCAGAAAAGGGAAAGGCCCCACTCGGTCCTGTTTCATTCAGAAAGCCTGGCTTTCCTTGCAATGAGCAAGACTTTGAGTCAACCTATGACCACTTCTTCCGGCCCTTAATGTAAAATCCCATGAGCCGGTATAATGGTTGGACCATCCCCCACAACTACGGTGAGAGTGTCTTCAAGGCACCTTATGAGAAAATCAAGGTGGAGAATTTTTGCCACTTCTCTAGCAGCCATAATAGGAAGCCGGCACCAAAGGCCAAGCATGTCATACTGAAGGAACAGGAAGTGAAGAAGTCGTGTGACTGTTGTCATCATGATGCCTCCACCTCTAGATCCAAGGCCCCTGCTGGACCCACCATTCCAAGGGTGAAGCAAGAGCCTAGGAACCGGTACAACAGGTTTGACTGTTTGTTCTGTGGCAAAGTTGGTCACTTTGCCTTGGATTGCTTGTTTAATCCAAGATATAATGAGACTCCTTTTGTTAGCAATGCGAGGCCGACCACTCGTAGGGTTAACCAACCGAGGGGGAGTGTGCTAACAAAGAACCTAGGACCCAATACCTATTGGGTTCCTAAGGTAAGGTAACTTTATTTTGCAGGATAGTCTAGGTGCCCATGAACTTGATGGGACCTAGACAAGAGATGTTCCAGGCTTGCTCTGGAACAAGGAATATGGGAAAAGATATAATGCTTACAACAGAGTCCTTCATGTACATGACACCCCTCATGCTTCTAATAGTGGATACGAATGATCATCCTAGTAATACCAGGAAGCAAGGATGATAGGAAAAGAACTTCCGGGACGTGCCAATTCCTAGGAAGAAGGCTTATATCCTGGAACAGCAAAAAGCAGAACTGTGTCGCAACCTCTACGGCTGAATCTGAGTACATCTCAGTAGGTAGCTGTTGCGCACAACTTCTATGGATCAGAAATCAACTCGAAGATTATGACTTGCAGTTCAGAGATGTTCCTATGTATTACGACTCCTCGAGCGCAATTGTCATTGCGAACAATCCAGTATCGCACAGCAGAACAATGCATATTGAAGTACGCTACTACTTCATTCGAGAGCATGTAGAAAACAAAGATATATCTCTCTACTATGTCCCCACAGATAAGCAGATTGCAAATATCTTCACAAAGCCCCTAGACAAGGCCAAGTTCAGTCTCTTCAAAACTAAACTCGGCATGCTGAACTATGAAGATTGAAGACTGAGGGCTCAAGGCTCTTGGATCAAGGGAAAGCCTCTACTAGGAACTAAAGATCGAGCACGGATGAAAGAACTGAGGGGGATCTTTTTGCTCCAAGTGAAGTCCAAAATTTGCAGATAAGCAGATTGCAGATATCTTCACAAAGGCTATATTGCTCTCAGATAGGGGGAGATCAACTCAGCAAAGGCTATGTTGCTCTCAGGAATATGGTAATGAATTCCAATCTAAACTGAATTTTCATTTTATGATTTTAATTTCCATCTGTTCTATTCACCTTAGCTTGTAGGGTTTAGGCTTCTTCAAATAGGGGGAGATTGTTGGGTATTGCATCCACAATATACCTGATTTGAAGAAGCCCCTGAACAAGCTAAGGTGAATTGAAAATGTATTTGAAAATTCTATCAAGTTGTGCTTGCAGCTATTCCATGCTAAGTACACGCCAATGTCAGGGTATAGTGGGTCAATAAACACGGGTCTGTGCAACGTAATCCCTCGTTGTGTAGATCAGTGTGTATATTCACTTATGCTATCTCTATTGGAGTGTATTTAATTTCAAGTACAGGGTCAAGGTAGATCAAGAGCAGAAGAAGGAGCAAAGATGGGTCAAAGACAAATTCATCAAAGGAAGGAAGTGAAAATTCTTCTAAGTCAAAATCGACGGGAATCACTAAGTTATTCCCGCCGACTTCGACGGGAGTCATTTGTGATTCTCGCCGACTTCTAGGGGAATCGTTAGTGATTCCCGCCGATTCGAGAATTAATTAGCCTCTCCCGCCGACTTCTTCTCGCTGACAATTTTCAAACAGGGATTCTGCCAAGGCAGAATCGACGGGAATCGTGAGTGATTCCTGCCGACATCGACGGGAATCACCAACGATTACCGCCGATTTTGCCTTAGGCAAATTTCCTCCGTTCGCTGGACCGAACCAAGATGTCGTGCGCTGTTTCGGCCGGGGCTAGTGTTTCTCCTTGTGGGTCCCACAACGGTCTTTAGGGTGGCCTCTGGTATATATATACCTATATTTTGAACCTCTACAGACAGTCATTCACGCGAAATAAAAAGTAGCCAATGTTATGCCCTAGCCGATCGCAGGAACCGCCGATCGCTTGTCGCCGCTCACAGTTCGTCGTCGCCGCCAATCTCCGATCTTATAAGATCTTCCGATGACAGTACCGAGGTGAGCCGAGCGTCTCACGCATCTCTCTTGAGATCTCTTGTCTCTCGATTCGTTTAATGAGACTAGTTCTCAATTCCAAATCAGGGGAGACGATTTATCCGACTGAGATCGTTGGTAGACCTTGCTTGCTTCTTCAAGAAGTTTGGATCAATAAAGTATCGTCTCCGCCGATCTTGACAAGATCCTCTCCAAGAGAGAAATATGGTTGTGGACACTTCGTAACTTTCAAGAAAGCTTCAACAAACGAAGAAGGACATCGGAATCTCCAAAAGCTTTGTTTGTATTTTCTTTTACATTCACTTTTGGTTTGTTGTAAAGGAATTTTCATTCCTTGTTGTAAGGGTTGGGTGCAACCCGTGGTGGTGGAGTTGTGACTCCTTTGTTGGAAGGGTTCCTTCCGTAGTGTAAGGATTGGATTTCAATCCGTTTGGAGAAGTGACCGAGTCGTCCCTTGGTGGGAGATAGGTCAAAGGGGGAAGTGGACGTACCCAAATTGGGGAACAACTATAATTCTTTGTGTGTTTTCTGTGCTGTGTTTGTTAATTTGTGCAGGTAAATTTAATTCCGCAAAAGACTGCACGACACCTATTCCCCCCCCCATAGGTGGATTTAGTCGACACTAGAGACTTTCACTTCGTCGCACTTATCACTCCACATAACCACTGTGTTCTTCAGTGTAAGATCTGAGATCACTTGGGTGGACGTCTGTGCTTCCTCCATAGTCACCACATTTAACTTTCTCTTCCCTTTATTCAAAAGCTACGGCGGCAGCAATGCCTAAAGTGGAACTGGCGGAAGCATAGGCTGAGACTGCGTGCACTTTGACTTAAAATGTCCCTTCTGTCCACACTAAAAGCAGACTTTTTTCCTACTCCAACAATGGACAACATAATGCCCATTCATTTTAAATGAAGCACAAATCCTTTGGGAGCGCTCTGAATCGCAAGAACTTGCTGCTACTTTTGAGCTCCCAACCTCTTGAAACATTTATCAAATGGATGGCCTGGCCGGCCACAGAAACTACACCTCCTTGCTTCTTTTCTTCAAAGCGGATCTAGACTCCCAAGAATTCTTACCATCATGGACTTTCTCTTGTCTTTTCTCATCTATATTCCTCGATTCTTGGCATTATCAATAACTCCAGCCTTAAGAGCAGCTTCAACTGCCTCAGCATAGTTCTCGGATCCATAAGCACTTGCCAGCTACTGAATGTCACTCCTAAGACCACCCAGAAATCACATAACTCTGCTAGCTTCAGAAGAAACCAATTTCGGGGCAAACCGGCTCAGCTTGCTGAATTCTACCTCATACTCACTGACTGTGAGTTGTCTTTGTTTCAAATGCAGGAAGTTTTTCATCAAACGGTCTTGCTTGACCGACGGCAGAAACTTCCTAAGTAGCAACTCCTTGAAAGACTCCCATGAAGATCCATCCATGAGGTTCTCCTTCTCTCTCAACCACCAACTTTTTGCAAAGAACTTAAGCTGATAAGCGGTGACCATCACTCTCTGGTCTGCAAAAATCCTTGAGTACGAAAACATCTCCTCGATTGCGATAATCCAATCGTCTAATGCCATGAAATCGGCTCTACCATCATAGGTAGGAGGTCCTAATCGCTGAAAATGTGAGATAAAATTCATCTCTGGTGGCAGATGAACTGGAGGCACCAAAGAAGCGGGAGGAACTGGGACAGCTTGACCCACAATAGGGTCCTTCACTCTCGATTGTTGTCTAAAAACAACAGTTAACAGTGCCTGGATCTGCGACTACATCTCCACCATCTGCCTAGACAGAGCCTCATTGCTCTGCTGCAGTCCCTCAATCACTGCCTCACTTTGCACACCAGGCGACTCTCCCTCAGACTGGGGTGTTGACCTAGTTGTAACTTGCTTAGGCGGCATCCTAAGAATATAACGAACAACCAATCGAAACCTAGCTTAACCGCTAGTACTACACAACTTAGTTCAGACCATATATGTTTAGATACTTGTTCATGCTGCTAACTTGCTCTGGGATTTTTATAATGATATCATGCTTAAACTTAGGATGATATACTGTCATCCTATTGACTCATGTGCATAAACCATGAATACATAAATTATCATTCTTTTTGTTTTAAATCCATGTGTGTGGGTATGTCATCATGTAGATCTTTAGCTTGGCACATGTGCTAATGCTATGTTATGTCATGCATGTTGTGTTATGCAATGAAATAAAGGCGTTAATGCATGTTATTAGCGGCGTACACATTGAATATTATGCATCCCATACTACATAATATCGCATGTAACGAAAAAAGCAAAATCTAATATGCATTCATGCGATGATTGTTATGCATCCCACACTACATAACAATCACATGTTGCTTCCTATGAGGACCCATATACAAACACATATTATGCATCCCATACTACATAATATGCCACATATACATCTTATCATGCTTATGAGTGTAGTGTTCATGCTTTAGCCAAGACATACTGATGACACATCGGTGTGTGTATGAAATGGAACAAGACAATCTAAAATTAAATAGAGATAGTTGTTTGACCAATTGTCAAACCACCTCGCCCTCTGATACTAAATATCACAATCCGTATTTTCTCCGCATTTAATTAATATATCAGAGTAAAAGAAAATACATGACATGATGTCACGCCGTGCAGGGGATAACTACAGACACTCAGGAAAGAACTCGAACCTAACACTTTATTAGAAATCCTCAAGTTTATTGTGAAGAAAACTGTAATTTAAGTTAAGTTTTGATAGTCGTATCTCTCGGCTTCAGTAGATCAACTAGTCCATAAAAAAACATGAATATACGATGCGGAAAATACTTTCTTTATATTTATTAACATCCTACATAAGCATAAACATCCAAACAGGACAACTCATGATATTCATACCTCTAGGTTTATTATAGTATAGAAATAGCTTTTACGTTAGTTAAAATATAGTGACTTTGGTTTAAAGTAATGATATGTATGAGGTAGTACCTTTATATTTTAAAAATAACTAACATGCAAACCTATCATAAAACCTTCCTAGAGAGCAAGTAAAACCAATCAGTCATCAAGAAAAGGCTAATCAGCTAGCAGGTATCTTAATAATATAAAAACTCTAGTGGGCATCAACAACCTGACATGAACCCACCAAAAGGAAAAGCAAGTATGTCTGAACTAAAAAAATAGAACAACAACACTACCTCACACTAGTGAGGAAAAGATAACTGCAATAATAGCAGAAAGCCAGCAACCACCAACCCTAGCCGCTCAACCGGCTACTGCTCCGAACCTGAGGCATTCCAAAGAAAAGAATACCTTAGTAAGAATATACAAGTGATGATCAAAGATCAAAATTAGCATAAATCCAAAAAGGACAAAAGGTGGTTACCAACCCAAACATGAGAATAGCTGACAAATCCCAGCTAATAAGCCATAAGACAGAGATAAAAGGTTTACTTACAAAGTTCAAGGGTAAGAAATTTGCACCAAGTGCGATAAAGATCCATGCTTAATATAAAAATAAATATATATAAGTAAGTCTATATACGTAAGAGATTGGCATGCTCATCATTTAGCAGGAAAAGACATCGGCAACAAATCCGGCACCTGCAGTGGTGGTCTCTTCCTCCATACACTGACATCAAAAGTTTCACAAGGGCCCAGGGGTGGTGGTCTCCTTCTCCACTCACCCACAATACATCACCGGTGCAAAGCCGGCACCTGCGGTGATGGTCTCCTCCTCCACACACCAACAGTCCAAAACTCACTCCCGGAAATCCACCAGGAGAAAAGATGCACAAAATGGAAAATAAGGAAAATAACCTGAAAATCTATAAGGGTATAATCGATAAATAGGAGAGTCATTCAACGAACAGCTTCTAAGTCTACACAAATTCGTCGAGAAGACTCGATGAATTACCTCAACAAGCAAGGTCAAACTCGACGAATTAGACTGAATTCAGAGAGGGAAGAAAAAATCTAATTCCACACTAATTCGTTGAGTGTACTCGATGAATACAGTTGACACTCGACGAATTAGATTAGTAAAATAAGAAATATAAGCTAACTCATCGATATACGATGAATCGGTGAAAATACAAGTCCACGGGATATTCTTTGAGTATACTCGGCAGATCTGGTGTTCACTCAATGCTCTCAATGCCAAAGCAGTCTCATTGAAATCCTGGACTTTAACTCAGCGAAGTTTACTTCACTCAATTCCTTCACTCGATGCTCTCGATGCCAAACAAACTATACTCGACAAATTTGTCAAGTTAACGCGACGTTTTTAACTTAGACTCAAAGACCACTCCACGCTCTCAATGCCAAGTCTAATTCACTCAATGCTGAGACTGGCATTCGACGAATTCGCTGTGAATACTCGACGAATATGCCTTAGTCTCAAGAATCACTCAACGCTAAGACTACACTCAACACCAAAGGCTAATACTCGGTGTATTAGTCTAGATTACTTGACGAATCTGACTCCACTCAATGCCTATACTATTCGATGAATTATACTTAATCCAAGACCCATACTTGACGAATTTCAATTAGGCTAACCCCACCATACTCGATAAATTTTTTAAACTTAAGCTAAAGTTCATATTCAACGAATTTGTCTATACTTAGACTATCATATACGACGAAATTATCTTATCCTAATTTTCATACACGGCGAATCCTACTTAGGCTAACTGTCATATACTCGATGGGTTGACTTAGAATAGCTGTTATATACGACGAATTCTACTCCTTACATGACTGGGGATTTTACACTACTTTGTAGAATGAACTTGGCCTATCCCTACACTACTCCTAATTCTAAGGAGTGAAGAATAAAACGATAAGAAAACACACAAAAACTCTTAGCAGGGGGAAGAAATCACCACTTGCCTCTAACTCCAGAAATCCGGCCACACAAGCGATCTTCCTCATGGATCCGGCTGCAAGAACACCTGGGCTACACTTCCTTAAACTTTTCAAGGAAAAAGGTGGTCAAAACCATATAAACTAACGTCTAAAATTTCAAAAAACGGGAAAAATTCACCGCACACACGTAGATCTCGGTGAGAGTTCTCCAAATCTACTCTTCGATGATGATTTTGAGCACCAAAGCTCCTGCAATCGGCGGCCGAAAGCTTAGAAATGTCTTTCGTTCTTCTCTTTCAAAAAACAGGGAGATGACTTGGGAGGAAGATGATGAATAAGGTTTCCGTCACATCGTTAACTATTTATATTTATATAAGTAATATAATATTGTATTATAATTAATTACTAAATAAACGTCCAAACGACCCAAAACTCAAATCAATTCGGAATTCAATGAAAATCGCACTGTAGCTAAATATCGACGCTACGAATGCAATGACGAAGTTGAAATCAAAATCCGACAAACCAAACTTGAGTAAAAACTCCCCGATGCCCAAAACTCCAAAACATCCCAAAAAGGCTCCACCGAGTTACAAAACAAACCCGGTTCGCAAGGGAAAACTCCAAAAACACCATAGAAATTAGCCAAGCTAATATTCTAAGTCAAAACCTCAGATACCAAATGAGTAAAAGCGACACTCTAGCAACGATACCTGCCAACTACGCGTCAACATAACGGCCTGATGTCAAAAATACGCCACTAAAGAAATTAAGATAAACATTAACAAATTAGGGGTATTACACCTAGGCAGGCGGGCATATATATATATAGCCGCTTGTGGATCCCAACAAAAGATTCCCTTGGGCTCGCTGACCCACTCGCCAATCTCTTGGGTTTGGATGTTTCTTTCCGAGTTTGGGGCAACCTCGCAAAGAGTGGGGATTGTGTTTAACCCCGTATCCAGCAAGTGGGGTCAGCAAGAGTCGGTCCAGCCATTCTGACGCAGTCCAAGTCCCAAGCGAGTTGTAAGGGAGGTGGGGGCTCTAAAGCCTCGTTGAATCGTCGAGGAGGGGTGGAACAGGTATGGGGTGAGTGGAGTAGGTAGTCTCACACTCGCCCCTGGTTTTCGGCAATGGAAGGCGAGTTGGGTAGGTCATGCCTGCACTTGCCCAGGGCCATAGGGAGGTGGCGAGTTTGATTGCCAACCCCCTCGAGCACTCACTGCCCCAGGTGAGTGGAGGTTTTCAATAACCACTCTCCTACAAACATGTGCAATCAAGTGTTCGACGAGCAAGCAGCGCGATCTAGTTTCTTAGCATTGAGTGAGGCGTGCCCTATTAATTCCTTCTGCTCTTGGCATTGAGTGAGGCTCGCCCTGTCGATGCCTTCTGCTCTTATCATTGAGTGAGATAAGACCTATCAGCGCCTTTTGTAATTAGGCATTGAGTGAAGCTGGCCCTATCGATGCCTTCTGCCATTGGCATTGAGTGATGTGAGACCCTTTTAGGACAGCATTCACCCATAATTGGGGAGCCATAGAGGAGAGTACCTGGCTTACCAAGCACTAGCTGCTTTAGATGAGTGGAGCCTTCATGGGCCACTCGCCTAGTAGGATCTAGAGGTAAAATTAACTGGATGCCCTTGTAGGGATGCAAATAGCCTTTCAGAACAACAGAGTTTGGCTGTTGGCTAACCACTTTTGGCTGCATATAACCATTCAGAACATCGGAGTTAAGCTATTTGCATGTCAGGTTTTAAAAAACTATAAATAGACCCAAGGGGTACCTCAAAAGGCATACTTACTTATTCTTTGGTCTTCTTGCACTTTCTGAGGCATCCTTAGCTCAGAACTTGGCTAAGGAAGGGAAGCACTCTAAGATCTTTTGGGTGTGTGGTGGGACCCCCATGCTAGAGCCTTGGGTTTATTTCTAGTTCTGAGTTTCCGGTTATCTGATCTTGTTGGGGAAGTAAGTGTGAGGTCACCCCTTTCCTAAGGGTACGAACTCTATAGAAGCCGATTCTCAGTTTCAACACTTATTTTTCTGTCCAGATGGCTCCTAAGCGATCACAGTGCAAGAAGGCTACCCCTCCTACTGGGGAAGCTCCTTGAGATGCCACTGCCCAACTGCTGAGGTAGATTCTCGAACGTCTCCCATGTATGGAAGAGGATCGCCAAACTCCTGATCCAGCCCTTGAATTTGGTTGCGCGAGGACTGCTGGATCTACTATTGCCACCACTCTTGGAGCCACCTCTCCTGCACTTGGTTCTAGAACTTGCTTGCCAGCTGGCACCTTGGTTTCCCTGCTCGTACAAAATTTGACTCCCCCTCATATGGTGATGTCAAACACTCTGGTATTTAAAAGGCCAAAGCCACCATCCTATAGTGGCAATCATGACTATTTTTTCATCTATGAATGGATCTCTCAGATGGTAAAAACATTTCGAGTATACTAGGGTTCTTGAAGCTCAGAAGGTTCCTCTTGCGGCCTATTAGCTGACCGAGGATGGATACACTTGGTGGCTTGAGCACTGCAGTCTCCCAACTCTACAACCTTGACCATGGGGATATTCTTGGATGCCCTTATGGAGAAGTACCTCTCTTCGGTGGAGCGGGAAAAGTTAGATGAGTGGTTCTTGTCCCTTCAGTAGCCCAGCAGGATAATGATAGAGTACGAGAAGGAGTTCTCTTGCCTATCCCTCCTGGCCACAGAGTTCGTGCCAGATGAGCCCAATAAGATCAATCGTTTTGTGAAGGGACTTCTGCATGATTTTCGCCAGATTGGGGTTGCTCATGGTACCACCACCTATGCTGAGACTATGGGTGATGCTTTGAAAGTGGAAGCTATTGAGCTTGATTGTTCTGCCAAGAAGGATCACCATGGGTTTATCAATGCCGCAACCTCTGACCACAAATGCAAGGGTGCTCCACCTCAAGAGCAAGGCCTCAGGTCTAGAGAGGAGTGTGTCTTCTACCACAAGATGGACCATGTCGCCCAGGTCTGCCCTTCCCTCCTAAAGAAACAGAATATGAACATACCTGTACAATAGCCTCAAACGATGCTCTCCTCTGCCACCACCATTTGTGCGTACTATAAAAAGTCCAGTCACATGCTAAAGGACTGTCGCTGCAAGCAGAAAGCCTGCTATAGATGTGGACAAGTTGGACACCTCATACTAGAATGCCCCATAAAGCAAAGCCCAATTCTAGCTCAGCCTTTGCAAGCTATTCCTAGAGCTCAGGATAAGGGTAAAGCGGTGTTGAACGTCATCTCTCAGGGCGAGGCGCTAGCATCTACCGATGTTATCACTGGTATTTATGCATTGCTCTTAATTTTCTGCATTTTTAATCTATCTTCCTTAGTAATTAATAATCTTGGTATAGGTTTATGATTTGAATTTTTTGGGAGATTTAGGGTCAAGAATAAGTGGATGCAGATTCTATTTGATTTTGACACATCTCACTCCTTCATTGCTCTCCATATTGTGGACCTTCATTGCTGGCCTACTTTGCAACTTGAGGTCCCATATGAGATCTGTGTGCCCGGTCATGTGCACCTTTCTAATAGGGGCATTCGTAATTGTCTAATCCTTCTTGGCGAATTGCAAGTCGTCCCCGACCTTATAGTTCTGGAAATGTCAGGGTTCGATGTAATTTTGGGCATGAGTTGGTTGGACACATACAGAGCAAAGTTATACTGTGTTGCAAAGAGGGTCAATCACATCATCAATGGAAAGGAATACAGCATTCATGTTCAGACACGCAGCCATCTGAAGGTAATTTCTGCTATGCGTGCCACCCATTTTTTTAGTCAGGGTTGTTCTGCTTGTTTTGTTTATGCGTCACTCTCGGATGTTTCCTCCCCTCAACTCATGTCCATCTCGGTCACTACTGAGTTTCCTTACGTGTTCCCCGCCAAATTTCCTGGGATACCTTCTGATCGAGATATAGAGTTCTCTATTGACGTAGAGCCCAGAACGCGCCCCATATCTAAAGCTCCAAACCCTATGGCATTGTGAGAACTGGAGGAGCTTATATTGCAATTGGATGAATTATTTGAGCATGGGTACATTCGTCCTGGCTCTTCTCCTTTGGGATCCCCCGTTCTCTTTGTTAAAAAGAAGGATGGATCCATGAGGCTGTGCATTGACTATCAGGATCTGAATAAGGTAACTGTCAAGAATAAGTATCCCCTCTTACGAGTGGATGACCTATTTTATCAGCTTAAAGGTAGTACCATATTTTCCAAGATAGTTCTCAGACCGGGTTACCATCAGTTGAAGATCAAGGAATCCGACATTCCCAGGATGTCCTTCCAGACTCAGT
Source organism: Platanthera zijinensis (assembly GCA_039513925.1). Classification (NCBI taxonomy): domain Eukaryota; kingdom Viridiplantae; phylum Streptophyta; class Magnoliopsida; order Asparagales; family Orchidaceae; genus Platanthera; species Platanthera zijinensis. The sequence goes on from CM077083.1 coordinate 134,757,921, forward strand.
ATAGACATTTTGAAATTTTGATGATGTTCTTTAGTTTGACTAACGCCCCATCTGCCTTTATGGATATGATGCACTGTCTCTTTTGTGAGTATCTGGATTAGTTTATAATTGTGTTCATTGATGACAATTTGGTCATTTCCAAGACTCGCGGGGAGCATACTGCCCATCTTATACTCACTCTCTCTACCCATCGTCAGCATCAACTCTATGCCAATCTGAAAAAATGTGAGTTCTAGTTGGATCGTGTTACTTTCTTGGGCCACGTCATTTCAGGTGATGGACTTTCTGTTGATCCTACCGAGATTTTCATAGTTATGTATTGGAAGTGACCTTCTACCCCTGCTGAGATCCGCAGTTTCCTTGGTTTTACTGGCTATTATCGGCATTTTGTCAAGAATTTCTACTCCTTTGTCTCTCCTCTGACAAAGCTAACTCAAAAGCATGCCAGGTTTGAGTGGTCAGATCAGTATGAGTAGTCATTTTCTGAATTGAAGCAACGTTTGTGTTCAACATTAGTTTTATCTCTTCCGTCAGAGGGGTTATACTTTTCAATTTATACTGATGCATCTAGAGTTGGCTTAGGCTATCTCCTGATGCAAAGGATCATGTTATCGCTTATGTTTCAAGGCAGTTGAAGATTCATGAACACAACTACCACACTCAAGATCTAGAGTTTGCTGTGGTAGTGTTTTCCTTGAAACTTTTGCGTCACTATCTCTATGGCGTGAAGTGTTACTTCTTAATCGACCACCAGCATTTGAAGTACATTTTCGTTCAGAAGGATCTTCATCTTCGTCAGATATGTTGGATAGAATTCATAGCGGATTATGATTTGCAGCTCATGTATGTTCTTGGTAAAGCCAACTCAGTGGCAGATGTGTTGAGCTAACATTCTTATGTTGTCGCTTGGGCTCCCATGTAAGGTATTCTTGCAGCCTTGATTGATGACCTCGATCAGATGAGCATATCTATTACACCTAAGGGAATGATGAGGTTTATAGTCCGTTATGGGTACAGCAGGTGAAAGATTTGCAGCCATCTGATCCCGCACTCCAGAGCATCCTCAAAAGGGTTGACCTTGAAACTCTCCAAGATTTCTCCATCTCTGATGATGTTTTGCATTTTTGAGGTCCCCTCTATATTCCCGATGTTCCTGAATTGCTTGATAGTATTTGCCGAGAAGCTAATGAATCCCATACATCTGGTCTTCCAGGAAATAATAAAATGTATCATGACTTGAAACAGATCGTGTGGTGGCCTGGTATGAAGAGTTATATTACTCATTTCGTCTATCATTATCTGATGTGTCAGAAGGTGAAATCTCAACGTCAATTCCTTGGTGGCCTTTTGTAGTCTCTTCCTATCCCTGAATGGAAGTGGGAAGACATCTCTATGTACATCATCACTGAATTGCCTCGTATACCAAAAGGGCACGATGCGATTTGGGTCATAGTAGATCGCATGACTAAAGTGGCTCACTTCATCCCGTATAAGGAAGGTCATCCCACCGAGAAGATGGCTCGGATTTATTTTTCAGATATTGTTAGACTCCATGGGATTCCTCTACGGATTGTATCTGATCATGATTCGAGGTTTGTATCGCACTTCTGGAAGGGTTTCTTACAAGCCTTGGGCACCGAGCTTAACCTGAGCACTGCTTATCATCCGACAACTGATGGTCAGACCGAAAGAGTTAATCAAATTCTCGAGGATAAGCTTTGGTCTTATATTTTGGATTACAAGGGAGCTTGGTACGAGCACCTACCCTTGGTTGAATTCACCTACAACATTAGCTATCAGGAGAGCCTCAGGATGGCCCGCTTCAAAGCATTGTACAGGCTTCGTTGTAGGACCCCGCTCTATTGGTCAGAAGTTAGTGAGAAAGTTGTTTGGGGGTCTGAGTTACTTTAGGAAATGGAAGAATCCACGAGAAAGACTCATCTTCAGCTTAGTAATGCCATCAAAAGACAGAGGAAGTATGCAAATCAGCGTCGCCATCCGTTAGAATTTGTCATAGGTGATCAAGTATACCTGAAGGTTTCCCCTTCCCTAGGGGTGTAACGGTTTGAATGCCATCATAAGCTTAGACCAAGGTTTGTGATACCGTATGCTATTTCATTGTGTGTCGGAGGATCTGCTTATTGGCTGGAGCTACCTGTTTCCTTGGCCGGTGTTCATAATTTCTTTCTTATTAGCGAGCTTTAGAAGTACATTCATGATCCTACCCACATCATTGAAGAAGTTCCAGTGATTCCTGAAGCCAATCTTTCCTATCTGGTCGAGCCCACTAAGATCGTCGAGTATCAAGAACGCAAGCTTCGCAAGAGAACCGTTCATATGGTGAATGTACATTGGGTCCATGGTAGGTCTGAGGAGTACATTTAGGAACTTGAATCTGACATGCGCAGCAAGTATCCGCAACTCTTCTCTTGATTTTGGTAAGTCTCTGCACCCGATATCCTTTTTATTTCAGTATTTACCATAGTTAGCTTCCTTGCGTTAATTTGCAAATTTATGCTTTGAGTGTATGTCGTTAGAATCTTCGTTATTTTGGCCCCATTCAGAGAATTTTCAGGAAAGTTTCAGGATTAAACTTCCTAAGTAGGGTAGAATGTAACAACCTGCGATAATAATAATAATAAACCGTAACCTTTCCTTATAAAACCCGAGAACTAGGCACGATACCTCATTTCTTTCCCGCAGGTTCTGCGCTTGTCATCTCCTGCGAATGTCACGACTCGCCGCACCAGATCTTGCCTTCGGCTACCCCAACTCCCCTCCCCCTGGCCAGAAACCCCCTCCTCTAGGGCCGGCTCCTCCTCTTGCTTCTGCCGCCCTATCTTGCTCTACAAGTCCTCCTAGGAGTTGGCAATCACCACCTTAATGGCCGACAGTCCTTCCTCCACCTTGAGCTGGCCGCAACAGCTCTTCCTCCTTTCCCTCGAAGTGAAGGCAGCCTTTCCCTCCCTCTCCTACTGCATTTTGTCTGGTGGTTTGCAAGGGGGTTTCGAAGGGTTTTGCTCGAACCCTCCTCTCCTCGGATTTTCGAGTGCGATTTCGATCTCTTGTGGTAAGGAATCCCCCTTTGTACCTCTATTCAGAATCTATTTAATGTGGTTAATAATGTTTGCTCTCCAACAATATTATTGGTGTCGCTCAACTTGTGTTCATCGTACAATCGACAAACCCTTGACATATTTATGTTTTTCCGGCACCATTTGTCGCTTTACTTGGTGGTATGTGAAGAAGCCCTCTCCAATTTACAGTTTCTGTCACCCAAGCGCTGTCGAGTTCCCGATCCTTCGTGCTAACTCATCTCCCCTTGCTCTTGAGGGAGGTAATTTTCTAAACAACCTCTTATGTACATCTTGGTAATTATTAAAATGTTTGTACAAGCGTAGAAATATCCATATGCTATTTTAATTGCGAGATCTTATGCAGGTCAATTTAAGACTCCTATGTTTTTTCTAGCACCGCTTAGCTACCGCCATCCATTTAGCTTTACCTGAAGGCAAGTAGAGAAATCTCTCTCGCATGCAACATGGAATTTAATTTAAATCACTCTTATGTTATGAAATGTACTCTTATAGATTGGTGTCATGTGAATATGATTTGTCTAGGTATGTTAGGAATCTCCAAGATATGAATCCCTAAGTCACTAATTGTCACAGGATAGCATTGAAAAAAGGTATCAATTTGATGTGATGCTTTGAATCGAGCTCCCGACAGACTGGTAACGGAAACCAATAAATGGCCATTACGAGCACCACATTGATAGGCCTTGCAGTTAAACTTATATTAGAATTTTGTACATCAAATATATACGCATGCACTTTTCAATTTTTACCGCTTATGCCATTGCGTGATTGGAAACTAGGCTTACTCTATAGTAGGCTAGAGTATAATTTAAGCATCAGTTACTTGTTTTTCTTTCTCTTGTTTCCTCTGCTTAAACATCAGAATATTAATTTGCTTACTATTTAGTTTTCATGTTCTGAGGTATTTTCCTTCTATTTGGATTTTGTCTTAGGGTTCATGACAGCATTGTCTGCTCCCTATGCTGCTCTTCATCTAGCTACCACTTTGCTCGGATGTTTACCCTTTTGTAGTGGTTACATCAGGTTCTATGTATTTGTTTTCTGTTACCATCAGATTTGTTATCATGTACTAGATATTGTCAGCCATTTTCATTTGTTTCTTGGACAACTGCTAGGATTTTATTGATGTACCAGATTATTTTATTTATGACATGTTTGCTACTGTGGTTTTTGGCATTTACATTTTTCTTCAGCACTATGTGTGATATTGTTTTATTATTAAAATGCATGTGCGTCAACATTTCCTTGGAACTTTTGCATATATAAACAACTAAATTTTTCCAAAGTAACTACTTTAAATCAAATATGATATTTTCAGCTCCTGCATAACAGACATGGAAATTAAATTCATCCATGCTTATGGCATCATGACCCGCCCATAGCGCACTCTGATAAATTTTTTTCGATGGGTCGTAACATTCACGGAATTAACTATGTCGGCTTTGTATTGAAGAGAGGAAGTGATTGAAGATGTTTTTTTGGCGATCGATGCCCTAGATCAAAATTTCTAGCATGACCTTCTTATAGTAAACTCCATTAAACTTCCAAAGTAAAACTCTATTGAGTCGACATCTGCCCTAATTTAAGATCTAAAGATCTAGTACCAAGGGAGAGGGTAGGAAGCTCACCAAATTTTTGGTCATGGATCGAGTTCTCCTTCTCGGCGGCTTGAAGACATTCTGCTTCCGGCAACCTTTCTCCATTCCTTCGTTATTTCAGGGAGTAGCAGTCGACACGATGAAGAGGAAGAAGAAGACTCCTTCCCGTAAGTATGAAGTTGAGGGGAGAGAGAAAATTTGACTGATTTGACTAAGGGTTAATGGCTCCCATGTCTTAGAATGACTATCACGCCACGCGTCACCCTCTTATTGGACCACAGTTAGTTATATTTTAAAAATAAGACTTTAAAGAGACTTATGTGTCGTCCTATACAAGTCCCGTAAGCCAAGTCACGGATTGCCAGTAGCAGTCGACACGGTGGTGATAAGTAGTGGCGAGAAAATCTATTTTTTTTCAGAATGATGGAAAAATCTGTGAAACTGTTTGGAAGTGCAGATTTTTCAGGGTTGTTCAGAAATAGAAAACTGTTTCAACAGTTTGGAAGAAACAGTTGTGAAAAAAATGCAACCTTTTGTCATAAAGTTAATAAAAACCAAATTAAAAATGATAATATTGTATTGTTAGACATACAAAATTAAAACCACATATCATAACCAAATATATTTATCCTCCAACATTGACGTACATCACAACCATCTACGAGTTTTAAATTTGATTTGCTATGAAATCTCGTAATGTTGTTATAGCAGTTGACTCAAACCCTTCGGTGTTAACAGGATGTATGTTAGGATCAGCATTACTTAGGCTTTCCCCTGTTTTATGTTCGTAAGCGTCTGGGTATAACAAATTTTCATCTTCATCGCATGGATCGAACTCTAGATCAACACGTGAAGGATGTCGTCGTATGTAGTAGCGTAGATCCATTGTTGTCACCACAATTACACATTGTTTTGAGAATTTATATGGTGGCATCCCTCGAAGGATACTCCATCTTTTTTCCACACCTCAAATGTTCTTTCAACTACGCTTCGAAGCGAAGAATGAGTTTTATTGAACATTTCACATCGTCCTTCAATCGGTCTTTCACCCCTTGCAAAGTCCGGCAAGTGATATCTCGTTTCGGGATATGACTTCAGTAATCCATTTTGTAATGGATAATCCGCATCTACTAGATAATATTTTCCTACAATAACCAAATAAAGTACAGTTTGTAAATATTTTTTACATAACTATTTTTTATATAACTATTTTTTACATAACTCTAATTTTGAATGTGGATAGCCAAAAATATTGTGCTAATATCCGTGCCATAAATTTATTCAGCAGACGATGTCTAGCTTTTCGCCAAGTCAATTCGTCGAGTACTCTCGATGATTTGTCGGGACATTAAGAAGGGTTTGTAGAGTCCTTTCAATCAGTTCTAGTCCTTTCGACGATTCATTGAGTCCTTTCAACGAGTTTTCCATGTCCTTTTTACGAGTTTGTTGAGTCCTTTTAACGAGTCCTTTTAACGAGTCCTTTCGACGAGTTCGTTGAGTCCTTTCGACGAGTTCGTCGATTCGACGAGTTCGTCGAGTCCTTTCGACGAGTTCTTAGAGTCCTTTCAACGAGTTCGTCGAGTCCTTTTGACGAGTTCGTCGAGTCCTTTCGATGAGTTCGTCGAGTCCTTTTGATGAGTTCGTCGAGTCCTTTCGACAAGTTCGTCGAGTCCTTTTGAAGAGTTGATCGAGTATTTTCACGATTTTATCGAGTCCTTTTGAAGATCGGTCGAGTCCTTTCGATGATTTTGACGAGTCCTTTCGACGATTTCAACTAGTCCTTTCGATGATTTGTCGAGCCTACTTTGGATTTCTCATTCATTCCGGGCCTACCAGCCACCAAGGATACATAGAACACTCACGAGGGGTCTAGCTTAAAATGGGACGTTACACAGATGGAGTAGCAGCGAACTGGTAGATATTGATTCGAGCTTCTGAATTCGATTTCTAGAAACAGGTAAGTGATTTTAAGATTGGCGGATGAGTTGAAGGTGACGAATTTATGTCTATTCATCCATTCTGCTTTTAACTTATCATGTTTACTTATGTTCTCTATTTTCAAGATTGACCCCAATCTCCCTAGCCAACTCCCGACTCGGCTCTTGTATGCAGGATTGGCTGAGACACTGAGTGGCTATAAGTGGTAAGTGATTTTTGGATTTGTTTTTTTCGAAAGTTTTGGATTTGAGATTCCTCACTATTGGGATCAGAGGATTAGTTCAATGCAATGAGTTTAGGACTATTTAGTTATTCCCCTTGGCCCTTGTAAGTTTCACCTTTCATGTTTACCTTTGTTGTCCAACCTTTAGACTCCAATCTCCCAATACCCTAGCCGACTGGGATCTTATATGCACGAAGATTTCTTGCTATAGGGGTTGGTATCTGTGGTATGCTTTAAGCTCTAGTTTATTCCCTAATTTTAATTTTAATTTCACAAGGCACTCTTATTATATTACTTATGAGTTCTGAAATTATGTATGACTTTATTTTCAAGAAAAGTTATTATATTTCACGGTGAATCAGTGATAGAGCAAGGAAGAGATTTAACAAATATGGTATTTAATGTTACTTATTTATGAATGTTCCTTCTTTTTTTAGAAGAAATGGTATTTTGAGTTGTAATTTATAAGAATGAATTTACTTCAATTTTAGGGATTATGTTTTTCAAAAATAAGCGATCATGAGTCAAAAGCCACTGATTGTAAGAGACTTTGAGTTGAGTTTAAGCTAAAGAAATTAACTTCAGATCCTAGTTTGAGGCAGCTTATAATATCATATGATGTTAGGGTTCATAATTCTATAAAAAGATATTATCTGCAGAATGGACCTTGTCAACAACTTTCAGAGAGTTTTTCTCAGACTAAGATTGAAAAAAAATCTCATCATTTCAACAACATTTGGTATAATGATTTTAAAGATTGGTTAGAATACAGTGCCAAAAAGGATGCAGCCTTTTGTCTTTTATGTTATGTCTTTCCTCAAAGAGGTCGTGATTCAACTTTTGTTTCTCGCGGATTTAGATATTGGAAAGATAAGACTATACTCAAAAAACACGTTGGGAATCACACGACTCCACATAGTATTTCTAAGAGAATTTGTGAAGATTTAATGAATTAGAAACTGGGTATACAAATTTCATTTGCAAGAGAAGAAGAATATCAAATCCTTAAATATCAAGCTCATTTAAGCACGTCTATTGCTTTTTGTTTGCTTTCTATTACGACAAGGGTTGTCTTTTCGTGGTCATGATAAGTCTAATGAGCCAATAAATAGAGAGAATTTTCTTGAACTACTGGATTTTCTTGCATTACATAATAATGACATTAAAGCTCTAGTTTTGAAAAATGTCCTGCTTAATTGTCAACAGACATCACCAAATATATAAAAATAGAATATTTCTACAATAGCAAATGCAATAACAAACATAATCATTAGAGACATTGGACTAGATTATTTCTATATTTCAGTGGACGAATCTCGTAATATAGCAACCAAAGAGCATATGACTTTTGATTTGCAGTATGTTGATAAAAAGGGATTAATTGTTGAAAGAATACTTGGTTTTGTGCATGTATCTGATACCACCGCCTTATCATTGAAGATTGTTATTGATAAACTATTTGTAAAATAAAGTTTCGGTATTTTAAAATTATGGGGACATAGTTATGATGGAACAAACAACATGAAAGATGAATTTAATGGTTTAAATATTTGGATTTTGAAGGAAAATAGTTCTGTATTTTTCATTCATTTCTTTGCTTATCAACTACAACTTAAATTAGTAGCAGTTGCAAAAGGGAATTTTTAAGTTGCTGAGCCTTTTCCATATTAACATATTATTGAATGGTGGTGGGGGATCTTGCAAATGACGTGACTGTCTTAGAGCGCTAGAAAGTTGGAAGAGTCGCTCAAGAAATTTTTTTATGAAGAATTGGAGAGTGGTAGAGGGATAAATTAACACTTGAAATTAAGAAGGAAAGAGAAAAACAATAAAGTTCACATTATGGTATTATTTTGAATTTCATTCGTATGTTTTTATCTATAGTTAATGTTCTTTAAATTATTAGAGTTGATGGAATGGATGCAAATAAACGAGTAACTACAAGCAGTCTTTTAAAAAGTATAATAAATTTTGATTTTGTCTTTCTTCTTCATTTGATGAAAAATATTTTGTCAAAAACACAAGAGTTATCATAGGTTCTACAAAAAAGAACCATGACATCATCAATACAATGAATTTCAAAAATTTGTCCAAATAGTTATTATTTAACATAAAAATTGTTGATCTACAATGGGAAAATTTCATGAAGGAAGTTTCATGCTTTTTTGGTAAACATGACATTGATGTTCCAAACTTGGAGGAAAAAATTATTCAAGCAGGAAGATCAAGACGTAGTGCGAGAGATATTACAAATTATCATCATTTCCAGGTTGAGATCAACAATACCTTAATTGATTGGGTGTTAAACTAGTTAAAAATCGATTTAATGAAGTAAATACTGATTTACTTCTTTGTGTTTCAAGTCTTGATCCAAACAACAATTTCAATTTTTTATAAAGATAAGTTGATTCATTTTGCAGAATATTATTCAAGTGATTTTACTCAATTAGACTTGTAATTAGTAGATAGTCAACAATATATATATATATATATATATATATATATATATATATATATATATAATGTTCACTTTAATGAAAAAACTTCACAAGTTAATGACATAAGTGGACTTCCTACAAAATTTGTAGTGCTGAAAAAACATGATCATTACCAGTTGGTGTATCGGCTTTGAAAGACTTTATTTCAAGAGCCTAAACACCTAGAGGGGGCTGAATAGGTTCTAATCTTTTAGTTTCTTTTTAATTTTTAGGCAAACAGTTATAAGATTTCTTTTAGCACAGATTAATCAATCTACGGAAAACAAACACATCACAGTAAACACCAGACTTATAGTGCTTCCCCAAGATATGGGTACATCCACTTTCCCCCTTCGCCTATCCAGCAGATAACTGGATTCAGCCTAACTTCCTTCCACTTGCTCAGATCCTCAGATCTTACAATCTCAAAACCAAAGATGGTTCCTACAACTCAGACTTAACACAAGTCCTACCTCAGATTCTTCTCCAGAATCCTACCTCAGGCCTTAGCCCTACCCCAGCCTTTATAATTAGGCTTAAAACTCAGACTTTCCACAAGTCCTACCTCAGATTCTTCTCTAGAATCCTACCTCAGGCCTCAACCATACATCAGCCTTTATAATTAGGCTTACAACTTAGAATTTCCACAGTTCCTCCCTCAGGCACACAACCCTATCTCAGCCTTTATTATTTTTGGCTTACAATCTCAGATCTAATAGTAGATCCTACAAAAATTTGTGAGTAAAGAGTAACTGAAAACTTCACCAGCTAGATTTCTCTGTTGATGTTGTCTTCTTGATCAGTTCTTGTATTGACTGATCCTTCTGATCCAACCTAACTTATCTTTTCAAAGCTTCTTGATTAAAACAAAATAATGTGGATCTTCTTCGTTTATAAAGATTATCTTCAATCAGCTTCTTCCTTCAATTCAGATAGAACTCAGAATCTTTCTTGCAGACAACCCTTGATTAGATAGAATTCTTCTTATTGATTGCTCACGTTGTTTTTTGTTATTTCTGATCTATCTCTTATATAGAGCTTGCTTCATGGTTACCGGCTGATCCGGTTCATAACAAACTTCTGACAGTTCTGACAGTGGTGTCAGACCGGGTAGTTATGATAGTTGTCAAGTCACCAGTCACGTCACCAGGTTCTTCAATGTCTTTTCAACTCAGCACACAACACTCAGCAGACTGCGTTACATGTGTCGACACATATAGACTAAGTGTCGAAACATGTCTTCATGGTGTCGACACAATTACTCTAAGTGTCGACACAGTTATACTTCTGCTTCTCGACACTGCTTATGTTGTTTGTGTCGACACAAGTCTTGTGTGTCGACACAGCAGCTTCTTGTCTCGACATTTCGGTTGCAGACAGTTGGTTTTGAGTGTTTGTTAAATGGCATGGAGTGTGTGTTGACACAAGTCCCGTGTGTCGACACAATTACTTCTGAACTCGACACAGCCTTTTGAGAGTTCGTGTGTCGACACAAGTCCTGTGTGTCAACACAATTGCTTCAAGTGTCTATATATTTCCTGAATGTCGACATAGCTTCAGTTTTAAGTGTCGACACAATTCCTGCTTCAGATGTCGACATATTTCTGGATGTCGACACAACTGCTTCTTTAGGTGTCGACAAAGCTTTGAGTGTCGACACAACCTCTTTATAAGTGTCGACACAAATTCTGGGTGTCGACACAACTTCTCTGAGTGTCGATACAATTTGCCTGTGTGTCGACACAACTTGCCTGAGTGTACACACAAGTTCCCAGAGTGTCGACACAGTTTCTTCACAAGTGTCGACACTTGTACTTAGAAAATTTTCCTTCAAATACTTAAACCTGCACAATAAAACTCAAACTCCTATCAAATACAAATTGATGCATGTCATTGACTAAGTTGTGGCTTATCCAAATCTAGTACATATTTTCCAATGTACCCAACAATCTCCCCCTATTTGGAGAATTCATAACCCTTAGTCAAAGATATACATCTCTTAAGATAAAACAAAATTGTAATAGATGTAAAAACATTTTAGAGCAGGTCATCACATAATCATTGCAAACAACAAATACTGAAACAGATTTCATTAATCAGAAAAACTTTGGTTTACATGAATTTCTAATAGAACAAAAGAGACAAATAAGTACATTGTTTTATTACATAAACCTAGCAATCCTATTACTGACTGGGCTCCTTAATAACTATTCCTTTGCCAGACTTGATTTTAGCATGCACGGAAGGTTCAACAACCTCAGCTGGCTTTTTCCCATTTAGATCTTTCTTCTTTAATTCTTCAGCCTTGATCTTCTGTCTTTCAAAATAGTTGAAAGGTTTGGGGAAGTACTTGCTTGGCTCTTGAGCATTAGCAAGTAGCTTCCTAGCCTTAGCACTTCTTCTATGTTGAAGAATTGCTTCTTGTCCTGCTTGATATTTATTCCACTCTTGTTCAGAATACCACTTACCCCTGTCATAGGTTTTATCCTTTACAGCTTTCCAGGCAGTAAGTATGATGTTTCTAGGAGTTGGGTTCCACTGCTCAAAATTTGGCTTCAGCTCAGCCTGCTCTCTAAATCACTTCTTGGAAAGTTGAGCTTCCTTCTGAGCTTCTAATGTAGCTTCTGATATTTCAACCTTTTCTAGAATTACATTTTTTGCCTCTGGTGGAGGACTATACATTTTCAGCACTTCTTCTTGAACCATCTCAAAATCAGCTGGGGGGTAGATCACCTGAGCAACTTCAGGTTGATCTCCTTCAAAATATTCAGGTTGTAACCCAGACTCAACTACATTAGCATCATCACAAAGAGGAGGATATCCAAGAGTAGCTTTGATGTTATCGGTAGTCCATTTAGCATGGTAAGAGCTGGCTTTGACTAGTAATCTCTCCCCCTTTATGACTTCTCTTGCAACATGATCTCTTAAATTTTCTTTCTGGAATCTGACTTGATCAGCTATATATTCAGTTCCCTCTTTAAAATAAGCTCTGAATTTTGTCAGGAAAGATTTAATTTTCTCCTGAGATTCTTGAAATGTAGCTTTAACAATAGATATATCTTCCTGGATTTGCTTGGAGATTTCAGCCATCAGAGTAGTGCCAGAATCAGTGAGTTTTGTCAATATTTCATGATGTGAATCCTTGAGATTTTCATTCATCCTTAACTGATTCTCAAGTACATATCTCTGCTTCACTTCAATATCATCCACTTTAGCTAGGATATTTTGTTGTTGCTTGGCCAGGAACACTACAACATTACCTCCTTTATTGAAGCAATCTGTCATCTCCTTCTTATTTTGATTCATTTCAAATCTAATGGATTTGATGTCCTGGGCCAATTGAAACTGTAACTCCTTATGAGTTTCATCCACATATTGCTCTATAGACTGTCTTTGATTATCCAGTTTTATTTGCATCTGGACCAGTAAAGAACTGAAGTCCACACTTGATGTAGATGGTGTTGTTCCCATTTACAAAGCCTTCTTGTATCCAGAACTCTTTTTCTTTACACTAGTTAGCTTCCTTTTCTTAGCCAATATGGCTTCTTCATCTTCAAAAGATTCAGTTGTACTATTAATATTAACAGAATTCTTTTCAGCTAGGGCATCCTCCTCAGTATCCTTTGAAAACTCCCCCTCAGTCCTTGGAATATCTTTTCCTTTCTCAATATGCTCCCCCTCAGTCCTATCTGGAGGAAGATCAGGAAACAATTCTTCCATTATAAATTCCTGCTGAATTTGTACAGACGGAATAAGATTAGTTTTGGTTTAATGACTTTATTTTTACACAAAAGTTTCCCCCTTGAACAATTATTGAGAAGAATACTATCATATATCACTAGACTGTGGAGAAGATACTTACTGGCTCATTTTGAGCGTCTGTCTTATCAGTTTCTTCAGCTGCAGTGTTGATTTCAGATACTACATTCATGATTGTATTTGCAGCTAAGTCACTGTCTAGGACAGCATCACCAATACCTCTCCCTTGGGCAGGCAGCTCAGTTCCTTGTTTAAAGTGTTCTCCCCCTTGAGTGGAGTCAACTTTTTGCTCCTGGAGCTCACTGTCCTTTACTTGATCTTGTGCTTCCTGTTGTTGATGGTCTTCATCAGAACTAAAGACCACTTCTTCTTCAGAATCACTGGAGGAATCAGCCTGTACAATCACCTTCTTTTTCTTCTTGTCTTTCTTAGTTTGCTCAATGGGAGCAGGGATTTCCTTGGTCAAAACTCTGTCCCATCTTGACAGTATCCTCACATCCATTTTCCACATGTGATTTATCTTAGAGCCATTTGTTTTTTTCAGAACATCTGGAATTACTGATGTTATGCATAAACTGTGGATCCTTCCCAGGTTTGGTTTCTTAATTCCTTCTTGTATTTTATCAAATACAACTGCTGCCAAGTCAGTGTTTATCTTGAATATAATGCTCACCATAAGATTGAACATGTGGGAAAAAATACTATAATTTCCACCAGTTTTGCAGATTATCACTTTGCCCGCAACTTCTGAAAGAAATTTTCCTTGGGAATTCATCCCTTTTCTATTGATAGATGATCAAATTTTAATACTGGGACTCAGTCCACACCAGCATAAAGCTTAAGTTATCTGGGAAGGAGTTATTTCATCTATATCCTTGATCAGTGGTAGATGTAGTGCTTTCCTGATAGATTTAAATGTGAGATTCACCCGGGTATCTTAAAAAGATGCCTTGATTTTCTTTCCTTCTGTGTCCACAGTAGCGGTTGAGTAGAACTCCGTGACTTCCTTTTTCCATATTTTGGTCGGTTCGGAGACCAAAAATTCTAAGCCATTTTCAGAAAGTAGGGCACTAACTCCCTGAATTTCATCAGAAGCAGTCGTGAATCCTTCGCGAACCAGCTCATAACCTTCATTAACCTTTTCTTCTTGGTTTTGCATCATTGACGTAAGTGCTAGAGGAGAAGAGAGGAGAAGGTCTATGTTGACAGAAGGTATAGAGTCAAAAATCCTGATAGCGTAGTCGACTGAATTTTGGCTTCACCTATTTATAGTACTTGAGTCAAGGGCAGATCAAAAGTCGGGTCTAAGTCGACAAATCAGTTTTTGTGTCGACATAATTGACCTTGGTCTTGACAGAACTTAAGTTTAGTCGACACGACTATGTGTCGACATACTAATGTCTAAGTCGAAAAAACGAATTTTTAGTCGACACATCTATGTGTCGACATACTTGAGTCTGTGTCAACATACTTGTATCTGTGTCGACACTGACAATTTTAGTCTCGACAGAGTTGTGTCGACACAGATATCCTCTCGACATATAGTCTCGACAAGGTTGTGTCGACACTTATTCTTCTGTCGACACAGATATTGTTTCTGTGTAGACATATCCTTGTCTTGTGTCAACACAACACACTGAGTGTGTCGACACAACTTGCTTGTGTCGACACAAACTTTGTACTTAGCCAAATTTCAATAGAAATTTTGTGCTTACATATGCTACTAATGGAAACTTGTGTTAACCTAGTCTAGGTTCAACATACCTAATTTAATTTTGAAATTATTGAATTTAGTTTCATCCAGTGGTTTTGTAAAAATATCAACTATTTGATTATCAGTTTTTACAAACTCTAGATTAATATTTTCCTTCTCTACATGTTCTCTGATAAAATGAAACTTAATATCTATATGCTTGGTCCTATTGTGTGATACAGTATTTTTAGCAATAGAAATAGCACTTGTAGAATCGCAAAATAGTGGTATTCTACTTACCTGGATGTAATAATCTTCTAGTTGATGCTTTATCAACATCAATTGTGCAAATTAGCTACTTGTTGCTCCATGACACCAGCCTCCCACCAAGGAATTGACAGTTTTCCTGTCTTCTTTGGATCCAGCAAAATCTGCATTTGAGAAACCTGTTAATAGAAAATCTCTATTCTTAGGGTACCAAAGGCCTAGATTATGTGTGCCCTTAAGATATCTCAAAATTCTTTTAACTTCAGTATAATTAGATTCCTTAGGGCATTCTTGATACCTAGCACAGAAACATATTACATAAATGATGTCAGGTCTACTAGCAGTCAAGTATAGTAGGGAGCCAATTATCCCTTTATACAAAGACTCATCAACAGGTTTCCCTGCTTCATCTCTGCATATAGGCATACTTGTACCCATTGGAGTTTTCATAGTAGAAGCTGAGTCCAAACCCAACTTTTTAATCAACTCCTTGGCGAACTTAGACTGGGATATGGACAACCCACTCTCAGTTTGTCTAACTTGAAGTCCCAATAAGAACTTCAGCTCACCGATACTGCTCATCTCAAACTTCCCTTGCATTAGTTTTGCAAACTTCCTACAAAGGCTGTTTTCAGTAGAACCAAAGATAATGTCATCCACATATATCTGGACTAGTATTATCTTGCCTTTTGATTCCCTATAGAATAGAGTTTTGTCTATCTTTCCTCTAGAGAATTTATTCTCAATGAGGAAGGCAGACAAGGTTTCATACCAAGCCCTTAGAGCTTGTTTCAAACTATATAGTGCTTTCCTAAGCCTATATACATAATCAGGAAAGTGAGAGTCTACAAAACCTGAGGGTTGTTCTACATAGACTTCTTTTTTTAAATCACCATTCAGAAATGCTAATTTCACATCCATTTGATATACTTTGAACCCTTGATAGGCAGTATAGGCTAAGAACAGCCTTATTGCCTCCAGCCTTGCCACTGGAGCAAAGGTTTGATCAAAATCAATACCTTCCTTTTGCCTGTATCCTTTTGCTATCTGTCTAGCCTTGTTCTTGACTATAGTGCCATTCTCATCAAGCTTGTTCTTGTAGATCAACTTAGTTCTTATTATGTTATGATCCTTAGGTTTTGGCACCAGTTCCCAGACCTTACACCATTTAAACTGACTGAGCTCTTCTTGCATTGCTAGGTTCTAACTGAGATAGGAAGCTAGAACATAGAACTGTGTTCATGCTCTTGCTACTTGTTAAAACACCCTGACTTGCATCACAATTGATCTGGTGAGCTGGATGATCCTTCAGGTGTCTCCTTGCTGGAGGAATTCTGTCAGCATTATGGCTATCTCCAGTTTCCTTATCTTGATGCTCTGCATTTTCTTATTCATCCAGAGAGACTTGATCTCCCCCTAGATAGCTGGCATCTTTATCCTCATCCAGTTTAGCAGGAATATCTTCATTGATGGTTAGCTTGTCCAGCTTATCTGTTAGACCTGTAGAACTAACTGAAGAACAAGATAATTCACTGTTAATAAACATTGAATCATCAAATATAGCATGCACAAATTCTTCTACAACTTGAGTAGTCAAGTTGTAGATAATGTATGCTCTACTATGGTTGTTGTAACCAACAAATATCCCTTCTAGGGATTTGGCAGCAAACTTAGTTTGGTAGTGTTTACCATTGACTAGTACAAAACACTTACTACCAAAGATTCTGAAATAAGATATGTTTAGTTTTCTGCCTTTCAAAATCTGATAGGGAGTCATCTTGTGTTTCTTGTTGATGGTGGCCCTATTGAGCACATGACACGCAGTATTTACTTCCTCAGCCCAGAAGTATTCAGGGAGAGTAGTGTCATTCAGTAGAGTTCTACTGGCTTCAATTAGAGTCCTATTCTTTTTTTCAGCAACACCATTTTGCTGAGGAGTTCTAGGTGAGGAGAATTCCTGATGAATCCCAAGTTCTTCACAGAATTTTGTCATACATTCAGACTGAAATTCAGTTCCATGGTCACTTCTGATTTTGACCACTGAGTTGTTGTATTCATTCTGTATTTGTCTGATAAAAGTCTGGAAAATAGTTGGGGTTTCAGATTTCTGCCTTAAGAAGAAAACCCATGTAAATCTAGAATAGTCATCCACAACAACAAGTGTGTATGCTTTCCTACCAAGACTATGGACTGGCATAGGACCAAACAAATTCATATGCATGAGATACAAACATCTCTTTGAATCTTTGATGTCAAGTGACTGAAAAGAGGACATAGTTTGCTTGCCTTTTTGGCAAGCTGAACACACACCCTCTTTTATACACTGAACTTGAGGACCATTCCTCACTAATCCCATGCTGAACTGCAGTCCAATTGACTTATAGTTCAGATGAGCTAGGCTCTTATGCCATTTGACACATAGAGAAGCTTTCTCTTCTGCAACCAAACAAATAGGTGAGTTGTTAGACTCACAATCTAGGTTAAGGCAATACACATTTCCTTTCCTAGTGCCAGTCAAAATGATCTCTTGATCACTTGACCTTTTTACTAGGCACTCCCCTTCGAGGAAAGAAATATCATAACCTAGATCACTAAGTTGACTTATGCTAATCAGGTTATGTTTTAGACCCTTTACATAAGTCACTTTAGTGATTGTAATTGAATTACAAGATATATTACCAAATCCTTTGATGATTCCCTTTTCTGATCCACCAAAGATAACTTTTGGTCCATTCTTGATGGGCACATAGTCCCTTAACATTCCCCTTATTCCAGTCATATGTCTGGAACAGCCATTATCAAAGTACCATATAGGGGTATGGTCACTTAGATTCACCTGCAATAAATAAAGAATCACTTACCCTTAGAACCCAACTTGCTAGTGGGTCCTAGGTCCTTATTAGTTTGAAATCCTGCGACTGATCTAATAGGAATCCTTCTTTTGGTTTTAACACTAAAGTTAAACCCGCAATCCATGGCAAAGTGGTCCACCTTGCCACAACAGAAAAACTCAAACCTATTATACCTATTCTTAGGTACAGGCCTTCTTGCTTTGTTTCCAGAAGACTTATTAAGTGTTGGTGCTGGAACAGCATTCATCAAGAACTCCTCTTGAATACGATGGGCATGCCTCTAGATTGGTCTATTGTCATTAGCACCCTTTCTCATGAAATTTTCATGCTCACAGTGACCATGTGTAATGTCATGATCATACATGTTAGTAGGATTCACTACCTTCTTAAAGAAAATAGGGGGATTAACAGTTAGAGGCTGAACTGTGTCTTTACCTTTTCTATGAGAATTGGTAGCCCTAGTTCTTCCCTTAAAGCCTAGACCAGTCTTCCTTTTTTGTGAAACAAAATTATCTATCAAAGGTAAGACTGATTTTGGCTTGGAGAATTTAGCCACTAGCTCTCTCTCTTGCTGAAGTTTTCCCTCCAGTTTCTTGATATGATTCTCTTTGAATGAGATTGTGCCCATCTGAATAATTATAATGTTTTTCAATTTGGCAACCTCATTTAGTTTTTGATCCAGCAGTTTTGCTGAATCTGCTGCAGCCAGCTTAAGATACTCAATCTCTTTGGCTTGCTCTTTAACAAGAAACTTGCTCTTCTTTAGAGCATGTAATGTAAGACCCCCATTTTTTTTGTTCTTAAAACACCGGGGTCTTAGGCCCAGAACCTCCGTCTTTCGGTGACACCTTCGCACCCGGGAAGGTCGTCACTACAACACACCGATCCTGCCGACCAAATCGATCATAACCGTAGAAAGGAAATAGAGAATAACCAGTCCACAGAGATCACATATATAAAAACAAAAGTCTCCACGAAAGAATTGTCCACAGATAAAACATATAACAGAATTCTCGCGCTTATGCCCGATACATCAAGTCCTCACTACAAATCGCTCATCGCGGAAGCAAACTAATATAACTACTAGCGATCGGGACTCACAGCCCCTGCCGTCTGAACTTTGGTACTAGACTGTCTGATCTCCAAGCGTGCAGACCTCTGGGGCTGCTCCTCCATGCTGGGCTCCGTGGTCCCCTAAAATGATGTGGTTCAAAAACCGTTAGTCTAAAAGACTAAGTCTTATCGTCCCCCGCCCCTTCCCCCATGGCTCCTAGGCACCGAGCGGGGAGAAGGAAAGGGAAGGACATGAAGGTGGATAATATCAAATAGCAGATGGCGATGGAACTAAACTAGCAGTTCTGAGGTATAAGAGATGGTAATAATGGTATAAAGAACTGAATAAGAAAGTAACCTTAACTTATGTGAATACACATAAGCTAAGGGATCTCTTCCAGGGCTCCTATCGTATAAAAAGTCTCATACCGATTTATATGATAGGGTGTCGGTTTTACTAGCAAACATAAATATGTAATACTAAATAAGAACCTTAACTTATAAGCACACTCGTGCGAACTTATAAACCAAGGGGTCGTTTTGCAGGGCCTAATGTATAGAGTGTCACATACCACTTATACATTAGGTGTCAGGTTATATACAATGATTATGCTATGAAATACAATTATGCCATGACTTGAACATTCAAGTGCAACTCACCCACTCGACTCTGTGTACACAGACCTTTAGTTCCCCCTTTCTGGAGCCGAACCTCCCAGGATACCTCCGTAGTGGCAAACGGAAGCGGTGGGTTGGGCCTCGCCCACCTCTAAACCGGTAATAGCACTACCAGTCAGACCTATCGTACACCTCAATGCTAGTGCACTAAGCGGAGCTCCTGCGTACTCTTGCCGGCTGGCGCACCAGACTTTATTTGGCCAAGTGAAAAACCACACTTGCAGGGTCAACGTATTAGTGTCGGTGCATCGACCCTCCAACACCGAAGATCCACCACCTTATACTTTATGCACATGCAACCTTATATAATAGCTACCGATCCAGAGCTTCCCGGACCATCCCGTCTGTCAATAATCAACAACCGAGACAAAGCTCGTCGGGCTATCATCACAAACCATTACCGACCCAAAGCTTGCCGGGTTTACCTGCCCATCACCAAAACCATTGGTCTTACTGCCCGAGTGACCGAACCTACCTTCCCGAGACATCGAGGTGTGAGAATGTGAAACCCTAAATTTACTAATTGCTCTTCATTTTTTTTGCCTATGACTTAGGTTTAGCCCAGGACTGCCCAAGGTATTCCCCGTGAAGGGTTCTCGAGGGCACTAGGAGCTACGATGGGCTAAAGCCCAAAGCTCCATTTCGCAAGGCACTTATTCTTATTGGTTGATACCCAATTCCAAATCCCTTAATAATTGCATTGGATCTAACCCTAGTATTTTGACACTTCCTCATACGGGTTAGACGATCTTTCGTCGATCCCGAGCACCATCTAACATTTAGCCAAATCCAACCTCTACTCATACTACCTCCAATGATGAACTCATTCTAGTTTATCCAAACCAGCAACCACTAATCCCGACTCATGTACCCAACTTTATACTCCAACATATTTTCTGCAGTTTTACTATATGCAGACCACTAAGGTTAAATGTCATGTAAAATGGGAGGTACATCAAATAATCATCCAGTACTCCTATAATAATTATTGGAGGGCTATTATGACCTTTGTTGCCCAAATCCAGGGATTCACCATTTTTTTACTATTTATCTGATACTTTATTTAATTATTATAGTGGCCAAAATTTCCAAGATTGAACAGGAAGTACCAAATTTTGATAAGTTAAAATTCCTCCAAATTTATGTTATATACAATATAAATATTTAACTTAAGATCCAAAGTCTCTTAATTTTTCAGCAAGGTTTAGGGCACTAATTTTAATTTTAACTATAACTCACAATAATTCATTTAAATAGATAAGTAAAGCAATATTACTTCCAAAAATTCAGAGAAAATTCAAGCATGCTTTTAAGGGCATATAAATGATCTGGGTCAAATATCATAATTTATTAACTAGTAAAGAGCCTTAAACAAATTATTGAGCAATTATCCTATTTACTAAGATTATGAAGTAAGTACCACAAAAATGTATCCAAAAATTCTCATAAGATTCATATATGACTAAGAGTGTTTTAAACTCCTTCTGCCAAAATTTCATGACCTCCCAATAGACAGTGGGACCAAAAGTATCATATGATTAATTAGGGCAATCCAATATATTACAAAGGAAGTGCTACAATTATTGTTCCAAAATTTCCAATTAAATTACCAGAGGTTTATTATATCCTTATGACTACTCTACACAAATTTCATCATATTTCAAGAAGTTTTACTAACCTATTCTAGCACTACAATGCTTGTGCCCAAAACTAGGGTTAGGGTTTTGAGGGCCCCACCCTTTCCAAAATCCCTTAATATTTTAACCAGAGAGTTGTACCTACCCTAGTACCCTCCCTACAAAATTTCATGACCATTCAAGGTGTTTTGGCCACATGCCCTTCACAAGGTATAAAAGCCCTTCTTTAGGGTTTGACCTTATATCTTAGGCCAAATCAATTCCAATCTACCCCATTTTTCATGTGAAGGTGCAAAAAGTCATGCCAAGTCAGTGACCCAAATTTAAACCACTGTTAAGGTGATTTGGACACTCTAAGCCCAAAATTCACTTTTGGACCAAAATGCCTTTTTTTAAGCAAGGCTAGGGTTTATAAGATTTGAGTTCCAATCACCTCAAAAATTAATGAAATTTTAACCAGAGCTTCATAATGACCCCAAACACCACCCACCAAAATTTGGATGGGTTTGGAGTTCATTTATCCCCAAAATTAATTTACCCTAGAGAAATTAAATTATTTACAAAACTATTGAAAAATTATCCCCAAAAATTCCCATTTTTGGCAGGGTGTAAATATGGTCTAGGGTGACTCCCTGCCAAAATTTGAATTCATTTGGACTAAAGATGTGGTGTGGGAAATTAGTTTAATGTCTGCCAAGCCAGTATAGACCCCACCAAAATCAGTGCCTTAGTCAACCCAGGCACACAAATTGGTTCAAACTAATTTTGTATGAAATTAGACCCATAGGACTACATTTTATGTGTTGACCATTGTCTCTGAAAATGCCTCCAGGTATTTTTAAAAATTAAGGACATTAAATACTAAATCTGTGACATAATTAAATAAATAAGAATTTATATCCTATAGTTTGAAATCAATCCAACACGAATCTTGACGCGCTATTTGACGGAATCCCGTCATCGTCCCCGCGCGCCAAAGGCTTGGATTTAAACTTCCTTGAGCATCTTCCAGCCGCTGTCGCCGGCCATCCGGCCACCTCCCCGGCCGGCCACCACCACTGACACCTTCGTGGAGGTGGTGGCTACCTCCAGGCGGCGGAACGGCCGTCGGGGAGCACTATTCCTGCGATCCCGATAGGTGAAAATTCACGAGAAATCCATGAATGTTGAAACTTGGATCGGGCTCAATTAAGCCCGAACCTTGGCCCTAACGATTCCTAAGAACTACCCATGCAAGAAGGAGTGGAGGAGGACCTGTGGGGGCGGTTGTAGCCTTGCTGATCGCCGGATTGGCATGGTGGTGGCTGGTGGTGGTCGGCCTCCTACAACAGTGCAGTGGAACTGCTTGGCTCCTTTAGGTAAGTGGTGGGAAATCATCCTTGGAGTCCAGTGATGCTTTTAAAAGGGAGAGGTGAGGTGTTAGGTGGCTGTAAACTTCAATGTCATTTTTGGCCAAAGTCAAGCTTGGCGGCCATGGTTCGTAGGGGAGAAATCATGGCTCCAACCAATCAAGGATTGGCTGGTTGAATTGGGGCTGGTTGAATTGGGGATGCTTTCCTTATCCTAATGGAATGAATGGAGGGGGTTGGGGAGGGGGAGGATGAGCCCAAAGTCCTCCCCCCTTTTTCCTTCTTCTCTTTCTCTCTCCTCTATAGGTGGCTTTCTCTCTCTCCTACACACCAAGCTAAATTTTGGCTCCTACCTAACCCAATGGCAGCCCACATGTCCATTTCATCCCTCAAAACAAGGTTAGCCCAATTGAAATGGGCTTGAGCTTGAGTTAGCCCATTTGGGCTAACTTTACCCAAACCTAGATTAGGGTCCACTTGGGTCAATTTGGTCCTTGAGGTTTTCTTAATGGGTCCTTGGTGACCCATTGGCTTCCCCTATGGTCAAGTTGGGGTTGGATTGGCCCTTGGAGGTCACTTGACCCTTAACTAAGGCACTTTGACCACTTTAGGGCTAGAGGTGACTTTGGTAAAATTAGCCTTTTTGATTGGTCCCAATGGGTCCTTGGTGACCCATTGGGCTCTCACTAGGGTTATGAAAGTATGTGTGGGGTCCACTTGGCTAAGGGACTGCAATTGGCCCTTGTGCATGTCAGTTTGACCTAATTAGGGTTAGAGTTGACTTTGGTAAACTTAACCCCTTTGACTGCCCTCCATGGGTCCTTAGTGACCCATTGACCCCTCACTAGGGTTATGAAGGTATGGGTGGGGTCCACTTGGCTTGGGTAGGGTCAATTAACCCTGTGTAGGCTAGTTTGACCCATTTAGGGTTAGGGTTGACCTTGGTCAATTCAGGCTCTAGGGTTGACCCTGATGAGTCCTTAGGGCCTTAACATGGGTTGGAAAGATCTTGGTGAGATCTTAGAGTCATGGTGAGGGCCCCTGGTCAGCCTAGACTAAGGTTTTGGAATTTAGTATTTGTAGACCATAGTGTCCCCCTATCCACACCACTAGGCCAACTTGACTTTTTCTTAGGCTTCCTAGGGTTTTGTCATAACAAAACCACTCTTAGGGGTCTAGTTGGAAATGGGATGTTTCATGCAACAACCCACCATACTCATTAATGAGTTGGTGAACATCCCCCTCAGACTCAGATCCATCCACTTCTTTTGAAGAAGATGCTTCTGATTCTGATCCAGTAAAGTAATCTGAGACTATGGGAGAATTGTTTACCTTACTTGGTCCAGGCTGATCTTGGCACTTATCTTCTTCAGATTGAGCCATCATCCCTTTACAGCAACATTCTTCCACTCCAATTTTGGAGTCCAGCATCTGTAGGAATTCTAGTTCCCTAGAATCTTCTTCTGTTGAGAAGAGTCCGATATATGCTTCTGCCTCTTTTTCTTCAGATTCTGAGGATGAAGAGTCTGTCCAACTCTTCTCCTTCTATGCCACTAGAGACTTCTCCTTCTTGCCTTTGACCAGCTGCTTCTTCTTGTCCTTTGACTCCTTTCTTTTTTCAGGACAGTCAGCTATGACATGTCTAGACCTGTTGCAGCAATAACACACAATCTTAGAATTAGATTGTTTACCAGGTTTAGAAGCATACATGTCCTCCTTAGGTGTTTTCTTCTTCCTGTAGTATTCATCCTTGGAATAGGATGTAAATGAAGGCCTGGTTCTCCAATTCTTTTTCTTCATAAACCTTTGGAATTGTCTTGTGAAGGCAGCAAAGTCTTCATCAGATGTATGATTATCTTATGTACTTATTTCAAGAACACCTTCTTCTGCTTTAGTACTTCTTCTAGGTGGAGAAGGAGATTTTCTCCTACCCTTCCTTGAGCCCTCAGTGTTGAAGGCTACTTGCTTTTCTTTATGTTCAGATCTGCTATCTTTCTCTTCCTCTTTCATAGCAGTAAGCTGCATTTCATATGAAAGCAGTTTTCCAAAAAGTATAAGTGGTGGTGTGTCAGCCAGTTTGGACACTTCCCTGATGGCACATAACTTAATGTCTCAATCCTTTGTTAGGGGCCTAAGAAACTTTTCATTCAGTTCATAAGTACTGAAGACTCTTCCATATGTCATCAGTTCATTCACTATTCTGAAAAACTTTTTATAGCATTCAACTATACTGTCAGTTTTTGTCTGCCTAAAGCTCTCATACTCCTAATTTAGCATAGACTTTTTGTCCTCTCTTACTTCTTTTGTGCCTTACATATAGACAATCAATGTATCCCACATTTCTTTGGAAGTTTTATAGTGCACAAGATTCTGGAATATTGCATCATCTATGGCACTTACAATTATATTTTGAGCTCTTTTATCTAATGTAGCCAACATGATTTCATCCTTAGTCATCTCTGAATAACTCTTTGGAGTTTGAATGTTTGCATCAAGAACTGAAACCTTCAATGGGATGAAGGGGCCTTCCTGTAATGTGATATAAATTCTTGGATCAGATGCTTCCATAAACAGCCTGACCCTTTCTTTCCAAATGTCAAAAGATTCTTTCCTGCATATAGGTAATTTCATAGATCCAAATTCCTTTTGATTTTCACTTGAACCCATTTTTGTTATCTATTATTTGCCTTGGATAAATCCTCTGACTGTTAGGTCAAATTTTGAGGAACCTCCCTCTAATACCACTTGAAAGACTTTATTTCAAGAGCCTAAACACCTAGAGGGGGGGTGAATAGGTTCTAATCTTTTTGTGTCTTTTTAATTTTTAGGCAAACAGTTATAAGACTTCTTTTAGCACAGATTAATCAATCTACAGAAAACAAACACATCACAGTAAACACTAGACTTATAGTTGTTCCCCAAGATATGGGTACATCCACTTTCCCCCTTCGCATATCCAGCATATAACTGGATTCAGCCTAACTTCCTTCCACTTGATCAGATCCTCAGATCTTACAATCTTAGAACCAAAGATGGTTCCTATAACTCAGACTTAATACAAGTCCTACCTCAGATTCTTCTTCAGAATCCTACCTCAGGCCTCAACCCTACCTCAGCCTTTATAATTAGGCTTACAACTCAGACTTTCCACAAGTCCTACCTGAGATTCTTCTCTAGAATCCCACCTCAGGCCTCAGCCCTACCTCAGCCTTTATAATTAGGCTTACAACTCAGACTTTCCACAAGTCCTACCTCAGGCACACAGCCCTTCCTCAGCCTTTATAATTTTAGGCTTACAATCTCAGATCTAAATGTAGATCCTACAAAAATTTGTGAGTAAAGAGTAACTGAAAACTTCACCAGCTAGATTTCTCTATTGATGTTGTCTTCTTGATCAGTTCTTGTATTGACTGATCCTTCTGATCCAACCTTACTTAGCTTTTCAAAGCTTCTTGATTAGAACAAAATAAACTGGATCTTCTCTATTGATGAAGATGATCTTCAATCAGCTTCTTCCTCCAATTCAGATAGAACTCTGAATCTTTCTAACAAACATCCCTTGATCTGACAGAATTCTTCTTATTGATTTCTTACGTTGTTTTATGTTGTTTCTGATCTATCTCTTATATAGAGCTTGCTTTATGGTTACCGGCTGATCTGGTTCATAACAAACTTCTGACAGTTCAGGCAGTGGTGTCAGACCGGCTTGTTATGGCAGATGTAAAGTCCCCAGTCACGTCACCAGGTTCTTCAATGTCTTTTTAACTCAGCACACAACACTCAGCAGACTGCCTCACATGTGTCAACACATATAGACTAAGTGTTGACACAAGTCTTCATGGTGTCGACACAATTACTCCAAGTGTCGATACAGTCATACTTCTGGTTCTCGACACTGCTTATGTTGTTTGTGTCGCCACAAGTCCTTTGTGTCGACACAATAGCTTCTTGTCTCGACATTTCTATTACAGACAGTTGGTGTTGAGTGTTTGTTAAATGGCGTTGAGTGTGTGTCGACACAAGTCCTGTATGTCGACACAATTACTTCTGAACTCGACACAGCAATTTTAGAGTTGGTGTGTTGACACAAGTCCTGTGTGTCGACACAATTGCTTCAGGTGTCGACATATTTCCTGAATGTCGACATAGCATCAGTTTTAAGTGTCGTCACAAGTCCTGCTTCAGATGTCGACATATTTCTGGATGTCGACACAACTGCTTCTTTAGGTGTCGACAAAGCTTTCAGTGTCGACACGGCTTCTTTATAAGTGTCGACATAAATTCTGGGTGTCGACACAACTTCCTTGAGTGTCGACACAATTTGCCTGTGTGTCAACACAGCTTGCCTGAGTGTCGACACAAGTTCCCTGAGTGTCGACACAGTTTCTTCACAAGTGTCGACACTTGTACTTAGAAAATTTTCCTTCAAATACTTAAACCTGCACAATGAAACTCAAACTCCTATCAAATACAAATCTCCAAATCTAGTACACATTTTTCAATGTACCCAACAGGCTTTTGTAATTGGTTTATCTTTTATCGATGACAATTACTACTGTGGAAAGAATGTTTTCTGATGTGAGGATTATAAAGAATCATCTAAGAAATAGAATGGAGGATGAATTGATGAATGATTGTCTGATAGCACAAATGGAGAAAGATATTGCAAATAACATTTTAAATGAAGAAATTATTTGGCGTTTTCAAAATATGTGTTAGAGAAAAGTGGCATTTTGATTTGTAGGTTATTTTTTGAATACTTTAGCATGAAAAATTTTCATTATGTTATGTTTAATTATGTTATAATATCTATTTAGATGGGTTTCAAATTTCTCGAGTATGTAATATTCTGATTTTTAAATAATGTTAACTACATCATTTTATGATTTTTATTTTTCTTACTATCAAATGTAGAATTTTGAAAAAAAATTATCATAAATAAATATTATTTATATGGTGCCTGAGTCGGATTAAAATCCTAGTTCTGTCAGTGTTCACGATACAAACCAAGATAGTAAAAGAACCAAAACCTCTTATTTTTTAGCACTTTCATGTAGAAATTTTGATCATTTGGTATCCATTTCTTTCAAGGATGCTCAAATTTTTCTCAATTTCATCATAGGATAGAGATATTGACTGTGCAAACAGAAAACAAGAGACCGAAAAATTGGAGTAACAAAATTTTTATTATCCAAAAAGGTATCTATTACAAAGGTATGACCTCCCTTTTATAGAATGGAGGAGAGAAGAGAGATTACAAATAAGCAATGTAAGACTAATAATTACATCAACATAAAACTATACAAGCCTCATAAGCCGCACAAGCCGCACAGTTAGCCTAACCGCACGACCACTACAATGTTGAGGATAGGTTGTCAATATCCCCAAGCCGCCATAGATAAGCCGCCAGATCGCTCAGACCGCCAAACACCAACCAACAAAATCTCAGCACCAAGCCGTTGGTAGAAGCTTCCAGACCGCCAGACAAACCGCCAGACCTCCCGATCTCTAACCTGGCTACCAAACTGCTGGGACAAGCCGCCAGACCGCCTGGTCTCAACTCGCCAGACCGCCCGGTCTCAACACTCCCCCCTCAAGCTGAATCATAGATATCAATCATGCCCAGCTTGTCGCAAATGTGAAAAAAATAAGCGGACACTGGCTTGGTGAAGACATCTGCCAACTCGTTGTCAGAAGTGACGAACGGAGTACAAATCTATTTCTTCAAAATCTATTCTCGAATAAAGTGACAGTCGACCTCTATGTGTTTTGTTCTCTCATAAAAGACCAGATTTTTGGAAATATATATAACAGCATTGTTGTCGCAGAACATAGGAAGAGGATAATTGTAGACCTCTCCTAGGTCAAGCATGAGAGCCCGTAACCACTTTAACTCAAATATGGTCGATGTCATACAACGATATTCCACTTCTGTACTAGACCTATAGAAAACAGTCTATTTCTTGCTCTTCCATCTCACAAGATTTCCTCCTATAAATGTTTAAAAACCCGACGTTGACTTGCGGTCTCCTTTATCATCAGCATAGCTCGAATCTGAGTACGCTTCAACCCTCAAGAGACCATTATTCTGAAAAAGCAATCCTTTCCTTAGATCTTCTTTAACATACTCCAATATTCTCAGGGAAGACTGTAGATGGCACTCCCTAGGAGCTTGCCTTAATTGGCTAACCTTGCCTATAGTATATGAGATATTGGGTCTGGTCACTGTGAGATAAATGAGTTTGCCCACAAAGCACTGGTACCTCGAAGAATTAAATATAGGAGGCGAGTCATCTGTCCAAGTTTTGTCTTCCCAAATAGCCATGGGACATATGGCAGGTTTAGCACCAATCAACCCTGCCTCTTTTAGCAAATCAAGAGCATACTTCCGTTGGGAGAGAACTAAAGAGTTGGGCTTCCGAGAGATTTCAATCTCCAGAAAGTATTTTGGGGTGCTCATATCCTTAGTGACCAGGTGTTGTCGGAGGTGCTTCTTTGTCAAAGCTACCCTTGGGTGATCATCGCCAGTCGGAAGAATATCATCAACATATACAGTAAGAACCACCATACCAGAGGAGGTTTTGCGAATGAATAAGGAGTGATCGGTTTAACTTCTTGCAAAACCAATGGCCGCAACAATGCCGTTGAACTTGTCAAACCAAGCCCGAGGGCTTTGCTTCAGGCCATAGATGGCCTTCTTTAGATGACATACTCGTGTCTCCCCCTGAACAACATACCCAGGAGGTTGCTCCATGTATACGCCCTCCTAAAGATCACCATAGAGGAAGGCATTCTTGACATCCAGCTGGTAAATGGGACAATCCTTATTAACAGCCACAGAGAGAAGAACCCGAATGGTGCTGAGATGAGCAACTAGAGAGAAGGTGTCAAAGTAATCAACCCCATAAGTCTGAGTGAAGCCTTTGGAGATTAAGCGAGCCTTGTATCGATCCACGCTACCGTCCGAACGGAGCTTCACAACGAATACCCATCGACAGCTAACCACATCAGTGCCCAAAGGGGGAGGAATAAGGGTCCATGTACCCCTTTTAGTGAGGGTAGAAATTTCCTCATCTATGGCGGTCTTCCAATGAGGAATAGTAAGAGCTTCCTGGTAGGTGCGGGGAGTGGCAATGGCAGAGATAGCCAAGGAAAACGTCCTGCGAGAAGGAGTTCGACGATCATATGAAATAACAGCAGCTAGCGGGTGTTGAGTACACGTCTGCACCCCTTTGAGAAGAGCAATGGGAATATCTAATTCGGCGAGTTCCTTAGTTTCCAGGGCATCTGTGGCGGAGAGAGCTGGCCCGGGAGTAGAGAGAGACAACCGCGGAGAAGAGGGAGATATCTCGATAGGTGGACACGGTGGAGGAGATGGTAGAGAGGGAGGGGGTGGCGGAGTCTCGGTAGGTGTAGAGGAAACGGAAGGGGTGGTAGGAGAAGGAGGAATATCAAAAGAGGAAGAGGAGTCTGGAGAGAAGTAGGACGCACATTGAATGCAGGTGATGTCCGCAGAGACAAACTGCTTGCAGACAACCGGGTCAAAGCAACAATAGCCATTCTTAGTTGTAGAGTATCCTAGAAAGATACACATAGTGGACCATGGTGAGAGTTTGTCACGGGTGGCAGAAGGAGAGTGCACAAAGGCTGTGCACCCAAAGATACGGAGAGGGAGAGGAAACAGATCCTTCCATGGATAAAGAATGGAGCAGGACGTTTTTCCTTGGAGAATGGTGGAGGGAATGAGATTGATAAGATAGCAGGAGATGAGAACATCATAGCCCCAATAGGAGCGAGGAACCTGCATTTGAGTTACCAGAGTGCGCGCGACATCAAGGAGGTGACGGTTTTTGCGTTCGTCCACGTCATTTTACTGTGAGGTATCAATAAAGCTAGTTTGACAAATAATACCATGTTTCATACAGAAAGAGGAAAACTCATGACTAAGATATTCCTTTGTATTATCAGAGTGAAAGAGTTTAATAGAGACATCAAATTGATTCTTAATCATATAATAAAAAGATGTCCATATATGAAATATTTCAGAGCGATTTTGTAAGAGATACACCCTAGTACAACAAGAGAAATCGTCAATAAAAGTTACAAAATATGAACTACCCCGACCTATGGTGAGGGTAGGAGCGGGTCCCCAGACATCGGAGTGAACCAGATCAAATGGTCGGGAAGATCCACGACCTTTCTTAGATGAGAAGGAGGAGCGGTGATGCTTGCCAAGCTAACATTCGTCACAGTTGAGGGTGGACTCTACGGAGGAAGATGAGGCATAAGCTGATGAAGAAGTCGAGGAGGAGCGTGAGCAAGATGAAGGTGCCACTGGAGAAGATCAGTAGAGAAGGAAGAAGACAATGCGGAAACATTGTCGAGGAAGTAGAGGTCGCTGCTCTCAGTCCCAGTAGCAATCGTCCATTGGGAGCCTGGATCCTGAAAAAAACAAGAGGTAGGAGTGAATGTGACAGAACACTGTAGTTGCTTGCACAGAGAAGTGATAGATTGTAAATTGCAAGGGAACGTGGGCATGTAGAGGGTATCCTTCAAGCGAAGAGACGGAGTGACTTGAACCACTCTCTTCCTACTGATCGGTGAGGGAGAGCCATCCGCAATAAAGATAGGGGGCAACCAATCATGTTTTTCTAGGAGAGAAAAACTTTGAGGATTGCCAGTCATGTGATTTGTAGCACCAGAGTCGATCAGCCATTTACCTTGAGTAACGACATGAGCACTACCTGAAGACGTGACCATCGAAGCGGACGGCTTCGAAGAGGAGGTTGAAGCGTCACCCATTGGTTGAAGATGAGGATGTTTCTTCCAGCAGTGATCAACCGTATGGCCGGTGCGGCCATAGTGAGAATAGAGAAAGCGGGCAGCACCGTGTTCGCCTGATTGATGGTTGCAGCTACTAGATCCAGTCCGCTGAGTGTAGTGAGTATAGTTTGGTAGAGGAGGGGAGGATAACAGTGGACATTATAGCAGAGAGGTAACAACGGCTATGCAGGCAGCAGTTGCATCTAAGGTGGGAGACTTCGCCTCGCTAAGGATTTGTTGATGGATCATATCATATGACTCAGGAAGTTGCAGAAGGTAGCACACAAACAGCAGCTCCTAGAAGTGTTTGTGTTGCTCGGCCAGATCTGCAGAGAAGGGGAGATTTTGGAGAACTTCGTCTCCAAGAGCCTGAACTTGTTGGTATGCAGCAGTAGGAGACATGGAGGGACGGGCAAAGAGGTCCGGATACAAAGTATAGATGCGAGACGTCTGAGACCCCTTTGAGTAGAGAGCGGCAAGATTTAGCCATGCAGCCTTGACCGTCTCATCATGGCGGATGAAGGGTAGGCATTCATCAGAAAGACTGTTAGCCAGCCAAGTCCGGGCAAGGGCATCGTTGGAATCCCAATCATCAAAAAGAGGAGAATCTTGTGGAGGAGGGTCATCGGTGAGATGATTGCATTTGCATTGAGACAGGAGAAAGAAGGTGAAGGAGACACTCCAATCCGGGTAGTTGGGGCCGACGAGTTTGGAAACGGTGCCAACGTTACCCGAAGGAGTAGGAGGAGTGGGAGGAGGAGCGGCAACGGTAGTAGTGGAGGTAGAGATATTAGAGGTTGTCATAGAAGAGAGCAGAGATATGAATAAGTTGTGCGGCTAAAGAGGAGGTCGCGACGACTAACTAGTAGAAGCGGATAGAAAAGGAGGGCGCACAAAGGAGAATAGGTCGCGACGACTTAGGAGCAGGTCGCGATGACTACAGAGCAGGAGCGATAAGAAAGGAAGTTGCGCCAAGGAGAACAGGTCGCAGCAACTAGAGAGCAGCAACGGCGAGAAAGGAAGCTGTGCCACGGAGAACAGGTCGCGACGACTTAGGAACAGGTCGCGACGACTAGAGAGAGAGAGCGGCTATAAAGGAGGGGAAGAGAGGTCTCCAACACAAGGGAAGAAAGAAACCGCGTGAATAGGGCGCGACAAGAGAAGAAACAGGTTGCAAGAACAGGTTGCGAGAAGAGGAATAAGCCGTGCGGACAGGGCGCGATAAGACAGAGAGGGCTCAAAAATCAGGAGGAAAAGATCTAGTCCTCTGATACCATGTGCAAACAGAAAACATGAGACCGAAAAATTAGAGTAACAAAATTTTTATTATCCAAAAAGGTATCTATTACAAAGGTATGACCTCCCTTTTATAGAATGGAGGAGAGAAGAGAGATTACAAATAAGCAATGTGAGACTAATAATTACATGAACATAAAACTATACAAGCCTCATAACCGCACAAGCTGCACGGTTAGCCTAACCACACGGTCACTACAATGTGGAGGACAGGCGGCCAATATACCCAAGCCGCCATAGACAAGCCCCCAGATCACTCAGACCGCCAGACACCAGCCAGCAACATCTTGGCACCAAGCCGCTAGGAGAAGCCTCCAGACCGCCAGACAAACCGCCATACCGCCCGGACTCCAACCCGGCTACCAAACTGCTAGGACAAGCCGCCAGACCGCCCGATCTCAACTCGCAAGACCGCCCTGTCTCAACATTGACAAAAAAACAACATACACAAACGTCACGGAAAAATAAGATTTTATGAAGAAGAGTAAAGTGCAATCCTGAATAAATACTAAAATATCACTTTAAAGATACCTATATGTGAAGAGAAGCATAACAATTGAGAGGAAAATGGGTGAAGGAGGAAGGACGAAGAGTTACAGTATATAGAGAGAATTAAGGTAGAAATCAAAGCATGTAACTAAAAATCTGTCGTCGTTGAAACAAAGAATCAAGAGTAATAAGCACCATGAATCTTGTTAAGAGATGGTGAGAGAGAGAGGCGGAGAGGAAGAAGCTTGGTTGCCTAGATGTTTGCGAGCAAAGCAGAGGATCGCAGATGGTGAAGACCTAGAAATCTAGACTATGGGGGCAAAAACAGACGAAGGAGTGATCCTGTAGGCGGTGGAGGTTTGCATGAGGAGGCTGGACGACCCCGGCTGAAACAGACGTGAACATAGAGGAACGGAAGAGGGAGAAGCACCGACCAAGCGAGGCTTCCGCGATTTTGAAATCCGCAGAGATAATCGAATGAGGGCATTTATCCGTTGAATCGAACAATCACAGTGAGTTCAATAGGCATTTGGAGGACCATGTGGTCACATACGTATTTATTTTTATTTAATAGATCGATATACTATTAAATATGGGGAAAATGTTCTTTGGTTAAATATTCATCTTTACAATTTTGCTCATTCTTTATTTTAAATTTTACAAGTATTAATTTAATTTTATTTGTTTATATTTTTAATTTATCTTAGAAAACTTGTCATTATCCCTTCAATTTTTATTAAGTTTTGTATTTGACGAGACAACATAAATTACAAAAACCTCTTTTACTTTTGAAATTACTTATCTTTTACATAAGTTTACATCTCATACCATCCATGCCTAAAAAGACCCCTTGAAAATTTATTCCAAGTGCATATCATTCTACATGTATGTTATGAAATAAATGTAAACTTACATGAGAGATTTTTTAAATTTCAAAGATAAGAAGGGTGCAGCATCTATTTTAAACTTCTATAGGTGAATTATTAACTTCTATAGGTCAATGGTAGATATTGTTTTATTCTCAACAACTCCAATATCTAAATAAGTTTAAAAAAACTTTATATACACAATAATTGTATCCAATCATTTGACTAACCAAAACCCATCAATAAAAAATATTGAAGTTATGAAATACGTGAAACTTGGCCTCACAACAGTCAATGAATGGTAGTACAAATCTTACCATTCACGAGTCGTACGAAGGTACACTGTCGGTTCTGATCATCGACTCGAAATATATATATATAAGTTTTTAAAATCACATGTTTATTAACAATAATAAATCACTGAATATTCATGACAAATGATCTAGGTATTAACACAATTTTGTATGTAAAATTGGATGAACTTTCACATGTCTTAGGCTCCGTTTGGCACGGTGGTGGCGGTAATGAACACGGGTTAAGGTGTCATTTGTTAACGCCCACCTAAGGAACTTCATCCACTTTTATGTTCAAACAGATGATATTTGTTAGGTGATCTTAAACGAATGACGTTTTAACCCATACGTTAACAACCACCATCACCATGACAAACACAGCCTTAATTGTCTCCCATTTTACTATTTATATAGTATAAGAAAATTTTAAGAGTTTTTTTGTGAAGTTCTCATTCTACTATACAAAACTTAGAATTTGATAATGTATTATAAAAATGATGTTTTGTTTTTATATAGTTTATTTGTTCTTTTCTAAAATAAAATAAGGACGGGGTTAAGACACAAACTATCTTCACATCCTATTGCAATACTTGTTTTTTAATTAAATTATATCTTTATTAGTCTCAGTGTCTTATTGCAACACATGTGAGATTTTGTGCACAATCGCTAAAATCTATAAATAAATATTTATTATTTAAAAGTTCGAGTTTTTTTAAAAAATTATTGGGATTAATGAAATTATATTGCCCAAATTTATTTGACAATCATATCTCAAAATCACGACCAATTATTTTTGTAAGAATATATATAGACATAAATATATTGTAGAAAGAACAATTATCTCTTTTGATGAAGAACAAACATTACAGCCTTACAGGTAGGTGGACGATGCGATCATGCATGTGGGAGTTGCTTTGTTATATTATTAGATGAAATAATAATTAAATTATCGATTATTTGATCAAAATAATAAATAATACAAACTAATCGCCTCGAGAATAACGCACGTTCTTTTGTTTTTCCTGTCTTTCTTTTATTTACTATATATATATAATATTTATATGAAGGGTGCTCTTACTAGTAAATTCAGGCTTCATTTGATTCGACGGTGGCGGGTTGATCCGGCTGGTGGAAACGGAGTGTTTGAACCGGAGGGGGGAAGTGGCTGCTCCAAATGAAATTTTTTTGGGCGTTTCTCAAGGCGGGTGGGTGGAAACGGAGCAAACGCCGTCGGAGGTTCATTTGTTTACCCTCCTTCCGGCGGCGTTTGCCCAAAACGGAGCAGCGAAACGCCCAAACGGAGCAGCGAAACGCCCAAATAAATAGAGCCTCAGTTTGGTTTCTAGTAAATCATTATTATTAGCAAACCCTCATTTTCAAAATGACTATTTGAAAATCATTTTGTTACTAGTAAATCAATATAAATTTTTTAAAAAATAATTAAATTTTGTTTAAACATTCATTTTTTCAAAATAACTCGTTGCATATAATGACATTACAAATGATTTCAAATGTATTCGTTCAACCACTTATGTTAGCATTATAGATGAGTTAAAATGACGCAAATGTTTAGTATGTCCAAAACTGCTTTTTCAACAAAATATCATTATCTGCACCAAAATTCATAAACAAAATATCGGTCGGTTTAGAAATATATTGATTTCTAATTCCTATAAGGATGTGTTGTATATACGAGTTAAGTGTATATAAGAATATATACGTCCTTTTGAACTGCGTCTTATACGCACGATTTCATGAGAAGTATTCAATATGAAAGTTGTAGATCTCGACGAGATCTACAATTTTCATGTTTAACACTTTTTGATTTGAAACACTTTAGACTCCCGATTTGGCCCCTGAAAAAAGGTACGTCGTACGTGAGTATGGACACATGGGATCGACGTGATTTTTTTCGGAGGCCAAATCAGGAGCATAAACAGCTTCAAATCAAAAGTATTCAACATGAAAGTTGTAGATCTCGTAGATCTACAACTTTCATGTTGAACAAGTTTTGATTTGAAGTAGTTTAGACCCCCGATTTGGGCCCCGAAAGAAGTCATGCCGAAAATCTGTACATTGCGTGCATGTCTTTGTTAGGGCCCAAATCGGAGGCCTAAACGGCTTCAAATCAAAAAATGCTCAACATGAATATTGTAGATCTCGAAGAAAAATATTTGGGGCTCAAAATTCCAAAATGCAAAAATTGCCAAAAAAACAAGATTGGTTTGCCAGTAGTAATTTTTCGGAAGAAAAAAAATGAAAAAAAAAATGACTGAATCTGTTTTTTTCCGATTTGCTAGAAACGAAAGTGAATTTTCTAATAACAGTACCCTATATCAATTATATATATATTTATATTGGATACTAATTAGGATTAGGAATCTTAATTATTATTATTATTATTCGTAAGTGATGTAGCTGCGATGATGTACAAGGAGTCAGATCTCACCATTTTAGGGCATAAATGTAATGTGATGTATGGTTTTAGTGCAAAGGCTCCGTTTGGAACGGAGGTGGTTGTTGTGAGCATGAGGGTTAAACTGTCATTTGAAAGCAGGCATAAGGATCTTCATCCACTAGTTTTAAATGGATGAAGTTTGTTACGTGGTAATTAAAGAATGACGGTTTAACTCATGTGTTTGCGACTACCACCGTTATGCCAAACGAAGCCTCAGGATCCGTTTCGCATGAAATTTTTGTATTGCTGAGTTTAGAATTATGAAGTTACTTAGGAGTGGTCGGGCATTCATGAACGACGGTTCATAACTGTGACATTCATGACCGCCACCCCTGCGACAAAAGGTGCTTAAGTAGAAGTTGGGATCGGCCCGATGTTGTGGTTTTATAATGTTGATGGATAGTTTGGAGAAAGATGAAAAGAACAAATTAAAGAGACATTTCCTCAGGACATTTGAGAAAAGAAGCTCAAGATGTAAAAGAAGCTCAAGATGGGTAGATAGTCTTAAAAATATTAAAAAAACCTTGTTTCCACTTGAAAGCTGAATGAGTCTTTGCATCTACTTCTTCGGCTAAGATATGAAATACAATCGCGAACATTTTACGATAAAAAGAACTCAGGTTTGTGATGAATATTGTCCCATTTATTCGTTTTTTTTTGCATAAATATAGTAATAATAATATTTTATATCAAGGGCTCCGAGATTGGCATTGTGTGCAGATTCAAAAATCTCTCTTTACAAAGACCATGCAAGACTAGCCGAGCAATAGCAAATAAATTGTCACAATAACTAGAGTCGGTGACACAGTTTCCCTGCTTTCTTTCATTTTTTATGTTTACCTATTTAATTTTAGCAGATTTTTATTAGCACTATAACTTTGAATATTAGCACTCAAAGTATCACAATAAAAGAAGGTGATTGTTAACCGCAAACCGGCTATTTGTTAGTGCCACTCCAAAATCTCATAATTTTTTGCGCCTTTTTGAAATACGTCTTGTACATGCATTTTTAAGAAAAGTGTTCAACACGAAAGTTGTAGATCTCGTCGATATCTACAACTTTCGTGTTGAGCACTTTTCCTAAAAAATGCATGTACAAGACGTACTTTGGAAATATTCTCAGATTTTACGTCTTTCAGGAATACGCCTCGTACATACAACTAAAAGAAATGACGTTTAGTGAATGAAAAATTTGGTTCATTTTTATTATCCGTGCTGCAAAAGACTTATAATTTCATCATCTCCACTGCTAAGGCTCCGTTTGGCACGGTGAAGAAGGTCATGAATATGGGGGTAAAATTGTCTTTCGTTAACGCAAATCTAAGAAACTCCATCCACTTTTATGTTCAAACAGATGATGTTTGTTTGGTGATCCTTAACGAATGACAGTTTAACCAATGTGTTTATGACCGCCACCACCGCGCCAAACGGAGCCTAAGCCTTAGTTTGACGTGATGGTGGCGGTTGTGAACACCCGTCCTCACTTAAAAAATGTCATGCCCTTTTTGCTCAAAACTAGTTTATTGTTTTGGTAGTGGTCATAATTTTTGTCTTGCAAAACATACATTCGATGATCGGCCGGCCCATTGGCCACACGACCGGCCACCCAACTGGCTCCACCATCTGGCCCCTTGGCCGCCGCCCAACTTCTGTCGTCCACTATCTTGGCCATGCAACCACCACGCCCCGTCATCCGCATAACCACCCATTATGGAGTGTGGGTATAAATGAAATCTCGTAATGGGTGTGCGCATAGCTAATTATATTAATATGTGCACAGAAAAATATATGATAGAGGGGTGCGAATAGCAAAAATCCTCAAAACGGTTGTGCGTATAGCGAGAATTCCCATGACGATGTGTGTATAGTAAATTATATGATTATGACGTTCACATAGCCATATTGTTGGAACCCTACTTGTGATTTGAGTTAGGTTCACTATTAGGATGATTAGTTTACCCAACATGTATAGTCTAGGGTCATAGGTTTTCCTGAGTCAAAGTCAGCAGCACCAACTTAGACTCTCAGTACTCCACTTCAGAAGACTTTAGAGACAGAAGACATCAATGGAAAAACAATTAAATTGATTGCAGAAAAGTCGTTCGACGATAGCTGAACTCAGCTCGACGATCGTCGATCTCAGATCGACGAACTCAGAGTTCCTTCTCTGAGTTGAGCTCGACGAAAGTCTAGCTGAGATCGACGAACTATGATCTCATATCAGAAGTTCAGCTCGACGAAGGACTATCTTAGTTCGACGAACTTGGAGCTCAGATTGACAAGTATATTTTCAGCTCGACGATCTTGGAGCTCAGCTCGACGAAGAAGAATTCTTAGCTCAACGAATTTGGAGTTCAGGTCGACGAAATCATTGTTGAGTTCGACAAACTCCTTGCAGGTTCTGTTCGACTATTATTCTCTACAGTTTCTCAGTTCGAATATCAGTTTAATTTCAATTTCTATTATATTAAGACAGTAATGCTCTGATAATTATTGCTCAATATTCTCAAGAATATAGTCGTTCCGGGCAGCATTAATTATGATTTTCACAGAGTTATTACTCTATCATATTTACTGGGACAGTTAGGGAAATACATTCAAGATAAATATTAGCTGTTCAGAATCCTAGAAATTATACAGAGAATTTCAAAGGAAAAATTTAAAATTAAAATGGTTTTGAATCTGAAATCATATACAAAGTGATTTTCCTTCAGAAGATAAAAGAATATATTGGAATGAGAAACAACAACAACAACAACAACAACAACAAGGCAGTGAATCAGTGAAAAAGAAGAGTAATCAGCAATCAGTGAAGAACAACACAGCTCTCATGCACACAGAGTTCTTCATAATCTACTTCAGGCTTTCAAGGGACAACTAATCAAAATCAGTCCAAAAAGCTTCTGAAGAGCAACATCATTTGAACGCCTACACCCTGAAGAGAAAAGGACTCCCTCACCTGATCATCAACTCTATTCATATCAGGGGGTGCTTTCTGCTTCATCAGATCCACTAGTCTTCTCTCAAATTATTGACAGAGAAGAACATCTTCAATTTTTTTGTTTATTTGATCCAACTGTGTACATGATTTTAGCTCCCTTCAAAAGTTAGACTTTTGATTGTTAAGTCTCTTGATCAAAAGACTTAGATTGGTTTTTGGGCACCTGATCAAAAGCTCAAAGGGTTGCTAGATCTCCCTTAGAAAAATTGAACTTGTGGTGATAGGACACCTGAGCAAAAACCTATGGTGGTAGGGCACCTGATAAAAAACCTATAGTGGATTCCTACCAGGGTGGTAGAAGAGTGGAGGTACCTAAGTTTATTGGGGAACTACTATAATTCTTGTGTCGTCTGTGTTGATTATTTCTGTGTGTGTGTGCTGTTATATTTCCTATTTTATACTTATATATAACACTTTATTTTAATCCGCTATAAAAACCAGTAAATCATTTTAATACTCTATTCATCCCTCCTCTAGAGTAAACATAAGATTTATCCCTCACTTTCAATTGGTATCAGAGGATCGTTTCTTGGTTTTACAGACTAACACCTTAACCAAAAGATCTGATAGATCTAATTCTTATCTAGATTTTCTATCATGGCATAAAATAAGGAATTTTCAAGCACTAGACCTCCAGTGTGTAACTTAAGTAAGTTTGCACTTTGGAAGGAAATAATTAAACTTTATATGAATTCCATTGATGAAGACATCTACAATTCTATTTTTTCAGGTCCCTCCACTCCATCTGCAACAACCACTACAAGCACCAGTGTTGTTCCACCACCTGAGTGGACAGAGACTCAAAAGAAGCTGAAATTTGCAGATGCCAAAGTAATGAACATCCTGGCTCAAATTGTCTGATGACATATTCCAAAAAGTTGTTTAATACACTTCAGCCAAGGATATCTGGGATTCCCTAAATGGGATGGTTGCAGGATCTATAGATGAGAGAAAGGATAGAAGAGCCCACTTGATTTTTCAATATGTGAATTCAAGAAGGGTGAATCTGAATCAGTTACTGAGATGTACACCAGACTCAACCACATCATCAATGAGCTGAAAACCCTAGAGAAGGACATCTCATTGACAGAAGTCAATGACAAGATCCTTATATGCTTCCCTAGCACAAGGGACTCTAGGATCTGGCTAATCAAGGAAGCCAGAAGCTTGAATGAGATCTCAACAGAGACCTTGTTGGGAAAGCTAAAGTATTATGAGCAGCTTATCAAGACAAGGGAAGCTGAACAAGTGGCTTCACCTTCGGTAAGGAACGAGAAAAACATAGCTTTTCAGACTACAGATGAAGAAGAATCTCTTCCAGCAAATGAAGACCACACGAGTCTTCTGGCCAAAAGATTCTACAAAATGGCCAAGAAGGACTTCAGGAGAAGGTCTTCCATAAATTAACACAAACCCAGGTATGATAAAACCCGCACTAAAGAAATTGTCTGTTATGGGTGCAGGAAACCTGGACACATATCTTCGGAATGTCCTGAGAAGAAGAAAGAAAAGAAGAAGGAGATAGACTCCAAAAAGCACTCCAAAAAATCCTCATCCAACAAATACAGGAAGAAAGAGAGAGGATTTATAGCAGAGACATGGAGTGACTCAGATTCAGACTCTTCATCCAGCTCCAGTGAGGATGAAGAAGTAAAAGCTAAAGAGATCTGTATGATGAAATTTCATGCATCATGCAGCAACTCTGAGTCAGAATCAGAGGAAGACCATGTAATCTCTACCTTTGATTTTACTTCTGATCAATTCAAATTAGACTTTAAATTATTTTGTAAAGATTTAATTAAATCTGAGAAGGAAATCAAACTTCTTTGAGAAAATTAATTGAACTTGATAATTTTTCTTCAGAAAATTCGAAACTTAAAGAAGACTTAAAAACGGCTTTAGAACAAATATTATCTTTAGAAAGTAAAATAAATGAGGCTAAAATATTTGAAGAATCCCTTAATGAGATAAGTATCAAATTGAAGGACATCACAAGGATAGTGAATGCTAGATTAAAAAGCAAACTGGTCTTGGGTGCTTCATCAAGTTATCCTTATATTCTTGAGAAAAATATTTTATCTAAACCTATCAAATTCATTTCTGAAAAAGGAGAAGAAAAATTAAAAGATACTAATAATGAAACAGAGGTTTTAAATCAGACTAAATCAAAGAAAAAAAAATCTCATAAAAATAATGTTCAACAAAATTCGTCGAACCGAGA
The DNA here is from genome assembly GCA_039513925.1 of Platanthera zijinensis. NCBI lineage: Eukaryota > Viridiplantae > Streptophyta > Magnoliopsida > Asparagales > Orchidaceae > Platanthera > Platanthera zijinensis. The sequence goes on from CM077083.1 coordinate 134,799,990, forward strand.
TCGACGAAATCAGTATTATGCGTCGAATGGCGATCGACGAACTCTGAACCCAGAATTTGAGTATGTTTACTCAACAATGGGTGCTCGACGAAATGAACATGGTTCGTCGAACAGAGATCGATGATCGTGGAATGCAGGAAATTAGTATTATAATTCTGTGAACCGAGATCGATGAAATCAGTACTTTTTGTCGAACTCAGATCGTCGAACTAAACAAAATTCGTCGAACTAAAATTTTCAAAATAGAAATTTTAATTTTTATCAAACTAATAATCAGAAACCAAAACTTTTTAATCCTTTTACTCAGTGGATAATCCCTCCTAGGAGATATCATCCATTAATTTATAAGGATCAACCTAATTGTTCTTATATTTCTAGTTATTGTTTTGAAAGAAATCAAGAACCCAAGGTAACCTGGGTAAAAAACACCTAACTTATTTTTATGCAGGTGAAAAACTATACTACCACAGAGGAACAGTGGTATTTGGATAGTGGTTGCTTAAAACATATGACAGGTTCAAAGGGAAACATAAGTGACTTTAAAGCAAAGCTTGGACCCAGAGTGATCTTTGGAGACTCTAATTATGGACAAACAAAAGCATATGGAAATGTCAAGATTAGAGCAGTCACATTCAAAAAGGGTAGCTTATGTGAATGGACTGAAGCATAACCTCATATCCATAAGTCAACTAGGTGATGAAGGTTATCAGATAATTTTTAACAAGTCCTTATACTATATTATTTCTGATAAAAAAAAATTGTTTTAACTGGTATTTGACAAGGTAGCATATACTTAGTTAATTTCAATCCAGCTAAATCAGAAATTTGCTTATTTAACAAGATTAGTAAAGTTGGTGAATTATGGCATAAGAGACTAGGTCATATAAACATTAGGACAATAGCTAAATTATCTAAGGACAACCTTGTTAGAGGACTACCTTCTGGCTCCTACAATATGGAAGGACTCTACAGGGCTTGTCAATTTGGCAACCAAACTAAAAATAGTTTTAAAACCATTAATAAAAGTAATTAACCAAGAATCTTGTACTTGCTACATATGGACCTTTTTATACCTATTGCAGTACAGAGCTTGGGAGGGAAGTCATATACCATAGTGATTGTTGATGATTTCTCTAGAGCATCCAGATTGAGTACTCTACTCAAGTTACATTGATCAGAAGTGATCATAGCACTGAGTTTGAATCTCTTCTCATACAAGAATTCTATGAGAAGGAAGGTATCAGACATTATTTTTCTGCTCCTAGAACTCCTCAACAAACTGGGGTAGTTGAAAGGAAAAATAGAACCTTAATTGAATCTGTAGGGACATTACTTGCAGATGCTCACTTGCCCCTATCCTTTTGAACAGAGGAAGTAAGCACATGAAATTACGTTCTAAATAGAAGTCTAATTCATAAACTTAAGGGTAAGACCACATATGAATTACTTAAAGGGAAGAAATCTAAAATAAACTATTTTAAAGTATTTGGTTGTATATGTTATGTTCATAATAATGACAAGAAATATCTTAGAAAATTTGAAGCCAAAGCTGCAGAGGGAATTTTTCTTGGATATTCCTAAGTCAGCAAGGCTTATAGGGTTAATAACAAATCAACATTAAATATGGAAGAATATGTATATGTAACTTTTGATGAGACTAACATGTTTTACAAGGAGAAGGATTCTTCTACCATAAAAAATTTGCAGGTACCAAATCTGTGTGAGAAAATGGATGATTTAATCCTAACACAAGTGGATATATCACATCGTTCTCAACAGATTACTGCTGATGATAGTGATGAATATATTCAGGAAATTCATGTTTGAGATGTTGTGGCTAATGAAATTCCACAAGTGGAATTAATTCCATAAGTGGTTGAAGAACCAACTCTACCCACTGATATTATCACACTTAGAGATCATCACATTTCTCAAGTGATTGGATACATATCAGTTGGTGTGCAAATAAGACATCAACTCAACCAAGATTTGATGCATGCTTGCTTCATTTCTCAAAGTGAGCCTCAATCCATAAAAGATGCAGAGCAAGATCCCCACTAGATTATTGCAATGCAAGAGGAACTCAATCAATTTGAGAAGTACAGAGTTTGGGATTTAGTTACAAGACCCAAAGACTACCCAGTCATTGGAACTAAATGGGTATTCATAAACAAGTTAAATGCTCAAGGATCGATTGGGAGGAAAAAAGCAAGATTGGTGGCTCAAGGCTATTCTCAGGAGGAAGGCATAGATTATGACCAAACCTTTGCTCCTATTGCAAGGCTAGAGGCTATCATGATTTTTCTTGCTTATGTAGCATTCAAAAAGTTCAAAGTATACCATATGGATGTGAAGAGTGCCTTTCTGAATGGATAGATCAAAGAAGAAGTGTTCGTAGCACAACCACAAGGTTTTATCTCTTCAACTCTTCCCTCTTATGTTTTTAAATTGCATAAAGCCCTTTATGGTCTAAAGCAAGCTCCAAAAGACCTTGACTAGTTTTCTTTTAGAGCATAAAATTTCTAGAGCCATTGTAGATAAAACTTTGTTTTTCAGGCATCATAAGAATACAATTTTGCTAGTTCAAATTTTTGTAGATTACATAATATTTGGTTCTACTGATTCCTAACTTTGCAAAAGGTTTTCTGACCTAATGCATTCAAAGTTTGAAATGAGTAGCACGGGTGAACTATCCTACTTCCTTGGTCTCCCAGACCATCTTTATAAATTCCTCTAAGAGGCTTACCTCTGCCCTCTTTGGCAGATGGGAGAGGACAATCCCAAAGCCCTCCAGGGCTTCCTCTTCCAGGATAGCTTCAGAGGACACCAGGGCTGAAACAGCCACTCTCCAAACCCCTGAAGAAGCTCTTGCTCCTCCTCCCTCTCCTGTTCATATACCATCTCCTCCACTTCAACAACCATCCACAGTCATTGCTAACACACACTCCACTTACATCCCTCCTGCTTCACAATCTTCACCTCTTCCACCATCACCAATCCATATTCTTGAGGATATACCATCACCTCCTCAATCAGCCCTTCCACCATATCTTGAGGACATTCTATTCACTTCTACTCATCCGGATCCATTCCTATCATCGCTAACATTTAATCTACTCTCATCTCCATCTCCACAAGAATCTCCACCTCTTTTACAAGCTCAAGAAATCTTTTCAGATGAATTACCTGATGCCATCCCTCCATCCAATATTCCATCAACATTCCCAACCTTCCAACACTCAGAACTACCTCAAGCAATCTCCATCTGTTCAAACAGTGGTCACAAATCCACCTATTTCCCTTCTACTCTTGATCCACTATATCTAGACTTCTCTGACATTGCTAATGATCTTCTCAAATTCATTTCTCCCTCTCTAAAGAAGCTCATAGATGAGGTTGTTGCCCCTCTTGATGCTACCATCTCCCTTCTATTTGCTCATCTTGGTTCCTCCTCTTCTATCCCTACTTCTGGGGGCCTGGGTTCAGGTCTCACTAAAACTAGGCAGGGGGAGATGTTCTGTGAAGAAGCTCTAGCTTCAGCTCTAGCCACAACAACTCCAGCAGCAACAACAACAGTATCAATTCCAATTCCAGCAGAAATAGTTATGATTTTTGAAGATACTTAAATGATTTGTTTTGAAGATACTGAAATTTTCACTGTTGGTGATTTCTTCATTAATCCCACAGTTGAACTTCCCTTATTACTTCATTCTTTTGATTCGGTTTATAACTCAAAATTACCAGTTTTTGTTGATACAGTTTCTGATTACTCTAAAGCAATAGTATGCTATTCTGCTCTAGTAGAACCTTCAGTCTTAGAAAAAATAAGAAATAGTTTCTGTATTACTACTTCTAGTATTTCTGTTATAGAGCCAAAGGCTCTCTTTCCACCAACATATGCTTGGGTTGAATTTCCCATGCCAGACATGGATGGGATTATGTTTGAAGATATTGATTCAGTATATAATGATGTACAAATTAGTGTAGAAAATATAGTTCCACAGCCTCAAGCTGAAATAATAGATACAGGTGTACAGCCATAGGCTTCTCCTGCTTTGTCTGTTCAAATGCTAAAGCAAATTGATGCTTTGTATGACATTCCTCCTTGTGAATCAGATAATTATGATGATTCAGATGATTCAGAGGATATTGGTTCTAAGAAGAGGAAAGACAAAAAGAAGGCTCCAATCAAGGCTTCTCCAAAACCAAACCCCACAGCAGACACCCCCTACTACATTTTGCACAACATTACTCTCACTCCAGATACTCCCTACTTGATGAGACTTTCTAAGAATGAGCAAAAGAGATGAAAGAAGATGAAGAGATACAATTATCCTCCAAAGAAGTATTGGAGAGGACCTCCTCCTCCTCCTCCTCCTACAGCAGGATCAGCAGGCAATGTTTCTCAAGCTCAAAGTTTTGCTTCTTATTCCCATCAATCAAGACCAACTACTAGCAGAAAAGAAAGACCTTCTAAGTCTGAAACTCAATCAAGCAGTCAATAGAAGAAAAAGCAGCAGCAACATCAACATGACAGTCAAGGCAATTAGCTAACAGAACAAGTTAGTCAAGAAGAAAAATAAGGTCTAAAGAGACCTCCCTCTCCAGCTTATAATCCAGAATTGGATTCAAACTATAGAATGGCCAGGTTCAATGAGCTGATAGCTCTATCTCAAATAAGGAAGGCCAAGGAAGAAGGAAAGGACTCCTCTCAATTCTTTAATATGTCATCTTACAGAAAGAAAGAACTGGACAAATATCAGGTACAAAATCTTTTCAATGTTGACACCTATATGAATTTCCATCTTGAAGTTGTAGTGCCCAGAGCTGCAACTGCAAAAATTCTTGGTGCTCAAGACATGAAAATGACTAAACTGCAAGCAACTGATCCAAAGAGAAAGATGCTTTTCACAAAACCTGCTTCAGATCCCTCTGCTGATAATTCAAAGAAAGACTCTTAATTTTCTGATTTTTCTTTTTGAACTTTATTATTGATGTGTGTATTATTCAAAAGGCACTATTATTCATATCTGCTGAAGTGTTATAATTCTGTCAGATATTTTTTTTCTTTCTTTGTGATTTCCTTTTTCTATCTTGTATAGTGACCTCACCCAAATAGGGGGAGATTGTTCGAACCCTACTTGTGATTTGGGCTAGGTTCATGTACAACCTCGGGCTCGCAGGAGCGAAAGGCTTGAGGAAGGGAGCTAGGCGAGATGGCCCAGGACGGTCGTCAATTCGCAAAGCGAGTGGATCCTGGTAAGAAAGACTTAGGCGAGAGGGCCAAAGCGAGAAGGGTCTAAGTGAGAGCTGCGCCATGAGATGGGCAAGCCAATGCCAAAGGATGAGGCACTCGAGGGTGAGTGGCCGACTCGCAATGCGAGAGGGCTCCAAAGGGGAGCTCTCGCTAGTGAGATGGTGCTCTCTCTAGGCGAGAGGACCCCAGAAGGGGGTTCTCTCCAAGCACCGGTTCGATTTAAGACCGGTTCAGGTAGGGTCGGGTCTATCTTTTAGCCCCATGGGATCTTACGCTTTTGCCCTGGGTGGTATGCATATAACCCTTCAGAACAGTGGAGTTTGGCTGTTGGCAGACCCGAATAAGGGTATTCTAGTAATTTCAGGTCAGCTCCATTTGGTTATTGGCAGTCCCAGTTCAGGGGCCTATAAATAGACCGGTAAGGTACTTTAGAAGAGAGGCATTACTAACTCTCCTTCTCTTCTTCTAAGGCACCTAGCTCAACATTGGTTAGGGAGGAGAAGAATTTCCGATTCTTTCAGATATGAGGTGGGACCTCCGCGCTGGAGCCCCCGATCTAGTCTTTTGAGAGCTTTGTCAAGAGGGTGGTCCAAAGAGAGTAAGTGTGAGTTGAACCATTAGTTCTGAGCTTTAGGAGGAACCGACCTTGTTTGTTCCAACAGTTCACTATTAGGATGATTAGTTGACCCAACATGTATAGTCTAGGGTCATAGGTTTTCCAGGGTCAAAGTCAGCAGCACCAACTTAAACTATCAGTACTCCACTTCAGATGACTTTAGAGGCAGAAGAATTCAATGGAAAAGCTGTTAAATTGATTGCAGAAAAGTCATTCGACGATAGCTGAACTCAGGTCAACGATCGTCGATCTCAGATCGATCAACTCAGAGTTCCTTCTCTGAGTTGAGATTGATGAAAGTCTAGCTAAGATCAACGAACTATGATCTCATAACAGAAGTTCATCTCGACGAAGGACTATCTCAATTTGACAAACTTGGTGCTCAGATTGGCAAGTATATTTTCAGCTCGACGATCTTGGAGCTAAGCTCGACGAAGGAGAATTCTTAGCTCGACGAACTTTGAGTTCAGGTCGACGAAATCATTGCTGAGTTCGACTAACTCCTTCTAGGTTCTGTTCGACTATTCTTCTCTGCAGTTTCTCAGTTCGACTATCAGTTTGATTTCAAATTCTATTATATTAAGACAGTATTGCTCTGATAATTAATGCTCAATATTCTCAAGAATATAGTCGTTCCGGGCAGTATTAATTATGGTTTTCATAGAGTTATTGCTCTATCATATTTACTGGGATAGTTAAGGAAATGCATTCAAGACAAATATTAGTCGTTCAGAATCCTAGAAATTATGTAGAGAATTTCGAAGGAAAGATTTAAAATTAAAATGGTTTTGAATCTGAAATCATATATAAAGTTATTTTCCTTCAAAAGATAAAAAAAAATATAGGAATGAGAAATAAAAACAACAAGGCAATGAATTAGTGAAAAAGAAGAGCAATCAGTAATTAGTGAAGAACAACACATCTCTCATACACACAGAGTTCTTCATCATCTGCATCAGGCTTTCAAGGGACAACTAATAAAATTCAGTCCAAAAAGCTTCTAAAGAGCAACATCATTTGAAGGCCTACACCCTGAAGAGAAAAGGACTCCCTCTCCTGATCATCAACTCTATTCATATCATGGGGAGCTTTCTGCTTCATCAGATCCACTAGTCTTCTCTCAGATAATTAATAGAGAAGAACATCTTCAAATTTTTTGTTCATTTAATCCAACTGTGTACAGGGTTTTAACTCCCTTCAAAAGTTAGACTTTTTGTTGTTAAGTCTCTTGATCAAAAGACTTAGATTTGTTTTTGGGCACATGATCAAAAGCTCAAAGGGTTGTTAGATCTCGCTTAGAAAAATAGATCTTATGGTGACAAGGCACCTGAGCAAAAACCTGTGGTGGCAGGGCCCCTAATCAAAAACCATTAGTGGATTCCTATCAGGGTGGTTGAAGAATGGATGTACCCAGGTTTATTGGGGAACCACTATAATTCTTGTGTCCTATGTGTTGATAATTTTTGTTCTTGTGTGTTGTGATATTTCCTGTTTTATACTTATATATATCACTTTATTTTAATCTGCTATAAAAACTAGTAAATCATTTTAATACTATATTCACCCCCCCCCCCCTCTAGAGTAATCATAAGATCTATCCCTCACTATCACATATCCAACAAGAGTGTGCGCATAGTAATAAAATCCATCATGGTTGTACGTATAGGCATAAAACCACCCATAATGGGTGTGAGCATAATTCATTAATTTGTTATAGAGTGCGGATAGAAGAACAAGATTACCACTTCATTACAAAAATGTCATCTCAAAACCTTTAAAAGGGCTCCTCTGCCCTCATTTCACCTCGCCTTGCCTTCTACCCTCGAGATAGCTCCAGAGAAATCCTTCATAAATCTCCCTGTATTGAAAGGGGGCAGTCCCACTCATGTGAGTATCCCAGGCCGCCCCCAACCAGACTGCAGTCCACCAGCCCCAACCCACTCTCCACACAACTGCGTGCGATCAATCTTCCAAAACAGGCTGACCTCCCTTTAATTAGTTTTTGTATAGGGTTATCAAATGTTTATTCATAATCTTTATGATTTTGATATTCATAGATATATCAGAAGTTCTAGATGTCATCATTACTAGTCCTCAGAAATCTGTTGAGAGAATATAGAGAGAAGATTAGTTCTATCATAAATCTTCTTTCATTCTCTTCTTACACTTTGTGAAAAGAGTTACGAGAATCCCTCTTCAAAGGATTCAGTGAGATTTTGAGAGTCTCCTTGAAAAAAGACTCAGATTGTATTGTTTCAAGGTCCCTTTATCAAAAGATCTAGTGTTGGTTCTAAGAGTCTCTTGATCAAAAGACTCAAACACTGTGATAGAGAATTGCTACCGAGGGGGTAAATGAGTAAATGGACTCATATTGATGGGTAATCACTATAATCTTTGAGTATTCTACATTTCCGTGTTTATTTTCAATTATGTGCTATGATTTTATATATCTGCATTTATTTCTGGTTCATTATTGATGTATATGCAGATTTTATGAACTAACCTAAGTATTTGAAATAAAATTTTAATCTCTATTCATCCCCCTCTAAAGAAAAATCTGAGGTAAATAACAACTAGTCTCCTATTAATTATATTGGTATTAGAGGGAGGTTAATCATTATTATGTTAATCTAAAAGAGATTAACTAGTAAAAGATTAAAACTTTGATCAAAAGATCATTTCAGGTGCATTAGTATATATATATATTCTTGTAAATTTCAAAAATGTCTTCAAATACATTTAAAGGATTTGCATCTACTAGACCACCAGTGTGTAATATTGAAATGTTTATACTCTAGAAAACTAGAATTAGATTATACATGAACTCTATTGATGAGGGTATATTTGAATCAATTTTGACAGGACCACCAATATCATACTGGAAGGATATAGAGGGAAATACAACTATAGAACCTGTACCAAGAAGTGAATGGACAAATATGGAAAAGAAAATGAAAGATTGGGATGCAAAAGCTATTGACATACTTTTTTCAACTATGTCTGATAATGCATTTCAAAAAGTTATTGATTGTCAATAATCAAAAAAAATATGGGAAACACTTTTAAGAATTATTGATAGAAGTGTAGATGAGAGAAAAGATAGAAGATCACTTTTAATCTCTCATTATGAGTATTTTCAAAAGAAAACTAATGAATTTGTAGCAAAAATGTATGACAAATTCAGCATGATAATCAATGAATTAAAAGGACTGAATAAAGATATATCTCTCATTGAGATAAATGATAAATTACTCATTTGCTTTCCAAGTACATGGGATTCTAGAATTTGGGCCTTTAAAGAAGCAAGGTGTCACAAACAATTACAACAAATGGTTTGTAAGGAAAGTTGAAGTCATATGAACAATTATTTAAGAGTGGAGTAAAAGCTAAGGAGAATATCTTAACATCTAGAGAAGAATTAGTTGAATTCAAATTTACTAAAGATGAACCATCTATTTCAGAATATGAGATGTTCAATTTCTAGCAAAGAGATTCAGAATGTGGATAAAGTCAAAAGGTTCTAGGAGAAGAGATAGAAATTTACACAAGCCAAAGTTTGACAAGACTCTTAATATAGAGATAATCGATCTGCTTTATAAGTAAAAAAGCAGGACATATATTAGAAGAAAATCAAGATCAACAAAAGGATAGATAACCTAACAAGGATCAAAAGAAGAAATACTTGAAGAAAAAAGATAAGAAGAAGGGAAAACATTTCATTGCTGAAACCTGGAGTGATATAAGTTCTGAATCCAGCTAGCTTCATAAGATAATGAAGAAGAAACTACTACTGAAGAAGCTTGTCTCATGGCTCTAGATATAGAATCAAACCATGATATAAATGAGGTACCTGATTATTTTCATGATATTTATTTTAATTCAGATGATTTTAAAGTATGTTTTAGAGATTTTTTATAGATTAACTAGAATTAGAAAAGGAAATTAAATTATGATGGAAGAAATTGAAATTATATGAAGATTATCCTGATGATAATGAACAAAGAGAATAAGATAGGCTTTAAAGATAGCTTGAAGGAACAGATAAGTAAGTTAACTGAAGAAAATTTTTTATTAAAAGAAGAATTAGTAAAGGAAAAAGTCTTTGAAGACTTCTTGAATGAAAGGAGTCATCAACTTAAGAACATTATTGAAATCCTTAGGAAAAGGTTTGATCATTTGGGTTTAGGAGCAAAACCTCATAAGATAGTAATAATTAATAATAAATCTCCTTGGAAAAAACCTGTACCATTTATAAAAACAAAGGAAGTACCATCCAAAATAGTTCATAATGACAATCAAGAAAGACTAACAAGTTTTAATAATGATAAGAGTAAATTTAAGGGAAAAAGTGTTGTATATAATCAACCATTAATAAATCAAAAAAAATTTGGTGGATTCAGTAAGCCAGGAACATGCGTCGACTTCACATCGACACAACTCATGTGAAACGCCGACTTCAAATCGACATATTCCAAATGTTGCATCGACTTCAACTCGATGCATATCCCTGAAAAGAAATTATTCTGATAATAATAACTTTGTAAAGGATGTTTGTCAAGATTGCTTTATTAAAGGAGATAAAACTGGAAGTTGTTGGTTTAATTGGCCAACACTCTTTTATCCCAAGGGGTATTATGAAAGGTCATCATATACTTTCATTACACCTTATAATGAAAAAAAAGTAATGGGCCCAATATAACCTGCATCCCAACTATTGTTTAATCTTATGGGTAGGAAAAAGGCCGTCCTTCCACAAATCAGCAGTGGTATTTGGACAGTAGATGCTCCAAACATATGACTGGAAAAAATGCCGATTAATTTCAAGGCCAAAAATGGTCCCTAGGTAGTGTTTGGTGATTCAAATTATGGTCAGACCAAAGGTAATAGCATAATCAAATTGGGAATATCACCTTTGTTAATGTAGCTTATGTTGAAGGACTTCAACATAATCTGATTAGCATTTGTCAATTGTGTGATGGTGAATACAAGGTTGTATTCACTAATAACCTTTGCCAAATAATAAATTTTAGAACATATAACATTGTGCTAATTGTGCTAATTTTGTAACATCCCATTTTCAAATCGGACCCCCCCTAGGAGTGACTTGAGCATAACTAGTTCCTATGAGTTAACCTAGGTGAACCCAGGAGGACCAAGTAACCTAAAAACCTAGTTGAGACCCACTTGGTCTGCAAATAGTAATTTTCTAAACACTGATTTTGGGTTGCCTAGTTGGTTCATTTTGACTCTAAAAAATCCCTTAGACCTAATGTGGGCCCAATGAGTCACCAAGGATCCACTTGGGTCAACCATAGTGGTCAAATTGACCAAGTCAACCCCAAGCCCAAATCAAGTCAAACCTAACCTATATGGGTAAACCCAACCTGAAGCCACCCTCCCCTTAGACTAATCTCTTGCATGATTATTATGTATTAATTTGGCTGCCCATATCCTAGAGGATTGACCAAGTCAACCTAGTGACTAGGAGAGAGAGAGAAGCCTAAATTTAGAGAAATAAAGAGGAGAGAGAAAGTGTTTAAAGAGGCCACTTATGGTGGAAGGTGAACCACTCCCTTCATGATATTTCCTAAGGGAATTATAAACCTTAGTGGGCTGCCAATAGGTTAAGGGAGATGAGTAAATTCATTCATGATAATTAGGAGAGAGAAAAAAATTTGGAGGAAGAGTATTCATGACCAAGGGTCTCTCTCTCCACCATCAAGCCTTGATATTATTCCCCACTCAACTCCCTTGACTCTTGGGATGAAAATAACATCAATTGCCCTTGTGTGAGGAGAGAGAAGGGGATTTTCTTTTTAATGGAGGAGAGAGAAAAATTAAGAGAGGAGGGAATGGAGGGATCGGCCAAAGGGAGGCCAAAGGCCACCCTTAATGGCTGAACTCAACTCCCCAGGGGAAGGGGAGAAGTTTTCAGCCATTTCCCGGCCACCTAGGCCTTGGTTCAGCCCCCCTCCTCCATGGCCGAACCTAGCCTTTAATGGCTTTGATGGACATTTTCAAAACCACCTCCCCCCTCCCCCTCCTGGCCATTTATACCCCATCAGCAAGCTAGGGTGAGGGATTTCGAAACCCTAGATAGGAGGGAGAACCGCTGCCGGAGCCACCAAGGGAGGAAACGCCGCCGCCGCCGCCATGCATTCCCGTCGCTCCACCCGCATCCAAGCCCGAACTCAGGTCCTCCTCCTCTCCTTCTCTCGTGCTTAGATCATAGAACATGTTAGGTGTAGGTTTCGGGCTCAACCGAGCCGGTCGTGAGGTGGCAAAACCAGGAAAAACTCCATTAAAATGGAGTTTGGAGAGTTCTCGGGTGAGGCGGCGCCGCCACCTCCGGCCGCCCCACCGCCGTCAAAGGTCATCCCCCACCACCAGGGACATAGGGGAGATGTTTCCTGGTGGTTGCGCCGCCTTGGGTCGCCGGAAACGGCCCTGTATTCCTCCTCCCCGGCGGTTTCCAAATCTGTCATTTGGAGAAGATGAAGTCCAGATGCCGTCGGATCTGCTTTAAGATCCGTGCAACCCTATTTATATGATTTAAGGTTTTATTAAATTCAATTTCTGTATTTTATTTACACAGATTCACTGTAAATGAAATTTAGGCCCCTTAAGGGCTCCTACTGGAAAAGTGTTTAGCATGAAAGTTGTAGGTCCTTTTAATACCTACAATTTGATATGTTGTGGTGAAAGTTTGGTAGAGTACCTAGACTTGTAGGGCCATTTGATTATGGGTATGTCCTAGGTTTAGGGCAGTTTTATTATAAAAATTATTTAGGCCCTTTGGAGGCTTGTTCATCAAAATTGATCAACATGAATGTTGTAGGCTTTTTAATTATCTACAGTTTGATATATTATGGAAAATTATAGGACAAGTATTCTGACCTATAGGGCCATTATTCTAGGGTAGGTCCTACAAATAGGGCAGATCTTTGAAAAATTCCCCACACCTAATCCTTGGTCCAAATACTTTGAATTTTGGACAGGGGCTTAATATCACCTAGAAATAGCTCCTGTAAAAATTGGAATCCATTTAAAGAAGTGTAACCTAGGGTTTTGCCCTAAACCTAGAAAAACTAGGGTAAGGTAGTTGAAGGGTCAAATGACCTCCAAACCCTCCCAAATTTTGGTGAGGTGTCCCTGGTATAGGTATCTAGGTCTGGCTCAAATTTACACTCATTTAGTTGAGTTTTGATTAGGAATCCTCTAAACCCTAGTTTTGACCTAGTAGAAGGAAGCTTAGTGAGAAGGTTCTTTGCACTCTGGTATGATCATCTCACCTCAACAGAGGTTGAGATTTTGACCACTGGTTTATTTTAGTCCTAAGATTACCCTTAAGGAAAATGGGATGATTTAGGCTAAGTTCACCCTAGGGACCAGGTTCAAACCCTAAATGTGGACTTTGGGGGTTTGTGAAGGACATAGGGGCAAATACCCTTGTATGGCCTTGAGATTTGGTGGAGAGGCTGTTAATGAGTTTGTAACTCTCTGGTTTTAATGTTAGAGAATTTTGATGTAGGTAGCTACCTCAAAACTTAAACCCTAGTTTTAGGGTAGAAGGGATTTTAGGTCAAAACAGTATCTTAAACTCTTTTAAAAGCCATGAAATTGGGGTAGTGTGTTTCTAGGGTAGTTAGGACGCTTGGATAATTTTACTAGAATTTTTGGATAGGTATTTCTAGTACTTCATTCATGAATGTGGGTATAGCCCTTTTTGATGTTTTATTTATTAAAGATTTTTAATTCAAATAAGGCCCCCTTGAAACTCTGGAATTAGATGTTTTTGGCCAGTAGGAATGCCCATGAATTTTAGTTCAACTTTATGTTGATTAAATAGAATAGTTCCTTCACAAGTATTATTAAAGGGCTCTATGTTTTAAAAATATTCTATGGCATAAATAATCTCTGGAAAATTATGAAAGTTGGTAAATAGTTTTTTTAAATCATTATGAATCCGTGGGATTTTTCTCTGGATTTTTGGAGTTATGGATTTAGTACTTGATCGACAAGCATGCTAGATTAGGATTTTAGAAAATGATTTATTATAAATTAATTTCCAGCAGGAAAATTATGAAACTGCTATAGTACTGTTTTCATGGTATTTTTAATATCCTGTAATTAATCAAATTTATTTGGAAGAGAATTTGATGTAGTTTATTCATTAGACATGAAGGAAATGGATTATTGCAAAAATAAGTTTAAGCCCCATTAGACCATAGGAAAAATTGTCAAACCTTGGATATGTCATTTTTAGATACATTAATGTTTGTCTTAAATTTATTATGATTTATACATGACTAAAAAATATAATCCTTGTACAAATTTTGGAAGACCTTAGGTTTTAGTAAAATTAATTAATTATTAGATTAATTGAGAAAATCGTTGTTATCGGAAATCGATTCAATAATGTCATGATAGGCCCCCAGTAATTAACTTAGGCCGTTCGGAAAAAAACACAAAGGACATCCTATCATAGACATTACTTAGTATAAGGTGGTCTGTAGTTAGTAACTTTGGGAAATGAGTAACAATATAAGGTTTGGGTTAGCGTAAGGACAGCTTGTGTTGGATTGGATTTAAAGAAAGAGGATGGATCACCATAGGAGGTTTCAAGGGTGGTGAGGAATGGGTTGATGCGCTCTAGAAGGTGCGCGGGACCGACGAAAGATCGCCGTCCCCGTAGGAGTGAAGAGTCAAATCCACCCTAGGTTTAGTTCGATGCAATTTATAGAGAGAACGGGTAAGGGAAAAACAACCAATAACAATAAGTGCCTTGCGAAAGGGAACTTCGGGCCGTAATGCCGCCGTCTTAGTTCCTAGTGCCCTTTGAGAGCCCTTCACGGGGTATGCCGGGGGCAGTCCTGTGCTAACGTAAATCTTAAAACAAACGAAAGAGTAATTAGTCTAATAGGGATTCACATTTCACACACTCATTAGTTAGGGCTGGTAATGGTTAAGTCGTCCCGAGGTGTTCAAGGGGGCGCTGTCCCGTGGTGTTCTAGGGGATGGAGTCTGGAGATGAGCCGGACGTTTTAGTCCGGGGAATTTGGTCTCGGATGTGATTTATACGGACGGTTTAGTCCGGGAGTTTGACACTTTAAATCGTTATATATTAAACTGCTGCATGTGCATAAAAATAGGAAGATTAAGGTGGTGGGTTTTCGATATCAGGGAGTTTGATTGCACCGACACCGATATCGTTGACTCGGCAAGGTGACTAGCACTTAGCCAAGGTTAAGTCTGGTTGACCAGTCGGCAAGAGTATGCAGGAGTCCGCCTCGTGCACCAGGCGTTGAGGGCGTACGATAGGTCAGACCAGTGGTGCTTTTACTGGTTTTGAGGTGGGCGAGGCCCAACCCACCGCTTCCGTTTGCCACTACGGGAGTAACCTGGGAGTTATCTCCAAAAAGGGGAAACTAAAGGTTTGTGTACACAAAGTTGGGTGTGTGAGTTGCACTGCTTGAACTTCATAACCCACCATATAGCTGCATGTCATAATCATTCATAACAACCTTGACACCTAAAATATAAGTGGAATGGGACGCTTATAATTTAGGACTTGCAAAACGACCCCTTGTTCTATAAGCTTGTGTGGGCAAGTTTATAAATTAAGGTCAATTTGATATATGTATATCTGCTGCTTGATAACCGACACCCCAACGTATAAGCGGTATGGGACGCGTTATACGATGGGAGCCTTGCAAAATATCCCTTGGCTTATGTGTACTTACATAAGCGAAGGTTTAAATTACCTTACTTATTTTTCTTCTCGTTTGACCTATTATAACACTTATGTTAAATTGCTCCCCGAATACACAACTGCTAGTTAGGTCCACCGTCACCTGTTTTGGTATTTATCTCCACTTTCCTGTCCTCCCCTTTCTTCCTCTCCGCCCGGTGCCTTAGAGCGTGGGGGAAGGGGTGGGGGATGATAGGGCTTAGTCTTTTAGACTAACGGTTTTCGAACCATATCATATTAGGGGATCGCGGAGCCCAGCATGGAGGAGTGATGCGCATAAAATACGGCAAGCGTACCGGTCGCACAAGTAATAAAGTTAGGAATAAATCATCGGATGTCGGTCTCTTGAGGAATGCAATTGGCGTCGAACGATTTAGACTCCAAAACTATTGTTATGAGAGTTAATTGAAATAAGCAAAAGAAGGGGGCTTTGGTTGGTGGTCTTACGACCAATTACACTAATGTAAACTATGCGGGTCGCAATCACCGCTTCTCAAGGCGAGATGGATGTAGCGGCCGCGATGCCGTACTTCGGTTGGCGAGTGGGCGGAAGTCTAGCGAGTGAGGTGATTAGCGCGGAGTGGAATTGAGTGCAACGAATGTGTGGAGTGGAGTGAGATGGAGCGAGGTGCATCAAATGATAATTCTCACAAGCATGAAGAAGCACAAAAGATCCAATTTAACATCAGAAATTTATGTTCATTACATGCATACATAATCCATACAACAACGAGAGAGAGAGAATGCAAAACCGCGAGATTGAAGAACCACCGCGGTTGTTGGCCGGAGGTGCGGGTTGTCAATCCGCTTCCAAGCGCAGTCCGAGGAGGGCTTCCGGTACCACCGAGCTGTCACCTCGAGGGCCTGTAATTATGTTCTCTAGGTATGCTTCGTCTTCTTCCTTGGTGGAGAGCTCGGAGAAGAATGCTTCGATGGCCGGGAGGGTCACCGGAGGAGGCGGAATGCTTTAGAATCGCCGGAGAAGGTCCTCCCGATGGTGAGGATGAAGGTGGAGGCGAAGGAAGATGCTGGAGGGCGAAATGGTGGACTGGCGTAGGCTCCGTAATAATCCGATTGCCCTAATTCGCGGAACAGCGCTTTTTATAGCTTGCAGAATAAATAGGGCGCACGACCACTACCGCACGACCAGTGGTCGTGCGCGACCAAGGTCAGCGCCCGTGCGCGAGCAACCTAAAGACCTGCATCAGAAAATAAATGGTCGCGCACGATCAGCAGCGCACGATCAGTGATCGTGCGAGGCAATGCTGATGATCGTGCGGATGGCTAGACAGAACTTTTGTAAAATGGGATATGCCTGCGCACGATCAACGCCGCACGAAAAGTGGTCATGCGCGGTATGGCAAGTGATCGTGCGGAAGGTTCAAGACAGGGATTTTAGAAATGAGTCCGGGCTGCGCACGATCGGTGATCGTGCGCCAGGAGGTCGATGGTCGTGCGTGGGTAAAAACGCACGACCACTGGCTCCTTTGCCAAAAACAGTGAAATGCCTATCCCGGACGCCCACACGATCCCAGAACCTGCAGGAAAACTGCACGGGACATCGATCGCGGCAGCCACAGCAAACAATAATAATCATGACAAGAATGAAAATGCACACAGCACAGAGATGGGTTAAAAAGGTGCACATGGCGTGGAATGCCACAGCTAACCAAAAAGAGTACTAATGGCGCTAAAAGATATTGCAAAGCTGACGAAAAAGGCCTAGATGAGTCCAAAATAAGATATAAAATAGGGACTCATCACACCCCCAGACTTAACCATTTGCACGTCCCGGGCAAATAATCACCTCGTGGACTCAAAAATGGCTAGCTGACGTAGTAATTTCAAAATACAGTAGGACGAGAAATCGAGAAACACAAGTGCATAGAAAATATAATAGAAGGAGTTTTTAATCATGCTAAGCAATTTATAATTTTCGATAAACATAAATAAATACTTTCACTACTCAAAGATTTAATTTCCGGAGAATCGCGCGGTCATGTGTAGGAAGAAAATAGGCAAGTCGGATGGCGGAGCATTGCCAAAGAGCGGGGCTCTTGATCACCTCCAAAGGAATCCACCAATGTCGGGGACCATATGCTTGCCCGTTCACACTTTCTCCACGATGCTAGTTCGACTCGAGCATAAATCCGTAGGACTTTAGGTGAAGAGTTGGGGCTTGGGTGTAGACGTAAGTATGGATGAAAAAGCTGAAAACGAAGGCTACGCACAACCCAACAGAGCTCGCACAAAAACAGATTTCCCACTAGCAGAATGAATGCGAGTGCACCACACCCCCAGACCTGGTTTTTACAACATGGGTGTGTGCACCGCCTACCCCAAAACAAATTTCTCAAAAACAGATTTTCATTTATACTTTTTATTTTCGCTTTTTCTTTTCTTTTTCACAATTTTTGCTTTTATAAATTTTGTTTTTTCTTTCTTTCTCAAATTCTTGAATTTCAGCAAATATGACAAGATGGCAAATCCATAATATTCACAAAACCACCTCCCACATCAACAACCCAACGAGAAAATGCTTGGAACTAGAGCTCGACGCGGGTGTGCGACTAGGATTGGCTTGAGGCGTTGGTGAATTGAATGTGGAGCTGAAACAAAAGGGAGGTAGGCTCAACGGGGCTAGCGAGGGCTATGTTAGGACGGGTGCAAGGCACAACTGGGCCGAAGTGATGGCCTACGTCACGCTCACGCTCGACTATCCGTGCACCAATGCTTCGAAAGTAGCCTGGGGCAAGTTCTTAGTCACCGAGAAAAGTGATCCGTCCTCCCGACTCGAGCAATACAAAGCTAGCGACGCCTACACACATTCCTACACTACCGAGTGATTACTCCGGATTCATAGATTTGAGTAGGACAGACAGTATTTATGAGTGCAGAAAAAATATAAATTGCAAGCATAAAGAAAAACTAAATCTATACAATTTCTACACAACGCGAGCACTCGATTAGGAGCACTGCACGAGTTTCGAACTACTCTAAATACAAATCCTACGTCAGCACCACCATCTTAAAGTTTACAAAAAATAATACATCAACTCGAGCCGCACGCGTGGTCAAGTGCGCGCTCATGTGGGTGCCAACGTGTGTGCAGCAGAAGAGAAAAAACTACTGGCATGCGAAATTAAATGTGCTCGTGGAGTGCACAGGCGGCTCTTCCCCCCAGACTTGAATGAAAACATAAGTAAGTAAAATAGACATTCAACCAAGGAATGAAATCTGAAGCGAGAGAGAGTACCTAAGCTCCAAAGAGGGGAGCATACCAGAAGATTGCGTGATGATTCGCGGGTGTTGCTACTTCGCACAAAAGAATAGCTGAACCTGCGAATTAGGCCGAACAATAGAAAGTACAAAAAAATAGAAAACATAAAATAAAAAGCATAAACGAGGGGACCAAAGGGTCCAAGCTTGGGTTGTCTCCCGGATAGCCCTTTTGTTTACCGTCCTTAAGGTGGACCAAATACCTGTATTAGCAGTTGTATATAATGTTTTTGCAGCAAAATAAAAGCTACGAAATAAAGAGCGAAATAAGGTCCCAAAACACTAGGAGAAAAAGCAGGAAAAGCGAGGCAGAACGGCAAAGGAGCAATCAGCTATATGCCGATTTGTGGTAAGTCTTTTCGGTGGAGAGCGAAGGAGAAGAAGAATTTTTCATAGCAGCTTGAGAAGAGGATTTCCCCTTGCTCAGCTGGTGCGTGTCTTCGCGCCGGAAGGAAGAATAACGCTCATCGCGCAAGCGCTTGGCCTCCTTCAGCTTCTCAACCGATGGAGACTTCCAAGGAGTGGATTCCACGGTTTTCCCAGATTTGATGATCGATGGCGTCATTTCCGGCACCGCGACGGCGACCGGATCAGCCCAAGCAACAGAACGCTTAGCACAGTCATGAAGATTATTACAAAAATAAATGTCTAGGGATTTCTCCCGCACGGAACTAGGAATGTCATGCTTAACAACAACATCGGTGGGAAACGGCACAGTCGCCGTGTCTTTGGTGCACTCGAACATCTTCGTTGTCAATAAATCATTCTTCTCATTAGTTGTCTCAGTCAATCCTCCCTTTGTTTTCTCATCCGTAAGGGTTGCCTTCAAAGCTTGGAGACCGGAATCTTCCTTGAAATCTGCACTACTCAGAAAAATATTGTTTTGAACAAGAGAGGGGTGTACAGAAGTATCATCGAGGGCGAAATCATCGGCCGGCCTGGTGACACATCCTTTGGAAAAATCCAGGGATGCGCCACTGGCCGTCAGGAATGGGACACCTAGTATCGGAATGGAGTCATTTTCTTTTGGTCCCATGACCTGAAAATCAGTGATAAAATGTTTGCCGTTAACCTCGATCTCAACTTCCCTCACACCACCGTCAGTATCAACCATATTTCCATTAGCTAAAATAAGTGATTTCCGGTCTTCGATGTTTATTTGCAATTGCATCTTCGCGACATCCTGCAGAGTGAGGATGTTGCTAGATGCTCCGGAATCACATAAAGCAGTGGTTTCAACCTTGTTGATCATACAGCTAATCACGAGCTCGTTGTTATTCCCCAGCCTTTCCTCCCCAAGGCTTTTCCCTTGTTCGTGGGGATTTTTTTCGGTGTTGCTTGGGAGAGTACCATGAGTGCGCTCGGAGACCATTTGAGCCAATTGGCCCAACTATGCCTCAAGCTTACGCATTGAAGCGGCTTGGTTTGTCATGTTCGTTTGGGAAACTTCAACAAATCTTTCAAACATTTCAGCCAATGATTTGGTTTTTACGGCGGGGGGCCCTTGGGGGTAACTCGGGTAAGGCGGCCGCGGTTGGCTTCCGGAGGCGGAGGCATCATTTTGATGCTGCCCCGGTTGCCATCGTTGGCCTGGTGCGTTTTGATTCCACGAGAAGTTCGGGTGATTTCTCGCACCCGGATTATACATATTTCCATAAGGCGCGCCCCTGTTTTGATTCGCGATAAAATTAACAGTTTCATTGGAAAAGGCGGGGTCATACGTTACCTCCGTTCCAGGGCACTCAAAGCTATGATGATCGGTTCCTCCGTATCCTTGACACGAAATGGCCAACACTGGAGCAGCAGTAGTGGGCCTTGATGCTTCCACAGCAAAGACTCCACTTATACCACGGGGAGTATTCCTTCCCGCGGTCCAGAAGGTGCTGTGCGTGGCGGTGTCCTGCAAAACTCTCAAAGCATCCTCAGGAGCAAGGTTCATAATTGTTCCACCCGAGGCGGCATCAATCATGGCGCGGTGTTGAGGTTCGATGGAGAAGTAGAAGCTTTCCACAAGATTCCACGTTTGGAATCCGTGGTTGGGGCATTTCCGCAGCAACTCATTGAAGCGCTCCCAAACTTCCGCTAAGCTCTCTTGGTCGTTTTGCCTGAAATTAGCGATGGCCCGTCTCAAGTTCACGATACGGTCGACCGGATGGAATTTGGCCAGAAACTTTGTGGTAAGGGCCTCCCAGGTTATGGCAGTTCCAGGAGGAAGGGTATGAAGCCATGACTTGGCTTTGTCACGTAGAGAGAAGGGGAAGAGACAGAGCTTGACCGTATCATCAGAAATCCCAGCATAGCGGAAAGTAGCGCAGATTTCCGAAAAGTCTGCCAAGTGAAGATGGGCATCCTCCGTGGCCATTCCGGAGAACTGTGCGTTGTTCCGGATGATGTTAAGAATTGCTGGTTTGATCTCGAACTGCTGGTTTGCGATCGCCAGTCCGAACCCGGGGTAAATGCTCCCTACAGTGGGGGTGGTGTAGTCTCTCATGGTTCGGGCATGCGGCGGATTCACCTCATTCTCATCCCCGTTCCGGTTATCATGGAGGTTCCCTCCAACACGAACTCCGTTGTCATTGTTCAACTGATCTCCCATTGTGATTAGATTGATAGCAGCGGAATGCCTTTGCGCACGAAGAGTTCGCTCGATCTCAGGATCGTAAGTAATGAGATCTCTTGCAGCACGTCCCTTCATCCACTGAAGCAACAAAACAAAGAAACAAAAATCAAAAAGCACTAACTCTTATACCAATACTTCCAGAAATCATGATCGTTCAACAGTTGCATTCCCCGGCAACGGCTCCAAAAACTTGATGCGCATAAAATACGGCAAGCGTACCGGTCGCACAAGTAATAAAGTTGGGAATAAATCCCCGGATGTCGGTCTCTTGAGGAATGCAATTGGCGTCGAACGATTTAGACTCCAAAACTATTGTTATGAGAGTTAATTGAAATAAGCAAAAGAAGGGGGCTTTGGTTGGTGGTCTTACGACCAATTACACTAATGTAAACTATGCGCGTCGCAATCACCACTTCTCAAGGCGAGATGGATGTAGCGACCGCGATGCCGTACTTCGGTTGGCGAGTGGACGGAAGTCTAGCGAGTGAGGTGATTAGCGCGGAGTGGAATTGAGTGCAACGAATGTGTGGAGTGGAGTGAGATGGAGCGAGGCGCATCAAATGATAATTCTCACAAGCATGAAGAAGCACAAAAGATCCAATTTAACATCAGAAATTTATGTTCATTACATGCATACACAATCCATACAACAAGGAGAGAGAGAGAATGCAAAACCGCGAGATTGAAGATCCACCGCGGTTGTTGGCCGGAGGTGCGGGTTGTCAATCCGCTTCCAAGCGCAGTCCGAGGAGGGCTTCCTGTACCACCGAGCTGTCACCTCGAGGGCCTGTAATTATGTTCTCTAGGTATGCTTCGTCTTCTTACTTGGTGGAGAGCTCGGAGAAGAATGCTTCGATGGCCGGGAGGGTCACCGGAGGAGGCGGAATGCTTTAGAATCGCTGGAGAAGGTCCTCCCGATGGTGAGGATGAAGGTGGAGGCGAAGGAAGATGCTGGAGGGCGAAACGGCGGACTAGCGTAGGCTCCGTAATAATCTGATTGCCCTAATTCGCGGAACAACGCTTTTTATAGCTTGCAGAATAAATAGAGCGCACGACCACTGGCACACGACCTGTGGTCGTGCGCGACCAAGGTCAGCGCCCGTGCACGAGCAACCTGAAGACCTGCATCAGAAAATAAATGGTCGCGCACGATCAGTGATCGTGCGAGGCAATGCTGATGATCGTGCGGATGGCCAGACAGAACTTTTTTAAAATGGGATATGCCTGCGCACGATCAACGCCGCACGAACAGTGGTCGTGCGCGGTATGGCAAGTGATCGTGCGGAAGGTTCAAGACAGGGATTTCAGAAATGAGTCCGGGCTGCGCACGATCGGTGATCGTGCGCCAGGAGGTCGATGGTCGTGCGTGGGTAAAAACGCACGACCACTGGCTCCTTTGCCAAAAACAGTGAAATGCCTATCCCGGACGCCCACACGATCCCAGAAACTGCAGGAAAACTGCACGGGACAGCGATCGCGGTAGCCACAGCAAACAATAATAATCATGACAAGAATGAAAATGCACACAGCACAGAGATGGGCTAAAAAGGTGCACATGGTGTGGAATGCCGCAGCTAACCAAAAAGAGTACTAATGGCGCTAAAAGATAGTGCAAAGCTGACGAAAAAGGCCTAGATGAGTCCAAAATAAGATATAAAATAGGGACTCATTAAGGAGCAGCCCAGGAGGCCAGTACGCTTGGAGATGGGGCAGTCTAGCACTGGAGTCCAGACTGCAGGGACCGTGAGTCCTGACCTTTAGTAGAGTTTTAGTCTTGCTTCCGCATTGAGTGATTTTGTAGTGAGGACTTGATGTACCGGGCATGAGCCCTTATATTTCTAGTATCATTGTACTCTGATGTTTTCTATGGACAGTCCCTTTGTGGAGTTTTTATTTATATGTGATATTTTCTTCTGGTAGACTTGCTTACTTTTCTTGCTTGCTACTTATTGTGATCGAAAAGGCCGACAGAATCGGCGCGTTGCAGTGACGATCTTCCCGGGTGCGATGGTGTCACCTCAAAGCGGCGATTCTGGGCATAAGACCTCGGGTTTAAAAAAAAAAGGTGTCTTACAAAGTGGTATCAGAGCAAACATCGATCGGATTAGTAGCAGTCCACAAATCCCTGGGTCACCCCCGCGCGAGTTTAGTTTGTGGACAAACTAAGCAGCGGAAGCAGTGGTGTGCCCATATGGGGAATCACATATAATTGTCCACCTTTAGTTCTTATGAACCGATTTCTCATAGTAAAATTTTCTTATTCACAGCCTTCAGCACAGCCTACTCCACAATGTGAGGTTCTGCAGACCCCGGATGCTGCACCACCTCCACCAGTTCCCGCTCATTTCCTACAGACAGACATGGGGCAGACTCTGATAGCCATCCTAGAAGCCTTCAGGGCTCAACAGGCTCCGGCTCCACAGCTGATTCCGGGAGCCAACTGGCTGAGTATCTTCCGTGGACTTTCACCCCCGTCCTACATAGGGACAGAGACGGCAGTTCGGACAGAGGAGTGGCTGGACATCATGCATGAGATGCTGACTGGGATTCGATGCCCTGTGGAGGAGAGGGTGGCTTTGGTGGTCTCTTGCCTAGATTCCCATGCCAAGAGGTGGTGGAAGACGCTCCTGGACAAGACTTATACCGACAGGGAGGTTGCGGAGGTCACTTGGGGAGAATTCAGGGTCGCGCTATTGGAACATTTTGTTCCGCAGTCGGCCAGGGATGAGCATGAAGACCGGTTCTTACAGCTGAAGCAGGGCACCAGGTCGGTGGTGGAATACCATCGGGAGTTTGATCATCTGGCTCGGTATGCAGATTCTTATCAACTGGACGAAGCCGAGTACACCAAGAGGTTTTACAAGGGCTTGAAGGAAGATCTGAGGGAGGCTCTATTTTTCGTGTCCGATGGGCCTATTCCTCGGATTCTAGAGATGGCCAAGAGGATCGAGGCAGACTGGCACGCTACCCGAGGCCGAAAGCGGCCAACTGAGGATCAGAATCGTGGAGCAAGAAATGAGCAGCGACGAGGCCGTGCTACAGATGTGGGCAGGATGAAGGATCAGCCTCGTTAGGAGGTGAGACAGGAGCCGAGGGAGCAGGTGACTCTGGCTCCCCAGCCTCTCCAGATGCGGGAGATGCCAAGACCTCAGATGCAGGATGTGCAGAGACCAGGAGGGAGGGCTTACCCTCCACCAGAGTGTTTTCACTGCCGTCAGGTGGGGCATATCAAGAGGAACTGCCCTATGAGAAGGGGGACCCCTCTAGCGCCGTAGATTGCCCCATCTGCTCAGCACTATGGAGGCCGAGGACGCGGTCAAGGACAAGGATACCAGGGTGGAGACCGTAGGCAGGAAAGGGAGCAGGTATATGCACTGGACCTGGCCCAGCCCCGGCAACCTGAGCAAGTGATCACAGGTACGACAATGTTTTGTTTGCTTTGTCTTAAATCTTTTTCCATTCTTTCATAGGAAACAATTGTTTTTAGCATTAGGTAGTAAAAACCAGGAACAGAACTCTAAGTTAAGTCATAATCTCAGGCATTGTCTTCATTTGCGGCAAACTCGCACACACTCTCTTCGACACGGGTGCCTCGCACTCGTTTGTGTCGGAGACCTTTATCCAAGGGTTGGATGGCGTGGAGAAATTCACGGGGTCGATGATGAAGATACGGCTACCTGACGGGTCAGAGCTGTTTACCTCATCCCATTGCAATATGGAGGCATGGATAGGCGGGAAACCTTTCGAAGCGTCAGTGACGATCTTGCCACTGCCAGATTATGATCTGATTCTGGGTATGTCATGGCTCCATTGGAACCATGCCCAGATTGACTGCTTGGCCAAGAAGATTACCCTTAGATATGGGGATTCTTTCATCGTGATGGAAGGTATTAGATCTGCGTCCCATATTTTCTTATCATCTATTCAAACGGTCAAGGCCCATATGCAGGGCGACGAGATCTATCAGATTCTTTTCGAGATGACGAAAGTCAAGGGATCTTTATCCGACGTTCCCATAGTGCGAGATTTTGAGGACGTCTTCTCGGAGAAGCTACCAGGGCTACCCCCGCATAGAGAGCAGGAATTCCAGATATTACTTGTGTCAGGGGCTAAGCCGGCATCCAGAGATCCCTACCGCATGGCCCCAAGGGAGTTGACGGAGTTCCGGAGTCAGTTGCAGGAATTGGTGGAAACCGGGTTTGTTCGGCTGAGCTCTTCACCATGGGGAGCCCCAGTGTTGTTCGTCAAGAAGAAAGACATAACACTCAGGTTGTGTATCGATTACCGAGCGTTGAGCCGGCTAACAGTCAGGAATACCTATCCTCTGCCAAGGATAGATGAGCTGTTCGACCAGCTGGAGGGAGCCCACTTCTTCTCGAAGTTGGACTTGAGATCGGGCTATTATCAATTGCGGATCAAAGAAGAGGATATTCAGAAGACTGCTTTTAGTAGTAGGTATGGACTCTACGAGTTTACCGTGATGCCCTTCGGGCTCACGAATGCGCCATCAGCGTTCATGACTCTCATGAACCGGGTCTTTGAGTCTTATCTAGATGTGTTTGTCATCGTTTTCATCGATGACATCCTCATTTACTCGAGGACTGAGGAGGAGCACGCGAGGCATCTGACGCTGACCTTAGAGAGGCTACGGGAGCATCAATTGTATGCCAAGTTCAGCAAGTGTCAGTTCTGGCTGAAGGAGGTGGCCTTTTTGGGACACGTTATTAGCGGAGCAGGGTTGGCAGTGGATCCAGCCAAGATTCAGGCAGTCCGAGATTGGCCAAAGTTGAAGGCAGCTACGGACGTACGGAGCTTTCTAGGACTTGCCGGCTATTACCGGAAGTTCGTAGAGGGTTTTCTAGGCTTGCCCTCCCACTTACCTCTCTGACGAGGAAGGAAATACCATTTGTCTGGACACCGCAGTGCGAGACAGTGTTCTAGGAGCTGAAAAATCGACTCACTTCGGCCCCGATTCTTGCCCTCCCATCGGGGAGAGAAGGATTTCAGGTTTATGCAGATGCCTCCTACTAGGGCATGGGAGCAGTTTTGATGCAGAAGGGACATGTGATCGCTTATGCCTCTCGCCAGTTAAAGAAACATGAACAGAAATACCCAGTTCACGATCTGGAGATGGGAGCGGTCATTTTTGCATTAAAGGTCTGGCGGCACTACCTCTATGGAGTTCACTGCGACATATTTTCAGATCACAAAAATCTGAAGTATGTGGATACGCAAAAGGAGCTGAACATCCGGCAACACAGATGGGTGGAATTTCTAGCGGACTATCAGTATGAGATGCACTACCATCCGGATAAGGCAAACGTGGTGGCCGATGCACTGAGCCGGAGAGCTGCCACAGCTGGAGCAGGACCTCAGCTTATGTCTATGGAACTACTACGAAGTTTTAAAGAAATGCATATCACTCTGGTATCACCTGACGACCCTGAGCTGTACGAGGAGTACCTGGCCGCTACGAGTACCATCTATGATATTCATGATAGAGTCAGAGATTGGCAGAGGCGGGATGCAAAACTAGAGCCGATTTTCCGGGCCTTGGAGGCAAGCTCAGCCAGGGACTACTCGATGCGAGATGGACTGATATGTTTTAGAGGTCGGACTTACATACTGGATGGAGGCCAAATTCGGGAGGATATCATGGTCGAGGCTCATCATAGCAGATTTTCAATACATCCCGGGATCAAAAAGATGATGGTAGATTTGAAGAAGACTCTATACTGGCCGGGCCTGAAGAAGGACATCATCTACTTCGTGACCCACTGTGAGGCGTGCCAGTTAGTGAAGACAGAGTGTAGACATCCTGCTGGTTTATTGCAGCCACTCCCGGTGCCGGAGTGGAAATTTGAGGACATCGCGATGGACTTCATCCATATCCTACCTCGATCACGGATGGGAAACGATTCGATCTGGGTGATCGTGGACCGTCTGACGAAGGTGGCTAGGTTCATCCCGATCAGGAAGGATGACTCTGTTGGAGTGTTGGTTCGAAAGTTCGTGGAGCAGTATATTCGTTATCACGGCGTGCCAAGGATGATCGTATCAGATCGAGATGGTCGGTTTACATCCAGAGAGGGGAGATCGGTGCAGGCTTACCTTGGCTCCCGACTGACCTTCAGTACGGCTTTCCACCCCCAAACTGACGGGCAGACGGAGCGTACCAATCGGACGCTGGAAGACCTCCTGAGACTATGTATTGTAGACCGCGGAGAGCCCTGGGAGAAGATGCTTCCACTGGTGGAGTTCTCGTATAACAACAGCTACCAGTCCAGCATACGGATGGCTCCTTACGAGGCCTTGTATGGGAGAAGGTGTAGGACACCGCTATCTTGGCTACAGGACGTGGATCCGAAGATTCTAGACTCAGAGTTTGTGGAAGACACCGAGGCTCAGGTGAGACTGATCCGGGACCGGATGATAGAGGCGCAGAGCAGACAAGCGAAGTATTATGACGCTCGGCATCGTCAGGTGGAGTTTCAGATCGGGGATTGGATGTTCTTGAAGATCCGGCCGGTGCATGGAGTTTCACGGGTGCGAGGTCATCGGAAGAAGCTCAGCCCGAGATACATGGGACCGTTTAGGATCCTGGAGCGGATCGGTCCTCTAGCTTACCGGTTGGAGCTGCCACCGGAGCTGGCCGGCTTGCACGATGTTTTTCACGTGTCTTCACTCAGGAGGGCTCTACTACGCCCGGAGTTGCAGGTTACGACCACTGATGGGCCGGTAGCCTCAGATCGATCTGTACATTTGGAGCCGATACGGATCGATGACCAGGGGACACGAGTCTTGCGCCGCAAGAAGATCCCGCTAGTCAAGGTCTTGTGGAGGAACCACGGACGAGAGTAGCATACTTGGGAGCCTCAGGACCTGATGCAGGAAAAATATCCGGAGCTTTTTAGTCAGGTATACCTCGCAACTCCTCCGGTGTATTAGTGTTTTTCCTTATTTTTTTTTACTAATAGAATTATTTAAAAAGGTAGAGGCTAATCCTTTTGTTTATTGGGGCTAGCTCTTATCTTGTTAACCTAGTAGGCTCTTCCACACTTCATGGGATATTACAAGCTTAAGTTATCCCGGTAGAAACTCCTGTAGACTTAACTTTAATTTCGGGGACGAAATTCTTGTTTTATTTATTGGGATTTGTAACATCCCATTTTCAAATTGGACCCCCCCTAGGAGTGACTTGAGCATAACTAGGTCCTATGAGTTAACCAAGGTAAACCCAGGAGACCAAGTAACCTAAAAACCTAGTTGAGACCCACTTGGTCTGCAAATAGTAATTTTCTAAACACTGATTTTGGGTTGCCTAGTAGGTTCATTTTGACTCTAAAAAATCCCCTTAGACCTAATGTGGGCCCAATGAGTCACCAAGGACCCACTTGGGTCAACCATAGTGGTCAAATTGACCAAGTCAACCCCAAGCCCTAATCAAGTCAAACATAGCCTATATGGGTAAACCCAACCTCAAGCCACCCTCCCCTTAGACTAATCTCTTGCATGATTATTATGTATTAATTTGGCTGCCCATATCCTAGAGGATTGACCAAGTCAACCTAGTGACTAGGAGAGAGAGAGAGAGAAGCCTAAATTTAGAGAACTAAAGAGGAGAGAGAAAGTGTTTAAAGAGGCCACTTATGGTGGAAGGTGAACCACTCCCTTCATGATATTTCCTAAGGGAATTATAAACCTTAGTGGGCTGCCAATAGGTTGAGGGAGATGAGTAAATTCATTCATGATAATTAGGAGAGAGAAAAAAATTTGGAGGAAGAGTATTCATGACCAAGGGTCTCTCTCTCCACCATCAAGCCTTGATATTATTCCCCACTCAACTCCCTTGACTCTTGGGATGAAAATAACATCAATTGCCTTAGTGTGAGGAGAGTGAAAAGGGGAGTTTCTTTTTAATGGAGGAAAGAGAAAAATTAAGAGAGGAGGGAATGGAGGGATCGGCCAATGGGAGGCCAAAGGCCACCCTTAATGGCTGAACTCAACTCCCCAGGGGAAGGGGAGAAGTTTTAAGCCATTTCCCGGCCACCTAGGCCTTGGTTCAGTCCCCCTCCTCCATGGCCGAACCTAGCCATTAATGGCTTTGATGGCCATTTTCAAAACCACCTCCCCCCTCCCCCTCCTGGCCATTTATACCCCATCAGCAAGCTAGGGTGAGGGATTTCGAAACCCTAGATAGGAGATAGAACTGCTGCCGGAGCCACCAAGGGAGGAAACGCCGCCGCCACTGCTGCCACGCATTCCCGTCGCTCCACCCGCATCCAAGCCCGAACTCAGGTCCTCCTCCTCTCCTTCTCTCGTGCTTAGATCATAGAACATGTTAGGTGTAGGTTTCGAGCTCAACCGAGCCGGTCGTGAGGTGGCAAAACCAGGAAAAACTCCATTAAAATGGAGTTTGGAGAGTTCTCGGGTGAGGCGGCACCGCCACCTCCGGCCGCCCCACCGCCAACAAAGGTCATCCCCCACCACCAGGGACATAGGGGAGATGTTTCTTGGTGGTTGCGCCGCCTTGGGTCGCCGGAAATGGCCCCGTATTCCTCCTCCCCGGCGGTTTCCAAATCTGTCATTTGGAGAAGACGAAGTCCAGATGCCGTCGGATCTGCTTTAAGATCCGTGCAACCCTATTTATATGATTTAAGGTTTTATTAAATTCAATTTCTGTATTTTATTTACACAGATTCACTGTAAATGAAATTTAGGCCCCTTATGGGCACCTAATGGAAAAGTGTTTAGCATGAAAGTTGTAGGTCCTTTTAATACCTACAATTTGATATGCTGTGGTGAAATTTTGGTAGAGTACATAGACTTGTAGGGCCATTTGATTATGAGTATGTCCTAGGTTTAGGGCAGTTTTAATATAAAAATTATTTAGGCCCTTTGGAGGCTTGTTCATCAAAATTGATCAACATGAATGTTGTAGGCTTTTTAATTATCTAAAGTTAGTTATATTATGGAAAATTATAGGACAAGTATTCTGACCTATAGGGCCATTATTCTAGGGTAGGTCCTACAAATAGGGCAGATCTTTGAAAAATTCCCCACACCTAATCCTTGGTCCAAATGCTTTGAATTTTGGGCAGGGGCTTAATATCACCTAGACCTAGCTGCTGTAAAAATTGGAATCCATTTAAAGAAGTGTAACCCAGGGTTTTTCCCTAAACCTAGAAAATCTAGGGTAAGGTAGTTGAAGGGTCAAATGACCTCCAAACCCTCCCAAATTTTGGTGAGGTGTCCCTGGTATAGGTATCTAGGTCTGGTTCAAATTTACACTCATTTGGTTGTGTTTTGATTAGGAATCCTCTAAACCCTAGTTTTGACCTAGTAGAAGGAAGCTTAGTGAGAAGGTTCTTTGCACTCTGGTATGATCATCTCACCTCAACAGAGGTTGAGATTTTGACCACTGATTTATTTTAGTCCTAAGATTACCCTTAGGGAAGATGGGATGATTTAGGGTAAGTTTACCCTAGGGCCCAGGTTCAAACCCTAAATGTGGACTTTGGGGGTTTGTGAAGGACATAGGGGCAAATGCCCTTGTATGGCCTTGAGATTTGGTGGAGAGGTTGTTAATGAGTTTGTAACTCTCTGGTTTTAATGTTAGAGAATTTTGATGTAGGTAGCTACCTCAAAACTTAAACCCTACTTTTAGGATAGAAGGGATTTTAGGTTAAAACAGTATCTTAAACTTTTTTAAAAGCCATGAAATTGGGGTAGTGTGTTTCTAGGGTAGTTAGGACCCTTGGATAATTTTACTAGAATTTTCGGATAGGTATTTCTAGTACTTCATTCATGAATGTGGGTATAGCCCTTTTTGATGTTTTATTTATTAAAGATTTTTAATTCAAGTAAGGCACCCTTGAAACTCTGGAATTAGATGTGTTTGGCCAGTAGGAATGCCCATGAATTTTAGTTCAATTTTATGTTGATTAAATAGAATAGTTCCTTCACAAGTATTATTAAAGGGCTCTATGTTTTAAAAATATTCTATGACATAAATATTCTCTGGAAAATTATGAAAGTTGGTAAATAGTGTTTTTAAATCATTATGAATATGTGGGATTTTTCTCTGGATTTTTGGAGTTATGGATTTAGTACTTGATCCACAAGCATGCTAGATTAGGATTTTAGAAAATGATTTATTATAAATTAATTTCCAGCAAAA
Organism: Platanthera zijinensis; assembly: GCA_039513925.1. Taxonomy (NCBI): domain Eukaryota; kingdom Viridiplantae; phylum Streptophyta; class Magnoliopsida; order Asparagales; family Orchidaceae; genus Platanthera; species Platanthera zijinensis. The sequence goes on from CM077083.1 coordinate 134,831,693, forward strand.
AAATTATGAAACTGTTATAGTACTGTTTTCATGGTATTTCTAATATCCTATAATTAATCCAATTTATTTGGAAGAGAATTTGATGTAGTTTATTCATTAAACATGAAGGAAATGGATTATTGCAAAAATAAGTTTAGGCCCCATTAGACCATAGGAAAAATTGTTAAACCTTGGATATGTCATTTTTAGATACATTAATGTTTGTCTTAAATTTATTATGATTTATACATGACTGAAAAATATAATCCTTGTACAAATTTTGGAAGACCTTAGGTTTTAGTAAAATTAATTAATTATTAGATTAATTGGGAAAATCGTTGTTATCGGAAATCGATTCAATAATGTCATGATAGGCCCCCAGTAATTAACTTAGGCCGTTCGGAAGAAAATACAAAGGACATCCTATCATAGACATTACTTAGTATAAGGTAGTCTGTAGTTAATAACTTTGGGAAATGAGTAACAAGATAAGGTTTGGGTTAGCGTAAGGACATCTTGTGTTGGATTGGATTTAAAGAAAGAGGATGGATCACCATAGGAGGTTTCAAGGGTGGTGAGGAATGGGTTGATGCGCTCTAGAAGGTGCGCGGGACTGACGAAAGATCGCCGTCCCCGTAGGAGTGAAGAGTCAAATCCACCCTAGGTTTAGTTCGATGCAATTTATAGAGAGAACGGGTAAGGAAAAAACAACCAATAACAATAAGTGCCTTGCGAAAGGGAACTTCGGGTCGTAATGCCGCCGTCTTGGTTCCTAGTGCCCTTTGAGAGCCCTTCACGCGGTATGCCGGGGGCAGTCCAGGGCTAACGTAAATCTTAAAACAAACGAAAGAGTAATTAGCCTAATAGGGATTCACATTTCACACACTCATTAGTTAGGGTTAGTAATGGTTAAGTCGTCCCGAGGTGTTCAAGGGGGCGCTGTCCCGTGGTGTTCTAGGGGATGGAGTCTGGAGATGAGCCGGACGTTTTAGTTCGGGGAATTTGGTCTCGGATGTGGTTTATACGGACGGTTTAGTCCGGGAGTTTGACACTTTAAATCGTTATATATTAAACTGCTGCATGTGCATAAAAATAGGAAGATTAAGGTGGTGGGTTTTCGATATCGGGGAGTTCGATTGCACCGACACCGATATCGTTGACTCGGCAAGGTGACTAGCACTTAGCCAAGGTTAAGTCCGGCGGACCAGTCGACAAGAGTACGCAGGAGTCCGCCTCGTGCACCAGGCATTGAGGGCGTACGATAGGTCAAACCAGTGATGCTTTTATTGGTTTTGAGGTGGGCGAGGCCCAACCCACCGCTTCCGTTTTCCACTACGGGAGTAACTTGGGAGTTATCTCCAGAAAGGGGGAACTAAAGGTTTGTGTACACAAAGTTGGGTGTGTGAGTTGCACTGCTTGAACTTCATAACCCACCATATAGCTGCATGTCATAATCATTCATAACAACCTTGACACCTAAAATATAAGTGGAATGGGACGCTTATACTTTAGGACTTGCAAAACGATCCCTTGGTCTATAAGCTTGTGTGGGCAAGTTTATAAATTAAGGTCAATTTGATATATGTATATCTGCTGCTTGATAACCGACACCACAACGTATAAGTGGTATGGGACGCGTTATACGATGGGAGCCTTGCAAAAGATCCCTTGGCTTATGTGTACTCACATAAGCGAAGGTTTAAATTACCTTACTTATTTTCCTTCTCGTTTGACCTATTACAACACTTATGTTAAATTGCTCCCTGAATACACAACTGCTAGTTAGGTCCACCGTCACCTGTTTTGGTATTTATCTCCACTTTCATGTCCTCCCCTTTCTTCCTCTCCGCCCGGTGCCTTAGAGCGTGGGGGAAGGGGTGGGGGATTATAGGGCTTAGTCTTTTAGATTAACGATTTTCGAACCATATCATATTAGGGGATCGCGGAGCCCAGCATGGAGGAGCAGCCCAGGAGGCCGGTACGCTTGGAGATGTGGCAGTCTAGCACTGGAGTCCAGACTGCAGGGACCGTGAGTCCTGACCTTTAGTAGAGTTTTAGTCTTGCTTCCGCATTGAGTGATTTATAGTGAGGACTTGATGTACCGGGCATGAGCCCTTATATTTCTAGTATCATTGTACTCTGATGTTTTCTGTGGACACTCCCTTCGTAGAGTTTTTATTTATATGTGATATTTTCTTCTGGTGGACTTGCTTACTTTTCTTGCTTGCTACTTATTGTGATCGAAAAGGCCGGCAGAATTGGTGCATTGTAGTGACGACCTTCCCGAGTGCGAAGGTGTCACCTCAAAGCAGCGGTTTTGGGCATAAGACCCCGGGTTTAAAAAAAAAGGGGGTCTTACACACTATCACATATCCAACAAGAGTGTGCGCATAGTAATAAAATCCATCATGGTTGTACGTATAGGCATAAAACCACCCATAATGGGTGTGAGCATAATTCATGAATTTGTTATAGAGTGTGGATAGAAGAACAAGATAACCCCTTCCTTACAAAAATGTCATCTCAAAACCTATAAAAGGGCTCCTCTACCCTCATTTCACCTCGCCTTGCCTTCTACCCTCGAGATATCTCCAGAGAAATCCTTCATAAATCTCCCTGCATTGAAAGGGGGCAGTCCCACTCATGTGAGTATCCCAGGCCGCCCCCAACCAGACTGCAGTCCACCAGCCCCAACCCACTCTCCATACAACTGCGTGCGATCAATCTTCCAAACCAGGCTGACCTCCCTTTATTTAGTTTTTGTATAGGGTTATCAAATGTTTGTTCATAATCTTTATGATTTTGATATTCATAGATATATCAGAAGTTCTAGATGTCATCATTACTAGTCCTCAGAAATCTGTTGAGAGAATATAGAGAGAAGATTAGTTCTATCATAAATCTTCTTTCATTCTCTTCTTACACTTTGTGAAAAGAGTTACGAGAATCCCTCTTCAAAGGATTCAGTTAGATTCTGAGAGTCTCCTTGAAAAAAGACTCAGATTGTATTGTTTCAAGGTCTCTTTATCAAAAGATCTAGTGTTGGTTTTAAGAGTCTCTTGATCAAAAGACTCAAACACTGTGATAGAGAAATGCTACCGAGGGGGTAGATGAGTAAATGGACTCATATTGATGGGGAATCACTATAATCTTTGAGTATTCTACATTTTCGTGTTTGTTTTCAATTATGTGCTATGATTTTATATATCTGCATTTATTTCTGGTTCATTATTGATGTATATGTAGATTTTATGAACTAACCTAAGTATTTGAAATAAAATTTTAATCTCTATTCATCCCCCTCTAAAGAAAAATCTGAGGTAAATAACAACTAGTCTCTTATTAATTATATTGGTATTAGAGGGAGGTAAATCATTATTACGTTAATCTAAAAGAGATTAACTGGTAAAAGATTAAAACTTTGATCAAAAGATCATTTCAGTTGCATTAGTATATATATATATATATTCTTGTAAATTTCAAAAATGTCTTCAAATACATTTAAAGGATTTGCATCTACTAGGCCACCAGTGTGTAATATTGAAATGTTTATACTCTGGAAAACTAGAATTAGATTATACATGAACTCTATTGATGAGGGTATATTTGAATCAATTTTGACAGGACCACCAATATCATACTGGAAGGATATAGAGGGAAATACAACTATAGAACCTGTACCAAGAAGTGAATGGACAAATATGGAAAAGAAAATGAAAGATTGGGATGCAAAAGCTATAAACATACTTTTTTTTAACTATGTCTGATAATGCATTTCAAAAAGTTATTGATTGTCAATAATCAAACAAAATATGGGAAACACTTTTAAGAATTATTGATAGAAGTGTAGATGAGAGAAAAGATAGAAGATCACTTTTAATCTCTCATTATGAGTATTTTCAAAAGAAAACTAATGAATTTGTAGCAAAAATGTATGACAAATTCAGCATGCTAATCAATGAACTAAAAGGATTGAATAAAGATATATCTCTCATTGAGATAAATGATAAATTACTCATTTGCTTTCCAAGTACATGGGATTCTAGAATTTGGGCCTTTAAAGAAGCAAGGTGTCACAAACAATTACAACAAATGGTTTGTAAGGAAAGTTGAAGTCATATGAACAACTATTTAAGAGTGGAGTAAAAGCTAAGGAGAATATCTTAACATCTAGAGAAGAATTAGTTGAATTCAAATTTACTAAAGATGAACCATCTATTTTAGAATATGAGATACTCAATTTCTAGCAAAGAGATTCAGAATGTGGATAAAGTCAAAAGGTTCTAGGAGAAGAGATAGAAATTTACACAAGCCAAAGTTTGACAAGACTCTTAATATAGAGATAATCGATCTTCTTTATAAGTAAAAAAGCAGGACATATATTAGAAGAAAATCAAGATCAACAAAAGGATAGATAACCTAACAAGGATCAAAAGAAGAAATACTTGAAGAAAAAAAATAAGAAGAAGGGAAAACATTTCATTGCTGAAACCTGGAGTGATGTAAGTTCTGAATCCAGCTAGCTTCATAAGATAATGAAGAAGAAACTACTACTGAAGAAGCTTGTCTTATGGCTCTAGATATAGAATCAAACCATGATATAAATGAGGTACCTGATTATTTTCATGATATTTATTTTAATTCAGATGATTTTAAAGTATGTTTTAGAGATTTTTGTATAGATTAACTAGAATTAGAAAAGGAAATTAAATTATGATGGAAGAAATTGAAATTATATGAAGATTATCCTGATGATAATGAACAAAGAGAATAAGATTGGCTTTAAAGATAGCTTGAAGGAATAGATAAGTAAGTTAACTGAAGAAAATTTTTTATTAAAAGAAGAATTAGTAAAGGAAAAAGTCTTTGAAGACTTCTTGAATGAAAGGAGTCATCAACTTAAGAACATTATTGAAATCCTTAGGAAAAGGTTTGATCATTTGGGTTTAGGAGCAAAACCTCATAAGATAGTAATAATTAATAATAAATCTCCTTGGAAAAAACCTATACCATTTATCAAAACAAAGGAAGTACCATCCAAAATAGTTCATAATGACAATCAAGAAAGACTAACAAGTTTTAATAATGATAAGAGTAAATTTAAGGGAAAATGTGTTGTATATAATCAACCATTAATAAATCAAAAAAAATTTGGTGGATTCAGTAAGCCAGGAACATGCGTCGACTTCACATCGACACAACTCATGTGAAACGCCGACTTCAAATCGACATATTCCAAATGTTGCATCGACTTCAACTCGATGCATATCCCTGAAAAGAAATTATTCTGATAATAATAACTTTGTAAAGGATGTTTGTCAAGATTGCTTTATTAAAGGAGATAAAACTAGAAGTTGTTGGTTTAATTGGCCAACACTCTTTTATCCCAAGGGGTATTATGAAAGGTCATCATATACTTTCATTACACCTTATAATGAAAAAAAAGTAATGGGTCTAATATAACCTGCATCCCAACTATTGTTTAATCTTATGGGTAGGAAAAAGGCCGTCCTTCCACAAATCAGCAGTGGTATTTGGACAGTAGATGCTCCAAACATATGACTGGAAAAAAATGCCGATTAATTTCAAGGCCAAAAATGGTCCCTAGGTAGTGTTTGGTGATTCAAATTATGGTCAGACCAAAGGTAATAGCATAATCAAATTGGGGATATCACCTTTGTTAATGTAGCTTATGTTGAAGGACTTCAACTTAATCTGATTAGCATTTGTCAATTGTGTGATGGTGAATACAAGGTTGTATTCACTAATAACCTTTGCCAAATAATAAATTTTAGAACAGATAACATTGTGCTAATTGGTTATAGAAAAGACAATATATATGTTGTTGATTTTAGTTCTTCTAACAATGAGTTATGCATATTTAATACTATTGTCGATAGGAATGGGCTTTGATATAGGAGGCATAGTCATCTAAACCACAAGAACATAGCAAGGCTTTCAAAGGATGAGTTAGCAAGATGCTTACCAAAAGAAAAGTATAGAAAAATTAATCCATGTAGAGCTTGTCAGCAAGGTAAACAGGCAAAGTCTTCCTTCAAACTAACTGGTAAGAATGATTCTCCAAGAATTTTATACCTATTACATATAAATTTATTTGGTCCTCTTACCCTCAAAGTTTAGGAGGAAAGACATTAACTTTTGTTATTATGGATTATTTCTCAAGGTTCAGCTAGGTGTTCTTCTTAAAAGCAAAGTCTTAAACCTTCACAACTTTTTTAAGATTCATAAAACACATTAAATCTGAATTTAATACTGATGTGTCTTTGATCAGAAGTGATCATGAAACCGAGTTTGAAAATAAATTGATCTATAAATTCTTGAAAGATGTGGGGATAAGGCAAAGTTTTTCAGCTCCTAAAACTCCTCAACAAAATGGAGTTGGTTAAAGGAAGAATAGAACAATCATTGAAGCTGGATGAACTTTATTAGTAGAGTCTAACCTGCCTAGGTCCTTTTGGGCCGAAGCAGTTCACACTACCAATTATGTTCTTAATAAAAGTCTTTTTTACAAGACCAAACTAAAGGCTCCTTATAAGCTTTTTAAAGATAAGACACTGTTAGTTTCATATTTCAGAATTTTTGGCTGTTTTTGTTACATTCTTAACAATGGGAAAAGTTGTCTAGCTAAATTTGATAAGAAAATTTATGTTGGAATATTTTTAGGGTATTCTTTATCAAACAAAGCTTATAGGTGTTATAATAAAAGGACTCTTAAAATTGAAGAATCCGTACTTGTAATATTTCATGAAACTCATGCTTGTTCCAAGGGGGAAGAAACTTCCACCAAATATTTATTGCAAGAACAAATTGATATAAATGAAAATCTTAAAGAGTTAAAAATTAAAGAGAATGTAAAAAACTCATCAGAAAAATGTAATCATCAAAAAGTGAATGATACAAAAGGTTCAGATGATGAAGTACATATAGAAGGACATATTAATCCAACATTTACTGAACATGTTAATGATCAAGAAGTTGAATTACCTCAAGAAGATGGAATTGAAAAATAATTTGATCATGTTCCAATTGCTCAAACAAGAATTGATCCAAATAAGACAATTCAAAAAGATCATCCTTCATCCCAAGTTATTGGAAATGTGAATAAAGGGGTAAAAACTAAAAAACAACTATCTACTAGAGTGATACTGTAGTGCTTTCTATCATATTTTGAACCCAATAAGTTTGAAGAAGCTGATACTGATCCATACTGGATTATATCTATATAAGAAGAGCTTTCATAGCTTGAAATAAATAAAGTCTGGGAACTAGTGGAGAGACAAAAGAATTACTTAATTATTAGAACCAAATGGGTATTCAAGAATAAGATGGATACTGATTGAGTGATTGTGAAAAACAAGACAAGACTGGTTGCTTAAGGATATAAGCAAGAGGAAGGAATGGACTACAATCAAAAAGTTTCACCAGTAGTAAGGCTAGAAGCAATCATAGTATTTCTCGCCAATGCAACTTATAAAAGAATCAAAGTATACCCAATGGATGTTAAATGTTCTTTTATTATTGGATTTTTACAAGAAGAGGTTTATGAAAAACAACCTCTAGGTTTTGTCAATTGTACTTTTCCTTCTTATGTTTATAAATTGAACAAAGTACTTTATGGTCTAAAACAAGCTCTAAGAGCCTAGTATGAGACCTTATCCACATTTATCATAGATCACTCAATCATAAGAAGAAAGGTGGATAAAACACTTTTCACTAAGACATATAAGGAAAAGATGCTTATTGTCCAGATTTATGAGGATGATATTATATTTGGTTGAATAGATTATGGATGATGAAAAAGGTTTGCAAACCTAATACAATTTAGATTTGAAAAGAGTAGCATGGGAGAGTTATCCTTCTTCCTTAGTTTGCAAGTAAAACAAAGCAATGAAGGTATCTTCATTTCTTAAACTAAATATACCAAGGAACTGATAAAGAAAATTGGCATGAAAAATGCTTCCACTAGGTAAACTCCTATGACTACTAATATTGTTCTAGATAAGGATGTTTCTGGTAAGTCTATAGATTAGAAAACATATAGAGTAATTATTGTCTCTCTTCTTTATCTCACAACTAGCAGGCCTTATATAATGTTTGCCACAAGTGTTTGTGGAAGATTTCAGGTTGATCCTAAAGAGTCACATCGTATTTCTATAAAAAGAATTTTAAGATATCTTAATGGTACACCTGAGATAAGATTGTGGTATCCCGCAGAATCATAATTTCAACTATATGGATATTTTGATGCTGATTATACAAGATGTAGATTGGATAAAAAAGTACCTCTGGAACATGTCAATTCCTAGGTGCTAGACGGATATCTTGGATCAGTAAGAAGCAGACATCAGTCTCCACTTCTACAGTAGATGCTGAATATATTACTGATGGAAGTTATTGTTCATAGATTTTGTGGAGGCAGAAATATTTACTTGATTATAACTTGAATTTCACTAACTCCATAATATTCTGTGACAATTTTAGTGCCATTTTAATTACATCAAACCTTATATTGCACAACAAGACAAAGCATATAGAGATTAGACATCACTTTCTCAGAGACAATATTGAAAAACGGATGATTACCCTGGAATATGTGAATTCTTAAAATTAAAGGGCAGATATTTTCACAAAGCCTTTTGATAAAACTAAGCACAACTACTTTATCAATGCTTTGGGCATGCTTGATAAGGCTTAGTAATTATAAAATCTTTAAAATTTTTATTTTAAATATTACTGGGAAAAACATACAAAATACTTAAAGGTTAAATATGTATTCGACTTAACATTGAACAAAAGTTGACGCAATGTCAAATTCTACTCAACATAACGTCTAAAGACATTGTTTGTGAAGAGTTCTCGATCAAATCAGTGTAACGTTGATACCACTCAATGCATGCGTCGATTATGATAGTTATATATACATCAAAAGAAAATCAATGTTACGTCGATTAATGAAATATTTATGCCATAATTTCTTAATATATTTTCTATTTAGACTTTGTATTTTTCTCCAAACACTTCATCTTCCCTGCTCTGCTTTCCTTCTACATGCTCTCTATTCTTCTTTAAAATATTTGTAGGTACTCAGATAGTAATCATAATCAAATCCATTCAATGTTGACTGAGAAAGCGGTATTGGATATTCTTGTTCAAGCCCTAACTCTACTAGTTACTGGTTTCACCAAGGAGTTCATGATTTTCAAAAATGAGTGCAATGATAAACTACTGATACTTTGAAATTGGATAAATGAGCTATCAAGCTCTCTATAACTTCTTGATCAACAAGTTGAGCATAGTCTACTCCCTGCCAAAGTCCTTAAATCATTCTTTCAAGATTTAAAGAAGGGAGAGAATAGTTGAGGTAGGGTTTACAGCTTTTAAGATTCAGACTGTGTTCGAACTTTTAATATAAATATCAAAGAATTTTCAAAAAGGTTAAATAAGGATACATTCTCAGACATGATTTGTGTTGATGTAGAAGTTATTGTAAAATTAAGTATGATCATGGTTCAATATATAATGGTACTAGATAGTATTTTCTTGACCTTAAAATAAGAAATGTCTTAGATACCTGCTACATAGGGGGAGAATCCATCAGTTTTAATACCAAGTAGTCAAGGGTAAAAAATGTCAGAAGACATTGAGCTAGAGAAAGCTTTTGAAATAATTTGAGAAAGAGAGGAGGTTGAGTTCAAAGCTTCTAAAGATGACTTAGCTGATAAGAAAAATATTTTTCGAGCAAAATTACAAGCTAAGAAATCAGGGAATAGATATGTTATCTCTGATTTATCAATTACTCTTCTAGAAACAATCTTTGATCATAATAAATATGTCAGGAAACATCCAGCTGTTAAGATTATGGGAACTACTGGACATTATCACATAAGGATATTAGGTTTGGGTTATAATCAGGATACATATATTCCCTTTGGGAGTGGAAATAAAAGAATGATAAGCTTTGTAAAAGCATCATCACCCGGAACATTAATAATTAGAGAAAAATAGAAAGATGCTTTTCCTAAAAATTTTTTGGAATCTATTAATGAACTATCTGCAAATATTTTAAGCCAAAAATATACACTCAAATAAGCATCACATAATGTAGAGGCAGAAGTTCATAAGTTGTTTAATGTTTATCAGGGGATACAGAGTCATCCAGAAAAGATAAGAAGTGTTCATTTTGAATTTGTTCACATAATGAATACTGCTTATTGAAGACAAAATATTTACTTTCTGGTATATACAGTTGCCTCTTATGAATGCCCTTTATTATTTTTAGCTGACATCAGTACACGTTTAATCGAAACTTTGTATTTGTATTTATTATTTATTTATAAAATCAATTTTGAAATTTTGTGAAATTTATTAAGTTAAATAGGGTGAGATTGTTGGGAAAAATCCTTGTGATTTATCATAACAAATTATTTTTAGTAATTTTACATCCTATGTGTATTACCCATGATGTATAGTTAGGGTAATTTTTTCTTAGATGTCCTCAGATGTTATTGATATAAGGACATAAGAGAGACATACTGAATATAAGAGAAAAGTCATGAATTGCCAACATGCATCGATTAGAAGTTGACGCAACTTCGACTAGAAGTATACGTAACTTCGACTAGAAGTCGACACAACTTCAACTGGAATTCGATGCTACATTAAATAGAAGTCAGAGAAACTAAATTTGATAAGTCAATGACATTTAAAGGATTATATCGATGCATAGTTCGACATAATATTGATGGAACGTTGACTATAGAGTGAATCTTATAGATAGTAAGAATTCGATGTTGCTTCTATTATAACTCAAGGTTACATCAATGGAATTCTTAACAGAATTTATTTTGAGGCTTCAATCAGAATTAATTCAAGAAGATGTTTGACTAATAGAATCTTAGAGATGTTAGAAGATGTCGATCTATATATATATGATGAGATACATCATAATGATTGATAGAGAGAGGATCATTGATATCTTACATCAATCATCAACTATAGACGATCAAGAAATTCATATCAGATCGTGATAGATTGATTTTAATAGAGAAAATTTGGAAGATCATCATCAGCAATTGAATTTCTTCTATCAATCATTCGATTGTTACAGTATTGTTGAATCTACTAAAGAGAATTTGTTCTTCTTCTTCTCAAAAGGAAATTACATCAGATTAAGAAAAAATTCAAAGTTAATTTGGAAACAAGGCTCATAATATTTGTGATTTTGATATTCTGAGATTCATCAGAAGTTCCAGATATCATCATTGTTAGTCCTCAAAAATGTATTGAGAGGACACAAAGCGAAGATCAATTCTTTTACAAATCTTCTTTCATTTTCTTCTTACACTTTATGAAAAGTGTTTTGAGAATCCCTCTTCAAAGGATCAAGTGAGAGGTTCTGAGAGCCTCCTTGAGAAAAGAATCATATTGTATTGGTTAAGATCTTCTTATCAAAAGATCCGGTGTTGGTTCTAAGAGTCTCATGATCAAAAGACTTAGACACTGTGATAGTGACTTGCTTCCAAGGGGGTAGAAGAGTGGATGTACCCAGATTAAGAGGGAACCACTATAATGTTTGTGTCTTCTATGTTTCTGTATTTACTTTTAATTATGTGTTGTACTTTTATATACCTGCATTTATTTCTGGTTTATAGTTGATGTATATGCAAATTCAGTGAATTAAACTAATTATTTGAAATAAATTTTTATCTCTATTCACCCCCTCTAAAGAAAACTATGAGGTAAATATCAAGAAGTTTCCTATTTCGTAGAGCTACCGATGGCGATAATGATATTGCTGGCGATAACGATATTGATGGCGATAGTGATCAAAATGATATCGTCGACAAAATGATGTAGTCGATAAAATGATGAAGTCGATATGCTATAGATGGCAATAGTAATATTGCTAGGCGAAAGTATGACACATGGAAAACAACCACATGTCAGTTGGTTATGAGGCAATTGTTGAGCAGCACTGACTTGGTAAAGCGACCGCCGCTGGAGATATTGCCCGACGATAATGGATATCACCCGTCGATATTATTAGATCATATCTCTCAAAATAAATATGGTCATCCATGCCTCTTGGCTTGGGAATCCTGTGGCTAAGGTAAGGCTCGGGATTCATAAGCTAATAGATGAGAGTTCATTCTCTTCATTTCACTCTCTCTCTCTCTCTCTTCCATCTTAAGAAAAGAAAGGGAAAGGAGAGGAAGAAGAAAGAAGGGGGCATGAAGAGGTTGATTCAGCCATTAGAGGAGCTTCCAAGGTCGGAATTGCGAGCTAAAGCTAGATCTATGGAGTGCAAAGTGTGCTGAAGTGTTTCCATCCATATCAACTATAACTTCATGGCTCTAACACATTCTATGAGGGTAACAACTCTCTTTATAAATACTTGGACAAGTTCATTCCTTTATTTGAAATGTTTGTATGGAGGTTCCCACCAATTGGTGGAGGAAGACACTTCTAACAGATCAATATAGTTAATCCCTGATAAATTTGTATATAGAGACTAGATTATTAAACCAACATAAACATATTGTGTGAGGCCCACTCGTGACAAGTTGGTCTAGATTTTTGATTTTTGATTTGCATGCCGGAGAATACTCCGTGGAAAAATGAGTAGATTTTGAAGGTTTGGGGTGATGCAGGTTGTTGTAGAAGTACTGGAGTTTGTCTTTAGGAAACACCTGAGATTGCAAAAGAAAATGAAGTTCTGTTGTTATTGCCCACGATAGCGATATTACTAGAGATATCTCTTCTGGCAGAGACTAGTAAGAAGTTATATGTTCTGGGTGTGAACCCGAGACTTAGACAGACTGGTGCTTCTATCAATATCATACAACGATATCTAAATTGCTGATGATAACTCCCAGTGAGCTGATATGATGGATGTGGAGCCTAAGTATTGAGGATTGGGTGTGTATCATTAAGATGTGAGGCCTGTAATGTCTATCTTGGTGGTCTTGTGTTCCAATCGCGGGAGATAATAGTGGTTATCACGATAACGGGCCAAGGTGAAGCTGTACCTGCTTCATGACAGTGTGATTCCGATGATTTAAGCATGGGCAAAAGCTGATCTGAAACCATACCTTACTGGTAAGGGAAGAGTTCACTCTTCGATTCACCTTCTAATTTTTGGTGAGTACGTGAGGCAAGGTGGCCTTGAATAAAAAGCACAATGACCGTGTAAGTGGTTGATACTTAAGACAGAGATGAGACTAAAATTCAGTATACCTATAATGTGCCCTAAGTGCACAGGATGTGTGGTCGTGTATGCCAGTGTTTGAGATGAATATGCAATTATATATAATTTCATACTGCTTGCTTGTAGGGAAGGAGTACTATCGCCCCAGGAATGGGGTGGGGTCATTATAATTATGGTTAGGTAAAGCTGACCGTTGTTTTGTTTTGCCACGTCTTTGTGGAATGTAGTTGTGCAGGTACAGGCAAGCCCAACAACATTGTTGCCAAATACGAGTATAAATGCTACAATAGAGTATCGTAACATACGTACCGTTCTGGGGTAAAATGAAATAATCGCTACCATTGAAAACCGCTACAATAGATGCATCTTTAGTAGCGATTTAAAAAATGCCACAATATATTGGGTAACCGCTGCCATATACTATGACCACGGCAGCGGATGCAACACACACACACCCGCTACCGTAGCCCTACAGTAGCGGTTTTTTCAAATATAGTAGCGGTTTTTGAGCGCTACCAAATGCATGATATGGTGTAGTGTGACTAATCTAAGTTATTTGATCACACAAAGAAATCATGATTGTCCATCGATATTTTCATAAGTCTCCTAAACCTACAATGGTAGGGTGTCCTAAACTTATATTTTTCAAAGGACTTTTACCCTACAATGTGAAATTACATTTTTATCCTTCAAAGTTTAAAAAATTTTGACCAAAACTCATTTTATCTGGATGCAACATGAAAGGAAACAAAGAATGAAACAACAGGCCTGCCCTACCACTATGAATAGCCCGCCCGCTCCCATCGATATTTTCATAAGTCTCCTAAACCTATAATGCTAGGGTGTCCTAAACTTATATTTTTCAAAGGACTTTTACCCTACAACGTGAAATCACATTTTTATCCTTCAAAGTTTAAAAAATTTAGACCAAAACTCATTTTATCTGGATGCAACATGAAAGGAAACAAAGAATGAAACAACTGGCCTGCCCTACCACTGTGAATAGCCCACCCGCTCCCATCAATTTCATATGGTACAAGACTCTCCTCTTATTTTAATACAAAAAGAGAAGTTAATCTGGCGATGTAGGACTAAAAAAAAATAAAGAATTAAAAAAATTGAATAATTTCTAAAAGGCAGGCTAAAAGGATAGGCGGGAGATACAACAACCTGGGTTTGAACCCAGAACCTTTGGGTACATTGACCATGACTTACCTATTTTGCCATAGAAATATTACTGCTTATGAATTGTATAAGTAATAAATATATAAATAATTGTATAAGAATTAAATATATAAAAAATAGTTTATATTATTTAAATATATAAAGGTTAGGCGAAGCCCGCCAGGGGAAGACATAGCCCGCCGCCCCCGGGGTGGGACGAAGCCTTCGGGGCAGGCAAAGCCCGCCATCGTAGCACTGATACTGTCGCACAGGGTACAAGGGGGGCCCCATGCAAACAAAAATGGCAATCATAACCAATGTTTTGAAAACCGGATAAGACCAGCCGGTTCAACCGATCGAACTGCCGTCCGGGAACTCAAGTTTTCTGGTCCAGCCCAAAGACGCACTCTTGTCATGGACCGACTAAAAATTGGGGAACCGGGAAGGCAGGCCGTAGAACCGAGGACGGGTCCCGATTCTAGTGAATCACCCGGGCTAATTAACCTTTCAAAAAAATTTATATTTTAATGTCCTCTACCAAGATTCAAACCCAAAACCTCTGATAGGAATTTGAAAGGGCTAACCACCCGAGGCATGAATTATGTTAAATATTGTTAGCTTAAAATATATAATTATAAATAACATATTACTAATCAAAGAAATAAAAATGTTAGATATTTTTATTTAAGATTTAAAAATATAATAACATGTATTTAATATTTATTCGTATATACATTTGAGCCAACTCGAAAATTATTTTTTTGAAATTGCGGATATTTTATAATGTTTTAATGAATGCTTAATTATAATATTTAGGTAAATTTGAATGATATATTTCATAATAGAGATGTTTTGTATATTACCATCAAATGTATTTTAATTCATCTGTGATGACAAAATATATAATGATACTACAAAATGTTTTATATAATTATGTTATTATGGTTCAACCTTTGCTGGACCAGTTTGACCTTAAATCTCTCCTTCTTTCGGTTCAATCTCAGGTCCAGTTCTCAAAACTGTGATCATAACATTATCTATTTTTATTTAATAATATTGAAATGTTAATGAGGAACTAGGATTTTTATTTCACCCAGACACAATTAATATAAATTTAAATTATTTTTTAAAATATTGCATAATGTTTATAGTATTGCAAATTACATTAATACAAGAGCGAAATATACATGCAAAGTTCTTAATCGATATGCATGCAAACAAATTCTAATTGCTAAATAAGAGGCATAAAATTTAAACGTCATAAATCAACAAACTATTTATGCTGTGAACTGAAATTTATACATGCTAAACAATTGTTGTAAACTGAGATTAAATCTATAAATGAAAGTTAAAGTGAATCTATTTATAAGGCATACAATCAACTCGGGAATCTATTTATATAGCATAAAATTTATAGATGGGCTAGACAAACCAAATTCAAGTGAATCTATTTATAAATCATAAAATCATGAGCAAACTTCATAGAACAAGAGACAAGAAATTTTATGTTCATTTGCAAAATTTCAAAACTTTAACAAAAATGATAAGAAATTTAAAACTTACCTTTTGAAACCAATATAGGAAACATGACTGTAAAATGCTTTTGAGCTAGACACTTGCCAATAAGATCAATTACAAAAAGACTGCAATCAAGAAGGCTTTTTTTCCACAAATCCAGGTAAAAGTCAGCCAAAAGAAGAGCTTAGCTTCTATAGATCCAGGTAGGAAGAAGGGCCTACAAGATTCAAAGCGCTTGGTGAAGGGGATCAGGGGTTGAATGCGCAAGTACTGTTTTCATTATGTCATTTTTACAAACACCTGGAGTGCACATTGGTGCAAAATCTCAAGAGTTGTTTCATTATGGAATTCTCACAATTGATTCAAACATGAAATTGAGAAAACAGAATTCATTTTCGCTATTCGACGAGAGAGAATTGCCACGGAATTGAAATTTCGACTAATTCCACGATTTTTATTTTAGGCATGGCCAAATTTTTAGGGTGTCACTCGGTTATTCTCAAGAATTCTTTCCTGCTCGCTTTCGCAAACCTGACACTGTGACTTCTCCACTTGAAATTTTTTTTTGCCACTCCAATCTCTTTGATCGATCTCACCGGAGGTAAGATCTCCCTCTTTCTTCCTTTTTCTCCATTACCTGCTTTTGTTTATCTACCGGGGTGGCATCTAGATACTCCTTCCCTATCTTTCTTCCTCATCTATTTCTGACCTTAAGTTTTCATCTACTTTTTTCTTGCTCCTTTTTTTTTTCTTGCAGTCATCTTCTTCTTCCACCAGGTTCCTCGTCCAGATCCTCTGTCTGCTTCCTGCATTGGTGATTTGAGGTAAGGATCCCTAAACTGAAAAACTTTGTTAAAAACTGCAACTTTTTCCTCTTCCACCGGGCTCAATTTTCTCCTGCATCGGTGAAAATATGTTGTATAAAATTGCAAATTTGATAAACCATACAACTATGTTACATATGAATTTGACTGACTAATAATGGTTTAGGTTTTTAATTCATAACAACCCATTTTAATAGGCTTCTTTCGGATTTTTTGCTCTGCTTCTACTGATTAGAAGTGTTAAGGATCATACATACCTCATTTGGACAGCCCATGTGTAATTTACACATTTATTGATTGTAATTTGACTGATTAGCAGTGGTTGAGATTTCTAATAAAGACTCCATTTTTTAATGCTCATGTGTAGATGTCAAGCTTAACTTGAGATGTTGGATGTTTTGTTTTTTCTACTTGTATTTTGGTTACTAATATTACATATTTTGTTATTTACACATTTACTTTCGTTTATTTTAGATGGATGCAACTAAATTAAACTCGGATTCTGAATATGAATTTGAAGTAAATATTAAAGATACAGTCTTGACAACGCTTATTGCAGCTACATCATCACTACAGACCATTCCAAAAGAACCAACACTCAATGCATCTAATAACGCGTTACAATATGTTTTATTAGTACTGAGTATGGGGTATTCATGACTTTGCCAGACGATCTGAAGTTGAAGTGGCTGCACATGTGGACTTTATATTTATGGACTTTGTTTGTGTACTTTATGTTTGTGGACTGTAGATTTGTGAACTTTATGTTTTTTGTCTAAACATTCCTTTGTGTGTTTGGACTTTTTTTACGTGTGAATTTTACTTTAATATCTTTGGAGATTCTGTATATTTTTATATACTAGTTTTTCTATTATGTTAATTTCAATTTCATATTTGAATTCCATTTTCCATCCGAACAACAGAATTGTCCAATTACAATGCTTGATGCCCAATTCTGCGTAGCAGCCAAACAACAAAATTAGAATTCAACCAATTCCAATTCATTTTGGTTTTGGAATTGGCTGAATTACAATTCCTCAATTCCATTTCCTGGGAGCCGAACGATGCCTAAGAGATTTTGACTAATGAATTAAGTACTTTGTGCGGTAAACACGTAACTACTAGAATTTTAATTCTTGACATGAACAAAGACAAAATACAACTAAGACAACTAAAACAACAAGTAGAATAACAATATGAATCTATAATGAGATGCACTGATAAAACAAATGCCAATGACATTAAAAAATTAAATAAACCATAAGAATTAATTTAAAATAACACCTGAAACCTAATATGAAGACTTTCAGAAAGAACACACTACCTTCCCTGGTTTCCTCCCTTGTCATTCTCAGCGCAGCCCAAAGGGCGCCAACTCCTCAAAACAACAAAGGAAACCTACAAACTGTCTTGCGACCCCAAGGGCACACCGGCACCACACCTGACCTAATCGCAACCCCAAGCACAACTTCAAGTCGCACCAGCCAGTGCCAATAATGCCCGACCCTCATCACCACCGCCAGCGCCAATCCCAAGCTTTCAGTTTTCGCACGATATTTACGCCCGAGCGTGTGCCGAACTGTGTTTGACGCTAGGTCCGCCCATGTTTATATATATATATATGTATATATATATGTATGTATATATATATGTATATATATGTATGTATGTATATATATGTATATATATATATGTATATATATATATGTATATATATATATGTATATATATATGTATATATATATATATATATGTATATATATATGTACATATATATATATACATGTATATATATATACATAGATATATATATATATGTATATATATATCTATGTATATATATATATACATGTATATATATATGTATATATATATATACATGTATATATATATATGTATATATATATATATGGATATATCTCATATACGGGCATTCAGAATGTGGGTGTACAGGCTCACGAAACATACAATAGAGGTTGGCAATTCTAGGTCTCGACAGATAAGGCGGAGGCAGGAATTTTCACGGTGGAGGTCGGAGAACGCCCATCGTGCGGGCAGCGAAATGCTGGAGGTCGGTGAACGCCCGACATTTGGGCTTAGAAATGCCAGAGGTCCCCGATTGCGGGGTTTAGGGTTTAGATACCGCTTATCGAAACAGCGGGAAGCTTCAATTTCGTGAGTTTCTCTTCCATGATCAACTATGATTAAATATGTTCGGCTTGTTTCATGAGTTCTTGACTTGTCTATCTCCTTAAACTCCAGCAATCTCAGGATCAAATCTTATTCAGATTCTCCTATTAGGTTAAAATTGTTTTGGTGAGTTCTTGATTTGTCTAACTCCTGCACATTGAATATCATATCATGCTTGGATTCTCCAATTATGTTAAATCTATTTGTCTCTATCTCATTTGGGATTTGCTGATATTTGGATTTCTTTTCTGTAGCAGATACTTGTGTATCTCATTTGGGAGATTTGCATATAAGGTGTTTGATTTTATGCCCCAACATAACTGAGGCCAATTTCCATTGGCCTTATTTAGGATTCACTTTTGAAAGATAATTATAATTTGATGTTTGCTGATAGCTAGGATGGATTGTTTAGGTATGTAAACTTTCCCTTGCACTGTATTACTGTGAATAAAATACATCTGCATGTAACATGCTTTATAATAGATTCTAACAATCTTGGGTCTAATTCAGTTGAAACATCAACAAAGTCCAAGGTATTACATTTATATGACAAAAATAAATCTATTTAAATCTTATATTTTCAATTTAATAGTTTTTAATTTTATTGCATAGAAATTTGAAAATATATCTCCGTGTGATGAAAATATAAAGCCTGTTGTAGGTCATTTATATGATTGTGTAAAAGAATTTGAATCTTCTTACAAAGATTATGCTCATACTGTTGGATTCAGTGTCCGTGGTTAGTCCACATGAATGGATTCAAATGATGTATTACAATATAATAAATACTTTGTATGCTCAAAACAAGGATATAAAAAGATGAACTTAACTTGAGTAATATAGACAAAGGGAAATGAGTTTGTAGGAAAAGAGCAAACACAAGATGTGGTTGTAATGCACAAACAGAGGTGAAATATACGCTAGAAAGCAAATATGTTATCAATGCATTCTATGAGGGCCATAACCATGATTTATGCACTCTGAGCAAAAAATAATTCCTAAGATCTAATAGGATATTAAAGAATGCACACAAACACATGATATGTTCTTTAGATTGAGTAAATGTGGGCGTCACTAAAGCGTTTCATATTATAAAAGAATAGGTTGGAGGGTTTGAAAATATTGGTTGTACATTGAAAGATTCTCAAAAAAATTCAAGGGACTTAAAAAACATTGATCTAAGATTCAGATGCTCAGATTTTTATACAAAACTTTAAAATGCAACAGAATAAGCATCCAACGATTTACTATATATATGAATTAGATGAGGAATCACATTTGAAGTCCGTGTTTTGGGCATACAGAATTGCGCAACGCAATTACTCTATGTTTGGAGATCTTGTTTCTTTTGATACTACATATAAAACCAACAAGTATTCTATGATTTTTGCACCTTTCACTGGCATTAATCATCATAGATTATCCATAAATTTTGGCGTTGGCTTTCTTTCTAACGAAAATATATAATCATTTTCATGGTTATTCAATAAATTTGTGGATTGTATACGCACCGAGCCTACTTCAATTGTGACCGATTAGGATCTTGCTATGACTAGTGCAATTCACAAAACTTTCAAATCTACAAAGCATAGGTATTGCATGTGGCATATATTGAAAAAAGTTTCAGAGAAAGTTGGAGGTCATATTATGTGTGACGAAAAATTTCGCAATAAATTGCAGTCTTGTGTGTGGAACTCAGAGACAGCTGATGAGTTTGAGTCCAGTTGGTATTCTTTAATCTCTGAATTTAAACTTAAAAGCAATGATTGGTTAACACATATTTTTAATATTCGGTCAATGTGGATCCCAACATACTTTAGAGATATACCTTTATTTGGTTTGCTGCACACAACTTCTAGATCAGAGAGTGAAAATTCTTTCTTCAACTCATTTGTAAATAACAAGCTTGGGTTGGTTGAGTTTTATTCTAGATTTGAAAATGCTATTGATTATCAAAGACACAAAAAGTTGAAGGCCAATTATGATACATTAAATGGTGACCATATGTTGAAAACTAGTTTGGGGTTAGAAAAGCACGTAAGTCAGATATATACACGGTTGATGTCGATGATGATCACGACTCAACAATATTCACCATCTTTGATTGTGAAAATCTGTTGCATAACTTACGAGAGGTGTTTATCAGTAGCTAACCCATATCATGTAGTTGCAAAATGTATGAAGCTCAAGGGATCATATGTTGTCATGTTATTACTATTTTAAGAGGTCAGAGACTTAACCATATGCCATTGCATTGTATATTACAGAGATGGACTAAAATTATTTCTAGTCAACCAATCTACATTATGGATGTAAAAAATTTTGTGATGTTTTTACAACTGAACAACGGAGAAGACTTATTGCTAATATTTGGAGTAATCTCACTTCTTGTATGAAATTTGCTAAGGACAATGATGAAGCTCTAGCTGAGCTAGCAAATGCTGCATCTAATTGGAAAGACCAAATGTGTCAAAATGCAAAGATTGATGGCCAGTCTTCCAACAGAGTGCAGTATTTTAATTCTGAAATCCCTAATCAAATAAATATCTTACTTCCACTTCTCTCAAAAATAAAAGGCAGTGAAAAAAGAATTAAGAGCGGCTTCGAGATTTCAAAGGAAAAACACCAAAAAGCAACTCGACTTTATAAATCATGTGGTTAACTTGCAATGCACGATAGCCAAAATTGTCCAAAAAAGAAGTCATAATTTGGGTAATATTTGCTTGTTAAATTATTTTACAAATTTAATATCATGAGATAATTTTTTTTAATATTTTGCTTGATTTTATCATTGCAGGTTCTACTTGATTCATATGTTCGATGGATTTGTCTGTTTGATGGATTCATATGTTTGATGAATCAGATAATAATGTGTTATTGGCATTATTGGCAGTGTTGTTAATGTGTGGTTTGCTGGAAAAATGTGTTTTGCTTTTGATAAAAATGTGTTTTGCTTTTTAATATTTTGATTATGATTAATGTATGGTCTGCTGGAAGAATGTGTTGATTCTGTTTTTGGTAATATGGAAATTAATATGCTCATATTAATATGTCTAATCAGATTAATTAGCACCCTCCAATCAAATTAATTCTACTAAAGCCCGCACGCCCACATTTACATAGCCTGTACCAGATCAATGCCCTATATATATATGATATATCTCATATGCGGGCACCCTTGTGTACGGGTGTACGAGCAAGTATTTTTGGGGGTCAAGATGGTTTCAAATCGAAAAGTGTTCAACATGAAAGTTGTAGATCTCGGCGAGACAAAAAACTTTTATGTTGATCACTTTTTTGATTTGGAGCTGTTTTTTCCCTCATATTGGGCCCCGAAAAATCTGTTTTTTGGGGCTTTACTGTAGCAGTCTCGCCGCCCCAGATTTCGAGGCCCAAATCGAAGGTCAAAACTGCTCCAAATCAAAAAGTGATCAACATAAAAGTTGTTCGCCTCACTAATATATACAACTTTTATGTTGAACACTTTTCGATTTGAAGCCTCCTTGAGTCTTTGTCGTATGCCCGCACATGATCAAACCCCATATATATATTCGGCAGAAATGAACTATCGATAATCGACGAACGCCTACAATACACGCCGAATTTTCCTTTACCTTTCTACAATGCTCGATGAATGATGATAGTCGACGAATCGTCCTATGATATATGACGAATTTAACTTGGCGTTAACCTGCTACACCCGACAAATTCTGCACCTAGTCATACTTGACGAAATTCGGTGATACCCGTCGAATCTGCTACCGATACCCGACGAATTAACCTTAATGAATTTTGGCGATACCCGCCGACTCTGCCATAGGCTATACCTCACCATACCCGACGAATTATCTGTGATACTCGCCAAATTCCATTAGGCTATATTCATTGAATTCCCCTTATATCCGCTAACCCTAACTTCATGGCTTGGCCGAAATTCAAGCCCTAACCTAGGGGGTTCATTTTATGTTTTATTTACAATACTCCTATACTTTAAGGGAGGACGAAAAGAGGGAGAAAAGGAACAAAATTTGGGACATGCAAGAGGAGAAGTTCCACTTGCCTCAACTCTTCTAAATACACTGCCCGCTCGCACCACTTCAAGGATCGGTCGTAGAAAAGCCTTTGTAACATTTCCTGAAACTTTTGGAGAGGAAAATGGGTCAAAATCACTAACCCTAACACATAAAAATTGATGAATCAGGGAAAACTTACCACGATCGCGTAGCCCTCGCCGAGAGCTTTCCAAATCTCCTATCAATCGATGGAACCGACCACTGGATTTCTCCCTATCGTCGACCAAATGCACGGGACACCACCGTCCGTCTTCCACGAAAAAAATGGCATCGTCGGGTTAAGGGAGACGATGAATAATAATGAGGTAGGGTTTAAATTCATGCATTTAAATATATATATAAATATTTGATAGAATTAATTTTAAGATAACCCAAACACCTAGAGGGGGGGGGGGTGAATAGGTTCTTTTCCTTTTTTTACTTAAGGCAGAATATTTTTCAGATCTTAAAATAGAATTTAAGTATTCTACAGCAATCACAACACAGAAATCACAAACATACACATATCACAAATTGCACACAGGTTTATAGTGGTTCCCCAAGGTCTGGGTACATCCACTTTCCCCCTTCACCTATCTAGCAGTGTGCTAGATTCGTCCTAACTTCTTCCTTCTTCTCAAATCTAGAGATCTTATAGCTCAGAACCCTATAAGATTCCTACAACTCAGGCTAACAACCCTACCTCATCCTTGTTCCAAGGCCTACAACTCAGAGAACCAATTCTCCTACACTCAGGCTCAAACAGCCTTACCACTCAGAGATCTAAATCTCCTACACTCAGCCTTTATAACACAGACTTACAACTCAGATCTTTGAAAAGATCATATAGAATTTGATAAGTAATTTTGATGGACTCTTACCCTTGTTGAGAGAGAAAGGATAAGAGGATTCTTGATCAGCTTCTTGATGAAACTGATGGCTGAAATCAACCTGTTCTTAGATTTCTTCAAAGCTTCTTGAATCTTAACTCAGTAGGGTTGATCTCCTTTGAAGTTGATTGATTGCCAGCTTCCTTCTTAGAATCAGAAATAAATCTGAATCCTTCTTAGCAGATTGGTTCAAGATCTGCTTCTTAGGAGACTTGTAGATGTCTCCTCCTTTACTTAAACAGCTGAAGATCTCTCTCTCTCTCTCTCTTCAGAACTTATGAAGTTTCTTCAGAATTCTTGCTTGAATTCTCCTTAGATCTTCTCACGAAAATCTTCTTCAGTATGATGTGCACTTTCTTGATCAATGATCAATACTTCAGTAGTTGTGCCTGTTGTTGTTGTTCATCATCTTTGATTTGACAGAATCCACCCATATATATAGACTTCATCCATGGTAACTGGCTGATCTGGTTTCTAACCAACTTCTGACAAGTCTGACAGATTCAGTAAACTTGTTGGAAAGCACAACTGTCAGGCCTCCAGTTAGTTCTTAAACCTTTGTCTTTCTCAGCAAAGCGTCGAGATTGACTGTCATTAAGTGTCGAGACAAACTGTCAATATGTGTCGACACAAGTGACTAAGTGTCGACACAGACTTTGGTTGTGTCGACATAGCTGCCTTAATGTCGACACTGCTTCTTGACACTGCATCTTGAGAATGTGTCAACATAGATTATTTGTGTCGACACAATCACTTCTTCACTCCACAGCAATCAACTATGTTGAAACTCTGCTGAGTGTCGACACAAGTCCTGTGTGTCGACACAATTGATGTAGAGTAAGAATTCTGTGTGTCGACACTGCCTCCAGGTGTCGACACAGTTGATGTCGACTCTGCTTTTGTGTGTCGACACTGCCTCCCGGTGTCGACATAGTTGATGTCGACTAACTATTCTGTGTGTCGACACTGCCTCCCGGTGTCGACACAGTTGATGTCGACAAATAAATTCTGTGTGTCGACACAGTTGCTTCAGGTGTCGACACAACTTTTCCAAGTGTCGACACAGACTTCTTTAAGTGTCGACAAATGGACTTAGAAACTTTTTCTGCATTTTAAGCCAATATTTAACCTGCACATATAAACTCAAAATAACATCAAATACACCTTTATGTATATCATTGAGCTAAGTGAGGCTTCTCTAAATCAGGTACACATTTTTCAATGTACCCAACAATCTCCCCATATTTGGAGAAGTCATAACCCTTTTGTCAATGATATACACCACTTATGATAAATAAACATGATGATGTGTATAAGCATTATTAAACAGGGTAATTTATAAACAAATCAAATAATAAACTGACATCACAGAATAAGGATGCAAATTAAATGAACATGGAACATTGTTTTGTTTATTATATCAAAAAGTTTCTTAATACTGTTTACATAGACTTCTTTAAAAACTAAGAATTACATAGTTCTTGAAAAATCTAGTAAAACAAAACTAAGGCTGGACATGCTCCTTGATGACTATTCCTTTCCCTGATTTAATCTGAGCCTGCACAGAAGGTTCTGTATCTTCAATGGGCTTCTTGCCTTTCAACTCAGCCTTCTTTTGTGCTTCGGCCTTAATCCTTTGCCTTTCAAAATAATGAAAAGGCTGAGGGAAATACTTGCTAGGCTCCTGAGCATCAGGAGGTAGCTTCTCACTCTTAGCTTTTCTTTTGTGTTGAACTATGGCTTCCTGCCTTGCCTCATACTTCTGCCATTCCTGCTCATTATACCATTTGCCCCTTTCATGAACCTGGTCTTTTACAGATTTCCAGGCAGTTAATATGATATTTCTTGAAGTGGGGCTCCACTGCTCAAAATCAGGTTTTAAATCTGTCTGCTCTCTCAATCTCTTCTTTGATAATTGAGCATCTTGCTGAGATTTCAGACCAGCTTCTGGTATATCTACCTTTTCAATAACAACATTAGCAACTTGTTGTGAAGGGATGTACATAGACTGAACTTGTTGATGTATCATATCAAAATCTGCAGGGGTAAATGACTTGGGCAACCTCAGGTTGATCACCTTCAAGTAGAGATGGTTGTACACCTGACTCAGCCATATTGTCATCATCACATAAGGGTGGATATCCCAGAGTGGCTCTGATACTGTTGGTTATCCATTTAGCATGATCAGAGCCTACATATACTAATACCCTCTCCCCCTTTATGACTTCTCGAGCTATATGATCTCTTAAATCATCTTTTTGAAATATGATTTGCCCATCCAGGAAATTAACACCATCTTTAAGAAATGATTTTAACTTGAGAAGTTGATCAGAAATTGTTTTCTGAGAAGTAGTAATAGCTGTCTTAAAGGAATCCAAGCCTTCCTTAGCCCTTGCTACAGTCATTGCAGTAACTGTTTGCTTTACTTCAATGACTATCTCATTGTGAGATTAAGTCAGATTATCATTCATTCTAATTTGATTTTCAAGGACATAGCCTTGTTTGACAGCAATATCATCCACTTGTTTCTTAATTTCTGCTTGTTGGGTAGCCAAAAATACTACAGCATTGCCCCCATGTGGAAGCAATCTGTCATTTCCTTCTTATGCTGATTTACCTCAAATCTGATTGATTTTATATCTTGTGCTAGATCAAATTAGAGGGCCTTATGACTTTCATCCACATATTTTTCCAAAGCTAACTCTGCTCATCTAATTTCACTTATAAATCTACCAAAAATTTGTTGTAATCAGTTTCAGGAGCTGGTTGTGAAGTAGTAGCTTGCAAAGCCTGCTTATAGCTCTGGCTTCTCCTCTTGAAAAACCATCAGTTTTCTTTTCTTGATATTTGCAATCTCCTCATCCTCTGAAGCAGAAGTACTTGCAATATCAACTCTTTCTTTAGGACTAGGAGGCAGCTCCATTTCAGTCCTATGCTGCACCCCTTCAATGTTAACTTGATCCCCCTCAACTGCTGCTCCCTCTATGTCAGGAAACACCTCTTCCATAGTGAACTCTTGTTGATTATGAACTGGTGATACAACTGTCTCAGGAGCATCAACAACTACAGATGTATCCTCCATGATCACATCTAATGCTTGATTATTGACATGAGGTGTCTCAAGAATAGAATATGAATCCATTTCACTGGCCAAGTGAATTCTCTCTTCCCCTTGTACCTGTGTAGTAACTATCTCCCCCTGCACTTGTGCATTCTCAGCATTGTCCTATACTTGTACACTCTCTAGCTCCCCTGCACTTGTGCACAAACTGTGTCCTTCTGCACATGGTCATGCTCAGTAATATCATGTACTGGTGATTTTGCTGCAATCTCTTGATTATCCAAATCAGGTATATCCCTTGATAGGACCCTATCCCATCTGGATATTATTCTGATATCCATCCTTCTCATATGATTTATCTTAGATCCTGGAATATGATGCATTACCTCTGGAATTACTCCAGCCAGGTATAAACTTAGCAATCTAGCCAAATTAGGCTTTTTGATTCCTTCCTTTATCTTCTCAAACAGAACTGCAGACCAATCTGTGTTAATCTTATAGATTATCCTTGTCATCAGACTGAACATATAGGCAGAGAGCCTATCATGTCCTCCTGGTTTACACAAAATCATCTTCCCTACCACTTCAGATAGAAATTTTCCTTGTTGATTCATCCCTTTTCTGTTAATGGCTGCTCCAATCTTCATGGTTGGATCCAATCCATACCACTGAAGTACATCCCTTGTCTTTGAGGCTGGGACCTCTTCTTCATCCTGAATTCTAGGAAGGTGAAGAATCTTTCTTAAACTTTTCAGAGTAAGTTTCACTCTATTTCCATGAACTGTCGATTTAATCTTGAGTCTAGTAGAGTCCACTGTTGCAGCATCATAGAACTCAAACACTTCTTTCTTCCAGATCTTGGTAGGTTCAGATACAAGAAACTCTAATCCATTATCAGTAACAAGGGTAATGACTCCTTTAATATCTGTCGCCGCATCATCAAAAGCATTGCGCACCAGCTCGTAGCCTTCATTAATATTGTCTTCAATCTTTGGCGCCATTGGAATGGAGAGAAATCTTGAATTGAGAGAAGAGAGTTTGTCGACACAAGGGTTTAGTCTCGAAAATCTAGAGAGCGTGTCGACAGTATATGTTCTCGACCTATTTATACCCTTTTAAATAAAGAAGGTCAAAAGGCGGGCAAAAATTGTCTAAAAGTGTTGACACTGTTGAAAAGTGTCGACACATACTTCTATTGTCTCGACCACGACACTGACTACTATGTGTCGACACCAATTGATGATATATCGACACTGGACATACTTAGTAGTTCATCAGAAATTTTGTGTCGACTCTTATTGCAAGTGTCGACACAATTTCTGGAAGTGTCGACACCATTACTCCGGTTGTGTCGACACTACTTTTCTGGATGTGTCGACACTTTGTCCCTCAGGTGTCGACACTACGATACCGTGTCGATACAATTTCCTTGAATTGTCGACACAAATCCTCTGTGTCGACACAATTTCCCTGAATGTGTCAACACAATTTTACTTAGCCACTTTTGTTAATCTAACATATGGTCAATATTCCTAATTAAATTTTAAATCTATTGAATTTAGTTTCATCTAGGGGCTTAATAAATACATCTGCAATTTGATAATCTGTCTTAACAAATTCTAGTGAGATGTCCTCTTTCCCTACATGTTCTCTAAGAAAATGGTATCTTATTTCTATATGCTTAGTCCTACTATGTGAAACAGGATTATTAGCAATAGAGATAGCACTGGTAGAATCACAAAACAAAGGTGTTCTACTTACCTGAATACCATAGTCTTCTAGCTGGTGCTGAATCCACAACAGTTGTGCACAGCAACTTCCTGCTGCCATATATTCAGACTCAGCTGTGGATATTGCCACACTAGTCTTCTTCTTACTGCTCCAAGATATTAATCTTCCTCCTAGAAATTGACAGGTGCTTGTTGTGCTTTTCCTATCTTCTTTACAACCAGCAAAGTCTGCATCTGAATAGCCTGTTAGTAGAAAATCTCTATTCCTAGGGTACCAAAGGCCTAGATTAGGTGTTCCCTTTAGATATCTCAAAATTCTTTTTACTGCAGTGTAATGAGATTCTTAAGGGCATGATTGGTACCTAGCATAGACACATGTTGCATACATAATGTCTGGTCTACTAGCAGTGAGATATAGTAGTGAGCCAATTATTCCTCTATACAAAGACTCATCTACAAGTTTACCTGCATCATCTTTGCATATAGGCATACTTGTTCTCATAGGAGTTCTCATGGTGGAGGATGATTCCATACCAAACTTCTTAATTAACTCCTTGGTGAACTTAGACTGGGATATGGACAAGCCATCATCAGTCTGTCTTACTTGGAGTCCAAAGAAGAACTTAAGTTCCCCCATACTGCTCATTTCAAAATTCCCTTGCATAAGTTTAGCAAACTTCTTGCAAAGGTTGTTTTCAGTAGATCCAAAAATTATGTCATCTACATAAATCTGAACTAAGATTATCTTTCCTTTGGACTCCCTTAGGAATAGAGTTTTGTCTATTTTCCCTCTTGAGAATTTGTTCTTAATAAGGAAAGTAGACAGGGTTTCATACCAAGCCCTTGGGGCTTGCTTTAACCCATACAAAGCTTTCCTAAGTCTATAAACATAATCAGGTTTGTGAGAGTCTACAAAACCTGAAGGCTGCTCTACATAGACTTCTTCTTTTAGATTTCCATTCAGGAATGCTGATTTTACATCCATTTGGAATACCTTGAATCCTTGATATGCTGCATAGGCAAGGAACATTCTAATGGCTTCCAGTCTTGCTACTGGGGCAAAGGTTTGATCAAAGTCTATTCTCTCTTCCCGCCTGTACCCTTTTGTAACAAGTCTTGCTTTGTTCTTCACAATAATTCCACTCCCATCCAATTTGTTCCTAAAGATCCACTTTGTTCCAATGATATTGTGGTCTTTTGGTTTAGGAACTAACTCCCAGACCTTGCACCTTCTGAACTGATTTAGCTCCTCTTGAATGGCATTAATCTAATGTGGGTCTAGGATAGATTCTAAAAATTTCTTTGGCTCTACTTGAGATAGAAAGCTTGAGTACAGGACTGTGTTCAAATTCCTACTTCTGGTTTGCACTTCATGTCTTGGATCACCAATTATCTGATTTACTGGATGATCTTTTAAGTGTCTAACAGCTGGAGGTAGTCTTTCTTCAGGCTGAATACCTCCAGTTTCTTCAATGTGTTGCACCTCTTAGTTTTCTTCAGCTTCTAGAGAGTCCTGTACTCCCCCCTGGACAGTAGCCACCATTTTCCATTTCTTGAACTGCAGTTGAATCTTCTGCAATGGAAAGCTTGTCCATTCTCTCATTTATACCTGTTGGATTGCATGAACTACAAGGCAACTCACTGTTGATCAATCTAGTTTCATCAAATACAACATGTACAGATTCTTCTACAACCTGTGTAATCAAGTTGTAGACCCTATAAGCCTTACTATCGTTGCTGTACCCAACAAATATCCCATCTTGGGAATTGGCAGCAAACTTAGTTAGATAAGACTTGCCATTGTTAAGGATATAGCACTTACAACCAAAGATCCTAAAATAGGTTAAATTTGGTTTTCTACCTTTCATGATCTCATAAGGAGTCTTTTTGTGGCACTTGGTGATAGAAGCCCTGTTGATCACATGACATGCAGTGTTTACTGCCTCAGCCTAGAAATATTCTGGAAGAGAAGTGTCACTCAATAGAGTTCTACCAGCCTCAATCAATATTCTATTCTTCCTTTCAGCAATACCATTTTGCTGTGGTGTTCTAGGTGAGGAGAACTCTTGAAAAATCCCAAATTCTTCACACAGTCTTGTCATACTTTCAGATTGAAATTCAGTGCCATGGTCACTTCTGATTTTGACCACTGTACTGTCAAGTTCATTCTGAATTTGCTTGACAAAACTATATAAAACACTTGGGGTTTCTGATTTTTTTCTCAGAAAGAACACCCAGGAATATCTAGAATAGTCATCTACCATCACAAAAGTGTAGACTTTCCTACCTAGACTATGAACTGGCATAGGACCAAAAAGATCCATATGTAAGAGGTATAAACACCTCACTAAATCCTTGTTTTCAAGGCTATGAAAAGATGATTTTGTCTACTTGCCCTTTTGACAAGATGAACATATCCCTTCCTTTATACACTTAACTTGAGGATCATTCCTCACTAACTCTTTGCTAAAGAGTTGGCCAATTGTTTTGTAGTTAAGATAGGCCAGCCTCTTGTTCCATTTGACACAATGAGAGGCTCTCTCATCAGCTACAAGACAAATAGGAGAACCTTTGTTCTCACACTCAAAATTAAGACAGTACACATTCCTTTTTCTGTATCCTGTCAAAATGACCTTTTGATCACTTGACCTTTTGATATGACATGCATTCTTAACAATTGAAATGTCATATCCTAAATCACTCAGCAGACTTATGCTTATAAGGTTGTGTTTCAAACCCTTCACATAGGCCACTTGAGTGATAGTAATCTAGTTACTAGAAATGTTACCAAATCCTTTGATGATTCCTTTTTCAGAGCCACTAAAGATTACTTTAGGCCCATTTATGATAGGTAGGTATTCCTTCAGCAATCCCTTTGTTCCAGTCATGTGCCTGGAACATCCACTCTCCAAGTACCATATAGGGGTATGGTGACATGGACTCACCTGCAATAAAGAATTACCTTTCCATAGAACCCAAGTAAGTCTTGGGTCCTTGGTTCAAGTTAGCTTCATACTTAACAAATCTACATGCAACTCTTCTAACAGGTAGACTGTTGTTCTTCCTGACACTAGTGTTGTGCCAGCAATCTATGACATAATGACCTGTCTTGCCACAACACCAGCATTCATACTTATTGTATATATTTTTAGATACATTCTTGACAGTCTGGTTGACTGCAAATCTTTTGTATTGTGCTGGTACTGCTGCAGCTACACCCACTGGTTTCTCACAAATATGGGGTTTATGAACATGAGCTGCCTTATTGACATAAGCACCCTTGTCATTTAGAACTTCAGTCTTATTATGACTATGAGTATTCTCAAGGTCATACATGTTAGAAGGAACTTATACCTTTCTCAAAACTACAGGGACTTTAAAATTCAATGGCTGGACTGAGGCTTTGCCCTTTCTCTTGAATTGGGCAGCCCTGGTGTTACCTTTAAAGCCTATTCCAGCCTTACTCTTTTGAGCCACAAACTCATCTATTAAGGGTAAAACTGATTTTGGCTTGGAATAACTAGCCACCAAATCTTTCTCCTTTTGAAGTCTGACTTCCAGACTTTTAATTAGATCATTTTTGTATGTGATTGTACCCATCTGAATAATAGTTATAGTTTTCAGTTTGGCAACCTCATTCATTTTTTGATCCAACTCTTTCTCTAAACCAGATGCAGCCATCTTAAGATCTGCAATTTCCTTAGCCTGAGTTTTGGCCGGGTTCTTGCTTTTCTTTAGTGCTTGCAACAAGTCCCCATATTCATCTATCAGCTGAAGAATATCACCTTCAGACTCAGATCCATCCACATCACTTGATGCAGATGTAGCTGACTCTGTACCAGTACTACAATCTGAATTACTAGACAAACATTGTATCTTGCTAGGACCAGGCTGATCCTGGCACTTATCTTCTTCTGATACAGCCATCAGTCCCTTGCACTGATGGTCTTCTTGTGCATAGATAGAGTTCAGCAATTATATAAACTCAACTTCTTCATCTGCTGCATAAAGGCCAATGCATGCCTCAGCTTTAGATTCAGACTCTGAAGATGATTGGTCTGTCAAGCTCTTCTCCTTCTTAGCAACAAAGGATTTCTCCTTCTTGCTCTTTTGTTGAGTCTTCCTTTTGTTAGCAGACTCCTTTCTTTTGTCTGGACATTCAGCCACAACATGTCTAGTCCTATTACAGCAATAGCAAACTATCTTTGAAGTTATAGATTTGCTAGGCTTATACCTGCTCCTGTCCTTCCTAGATGACTTTCTCTTTTGATAATAGTCATCAGCTGGCTGTGATGTGGAGGGCCTAGATTTCCACTTCTTATTCTTCAAGAATCTCTGAAACTGCCTTGTAAAGGAAGCAAAATCTGTATCTGAATCACTGCTATCTGAATTTTGGTTGTCTGAATTATCTGAGGTAATTTGAGCTACTTCCCTAGGAGGTGATGGAGACATCCTCCTATTCTTTCTAGTGGCTTAAACCTTGAAGGCCACAGACTTTTCTTTATGCTCCCCTTTTGCATTTCTTTCTTCCTCTTTTTAGTCATTAGTTGCATTTCATAAGACAACAACTTTCCAAATAAAGTTAGAGGAGAAATATCTGCAAGTTTGGCCACTTCCCTAATGACACAAATCTTGGTGTCTCAATCCTTTGTCAAGGATCTTAGGAATTTATCATTCAGTTCATATGTACTGAAGACCCTTCCATAAGACATAAGCTCATTTACTATTCTATAGAACTTCTTATAGCACTCAGATATGCTATCTGACTTCCCTTGTCTGAAACTTTCATATTCATGATTTAGCATAGACTTTCTATCTTATCTAACTTCTTTAGAACCCTCCATGTAGACTATCAAAGTGTCCCACATTTCCTTGGAGGTCATGTAGTGAATCAAATTCTGAAAAGTTGAATCATCTATGACACTTACTATGATATTCTGGGCTCTTTTATCCATAGTTGCCAGGATGATCTCATCCTTAGTCATCTCAGAAAAATCTTTGGGAGTTCTTTGATTTGCATCTAGAACAGACACATTCATAGGAATATAAGGACCTTCTTTTACTGTAATATAGATCCTTGGGTCTGAAGCCTCTATAAATAACCTGACCCTTTCTTTCCATATTCCAAATATCTCCTTCCTGCAGATGGGTAATTTCATAGAACCTAGTTCCTTGTGATTTTCTCCAGAACCCATTTTCTTGATTCTTGATTCTGCCTGTTGGGTACATTGGAAAATGTGTACCTGATTTGAAGAAGCCCAACCTAGCTCAATGATATACATCATGTTGTATTTGATGTTGTTTTGAGTTGACATGTGCAGGTAAAGAATTGTTAAAAGTTTACAGGAAAAAATTCTAAGTCCAAGTGTCGACACAAAGGAACATGTGTCGTCACATAGAAGAAAGTTGTCGACACAACACTGGGAAAGTGTGTCGACACAGAAGGTGTAAGTCGACACTACTCTGGGAAAAAGTGTCGACACATAACATAGTCTACAACAACACTGGGAAAAAGTGTCGACACAGAAGAAGTAAGTCGACACAACACTGGGAAATTGTGTCGACTCAGAAGAAGTAAGTCGACACAACACTGGGAAATTGTGTCGACACAGAAGAAAAACGTCGACCTCAACATTGGGAGAATGTGTCGACACTGAAGAAAATAGTCGACCACAAGTTTGTCGTCACCAGCAGAATGTGTCGACACATAGTGAGTAAGTCAACACTTATTAAAGTTATGATTCTACAACAACTGTGTCGACACACAGGACTTGTGTCGACACACTGCAGAGTCAAAGACCAAGTTATTTTCAGAAGAAGATGTGTCGACACAAAGGCAATTTTGTCGACATCACTGAAGGCAGTGTCGACACCAAAGTTAATTGTGTCGACACAAATAGACAGATGGTCTCGACACTTTCTGACAGACTGTTTCAACACTAAGGCACAGGACTTGTTTGAAGACTTGACAGCTGTGGGTTATCACCAGTTAACTGAAGTTGTCAGACTTGTCAGAAAACGGTTAGAAACCGGATCAGCCGGTTACCATGAAGAATGTCTATAAATAGACAGATTCAGAAGGAGAGAAAGAAGAACAACACACACAATTAAGAAGATATAGAACTGATCCTTTGAAATACATTGGAGAAGGGTTATATTCTACTCATTTCAAGAAAGTGCTAGGCACTTAAGAAGATCTTCTCCGGGAGATCTAAGAAGACTATCTAAGGATAGATCTAAGAAGAGTTCTAATCAGAATTCAGAAGAATCATTCAAAGTTCTGGACAGAGAGAGATCAAGTCAGAATTTGAAGAAGAAGAAAGAATCCATCAGTGGATTCTCAAGAAGCTGTTTGGAATCAACTCAGCTAAGTACATTTTCAAAAAGCTTTGAAGAAGGCTAAGAAACAGTTGATTGCATCAGCTGATTAAGAATTGTCATTGCCTCTTCTCTCTCAACTTGGCAAGACAATTTAAAACAATCTTTTCTATATTTCTGTAGGATCTGTTTATACAGATCTGAGTTGTAAGCCTATGTTATAAAGGCTGAGTGTAGGAGTGTTGAACTCTGAGTGGTAGGGCTGATTGCCTGAGTGTAGGAGAAGGATATTCTCTGAGTTGTAGGCCTTGGGGCAAGGCTGAGGTAGGGCAGTTGTGCCTGAGTTGTAGGAACCAGTTGGGTTCTGAGTTGTAAGATCTATTGATCTGAGATAAGTGGAAGTTTGGCCGAATCTAGCATACAGCTAGATAGGTGAAGGGGGAAAGTGGATGTACCCAGACCTTGGGGAACCACTATAAAACATAGTGCAATCTGTGATGTGTTGTTTTCTGTGATTGCTGTGTTTTTGTATTAGTTAATAAATTGAATTCTGTCTAGAAGTTTTAGAAAAAGAAGCAGGACCTATTCACCCCCCCCTCTAGGTGTTTAGGCTGCCTTGAAAGTTAAACTATCAAGTGGTATCAGAGGGAGGTTCCTCAAAAAGGACTTAACAGTCTGAGGTAGATCTGATAGGCAGAATCAAGAATCAAGAAGATGGGTTCTGGAGAGAATCATAAGGAGCTAGGGTCAATGAAATTACCCATCTGCAAGAAGGAAATCTTTGGGATCTGGAAAGAAAGAGTCAGATTGTTTATGGAAGCATCTGACCCAAGGATTTACATCACAGTACAGGAAGGCCCCTTCATACCAATGAAGATATCTGTTCTTGATGCAAATATCCAAACACCAAAGACTTATTCTGAAATGACCAAGGATGAAATCATCTTGGCAACCATGGACAAAAGGGCACAGAACATCATTGTCAGTGCCATAGATGATTCAACATTTCAGAATCTGATTCACTGCAAGACCTCCAAGGAGATGTGGGACACATTGATTGTCTACATGGAGGGATCAGAAGAAGTAAGGCTGGACAGAAAATCTATGCTAAATCAGGAGTATGAAAGTTTTAGACAAGGAAAATCTGATAGCATAACTGAGTGCTATAAGAAATTCTATAGAATTGTGAATGAGCTAATTTCCTATGGAAGAGTCTTCAGTACCTATGAACTGAATGACAAATTCTTAAGATCCTTATCAAAGGATTGGGATACAAAGATCTGTGCCATAAGAGAAGTGGCAAAATTGGCAGAGATATCTCCTCCAACTCTGTTTGGAAAGTTGCTATCCTATGAAATGCAACTTATGGTAAGGAAGGAGGAGGAAAGAAACTCAAGAGGAGAGCATAGAGAAAAGACTGTGGCATTTAATGCTGAAGCCACCAGAAAGAATAGGAGGAAATCACCATCTCCTCCTAAGGAAGTTGAAGAAGGTAGTTCTGAAAATTCAGATAGGGGTTCAGTCAGCAGTGATTCAGATGCAGACTTTGCTGCATTCACTAGGCAATTTCAAAGGTTCTTGAAAAAGAAGCAATGGAAGTCTAGGCCTTCATCATCACAGCAAGTAGATGACTATTATCAGAAAAGAAGGTCATCTAGGAAAGAGAAAAGCAGGTCAAAGCCCAGCAAAGCCACTACTTCAAAGATTGTCTGCTATTGTTGCAATAGGCCTGGACATGTAGTGGCTGAGTGTCCTGACAAAAGGAAGGAATCTTCAGAAAAGAAGAAGACTTATCAGAAAGGCAAGAAGGAGAAATCCTTTGTAGCAAAGAAAGATAAAAGTCTGTCAGACCAGTCAACTTCAGAATCAGGATCTGAAGCTGAAGCATATATTGGATTATATGCTGCATCTGAGGAAGAGGAGTTTATGCAGTTGCTAGACTCCATCAATGAACATCAATGCATGGGTTTGATGACTAGATCAGAAGAGGACCTATGCCAAAATCAGTCTGGTCCTAATGAGGTAAACAGTCCTTCCAGTACATTTGTTTGTAGTACAAGTGAAGAATCAGCTACATCTGCATCAAGTGATGAAGATGCATCTGGATCTGAAGGAGATGTCTATCAATTGATAGACAAGTATGGGGACTTGTTGCAGGCCCTTAAGAAAAGCAAGAACCTGGTTAAATCACAGGCTCAGGAAATTGCTGATCTAAGGGTTACA
Organism: Platanthera zijinensis; assembly: GCA_039513925.1. Lineage (NCBI taxonomy): Eukaryota > Viridiplantae > Streptophyta > Magnoliopsida > Asparagales > Orchidaceae > Platanthera > Platanthera zijinensis. The sequence continues at coordinate 134,868,870 of CM077083.1, forward strand.
ACAGCTGAGTTAGAAAAAGTCCTTGATCAAAAGTTAGCTGAAATTGCCAAGCTGAAAAATATAACTATTATTCAGATGGGCACAATTAATTATACTAATGATCAAGTAAAGAGTCTGGAGGACAGACTTAGAATTGAAAGGGATTTAGTGGCTAGTTACTCTAAGCCAAAATCTGTCTTACCCTTGATAGATGAATTTGTCACTCAGAAGGGTAAGGCTGGATTAGGATTTAAGGGTAACTCCAGGGCTAGCAGATTCAAGAAGAAAGGCAAAGCCCCTATTCAGCCACTAAACCTTTCAGTCCCCATAAGGTTTGGTAAGAAGAAAGTGCCTTCTAACATATATGATCATGAAGACATTCAGGATCATATCAAGACAAATGTTCTGAAGAACAAGGGTGTTAAGGCAAGCAGGCCTACCTATGGTCATAAGCCCTATGGTTTTAAGAAACCAGCAGGAGAAGTTGCAACAGCACCAGCAATGAACAGAAATGCTTCTGACAAGGATGTATCTAGATCTAGATACAATAAGTTTGAATGTTGGTGCTGTGGCAAGAGGGGTCATTTTGCATTGGACTGCTGGTATAACACAAGTGTTATAAAGAATAAGAGTCTACCTGTTAGAAGAGGTTATGATAACTTTATTAAGGCTAACCTGAACCAAGGACCCAAGACTTACTTGGGTTCTAAGGGTAAGTAATTCTGTATTGCAGGTGAATCCAAGTTACCATGCCCCTATATGGTACTTGGATAGTGGTTGTTCCAGGCACATGACTGGAACAAAGGGGCTGCTGAAGGAGTATTCATCTGTCAAAGATGGACATAAAGTGATCTTTGGTGGATCTGAAAAAGGAGTCATCAAAGGATTTGGTAACATCTCTTCAAACCTAATTACTATCACCCAAGTGGCCTATGTAAAAGGTTTGAAACATAATCTAATAAGCATAAGCCAGCTGAGTGATCTAGGATATGACATTTCATTTGGTAAGGATGGATGTCATATCAAAAGGTCAAGTGATCAAGAGATCATATTGACTGGGTATAGGAAGAGAAATGTGTATTGCCTTAATTTTGAATGTGAGAATAAGGCATCCCCCATTTGTCTTGTAGCTGATGACAATGCTTCTCATTGTGTTAAGTGGCACAAGAGATTGGCTCATCTAAACTACAAGACAATTGGCCAACTCTTTAGTAAAGAACTAGTGAGGAATGGGCCTCAAGTTAAGTGTATAAAGGAAGGGGTATGCTCAGCTTGTCAAAAGGGCAAGCAGACAAAAACCTCATTTCAAAGCCTTGAAAACAAGGATTCTGTGAGGTGCTTATACCTCTTGCATATGGATCTTTTTGGTCCTATGCCAGTTCACAGTCTAGGAAGGAAGGTCTACACACTAGTGGTTGTAGATGACTATTCTAGATTTACATGGGTGTTCTTTCTGAGACAAAAATCTGAAACCCCAAGTGTATTATTTAAGTTTGTAAAGCAAATTCAGAATGAACTGAACAGTACAGTGGTCAAAATCAGAAGTGACCATGGTACTGAGTTTCAATCTGAAAGCATGACAAACTTGTGTATAGACTTTGGGATTTTCCAAGAGTTCTCCTCACCTAGAACACCTCAGCAAAATGGAATTGCTGAAAGAAAGAATAGATCATTAATTGAAGCTGGTAGAACTCTATTGAGTGACACCTCTCTCCCAGAATATTTTTGGGCTGAGGCAGTTAACACTGCTTGTCATGTCATCAATAGGGCTTCTATCACCAAAAGCCACAGAAAGACTCCCTATGAGATTGTGAAAGGCAGAAAACCAAATCTATCCTATTTTAGGATCTTTGGCTGCAAGTGCTATATACTTAACAATGGTAAGTCTTATTTGACTAAGTTTGCTGCCAAATCCCAGGATGGGATATTTGTTGGGTACAGCACAAATAGTAAGGCCTATAGAGTCTTCAACTTAACTACTCAAGTTGTTGAAGAATCTGTGCATATTGTATTTGATGAAACAAGATTAATCAATTGTGAATTGTCTTGTAGATCAAATGACTCAACAGGTATAAGCAAGAAGATGGACAAGCTCTCCATTGCTGAAGCTTCAAAGGAAGAGGGAGCATTGGAAAATGAAGGCTGCTGTCCAGGGGGAGTACAAGAGATAATGGAAGCTGATGAAAACCAAGAGGAGCAGCAGAATGAAGAAGCTGGAGATGCTCAACCTGAAGGGAATCTACCTCCAGCTATAAGATATCTAAGAGATCATCCTACTGATCAGATAATTGGTGATCCAAGACAAGGAGTGCAAACTAGAAGCAGAAATCAAAGCACAGTTTTGCATTCTAGTTTCTTGTCTCAAATGGAACCTAAGAAGTTTGAAGAAGCTATCCAAGACCAGTACTGGATTGATGCTATGCAAGAGGAGCTAAATCAGTTCAAAAGGTGCAAGGTCTGGGAGCTTGTTCCTAAACCAAGAGGCCACAACATAATTTGGACTAAGTGGATCTATAGGAACAAGCTAGATGAAAGTGGAATAATAATAAAGAATAAAGCAAGATTGGTTGCAAAAGGATACAGGCAGGAAGAAGGGATTGACTTTGATCAAACCTTTGCTCCAGTAGCAAGGCTGGAGGCAATCAAAATGTTCCTTGCCTATGCAGCCTACCAAGACTTCAAAGTATACCAGATGGATGTAAAGTCAGCATTTCTGAATGGTGATCTTAAAGAAGAAGTATATGTAGAGCAGCCATCAGGTTTTGTAGATCCTCTTAAACCTGATTCTGTGTACAAGCTTAGGAAAGCTTTGTATGGGTTAAAACAAGCTCCAAGGGCTTGGTATGAAACCCTGTCTACCTTCCTCATTGAGAATAAATTCTCAAGAGGAAAGATAGACAAAACTCTATTCCTTAGGGAATCCAAAGGAAAGATCATCTTAGTCCAGATCTATGTTGATGACATAATCTTTGGATCTACTGAAAACAACCTTTGTAAAAAGTTTGCCAAACTTATGCAAGGGAAGTTTGAGATGAGCAGTATGGGAGAACTTAAGTTCTTCTTGGGACTCCAAGTAAGACAGACTGATGATGGATTGTCCATATCCCAGTCTAAGTTCACCAAGGAATTAATTAAAAAATATGGTATGGAGTCATCCTCCTCCATGAGAACTCCTATGGGCACAAGTATGCCAATATGCAAAGATGAGGCAGGTAAACCTGTTGATGAATCATTGTATAGAGGAATAGTTGGGTCACTACTATATCTCACTGCTAGTAGACCTGACATTATGTATGCAACATGTGTCTGTGCTAGGTACCAAGCCTGCCCTAAAGAATCTCATTATACTGCAGTAAAAAGGATTCTGAGATATCTAAAGGGCACTCCTACTCTAGGTCTTTGGTACCCTAGGAATAGAGATTTTCAACTAACAGGCTATTCAGATGCAGATTTTGCAGGATGTAGAGAGGATAGAAAGAGTACTACAGGTACTTGTCAATTCCTGGGAGGAAGACTAATATCTTGGAGTAGTAAAAAACAGACTAGTGTGGCAATTTCCACAGCTGAGTCAGAGTATATTGCTGCAGGAAGCTGCTGTGCACAGCTATTATGGATGCAGCATCAGCTTAAAGATTATGGTATTCAGGTAAGTAGAACACCCCTTTTATGTGATTCTAAGAGTGCTATTTCTATTGCTAATAATCCAGTTTCTCATAGTAGAACTAAGCATATAGAAATCAAATATCATTTTCTTAGAGAACATGTAGAAAAAGGTGACATCTCATTGGAATTTGTAAAAACAGATTATCAAATAGCAGATGTATTTACTAAGCCTTTAGATGAAACCAAATTCAATAAATTCAAAATTGAATTAGGTATGTTAACCATTAATTAATGTATTAAACAAAATCATTAACAATGCTATTGAAATGGTTAATAAGTAAGTAAAAGTAGTAACAACAATAATCAAGTGTTAAAAAGGACACATTGAAGTTACAGAAATTGGCTAAGTAAGAATGTGTCGACACATTCAGTAATAATGTGTCGACTCAGAGAAATTATGTCGACAAGTCAGAAATATTGTGTCGACACAGAGAATATGTGTCGACACTTAAGAGTTTTATTGTCGACTTAACCAGGAATGTAATGTCGACTCAACCAGAATTATGGTGTCGACACTTACAAAATATGTGTCGACACTTGTCTTAGTGTCGACACAGAATTTCTGTCTTTCTACTATATATCCAAGGTGTCGACATAACCACAAATTGGTGTCGACACATAGTAGACTGAAGAAATGTCGAGTTAATAGAAGCTTGTGTCGACACATTCCGTCTGTGTCGACACATTTAGACTGTCTTTGGCGCCTTTTGAACTTCTTTCAACAGAAGCTATAAATAGGTCAAAAAGCTCTTTGTGTCGACACGCTTTCAAGGTTTTCGAAACTCAAACCCTGTGTCGACAGTCTTTCTTTCTCTCTTCTCTCAAGCTTTCTCGACACAACGATGGCGCCAAGGATTGAAGACAATGTTAATGAAGGGTATGAGTTGGTGCGCCAGGCGTTTGCAGAGGCGCCGCCTGATGTTCAAGGAGTTATCACCCTTCTCTCTGCATCAGGGTTAGAATTTCTTGTCTCAGAACCATCCAAGATCTGGAAAAAGGAGGTGCATGAGTTCTTTATCTCAGCATCAGTCCATTCTACTGAACTCAAGATCAAGTCCATTGTTCACGGGACTAAGATTAAGATTACCCAAAGAGGTTTGAGAAAGTTTTTGCAATTACATGTGGTTGAAAATGAAGAAGAGGTTCCTAGTTCTAAGACAAGGGAAGCCCTTCAATGGTGTGGTTTGGATTCAAACATGAAGATTGGTGCTGCATTCAATAGGAAGGGTATGAATCAGCAAGGAAAGTTCTTGTCTGAAATAGTTGGGAAAGTAATTCTCTGCAAGACAGGTGGACATGATAGGATTTCTGCCTATATGTTCAACCTTATGACCAGGATTGTCTTTACAATTCCTACTGATTGGTCAGTAATCCTATTTGACAAGATTAAAGAAGGGATCAAGAAGCCTAACATGGCTAGGATCATAAGTCTATATCTCAATGGAGCAATTCCTGAAGTGATGCAGCAACTGCCAGGATCTAAAATCAATCATATGAGAAGGATGGACATGAGACTATTCTCCAGGTGGGAAAGGGTGCTGACTAAGGATGTGCCTGAAGAGAGCAGGCCAGACACCCCTGTGAGATCCCCTTCTCCAGCTCACGAGACTGAGCAACAACAAGAGGACCCACTAAGGATACAGAGTGAAGAACAACCTGCCTCCACTACAGTTCATCAAGTAGATACATCTGCACAGATGCAGGGGGAGCCTGTTCAATCTCCTGCTCAAAATGTATCTACCCCTACTCAGGTACAAGTGGTACAGGTGTAGGGGGAGCAAATGTATTTTACTATAAAAGACTTTCTAAAAGTTTTTTTTCTCACTGCACAGGTTCAGGGGGAGCATGTGTCTTCTCCTACTCCAGATATGCAGCTGCCTGAGAATGTGCACAAGGATGCACCTAATGACTTATCTTCAGATGCTCCAGTTCAAAAAGAATACACTCTGGATGAGTTATTTCCTAATGATGACATAGCTACTGATAGAATAGAAGAGAACCAAGATGTTGAGCAGCCTCTTGACATAGAGCTAGAACAAGAAGTGGAGAAAGTTCAAGAGATTGAAAAAGTTCAAGAAATAGAGGAGGAGCAAAGAATTGAGGGGGAGCCAGTACATGTTGAAACTGAGCAACATGGCACTGAAGCAGATAGAGTTCACATTGAGAGTACTTCTGAATCTGAGACTGAAGAAGCCAGGTTGGCTAAGAGAAGAAAACTGGTTGTATTTAAAAGAAGAAGCAAAACTTATAAGCAGGCTTTACAGACAACACCTCCACCTCCACCTCCTGAAGTTGATTATAACAAGTTCTTGGTGGATTTACAGGTGAAATTGGATGACCACAGGGTGGCCATTGAGAAATATGTTGATGAAAGAAACAAAACTCTGCAGTTTGACTTAGCCCAAGATATCAAATCTATCCAATTTCAAGTCAACTTGAATAAAACTGAAATGACAGATTGCTTCCACAAGGGTGGCAATGCTGTAGTTTATCTGGCTAAACAACAGCAGGCTATCTCTACAAAGGTGGATGATATTGCTTTGAAGCAAGGTTATGTTCTGGAAAATCAAATAAGAATGAATGACAATTTAACTGAATCACATAATGAGATCATTCTAGAGGTGCAAAAGATTGTTCCAGGGATGCCTGCAGATAGAGCCAAAGAAATGGCAGAGTTTGATAAGAATTTTCAGGCTGCAATTGCATCTGTTAAGACTGCCATCACAACCTCTCAACAGGAAATATCTGAAAAGCTTCAAAAGTTAAGACCATTTTTCAAGGAGGGAGTGAATTATTTGGATGGCCAAATTCGATTCCAGAAAGAAGATCTTAGAGATCATGTCTCAAGAGAAGCCATAAAGGGGGAGAGGATGCTAATTCATGCAGGCTCTGAGCATGCCAAATGGGTGACCAATAGTATAAGAGCCACATTGGGATATCCACCATTGTGTGATGATAACATGGTGGCTGAGTCTGGTCTACAAACAGGACTACTTGAAGGTGACCAACCTGAGGTTGCCCAAGTCATATACCCCCCTCCAGATTTTGATATATTGGATCAGCAAGTGCAATATATGTATAGTCCTTCAAAGGAAGTTGTAAATGTTATCTTTGGAAAGGTTGATAAGCCTGAGGTAAATTTGCAAGAACAGCAAGATGCTCTACTGTCAAAGAAAAGATTTAGAGAGCAGGCTGAGCTGAAGCCAGATTTTGAGCAGTGGAGTCCTACTTCCAGAAATATAATACTCACTGCATGGAAAGCTGTCAAAGATCAAGTTCATGAAAGGGGCAAGTGGTACAATGAGCAGGAATGGCAGAAGTATGAGACAAGACAAGAAGCCATTGTACAATTCAGAAGGAAAGCTAAGCTGGGAAGACTTCCACCTGATGCTATGGAGCCAAGCAAATACTTCCCAAAGCCTTTTCACTATTTTGAAAGGCAAAGGCTCAAGGAAGAAGCTAAGAAGAAAGCTGATCTTAAAGGAAAAAAGATGGCTGAAGAATCAGAAGCTCCTGTGACAGCTAAAATTAAATCTGGCCAAGGGATTGTTATTAGAGAGCCTAATCAATCCTGATAATGTTTAGTTCTTTCATAATGTTTTGTAATGATGTAATGTGATCTATCAAAGAAAAACCATGTAATCAAACATTACCCATTAATAAACAAAATATTGTTAAATCTGTGATAGATTGTTTTATCCATGATGTTCTTATTATTTTGTTTATAATTAAGTATCCCTGTGTATTGTCATTTATCATCATTTTATACTATTTCTAAATGGTGTATATCATTGGCTATAAGGGTTATGACTTCTCCAAATAGGGGGAGATTGTTGGGTACATTGGAAAATGTGTACCTGATTTGAAGAAGCCCAACCTAGCTCAATGATATACATCATGTTGTATTTGATGTTGTTTTGAGTTGACATGTGCAGGTAAAGAATTGTTAAAAGTTTACAGGAAAAAATTCTAAGTCCAAGTGTCGACACAAAGGAACATGTGTCGTCACATAGAAGAAAGTTGTCGACACAACACTGGGAAAGTGTGTCGACACAGAAGGTGTAAGTCGACACTACTCTGGGAAAAAGTGTCGACACATAACATAGTCTACAACAACACTGGGAAAAAGTGTCGACACAGAAGAAGTAAGTCGACACAACACTGGGAAATTGTGTCGACTCAGAAGAAGTAAGTCGACACAACACTGGGAAATTGTGTCGACACAGAAGAAAAACGTCGACCTCAACATTGGGAGAATGTGTCGACACTGAAGAAAATAGTCGACCACAAGTTTGTCGTCACCAGCAGAATGTGTCGACACATAGTGAGTAAGTCAACACTTATTAAAGTTATGATTCTACAACAACTGTGTCGACACACAGGACTTGTGTCGACACACTGCAGAGTCAAAGACCAAGTTATTTTCAGAAGAAGATGTGTCGACACAAAGGCAATTTTGTCGACATCACTGAAGGCAGTGTCGACACCAAAGTTAATTGTGTCGACACAAATAGACAGATGGTCTCGACACTTTCTGACAGACTGTTTCAACACTAAGGCACAGGACTTGTTTGAAGACTTGACAGCTGTGGGTTATCACCAGTTAACTGAAGTTGTCAGACTTGTCAGAAAACGGTTAGAAACCGGATCAGCCGGTTACCATGAAGAATGTCTATAAATAGACAGATTCAGAAGGAGAGAAAGAAGAACAACACACACAATTAAGAAGATATAGAACTGATCCTTTGAAATACATTGGAGAAGGGTTATATTCTACTCATTTCAAGAAAGTGCTAGGCACTTAAGAAGATCTTCTCCGGGAGATCTAAGAAGACTATCTAAGGATAGATCTAAGAAGAGTTCTAATCAGAATTCAGAAGAATCATTCAAAGTTCTGGACAGAGAGAGATCAAGTCAGAATTTGAAGAAGAAGAAAGAATCCATCAGTGGATTCTCAAGAAGCTGTTTGGAATCAACTCAGCTAAGTACATTTTCAAGAAGCTTTGAAGAAGGCTAAGAAACAGTTGATTGCATCAGCTGATTAAGAATTGTCATTGCCTCTTCTCTCTCAACTTGGCAAGACAATTTAAAACAATCTTTTCTATATTTCTGTAGGATCTGTTTATACAGATCTGAGTTGTAAGCCTATGTTATAAAGGCTGAGTGTAGGAGTGTTGAACTCTGAGTGGTAGGGCTGATTGCCTGAGTGTAGGAGAAGGATATTCTCTGAGTTGTAGGCCTTGGGGCAAGGCTGAGGTAGGGCAGTTGTGCCTGAGTTGTAGGAACCAGTTGGGTTCTGAGTTGTAAGATCTATTGATCTGAGATTAGTGGAAGTTTGGCCGAATCTAGCATACAGCTAGATAGGTGAAGGGGGAAAGTGGATGTACCCAGACCTTGGGGAACCACTATAAAACATAGTGCAATCTGTGATGTGTTGTTTTCTGTGATTGCTGTGTTTTTGTATTAGTTAATAAATTGAATTCTGTCTAGAAGTTTTAGAAAAAGAAGCAGGACCTATTCACCCCCCCTCTAGGTGTTTAGGCTGCCTTGAAAGTTAAACTATCACTGCCTTAGGGATCTAACTCAGACTATTAAGTCTTTGAGCAACCTCCCTCTGATACCACTTGATAGAATTAATTTCAAGATAACCCAAACACCTAGAGGGGGTGGGGGGGTGAATAGGTTCTTTTCCTTTTTTTTACTTAAGGCAGAATATTTTTCAGATCTTAAAATAGAATTTAAGTATTCTACATCAATCATAACACAGAAATCACAAACATACACACATCACAGATTGCACATAGGTTTATAGTGGTTCCCCAAGGTCTGGGTACATCCACTTTCCCCCATCACCTATCTAGTAGTGTGCTAGATTCGTCCTAACTTCTTCCTTCTTCTCAGATCCATAGATCTTACAGCTCAGAACCCTATAAGGTTCCTACAACTCAGGCTAACAACCCTACCTCAGCCTTGCCCCAAGGCCTACAACTCAGAGAACCAATTCTCCTACACTCAGGCTCAAACAACCTTACCACTCAGAGATCTAAATCTCCTACACTCAGCCTTTATAACACAGGCTTACAACTCAGATCTTCGAAAAGATCCTACAAAATTTGATAAGTAATTTTGATGGACTCTTACCCTTGTTGAGAGAGAAAGGATAAGAGGATTCTTGATCAGCTTCTTGATGAAACTGATGGCTGAAATCAACCTGTTCTTAGCTTTCTTCAAAGCTTCTTGAATCTGAACTCAGTAGGGTTGATCTCCTTTGAAGTTGACTGACTGCCAGCTTCCTTCTTAGAATCAGAAATAAATCTGAATCCTTCTTAGTAGATTGGTTCAAGATCTGCTTCTTAGGAGACTTGTAGATGTCTCCTCCTTTACTTCAACAACTGAAGATCTCTCTCTCTCTCTTCAGAACTTATGAAGTTTCTTCAGAATTCTTGCTTGAATTCTCCTTCGATCTTCTCACGAAAATCTTCTTCAGTGTGACGTGCACTTTCTTGATCAATGATCAATACTTCAGTAGTTATGCCTGTTATTGTTGTTCATCATCTTTGATTTGACAGAATCCATCCATATATATAGAATTCATCCATTGTAACCGGCTGATCCGATTTCTAACCAACTTCTGACAAGTCTGACAGCTTCAGTAAACTTGTTGGAAAGCACAGCTGTCAGGCCTCCAGTTAGTTCTTGAACCTTTGTCTTTGTCAGCAAAGCGTCGAGACTAACTATCATTAAGTGTCGAGACAAACTCTCAATATGTGTCGACACAAGTGACTTAAGTGTCGACACAGACTTTGGTGGTGTCGACATAGCTTCCTTGATGTCGACACTGCTTCTTGACACTGCATCTTGAGAATGTGTCAACACAGATTATTTGTGTCGACACAATCACTTCTTCACTCCACAGCAATAACCAAAGTTGAAACTCTGCTGATTGTCGACACAAGTCCTGTGTGTCGACACAGTTGATGTAGACTAAGAATTCTGTGTGTCGACACTGCCTCCAGGTGTCGACACAGTTGATGTCGACTCTGCTTTTGTGTGTCGACACTGTCTCCCGGTGTCGACACAGTTGATGTCGAATAACTATTCTGTGTGTCGACACTGCCTCCCGGTGTCGACACAGTTGATGTCGACAAATAAATTCTATGTGTCGACACAGTTTCTTCAGGTGTCGACACAACTTTTCCAAGTGTCGACATAGACTTCCTTAAGTGTCGACACATGGACTTAGAAACTTTTTCTGCATTTTAAGCCAATATTTAACCTGTACATATAAACTCAAAATAACATCAAATATACCTTGATGTATATCATTGAGCTAAGTGAGGCTTCTCTAAATCAGGTACACATTTTCCAATTTACCCAACAATATTATTATAATAATTAATCATTTATAATACAATATTCCATTACAATTAATATTAATTAATCCCAAAACGATCTGAAATCCAAACGATCTCGGAATTTAACAAAATTCGCACCGTAGCTAAATACCGACACTATGAATCTAACAATGAAGTTGAAATCCAAATCCGATAACCCAAACTCGGGCAAACACCTCCCGAAGATAAAACACAAGCATTCCAAAAAACGCTCCACCAAGTCACCAAAACAGACCCGACTCGCGAGAGAATCTTGCAAACATGCTAACACACAGCCACACTGAAAAACTAAGGAGCAAAAACCACGCTCTAACCATAGCATATGCCAAACACACGTCCACATAACGCCATGACGTCATAAATACGCCAAAAGAATCAACATAAATACCAAATAAAATCTGGGGCATTACAATACATATGTAATAATTATCTTTTTGGAGCAATAAAATTTGAATTTATTTAGCACTTTTTCATACCAGGTTACCATCAGATTCGAATGCACCCCCCAATGTCAAAGATGTCTCCTTAATCACGAGGGAGAGATGCTTCAATTATAAGATGATGCCCTTTGGGCTAAAGAACGAGGGAGCTACGTACCAACGTATGATGGACCGGGTTTTCCAAAACTAGAGTAGGAGGAATCTTGAGGTCTATGTTGACGAACTCATGGTGAAAAATAGGGAGGTGGACTCCCATCTTTTTGACTTGGATGAAACGTTCGACAACTTGCGGAAATACAAGATGCATCTAAACCCCTTGAAGTGCGTCATTGGGGCAAGCCGAGGAAAGTTCCTTGGCCATCTTCTAACCCCCACAGGGGTAGAGCCTAACCCGGATAAGGTAAAGGCCATAATGGACTTGGAGTCACCGCGTAATACTAAGGAGGTTCAGTGCCTGATGGGTAAGCTTGTCGGGCTAAGTAGGTTTCTCTCCCGGGATGGGGAGAAATGCGCACCTTTCTTCAAGGTGTTGTGGGGAAACCAAAAGTTCGAGTGGGCACAAGAATGCGAGGAGGATTTCCAGGCATTGAAGGGACAACTATCCCGAGCACCGCTCCTTCAGAGCCCGAAGGAGGGGGAGGTTCTATCTTTGTATCTCGGGGTGGGAGTGGAGGCTGTAATCTCTGTTTTGTTCAGGGAAGAAGCAGTTACCTATCTACTACGTCAGCAGAATCTTGAAGAAGGCTGAGCTCTGTTACCCCATCCCGAAGAAGTTGGCCTTCTCCTTGATCATGTCGTCCATAAATCTTAGGCCGTACTTTCAGGCCCATTAAATCAAGATAGTGACAGACCACCCCCTGCACAAGATTTTCGAAGGGGTAGAGCACTCGAGGCGGTTGTCCAAGTGGTCTATCGAGCTGAGTGAGTTTGATATCACTTTTGTGTCGCGACTCTCCATCAAGGCGCAAGTGGTGGCTGATTTCTTGGCCGACTATGTCGTCGAGGTAAAAGGTGAGAAGCCACCACCACAGGATGCTTGGAAGGTGTTGTTCGACGGAGCCTCGGGGAAGCATTCTCTATAGGGAGGGGTAGTGCTAGTAAGCCCTTAGTGGGTCACTGTAGAACAGGCAGTGGTCTTGTACTTTCCTGTCACCAACAATTAAGCGAAATACAAGGCCGTCATAGCAGGGTTGTGACTGTCCAAAGAGCTCGGGGTACATGACGTTGAAGTGTTCACAGATTCATTGGTGGTAGCGTCACAGATCAGGGATGAGTATGAGGCTAGGGATCCTACCCTCATAAAGTACTTGTCTAAGGTAAGGGTGATTGTTGGTGGGTTCCAGACATTCTCAATCCAGTATGTCCCTAGGGAGGAGAGTGCAACAGCCGATCGGTTGGCTAAATTCGGACACTGGGGTGGAGAAACTTTGACCGAGTTGTTCCGCCCGACGATCAAAGAGGGAGAGTTGATGGAAGTAGATCGGCGGCCCTCATAGGTAGATCCCTTCGTAGCTTTCTTAACCACCGACAAACTTCCTGAAGGGACCAGGGATGTGAAGGGCTTCAGGCATAAGTCAATACATTACTTAATACATGAAGGAGGGCTGCATCGGAAGATGTTGTCAGGGCTCCTAGCGCGCTGTGTGGCAGAAGAGGAGATCCTGCGGATCCTGGAGGAAATACACTCTGGCGAATGTGGCAGTCACTCGGGAGACAGAACTTTGGAAGCAAGGGTGGCCAGGCAGGGGTACTTCTGGCCATCCCTAAGGAAGGATACGACGGAGTTTGCAAGGGGGTGCCAAAAATGTCAGCTATATGCCCCCTCCAACTCTTGCCCGCCCAAAGGCTTTGAATCATCACGACGTCATGGCCTTTCGCCATTTAGGGGATGGATTTGGTTGGGTCTTTCCCCCGACAAGCGGGCAAATAAGGTTCCTTCTGATCATGATTGATTATTTCTCAAAGTTGCTGGAGATCAAGGCGTTGGCCAAGATGACCTCCCAAGTCATCAGAAATTGTGTATGAGGGGAGATCATCTGCCGACATGGGTTGCCTTTCGCCATTGTAATGGATAATGGGTCCCAGTTTGCCAGCGAAGAATTCATCAATTTCTGCACCCAGTTGGGGATCGACCTCAGGTTTGCCTCCGTCCACCACCAAAGGAGCAACGGCCAGGTGGAGGCGGCAAACAAAATCATCGTGAACTTGCTTAAGAAGAAGGTAGAGAACTTAAGGGGGAGTTGGGTAGAGCAACTCCCCTCAGTGTTGTGGGCTCCGCGGACGACCCCCAACACGGCCACCGGGTAGACCCTCTTTAAACTTTCTTATGGATACGAGGCAGTCCTGCCCGTGGAGTTTGAGGTACGGTCGCCGCGAGTCATGGCGGCCAGTAGAGGAGATGAGGTATGGAGGGAAGAAAATAAGGGGGAGCTGCGACTCTCATTGGACATGGTAGAGGAACTTTGCAACATGGCCGCCATCAGGAAGGAGGAGATTAAACGGAGGATGGCCAAGTACTTCGGTAAACATGCCAGGATCAAGCAGTTTAAAGAAGGAGATCTGGTCTTGAAGAAGGTCGACGTCGCTGGAAGGTCGACAGTCGTTGGGAAGCTCAATCCTAACTGGGAAGGTCCCTACATAGTTGAAAAGTCCTTGGGGTCAGGAGGATACCACCTCTAGGATGTGGAAGGGGTGACCATGGGCCACACTTGGAGTGACGATGATCTGAAGAATTTCTACCCTTAATTTGGGTAAGATTGTATATCCCATTATAATGAATTCTTTGAATTGTTTCAGGTTTGTTTCTCTTGAAGTTTATGTAAAGTTTGTGGTTTGAACAACGCCAAGTAGATCCTGCTGACCAGGCTCCCATCAGCTGATAGGTATGGAAGGCACACTCAGCCCCAAGTAGACCCGCTGTCCAGGCTCTCACTAGCTGGCAGGGCCGTAGGATCACTTGGGGGGTAAGGTAACCAGACTCCCATCAGCTGGAAGGGCTAGAAGGCGCACTCGACCCCGAGTAGACTCGCTATCCAGTCTATCACTAGCTGGCAGGGCCTTATGCTCGCTTTGGAGGTAAGGTAAAAAGTTTGTGGTTTAAAAGACCCTGAGTAGATCCCGCTGACCAGGCTCCCATCAGCTGGCAGGGATGGAAGGTGCACTCGACCCTGAGTAGACCCGTTGTCCAGGCTCTCACTACCTAGCAAGGTCATAGGCTCGCTGGGGGGGGGGGGGGTAAGGTAAAAAGTTTGTGGTTTGAACGACCCCGAGTAGATCCTGCTGACAAGGCTCCCATCAGCTGGTAGGGCTGGAAGGCGCACTCGGCCCCGAGTATACCCATTGTCTAGGCTCTCACTAACTGGCAGGGTCGTAGGCTCGCTGGGGGGGGGGGGGTAAGGCAAAAAGTTTGTGGTTTGAACGACCCTGAGTAGATCCCGCTGACCAGGCTCCCATCAGCTGGTAGGGATGGAAGGTGCACTCGGCCCCGAGTAGACCCGCTGTTCAGGCTCTCACTAGCTGGTAGGGTCGTAAGCTCGCTTGGGGGGTAAGGTAAAAAGTTTATGGTTTGAACGACCCCGAGTAGATCCCGCTAAACAGGCTCTCATCAGCTGGCAGGGCTGGAAGGCTCACTCGGCCCTGAGTAGGCCCACTGTCCAGGCTCTCGCTAGCTGGCAGGGTCGTAGGCTCGCTTGGGGGGTAAGGTAAAAATTTTGTGGTTTAAACGAACCCGAGTAGATCCCACTAACCAAGCTCCCATCAGCTGGCAGGGTTGGAAGGCACACTCAAACTTGAGTAGACCCGCTGTCCAGGCTCTCCCTAGCTGGCAAGGTCGTAGGCTCGCTTGGGGGGTAAGGTGAAAAGTTTGTGGTTTTGATGGCCCTTAGTAGACCCGCTATTCAGGCTCGCAATAGTTGGCAGATCTGAAGGCTCGTTCGGTGGCAAGATGCAAGGTGTTTGAAATAATTAGATATGGAGCCGCTCCTGCTATCAGGCTCTCACCTAGCTGACGAGGCTGTCATACTCAAGAAAAGCGTTACAAAGTGCCTCGCCAACAGGTTTTTAAATAGCTAACACCTATCTTCAGTAGGGATAAGGTAATCAAGACCTGTCTCGACACCTTTCTCTCGGAAGTTGTTTCTCGACGTGTCTCTTTTGTGTGTCCCTTTGGAATGCCCTTCTCGACGAAGTTTACCTAATTAATCTATTTGGCGAACAGACTACGGTCATCGCCTAAGAGCCTAAGGTTAGAGAGAATATGTGTAAACCTTTGTGAATAGCAATAAGCGAGAAGTGAAAATTAACAATAAAAAGGCATTCCGGCAAAAAGATAACTTTACATCCCAAAAAGGTTATACATTTTTAGGGGTCTTGCCCCTTACATAAAAGTTTAAAGAAAAGAAAAATTACAAGTTTAACAGGCAAAAGTTCTGCAGGATGATTCGTCGGGCTTCCCCTAGACGTCTCGCTGGACGTCTCGCCAATAGACCCGTCACTCTCGCCAAAGATAATTTCGTCATCCTCGCCCAGGGATTCATCCTCTCCCGCTGGCTTAGTGATGGGATCAAACAGCCAAGGCAGGAACCCGTGCGGCGTGAGCGTCTCCCCGCCCTCGTTCAGAAACCCAGATTCTCGCAGAACCAAGATCACGCACTTGACCGCCGCCTGTGCATTCTCCTGCATCATCACTTCTATCTCATAGTTAGAATATTAGTGACACTTGACCTTCTCGACCGGCGATGGCGGAACCGGAGCCTTGTCCTCCTGTGCTCGTTTAAGCTCGGCCTTCAGTAGTGTGTTCTCGCACCTAAGAGCAGCCTCTCGCGCACGCGATAGATGGGCTTGGGAGGAATCCTGTAATAAATTCATTAGAATTAAATGGGACTAAAGGGCGGGAATAGCAAGGAGGCGGAAGGCCTCTAAAGTTTCACATACCTCAGTCGCTTGGCGGAGAGTGAGATGTTTCTAGAAGGCCTCCAGATCGGCCTTTAGGGTGACTATCTCGGCAACGGCGAGATCCCACATCTTGAGCGCCTCGCCCAGGTTGTGCTTAATGCTTACGTTGCGGCGCGCAGATATATGCATAAGCTCAAACGCGCGCAACTGGGCTCGAACAGCTTCATGGGAGAGAGCCTAGGTGGATTCCTGGTCGTATATGCTTGCATTCACTCGACTGTAAAGTCTGAAGCCGAGTGTAAAGGCTTCGCCGCTGCTCGTTTCCTGCTCCATCTATGAGTGAAGGAGCGACGAGATGGAGACCTGGTTATCCTCCGGGTCCCAATATAGGAGGGGTTATCCCTCTTTATCCAGGTGCTTCCCTCAAAGGACAGGTGGGACTTCGGTTGGGGTTTCAGCGACAGATTTGCCCTTGTTTGTCACAGATGGTTTTGACTTCTTGGAAGGGGCTGGAGGAGGAGCGTCAGGCTTCCACTTCTGAGCACTCGGCTGGGAGGAAGAGCCCAACTCATTCCGGCAGGCGAGCTCTGTGGACTTGGCGAGAGCCAAGGTAGCGGCAGAACCCCTGGTCTCGTCGAAATGTTGGTGGAGGGGGATCTCCTGATCGCCTATGAAAGCCATAAAAGGGAGTCTTATATAGTTTTAAGCGAAAAACTAAAGGGGCAAGGCGGAATGGTACCTTCGCCGATGGGAACCGGCGGAAGAGAGTTGAGATTCCACCGCAAGAACTTGACGTCGAAGCTCTTGGTCCCGAAGAAGGTGAGGATGGCTGTATCGCGTCCCCCAAGCTTCGGAGGCCTGTAAGTAACCTCATCATACTAGATCGGTGAGAGGGGAACATTGCCAAAGTTCCCAGATACGAACACTATCTTCTGGGCCCAATTGTGACTCTTGTTTGTAAGACCGCTGGTCTTGATCGTCTGCCAAGAGAAAAAGATGATTCCTCTTTCTGCCCGTAAGTTGAATAGTTCTCGGAAGATCGAGAGATTGAACTCAATCCTTTCCGTGCGCATATAGCAGGAGAAATCCACTAGAAGTGCAATGGAGTTGGGATTGAGTTGGGTCGGGACCAATCCATAGTACCAGAGGGCCGGACGCACTTCTGTCCAGAGGGGGAGGAAGAAACCTACCTCAAAATTCTCCAACGGTATGGCCAGCTCTCCTTCCAGCATGAAGTTGACTCTGTCTTCACTCCCGGGGTTGCGCGTGGCGAACTCAGGAGGAATATAGTTCCCGGTTATGGAAGCAAACTCCCCCTCGATTAAGCGGCGAGGGGGGAAGTCATGTTCATTAAAGTTTTGCACACAATTGATGCGACCCTCAGTCTCGCCTGGCATTTTGTAGAAAGGAGTAAAGGGAGAGAAAAATCATGGGCGAGAGGACTTAGGTTGTAGAAGTGGCGAGAGCGAGGGAGGAGAAAGAAGACGAAAGTTCGAAATTTGACACTTCATATCCCTCCCCGCCTCGTCGACGCTTTCTATACCTACAGAGGGCGAGAGCCTCCGGGAGCAATCCCGGGTAAGAGAGAAGCACCGACAAGCATAATAAATAAGCATGGCGCGAGAGCTGGGCATTCAGCAGGATTGTAAGAATGCAATGAAAAATAAAAGGTCAGAAACGTTAGGACTCTCGCTGGGCGAGAGCCATAATTAAATATATGTTCAGTTTATTACACATGCGCGAAAAAAGGGGTACATGGCGAGAAGGGTAGGCTGGGAGGTTGGGTAAGAGGGGACGAGAACTAGTGGGGCTCAATATTGTTCCTATCGCCAGCGACCCCGACCTCGCCTCCCTGTCCTCGAGGGCACTCACAGACAGTTGTAGGCCATCACGACAGTGAGCTCCTGGTGAACTAGGCATAGTTGATCTCGAGCTTGCGCGATGTGCCTTCCGGGAGAAGTCTCCTCGCTTCCGCCTCTCAGGCGCTCCGTCTCGCCAAAAAGATGCGTATAATCTTGCTTGATCACGCATTGTAGCCGCTCAATCGATTCCAGGAGGGTAGTTTCCCGTCAGGAGTCCTCTCATCGCATCCAAATGAGTTTCGACAGGACTTTAGCTATTCTCTCCCTCTGCTTCGCGACATCTCTGGCGGCTTCAAGGAAGCTCACCATCTCGCTAGGGGAAGGCGGCGGCGAGATCACCTCCTCATTTGCATCGGGTTCCTTCGCAGTCTCCCGATGTTCTGGTGAGGTGGCCGTGTCAGGGCCAATTTAGGGGCGGGAGAAATGATCAAAGGGAGAGAAGGGGATACTGTATACCTGATTGTTAGATGGAAGACCAAGGTTTCCCTTTGAAAGGCCTCCCAAGAAGCGGGCGGTGAGGTTTTCACCGACCTGGGGTGAAGGACTCGGCCAAAGGCGAGAGGGAAGTATCCTTCCCACCGAGTGGGCGAGAATCAGGCGCAAAAGAAGTAGACTTGTTAGCAGTTCTCCTAGGCGAGAGGGGAAGGCCGACCACTGGGTTAATAGGATCCTTGGTGGCGGGAGTCATAGGCCTCGGGTTAACGATACCCAGGGTTCCGGAAGCGGATACTATGGAAAGCTATATAAGTGAAGGAAGGAAAAAACCGGCGAGTAAAAGAGAAAGCCAGGCATGAAAATTACCAGGAACAATCGCAGTCTCGGCCCGGGTAATCGGAGGGGTAGCCTCCGAGACCGACTGTAAATTTTCGTCAGGGAAGCCAGGTTTATTCGGTATTCGCCGGAGGAGAATCGACGATGCCTTCCAGAATCATGCCCTGCGAGAGAGGTAGTATATCAATACAGCAAGACCGCTTTGGGGGTTAGCGCCAAAAGGCGGGGTAAGAAAAAAAATCTCTAGAAGAAGAGCAGGCTCCTTGCGGGCATGGGTTGGGTTCGGCGAGGCAGGCTTGTTCCTAGAACGGTCTCATCGAACCGATTTGGCCTTCTTCTGCCGATAAGTCGAGTCTACTGGCCTCTTGCCCATAAGCCAGGGGGCGAACCCAGCGCAGTCGGCGAGAGCGCTTGCCTGGGCAGCTGCAAGGTGGTCCTGTACCTCTTGCGAGAGTCGTTTCATGGCTCGTTTGGCATACATCATCGAAGCAACCTGAGAGCTCAGCCGATAAACAGGGGGAGGATGGATGATGTCTTGGAGACATGCCCTGACATATATATTGGGCCAAAGTGGGACCCACAAAATATTCCCTTCCAGGTAAGCAAACACTCACAGAATGTTAGGGGTTGGACTTTTCTTTCTGAGCGTAGGACTCACTCGTAAAGAACGGGGATTGTGTACAATCCCATATTCGATGAGTGGGTTTTTACCTCAGGACAGGTAATTCCAAAGCCTTTTGCCAGAGCAGGTGGAAAGGCTTCCACCTGGATAAGCAGAAAGCCTCAGGAGTGGGCAGAACTCTTTGGATCTATGGCGTTGAGTGTAGCTCCTTCACTCAATACTCTCAACATTTTTTGCCTTGAGGCGTTGAGTGTAGCTCCTTAACTTAACGCTCTCAACGCTTTTTGCCTTGAGGCATCGAGTGTAGCTCCATCACCAACCCTATCGACGCTTTTTTTCCTAAGGCATTGATTGTAGGTTTCGCTCTCAACGATCTCAGTGTTTTCTGAGTTAAGGCGTCGAGTGTAGCTCCTTCACTCAATGCTCTCAACGCTTTTGGTCCTAAGACGATGAGTGTAGGTTTCACTCTCAATGCTCTCGACATTTTTTGTCCCAAGGCGCTGAGTGTAGCTCTCACTCTCAACACATCAGTAACTGGTCAGAGTTCCTTGGGCCTAGGATGGTCCATTCAGACAAGTGAAGCAGGCGGAAGGGCTTCTGCCTAGGTGTGCGAGAAGTCTCCCGCCCAGCTTGGTCCAGAGGTAAATTTACCTGGATGCCCTTGGAGGTTTGCATTTAGCTCCTCAGAATAACAGAGTTTAGCTGTTGGAAGACCACTTTGGGCTGCATATAGTCTTTTGGAACAGCGGAGCTACGCTGTTGGTAGACCAGATTTCTGGATTCTATAAATAGACCCACAGGGTACCTCAGAAGGAAGAGCTTTCTCATTTTTTCTGAAGTCTTGCAACGCTTTCTGAGGTATCCTTAGCTCATCACTTGGCTAAGGAGGGGAAGCGCTCTGAGATTTTCCGGGTTAGTGGAGGGACCTCTGTGTTGTAGCATAGAGTTAGTTTTTTGGTTCCTTACGGCTGGTCAGGGGGCTGAGTTTGGGCGAAGTAGGTGTTAACTACACCCCAAGGTCCGAACTCTCATTGAGGGCCAATTTTTGGTTCCAACACTCTGTTTGTGATAACTTATTGTGATGAATAAGCTGCCAATTGAAAATTAATATTTGGATAGAGATTTTATAAAAATAATGATGAATAAGCAGTAGATTGTTTGGATAGTTTGTCCATAAGTGCTTATCTAAAGTTTCATTCGCAAAGGTCTGTTCACTTTGACGTGTTTTTTCCGTCCGGATGCGATTTTTCGCTCAGACACGTTTTTTTTCGCCAGAGCATAAATTTTTCACACAGACACTATTTCTTCTCCCGGACGTGATTTTTTCTCCCAGACGCGTTTTTTTCGCCTGTGCGCGAATTTTTCGGCCGAGCGCGGATTTTTTGGCAGAGCGAGAATTTTTCCGCCTGGGTGCGAATTTTTGCCCGGACGCGATATTTTTGCATGGAAGCGAAAAAATGCGCCTTGCTGAAAAAATTCGCGTCTGACCGATAAAAACACACGCGTGCAAAAAATTCGTACCCAAGTGAAAAAATCATTGTCGGGTGAAAAAATCACTACCGGGCGAAAATCACCGTCGGGAGAAAAACTGCTCCCGTGCAAAAAAATCGCGCCCGGGCGGAAATTTTTTCGCCGGGGCAAAAAATACGAGCCCGGGCGATAAAACACCCCCGGGCGAAAAAAACACCCCCAAGTGAAAAAATAGTGCCCGAGCCAAAAATGCTCGTCTGGGCAAAAAATTCGCGTCTGGGCGAAAAATTCGCGTCCGGGCGAAAAATACGCGCCCGGGAAAAGAAACAGCATCGTAGCGAAAAAATCGCGGGTGAATGAAAAAATCAACTTAGGTTTTTTAAGGGAAAAATGCATATGAGAAGCCACAAGCTGAACCTGAATAGCTTATGAAAAATCAGTTTATCATCAATTTTAAAATAATTGATTTTTTATAAATTGCACAAACAAACAGCTAAAAAACTGTATTTGTGTTTTGAATAGAGATTATTTATCAGCATAAGCTGTCCCAAACAGAAATCTAGACTTCTATTGCCTCCCAATTCCCAGTTTAAAATGAAACTATAATATAATTTCTAGCATGTACTTATTTCCAATAGTTGAGGAAAATAAATCGTCAATAAACTTTTTAGTCTTGTGAAACCCATTAACGTGAATTTGGTCATGAGCAGAAAATCATGATTGAAAAAAAAATTGTGAAATTTCAATCATTTGCAAGCATAGAAATTTCAATCTTCATTTTATAGGATCTTAATTATGATTTTATAGGATCTTAATTATGATCCGATTCATGCGCACGTAACTGCTTGACGGATGAAAATAAATTCCCCCAAATAAAACCTAAATTAATTTTATGCTCTAACTGTAGTTTATAACTTCAAGTTGGTGTTTTTTTATACTTCAATTATGAGTGCAGGATGGCAAAGGAAAGGGCATCCGAATGGGAGAATGTGGAGCCTCTGTATTGTGGTGTAATGATGCCTTTAATCTCAAATGAAAATCAACACCAAAAGGAAAGCAAAGGAAATCTTGAAATCAAAGAAGTTGGGATAATCCGAGAAGAGCATACCTGTGTATGATGACAGTGGAAGAAAATGGATGCCAATGTAACCGTTGGTTGAGCAGGGCATGCTTGAGGAATGCGGATGACGTACTTCACTTGAGAAGAGCAGGGCATACGCCAAGACTTATGATCATTTTTTAGAGGCAATAATCTCATTAGAGGTCAACACAATTCCTTCCTCAATTACATTATCAGCAGGCGCAGAATCATCACCAGTAGCAGCATCAAAGTCAGCAACCAAATCATCAACAAAAACATCTAAATCCTCATCATCAGCAGGACTCAGAATGTTATCAACATGCTGAATTGCAGAATATTGATAAACTAAAACTGAAACAAGAGTATCAACAACAGAGGGAAAGACATAGGGCACTAGAGGAATCTCATCATGCTGAACTGCATTAGACATGAGAGTGTATGTCACGGGAGGGAAAGATGGAGGAGAGGACGAAGGTGCTTGGATGTCCTCAATAGCCTGACTGAAGGTGGACTCCCCCTCAGCTCTTGCACCAGAGCTCTCAGGAGCTTCATAAGGGGGGGGGGGGTCATCCAGAACCGCTTCTTCCTCTTCTTCTTCCGGGGATTCTCCTCTCCCACCTAGAGAAGATAGAGGAATTGATTTTCTTCAAGTGATGAATTGAGACTCCAGTGGTCAAGTCAAAAGTGTCTCTGTCCAGCTGATTCAAATAAAGACAAAGTATTCTTCCATGGTATGGTGCGCGCAGACTGTCCTTTATTCTTCCAAACAAAACTGATCCCTAGTCAATTCTTTTCCGGCAGATGATGGCGATCAGAAGCTTGAACATATCTGAGGAAAGGTAGTCATGAGAGCCAACAACGCCGGCGTGGAATTCCTCTCTTCACATGAAGTTATAATGTCGTAGCAGCGAGACGAGTGAGGGAGTGTTAGATTTGAGTGATGCTTACGCCTCCTCCCAGCAATTGTAGGCAGATCTGCAAAAAAAGGGGGCAGATGTGAGGAAGGGGACGATGTGGGTTTTGGGTTCAAGTTGGGAACTGACCAGCGTGAAATGTCGTTCTTTCATTGAGGTGCTGAGGCCTCCTCCTTCTCGGCGATATGAGGTAGATCTGCAAAAAAGGGGGGCAGATATGTGGAAGGGGACGATGTGGGGAACTCACCATCGTGGAGTAATGATCTTCCGTTGAAGGCGATCAACGCGTGAAGAGGAGGGAATGGTGTGACTTGTATCAGGATGCCCTAGTCGTTCTGCGGGAGTAAGTATGAGGCCGGAGGAAATTTGTTTTCGGGAGTTTATGGCTGGGGTCTCGTTGTTTTTGAATGGCAGCGCATGTCTTTTTATCGGAGGGTGGGAATTACTCTTGTTGGAATGATCAGACGGCTCAGTTTTCAGGTATGGTTGTTTAGTTGCTTCAAATGTCTATGCCCGTGCTCGATGCTCTCGCATCTCGGGCTGCCTCCGACCGCATCCAGGCAGGCTTTGCCCGCCTCCGCATGGACTATGCCCGTACTCGATTCTGTCAGGCGGCCTCCGGCCTCATCCAGACGAGTTTCGCCCGCCTCCGCACGGGCTTCACCTATGAAGCCCGTGCGCGAAGCGTCTACGGTCTAGTATCCCGCAGCATATACATATGAGTATTCAAAATGACCTTACAAAAATATACATCAGTACTACAATATTTATTTAGTAAAAAAATATTAGTATATATATAGAAAATTTATTTTCTCTCTCTCACCCTCACTGCGGCACTCCCCCCTCTCTCTTTCTTTCTCTTTCTCTCCCTCTCTGTCTCTCTTTATACGATATTATATAATTATATCCAATGTTATGAAGATCGAGATCTTAACTAAGATCGGGAGGCATCCCTAAGATTATAAATCGTAGGATCGACACGGATCGCAAGATCGTATTTTAATAAAAATTAAATCAAAAGCATGATAAATATGTATTAATCTACATATCATCAAATAAAAATATAATATTTCATACCATACCAAATTACCAATAATATCATCACATCAAAATATTAATATAAAAGACATAGATGCATAGTCGCATACTCGCATACCATACCATCACATTAAAATATTACATTCCAAAAAATCAATAGTGTTCAATCCTACTTTAAAGAAAATCACTCAAGTCAAAATTTAAATTTTCCCCAAAAGCATCTTCATCTCATTCAACCATCAGTTGCTCTGCCTCTTCGTCCTCTTCTGCAGCGCCAGAAGGTTCTCCAATGAAATCAGGAGTTTCCAAATAGGCTTCAATTGGAGCCTCTTCTTCCTCTCCTGCAACCATAATATTGACTTCATCTTCAACAATCCACTCATCATCTGAAGGGATACCATCAAAATTGTAATTATCCGCACCCCTTTTTTTCATTTTGCCCAATCTTGAATTTTTCATCACAAAGATGCACTACTAAAAACCAAACTTTTAGCCACGACAGATTTCCGTGGCTAAAAGTCCAAAACCATGGCTAATAACTATTAGCCACGGCCTATCCACGGCAAATGGGCGTGGGCAATGCGAGCGTGGCTAATAGTATTAGCCACGCTGAATCCGTGGCTAATAAGTTATTAGCTACGATTCAATTGCCGTGGCTAAAAGTTGCTCATTTGCCACGGTTCAATTGTCGTGGCTAAAGGGCCTGTAATAAACCTAACATAAAAAATATTCGGCCGGCCGCCGTCGCCCGCTCGCCGCCGCCGCCCGCCGCCGGCGCCGCCGCCCCGGCCGCCGCCGCCGCGCCGCCGCCCGCCGCCGCCGCCGGCGCCGCCGCCCGCCGCGCCCCCGGCCGCCGCCGCCCCGGCCGCTGCCGCCGCCATGCCGATTTAATTTCAAACAATAATTTTGAATGGCCTATATAAACCCCAAATCGAGCTTTTTATTGGCGGTGTGAGACTATAAAAACTCGACCTTTTGCCATGGATTAGGCTTTCGTGGCTAATATTAGATTATTAGTCACGAAACAAGCAAACCGTGGCAAAAAGTTGGGTTATTTGCCACAGATTAGTCATCAGTGGCTAATACTAGCTTATTAGCCACGGAATAGGAACCGTGACTAATACTTCAGTATTAGCCACGGTTTTTCCCCGTAGCAAAAAAAACCGTGGCTAAAAGCCATTTTTCTAGTAGTGATGACATCATTCATGGTCTTCTACTTTAAGCGATTTCTTCTCTTTGTGTGTACCTAAAAAAAGTAAGTTAATTTACATAACAATGATAACATAATATAAATGCAACATATAAAATATTTCTTATTTATTAAAATATACCATTTCAAAGGCACTCCAATTCCTCTCACATCCAGAGGAACTACAAGTCAAGCTCAGCACACGAAGAGCAAATTTCTGAAGTTCTGGATGTTCCTCCCCATATGAATCCCACTATGCTGCTGGAGTTTTGATTTTAATTCAATTTTTGGCAACTAAAGATCCAAAAAATAGCCTTTTATTCTTAAAATCCTCAAGCTGGTTATTAATTTTTGAAATTTCGTCTATGTTTCCCCCCGTCATTCTTTCAATACAGTCATATAGTCCACGTTTTACTTCATAATCAGCCTTAAATGTAGGACTGTAATGAAATTGGGGATTCAAATAATACCAAGCAGCATGCAAGGGATGATGGAGTTGCTTGTCCCATCTTACATCAATAACCGCCCATATTGGTTAATAACTAAACAATGAAAAAAATTCAAATAGGTTAAAAGTTAAAACAATGTTATAAGAGAGCAAATCAACAATTTAATAAAACCAACTTACTATTTTTGCACACCATCAAATGCCTGTGCAATTCTCTCTTTGGCCCTATCAATTTCTTCATAAATGAATCCCATTGCAGGCTTCTCATCTGAATCAACAAATCGCAGCACCTTCATTAAAGGGTATGCCCCCTTCAAGCAAATAACAATATGTTTCCAAAACTCTCTATCCATAATCACTTCTTCAATCAATTACCATCTCTTGAAGCTGCAAACCGACTACCCTTCCATTCAACTGAGTTAAACATTCGTATCAATGGAAGTTTCTTATCATGAAGGCATCCCAAAGTGAGTTATGTTGTGGCAAAGCGATTCATTCCTGGTCTAATAAAATATTTATCTTTTGTAAATTTTTTCAAGATAGATATGAGATTAGTTCTTGAATAAATATAGGTTATAATTCTTCTAGCCCTTGGAATTGTTTCATGATGCATAGCTATCTTCTTCTCCATATCCTCCAACATCAAGTCTATGCAGTGCGCAACACAAGGTGTCCAATACAACTTTTTCCTCTTAGCCATCAACATTTCTCCGGTAGCTTTGTAGTTTACAACATTATCTGTCACTACTTGCACAACATTTTCTTCACCTACCTCCTCCACAACATTGTCAACCATCTGAAAGATCTTGTCTGTTGTTTTAGTCATCTGAGATGCATCAATATATTTGAGGAAAACTGTTCCCATAAAGCTTTCACTAAGAAATTTATTAGTGTTATTCTTTTTTTATCCGTCCACCCATCAGTCATTATTGTGCATCCTAGCTTCTTCCAATGAACTTTATGTTCAGCAAGAGTCTCCATTGTCAAATCATATTATTGCTTTAGATATTTGACCCTAACTTCATGATAAGACGGTGGTTTGAAACCCAATCAATGTCTTGAAATAGATTCACACATCTTGTGGAATTCATCACTCTTTACCACATTAAATGGTATTGCATTGTTGTAGATGAACGAAGCAATATCATTACATGCTTCTTCTCGCACACCCTTTTTGAAAATGTTATTGATTATAGATTGAGTTTTTTCACTTCTCTTGAAATAACTAGTAGAGCTTTTATCCTCTACTTTCCACTTCGCATTTCCACTTGACTCTTCTTCTACGGGGGCAATTGTTTTCTTTAATAGTCTTTCTTATAAACCAACTAGGATATCCCATAATTCCTTTTTCACTTCGTCTGGCACGAATCTACAAGCTCCAACATCTTTTTGTGTACACGCCAAATGATGTTTTAACCGATATATTCCTTTGGTCACCACTTTCTGACAAAATTTGCATTGTATTTTCCTTATATCTCCCTCTACCGGAATGCCATACTTCCATCCAACATCACTTTTAGCTCCTGCAGCAGTCTTTTGCGTTTTAGATCCAGTGCGAGCTTCAGCAATATTGCTCCTAGATGCACTTTTTGAACCATCACTTGACGCCATTATTAACACTACAGTCAACCTATTCAACACTACAATCAACCTATAGTTTTGTACAAATTAAAGAAGTTGTAACTTGTGAAATCTGGACAAAATTTCTGTCCAGATTTTCACACAAATCTTGACTGATTTTCTTTCCAGATTAGTGTGAAAATCTGGACAGGAAATCTGTCCAGATTAGTGTGAAATCTGGACAGAATTTCTGTCTAGATTTTCACACAAATCTGGACTGAATTTCCTTCCAGATTAGTGTGAAAATCTTGATAGAAAATCTGTCCAGATTAGTGTGAAATCTGGACAGAATTTTAGTCCAGATTTTCACACAAATCTGGACTGAATTTCTGTCCAGATTTTAACACAAATCTGGACACAAATCTAGACAGATGTTCATGGCTGTGGACCTTTCATAAGACATCAAAAAAAGCTATCATGACAAGAAGAAGTAGCTGAAAAAAATTCTAAAAAAATTCTGTTGAGGTAAAAATGCATACCAAAAGATGCTGTAATTTAGACAGAGGAAATCCCCAAAAACAAAAACCTGGTGAGGGAGAGTTGGCTGGCTGCAGGAAAAAAAGAAGAAAACAAAAACCTGGTGAAGAAGAAGAAGAAGAACTGACCTAAGCGCAGCTTCTGCGACGGGAGAGAGAGCGTAGCTTCTGCGACGGGAGAGAGAGCAACTTCAGCTTCTGCGACGACGAGAGAGAGAGCAGCTTCTGCGACGGGAGAGACAATTCGGGATGAAATAACCTAGCGCAGCTTCTGTGACGATGGGAGAGCTTCTACGACGGGAGAGACGGAATCAGGATGAAATAACCTAGCGACGAAATCAGAATGAAATAACAATGTACGGGCCGAATCGCAAATAAACGTACGATCATACGATCGTGGCGCCGATTCTGGCGATTTTGTAGGGAAACCGATCCTGCCTGACTCTTGAGTCATTTTTCCCGTAAAACTTGTAAGATCATAAGATCATCCGATCTAAATCGAGATCTTAACAATGTTGATTATATCTATATATTATATTAAATAATATATCTTTTACTATATATATAATATTATATCTGAATCTAACTATAAAGCTATAAATAGAAGCGGCACCGCTGTCACAACCCGCATTTTCTCATCATAAAACATTATATCAGAGTAAGAGAAAACACGTGCCGTGATTAGGCGTGTACAAAAAGACCAGTCCCAACGGGACCGGTTGGGACCGGCCCGTTAAGGACTGGCTCGGGACCGGTCCCGGTTAGGTCGGACGACCGGTCCCAGGGGGCCTAACAAGGCCCCCTTTTTTTCCCTAGAACCGGTCCAAGACCGGTCTCAGGAAAATACCGGTCCTGGACCGGTCCTAGGTAAAGACCGGTCTTGGACCGGTCCAGCCCAAGACCGGTCCCAGGACCGGCCGGGCCAGGCTGCCGGCGGCCCAGCAGCCAGCGCTGCCAAGATTATTACCTGGCAGCTTTGCTGCCAGGTAATAATCCTGGCAGCAGGGGAGGCTCCCAGCCTCCCCCAACGGCTCTAATTAGAGCCGTTGTTAAACGGCTCTAATTAGAGCCGTTTTTATTATTATTTTATTATTATTATTATTTAGTTTTTTTAGTAGTAATTTTTTATTAATAAATAAAAAAAACTATAAAATCCCCCCTCCCCTCTCATTTTCTCCTCTTCAATTTTCCCTCTCTCTCTCACTCTCTCTCTCTCTCTCTCAATTTCTCACACACTCTCTCTCTTTAATGGATTTCTCTTCATCGATGCCGGCGTCCTCCTCCTTGTCTGTCACTCATGAGATAATAAAGCACAGACACAAAGCTCCAGTATGGGAGCACTTTGAAAAAGTTTGGATCGGCAGCGAATTCAAGGCGAAGTGCAGACATTGTGCGAAGCTAATGGCTCTCGGCACAACTCAACGCTCTCCCGACACATTCTTTCGTGTGTCTCTAAACGAGCCCCGGAGTCAAGTCAGGCGCAAATTTCGGTTAGCGGACAAATTTGGACGTATGATCAAGCTCGACAACGAGAGCGGCAAATGGAGAATGTCATCAGATGCGGACTATCATTCAACCACTATGACAGCGAAGAAATGACGGAGTATATACACGAAGTGCTTCAACCTAAATATCATCAGGTAAGTAGAACTACACTTAGGCGTGATACTTTACACGCATATTTACAATCTAAACAATATTTAATAAATTATTTTGAAACTTTTGAAGGTCGAGTGAGTTTAACGAGTGACGTTTGGAGTAGTAGTATAACAAATGGTATTTCTTATATTTGTATTACTTGTCATTGGATCGATCCCGATTCTTGGGAGTTAAATAAACGTATTATTTGTTTTGAGAGTTTCGAATTTCCGCACACCGGTAGAGCTATTTATCAAACCATTATAAAATGTATTAGAGAATTTAAAATTAAAGATAAAATAATGAGTATTTCATTCGATAACACTACTAATAATACGATTGCTATTAAATATTTACAAGAAGATTTGAATCCAATATTAAACGGAATATTTTTTCATACTCGATGCGTGTGTCACATTTTTAATTTAATTGTACAAGATAGTTTAGAATTTATGAATAACTACGTTTCAAAAATCAGAACTATGTTAAGAATTATTTATAGTTCTAAAAAAAGAAAACAAGATTTTAAAAAATTTGTAACTTCACAAGGTAAGAAATTTTTAAGTCCTCAATTTGATATGTCTGTAAGATGGAACTCTACGTATAAAATGTTAAAAAGAGACGTTTTACAAAAATCATTACTAATGGAATTTTATAATAGTATTGAAACACATGATTTACACGCGTCTGATTGGGTCGTGATTGAAGATTATATAAATTTACTAGAAATTTTTTATCCAGCAACAATGATTTTATCTGGAGTTTATTATCCGACTAGTTCATTAGTTATCGAAAATTTTGTATTAATTACAGAAACTTTTAAAAATTATAAAAAAAATGATCGATGGTGTTCATTAATAACAATAATGGAAGAATTTTTTTAAAATATTATAAAGAAATGCCTCCCATGTTTTCTTGCGCAACCGCTTTAAATCCTTTAATGGGTGTAGAAGGAGTAGAAAATCTAATAGAAGAAATTAATAGTAATTTAAATTTGAGCGAAACATATAATTTTTTTGATAATATTAGCATTTCAAAATTTAATTCCGATTTTACAAATTTTTATAATTATTATGACCAGTTATATGGATCGCGACCTAGAAAAGAATCCGCCCAACCTAAAATAAAAGATATTTTGAAAAATAAAATTTTAGAATTAGCATCTAGGAAAAAACAACGAACCTCGAGCACTTTAAATGAATTAGGTTTATATAGTAAAACACAATTTCAAGAATTTATGAGCACACACGAAATAGAAAATTTTGATATTTTAAATTGGTGGAAAAATAAAATTAATATGTATCCTATTATGGCCTTAATGGCCCGAGATTTACTAACTATCCAAGCTAGTACAGTAGCTTCAGAGTCTGCGTTTTCTTTGAGTGGCAGGATTCTGAACGAGCGAAGGAGCCATTTGAGCGAAGAGTCTTTGGAGATTTGCATTTGTTACAAGGACCATTTGAATGCCATGAGGAGGAGACAGCACGTCACATCAATCGAAGATAGCGATTCCGACGTTGAAGAAGAACTGAACAATCTTAATTTGGCCGACCAAAATTAAAACCCGGAACTAAAATTTGAAATTTAAAATTTCAAATGTTGTATTTTTTTGTTATTTTATAAGTTGTATTTTGTAACATGTATTTTGTAACTTGTAATTTTAAACTTTTTTGTAATCTTGATTTGTAATTTTTGGGTATTATTTTGAAATTTTGTAATTTTTTAAGATGATAATACAATTATTTTTTTCATTTAAGAATTTGTACTATTTCAATTTTTTTCATTTAAATATTTTTTGTAAATAAATTAAAATAATTAAAAAAAATAAAAAAAATAAAACAATTGGGATGGCCCGGGACCGGACCGGTCCAGGACCGGTTTGGGACCGGTATTCTGGTCCCGGAAGTCCCCCTTTTTAGGGGGAAGACCGGTCCCGGACCGGGACCAGTTTTGTCAGGGACTGGTCCGGGACCGGACCGGAAAAAACCGGTCCTTGCACGGACCGGTTTTTATCTGGACTGGGGGTCTTTTTGTGCACGGCTAGCCGTGATGCCACGCCGTGCAAAGAATAACTGCAAACGCTCAGACAAGAACCTACTCCTAACACTTTTCATGAAATTCTCAAGTTTATCTTGAAGAAAACATATTTTAGTTATGTTTGATGACTGTATCCCTCGACTCAGTGGATCAACTAGTCCACGGATGAAAATATAAATATACGCTGTGAAAAATACTTTATTTAGCTCGATTATTATCCTACATGAGTAGAGACCTCCAAAAGGACAACTTCTGATATGCATATCTCTAGATTTAATATAAGTAAGAAAAGAGTTTTTACATTTGTTAAAATATAATGACATTTGATTTAAAAGATGCTATGAGTATGAGATAAGCATAATGATACTTTTATAGCTTAAAAATAATTAACATGTAATCATACCATAAATACTTCCTAGAGAGCAAGTAAAACAAGCAAATCATCTAGAGAGAGTGACTTAGCAGCTAGCAAGTAACTTAACATTCTACAAAATCTCTAGTGGGCATCAACAATCTGACACGCACCCACCAAAAAGCATGTATGTCTGAACTAAAAACAAAACAATAAAACTTCCTCATGAACGGGAGGTAAGAACCACTGCTACTACTACTGAAAACCTGAGGCTACCAACTCTAGCCACCCAACCTACTACAGCTCCGAGCCTGAGACATTCTAAATAAGGAATGCCTCAACAAGAATAAACAAGTGGCAAAAGAAATCCAAAGGTAATTAAACAAGTGAAGTTAAAGGGTTACCAGCCCAAGACAGAATATCTGTCAAACCACAGCATATAAATCATAAAATAATAATAAGTAAATGAGGAATTTACAGAGTTTTAAGTATGAGAAGTTGCACCAAGTGCATTATGAAGCCATGCTTCATTAACATCTACAAGTGCAAGCATAAGTACATATGCGTATATATATACAAACAACAGAGACTGATCAGCTCAAAACACGTGAATCATTAACACCGGTAAAAATGGTACTAAGTTGGGGGTCACATTGTCCAACACCAACCTTCAGATTAAACATCTCAAAAAGGCACTGTGGTGGTGGCCACATTGTCCAACACAAACCAACAGCCCATAAGAAGAGAGAAAAAAACCCACCAGGTGTAATGATTCACAAACCGACACTGAGGTGGCGGTCCTTTATCCACTGCCAACCAAGGCTACAAATAATCATACATTATAATAATAAACGAAAAGAAACCCAAGGCTTAGCATTAGATTTCCATGGCGATGCAAAGGGAAGAAAAACCAAAAGTTACTAAGGTATACCTGACGAATATGACTTGACGAACTCAAAGTCACTCGATGGACACGCTAAAATTACCCGAAACTAACTTTGGAATCACTTGACGCCAAGATTATAGCCACTCTACGCATCTCTACTTCACTCGATGCCAAAACTGAGTTCACTCAATGCACTCTATGCCAAGACTGAGTCCACTCAATGCACTCGACGCCAAGACAGCTTTTCTCAACATATTCGATGCCTAGCTGAGTCCAATCAACGCACTCGACGCCAAAGACATATTTACTTAAAGCACTCGACGCCAAGCTGATTCCACTCAACACACTCGATGCCAAAGGCATATTCACTTAAATCACTCAATGCCAAGCAAAGTCCACTCAATGCACTCTACGCCATGACAGATTCACTCAACGTTTGGACTTAACTCAACGAATTTTATTTCACTCGACGCCCAGCTGAGTTCACTCAACGCTTGGACTTAACTGAACGAATTTTACTTCACTCGATGCCTAGCTGAGTTCACTCAATGCACTTGACGCTAAGACTGAGTCCACTCAACGCACTCAACGCTAAGGAAGCTACACTCAAAGCACTCGACGCGAAGACTTAGTTCTCTTCCTGCCAGAAACTTTTCCATCTAAATAGAAGTTATTGGACTTAGGAATCTTTGACAACAGCTAACCTAGAACATGAATAATTTCTAGAAAATAAGGGAAAGGGAGGGGGTAGACAAGGCAGGAGCCTAAACACAAGTAAAAGAACCCCACGACAAGAAGAAAAGTCAATTTACTACTATTTGAATGTGGCAAAACTAGTAGTAGACAGAATAGGTGACATGGAAGTATAAAATCTAACAGCAAGATCGATAAAAAAATTCAGAGAATGATATATAAGGAATTTGCAAGAGGCAAGGTTAGGGAGCAAACCACCACTTGCCTTAAACTTCCATATCCCAACCTTCCGAACACTCCACGACACAAATAAGCTAAAAAGGAAGCGCGACAACAAAATCTGGGGAGATTTTGACAAAACGAATGTTTAGGGGCATACACCCCAATGCCAAAATTCCAAGAAAACAAAATTACTTTTCACCAATGCGTAGATCTCGACGCGAGCTTTCCAGATCTACCCTCTGACGACGATTCTGAGCACCAGAACTCGTATAGTTGACGGTCGAAGGCCTCGCGATATCCGTCCCCTCCTTTCTTCCGTGCTTTCAGTCCGACGGATTTAGGAAGAAGATAGAGAATATGGTTTCGATTATAAGTATATATATATAACATATTATTATTATTAATAATTTAATGTCCAAACGACCAAAAACTCGAATCAACTCGAATTTCTACAAAATTTGCACCGATGCTAAATATCAATGCTACAAAACCAACAACAAAGTCGAAATTAAGATTCGACAAACTAAACTCGGGTTAAAATTCCCCGAAGTTATAACCAACATTAACATACTAAAATCCATCGAGTAAAAACCTCGGATTCCAATGAGCAAAACCACGCTCCAACTGTAACAGCCCAAAATGTGAAATGATCAAACGGATAATAAAAGTCAAAAATAAATATTCCCTATGATGAAACTAAAATAATCAGTGTCCACTCGGCATTACTTAGAAAATTTCGCGGCACGCGAGTCATTTTGAGGGAATGTTGAGTTCACTAACTTTATATGCTAGAAAATTTGGTTATATTGATATATGTATGTTTACACATATACATTGGGTTGGTCTGGGCTTGGTTACTTAGCATGGGTGTTGGACTAGATAATTTGATTGAGTAATTTGATTTTAAAAAGGGGCTTTGATAATGCTTCATGGAAACTAATGTTGGAAGGGTTATTGAGGCATTATTATGAAATTAAATAGTGAGGTGGTGGATATTATAAGCGGTGATGCTAAGATAAATCTCGAGCCACGTTTATTTCCCATCCTCAGCTCATTCACCGATTGAAAATTTTTTGGTGGAGTTGACGCTAAGGCTCCCAGAAAGGAGATGTTCTTCATCCTCTCTTCTTCTCATCTCCCTCTCGTATCTTCACAAAATATCACGGGATCCCTAAATGGATGTTGGGAGCAGAGATGAACAAGGTTTCGGTTGGCTTTAAATTTGTCAAGCTTGTGTCGTTTTTGCTTGAGCTAGAGCAGTCGGGTTAAATCTTAGCACTTAAATTGGTGCCCAAATTTCTTCTAACCTCACTGTAAGCATGTATTCCTCTTAAGTCTCTGAGTTTCCCCTTATTTGGACTGGATGCAGGAATGAGTTATGTTAGGGTTTTTCTTCATGGAGAAACTCTTGGTGGTTTTGCTGACCGGTTAAAGTGGTAATTGTTGGTTATCTTCACTTTGAATTAACTGTTGATTTTATTACCTGCTTGTGCAAATATTTTGGGAGACCTGTTGTTGGTATTGTCTTGTTTTCTGCATGGGATTTTGGGGAGAGTTCTTCTTGCTCTCTCTTGGCCGACCATCTGTCTTGAGATTTTATAGTATATAAATTGTTGTTAGCTGGCTATGATTACCAAGCCGTTAACATGATTTGTGGAGGTCGGTTGTGAGCTTTTCTATTTTTGAATCTGTTTATGGTTTTGTCTTGGTATTACTTATGATGGTCGGCTAGTGATACTACGTTGGGCCAGTCATTTGTAGTTTATTACTTTTGTGTTCTATCTTTGCCATCTGTTTACTGTTTTTAGGGTTGCTGGATGTCAAGCATAATGAACTAACATGGAGTTTGGGTATACTTTTGAACTATGTTTATGTAAAACAATGGTTGGTTGTGTAGCTTCCAAATGATGTTAATATAATTATCAATGCCATAATTATAAAGAGGTGCAACCCGGATAAAAAAGTGCCTAATGAAATGATTGCTAATCACAGTTATCGCAGAGGATGACATCTCCAAATTAACGCGACAATGACATGAGTTGCAAAACAATAAGGACTATTTGTGAGAGCTACCTGTTTAATTTTATGCTTTATTGATCTCTTTTTCATTTTGTACACTCTTATAATTAGAATGTCAAATACATGGTTACTTGTATATGCTAGCATGGAATAATTTTATATCATTGATAATGATTATTGCTATTATGTATGTCCGTGTACAAAGACAAACATGCAATTAGCTTCTAAGGGGATTAAGAAATAAACAAACCCTAAGTATATTACCAAATTGCATACAACGAACATAAAAAAATGCATCAATGCATGGAAATGTTAAGGGTATAACTGAACGTGAATGCGCATAAAGGATACTGATTGTTTGCCAAATCAGTCGGTCGAAACGCATAGACACGTGTTGAACGTACTGACTTGGACAATGTACTGTAGACCCCGAGGGGTTGGGCCCAAAGATTGAAATACTAAAATACTGATAATAATACTATTATAGTTATCCTTCACATGATCGAACATAAAAGATAACATAACAACGTACGGTTATACAGTTACACCGATACATTGCTAATAGATATGCGAACTGATATGGTTTTACCGTTACATTGCTTACATTGTCTCATAGCTTATGTTTTTGCACTAATACTGGTATACTTTAAATACTTGCAATGCTTACATGATTACACTGTTATACAACTTTCTTTCTTGCACTGAAATAGACATATAACTACTGAATGTTATTGTTCAATAATTGCTTATACTATTTTATGGCTACTAACATTACAGTTATAATGATTCTTCCCAGTTTCATTACTGGTACGAGAAAAGGGTTAGTATAGACATATGCTTATTACTTTGCTTAATCTGTTTTATTTGTTTATACAACAGTTAAAGAGGTATTTCCTCACTTAGTCATATTTTTATGACTAAGCTCTTCGCCAATTTTTTCTAGGTACCTGACATAATTTTGGATACTTAAAGAAAACTAAATTGATGGTGACAAGACAAAAAAGACTCATGGATTAATTCAGATTACGAGGTGCGTTTTTATTATGTGTTTTATTCTATACTCACTAGCCTTACTTCAACCTGGGATGAATGTAGCTTATATATAGAATTATGTGGGGTCTAAAATGGGGACCTCACAATTTGGTATCCCAGCCAGGTTTGCAAGAGGTTTGGTGGTAGTGAGTATTGAATACTTACACATGATAGAATGTAGAGAGGATCGCTCATGGAAATTTAGTTCATCGGAATATGTTTAAATCGAATGACTTTTAAATATCAAATGACTTTTGCACGGACATTATAGGGAAAAGTATATAAGAGAATTAAAGAAGAAATTGTTATTACTTCTACTGTATGAGACAATCTACTGAAATTAAATGTTGACAAATAATGGGTTCTAATAATAGAGTTATTGCTTAATATTCATAGGAAATGAAAATAAATATAATCACACTGAAATCGAGAACAGAAGAAACGGTAAAAGAACTTAGAAGACGAAATAGGGCTTGATAAGACAAAATTTATACTGCTAAGAATGAGAATGATGGAATATGATGCTAAGGAAAAGAACGTTTACTTGCACTTGATATAGTGTAGGTTGTCTTGGAAAAAGTGTTGCAAAAAGGAATGGCAGTGAAAAAAATAGTTAACAAAAAAGAATGTGCGATAGAACTTAAATGACACGGCTAAACCCTAAGCCTTTGATGAGTGATTAAGATCACAACCCAAAAGTTTGAACATATAAGCTTGTGTCAATGAAAACAAAGTCAATGTAGATCAAGTATAGTTCATTTTGGTGTGTCAAGCTGGTAAAGAAATCATCTTACTATATGTGTTGGATAGAAGATCACTATGAGAGTAGATTAGTTGACACGCTATTAATGTCCCTTTCATATGAATGTTATATGTTTGGAAAATTAGTTCGTGAAACAGTAAAAGAACATGAGGAATGATACTCAACCTATGTGGATAAAGGATGAATTTTTATACATGAATATACAAATTGTAGTGTTAAAGGAGTTATTCCAAAAGACTAAGCCTACTATGTTATAAAAATGTTAGGAAAATATTGGTTCCTGTGTAGGGAAAATGAAATTCAAAATGATGAAAGGACTTATAATGTGATGTGTGATAACAATAAATTTGAACTGTGAAATAATAAACTATGATAGCATAACATGGACATAATGAAATTTAATGTCATGGATACAGAAAGTCTTCACTTGCACTCGATATATTATATTATATATGCAAGCATATGTCAGACATTATCATACGACGATAATCTGATTCAACACCCTATGCATAACATAAGATATTGTTTTGTGTAACGAGTTTCAAAGATTGAATGTGATAAGACAATGTCATTGAAAACACAAAGTTAAATAAAATGAAAATGTATGTGTGAGGTTATTTGCATGAAAGACAACATCAAATGAATATATATACACGCATATACAATGTGTGGTGTTAACCACGATGTTACGAATAAAACAATGTTATAAAAGTTTTCGATGAAACACAACGTTGATGAATGTGTCCTGAAGGTAACCTCTAAAATGATGCATAGAAATATGATTCATAGTTAAATACTTCGTTGAATTAATGATCAAATTGAATTGACCCACCTTAACATTGATATCATATCATATTTATGAGGACAAAAATCTTTATAGGAGGGTAAGAATTTGTAACGTCCCAAAATGTGAAATGACCCAAACAGATAATAAAAGTCTCATAGTCTATGCTTTTGCACTAATACTAGTATACTTTACATACTTGCAATGCTTACATGATTACACTATTATACAAATTTCTTTCTTGCATTGAAACATGCATATAGCCACTGAGTGTTATTGTTCAATAATTGCTTATAATGATTCTTCACAGTTTCATTACCGATACAGGAAAAGAGTTAGTATAGACATATGCTTATTACTTTGCTTAATCCGTTTCATTTGTTTATACAATAGTTAAAGAGGTATATCCTCACTTAGTCATATTTTTATGACTAAGCCCGTCACCAATTTTGTCTAGGTACCTGGCGTAATTTTGGATACGTAAAGAAAACTGAATTGATTGTGACAAGATAGAAAAGATGTTGGGTACATTGCCCACAATGTCCCGGACTTTTAAAAGTCAGATTTGTATAAGTCAAATAGGTCAATGATATACACAAAGTTGTATTTTATGTATGTTCAAGTTTATGCATGCAGGTTAGTCCTTGTAATATTGATAGGACAGGTATTCCAAGTGATGTGACAGGTGGTTACAAAGTAAAAATGTGGAGAGATAGAAATCAGTCTAAGTCCATAGGCATTGAGTGAAGCAAGTTCACTCAATGCCAAATGTAAGGGAGGATGCTGGATAGGCTGAAAATCGCCTAAGTCCACAGGCGTTGAGTGAAGCCATTTCACTCAATGCCAGATGCCAAACAGTGATGTGTTAATTGTGGAAAGTCAAAGACATGCAGTCTATAAAGCAAATTCTGCGGCCAAGTCCACAAGCATCGAGTGATGGCAATTCACTCAATGCCATATATCAAGAATAATCGAGTATAGTTGAATCTGTCAAAGCATCAATATTGGTGTGCTGAATATTCGACTAAGTCTAGAAGCATCGAGTGAACACAGCTCACTCGATGCCAAAGTAGAAGGCGTCGTGTTAATATAAAGCCCAAGATGATAGAAAGCGGCTAAGTATAAAACCGTTGAGTGATGAAGATACACTCGACGCTCTCAATGCAAGACAACAAAAGCGTTGAGTCATGCTGCTATAATCAACGCCTAATAAAGAAGACAGGCAAAGGCAGAAAGCATTAAGTAAGGCCAACTCACTCAATGCCTTCAGACAGGTGAAGAATTAGCTAAGTCCAGAGGCATTGAGTGAGGCCAGCTCACTCAACGCCTTCAAACAGGTGAAGAATTGGCTAAGTCCAGAGGCGTTGAGTGAGGAAGGCTCACTCAATGCCCTCAAGACCTAGAGGCAGAATGATGAGCTAAGTCAGAAAGCATTGAATGATGAAGGCTCACTCAACGCTCTCAATTCCTAAGATGCAGAATGGTTCAGAAAGTTGATTAAGAGTTTTGGCGTTTAGTGAAGCTTGTTCACTCAATGCACTCAACGCCTGAAGAAGTAAAAGATTGGCTAAGTCCAGAATCGTTGAGTGAAGCTTGTTCACTCAATGCACTCAATGCTTGGAGTGGATCTGAGAAATTAGCTAAATCCATAACTGTTGACCTCAGCCAAAGTCAACAAAAGTCAACAGAGTTCAAATAAGTTGCGGGGAAGTTACAGAACACGACAAATAGCGCCAGCGCTTTACTGTACGTCTTCTTTTGTTAAAGCAAGTTACAGCTGTCAACTGTAGGTGGTCCCCACTACTTCTTGAAGCCATTAATCGACGGAAGATAAAAGGGACATCTTCATAAGGAAGAACTTTAACTTTAGGGTTTCATTCTTTTCACAAAGTGCGGCTGGACTTCATCTTCCTCATCATTGTTGCCGAGCTAAAAGCTTGAAGTCGATCCAGTTGAACTAAAAGTTCATTCCAAATAGCTGTACAATTTCTTCTACTACAACAGGTTCAGATTAGATTCTGATAAATAAAGAGAAGAAGAGCCTTCAGTTTTTTGTAAGTTCAGGTTAGCTGTTTGAAGAATTCAAGATCAGTCAAGTCTTCAGTCTTATACAACAAGTTCAGAAATAAATTTCTCAGATACTTCCAGCAGAGGCAGCTATTTACTGAAGATCATCTTTCTACTACTGTGAATATAGTTAGGGCTGAGATAACTCAGCTTAGGAAGCAGATATAGAGAGATATCTTTGTGTCAAATTAACACAAATAAATTTCATTTATATAAGATCCTTTTGGATCTGAGTTATAAGGCCTTTGTGCCTGAGGTAGGGAAGATTTTTCTGAGTGTAGGATCCAGTTATTTGGATCTGAGTGTAGGATCTTTGGGTTTGAGGTAGGATCCTTTTGGATTTGTGTTGTAGGGCTTTTGAGCCTGAGATAGGGCAGTTTGCCTAAGCTGTAGGAGAGTCATACTCTATTAGTGTAGGACCTTTGGGTCTTAGTATAGGATCCAGATTTGGATCTGAGGTAGGGACTTGTGCCTAAGCGTAGGAGAGTCATTCTCTCTGAGGTAGGGCTATCCTCCATAGCCTGAGGTGTAGGACTTGAGTTCAAGTTTGAGGTAGGTGATCAGTTTGATCACTAAGTTATTGGATCAGTTTGCTCTAAGGTAGGGCTTTGTACCTGAGTTATAAGTCTTGGAGGAGACTGAGAGATCCTGAGGGATTTGAGGTGTAAGCTCTAAGGAGTTGAGTTTTTGGAGAAGTACCTTGTCTTACAAGAAGTTAAAAAGGTGGGAGGAGAGTGGATGTACCCATAATCAGTGGACCACTATAAATTCTTTATGTTCTTTGTGTTTTGTCTTAAAAGATTAAAAACTAATAACTCATAACACATTAAGTTAAAGATAATAATAATAAACTAGAAAACCTATTCACCCCCACTAGGTTATTAGCTACCTTAAAATTAAAGACTTTCAAGTGGTATCAGAGGAAGGTTGCTCAAAAAGGTTCTAACAGTCTGAGTGTTCTCCAAGGGTAGATATAGTTCTGTACTTATGGGTTCTGGAGAGAATCATAAGGAGATAGGTTCCATAAAACTCCTCGTTTGTAGAAAGGAGAGTTTTGGAATCTTGAAAGAGAGGGTCAGACTATTTATGGATGCCTATGACCCAAGGAGCTTTGTGACAATCAAGGAGGGACCCTTCATCCCTATGAAGGTCTCAATTCTGGATGCCAATGCCCAGACACCTAAGATATATTCAAAGATGACTAAGGATGAAGTCATCTCTGCTACATTGGACAAGAGGGAACAAAACATCATTGTCAGTGCCATAGATGATTCAACCTTTCAGAATTTGTTTCATTGCCAGACTTCAAAAGAGATGTTGGACACTCTTGTGGTCTACATGGAGGGTACTGAAGAGATAAGAGATGATAGGAAGTCCATGCTCAACCAGGAGTATGAGGCTTTCAGGCAATCCCAGAAACAGAACATAGCTACTTGCTATGAAAGATTTTTCAGGAATATAAATGAACTGAGGACCTATGGGAGGGTATTCAGTCATTATGATATTAATGACAAGTTCCTAAGGTCTCTCACTAGAGACTGAGATACTAAGATATGTGCCATAAGAGAGGTGGCCAAGCTTGTTGATACTCCTCCCCAAATATTATTTGGAAAGCTGCTCTCTTATGAGATGCAACTGACTCCCAGGAAAGAGGAGGAGGCCTCCAATAGATCCCAAGACAAGGAAAAGTACTTGACCTTCAGAGAAGACTATACCAAGAAGAGTAAGGAGAGGATTCCCTCTCCTCCAAGGAGTCCAGCTGAGTCAGACAGCTCAGAATCAAATACATTAGACTGCAGTATATCTTATGAGGACTTTGCTTGTAACACCCCGAAACTCAAAAGAGGGACAGGTGAAGTTTTAAGCCCAGTCTGAATTTTTGGAGCAAGTGTCACGGGCGTGACATGGGCGTGACACGGGCGTGTCACGGGCGTGACACGGGCGTGTCACGGGCGTGACACAGGCGTGTTCGGCCACGGTCATGTGGTCAACATTTTGACAGTCGGAGATCGTCGTGTTGAGGCACACGGCCTGGGACACGGGCGTGTCCCAGGGCGTGTCACTTTGGGCTATTTTCTGAGGAAGGCACACGGGCCATGACACGGGCCCTGACACGGGCGTGTCAAATTCGACACGGGCGTGTCGAGTGCCGTGTCACAGGCCGTGTCCTTCTCGGGTTGGGAAAGCGGGCCGATTGCACACGGGGGGTGTGACACGGGTCTCTACACGGGCGTGTCAAGTGGTGACACGGGCGTGTCGAAGGCCGTGTCAAATGCCGTGTGCTGGTTTTCGAATCGGTCGAGAAGGCAAAAGGGTGACACGGCCAGGCACACAGCCGTGTTGCAACCCGTGTTCGGCCCAGATTTTATGATTTCAGATCTAATCTTGGTCGTTCGTTTCCTTGACTTTGGATCCGACGGTGGGGGCTGCTCCTGGGTGGTTTAGCCGGGATTTAGGGTTGGGAATCCTCATTTCCTTTAGCCATTCTCTCTCTAAGAGTTTAGAGAGAAGGGAGAGCAAGGAGGAAGGAGGAGTCCAAGATCCGGCCACCGGAGGAGCTTCGGAGCTCCGAATCGCGATCCGAGTCCAGATCCGCGGAGGTGACGCCGTTGCGGTGCTTTCCAACCGCATAGTTTTCGATGGCGCTGCGGAAGAATGCTAGGGTAACGATTTCTCATCCTTGGGCATGTGAAGCCCTTTTTCCCTTTACATAGGAAGCCCTCTCTCGCGAGTGAGCGAAGAGTTGGAGCGTTCCTTGGGGTAGATATGTAAAGTCCCCCTTGTGTAGAGTTCGTATGCAAAAACGGACATAGGCATGGTGTGTGAAGCCTATCCGAACAATTTGAGCCGGATCGGTGATGTTGCATTGCATATGAACCGGGGAAGACTCCGGGTGTTTGGGCGTTTTTCGGGTTTTCTACGTGGTAGATTGCATCAGGGAGCCTTGAAGATTAACTCCAAGGTGCACCCAGAAAACTGGGCAAAAGCGAGTTTTGCCAACACGATGGCCGGGGAGCTAACGTGAACATAACCGGGTTATGTGATTATTGTGGTGGAAACGGGACTCGATGAGTCTTGACCTGCACATATGGCTTAAATTGCCATTGCGGTGTGAGCACGGGTCAGGCGGAACCGTACCCGGTCTATGTCATTCGGTAGGACCGTTGGCATGGATGAGGGTCTTCGGCGGTCTATGGCTTAAATTGCCGTGACCAAGGCCAGGAAGGCAAAATGCTTATATGGTTGGCCATCCAAGAGGCGGTGGTGGAACGGGAACGTCTATGGCTTGAATTGACGTGACGTTGGCCAGTTCGCCGTGAATGTGCCCTGTGTGCACGGGGTGTGTGGCCGTGCGAGCCTATGCCTGTGTTGATGTGTGTTCACACTAATATATTGCCTATACTAATAAAGTGCAGGGAAAGAGCATCGCCGCCCCGATTTTGGGGGCAGGATCGTTATAATTTGGTCAGCATAGCTGACCGTTGCTTTTGTTTGCCACCGGGCGGTGGTTTGTGTCTTGCAGGTGCTGCGGAGCCGAGCGAAAAATAGCGGGCTAAAGCCCATGTTGCGGTGCTGGCCCTCGAAGGCCTAACCCCTTTTATGTTTCCGTTTATTTCATGTATGGCCGGCCTGCAAGCCGAAGTATGTAAGACATGTTTTGTTAAGCAAACATTGTAAGGCCATAAGGCCGGTACTTTTGTATTATTCATTTCTATTGTTATTTCTGTAGTGGACATTCTTGCTTGGCAGAGTTCTTGTATTTGTGCAACTTAATAAATTGCTTCCGCTAGAATGACTCTGTGTAGGGAGTTGGTGATTAGTTGTATGGTTTCAACGCGTAACCAACCGGTCTGTCCATAGTATATGGCGTCGGGCCCCGGCCGGACCTACTGCTATATGCTATACGAGGGATAGGGGTATTACAAATTGGTATCAGACTACTGGTTTCGGTCAAACTTAATTGAATTCGTGGACGAATTCACTTTAAGGGGTGGTGAGCACATGTGTGCGTCATCGTTATAACATGAAAAGAACCCATGAATGTCCACTTAGGAATGAAAATACACATGTTTGAGGAACCTGCGTGTTCATATAATTGCTGTTTGCAGTAATTTTTGGTCGCTTATCGGTGTTTTGCACGATTATAGGTGACCAGGAGTGGTGCTGGGCCGTCAGAACGGCCAGGTTCTGAGGCAAGCAGTGCGCCAAGTGAAGCGCCTGCAACACCTCCATCTGCCGAGACCATTAGATTGGTGGCAGAAGCTGTCTTTGCTATGATTAATGCGCAA
The DNA here is from genome assembly GCA_039513925.1 of Platanthera zijinensis. Taxonomy (NCBI): domain Eukaryota; kingdom Viridiplantae; phylum Streptophyta; class Magnoliopsida; order Asparagales; family Orchidaceae; genus Platanthera; species Platanthera zijinensis. Next base: position 134,913,512 of record CM077083.1, read on the forward strand.
CCTGCAAGACAGGTGCAGCAGCCTGCTCCTGCGGGGGAGCAAGTGCCGCTCCAAGCGGCGGAGCCTAGAAGGGTTGAGCAGGTGGCAGTGGAGCCGGAGTTGCCTCGGAGAGCAATTGAAAGATAGTTGAAGCATGTGATGGGCTTCCACCCACCGGTGTTCTCGGGAATGGGAACCCTGACCCAGGCTGAAGATTGGCTCTCAAGAGTCAATAGGGTGATGACAGCTACAGAAACGGAAGAGTGGCAGAAGACCACAATAGCGACGTTCCTGTTGGATGGGGATGCAAGGTTATGGTGGGAAGGCCTAGAGCTACACCAGTTGAGGGGAAGGCCATTGGACGAAGTTCCTATGGCGGAGTTTTCGAGACTGTTCATGGCTCGATACCTCCCCTCAGCGCAGAGGATCGCATTGGAGAACGAGTTCCAAAGGTTGGTGCAAGGAGATAGCACTGTAGACGAGTACCTCCACGAGTTTACTCGGTTGGGGAGATATGCTAGCACTACCTTTGCCGACGAGGAGCGAAAGACTAACCGCTTTTACAAAGGGTTAAGAGATGAGCTGAGGTTGCTACTGTCAGGGCCCATGGCGCAGGGTTTCCTAACCTTGGTCAACTCGGCCCGGTCCTTGGAGAAGGACATGAGAAATGTGCAAGCTAAGAAGGATTATGGCGGGAAGAAATCGGAGTTCAAAGCGCCGACTACGTCGAAGTCGGGCTATCAAAAATTCTTCAAAAAGGCTAGGATGTCAGGTCCAGCTTCTTCTGCGGGTGCCTCGGGTGCAACTACTAATCGAACCCCGGGCGCTTGTTTCACGTGTGGAAAGACGGGGCACTTTGCCCGCGATTGCTGGAGCGGACGCCCGAAGTCCGAGAGAAAGCAAGGAGCTACTTACGAAGAGAAGGGAAAGGCGGTGGAGTCAACCGCATCCCATTATGCTCCGACTCAGCCTAGAGTCTATAACTTGGGCCAGCAGGAGGCCATCAAACAAGCTGACGTGGTGATAGGTACGAGTTAATTTACAGCAAGTTAACTTTATATACTGTTGTCTATTGCTTGTTAGCCTAATATTGTTTGTATAGGCTTTGTTGTGATTAGTGATAGTCCGGCATGGGCACTGTTCAACACGGGAGCTTCACACTCCTTCTTGTCCGAAAATTTCATATCGCGCATCGGAGTCCCTTCTTCGATGGCGAAGGGCAAGTTGGATGTGCTGCTACCGAATGGGTGCTCGATGCGTGCGGACAGGGTGTGCGCCGTAAAGTTCACATTGGGAGCCAAGAGTTCGACTTGCTAGCGTCATTGCTGCCGCTAGTAGAGTTCGACGTGATCTTTGGGATGGATTGGCTTTCGGGGCAGAAAGCTTGGATTGACTGCGACCGGAAGGAGGTCAAGCTGGGTGTTGTGCGGGGGACAACATTCGAGGGACTCAAGGGGTTGAGCAAGACGTTGATGTCTGCTTTTCAGGTGGTAAAGGAAGTTCGTGCTGGTGCAGAGCTATTCTTCGCAATAGTTGGGGCTGTGGAGCCAAAGTCCACATTGGATAGCATCCCAGTTGTTTGTGAATACCCCGATGTGTTCCCGGATAGTCTTCCCGGAGCCCCACCGCAGCGGGAGATTGATTTCACCATCGAGCTCATACCGGGGGCCAAACCGGTGTCACGTGCTCCGTATAGGTTGGCACCTAAGGAGATGGCAGAGTTGAAAGTTCAGCTAGAGGAGCTGATGGAACAAGGTTATGTGCGTCCAAGCTCGTCACCTTGGAGCGCACTAGTCCTCTTTGTTAAGAAGAAGGATGGTAGTATGCGGTTGTGTATCGACTACAGAGAGTTGAACAAGCTGACGGAAAAGAACAAGTACCCGATCCCGAGGATTGATGATCTCTTTGATCAGTTAGTCGGATCGTCGGTATATTCTAAGTTGGACTTGAAGTCAGTGTACTATCAGTTGAGGATAAGAGAATGTGATATCCCGAAGACGGCGTTCAACACAAGGTATGGGCATTTCGAGTTCACGGTCATGTCGTTTGGACTGACGAAAGCGCCATCGGTGTTTATGGACTTGATGAACAGGACGTTCCGAGATTTCCTGGATCGCTTTGTGATCGTCTTTATTGAAGATATATTGGTGTACTCGCAGAGCGAAGAAGATCACTTCAAGCACTTGCATCTGGTGTTGGAGACTTTGAGGAGGAATGATCTTTATGCAAAATTCTCCAAGTGCGAGTTTTGGCTACCCTCAGTAGCGTTCCTTGGTCACATTATTAGTGGGGAAGGTATAGCGGTGGATCCGACGAAGATCGTTGCGATACGGGAGTGGCCTGCGTTGTCTTTTGTGGCGGAAGTCCGTAGTTTTCTCGGGCTTGCCGGATATTACAGGTGCTTCGTAGAGAACTTCTCGCGGATAGCGCTACCTCTCACGAAGTTGATAAGGAAAGATCAGAGATTCTTGTGGACGCAGGAGTGCGTGCAAGAGTTTGAGAAGCTGAAGAGACGGCTGACCACGACGCCAGTGCTTAGCTCGCCGAGTGGGACCGAGGGCTTCGAGGTGTATAGTGACGCCTCGGGTAGTGGTTTGGGCTGCGTGTTGTTGCAGCATGGGAGCGTGATAGCTTATGGATCGCATCAGCTGAAAGTGCATGAAAGGAACTATCCGGTCCACGACTTGGAATTGGCGGCCGTGATATTTGCACTTAAGCTGTGGAGGCACTACCTATATGGCGTAAGGGTCGATATATATACCGATCACAAGATCCTGAAGTATCTATTGGATCAGAAGGATCTTAACATGAGGCAGAGGAGGTGGATGGAGTTCCTGGGGGACTACACCTTTAAGATTCATTATGTACCCGGGAAGGGCAATGCGGTTGCTGATGCGTTGAGTCGCAGGGCTCCCGCCTAGGCCAACTGGTTGTCGGTGCATGATGAGCGGCTGATACGGGAGTTGGAGGAGCTTGAGATCTGTTGCGTTGACAAGCAGACGAGCGCCAAAGCAATGTTGAACTGGACAGAGGTCCAGTATGACCTGGCTGATCGGGTTCGGCAGGCATTGGAGTTAGATGACTCCATGAAGGAGCTTATGGAGGCAGCATTGGATGGGTCAAATTCCCAGTTTTCAGTGGAAGATGGGTTGTTAAGGAAGGATCATCGGTTGTGCGTCCCAAGCGGGAGTAACCTACGGGCGGAGTTGATGTACGAGGCTCATCAGACCAAGTACTCGATCCACCCAGGGAGCACAAAGATGTACCGTGACCTCAAGAAGCTGTTTTGTTGGCCGGGGCTTAAGAAAGATGTGGCGTTGTTTGTGGCTAAGTGCCAAACGTGCGCCTTGGTGAAGGCGGAGTGCCAAAAGCTGGGAGGATTTCTGAAGTCCTTGCCTATACCGGAGTGGAAGTTCGACGACATATCTATGGACTTTGTGCATGGGTTGCCAAGGTCGCAGAAAGGGAACGACGCCATCTGGGTGATCGTAGATCGGTTAACTAAAGTGTCGCATTTCATTCCGCATAGGAAGGATGATCGAGTGGAGAAATTGGCAAAGTTGTATGTTGACAATATAGTTAGACTGCATGGTGTGCCTCGCAGCATTGTGAGTGATCGCGATGGGCGTTTTACGTCCAATGATTGGAGGTTGGTGCAGCAGATGCTGGGGACAAAGTTGAAGTTCAGCACAACCTTCCATCCACAGACGGATGGGCAGACCGAGAGAGTCAATATAATGATGGAGGACATCCTCCGCATGTGTGTCCTAGGTTTCGGGAAGCATTGGGAGGACCACCTGTATTTGGTGGAGTTTGCGTACAACAATGGCTACCAAGCGAGTATACAAATGGCACCCTTCGAGGCCCTGTATGGTAGGAAGTGTCGCACGCCGTTATCGTGGCTTGAAACGGGTGAGGCAAGGTTGTACAAGAAGCAGAAAGTGGAGAGTGCTACCTCGTTGGTGCGGATCATTCGGGAGCGCTTGTTGATCGCTCAGGACAGGCAGGCGAAGTATTACAATGCCAAGCACCGGAACGTGGAGTTCGCGGTAGGCGATTGGGTATACTTGAAAGTGAAGCCGTTCAAGGGGGTTTCGCGGGTGAGACGCTTGAAGAAGCTGAGCCCAAGATACCTTGGACCTTTTGAGGTTCTGGAGCGAGTCGGCGAAGCCGCGTACCGTTTGAAGCTATCGGTGGAGTTGGTTGGGCTACACGATGTGTTCTACATCTCTGTATTGCGGAAGGCGGTGTAAGAGCCTTCGCAGGTGATCACAGTTGATCAAGTACCGGTGGACGAAGGGTTGACGAATAAGGTCAAGCCCGTGTGTATTGAAGATGCAGAGGTCAAGAGGCTCTGTCACAAGGAGATCCGGATGGTTTAAGTCCGGTGGGATAATTGCGGTCAGGAGGAGCTCTCTTGGGAAAGGGAGCAAACCATGCAGGAGGAGTACCCGGAGTTATTCCGCTCAGGTACCGTTAAAAGTTTTAAGTTCCTATGGTTTTCCTTTAGTAAATTTCGTGGGCGAAATTCTTTTAAGGGGGAGAGAGTTGTAATACCCCGAAACTCAAAAGAGGGACGGGTGATGTTTTAAGCCCAGTCTGAATTTTTGGAGCAGGTGTCACGGGCGTGACACGGGCGTGTCACGAGCGTGACACGGGCGTGTCACGAGCGTGACACAGGCGTGTTCAGCCACGGTCATGTGGTCGACATTTTGACGGTCGGAGATCGTCGTGTTGAGGCACACGGTCGTGTCCCAGGGCATATCACTTTGTACTATTTTCTGAGGAAGGCACACGGGCCATGACACGGGCCCTGACACGGGCATGTCAAATTCGACACGGGCGTGTCGGGTGCCGTGTCACAGGCCGTATCCTTCTCGGGTTGGGAAAGCGGGCCGATTGCACACGGGGGGCGTGACACGAGTCTCGACACGGGCGTGTCAAGTGGTGACACGGGCGTGTTGAAGGCCGTTTCAAATGCCCTGTGCTGGTTTTCAAATCGGTCGAGACGGCGAAAGGGTGACACGGCCAGGCACACGGCCGTGTTGTAACCCGTGTTCAGCCCAGATTTTATGATTTCAGATCTAATCTTGGCCGTTCGTTTCCTTGACTTTGGATCCGACGGCGGAGTGCTGCTCCTGGGTGGTTTTAGCCGGGATTTAGGGTTGGGAATCCTCATTTCCTTTAGCCATTCTCTCTCTAAGAGTTTAGAGAGAAGGGAGAGCAAGGAGGAAGGAGGAGTCCAAGATCCGGCCGCCGGAGGAGCTTCGGAGCTCCGAATCGCGATCCGAGTTCAGATCTGCGGAGGTGACGCCGTTGCGGTGCTTTCCAACCACATAGTTTTCGATGGCACCGCGGAAGAACGCTAGGGTAATGATTTCTCATCCTTGGGCATGTGAAGCCTTTTTCCCTCTGCATAGGAAGCCCTCTCTCGTGAGTGAGCGAAGAGTTGGAGCGTTCCTTGGGGTAGCTATGTAAAGTCCCCCTTGTGTAGAGTTCGTATGCGAAAACGGACATAGGCATGGTGTGCGAAGCCTATCCGGACAAGTAGAGCCGGATCGGTGATGTTGCATTGCATATGAACCGGGGAAGACTCCGGGTATTTGGGCGTTTTTCGGGTTTTCTACGTGGTAGATTGCATCAGGGAGCCTTGGAGATTAACTCCAAGGTGCACCCGAAAAACTGGGCAAAAGCGAGTTTTGCCAACACGATGGCCGGGGAGCCAACGTGAACATAACCGGGTTATGTGATTATTGTGGTGGAAACGGGACTCGGTGAGTCTTGACCTGCGCATATGGCTTAAATTGTCGTTGCGGTGTGAGCACGGGTCAGGCGGAACCGTACCCGGTCTATGTCATTCGGTAGGACCGTTGGCATGGATGAGGGTCTTCGGCGGTCTATGGCTTAAATTGCCGTGACCAAGGCCAGGAAGGCAAAATGCTTATATGGTTGGCCGTCCAAGAGGCGGTGGTGGAACGGGAACGTCTATGGCTTGAATTGACGTGACGTTGGCCAGTTCGCCGTGAATGTGCCCTGTGTGCACGGGGTGTGTGGCCGTGCGAGCCTATGCCTGTGTTGATGTGTGTTCACACTAATATATTGCCTATACTAATAAAGTGCAGGGAAAGAGCATCGCCGCCCCGATTTTGGGGGCAGGATCGTTATAATTTGGTCAGCATAGCTGACCGTTGCTTTTGTTTGCCACCGGGCGGTGGTTTGTGTCTTGCAGGTGCTGCGGAGCCGAGCGGAAAATAGCGGGCTAAAGCCCATGTTGCGGTGCTGGCCCTCGAAGGCCTAACCCCTTTTATGTTTCCGTTTATTTCATGTATGGCCGGCCTGCAAGCCGAAGTATGTAAGACATGTTTTGTTAAGCAAACATTGTAAGGCCATAAGGCCGGTACTTTTGTATTATTCATTCCTATTGTTATTTCTGTAGTGGACATTCTTGCTTGGCAGGGTTCTTGTATTTGTGCAACTTAATAAATTGCTTCCGCTAGAATGACTCTGTGTAGGGCGTTGGTGATTAGTTGTATGGTTTCAACGCGTAACCAACCGGTCTGTCCGTAGTATATGGCGTCGGACCCCGGCCGGACCTACTGCTATATGCTATACGACGGATAGGGGTGTTACATTGCTGCCTTCTCCAGGCATTTTCAGAAGCTGATGAAGAAAAAACAATGTAAAAGCTGACCTTTCACCTTTTCTAATAACGGGAAGAATCACTCCAAGGCTGACAGGTATGATTCAAAACCCAGTAAACATATTTTATCTAAAGTTGTTTTGTACTATTGCATCAAACCTGGGCATGTTATAGCTGACTGCCCAGTCAAGAGAAAGGAGGTTGGTGAGAAGAAACAACACCAACACAAGGGGAAGAAGGAAAAGTCTTTGATTGAAAAGAAGGAAAAGAGCTGGATAGACTCATCTTCATCAGAGTCTAAAGAAGAAGAAGAAGCATATATTGGGCTGGTTGCTACTACTGCTGAATAAGGAGCTGAAGCAGCAAATGAAGACTATTATGCTGCTAGGATAGACATCAGGGCTCCTCTATCACATTTAGACAGTGACTTAGAGGAGGATGAGGATGAATAAGATTCCTACAACTTTTATGGGCTGATCGCAATGATTGATGAGGAATCCAACAAGGATCAGCCTGGTTAAAGAAAGGTAAATTCTCTATCTAGCTCTTCTTTTGAGTCTAGGTATGAGACTAGTCCCTATACAGAAGCTTCTTCATCTAGTGGTGAAGATGATTCTGAATTAGAAGGAGATGTAAATCAATTTATTGACAGATATAGGGAACTTCTGGATGCCTTTAAGAAGTGCAAGAAGTTGTCTAAAAAGCAAGTTGTGGAGATTGCCTCTCTGCCGCTAGCAGCTTCTGTTGGGTATTATATCCACAATAACCCAGATTTGTGTAAAGTAACCCTTGAACTAAGATGAATTAAGTTTGTATTTGATGCTATTCTGTGATTAAGTGCTTGTTGGTCATAATTGCTAAGTGTAGACAAATGTCAGTTTACAGTGAGTCATTAAACATAGGACCATGCAATGTAATCCCTCATTGTGTGATCCATAGTGTTGACTCATATGTAACCTCTCTATTGGCATGCACCTCATTTTCAAGTACTAAGCAAATGGAAGAATTAAAGGGTAGGTGCTTTCAACAAATAAGAATAGCAAATTATTCAGAAAATTTCTCTAAGTTCATTTCTCGGGAAATTGAAAATGTTTGTCTCGAGAAGCCTAAGTCTAGTTCTTGAGAAAGCCTTGATGTTCTCGAGATACTATAAGAATTCTTGGTAAATTGTCTAAAAGTTTTCTAAGTCTGTTTCTCAAGAAATGTCATGAAGATTTATCGAAAGCCAAGTCAGTTCTCGGATAACGCAATGAAGTTCTCGAGAAGTCGAATTTATTTCTCGAGAAGCTGAAACATCTTTCTCGAGAAATCCACTCCTCGAGAAATCATTTCTCAAGTTTCAGAAGTTCTGTTAAGTAATTTTCTCGAAAGGCTTGGATATTTTCTCGAGAAACTATTTTCTTCTCGAGAAACCTGGTTCCTGCTCTAGAATTCCGCCAAGTCTCTTTCTCGTGAAATAAGGTTCTTCTCGAGAAATCGGTATTCCCTCTCACAGAATTTTCTTCAAGTTCTTTTCTCAAAAGACAAGCTCTTTACTCGTGAAGTCTTCTTATTCTCGAGAAATGTTGTTGCAGATTCTGAAGATTCAACCAGCCAGACGAAATTTCAAATTCAGATCTAAGTTTAGAAAGTTTAATCCACGTGGATCATCTCTTAATGATGTTTGACCGTTGGGTGTCCTATATAAAGTCACATCAAGGATTTTGCTAACCCTAATCTTATCACTGCTAATCTTATTCGAAATAAGAATCGTCGTACATTTCCAGATTGGGAAAAAGCCGCACGCCGACATCTTCGTTCTTTATGGAAGCTTGTTCCTCGATCCAGCGGTTCGAGAGCAGAAGAAAGTGATGAGTATAAAAATATACAATTTTGTATAGTATTAATTTTACATATTTATAAATAAAACCTTAGTTTTTATATATAAATCTAATTACTTTTGTTATATTATGTTTTATATTTATTTTCTAAGTTTTTTTGATTTTTTTGTATTTTTTTCTTCTTAGGTCACGCCCCTAGTCACGCCCGTGACCTAGGGCATGACAGCCCTTTTTAATTCTTTTTTTTTAGTTTCTGTTTTTACTCAGGAATATCGGGAAATTGATGGACACGTCCTGAACACGCCTGATACAAAATCAACACGCCCGTGCCCTATTGAAGTTCTATCCAAAATGCCAGCAAGTTCCCGCGCTGTCGCCACGCCCCATACTGCCTGATGAATCAGCTGCTAGACACGCCCATGACGTCATCCGACACGCCCGTGACCTGATTAAATTCTATCTGAAGTTCAGCCCAGCTCGACACCTGTCCCGACATGTTGGCAGTCACACCCATAAACCTGTCACGCCCTCCCCGACACGCCCGTGTCAGGGGGCGTGTCACTTGAATTTTTTTACTATAAATAGGGGGGCAGGGCTGAGTAGAATTATTCGAACTCCAGCAGCTTCCTTAAGAACTGTTAGAACTCCCCAGCTCTCTGACAAGGAACTGGTAGTAGCTTTTAAGTATTCAAAACTTCTGTAAGTTGTAACTTTTTAGCTTTCTTTTCAGCTTTTTAGAAAGTTGTAATAATTTTTGGACTTTATAAAATCGACTATTTCAAATTCAATTCTGAGTACTTTACTGCTTTATTTTCATTTTTACTTTCCTTTATTTTCTAATACTATCCCGAATGAAAGGCAAAGCTCTGCTTATGTCCTGGATTAAGATAGCGTGAAACTGCTTTCAAAATAATTTTCAAAACCTTATTATTTCATACTATCCCGAATGAAGGGCGAGGCGAAAGCCTATGACCTGGATTAAGATAGTGCGAAAGCTTTTCAATATTTTAGATTTTACTACCCTATCCCAAATGAAAGGCGAAGCCAAAGCTTAAGTCCTGGATTAAGATAGATTAGTAGATATTATTTTCTGTACTTTATACCGCCCCCATCCTGAGAAGAGGCGAAGAACTCTTAGCACTTTGTCAAGATGAGCTCTGGGCTGGATATTATTTTCAACTATTTCAACTCTACTTTTTAGTTATCCTAACTAGGGTTTTCTGTTAATTGATCATATACCAAAGGAAGAGACACTACGTTTACGTTAACCCATTTTAAACACAAGCCTCCTCGGTCGTACTTTCAAGTCTGTGATGCTACCAAAGGGACCCTCTCGTTAAGTTAGGTAATTAAGAAATAAAGTTGTTCTTTTATAGCTGAATTAATATTCTCTCAAAGTACTTCTGAAATCAAGGTCTACCTTCTGAGTCCTTATCTTAATAAAATCACGTATATATATTTTTCTATCTTTTATTTTTAAATATAAACTCACCTCTATTCGTTCAATAAGATAATAGTCCGTTCTAAAAAGTAGAATAATTAACACCGATCCCAGGAAAAATACGACCTTGATGTTTTCTACAAAATACTATACTCCTATGCGATAGGTACTCTTGCCTTAATCCACAGGATATAAGTAAGTAAAAAAAAAGGAGATAGACTTATATACGTAAAAGATTATATAACACCAAATCTATCTTCTTTAAAACCAACTTTACTTATCAAGCTTTTTGGCGCCATTGCCGGGGAACTCGTTTATATGTATTTATATTTGAAATAAAAGAACGCTATTCATTTTATCTTTTCTTTTTCTTGTTATTTAAAAACCTTAGTTTTTATAAAAAAAAACAAACATAAAATTCCTTGAATTTAAAACTTTGTTTTTATAAAGCCTAACTTTTTATTAACAAGTTTATTAACCACTAACAAATTCTAACAAAAAACCCTAACCTACTATTTTAACGTATTTTATATAAAACGTTTCTAATTATAAAAACTTGTTTATAATAAAACTGCTTTTTATTATAAAACCTGTTTTATACAAAAAATCTGTTTTTAGTTATTTTCCGTTTTAAGTCTTTTCGGGTGTTTGTATTTGTGTGTTTAGATATATTTTTTGGTAACTTAGTTTTTTTTACTTAGTTTTTATATATTTGTTTTATTTTGTTTATCAAAAAGTTTTTTTTAGTGTATGACCCGCAGAACTCCATCTGATTTAAATATTGAATTTGATGCTGAAATCGATCGCACTTTTCGCAGACGCCTCCGATCTATGAATCAAGAGCTTGTATTTAATCTTGAAGAGTCCATAGGCACAACACACGTACAAGAAATGGCAGCAGAGCAACAACAAATGCCAGAGGTGGTCCCCCAAAGGACCATGTCTTATTATGCACGTCCCAATTTAGATGATACTGGGTCTAGTATCGTTCGTTCAACAATTGCAAATTATTACTTCGATATTAAATCGAGTATAATCCAAATGATTCAAAATTCTGTTCAATTTGATGGATTGCAAAAACCATCAAATGCGACACATTTAAGATAAATGGCGTCACTGATGATGCCATCAGTCTTTGCTTATTTCCTTTTTCGTTACGAACGAAAGCCAAACAGTTGCTAGGTTCTCTCCCCAGAGGATCTATTACCACTTGGGCTGAAATGATCGAAAAATTCCTTACAAAGTATTTTCCACCTGCAAAAACCGCACGTCTGCGTGCAGATATTTCTTCCTTTGTGCAAGGCGAGTCTGAGTCTCTTTATGAGACTTGGGAACATTTTAAGGAATATCTACGTCGGTGTCCACATCACACACTACCAACTTGGCTCCAGGTATAAATATTCTATAATGGTTTGAATATTCAAACCAGACAAGCCATTGATGCTGCCGCTGGGGGAACACTCAATAACAAAACCCCCGAGGCCGCTCAAACCCTCTTTGAGGAGATGACCTTGAACGCGTACCAGTGGAACGTGCCAAGCTCACGCCCTAAACAAGCTGGGATTTATGAGCTCAACACTTCTTCTACTTTAGCACTCCAAGTAGAAAATTTTACTAAACAATTTGTAGGAATATCTGCTTACTCCTCCACAACTACTTGGAATCCGAATAATAATGTTATTGAAGAAATCGATTATATGGGGAACTCTTATAGGCCTTCCTATAATCCTAATATTAACTCAAATAATAATTCTTATAATCCAGGATATAGGAACCATCCTAATTTTTCATGGAGAAACCCCAATAATTCTCAACGCCCACCGATAATAAATCCAAGTGGATTTGCACTGCAACCCCCACAACCAAAAACACCACCACCACAATCGCACCAATTTAGGCCAACTCCGATAGAAGACATATTCACGAAATATGTCAGTATCAATCAGTCCAATATCCGGAACCTGACCGGATCAATTAAAAACTTAGAAACACAAATTGGACAAATATCAAAAATGCTATCGGAACGCCAACCTGGTAATTTGCCAGGAAATACAGAACCAAATCCGCGGGATACTGGCCATTCCAGTAACCCACCAAGTTGATAAGCCGTCAAACTACGAAGTGGCAGGGAGCTATCACCACCTGTTAGGGTAGAAAAAGAAGCTAATGTTCGCCTCCCTACACCACTTCTCGTTACGTCTCTGCCTCCTCAACCCCCGCAAATTTCTTCCCCACATGTTGTTTTACCTTATCCATCTAAATTAAAAGATGAGCGAGAAGATGAACAGTATAAAATTTTTCTAAAAATGCAAAAACAAATTCAAATCAATATACCTTTCCGTGAGGCAATTACACAGATGCCTAAATACGCAAAATATTTAAAAGTGCTACTTTCAAATAAAAAGAAACTCGAAGATATTTCGAGAGTTTTCCTTAACGCCGAATGTTCAGCCATTTTATTACATAAATTACCCCCAAAATTAAACGATCTGGGATGATTTTCCATCCCATATCTCTTCAGTAATCTATTAATAAAGATGTGTTAGCAGATTTTGGTGCTAGCATAAATTTAATGCCCTACTCGCTCTTTCGAAAACTAAGATTAGGTAACCCCAGCCCAACTAAAATGAGCATCCAGTTAGCAGATTGTTCTATTAAATATCCAATAGGGATAGTAGAGGATGTTCTGGTCAAAATAGACAAGTTTATCTTCCCGGTAGACTTTGTTATACTTGACATAGAGGAAGACGCCGATGTTCCCATAATTCTCGGTCATCCTTTTCTCGCATCCTCTCACGCAATAATAGACGTAAGTAACGGTAGACTTCTCTTACGAGTAGGAGATGACGAGGTTACTATCGATATAGATCCCTCTCTGAAAAATTCTTTAATAAATGACGATTCCTGCTATCTTGCGGAAGCCACTTTTGAGAAAAATGGTTTTCCCTATTCTGATTTACTTTCAATAACTATAGAAGAATCGGACTTGGCAGACTTACCCCTTTCACACGAAATGCCTACCAATGACCCTTTAAAATTTTTTATATCCTTAACTTCTACAACTCTAAAAACTCCAACTTCGTTTGAAAAAACACCAACCCTCGAGCTGAAAACACTTCCTGCACATTTAAAATACGTTTTCCTTAAAGCCTAATCTAAACTCCCTGTTATCATTTCTGCCGAATTAAATGATAAGAAAACGTTTGAATTAATAGAAGTGTTAAAACAACATCGCCATGCATTAGCATGACAAATTTCTAATATCCAAGGACTCAACCCATCTTTTTATACACATAAAATATTTTTGGAAGATAACCCTCGTAAATCTATCTAGCCCCAATGATGTTTAAATCCTAATATGAAGGATGTCGTAAAAGTTGAAGTAATAAAATTATTAGACGCTTGAATTATCTATCCAATCTCAGATAGCACATGGGTTAGTCCCGTACAAGTCATCCCTAAGAAGGGCGGTATAACGGTAGTGCCAAATGCTAATAATGAACTAATTCTAACACGTACTGTTACGAGTTGGAGGATGTGAATCGATTATCGAAAATTAAATGATGCCACCCATAAAGATCACTTTCCACTATCGTTTATAGATCAAATATTAGAGCGACTCTCGGGTCACTCATATTATTGTTTTCTCGATGGTTATTCAGGGTATTTACAAATCCCTATAGCCCCTAAATACCAAGAGAAAACTACGTTTACTTGCCCCTTTTGTACTTTCACCTATAGGCGAATGCCGTTTGGACTTTGTAATGCGCCAGCTACATTTCAAAGATGTATGCTAGCTATTTTCGGCAAGTTAGTAGAGGACGTTATGGAAGTATTTATGGATGATTTCTCCGTATTTGGAGACTCATTCCATACGTATTTAGATAACCTCGCTCGTGTTCTTCAACGCTGTGAAGACACGAATTTAGTGTTGAACTGGGAGAAATGCCATTTTATGGTCCGCGAAGGTTTAGTTCTCGGTCATAAAATTTCTTCCCAGGGAATCGATGTCGATAAGGCCAAAATACGAAATAATTGAAAAACTTCCTCCTCCAACAAATGTAAAATCTATTCGAAGTTTCTTAGGCAAAGCAGGTTTCTATAGATGGTTCATTCAAAATTTTTTAAAATAACAAAACCGTTTACTCATTTATTAGAAAAAGAAGCCCCATTTATATTCGATAGGAAATGCTTAGTAGCATTCAATATTTTTAAGGACAAACTTATCAACTCTCCTATTTTAGTAGCCCCAGACTGGTCCTTTCCTCTTGAGATCATGTGTGACGTGAGTGATTATGCGGTAAGAGCTGTTTTAGGACAGCGAGTAGACAAATATTTTCATCCTATCTATTATGCAAGTAAAACTCTCACATCCACACAAACCAATTACACGACCACGGAAAAGGAACTACTGGCGATTGTATTTGCATTTGATAAGTTTAGATCTTATATCACGATATCGAAAGTTATAGTTTTTACGGATCATTCTGCTTTAAAATATTTACTAACTAAGGCAGACGCAAAACCCCATTTATTACGTTGGATTCTCTTATTACAAAAATTTAATTTTGAGATCCGAGATAAGAAAGGCACAGAGAATTTGGCAGCCGATCATCTTTCTTGACTAGAGAATGCTACAACAGATATACTCATGGAAGCCGACATCGAAGATAAATTCCCTGAAGAAAGTCTCCTCGCTCTTGAAAAGGTAACAAACTCTTCTACTCCTTGGTTCGCAGACTTGGCTAACTATTTAGTAGCTTGAGTCCTTCCAAAATCTTTTTCAATTCAAGAAAAGAGGAAATTCTTTTCTGACTTGAAAAACTACTTTTGGGAAGACCCGTATGTATTCTGAGTCTGTGCCGAACAAGTAATTAGAAGATGTATTTCCAACGAGGAAGGACTAAAAGTACTACGATACTGGCACGAAGGACTAACCGGCGGACATTATCAATCCAATCGGACTGCACGTAAAGCCCTTGAGCAGGATTCTTTTGGCCTACTTTATTCAAGGACGCTCAAAAATTGGTAAGCATTTGCAACTGCTGCCAACGGTCAGGTAACATATCCCGTCGGGACAAAATGCCCCAAAACATTTACTTAGAATGTGAAATTTTTGATCTGTGGGGCATAGATTTTGTAGGCCCTTTACCTCCTTCTTTTAAAAATCGTTATATCTTAGTAGCGGTTGATTACGTTTCACGGTGGGCTGAAGTGCAAGCTTTTCCCACCGCTGACTCGAGAGTCGTCGTTAAATTTCTGAAATCCTTATTTTCACATTTTGGCACGCCTAGGGCTATAGTTATCGATCGAGGTACTCATTTTTATAATACTCATATGACTAAAGTGTTAGCCAAATATTGAGTTACTCATAAACTCGTTACTGCTTATCACCCCCACACAAGCGGCCAAGTGGAGGTAGTCAATAAAGAACTAAAGCGCATATTAGAAAAAACTGTAGATACCAATCGAAAAGATTGGTCCCTCAAATTAGATGATGCACTTTGGGCCTACCGTACAATATTCAAAACTGCGATCAGTTGTACACCTTATTGTTTAGTATATGGAAAGGCATGTCACCTACCTGTAGAATTAGAACATCGCGCATACTGGGCGCTAAAATTTCTTAACTTAGATACAAACTTTGCCGCCGAACAACGAAAATTTCAACTCAATGAACTTGAGGAATGGCGTGCAAATGCCTATGAAAATAATAAATTTTATAAAGAGCGATCTAAGTTTTATCATGATAGGAAAATTAAATTTCCAAAATCTTTTTCTCCAGGTGATCTTGTCCTACTATATAACTTACGCCTTAAATTATTTCTAGGAAAATTAAAATCTTGATGGACCAAGCCCTTTACTGTTAAACAAATTTGGCCATATGGGACCGTTCTTATTTCGAACCCTGAACTAGGAATTTTCAAAGTAAACGGGCACTGTTTAAAACTATATTTTACTGGGGACCCTTATCAAAAAGAACCTGAAACCCTAACACTACTCCATAACCTCAAAATATAAATTCACTTGTATATTTCCATCTTTTATGCTTTTGTATATTCTGTACATATTTATCACTTCATACCTATGCCTAACATAAGTATGGGGGTGCTTCTAGCTGCAATTTTTTTTTATCACTTTTATGTTATATTTTAAATAAAAGCATTGTTTATTTATTGTCCTTGAGCTGAACTAAATACATGTATTAATTCATTTTATAGATTGTTAGAGAATAAAAACTGAAATTATGAGAATAAAAACTTGTAAACCTCCGTGGTGTGTTAGGTTTGTCCCTTCCACTGTTTATGCCGGACTTTGCCAGTATTTTTGCTCTTTAATGGTGAATTGACCAATCTTTCTTTCATTTATGGACATACTTATGCTAATGGTATTTAAGCTTTGACCTTTATAGCACTTGGTGCAACTTGGGATGTTTTACCTTTGTGAGTTCCTTCTTCCCTTTTTCCTTAGGGTTAAATGTTTATGATACCTTATAATCATCTAATCATGGGTTGGTAACCATTTTGACATTTTGTTGTCTATTGATTGAGTTTTATTGCCACTTGTATTTTCTTGCTAAGGTGTTCTTTTTTTTAATGCCTTAGGTTCAGGGCAGTAGCCGAGTGAGCTGATAGGTTTGGAAGTTTGCTAGTGGACTACGGTTTTGTAGAGTTTTTCCTCACAGTAGTGAGGTAATGTTTTGTTGCTTTAATGTTAGTACAAACATACATGCTCTACAGTAGGTTTGTGTCAGGTTATTGACGCCCACTGGTGGTTTTCTTTTGAAATGATAATTACTTTGCTAAGCTGCCTAGTTGGCCTATTTTGTGGTTGTGTTTACTTGCTCTTTGGGAATGTATATGCTTGGTTGCATGTTAGGTATTTTAACTTATAAAATCATTACTACTAGTATTTCATACATGCCATCTTTCTAAAACTAAAATGCTATTTTCTAACTAACCTAAAGACTATTTCTATACTTATAATAAATCTATAGTGTTGCATAACAAGAGTTGTCCCTTGGGGGTGTTTATACTCATGTAGGGTGTTAACCATTGTAATTAAACAATTTTTTTGCACCGTATAATTTTATCTTTACTTCTGGACTAGTGATCCACTGAGCCGAGGGATACGACTAATTAATTAAACTTAACTGGATTTTCTTCATAAATACTTATGAATCTCATATGAAATGTAGAGTTGGAGTCTTGCATGAGCGTCGGCAGTAATTACCTCCATGACATGGCATCACGACACGTGTTTTCTCTTACTCTGTTATACACTTAAATTTGGAGAAAATGCGGGTTGTGACTGTTGGTATCAGAGGAATGGGTTGTTTGAAAATTGGTCGAGTAACCATCTCTAGTTAGTGTTAGTTGTCTTGTATCATTTCATAAACACACCAATGTGTCATCAGTACGTCTTGGCTGAAGCATGAACACTACACTCATAGCATGATAAGAAGTATACAAGGCATATTATGTAGTATGGGATGCATAATATGTGTTTGTATATGGATCCACCATAGTTGGCAATATGTGACGGTTATGTAGTATGGGATGCATAACCACCATCACATGGGTGCCCATTAGCACGTTTTTTGTTTTCGTTGCATGCAATGTTATGTAGTATGCGATGCATAACATTTCATATATACGCCACTCATAACATGTATTAAGGCCTTTATTAGAATGTATAACACAATATACAAAGAATAACATCGCATAACACATGTGCCAAGCTAAAGATTTACATGGTGACACATGTACACACATGGTTTTTGTGTCAAAGAGGAATGAAAAGTCATGCATTCATGGTTTATGCGCACGAGTCAATAGGATGATGGTATATCATCCTACGTTTAAGCATTTCATCATTTATAAAATTCCTAGAGCAAGTTAGTAGCACGAGCAAGTACTTATGTATGTTTTGTCTGTATTAGGTTGCTTGGTTCTAGCGGTTAAGCTAGGTTTTGATTAGTTGTTTATTATGTTATTAGAATGTCGAGATGACCTACGACAAGGTTGACTCCCCAGTCAAAGGGAGAGTCATCTGGTGCTCAGAATAAGGCCATGATAGAAGGATTGCGACAAAGCAACGAATCTTTGTCTAGGAAAATGTTGGAGGTGCAGTCGCGCAGATCCGAGGCTTGTTCACTGTCATTGCAGGACAGTCGCTTTGAGTTTAGGACCCTGTTATGGTTCAAGGTGTTCCAGTTCCTCCTGTTCCTTTAGTGGCCCAAGTTATGCTTCCACTAGAGATGAATTTGCTCTCCCATTTCTAGCGATTAGGACCCCTTACCTATGATGGTAAGGCGGACTTCATGTCTTTGGATGACTGGATTATAGCCATCGAGGAGATGTTCTCTTACTCTGGAGTTTCAGCGGACCAGAGAGTGATGGTCCCTGCTTACCCGCTCAAAAGACTTGGAAAGAGTTGGTGGCTGAGAGAAAAGGAAGACTTGAAGGATGGATGCTCAGGGAAGCCTTCAAGGAGCTTTTGCTGAAGAAGTTTCTACCATCAGTCGAGCGAGACCGTTTGTTGAATGAATTCTTGCACTTGAAGCAGAGGAAGCTCACGGTGAGTGAGTAAGAGGTGTAGTTTAGCAAGCTGAGCCGATTCACCCCGGATTTAGTTGTTTTTGAAGCCAGTCGTGTCAAGCGCTTTCTGGGTGGTCTAAGGAGTTACATCCAGCATCTAGCTAGTGCATACATATCAGCAAGTTATACTGAAGTGATAAAGGCCGCTTTGAAGGTTGAGGCGATCGATAATGCCAAGAACCGAGGTCAACAAATGCGAAAGGATAAAAGAAAATCTAATGAGGGTAAGAGTACTCATGTAAGACCCCATTTTTTTTCTTTTTGAACACCGGGGTCTTAGGCTTAGAACCGCCGCTTTGCGGTGACACCTTCACGCCCTGAAGGGTCATCACCGCAAAACGCCAATTCTGTCGGCCGATTTGATCATAGAAAAGAAGCAATAGTAGAGTAAACACAAAATATAGTAAAACTCTAGCAATAAAATCCACAATAAAAATCACATCAGAGTAATAATATCTCCACAAAGAGAGAGTGCACAGAAATAATATAAAAGGTACTGAAAGAAAGGGCTTATGCCCGATACATCAAAATCCTCAATAAAGGATGCTCAAGCGGAAGCAAACTATAACATTTACTATAAGTCGGGACTCACGGTCCCAACTGGCTGAACTCCTGAGCTAGACTACCCTATCTCCAAATGGGTCGACCTCCGGGGCTGCTCCTCCATGATGGGCTCCACAATCCCCTAAATGATTTGGTCCGAAGACCGTTAGTCTATAAGACTAAGCCCTATCATCCCCCGCCCCTTCCCCCATGGACCCTAGGCACCAAGCGAAGAGGAAGAGAGGGGAGGACTTGAAGGTGGAGAGTAATCAAAAACAGGTTGCAGTAGACCTATACTAGCAATTTTATAATACATGTGGCAGTAAAGTAAAGTATGGAAAAATAACCTTAACTTATATGCAGAAACGCATAAGCCAAGGGATCTTATGCAGGGCTCCCATCGTATAAAGAGTCCCATAATAATTTATACATTGGGGTGTCGGTTATTAACAGCAATATATATATAAAGAATTTGACCTTAATTTATAAACTTGCCCACACAAGCTTATAGACCAAGTGGTCGTTTTTCAAGTCCTAATGTACAAGCATCCCATTCCACTTATACCTTAGGTGTCAGGGGTTAAATGAATCGATTATGCTATGACATGCTAGTGGGTATGATGGAACATGAAAGTGCAACACACACACCCAACTATGTGCACACAGACCTTTAGTTCCCCCTTTCTTGAGTCGTAACCTCCCAGGATACCTCCATAGTTGCAGACGGAATCGATGGGTTGGGCCTTGCCCACCTCTAAACCAGTAAAGCACTACCGGTAAGAAATATCGTACGCCTCAACTCTTTGTGCACGAAGCGGACTCCTGCGTACTCTTTCCGGCTGGCGCACCAGACTTCTGTTGGCGAAGTGCTAACCACACTTAGCGAGTCAGCGTATTGGCATCGGTGCATCGACCTTCCAATACCATAGACCCACCACCTTTATTTTATTTCCTTTTATGCACATGAAAAATTTAACGTATCAAACCAATCGAGCCGAAGCTCCCCGGACCATTCCATCCGTCTCTTAACTAATCGAGCTGAAGCTCCCCGAACCAAACTGTCTATCTCAAAACTAACCGAGCCGAGGCTCCCCGGACCCAACTGTCCGTCTCAAAACTAACCGAGCTGAAGCTCCCAACAATCTTCCCGTGCTAACATAGTTTGTGAAATATGAGATCCTAATTACTAGGTTACTCTTTTCAGTTTGTTAATACAGTTTACGTTAACCCAGGACTGCCCCCGGTATTCCTTGTGAAGGGGTCTCAAAGGGCACTAGGAGCTATGATGGTAGCTGAAGCCCATTGTTCCCTTTCGCAAGAAACTATTATTATTGGTTGATTCCCTTACCCATTACTTTCTCGTGTTACGGTAGACTAACCTAGTGTGATTTTTAACCTTCCTCTCTTCGGGAAAGACAATCTTTCATCGAACTCGAGTACCTCTACACTCTAGCCAAACCACTTCTCACTACCCCTCCCATCCTTCTATGGTGAAATCATCCACATCTATCCGACCCAGCAAAATGACTAACTCCAACAATCATCCCGAATCATATCCTATTGCAACTTTAATGATTTGCTAAGTGCAGTCCAACCTAGACTATATGTCGAACCGGATAGGAGGTAATCTAAATAATCATCTGAATGCCCTAAATTATTTACTGAAGACTTATCATGACACAAATAGACTAAATCAAGATGATTATAATTTTCCTAATTATTCTGATATTTAATAAATTTTCTTAAGGGTTCCAAGAGCTACCAATTGAACATAAAGTGCGCTTTTTGGATATGAATAAAGCTTCATAAAATCATGATAAATTCTAAACAACAATTTATCAGTAAATCCAAGATATAACATTTTTTTCCAGTACTTTAAGAACTCTAATTTAATTTTGAGAATAAATCCTTTTTCCTTTCATTAATGAAGTAAGTGCAGTAAATAATCATCCAAAAATTCTTTATTAATCTTCTAGAGCAAATACTGTCCTAAAAACATCTGTGACCAAATTTCAAAATATTTCAATGGGAATTGAGCTCTAGAATAAATAATTACCAAAATCTCAAAAAGCTATGTTTGTAAAGCAAGTATTGTAAATGTTCTCCTAAAAATCCTTAATTAAATCCTATAACTAAATATTGATCTGGAAACATTAGTGGCAAGGTTTCATAATTTTACAGTAGGTAATTTGCTCTAAATGATTTATTAACCATAATTGCCCTTTTGGAACTTGTGAAGGAAGTACTAAATATAATCAACTAAAAATTGGTAACAAAATTCAGGGATATTCATTTAGACCTAAATCATTTGCTGGCCAAGTTTCATTAGATTCAAATGAATAGAGTAATCAAAATAATTAAACACCAGTTTGGGAAAATTGATACCTAACAAATAAAGTACTAGAAATATAACCCATAAAATTCTAATAAAAATTAGTAAGGGTTCTACCTAGACTAAAACTTACTCTACCCAAGTTTCACAACTTTTAACTAAAATTTAGTGACTGTGTTACCATAATTGAGCTTTTACCTGTAGGTTTAGGGTTTTGAGGTGTCTACCTACCTCCAAATCCTCTAAGATTCCTACCAGAGGACTTAGGTTTCACTACCTTCAACTCTACTGAGTTACAAGGTCACACAAGGGCATTTGCCCCTATGCCCTTCACAACACTCAAGGGCCCTTCCTTAGGGTTTGAGTTTTAACCCTAGGGTAAACCAACCCTAAATTACACCATTCTCCTTAAGAGGGTGACATTGGCCATACCAAGTCAATGACCAAAACCCCTGCCTCTGTTGAGGTGAGATGACCACTCAAAATCCCAAGTGCACCATTATTCAAAGGCACCTCTTTAAGGCCTAACTATGGTTTGGTGATTCCCTAACCAAAACTCATCCAAACAAGTTGAAATTTTGTGCAGAGCAAGGTACTATTGCCAGGGACCACTCACCAAATTTTGGGAGGGTTTGGAGATCATTTGACTACTTAATTAAATTACCCAAGAATAATTAAATAAAAATAAAAATTTTAGGCAAAGTGTCTCCGAAAATTCTCATTTTTGGACTGACCCTAGATATTGTTAAGATTGGTCCTCTGTCCACATTTCACTCCATTTAGACAAGGGATGAAGGGTGGGCACCCATTTGAACCTCAGGTTAGCCCTAGGTATAGGCCCCACCAAAATGGGTGCCCTGGCCAAACCAGAAGTCCAAATGAGTCCAAATCAATTTTGGATTAAAGTACACCCATAGGGCTACAACTTTCACGTTGAAAGTTTTCCCACCAGAGGGCCCTAAATATTTTTAAAAATTAAAACCATCTACTGTAAATATTGTGACAGAAAAATGAAATAAATCAACATTAACTAATTTCTATGAATCTTGTCGCATGAATCTTGGCGCAAATCCAAGGGCAGCTGAGTCGTCTTCTTCCTTGAGCTGACGTCCATGATCTTCCCATCCCGGGTCGCATTGCGGGCTGGTTTCCCGGCCACCCATCCACTTCCCCGGTCGGCCACCGCCACCATCACCTTCGAGGAGGTGGGGGCTCCCCCCAGCCGGTGGAATGGCCGCCGGAGACGCCTATTCTGGCGATTCTACCAAACCGATTTTCAGCCAGAAACCATGAAAACGAGGACTTGGATCGGGCTCAAATGAGCCCGAACCTCGAACCTAAACATTCCTAGGATCTATCCATGAAACAAGGAGAGGGGGTGGACCTTTCTGGCGGCCTTAAAGCGAGAGGAGCGGCGGGACACCATGGTTAACGGTTGCGGCGCTCGGCTTCTACAACATGATAGTGGGAGGGCTCGAATTCTTCAGTAAAGGGCCGGGAAATCTTCCTCTTGGGCCATTGGTGGTGTTTAAAAGACCAATTGGGATGGGGAGTGGCTGGATCCTTCCTTGCCCATCAAAGCCATTAATGGCATGGCTCGGGTTGAGAGAAGGGGGCTGAATATTCCCCTTGGTCGCCGGGAAATGGCTGGAAACTTCTCCCCTTCCCTAGGAGAGATGAATCCAACCATTGAAGATGGCATTTGGCCTCCTTTTGGCCGGCCCCTATATTCCACCACTTCCTTCCCATTTCTCTCTCCTCCATAAAAATGAGGTGGAGCTCATTTTTTCTCTCTCTCCTAGTCACCAAGTTGACTTGGTCAATCTTGTGGTCTAAAGGCAGCCCACTCATACAAATTATATTCTTATTAAGCCACATGAGGGGGCTTGAGCTTGGGCTAGCCCATTTGGGCTAGGTTGACTCAAAATGGGCATGGGTTGACTTTGGTCCACCTAGCCTCTAGGGCTGACCCCAATGGATCCTTATTGACCCATTGGCCCCTCTTAGGGTCTAGGTAGGTCTGGGTAGGGTTGACTTTGCACTTTGGAGGTCACATGACCCTTGGTAAGGGCACTTTGACCACTAGATCAAGGGTTCACTTGGGTCAACTCAAGCTCTAGAGTTGACCCCAATGGATCTTTGGTGACCCATTGACACAACTTTAGGTCTAGGAAGACCTGGGCAAGATTGGTTGGGCACATTAGAGGCCAACTTCCCTTTGTTAGGGCACCTTGCCTAATTTAGGCCTAGGGTGGTCCTAGGTCAAATTGGTCACCTTGGGTTGACTCTAATGGACCCTTAAGGCTCTAGTGGGTCCTATAATAGGTAAGTGCTGTTGTGGTTGGGTCATGGAGTCATGGTGAAGCCTTAAGGTCAAACCTTAGGTTTGGTGATGAGGTTGTGTCATAGGCAGACCAAGGTGATTCTCACCTTGGCCTTTGATCACCTGGCCCTTTTTTTAGCTCCCTAGGGCATTGTCATGACCTGGTTGTTGAAACAGAAAATCGGACTCTTGTGGGGTTCACCCTTGGGGAAGGGGTGGTCGCGCACCTTCTTCGCTCGTGCAAGAAAAACAACAAGGAAAAGAGAGCAAAGGACTAGAACAAGGGCCCGGCTCGGAGGTCCCACCACAAACCCGGAAGATCACTGAGCGCTTCCCCTCCTTAGCCAAATGTCGGGCTAAGGTACCTCAGAAAGCGCTAGAAGGCTGGGGAGCAAGTAAGCATGCCTTCTGAGGGACCCCTTGGGTTCTATTTATAGGATTTTGAATATGGATTGTTAATAACTAACCTCTGCTGCCTTGAAATTACTGAAAGCTCCTCGGGATTGCCTGCCAATAGCCAAACTCCGCTGTTCTAAACAGCTATATGCAACCCACTTGGGTCTGCCAACAGCGAGGCCCCGCTGTTTTGACTGGCTACGGGCAGGCCAATAGGGTAAGACAGTAAGAAATCCTCCCCATTAGGGATCGAGCGAGCAACCCTTCAATGCTTCCACTCGGCGTGAGGCGCGGGCCGGGGCCGGCTCGCCTGGACGGCGCGGGCCGACCCGCCTAGGAGAGGCGGGCGGGGCTGGCCCGCCAAAATAGGCGCGGGCAGGGCTGGCTCGCTGTGAGGGCGCGTGCCAGAGGATGGCCCGCCTAGGGGGGCGCGAGCTAGTCCGCCTAGGAGGGTGCGAGCCAGACTGGCTCGCTAGGGAAACCCTTTGATGCGCGGGTCGGGGGAGGCCCTCCTTGTTACCTGAGCCCCTTCAGCGAACACGGGGTTATACATAATCCCCGCTCTTTTCGAGCTTTGGAAAAAGGCTCGAAAAGAAACATCCAACCCTCATGTGTTCGGAGAAAACCTTGATGAGATGGAGGGAATCTTATGGTGGGGCCAACCTCCTCGCTATAAATATATTGTCTGGCCTTTGGGTTATTCCTCTACTCAACTCCCTTTCGCGATCTATAACCACGAGATTCCTATATCTGAGGAGATGCGGGTTCGTTTGGCGGCTGTGAGGGAGGGTGTCCAGGATGTGGCTCTCGAAGCTTCCCCGTAGCTAGCGCGCGGGTCGCCTGGCCCCCTCCGGGTGTGCATATCACGCGAGCTGAGGGGCGACTGAGGCGCGCCTCGGAGAAGATAAATAGGACCCAACGGGAGCTGTCGGCGGTCCACGAGTATCACTATCCTCGCGTACCTCCCCGATATAGCATGGGGAGGGGAGGTAGGTGGAAATGGATCCTGCATTGAGTTTTCACCCTCCCCTTGCCAGTCATTATCCACCGGGTCCCGAGTCGCCCCGCATGCGGCAGTAATGCTCAGGGTGTTCATCTCTTTACTTCTGACAGTCTAAATATTTGTAATAATTCAGGACTACTTTCGCCCGTCACGGGATAATATTTATTGCAATTTTCTATGGGTTGCGCCATCGTTCATACCTTCGCTGGCTGTGCGGGCGAGACGCCCTTGCTCGGCCGACCTTCCTTCGCGCTGGCTCGTACTTGCCGAGTCGCCTTGCAGGGCCCTTTTTATGTACTGGCGAAGGCGAGCCGGTTGCTCGCGGGTTACGTGACAGGTGACTCGTGCGCGGGTCAGAACTGGCCCGCTTGACGGCTGCTGTTTGATCATACGGGCGCGAGTGCAGGCGGTTTGCAGTTGACTGATGGGTTTGCGAGAACCCGGCTTGGGTTTGGAAGTTGAAACGTCAGGGCCTTATTTCTATCCGCACTTTCTCGCCAAAGAAGGCTTTTTCCTTCCCTTTCTCATCCTATAAATAGCCCCTGGCGGCCCTTCCTCACCTACCGCATTTAAGACTTCTTCTCCCCCCTAGCTCTTTGCAAAAAAGCCCTCTGTTCCTCTCGGCAAGACAACTGTAAGATGGGTGGTTGTAGTGGCGAGGTGGAGGGAAGGTCCAAATGCGCTTGGACCTTCTCCGAGCATGATTTCCCTCTCACCGTCCTTACGGAGAAGGAATTCGTAGACGCGTTTGACCACTTCGTCTCGCCAGGTTTTGAGGCGAGGCGGCCTAGGAAGGAGGAACGAATGAATGAGTTATTTGCTGGCGAACTCACGTTCCCGGTGGCCCATTTTGAGGCGGGCCTTCGCCTACCCCTATGGCCGGAAGTCCGCCAAATCTTCAAGTATTATGGGGTTGTTCCCGGGCAGATGACTCCGAACTACATCGCAGTGATCGTCGAGTTCGCCTGCTACCTGCGAGAGGAGAAAATAGAGTTCAGCCACGCGGTATTCCGCAAGTTGTTCTCTTTCCGGGCGAATAAGGACGGGACCGCCTGCTTCGCCAGCAGCCATGTAGAGGTGCGGGAAACCGTCAATAAGAGCCACAACTGGCTCAAGAAATTTCTTTTTGTCAAGGGGGACTTTGACAACGTCCCCTTTTTGTCGATCCAGCTCAGTTAGGCGAGCTACCGCCCCCGACCCTAGGGGGCCACGAAGCTGGGTTGTTCGGGTTCTTCGTCGGGAAGAACTTCGAGGTTGCCTACCTCCGTAGGAATCTGAACTACCTCGTCCCTGTCCTACCCGGTGAAGGTAAGCGGCTCGCCCTATCTACGCATCCTTGATTTCTTCGAATTTTTTCTAAGTTCCACTTCCTGTAGGCGAGCGCGACATCCCTATCCATCCGCCGTATGAGAGCGCGTGACTCGCCTCCTGCGAGCTACCGCGGGCCGAGGCGGCGGCTGCCTCCCATTGCGAGTTCTCGACCCCTGCCCCCGCGAAGCGGCCCAGCCGCGAGCAGCCCCAGGATCCGCCACCGCCTAAGAAGTCAAAGTAAGCGGGTGGCTCGCCTCCCCCGGCTCGCGACAAGGGTAAGGCCCCCGCGAGCCAGCCGTCCTCCGTTCCCGCCACCGCGGCCTCTCCGGCCGTCAGATCTTCAGGTGGAGAGACGAGCACGTCGCAACTACCGGAGTAGGTTCGGTCTACAGGAAGGCAATCCGCCGGGGCCATCGTAACTTTGGTTACGGCGAGGGGCCCGCAGACGAGGCCGGAGTCCCGCTGCTTCAGGGGGATAAGGAGACCAACAGGGTCTACGTATCCTCGCTACTACCGAGCTGGTTGGAGGATGACTCCAGCAACGGGGATGCCTACAACCTCGCCTTCGGCATCTACGGGTGAGTGGACGCCACCGTCTACGACGAGGAGGCGATGCGGGTGCTGATCTATGAAAGCGCGCTAGCCCAGTTTCGCAGCCTCAAGCTGGCCCATATGGTCGGTCGGCGGTGTCTTCGGCTGGACAAGAGCGCTCCATCCCTCACCAAGCTCATCAACGAGAAGGAGGCGGCACGCTAACTAGCTCGGGAAGAGGCGGATGAGCAGCGGAAGCGGGTCAATGCGGCAGAGGCCACTCTCGCTCAATACCTAGATGGAGCGGTAGGTTTCTTGACTCGCATCAACCCTAACTCCCTCACGCATAACTTAACTCGATTTTTCTCCTTTTAACAGGACGTCGCGACTGCCAGCCGGCTGGGTACTGAGGTCGCCACCCTCCAATAGGAGAAGCAGGTGCTTCAGAAGCTAGTGGACGTATTGGAGGCTGCAGCGGCCGCCCCGCCGCCATCTACAAGCGGCTGTCATCTCGCTCATTACAGCGATCACGAGATCGAAGTGATGATGAAGAATAACGCGGCCAACACTGCAAAATACACTTTCCGGACGTTGCAGAGGGCCAACCTTATCAAGGACGATGGTGCCAAGCTTTTGGTGAGCGAGGTGGTACCAGAGCTGTTCCTTCCAGTACTAGAGCCGGACGACGGGCCATACCACCCCATATAAGGTCATGCTGCTCAGGGCTCGCCTCACCGAGACCTTATATTCGTCCCACTTTTGCCGCGGCGGTGACGTGGGCCAGAGCCCAGTTTTTATAATAGCCTTATCTCTTTTGGATTTCGCCAATGTACAAAATTCTCTTTTTGTTATTTGAAACGCGAATATCCTTATTTCTTGCCTTCGCCTCTTGATTCTCGCACTAATTATGATTTCTTTTATCTTTGAATGTTCTCATGGACGTCGCGATAGTGAGCGAGCGAGTGAGGTCGTCTGCTCGCTTTAAACTCTAAACTTAGGCTTAGGAGAGAGGGGTAGGTCGGGTGGTCGCGACGCGAGGAAATGACTCGCCAATTCCATCCGGGATCGCTAACCCATCCACGTCATTGGGCGGGCGAGAAGAGCCTGGTGCGCGTTTGGACTTTGGGCGAGCCGGCTCCCGGGGGCATTGGCGCGGTCGGGTTGTCGCCGTCCGGGCCCTCTTCTCTGGGGGCTCGCCGATCTCTAGGCTGGGGGCCGATTTTCTTGGTTTTCCATCGTGTCGAGAACCCTTCATCGACCCGCCGATCCATTCGTGGCGAGGGTGGCTAGCGCCTTCGCCACCTAGGCCCCCTTCCATGGGACCCGCCGATCTTTAGGCCAGAGCCGACCTTCCTTACTCGCCATTATGTCAGCATCCCCTCGTCAACTCGCCGATTCATTCGTGGCTCTCTGCTGAGGTAGAGAATCTGCACGGGAGGTTCAGGGACAAACTACTCCGAGTGACATCAGGCCCTGCAAGCTTGGTGGGAGCCTGGCAGCGGGATCTGCTTGGGGTCTGGGGAAGACTCCTCCGAGTGACATCCAACCCTGCCAGCTTGATGGGAGCCCGATAGCGTGATCTGCTCGGGGTCTAAGAAAGACTCCTCTGAGTGACATACAACCCTTCCAGCTTGATGGGAGCCTGGAAGCAGGATCTGCTCGGGGTCTAAGGCAGACTCCTCCGAGTGATATCCAGCCCTACCAGCTTGATGGGAGTCTGGCAGCAGGATCTGCTCGGGGTCTGAGGCAGAGTACTCCGAGTGACATCCAGCCCTGCAAGCTTTATAGGAGCCTGGCAGCGGGATCTGCTCGGGGTCTGAGGCAGACTCCTCCGAGTGACATCCAGCCCTGCCAGCTTGATGGGAGCCTGGCAGCGGGATCTGCTCGGGGTCTAAGGAAGACTCCTCTGAGTGACATCCAGACCTGCCAGCTTGATGGGAGCCTGGCAGCGAGATCTGCTCGGGGTCTTAGGCAGACTCCTCCGAGTGAAATCCAGCCCTGCCAGCTTGATGGGAGCCTAGCAGCGGGATCTGCTCGGGTCTCAGGCAGACTCCTCTGAATGACATTCAGACCTGCCGGCTTGATGGGAGCCTGGAAGCGGGATATGCTCGGGGTCTGAGGCAGACTCCTCCGAGTGACACCCAGCCCTGCCAGCTTGATGGGAGCCTGGCAGCGAGATCTGCTCGGGGTCTAATGTAGACTCCTCCGACTGACATCCAACCCTGCCAGCTTGATGGGATCCTGGCAGCAGGATCTGCTCGGGGTCTGAGACAGACTCCTCCGAGTGACATCTAGCCCTGCCAGCTTGATGGGAGCCTGGCAGCGGGATCTGCTCGGGGTCTGAGGCAGACTAGCGTTTGCGCTTTTCATCGTCGGGGCAAAAGTTCATCAACAAAAGCTTTGTTAGAAAACTGAAGCGACGTTTACATGACTCAGGGGAAAAAATGCTTCAAGTCATCACCACTCCTGGTGAGACTCAGGGTCTCTCCCTCTACATTCCGGAGGCGGTACCCTCCTGACTTCAATGCCTCCAGTACAATGTATGGTCCCTCCCAATTAGGATTGAGCCTCCCCACGGTGGCTGACCTTCCTGCTACATCCACTTTTCTCAAGAACAAGTCCCCTTCCGCGAATTGTTTGATTCTGATTGCTTGTCGAAGTATTTGGCCATTCTTCTCTTCACTTCCTCTTGCCTGATGGTTGAGAGGTCTCGCGATTCCTCAACCATGTCGAGTGAGAGCCGCAGCTCCTCCTCGTTCTCGGTCCTCCATTCCTCTCTGCCCTCTCCGACCTCGACCACCAGAGGGGTTCGAACCTCGAACTCTACTAGAAGCACCGCCTCGCACCCATGGGAGAGCTTGAAAGGAGTCTCTCTTGTCACCGTATTGGGTGTGGTTCTAAGGGCCCAGAGGACCAAAAGAGAGTTGCTCCACCCAGCTTCCTCTCAGATTCTCTACCTTCTTTTTGAGGAGGTTAACAATGATCTTGTTCGCCGCCTCTACCTGCCCGTTACTCCTGGGGTGATGAATCGAGGCAAACCTAAGGTTGATCCCGAGCTGTTCACAATAGCTGATGAACTCGGCGCTAGCGAACTGTGGGCCGTTGTCCATAATGATGGCCTGAGGAACCCATGACGGCAGATAATCTCCCCCCCCATACGAAGTTCCTGATGACAATGGAGGTTACCTTGGCCAATGCCTTAAATTCCAACCACTTAGAGAAATAATCAATCATCACGAGTAGGAACCTTCTCTGTCCACTGGCCTGGGGGAAGGGCCCAACCAAGTCCATTCCCCATATTGCAAATGGCAAGGGGGATGTGATACTCCTGAGGCGTTGGGCCAGGTGTAGCTTGAGGGGGCGAACAGCTTGCACTTATGGCACTCCTTCGTGAACTTCGCCGCGTCTCGGCTCAGGGTCGGCCAAAAATACCCCTGCATGATGATACCACCCTCCAAGGTTCGACTCCCGGAATGGCTCCCGCACTCCCTAGAGTGAGTTTCTTCCAAGATCCTCGGGACCTCCCACTCGGCCACGCAGCGCGCCAACATCCCGGAGAAGGTCTTTCGGTATAGCTGGTCGTCTCGCATGATATAGTATGCCGACTTGTACTTGAGACTTTTCCTGTCAATCTCTTCTGGATACTCCCCAGTAGACAGGTACGTCGTGAAGGGATCCATCCACGAGGGGTGATGTTCCATCTCTATCAGCTCCCCTTCTTCGATGGATGGGCGGAAGAGATCTGTGAGGGTACCCCCACCCGGGGGCCATGCTTTGCCAGCTGATCTACTTGCTCGCTCTCTTCCCTGGGCACGTGTCGAATAGAAATGGTCTGGAAGGTGCCGAGGACTCCCTTTACCTTCGCCAAGTAGAGCTACAGAGTCGGCTCCCTTTCCTCAAACTCCCCGTTAATATGGGAAGCCACTACCATGGAGACAGTGAGGACCTCCACATCATGCACGCCTAGTTCCCTAGCCAAACGTAGACCCGCAATCACGGCTTCGTACTCGGCCTGATTGTTGGTGATGGGAAAGTGTATCACCACTGTCTGCTCGATCCTCATTCCGTGGGGGCTCTCCAAGATGATTCCCTCCCTAAGGGAATGCCTCCCCGAAGCAACGTCCACCATGACCTTCAAAGGAATCGGGAGAGTGAGTTCTTCCTCCGCCACCTCGACCACATAGTCAGCCAGGAAGTAGGCCATCGCTTGGGCGTTGATCGAGAGGCGAGGGACGAAGGAGACGTCGAACTAGCTCAACTCTACAAACCACATAGCTAATCTGCCTAAATGCTCCACCCCTTCGAAGATGCTGTGGAGGGGGTGGTCAGTCACAACTTGTATCGAGTGTGCCTGGAAGTAAGGTCGGAGCCTCCGGGCCGAGATTATGAGGGTTAAAGCCAGCTACTCAAGGATAGGATAGAGGAGCTCGGCCTTCCTCAGCACCCTGCTCACATAATAAACCGGGAGCTGCTTCCTCCCCTCTTCCCGAACTAAAACAGAACTCACGGTATCTGCCCCAACCCCAAAATACAAGAATAAGTCTTCCCCCTCCTTTGGCCCCTGGAGCAAGGGAGCCTGACTCAACTGCCTCTTCAAGGCCTGGAACGCCTTCTCGCACTCCGAGGTTCATTCGAACTTCCGGCCTCCTCTCAAGGTCTTGAAGAAGGGAGAACACTTCTCCCCGGCCCGGGAGAGGAACCTGCTCAACCCTGCCAGCTTCCCCGTCAACTGTTGCACCTCCTTTGTATCCTGAGTCGACCACAACTCCATAATCGCCCGGACCTTATCGGGGTTGGGTTCTACCCCCGCGGGGGTGAGGAGGTGGCCCTGAAATTTGCCCTTGCTCGCCCCAAAGATGCACTTCAAGGGATTCAGCCTCATCTTATACTCGTGCAGGGTGGCAAAGGTTTCCTCCAGATCCTAGAGGTGAGAGTCGTCATCTCGACTCTTGATCATGAGGTCATCAACGTACACTTCCAAGTTCCTTCCCTTCTGCTCTCGAAAGACCCTGTCCATTATTTTTTGATAAGTCGCCCCTACGTTCTTTAGACCGAAGGGCATCATCTTATAACAGTAGCATCCATCCCCGGTGATGAAGGAGACATCTTTGATGTCGGGAGGGTGCATCCTGATCTGGTGATAACCTGAAAACGCATCTAAAAAACTCATTATAGGGAAACCGACGGTTGAGTCAACCAGCGCGTCGATCAGAGGCAAGGGATAACAATCCGTAGGGCATGATTTATTAAGAAGCGAAAATCAACACACATACGCAGCTGGCGGTCTCCTTTTTTAACCATTACAACATTGGAGACCCAGACGGGGTATTGTATCTCGAATACAAAATCAGCCTTAAGGAGCTTGGCCACCTCCTCTCGAATCGGCTCGGCCAACCTATCCGTGATAGGCCTCTTCTTCTGCTAGATGGGGCGAGCCTCCGGATCCAGGTTGAGGCGATGGAAGGCCACATCGGCGTCGATCCCGGGCATATCTGTAGCACTCCAGGCAAAGATGTCCACAATCCTCTAGATGCACTCCAGCATCTTGTCTTGGGCCTCCGGGGTCAGCCCCCCGCTGACGCGAACCTTCTCTACCTTGCCTCCGAGGGTGAGAACCTCCATCTCCACCACCTCTTCCGCCGCTTCCAGGCGAGGCCGCTCCCCCCATTCCTCAACCTCTCCTCCTCCTAAAGCGAAGTCCTCTGCTTCGGCTTCTTCCATGGCCATTGCCTCGGCCGGCTCTTGAGCTTCCTTCACTTCTTCCTTCTGGGGGCAGCTCTCCTCCACCTCCATCTCCTCCGGACCAACCCCCTGCCCTGCCTCCTCCATCCTTCGCCCCATCTCTTCAGCACCCTCCTGCCATGAGATGTAGTTTACGGTGGCGACATAGCACTCCCTTGCCATCTTAGGGTCTCCGCGGACCCTTACCTGGACCCCCTCGATGTTGAACTTTAGGCATTAGTGGAAGGACGAGGGGACACAGCGGAAGGCACTTATGACGGGCCTTCCGAAGATGGTGATATAGCTATTGGGGGTGTCCACAATGACGAACTTGCAATTGTGGGGCTGCACCCCCAGAGAGACTTGGAGTCCGACCCCTCCCTCAACTTCCTTCCTCTCCCCGGAGAAGCCAAACTAGGGCCCATCTAAGGCCAACACCCTTCTAGCCTCCACCTTCATCGTGTCAAACACCTTCTTAAAGAGTACATTGACGGAGCTACCGTTGTCGATGAGAATCTGAGAGACGGTGAAATCATCAATTGGCATCCGGATGACCAGCGCATCGCATAAGGGGTCCTCGTGACCCCGCATGTCCTGAGCCGTTAAGATGATTCTTTCTTCTGGGGGAGGGGTCTGGGATGTGGAGCCAATGCTCCGTCGGTGCATGGTGTGGAGGCTCACCTTATTGGAAGCCTCGATCCCTACCCCCCCCGAGAATTGCTCTGATCCCTCCCCGGGTTCCCACATCTGCCCGGTCTTCTCACCTATCCTCCTCTGCCCGAGGCAGGACCTCCTCGATCTGCAACCCTTGGCGGTCTTGCTGCTGCTGCTGCTCCCTATTTCCCCTCATCTCGAGGAACTTTGGGCACGTGGCCATGGCGTGCCCATCCTCCCGATGGAAGTCACAGTAGGTTAACTCCACCCTAACCTCCCTTCTCATCCTCCACGCTGCTCTTCTCCTTTCTCCTATGGCTACAGCCATAGCCTCCTCTTGATCAAGGAGGGGGGCCCTCTGGCCCTACATCTCGCCTAGAGGGTAGAACTTGCCCTAGCCTCTTTGGCAGTTTTCACCTCTGCGGAACCCTCTCCTCGACCCCTGCTCCTACCATTCAGTCCTCCATCGTAGCCCCTAATTCGGCTCCTGACGTCCCCACCAGGGCTGCTACTGCTGCTCTCTCTGTCGGGGCTCAACTCTTCTTTCCTCCTGACCTCTGCCTCCTTTGGGCCTCTCCTCCTCCGTAGCCCACCTGGCTAACCTCCGGGAAAACTCCAGGTTCGATGCCTCCCCGTCGACTTCTCTCGTCGCCCTCTCCATCAACTCCTCATAGGAGAGGGGGGAATCTTCTTTAACTCCATTCGGAAGAAACCCTGTTGCAGCCCTAGGGTGAAGGCCATCATCAGAGTGTGGACCGGCATTTCCTGAACCTAGGTGACCTCCTCCTGGAAGCGATCGACGTAGCTCCCTAGGGTCTCGTTCACCCCCTGCTTGATGCGGAAGAGGGACTCCGACTCCCTCTTCCTCTTCTTTGAGGTGGTGAACCTCAGCTTGAACGCCCGACGGAGGTCCTCGAAACAGTAGATGGAACTGTCCGTCAGTTGGTGGAACCACTCCCTGGCCTTTTTTTTCAGAGTGATGGCGAAGAGCCTGCATTTGAAGCCATCCGACATTTGCCTGATCGAGACCACATCCTCGAACCATTAGACGTGCTGGACTGGGTCTCCCTTCCCGGTGTAGAAGGACATGTCGGGCTCCCTGAAACCCTCTGGGACTGGTGCGGAGGAGTCCAGCTCGCTGAAGGGACTCTCTCCCCCCACTGGACGAGTCGGGGGGTCTCGCGCTCCCAACTCGCCAAACCTTCCCCCACCCCCCAAGCCTGGGAAAAGCACTTGCCCGGGGAGCTCGGCGCCCCGGCCCTCCTCGACGACTTCCTTCCCCGCTTGCCGGGCGGGAGCGGCCTCGCCGAGTACCGGATCCGCGAGGACTAGGATTACTAGAGTTGAGCACTCGACACGTGTGCTGAGTGCGAACCAAACCAGGTCGAGTACCTCCTTCCTGAAGTCCTCGAACATCCCCATGGTGGTGAGAGGGGGAGGAGGGCGAGTCAGTCCTGTCCGATCCTTTCCCTTCTCCTCCCGTCATCGAGCTCTCTGAAGGTTTTCTATGCTGACCACTGTCCACGCTCACCGCACCAAAATGTTGAATCCGAGAATCGGTCTCTTGTGGAGTTCAGCCTTGGGGAAGAAGTGGTCGCGCACCTACTTTGCTCTTGCAATAAAAACAACAAGGAAAAGAGAGCAAAGGACTAGACCAAGGGCCCGGCTCGGAGGTCCCACAACCAACCCGGAAGATCACTGAGCGCTTCCCCTCCTTAGCCAAATGTCGGGCTAAGGTACCTTAGAAAGCATTAGAAGGCTGGGGAGCAAGTAAGCATGCCTTCTGAGGTACCCCTTGGGTCCTATTTATAGGATTTTGATGATGGTCTGTAAATAACTTACCTCTACTGCCTTGAAATTATTGAAAGCTCCTCGGGCTGGCCTGCCAACAGCCAAACTCCGCTGTTCTGACAGCTATATGTAGCCCACCTAGGTCTGCAAACAGCGAGACCCCGCTGTTTTGACCGGCTAGGGGCAGGACAATAGGGTAAGTCAGTAAGAAATCCTCCTCATTGGGGATCGAGCGATCAACCCTTAAATGCTTCCACTCGGCCTGAGGCGCGGGACGGGGCCGGCTCGCCGGGAGGGCGTGGGCCGACTAGACTAGGAGAGGCGGGCGGACTGGCCCGCCAAAATAGGCGTGGGCAGGGCTGGCTCGCTGGGAGGGTGCGGGCTAGAGGATGGCCCGCCTAGGGGGCGCGAGCTGGCCTGCCTAGGAGGGTGCGGGCCATGCTGGCTCGCAATGGCAACCCTTTGATGCCCGGGTCGGGGGCGGCCCGACTGGTAACCTGAGCCCCTTCGGTGAACACGGGGTTATACACTGGTCATGATCAAAACCACTCTTAGGGGTCTAGTTGGAAATGGGATGTTACTTATCCCAATAAACAAAATAAAGATTTTGTCCCCGAAATCAAGATTAAGCCTACGGGGACTCCTAATAGAGAGAAAGAAACTCGTAACATCCCATGAGAA
Source organism: Platanthera zijinensis (assembly GCA_039513925.1). NCBI lineage: Eukaryota > Viridiplantae > Streptophyta > Magnoliopsida > Asparagales > Orchidaceae > Platanthera > Platanthera zijinensis. The sequence goes on from CM077083.1 coordinate 134,949,278, forward strand.
GTGAAAGATTACATCACGACGCCATGTTTTCTAAGTGAGGTTTAAAGGGAAAACTCACATCTATGACTAATTCGCCCAATTGGCAACGTCTAGACCCCAATAAACAAAAGATTAGCCCCTACTCTTGAAATTCCAGTCCTACTCATTTAAAATACGAAAGTAAATTGAACATCCTGAGAGGTTGTTAGGTATATCTGACTTAACAGCTCTGGATACTTTTGTCGCATCAGGTCCTGCGGTTCCCAAGTATTCTCCTCCTGGCCGTGGTTCCTCCACATAACTTTGACTAATGGAACCTTCTTGCGACGCAAGATCCGTACTCCTCTGTCATCGATCCGAACCGGCTCCAGGTGAACTGACCGTTCTGAAGCTACCGGCCCAATCTGTGGTCGAAATCTACTACTTCGGGCGTAGTAAAGCCCTCCTAAGTGAAGAAATATGGAACACATCATGTAACACTACCAGTTCCGGTGGAAACTCCAGCCTATAAGCTAGGGGCTCGATATGCTCCAGGATCCTGTAAGTGCCCATATACCTAGGGCTGAGCTTCTTCTTCTAACCACGCACCCGTGAAACTCCATGCATGGGCCGGATCTTCAAGAAAACCCGGTCTCCCACCTGGAACTCTACCTGATGGTGTCGGGCATCATAGTGCTTAGCTTGTCTGCTCTGCGCTTCCAGCATCCTGTCTCGTATCAATCTCACCTGAGCCTCGGTGTCTTTAAAAAAATCTGATCCCAACACCTTCGGATCCTCGTCCTGAATCCATAAAAGCGGAGTCCTACACCTCCTCCCGTATAGGGCTTCATAGGGAGCCATCCTAATGATGGACTGATAGTTGTTGTTATAGGAGAACTAAACTAGTGGTAAAAGCTTCTCCCAAGGTTCATTTCGATCCAATATGCATAGCCTTAAGAGGTCCTCCAATGTCCAGTTGGTGCGTTCCGTCAGCCCATCCGTCTGGCGATGAAAAGCTGTGTTGAAGGTCAGCCGCATGCCTAAGTAAGTCTGCACGGATCTCCACTCTCTGGATGTGAACCGACAATCCTGATCCGACACGATCGTCCTGGGCACCCCGTGGTAACAAATGAACTGCTCTACGAATCTCCGCACTAGTACCCCAACCGAGTCATCTTTCCTGATCGGAATGAATCTGGCCACCTTTGTCAGCCGATCGATGATGACCCAAATTGAATCGTTTCCCGTCCGTGATCGGGGAAGGCCATGAATGAAATCAATCGTGATGTCCTCAAATTTCCACTCCGACACCGGAAGTTTCTATAGTAATCCTACGGGGTTTCTACACTCCGCCTTCACCAACTAGCATGCCTCACAATGAGTCACAAAGTATGTAATGTCCTTCTTCATCCTCGACTAGAACATCGTCTTCTTCAAGTCTGCCATCATCTTGGTGATCCCCGGGTGTATAGAATATCTTCTACAATATTCTTCCGCCATGATGTCCTCCAGAATCTGGCCTCCTGCAGGTATATAGAACCTGCCTCTAAAATATAGTAATCCATCTCTCAGTGAATAATATCCCGTCGAACCCTCTTCCAAGGCTTAGAATATCGGTTCTGCCCATGCATCTTTCCTCTGTCTGTCCCGGATGCGGTCCCGAATATCATCTATGGCCGCCATCGATGCTAGATACTCCCTATACAGCTCTTGATCATTCTCGGATACTAGGGATATCTGCATATCTCTGAATGACCGGACTAGCTCCATGGACATCATATGTGGTCCCTTCCCTGAGGTATCTCCTCTCCGACTCAAAGAATCTGCCACCACGTTCGCCCTCCCGCGATGGTAGTGCATGGTGTACTGGTAATCCGAAAGGAACTCCACCCAACGTCTCTGTCTGATGTTGAGTTCCTTCTGTGTGTCCACGTATTTCAAATTTTTGTGATCTGAGAAGATGTCACAGTGAACCCAGTAGAGGTAGTGTCGCAAAATCTTAAGAGCAAAGATCACTGCACCCATCTCCAGATCATGCACTGCATAGTTCTTCTCATGTATCTTCAACTGTAGGGAGGCGTAGGCTATCACATGCCCGTTCTGCATCAGAATGGCACCCATCCCCTGGTAGGAGGCGTCCGTGTACACCTAGAATCCCTCCATTCCTGATGGAAGAGTGAGAATGAGAGCTGAGGTAAGCCGACCTTTCAACTCCACAAAGGCCGCTGATGAATATAAAAATATACAATTTTGGTATAATATGAATTTTGCATATTTATAAATAAAACCTTAGTTTTTATATATATAACAAATTATTTTTGTTATATTAAGTTTTATATTTATTTTCTAAGTTTTTCTTATTTTTTGTATTTTTTTTCTTAGGTCACGCCCAAAGTCACGCCCGGGACCAACTAACACGCCCGTGACAAGCACTGGTGTTAGCAAGATGTCGCGTTATCGCCACACCCTGCCCTGCCTAATGAATCAGCTACTAGACACGCCCATGACGTCATCTGATACGCCCATGACCTGATCAAATTCTATCCGAAGTTGTGCCCAGCTCGACACCTGTCCTGACACGTTTGCAGTCATGCCCGTAAACTAGTCACGCCCTCCCCGACACGCCCGTGTTAGGGGGCGTGTCACTTGAAATTTTTTTCTATAAATAGGAGGGCAGGGTTGAGTAGAATTATTGGAACACCAACAACTTTCTTAAGAACTGTTAGGATTCCCCAGCTCTATGACAAGGAACTGGTAGTAGCTTTCAAGTATTCAAAAGTTCTGTAAGTTGTAATTTTTTAGCTTTATTTTCAGCTTTTCAAAAAGTTGTAATAATTTTGTACTTTATGAAATAGACTCTTTCAATTTCAATTCTGAGTACTTTACGGCTTTATTTTCAGTTTTACTTTCCTTTAATTTTTTAATACTATCCCGAATGAAAGGCGAAACTCTGCTTATGTCCTGGATTAAGATAGCGTGAAACTGCTTTCAAAATAATTTTCAAAACACTATTATTTCATACTATCCCGAATGAAGGGCGAGGCGAAAGCCTATGACCTGGATTAAAATAGTGCGAAAGCTTTTCAATATTTTAGATTTTACTACCCTATCCCAAATGAAAGGCGAAGCGAGAGCTTAAGTCCTGGATTAAGATAGATAGGTAGATATTATTTTCTGTACTTTATACCGCCCCCATCCTGAGAAGAGGGTAAGAACCCTTAGCACTTGGTAAAGATGAGCTCTGGGATGGATATTATTTTCAACTATTTCAACTCTACTTTCTAGTTATCCTAACTAGGGTTTTCTGTTAATTGATCATATACCAGGTGAAGAGACACTACGTTTACGTTAACCTGTTTTAAACGTAAGCCTCCACGGTCATACTTTCGAGTCAGTGATGCTACCAAAGGGACCCTCTCGTTAAGTTAGGTAATAAAGAAATAAAGTTGTTCTTTAATAGCTGAATTAATGTTCTCTCAAAGTAATTCTGAAATCGAGGACTACCTTCTAAGTCCCTATCTTAAAAAACCACGTATATATCGTTTTCTATCTTTTGTTTTTAAATATAAACTCCACTCCATTCGTTCCATAAAATAATAGTCTGTTCTAAAAAGTTGAATAATTAATACCGATCCCAGGAAAAATACGACCTTGATATTTTCTACAAAATACTATACTCCTATGCGATAGGTACTCTTGCCTTAATTCACAGGATATAAGTAAGTAAAAAAGAAATATACTAACATACGTAAAAGATTATATAACACCAAATCTATCTTCTTTAAAACAAAATTTATTTATCAAGATTTTTTGCGCCGTTGTCGGGGATTCGTTTATATGTGTTAATATTTCAAAATAAAAGAACGCAATTAATTTTATCTTTTCTTTTTCTTGTTATTTAAAAACCTTAGTTTTTATAAAAATAAAACAAATATAAAATTCCCTGAATTTAAAACTTTGTTTTTATAAAACCTAACTTTTATTAACAAGTTTATTAACCACTAACAAATTCTAACAAAAAAACCCTAACCTACTATTTTAACATATTTTTTATAAAACGTTTCTAATTATAAAAACTAGTTTATAATAAAACTGCTTTTTATTATAAAACCTATTTTATAGAAAACCTATTTTATATAAAAAACCTATTTTTAGTTATTTTCCGTTTTACGTCTTTTCGTATGTTTGTATTTGTGTATATTTGTGTTTAACTAAGTTTTTTTAAACTTATTTTTGTTTTTTTACAAAAGTCTTTTTTAGTTTATGACCCGCAGAACACCATCTGAATTAACTCTTGAACTTGATCCTGAAATCGATCGCACCTTTCGCAGGCGCCTCCGATCTCTTAATCAAGAGCTCGTATTAAATTTAGAAGAGTCCGTAGGCACCGCACACGTACAAGAAATGGAAGCAGAGCAACAACAAATGCCAGAGGTGGTCCCCCATAGGACCATGTCTTATTATGCACGACCAAATTTAGATGACACCGGGTCTAGTATCGTTCGTCCAACAATTGCTAATAATAACTTCGAGATTAAATCGAGTATAATTCAAATGATTCAAAATTCTATTCAATTTGATGGATTGCCCGACGAAGATCCAAACACGCACTTGTCCAACTTCTTAGAAATATGCGACACATTTAAGATAAATGGCATCACTGATGATGCCATCCGTCTTCGCTTATTTCCTTTTTCGCTACGAACAAAAGCCAAACAGTGGCTAGGTTCTCTCCCTAGAGGATCTATTACCACTTGGGCTGAAATGACCAAAAAATTCCTTACAAAGTATTTTCCACCTACAAAAACCGCACGTCTGCGTGCGGATATTTCTTCCTTTGTGCAAGGCGAGTTCGAGTCTCTTTATGAGACTTGGGAAAGTTTTAAGGAATATCTACGTCGGTTTCCACATCACGCACTTCCAACTTGGCTCCAGGTACAAATATTCTATAATGGTTTGAATATTCAAACCAGACAAGCCATTGATGCTGCCACTGGGGGCACGCTCAATAACCAAACCCCCGAGGCCGCTCAAACCCTCTTTGAGGAGATGGCCATGAACGCGTACCAGTGGAACATGCCAAGGTCACACCCTAAACAAGCTAGGATTTATGAGCTCGACACTTCTTCTACTTTAGCACTCTAAGTAGAAAATTTAATTAAACAATTGGAAGGAATATCTGCTTCCTCCGCCACAACTACTTGGAATCCGAATAATAATGTAATTGAAGAAATTGATTATATGGGGAACTCTTATAGACCTTCCTATAATCCTAATATTGACTCAAATAATAATTCTTATAATCCAGGATATAGGAACCATCCTAATTTTTCATGAAGCAACCCCAATAATGCTCAACGCCCTCCGATTGCACATCCAAGTGGATTTGCACCGCAACCCCCATAACCACAAACACCACCACCACAACCGCACCAATTTAGGCCAACCCCGATAGAAGACATATTCACGAAATATGTCAGTATCAATGAGTCCAATATCTGGAACCTGACCGGATCAATTAAAAATTTATAAACACAAATTGGACAAATACAAAAAATGCTATCAGAACGCCAACCTTGTAATTTGCCAGGAAATATGGAACCAAATCCGCGGGATACTGGCAATTCCAGTAACCCACCAAGTTGACAAGCCGTCAAACTACGAAGTGGCAGGGAGCTACCACCACCCGTTAGGGTAGAAAAAGAAGCTAAGGTTAGCCTCCCTACAGCACTTCCCGTTACGTCTCTGCCTCCTCAACCCCTGCGAATTTCTTCCCCACATGTTGTTTTACCTTATACATCTAAATTAAGAGATGAGCGAGAAGATGAACAGTATAAATTTTTTCTAAAAATGCTAAAACAAATTCAAATTAATTTACCTTTCTGCGAGGCAATTGCATAGATGCCTAAATACGCAAAATATTTAAAAGCATAACTTACAAATAAAAAGAAACTCGAAGATATTTCGAGAGTTTTCCTTAATGCCGAATGTTCAGCCGTTTTATTACATAAATTACCCCCAAAATTAAACGATCCGGGACGATTTTCCATCCCGTGTCTCTTCGGTAATCTATTAATAAAAGATGCGTTAGCAGATTTAGGTTCTAGCATATATTTAATGCCCTACTCGCTCTTTCAGAAACTAGGATTAGGTAACCCCATCCCAACTAAAATGAGCATCCAATTAGCAGATCGTTCTATTAAATATCCAATATGGATAGTAGAGGATGTTCTGGTCAAAATAGACTAGTTTATCTTCCCGGTAGACTTTGTTATACTTGAAATAGAGGAAGACGTAGATGTTCCCATAATTCTCGGTCGTCCTTTTTTCGCAACCTTTCGCGCGATAATAGACGTAAGTAACGGTAGACTTCTCTTACGAGTAGGAGATGACGAGGTTACTATCGATATAGATCCCTCTATGAAAAATTCTTTAATAAATGATGGTTCCTGCTATCTTGCGGAAGCCTCTTTTGAGGAAAATGGTTTTCCCTATTCTGATTTACTTTCAATAACTGTAGAAGAATCAGACTTGGCAGACTTACCCCTTTCACACAAAATGCCTACCGATGACCCTTTAAAACCTTTTATATCCTTAACTTCTACAACTCTAAAAACTCCAACTTCGTATGAAAAACCATCAACCCTCGAGCTGAAAACACTTCCTGCACATTTAAAATACTTTTTCCTTTAAGCCGAATCTAAACTCCCTGTTATCATTTCTGCCGAATTAAATGATAAGAAAACGTTTGAATTAATAGAAGTGTTAAAACAACATCGCCATGCATTAACATGGCAAATTTCTGATATCCAAGGACTCAACCCATCTTTTTGTACGCATAAAATATTTTTGGAAGATAACCCTCGTAAATCTATCCAGCCCCAACGACGTTTAAATCCTAATATGAAGGATGTCATAAAAGATGAAGTAATGAAATTATTAGACGCAGGAATTATTTATCCAATATCAGATAGCACATGAGTTCATCCCGTACAAGTCATCCCTAAGAAGGGCGGTATAACGGTAGTGCCAAACGCTAATAATTAACTAATTCCAACACGTACTATTACGGGTTGGAGGATGTGCATCGACTATCGAAAATTAAATGATGCCACCCGTAAAATCACTTTCCACTACCGTTTATAGATCAAATATTAGAGCGACTCTCGGGTCACTCATATTATTGTTTTCTCGATGGTTATTCAGGGTATTTACAAATTCCTATGGCCCCTAAAGACCAAGAGAAAACTACGTTCACTTGCCACTTTGGTACTTTACCTAATAGGCAAATGCCGTTTGGACTTTGTAATGCTCCAGCTACATTTCAAAGATGTATGCTCGCTATTTTCGGCAAGTTAATAGAGGATGTTATGGAAGTATTTAAGGATGAATTCTCCGTATTTGGAGACTCATTCCATACGTGTTTAGATAACCTCGCTCGTGTTCTTCAACGCTGTGAGGACACGAATTTAGTGTTAAACTGGGAGAAATGCTACTTTATAGTTCGCGAAGGTTTAGTTCTCGATCATAAAATTTCTTCCCAGGGAATCGAGGTCGATAAGGACAAAATAGAAATAATTGAAAAACTTCCTCCTCCAACAAATGTAAAATCTATTCAAAGTTTCTTAGGCTATGCAGGTTTCTATAGACGATTCATTCAAAATTTTTCTAAAATAACGAAACCGTTAACTAATTTATCAGAAAAAAAGCCCCATTTATATTCGATAGTGAATGCTTAGTGTTTTCTAGTACTTAACAAATAAAGTACTAGAAATATAACCCATAAAATTCTAATAAAATTAGTAAGGGTTCTACCTAGACTAAAACATACTCTACCCATGTTTCACAACTTTTAACTAAAATTTAGTGACTGTGTTACCATAATTGAGCTTCTACCCTAAAGCTAGGGTTAGGGTTTTGAGGTGTCTACCTACCTCCATATCCTCTAAGATTCCTACCAAATGACTTAGGTTTTACTACCTTCAACTCTACTGAGTTACAAGGTCACACAAGGGAATTTGCCCCTATGCCCTTCACAACACTCAAGGGCCCTTCCTTAGGGTTTGATTTTGAAATCTAGGGTAAACCAACCCTAAATTACACCATTATCTTTAAGAGGGTGACATTGGCCATACCAAGTCAGTGACCAAAACCCCTGCCTCTGTTGAGGTGAGATGACCACTCAAAATCCCAAGTGCACCATTATTCAAAGGCACCTCTATAAGGCCTAACTAGGGTTTGGTGATTCCTTAACAAAAAATCATCCAAACAAGTTCAAATTTTGTGCATAGCTATGTACTATTGCTAGGGACCACTCACCAAAATTTGGGAGGGTTTGGAGATCATTTGACTACTTAATTTATTTACCCTAGCATTATTAAATAAAAATAAAAACTTTAGGCAAAGTGTCTCCAAAAATTCTAATTTTTGGACAGACCCTAGATACGGTTAAGATTGGTCCCCTGTCCAAATTTCACTCCATTTTGACAAGGGATGAAGGGTGGGTACCCATTTGAACCTCTGGTTAGCCCTAGGTATAGGCCCCACCAAAATGGGTGCCCTGGCCAATCCTGATGTCCGAATGGGTCCAAATTAATTTTGGATTAAAGTAGACCCATAGGGCTACAACTTTCATGTTGAACGTTTTCCAGGCAGAGGGCACTAAATATTTTTAAAAATTAAAACCCTCTACTGTAAATATTGTGACAGAAAAATGAAATAAATAAACATTAATTAATTTTAATGAATCTTGCCGCACGAATCATGGCGCAAATCCAAGGGCAGCCGAGTCGCCTTCTTCCTTGAGCCGACGACCACGATCTTCCCATCCTGGGTCGCATTGCGGGCTGGTTTCCCGGCCACCCATCCACTTCCCCGGCCGGCCACCGCCACCACAACCGTCGGGGAGGTGGGGGCTACCCCAAGCCGGCGGCACGGACGTCGGAGACGCCTATTCTGGCGATTCTACCAAGCCGGTTTTTGGCCGAAAATGATGAAAATAAGGACTTGGATCGGGCTAAATTGAGCCCGAACCACGAACCTAAACATTCCTAGGATCTATCCATGAAACAAGGAGAGGGGGAGGACCTTTCCGGCGGCCTGAAGGCGAGAGGAGCGGCGAGACACCATGGTTGACGGCGGCGGCGCTCGGCTTCTGCGACAGTATAGTGTGAGGGCTCGAATTCTTCAGTAAAGTGCCAGGAAATCTTCCTCTTGGGCCACTGGTTGTGTTTAAAAGACCAATTGGGAAGGGGAGTGGCTGGATCATTCATTTCCCATCAAAGCCATTAATGGAATAGCTCGGGTTGAGAGAAGGGGGCTGATTATGCCCCTTGGTCGTCGGGAAATGGCTAGAAACAACTCCCCTTCCCTAGGTGAGTTGAATCCAGCCATTAAAGGTGGCCTTTGGCCGCCCCCTATATTCCACCACTTCCTTCCCATTTCTCTCTCCTCCATTAAAATTAGGTGGAGCTCATTTTCTCTCTCTCTCCGAGTCACCAAGTTGACTTGGTCAATCTTGTGGTCTAAAGGCAGCTCACTCATACAAATTATATTCTTATAAAGCCACATGAGGTAGCTTGAGCTTGGGCTAGCCCATTTGGGCTAGGTTGACCCAAAATCGGCTTGGGTTGACTTTGGTCCACCTAGCCTCTAGGGCTGACCCCAATGGATCCTTATTTACCCATTGGCCCCTCTTAGGGTCTAGGTAGGTCTGGGTAGGGTTGACATGGCACTTTGGAGGTCACATGACCCTTGGTAAGGGCACTTTAACCGCTTTAGATCAAGGGTTGACTTGGGTAAACTCAGGCTCTAGAGTTGATCCCAATGGATCTTTGGTGACCCATTGACACCACTTTAGGTCTAGGAAGACCTGGGCAAGATTGGTTGGGCACATTAGAGGCCAACTGCCCTTTGTTAGGGCATCTTTCCTAATTTAGGCCCAGGGTGGTCCTAGGTCAAATTGTCACCTTGGGTTGACTCTAATGGACCCTTATTGCTCTAGTGGGTCCTCTAATAGGTTAGTGGTGTTGTGGTGGGGACATGGAGTCATGGTGAAGCCTTAAGGTCAAACCCTAGGTTTGATGATGAGGTTGTGTCATAGGCAGATCAAGGTGATTCTCACCTTGGCCTTTGATCACCTGGCCCTTTTTTAGCTCCCTAGGGCTTTGTCATGACCTGGTCATGATCAAAATCACTCTTAGGGGTCTAGTTGGAAATGGGATGTTACAAATCCCAATAAACAAAACAAAGATTTTGTCCCCGAAATCATGGTTAAGCCTACGGGGACTCCTATCGGAGAGAAATAAATTTGTAACATCCCATGAGAAGTGAAAGATTACATCACAACGCCATGTTTGCTAAGTGAGGTTTAAAGGGAAAACTCACATCTATGACTAATTCGCCCAATTGGCAACGTCTAGACCCCAATAAACAAAAGATTATCCCCAACTCTTGAAATTCCAGTCCTACTCGTTTAAAATAAGAAAGTAAATTGAACAACCTGAGAGGTTCTGAGGTATACCTGACTGAACAGCTCTGGATACTTTTATCACATCAGGTTTTGCGGTTCCCAGGTATGCTCCTCCTGGCCGTGGTTCCTCCACATAACATTGACTAATGGAACTTTCTTGCGATGTAAGATCCGTACTCCTCTATCATCGATCCGAACCGGCTCCAAGTGAACTGACTGGTCTGAAGCTACCGACCCATTTGTGGTCAAAATCTGCTGCTCCGGGCGTAGTAGAGCCCTCCTAAGTGAAGAAATATGGAACACGTCGTGTAACCCTTCCAATTCCGATGGCAACTCCAGCTTGTAAGCTAGGGGCCCGATTCGCTCCAGGATCCTATAAGGGCCCATATACCAAGGGCTGAGCTTCTTCTTCCGACCATGCACCCATGAAACTCCATGCATGGACCGGATCTTCAAGAAAACCCGGTCTCCCACCTGGAACTCTACCTGACGGTGCCGGGCGTCATAATACTTAGCATGTATGCTCTGCGCTTCCAGCATCCTGTCTCATATCAATCTCACTTGAGCCTCAGGTTCTTCGACAAACTTTGATACCAACACCTTCGTATCCTCGTCCTGAATCCATGAAAGCGGAGTCCTATACCTCCTCTCGTACACGGCTTCATAGGGAGCTATCCTAATGCTGGACTGATAGCTGTTGTTATAGGAGAACTTAACTAGTGGTAAAAGCTTCTCCCAAGGTTCATTTCGATCGAAGATGCATAGCCTTAGGAGGTTCTCCAATGTCTAATTGGTGCGTTCCATCTGCCCATCCGTATGGGGATGAAAAGCTGTGCTGAAGGGCAGTCGTATGCCTAAGTAAGTATATACAGATCTCCACTCTCTGGATGTGAACTGACCATCCCGATCCGACACGATCGTCCTGGGCACCCCGTGGTAACAAATGAACTGCTCTACGAATCTCCGCACCAGTACCCCAACCGATTCATCTTTCCTGATCGGAATGAATCTGGCCACCTTTGTCAGCCGATCGACAATGAGCCAAATCAAATCGTTTCCCGTCCGTGATCGGGGAAGGCCATGAATGAAATACATCGTGATGTTCTCAAATTTCCACTCCGGCACCAGAAGTGGCTGTAGTAATCCTACGGGGTTTCTGCACTCCGCCTTCACCAACTGGCATGTCTCGCAATGAGTCACGAAGTATGTAATGTCCTTCTTCATCCCCGGCCAGAACATTGTCTTCTTCAAGTTTGCCGTCATCTTGGTGATCCCCGGGTGTATGGAATATCTGCTATAATGTGCTTCTACCATGATGTCCTCCCGAATCTGGCCTCCTGCAGGTATATAGACCCTGCCTCTGAAATATAGTAATTCAGCTCTCAGTGAATAATCTCCAGTTGAACCCTCCTCCAAGGTTTGGAATATCGGTTCTGCCCACGCATCTTTCATCTGTCCATCTCGGATGCGGTCCCGAATATTATCTATGGCCACCATCGATGCTAGATACTCCCTATATAGCTCTGGCTCATTCTCGGATACAAGGGATATCTGCATATCTCTTAATGACCGGACTAGCTCCATGGACATCAGATATGGTCCCTTCCCTAAGGTATCTCTTCTCTGAATCAAAGCATCTGCCACCACGTTCGCCCTCTCGGGATGGTAGTGTATGATGTACTTGTAATCCGACAGAAACTACACCTAAAGTCTCTGTCTGATGTTGAGTTCCTTCTGTTTGTCCACGTATTTCAATTTTTTGTGATCTGAGAAGATGTCACAGTGAACCTCATAGAGGTAGCATCGCCAAATCTTCAGAGCAAAGATCACTGCACCCATCTCCAGATCATGCACCGGATAGTTCTTCTTATGTATCTTCAGCTGCTGGGAGGCATAGGCTATCACATGCCTGTTCTGCACTAGAACGACACAAATCCCCTGGTAGGAAGCGTCCGTGTACACCTGGAATCCCTCCATTTTTAACGAAAGAGCGAGAATGGAAGCTGAGGTAAGCCGACCTTTCAACTCCACAAAGGCCGCCTCACATTGTGGCGTCCAAACGAAAGGGGATTCCTTCTTTGTCATGGAAGTAAGAGGGAGTGCAATTCGGGAGAATCCTCTAATGAACTTTCGGTAATATCCGGAAACCCCCAGGAAACTCCGTACATCCATGGCTGTCTTCAACGGTTGCCAATCCTGAACTGCTCGAATCATGGTCGGGTCTACTGACAACCCAGCACCTCTAATAATATGACCTAAGATGGCCACCTCCTTTTGCCAAAACTGGCATTTGCTGAACTTCACATACAGCTGGTGTTACCGTAGCCTCTCTAAAGTCAAAGACAGGTGTTGTGTATGCTCCTCCTCCGTACTTGAGTAAATGAGGATGTTGTCAATAAATATGATTACGAATACATCCAAATACTCCTCGAATACCCTATTCATTAGGCTTGTAAAGGCTTACTACACATTTGTGAGCCCGAAGGGCATCACTGTAAACTCAAATAGTCCGTACCTACTACTGAAGGCGGTCTTCAGAATGTCCTCCTCTCAAATCTGTAGCTAGTAATAACCTGACCTCAAGTCAAGCTTCAAGAAGAAATCCGCTCCTTCCAGTTGATCAAACAACTCGTCAATCCGTGGATGTAGGTATGTATTCCGGACTGTTAGTCTGTTCAGCGCTCTATAATCAATATACATCCGGAGACTTCCATCCTAGCCGACTGTGGAACAAAATGCTCCACTAATGCGGCCCTGAACTCCCCCCAAGTAATCTCTGCAATCTCCATATCCGCAAAGGTCGTGTCCAGTGACATCTTCCACCATCTCTTGGCGTGAGACTCCAAGCAAGAGAACACAAATGACACTTTCTCCTCGCAGGGGCACCGTATCCCTATAAACATCTCGTACATAATGTACAACCACTCTTCTATCCGGACAGCTGACTCTGTCCCTAAGTAGGATGGGGGAGAGAGTCCTCGGAAGATGCACAGCCAGTTTGCCCCCGGGTTTGGCTGCGGAGCCGGAACCTGCTGAGCCCTGAAAGCCTCCAGAATGGCTGTCAGAGTCTGCCCCATCTCCGACTGTAGAAACGGAGTTTGGACCGGGGGAGGGTGTGCATCATTCGGAGTCTGCTGGACTCCGCCCTGTGGGGTAGGCTATGCTGGAGGCTGCATATATAAAATCGTCTGTAAGCAATGTACTCAAGCCTAATTAACAGTGGACAATTACATGTGATCCCCACATGGGCACACCATGCTTCCGCTGCTTAGTTTGTCCCCAAACTAAAATCGAGTGGGGGTGACCCAGGGTTAGTGGTCTGCTACTCTTCTGATCGAAGTTTGCCTCTTATACCACTTGTAAGACCCCTTTTTTTTTTTTTTTTGAACACCGGGGTCTTAGGCCCAGAACCACCACTTTGCGGTGACACCTTCACGCCCTGAAGGGTCATCACCGTGAAATGCCGATTCTGCCGGCCGATTCGATCACAGAAAAGCAGCAATAGTAGAGTAAACACAAAATGTAGTAAAACTCTAGCCATAAAATCCACAATAAAAATCACATCAGAGTTATAATATCTCCACGAAGGGAGAGTCCACAGAAATAATATAAAAGGTACTGAAAGAAAGGGCTTATGCCCGATACATCAAAATCCTCACTACAGGATGCTCAAGCGGAAGCAAACTATAACATCTACTATAAGTCGGGACTCACAGTCCAAGCTGGCTGAACTCCCGAGCTAGACTTCCCTATCACCAAACGGGTCGACCTCCGGGGCTGCTCCTCCATGCTGGGCTCCACGATCCCCTAAATGATGTGGTCCAAAAAACGTTAGGCTATAAGACTAAACCCTATCATCCCCCGCCCCTTCCCCCATTGCCCCTAGGCCCCGAGCGGAGAGGAAGAAGGGGGAGGACTTGAAGGTGGAGAGTAATCAAAAACAGGTTGCAGCGGACCTATACTAGAAATTTTATACTACATGTGGCAGTACAGTAAAGTATGAAAAAATAATCTTAACTTATGTGCGGAAACGCATAAGCCAAGGGATATTCTGCTGGGCTCCCATCGTATAAAGAGTCCCATACCAATTTATACGTTGGGGTGTCGGTTATTAACAACAATATATTAATAAAGAATTTGACCTTAATTTATAAACTTGTCCACACAAGCTTAGAGACCAAGGGGTCGTTTTGCACGTCCTAATGTATAAGTGTCCCATTCCACTTATACCTTAGGTGTCAGGGGTTAAATGAATCGATTATGCTATGACATACTAGTGGGTATGATAGAACATGCAAGTGCAAAACACACACACCCGACTCTGTGCACACAGACCTTTAGTTCCCCCTTTCTGGAGCCGTAACCACCCAAGATACCTCCGTAGTGGCAGACGGAAGCGGTGGGTTGGGCCTCGCCCACCTATAAACTAGTGAAGCACTACCGGTCAGACCTATCGTATGCCTCAACGCTTGGTGCACGAAGCGGACTCCTGTGTACTCATGTCGGCTGGCGCACCAGACTTCTGTTGGCGAAGTGCTAACCACACTTGCCGAGTCAGCTTATTGGCGTCGGTGCATGGACCTTCCAATACCGAAGACCCAACACCTTTATTTTCTTTCCTTTTATGCACATGCAAAATTTAACGTATCAAACCAATCGAGCTGAAGCTCCCTGGACCATTCCGTCTGTCTCTTAACTAATCGAGCTGAAGCTCCCCGGACAAAACTGTCCGTCTCAAAACTAACCGAGCCGAGGCTCCCCGGACCCAACTGTCCGTCTCAAAACTAACCGAGCTAAAGCTCCCAACAAACTTCCTGTGTTAACAGTGTTTGTGAAATGTGAGATCCTAATTATAAGGTTACCCTTTTCAGTTTTTTAATACAGTTTACGTTAACCCAGGACTGCCCCCGATATTCCCTGTGAAGGGCACTCAAAGGGCACTAGTAAATATGATAGTAGCTGAAGCCCATCGTTCCCTTTTGCAAGGCACTTATTATTATTGGTTGATTCTCTTACCCATTACTTCCTCGTGTTACGATAGACTAACCTAGTGTGATTTTTAACTTTCCTCTCTTCGGGAAAGACGATCTTTTGTCGAACCCGAGCACCTCTACACTCTACCCAAACCACTTCTCACGACCTATCACAACCCGCATTTTCTCCGAATTTAGGAATTATTAGAGTATGAGAAAACACGCGTCCTGATGCCATGTCAAGCAGGGGATAACTGCTGACGCTCAGGCAAAACCATCTACTAACTTTATGAAAGAAATTCATGAGTTTAATGATTAGAAAATAAGTTATATTTTAGAGGTCGTATCCCTCGGCTCGGTGGATCACCAAGTCCACAGTTAAAAACTATACTTAAGCGTTACGGAAAAATACTTTATTCAGGTTTGACATCTTAAGAAGTGCATAAGAGCCCTAAGAGGACCACTTATGCTATGCAAGACTCTACAGTTAATTTATATTATATATAAGAAAATGATCTTTATACGTTATTTGGAAAATAGTAATTTACTTTTATAAAACTTGTTGATCATGCAATATACTTATAATAATAATTATAGTTTTAAAATAACTAACAACCTAGCCTAAATCCTCCCCAGAGCAAGCAGACTATCTCCAGAAAATGGTAGCAGCAATAGTAATATATCTAGTACAAAGGTAAAAACTTCCAGTGGGCGCCAACAACCTGACACGAACCCACTGGCACATATGTTTGTCTGTAAGAAAAGTGCTGAAAAACTACCTCACTAACAAAACAACAGGATCTCCAAAGCCCAAGAGACCACCAGCAACACCACCGCAACCTAGCCACCAAACTGGCTACTGCTCAGAACCTGAGGCATTTAAAAGAAGAAAGAATACCTCAGCAAGCAAAACAAGGAAAAACTACATGAAAGTGTCAACCAGGGAATAAATGAAAGAGGAAAACACACAGCAGTAAAAGTCACAACTACCCAAAGCAAGACAACAAGGAATGCACTACGTGCGAGGAAACAACATCAACCCTTCCCAGAAACTACATCCTGCAGGGTCTACTAGGCTACCAAGAGCCCAAAGTGTTGCAATCTACCAAGTAAGAAACTTCTAACACCCTAAGCTGTGGGAGATGGTAGTAGCAAAAACAAACAACATGGATCCGGGTTGGAGGCAAACTCAGTCCCCCAATCACCAATTCCAAGCCAACAAGCTCTTACCGGGAGCAAGATAGAATAATAAGGGTGGCCTTGGCTAAATTACACAACACCTCCCTAATGAAGAGCTTCAAACCACCACTACTAACCACGACCCACGATTCGGCCTTTAGGAAAGAAAAATATGGCTGACAAGGAAACTAAAAATATAAACAAGGAATTCACTCAGGAACGAAAATCGAGGTAGAGGAAAAAGTGTTGAAATGACTCAACACGGCTTAGTGTTGAGTGGGACACACTCAATGCCTACCAAGACCTTGGCATTGAGTGAGCTAGCCTCACTCAGCGCCAGAACAAGCATGGCATTGAGTGAGGTTTGATGAGTCCCTATTTTATACTATATTTTGGACTCATCTAGGCCTATTTCCATGTCTTTGCACACCGTTTAGCGCCATTTGCACTCCTTTTGGTTCGCTACGGTTTTCCACGCCCTGTGCACCTTTTTAGCCCATTTCCGTGCTTGTGTGCATTTACTTTCTCTCGCTGTGGCTGCCGCGATCGATGCCCCGTGCAGTTTTCCTGCAGGTTTGGGGATCGTGAGGGCATTCGGGATAGGCGTTTCACTATTTTTGGCAAAGGAGTCAGTGGTCGTGCGTTTTTGCCCACGCACGACCATCGACCTCCTGGCGCACGATCACTGATCGTGCGCAGCCCGGTCTCATTTGTGAAACTCTGTCTTGAACCTTCCGCACGATCACTGCCATACCGCGCACGACCACTGCTCGTGCGCCGCCGATCGTGCGCAGTCATATCCATTTTGCAAAAGTCTGTCTGGCTATTTCCGCACGATCATCAGCCTTGCCTCGCACGATCACTGATCGTGCGCTGCTGATCGTGCGCGACTACTAATTTTCTGATGCAGGTCTGCAGGTTGCTCACGCACGGGCGCTGACCTTGGTCGCGCACGATCACTGGTCGTGCGCCAGTGGTCGTGCGCGCTATTTATTCTGCAAGCTATAAATACGCTGTTCCGCGAATTAGGGCGAGACAATCATTACGGAACCTTCGCCGGTCCGCCGTTTCGCCCTCCAGCAAGTCCCATTCACCTCCACCTTCATCCATACCAACGGGAGGACCTTCTCCGGTGATTCCGAAGCATTTCGCATCCTCCGGCGATCCTCCCGGCCATTGAAGCATCCTTCTCCGAGCTTTCCACCAAGGAAGAAGACGAAGCACCCCTAGAGAACGGAGTTACAGGCCCTCGAGGTGACAGCTCGGTGGTACCGGAAGCCCTCCTCGGACTGCGCTTGGAAGCGGATTGACAACCCGCACCTCCGGCCAACAACCGCGGTGGATCTTCAATCTCTTGGTTGTGCATTTTCTCTCTTTCTCTTGTTGTATGAAATGCTTGTGCTTGTAATGGACATCAACTTCTAGCATTTTTGTTATTAGTTGTATTTCATCTTGCTCTTGAGATTTATTCTTCGATGCGCCTCGCTCCATCTCACTCCACTCCACACATTAGTTTCACTTAAGCTTGCTCCGCACTAATCACCTCACTCGCTAGATTTCCGTCCACTCGCCAATCGAAGTACGGCATCGCGGCCGCTACATCCATCTCGCCTTGAGAAGCGGTGATTGCGACCCGCATAGTTTAATTAGTGTAATCGGTCGTAAGACCACCAACCAAAGCCCCTTTCTTTTTCTGTTTATTTCAATTAACTCTCATAACGATAGTTTCAGAGTCTAAATCGTTCGACGCCAATTGCATTCCTCAAGAGACCGACATCTGGGGATTCATTCCCAACTTTATTACTTGAGCGACCGGTACGCTTGCCGTATTTTACGCGCATCAAGTTTTTGGCGCCGTTGCCGGGGAATGCAACTGTTGTACGATTATGATTTCTGAAAATATTGGTATATGAGTTAATTTGTTTTGCTCTGTTCATTTCTTTTCTCATCTGCTGTAGTACATTGTCGGAATTGTAAGTTTTGCGCGATGAATATTTGCAAAGTAGTTGCTTCTGTTTGACTTTGATATTTCCGCAATGTGGGCCAATTTCAATATCCGTTGCCCTCATTGTGGAGATGTCTCGCATGCAAGTGATAGATGTCCCCAGAAGTATAGTCCCCAGGAAATTCACGACTCTACGTCTCGTAGACATAAGCCGGTCATCCACCGACCCGCGGAGCCATTACCGCACTACTTTTTCTCGGCTTCAGCAAACGCTTCACCGCGGAAGCCGGCTAAGCAGTGCATCTTTTGTCGAAGCTGGGATCATGCATTGAAGGATTGCACTGCTTATTTGGCTGAATTGGAAGTGGATAATGAGCCGGACTTCCAGATTATTCCCACTTCCACCGTGAGCAGCACCCCTTCAGCCTCGGGATATGCATCGACGCCGTCTTCATGTTTTGGAGAAAGCACTTCCGGTACATGCCCTGATGCTTATGTTGATCCCCATCCCGGCATGGATACGTATACTTCTGATGAACATGCATCACCTAGCATCGAGTCCGGTTGCGAAGAGCCAGTTCTTGACTTCCCGTTGAGTTCTGTACCTTCACCTTCTTCTTTGCACAATATTCTGTCTTTTTCTGATATTTCTGTTGAGCTTGGTTCGCAGGTGGAACCTAGCAGTTCCAGTTTTCTGTCAGATCCTGCTGCGGAGGACAATTCCGTGGTCGAAGTTGCTGCTTTTACCCCACGTGAGGATGTTCAATGCACGGACGAAGTGGAGGCTGCGCTAGGAACTTCTTGTCCCATCCTGAACAGTGATGTTCAGTTTTCTATAATTCCACCAATGGGGGATGATTCCGGGACCATCTCCAAGATTGAGGATCTTTTATGTTATTCTTCTGATTTATTTCTTGACCCTGTTCTTGTTTCCACATCCCTGCAGGACCCCATCGTGGAACCGGTTCGATCAGTACAAGGGCCTGTAATGCGGCCTACGACTGCTATAAACCATTTGCAGGTGGTGTTGGAAGCGACGAGCTTCACAAGTTATTTCCTGCCCATGCCTGACATTTATGACAGGTATACTTATACAGGTAGTGGGGCATTTGCTTTGTCTCCATACCGGTACCCGCTACCAAAATGCGTGCTTGAGCAATTGCCTGAGCATTTCTATTTTCATACGCCAATCAGCTAATACGTGTTTAGAAGTTGAATAAGTCCTGTTGGGAGACAGAAAACCCAATAGTTATCTAGGTAGCTTGTTCTTTTCTTTTCTAGTAGAATTTTAGCAATTTGTTTCTTCTTTTCCAATCTCAATGTTTGTGGTAGCTCCGCCTCATTTCCTTATCTCCCGTGCGCACCCGCAGCGTTATCCGAGCGATCTTGGTATAAAACTTGGTGCCTGTAATTTTAATATATCTCGCACGACCACTGATCGTGCGCGCTATTTGATTTCGCACGATCACTGGTCGTGCGGACGGCCCAGTTTTTATAAAAGGACCCCTCGGGCGACGCTGAGCGTGCGCCCTAATCTCTCGCTCCCAAGCTTTCGTCGTGCGTCGGTCTCCTGAGCTTCCGTTTCCCCCTCTTCTTCTCCGGCAAATCTCCGAGAGATTTCTTCCTTCCTCGCTCCGCCGGATCTTCCTCTTGCAATGGCTTCTACCTCTAACCGCAGGGCTGTCAACGCCTACCAGCGCTCCACTCCGGCTCAGGTGCTGCAGAGGATGGCTACATTTCAGAAGGACTCTCACCAGCGCCGGTTTACTGATTTGAAGGACAAACCCTTCCTCCCTCAACGTCTTGTGGACTGGGAGGAGTTAAGGTCCATTGGCGACGGCGGTGTTCTTGCGGATTCCATCCTCCACCTCTACTCATTTGACAAATGGAGCCACGTTTTCGAGTGCCGCGAACCCGGCTTCAGAGAGCTCACTTTGGAGTTCCTCTCCACGTTTGAGTGGGAATGCGACACTCGCGGCTATCGCCCTGTTGATTGCTCCTTCCGGATTCGGGGACGGGTCATTTCCATGACCATCCATGAGCTTGGCGTCCGAGCCGGATTCTACTCAGATGCTTCGGAACCACAAGGTTTAGGGTCCGGCTTCCCTGAAGGGTCCTCCCATGGGTCTGCTTGGCGCGAAATTACCGGTTCCGACGAGGAGTATGTGGCTCGGAAGGCCAAGTCGACCAAGATCATTTCCCCTGCCTTGCGGTATCTTCAGCATCTTCTTAGCCACTCACTCACGGCGCGGTCACTTAGTCAGAATGTGGTTGGGTGGCAGGATCTAGTTTCACTTTATAGCATGCTCCGTCGGGAACCCATCCATCTTGGCTATATGCTGGCGACATTCTTCCATCATGTGGCTACTTATCGCCTTGCCGGCGCGATCGGTGGTGCTTACTACATCACGCGCATCGCCAAGAATTTGGGAGTTTGGGATAGTTTGCCGCCGATGGAGCAGGTTACCACCCCTTCCGTCATCACCCGAGCCAACATGGTCAGTTTTCATCTGCTGCGTGTTATTGGGAGGCGATCCGATCGTCGATTCGAGATTGTTATGCCAGGTGACGCCCGAGGAGCTTTGCAGGAGGACGAGGATGAAGTTGCTCCCGAATCTTCCGCCATGGGTAGGCGGAGAGCTGCCGGAGGCACTCAGCCACGTCGTTCTCGGCCACCATCTGCTGAGCCGGAGAGGCAGCCCGACCCTCATTTCAGTGCTACGCAGGGTCAGAACATTCCATTCTTGAATGAGCGGCTCGCGGATATTGAGGCCTCCCAGTTGTGGATGCAGAACCTGGTATATCAGCAGGCTTTGCGTGGTGGCCTAAACATCCCTCCGCCGCCGGTCCGTTCCGCTCCCGCTCCCCGCCCGCCGCCCGTTGAGATCGACAGCAGCGACGAGGATTGAGTGCAATTCCTCTCCCCCACTGCTACCTCTGCATTTTATTGTTGGAACATTTTGAGCTTTATTTTATTTTGCTGCATAAACATTATATACAATTGCTAATACAGGTATTTGGTCCACCTTAAGGACGGTAAACAAAAGGGCTATTCGGGAGACAACCCAAGCTTGGACCTTTTGGTCCCCTTGTTTATGTTTGATTTTATTTTATGCTTTCTATCTTTTTGTATTCTCTATTGTTCGGCCTAATTCGCAGGTTCAGCTTATCTTTTGTGCGATGCAGCACTTCCCGCGAATCATCATGCAATCTTCTGGCATGCTCCCCTCTTTGGAGCATTGGTACTCTCTCTCGCTTCAGATTTCATTTTCTGGTTGAATGTTTATTTTTCTTGCTTATGTTTTCATTCAAGTCTGGGGGGAAGAGCCGCTTGTGCACTCCACGAGCACATTTAATTTCGCATGCCAGTAGTTTTCCTTTTTCGCTTCATTATGTTAGATTCCTGTTGCACACATCTGCACCCACATGAGCGCGCACTCTTACCACGCGCGCGGCTCGGGTTGAGTACTTATGTTGTGTAAGTTTTAAGATTGTGGTGCTGACGTAGGATTTTGTCGTACAGTAGTTCGAAACTCGTGCAGTGCTCCTAATCGAGTGCTCACGTTGTGTAGGAATTGTATAGAGCTAGTTTCTTCTCATGCTTGCATTTTATACTTTTTCTATATTCGTAAATACTGTCTGTCCTACTCAACTTCTGAATCCGGAGTGATCTCGCGGTAGTGTAGGCATGTGTGTAAGCGTCGCTGGCTTTGTTTTGCTCGAGTCGGGAGGACGGATCACTTTTCTCGGTGGCTAAGAACTTGCCCCAAGCGACTTTCGAAGCATTGGTGCCCGGTTAGTCGAGCGTGAGCGTGACGTAGGCCATCATTTTGGCCCGGTTGATCCTTGCACCCGTCCTAACATAGCCCTCGCTAGCCCCGTTGAGCCTACCTTCCCTTTTGATCAGCTCCACATGCAAGTCACCAAAGCCTCAAGCCACTCCTAGTCGCACACCCGCATTGAGCTCTTGTTTCGTTAATTTCTCGTTGGGTTGTTGTGATGGGCGGATTTTGTGAACGTGTGGATATGCCGCAAAGTTTTTAAATGCTGAATTATTGAGAAAAGAAAAGAGAAAAGAAAAATGTGACCAAGAAAAGAAAAGAGAAACGAAAAAGTATAAATGAAAAAATCTGAAATTAAGAAATTTGTTTTATGGTAGGCGGTGCACCCACTCATGTTGTAAAAGCTAAGTTTGGGGGTGTGGTGCACTCGCATTCATGTTGTTAGCGAGAATTCTGATGTGTGCGAGCTCCGTTGGGTTGTGCGTAGCCTTCGTCTTCATCTTGTCCATCCATACCTACATCTACACCCAAGCCCCACTCTTCACCTCAAGTCCTACGGATTTACGCTCGAGTCAAACCCGCATCGTGGAGAAAGTGCGAACGGGCAAGCATATGGCCCCCGACATTGGTGGATTCCTTTGGAGGTGATCATGAGCCCCGGTCTTTGGCAATACCTCGCCATCCGACTTGCCTACTTTCTGCCTTCCCATGACCGTGCGATTCTCCGGAATTCATTCTTTGAGTAGTGACAGTATCTATTTACGTTTTTCGAAAATTATAAATTGCATTGCATGATTAGAAACTCTTTCTATTATATTTTTTACGCATGTGAGTTTCTCGATTTCTCGTCCTACTGTAGGTTGTAATTACTACGTCAGCTAGCCGTTTTAGAGCCCACAACGTGATTATTTGCCCGGGACGTGCAAATGGTTAAGTTTGGGGGTGTGATGAGTCCCTATTTTATACTATATTTTGGACTCATCTAGGCCTATTTCCATGTCTTTGCACACCGTTTAGCGCCATTTGCACTCCTTTTGGTTCGCTACGGTTTTCCACGCCCTGTGCACCTTTTTAGCCCATTTCCGTGCTTGTGTGCATTTACTTTCTCTCGCTGTGGCTGCCGCGATCGATGCCCCGTGCAGTTTTCCTGCAGGTTTGGGGATCGTGAGGGCATTCGGGATAGGCGTTTCACTATTTTTGGCAAAGGAGTCAGTGGTCGTGCGTTTTTGCCCACGCACGACCATCGACCTCCTGGCGCACGATCACTGATCGTGCGCAGCCCGGTCTCATTTGTGAAACTCTGTCTTGAACCTTCCGCACGATCACTGCCATACCGCGCACGACCACTGCTCGTGCGCCGCCGATCGTGCGCAGTCATATCCATTTTGCAAAAGTCTGTCTGGCTATTTCCGCACGATCATCAGCCTTGCCTCGCACGATCACTGATCGTGCGCTGCTGATCGTGCGCGACTACTAATTTTCTGATGCAGGTCTGCAGGTTGCTCACGCACGGGCGCTGACCTTGGTCGCGCACGATCACTGGTCGTGCGCCAGTGGTCGTGCGCGCTATTTATTCTGCAAGCTATAAATACGCTGTTCCGCGAATTAGGGCGAGACAATCATTACGGAACCTTCGCCGGTCCGCCGTTTCGCCCTCCAGCAAGTCCCATTCACCTCCACCTTCATCCATACCAACGGGAGGACCTTCTCCGGTGATTCCGAAGCATTTCGCATCCTCCGGCGATCCTCCCGGCCATTGAAGCATCCTTCTCCGAGCTTTCCACCAAGGAAGAAGACGAAGCACCCCTAGAGAACGGAGTTACAGGCCCTCGAGGTGACAGCTCGGTGGTACCGGAAGCCCTCCTCGGACTGCGCTTGGAAGCGGATTGACAACCCGCACCTCCGGCCAACAACCGCGGTGGATCTTCAATCTCTTGGTTGTGCATTTTCTCTCTTTCTCTTGTTGTATGAAATGCTTGTGCTTGTAATGGACATCAACTTCTAGCATTTTTGTTATTAGTTGTATTTCATCTTGCTCTTGAGATTTATTCTTCGATGCGCCTCGCTCCATCTCACTCCACTCCACACATTAGTTTCACTTAAGCTTGCTCCGCACTAATCACCTCACTCGCTAGATTTCCGTCCACTCGCCAATCGAAGTACGGCATCGCGGCCGCTACATCCATCTCGCCTTGAGAAGCGGTGATTGCGACCCGCATAGTTTAATTAGTGTAATCGGTCGTAAGACCACCAACCAAAGCCCCTTTCTTTTTCTGTTTATTTCAATTAACTCTCATAACGATAGTTTCAGAGTCTAAATCGTTCGACGCCAATTGCATTCCTCAAGAGACCGACATCTGGGGATTCATTCCCAACTTTATTACTTGAGCGACCGGTACGCTTGCCGTATTTTACGCGCATCAAGGTTCACTCACTCAACGCCCTCTAGAAGAACAACACTGGCATTGAGTGAGCTAGCCTCACTCAACACCAAAACTGCTATGGCGTTGAGTGAGGTACACTCACTCAACGCCCTGGTACAAAACCTCAATCAGAGAATGTGGCGTTGAGTGAGCTAGCCTCACTCAACGCCAAAATAGTAATGGCGTTGAGTGAAGCTCACTCACTCAACGCCCTTACACTTAGCCACAAAAGAAAACTGTGGCGTTGAGTGAGTCCACCTCACTCAACGCCAAAACAGCAATGACGTTGAGTGAGGTAGACTCACTCAATGCCCTGACACTTAGCCACAACAAGGCAAATCCGCGGTGTTGAGTGAGCTGACCTCACTCAATGCCAAAATAGAAATGGCGTTGAGTGAGGTCGTCTCACTCAAATCCAGAACTTCTTGCAGCAAGGAAGGGCTGTGGCATTGAGTGAGTCTACCTCACTCAACGCCAAATCAGAAATGGCATTGAGTGAGGTTCACTCACTCAACGCCATGGGACTTGGCCGCAAACATGCCTTCGGTGTTGAGTGTAGTCACCTCACTCAACGCCAAACAAGAAATGGCATTGAGTGAGGGTAACTCACTCAATGCCAAAGTACTAAGCCTCAGAAAAGGCTATGGCGTTGAGTGAGCACACCTCACTCAACGCCAAAGTTCTTGGCTGCACAAAAGCGACGACGTTGATTGAGTCCACCTCACTCAATGCCAAAACTTAAATGGAGTTAAGTGGGGTCAACTCACTCAACGCCAAAACACTTAGCTTCTAAGGAAACCGCGGCGTTGAGTGAGCTTGCCTCACTCAATGCCAAAACGGAAATTGCATTGAGTCAGGTCGACTCACTCAACGCCAAAGTACTTAGCCGCTAGTAGGGGCTACGGCATAGAGTGAGTCAACCTCACTCAACGCCCCAGTACTTAGCCAAAATCTCAAATCGACTACAGCTGTGGCGTTGAGTGTGTGCACCACACTCAACGCAAAACCCACAAATGCTTTGAGTGTGTGCACCACACTCAACGCCGGAAAACAAGAGAGCCCAAATTTGGCTCCTTCCAAGAAACACAGCAGGCACCCCCTTCTCTCTCTCACATGTCTTCACCCGCAAACCACCAACCAGAAAGAAATCTGGAGTTTAACTGATGGCATTATGCCGGCAGGTTGAGCACCAACAACACAGATAAGGGGGGGGGCTCATAGGAGAATCGAAGCCCTAAATTGAGCAAGGAAAAGAGAAAATGCTTGGCTTCTACCCTTGGGCAAACCGGGAATTTCAGAAATTCAAGAAAACAACAATGGCAAGGGCAAGAACACCACTTGCCTCGATTTCCGGCGAAGCTTGGACGACTTTCCCTCCTCTTCACCTGACACTAGCAGCAACAACACCTAAAAGCACACTCTCGTACTTTAATGGCGGAAAACCACAAGAAACCGAAAATCCAAGTCTCCTAAAACTCAACGAAAATAAAATCTCTTACCGTCAAAACGTAGATCTGAGCGAGAGCAAGACAACGCCGCTTTCAGAATCGAAATCTGTCCACGAACACTCCCAGAATCACCATCCGAAAGCTAGGGAAGCCCGTCGTTCCGCCTCTGCTTTCCGCGAACAGGAGCAGCGGTTTTCTTTTGGTCTCGGGAAGAAGGAGGAAGGAGAAGTGGGCCCTCCACTTCTTAATAAGGCTTTTATAACTGCTTAGCAATGTCGGTTCAGCCTAACTGCAGCCCAGTCGCCGGTTCACCCAGCTAAAAAATCAAATTTCTAATTTGATTTTACTAATAGCACACCCAAAATGACGCGAAAACCGAACTACCTCGGAATTCGATTAAATTCTCACCGTAGCTAAATACCCATGCTACGAACACAACGGCGAAGTCAAAATTAACTTTCGACGAACAGAACTCGAGTTATAACCTCCTAAATCCAAAACACAAGCATCCCCCAAGAGGCCACACCGGGTCACCCAAAACAACTCGGCTTGCTAGGGAGACCTTGCCCATAGGATACAAAATAGGCCACTCAGTTCTAAGGAGCTAAACCACACTCCACAAATGGCACAAGCCACGAAGACGCGTCACCGTAACGCCAAACGAGAATAAAAATAGTCGCAGAAAAATCGGGGGCGTTACAGTCACTCCCCCTAAAAGAAAGTTTCGTCCCGAAACTTTACGCACAACACTTCTACCAAAGAAGGAAAAAAGTAACAAACAGGAGTTACAAGAAGGAAAACATACCGATCAAAATCAGGGAAACGGGTTAGGGTAAGCTTTCCTCATGGCCGAATCT
This sequence comes from Platanthera zijinensis, assembly GCA_039513925.1. Lineage (NCBI taxonomy): Eukaryota > Viridiplantae > Streptophyta > Magnoliopsida > Asparagales > Orchidaceae > Platanthera > Platanthera zijinensis. The sequence goes on from CM077083.1 coordinate 134,976,314, forward strand.
AGCTCCCAAGTCGCACTCTCCAAATCCTGATTCCTCCAAAGAACTTTCACCATTGAAATGGACTTCTTTCGCAGCACCCGTTCTTGAGTATCCAAAATACGAACCGTCAATTCAACAAAAGAGAGGTTGGGCTCCAACTGGGGCACAACGTCCAAGACTTGCCCACTGGTGCGCACACACTTCCGCAATTGACTAACATGGAAAACATTATGAACACCTGGGAAGTTTGCTGGAAAATCCAACCTATATGCTGACACGCCAATCCGCTCCAAAATCTTAAACGGGCCCACATACCTCGGGTCCAATTTCCGATTCTTACCAAACCTCTTTACACCCACCATCGGGGAAACCTTTAGAAATACAAGGTCCCCAACAGAAAACTCCGAGCCAGACCTACGCCGATTGGCGTTCTTCTCGTATCTCTCCTGAGCTATACGAAGCCTCTCACGAATAAGCTTCACTGCGACTTCCATTTCCTCAAGAGCATCTGGACCCAACAAAGGCCTCTCACCAGCCTCAGCCCAAAACCACGGTGTTCTGCAGCGCCTCCCATACAAGGCTTCGAACGGAGTCATCTACAAGCTCTCCTGATAACTGTTGTTGTAAGAGAATTCCATAAGTCGCAGCTGATCATCCTACGATCCACCGTGGTCTAAAATGTAGCATCGGATCATATCCTCAACTATCTAATTCACCCGCTCCGTCTGCCCATTAGTCTGTGGGTGGTAAGCAGTAGAATACCTCAGATCCGTTCCCAAACCCTCCTGCAGACTCTGCCAAAAACGAGAAGTAAACCGGGAGTCTCGATCAGAAATGATACTCACAGGCACACCATGCAGTCGAATGACTTCATTCAAGTACAACTCCGCTATCTTCTTTATCGGGTAATCAATCTTATACGGCACGAAGTGAGCACACTTCGTCAGTCTATCCACTATGACCCAGACAGAATCAAATCCCCTCGGGGATTTCGGTAAGCCCGTGATGAAATCCATAGATATACTTTCCCACTTCCAAGTCGGGATCTCTAACGAAGTCAACTTGCCACCCGGCCTTCCATGATTGGCCTTCACACGCTTACAAGTGTGGCACTCCGCAAAAAAATGGGCTATATCGCCTTTCATGCCATACCACCAGGCAATTTGCTTTAGGTCACGATACATCTTCGTAGATCCTGGATGGTAGGCAACGCTGGATCCATGAGCCTCTCTTCAAATCATACATCTAATGTCCCCAACAGCGGGGATGCAAAATCTGCTGCAGTACTTCAAAGTACTCGCATCATCGATAGCAAAGTCTTGCAACTCCCCCTTCTCGGTCTTGGTGAATAAGTGCAGAAGATCCGGATCGTCCTTCCGTTGCAGTCTGGTCAAAGAAATCCAGGATGGTTCTGCCACTGATAAACTACTCTGCAAACCGCAGCATCCCACTAATATATCCATAAGGAGAAACTCCTCCACTAAACGATCGGCGGTGAGATTAAAGATCTTTCCCGTCTTACGGCTCAGGGCGTCGGCCACCACATTGGCCTTGCCTGGATGATACTGGATCTCTACGTCATAATCGGCCACATACTCTAGCCACCACCGCTGGCGCAGATTTAACTCCTTCTACGTGAACACGTAGTTCAGGCTCTTATGGTCGGTGAAGATCTTGCACTGAGCCCCATAAAGTTGGTGTCTCCACAGCTTCAACGCATAAATAACCACTGCGAACTCGAGGTCATGCGTAGGATAATTCTTCTCATGAGTCTTCAGGTTCCTTGACCCAAAGGCAATCACTTTTCGAACCTGCATTAACACACAACCCAGACCTACATGTGAAGCATCCACGTAAATATCATAATCCACCCCTTCAGTAGGCAGGGTCAGAACGGGAGCACTGCACAATCTCCTTTTTTACTCTAGGAAGGCTTCTTCGCACTTCTCGCTCCAAACAAAAGCAACGTTCTTCTGAGTTAGCTTGGTCAAAGGTGCAGCCAGGGAAGAGAAACCCTCCATGAACCTCCTGTAGTAGCCATCCAACCCTAGGAAACTACTTATCTCCTTAGGTGTATTCGGCCTAATCCAATACATCACTGCTGCGATCTTTTTTGGGTCGACCGAGATCAAATCCTTGTTCACCACGTGGCCTAGAAATGAAACCTGAGGCAACCAAAATTCGCACTTGCTCAGCTTGGCGAATAACTTGTGGTTCCTCAACTCCAATATAACCAAGCGCAGATGCTGCTCATACTCCTCAGCACTGCGAGAATAAACTAATACTTCATCGATGAAGACAACCACGAACTTGTCTAGGAAATCCTTGAACACCCGGTTCATCATATCTATGAAGGCTGATGGTGCGTTTTTCAAACCAAACAACATCACCAAGAACTCAAAATATCCATGCCTCGATCTAAACGCAGTCCATGGAATATCTGCCTCACGGATCCTGAGCTAATGATAGCCTGAACGAAGATCGATCTTGGAGAACATCGTACTACCGCCCAACTGGTCAAATAAGTCATCGATCCTCGGTAGAGGGTACCTGTTCTTAATCGTGACTTTGTTCAACTCCCTATAGTCGATGCAAAGCCGCATTGACCCATCTTTCTTCTTTACAAACTGCACAGGAGCACCCCAAGGCGACGAACTCTGCCTGATAAATCCCTTTGCCAACAGCTCATCCAACTGAACTTGCAACTCCTCTAACTCACGAGGGGCCATCCGGTACGGCGCCTTAGCAATAGGACGCGTACCCGGCTCCAAATCAATCACAAACTCCACATCCCGCTCGGGAGGAAGACCAGGAAGATCATCCGGAAAAACATCGGCAAAACCATGAACAACTGGAATCTCCTCCAAACGCGGTACACTAACAGCAGTCCCAACCACCGAGACTAAACAAACAAAACAATCCGAAAGAAACAGCTTCTGAGCACATACCGAAGAGAAACAGGAGAATCCTGGCATAGATCAGCATACACGCTTCCGGGCTGACCGTCGTCCCTGATGAAGTCCAAGCGCTTCCCTTTGCACTGAATGACTACATCATACCTAGACAGCCAGTCCATGCCCAAAATAACATCGAAGTCCTCCAGATCAATCATCTTTAGGTCTTCCTTCGCAAGGAAGTCCCCCAACAAAACAGGGCAATCTAACATGCCTAAATCTGACAAGACAGATTCACCAGAGGGGAACTTGACACGGAATGTATCCCGAACTCGATCTAAAGTCAACCGATGTCGCTCCACAAAGGCTCTAGCTACGAACGAGTGGGTAGCGCCGGAGTCAAACAGAACACGCGCCTAGCGGTTCTTCACCTTAAATTTCCCTATAGGAGCTTATATAACTAAGGAACTACCACAACAACACTGCAAACATTCTAGCAAAACAAGAACAAAACCTTCAGGCTGGAAAGACAACTAACTTGAGATGACCTGAGTCGAAGCTTGAGCCTCCTCGGAATAGATCACGTTCAGCTTTCCCTTTCCCTTATCCACACGCTGAGGTGGAGGTAATGCCTGTAGAGGAACTGTATGAAGAACATGCTGGACCTGAGGAAACCAAGACTTGATGTGTCCCTTCTGCCCACACTGAAAGAAGATCTTAACCTTGGACCAGCACTTGGCAGCATCATGCCCGGGTCGCTTGCAAATAGAACAGGAGACATCTCTCCTAGGAGCACCCTGAATCGCATGAACCTGCTCCTTCCTCTGAGCTGCTGCCTTCTTGAAACATCTCTCGAAGGGGTGGCCTGATCGGCCACAGAAACTGCACACCACTTTACTCTTCTTTTCCGCAGCCGCACCGGGTACCTGGGGTTTCTTCTCCTCCACAGACTTTCTCTTGTCCTTCCTCATTTACTGGCCTCTGCTCTTCGCGGTCTCAAAAGCCTCAACCTTCAGAGCAGCCTCCACTACTCCTGTATAAGTCTCTGACCCATAAGCACTGGTCAACTGCTGCACCTCGCTCCTCAAACCACTGAGAAATCGCTTAACTCGATTAGCCTCAATGATACCAATCCAGAGGCAAAACGGCTCAACTTGCGGAACTCTATCTCATACTCACCCACCGTGAGTTGCCTTTGCTTCAGATGGAGGAAGTCATTCATGAGGCGGTCACGCTCGACCGAGGGTAAGAACTTCCTCAACAACATCTCCTTGAACACCTCCCAAGAGCATCCAGCTACCATGCTCTCCTTCTCTCTCAGCCACCAACTCTTAGCCAAACCTTTAAGCTGATAGGCGGCTATCATCACCCTCTGATCATCTGCAATCCCTGAATACGAGAACATCTCCTCTATGGAGATCAGCCAGTCGTCTATCACCATGAAATTTGCCTTCCCATCATAAGTGGGAGGGCTCAGCCTCTGAAACTGCGAGATGTAGGTCATCTCTTCCGACACCACCACTAGAGGTCTTAAGGGTGCAGGAGGAGGAGGAACAGCTAACCCCCCTGCAGGACCTTGCACTCCCTGAGTCTGACCTGCCACAACCGCCAACAGGGACTGAATCTGGGCCTGCATTTCTACCATCTGTCTGCTCATGGCATCGCTACTCTGCCACAGGCTCTCGATCACCGTGTCATTCTGAGCTCCAGATGACTCACCCTCAGACAGGGGAGTCGATCTAGTCGAAGGACGTCTCGCCATCCTAAAATCATAACAACACTAGTTAGATCCTAGTACAACGTCTAGACCCAACTACAAGTACAGATAATACATATATAGATATAAACTTAAAGCTGCTAAACTCTCTCTGGGAGTTTATCTTTTTACAAAAATTGATTATATGTCCTAACCTAAGATGGTTAACCACCACCATGCTAATTCATGTGCCTAGATCGGGAATGAATGACTTTATATTACTTTTGACTTGAAAGCTTATGTGTGTATATATGTCATCCTGCCAGTCTTTAGCTTGGCACGTTGTGCTTATGAAATGTTATGCTATGCATGATTGTGCTATGCATTTTAAAAAGGTCCTAATGTTTGTTATGAGCAGCGTACCCATGAAAATGTTATGCATCCCATACTACATAACATTCGCATGCAATGAAAAAGAAAATGTGCTAGTCGCAACCATGTGGTGAGGTTATGCATCCCATACTACATAACCCTCACATGTTGCCCCTATGGTGGATCCATATACAAACACATATTATGCATCCCATACTACATAATATGCCCCGTATACTTAATGTTATGCTATGAGTGTAGTGTTCGTGCTTTTGCCAAGACGTGTTGATGACATATCGGTGTATGAATGACATGATGTTGAACTACTAAAGCAATCAAAGAAAGGTTGCCCGACTAACTTATCAAGCAACCTGGCTCTGATACCAACTGTCACAACCTGGATTTTATCCGAATTTAGGAATTATCAGAGTATGATAAAACATGTGTCATGATGCCACGTCAAGCAGGGGATAACTGCTGACGCTCAGGCAAAACCATCTACTAACTTTATGAAAGAAATTCATGAGTTTAATGATTAGAAAATCAGTTATATTTTAGAGGCCGTATCCCTCGGCTCAGTGGATCACCTAGTCCATAGTTTAAAACTATACTTAAGCGCTGCAGAAAAATACTTTATTCAGGTTTGACATCCTAAGAAGTGCATAAGAGCCATAAGAGGACCACTTATGCTATGCAAGACTCTACATTTAATTTATATTATATATAAGAAAATGTTCTTTATACGTTGTTTGGAAAATAGTAATTTACTTTTATAAAACATGTTGATCATGCAATATACTTATAATAATAATTGTAGTTTTAAAATAACTAACAACCTAGCATAAATCCTCCCCGGAGCAAGTAGACTATCTACAAAAAATGGTAGCAGCAAAAGTAATATATCTAGTACAAAGGTAAAACTACCAGTGGGCGCCAACAACCTGACACGAACCCACTATCACATATGTATGTCTGTAAGAAAAGTGCTGAAAAACTACCTCACTAACAAAACAACAGGATCTCCAAAGCCCAAGAGACCACTAGCAACACCACTGAAACATAGCCACCAAACTGGCTACTGCTAAGAACCTGAGGCATTCAAAAGAAGAAAGAATACCTCAGCAAGCAAAACAAGGAAAAACTACATGAAAGTGTCAACCAGGGAATAAATGAAAGAGGAAAACACACAGTAGTAAAAGTCACAACTGCCCAAAGCAAGATACCAAGGAATGCACTACGTGCGAGGAAACAACATCAACCCTGCCAAGAAACTACATCTTGCAGGGTCTACTAGGTTACCAAGAGCCCAAAGTGCTGCAATCTACCAAGGAAGAAACTTCTAACACCCTAAGCTGTGGGAGACGGTAGTAGCAAAAACAAAAAACATGGATCCGGGTTGGAGGCAAACTCATTCCCCCAACCACCATTTCCAAGCCAACAAGCTCAAGGGTCTATATGTGAAAGCATAAGGGACCTTCCACCCCCTTGCCCAGCCTGTACCTGGAGCAAGATAGAAGAATAAGGGTGGGCTTGGCTAAATTACACAACACCTCCCTCATGAAGAGCTTCAAACCACCACTACTAACCACGACCCATGATTCGGCCTTTAGGAAAGAAAAACATGGCCGACAAGGAAACTCAAAATATAAACAAGGAATTCACTCAGGAACGAAAATCGGGGTAGAGGAAAAAGTGTTGAAATGACTCAACACGGCTTGGCGTTGAGTGGGACCCACTCAACGCCTACCAAGACCTTGGCGTTGAGTGAGCTAGCCTCACTCAGCGGCAGAACAAGCATGGCGTTGAGTGAGGTTCACTAACTCAATGCCCTCCAGAAGAACAACACTAGCGTTGAGTGAGCTAGCCTCACTCAACGCCAAAACAGCTATGGATTTGAGTGAGGTACACTCACTCAACGCCCTGGTACAAAACCTCAATCAGAGAAAGTGGCATTGAGTGAGCTAGCCTCACTCAACGCCAAAACAGCAATGGCGTTGAGTGAAGCTCACTCACTCAATGCCCTTACACTTAGTCACAAAAGAAAACTGCAGCGTTGAGTGAGTCCACCTCACTCAACGCCAAAACAGCAATGGCGTTGAGTGAGGTTGACTCACTCAACGCACTGGCACTTAGCCGCAATAAGGCAAATCTGCGGCGTTGAGTGAGCTGACCTCAGTCAATGCCAAAACAGCAATGGCGTTGAGTGAGGTCGTCTCACTCAACGCCAGAAGTTCTGGCCGCAAGGAAGGGCTGTGGCATTGAGTGAGTCTACCTCACTCAACGCCAAAGCAGAAATGGCGTTGAGTGAGTTTCACTCACTCAACGCCATGGGACTTGGCCGCAAACTTGCCTTCGGCGTTGAGTGAAGTCACCTCACTCAACGCCAAACCAGAAATGGCGTTGATTGAGGTCAACTCACTCAACGCCAAAGTACTTAGACTCAGAAAAGGCTATGGCGTTGAGTGAGCACACCTTACTCAACGCCAAAGTACTTGGCTGCACAGAAGCGATGGCGTTGAGTGAGTCCACCTCACTCAATGCCAAAACTGAAATGGCGTTGAGTGGGGTCGACTCACTCAATGCCAAAACACTTAGCTTCTCAGGAAACTGCGGCGTTGAGTGAGCTTGCCTCACTCAACGCCAAAACAAAAATGGCGTTGAGTGAGGTCGACTCACTCAACGCCAAATTACTTAGCCGCTAGCAGGGGCCACGGCATTTTGTGAGTCCACCACACTCAATGCCCCAGTACTTAGCCAAAATCTCAAATCGACTACAGCTTCGGCGTTGAGTGTGTGCACCACACTCAACGCTAAACTCGCAAAGGCTTTGAGTGTGTGCACCACACTCAACGCCAGAAAACCAGAGAGCCAAAATTTTGCTCCTTCCAAGAAACACAGCAGGCACCCCCTTCTCTCTCTCTCACGGCTTCACCCGCAAGCCACCAACCAAACAGAAATCTGGAGTTTAACTGATGGCATTACGCCGGCGGGTTGAGAACCAACAGCACAGAGAAGGGGGGGCTCATAGGATAATCTAAGCCCTAAATCCAGCAAGGAAAAGAGAACATGCTTGGATTCTACCCTAAGGCTAACCAAGAATTTCAGATATTCAAGAAAACAACAATGGAAAGGGCAATAACACCACTTGCTTCAATTTCCGGCGAAGCTTGGAAGGCTTTCCCTCCTTTTCACCCTGCACTAGCAGCAGCAGCACCTACAAGCACACTCCCGTACATTAATGGCGGAAAACCACAAGAAACCGAAAATCCAAGTCTCCTAAAACTCCACAAAAATCAAATCTCTTACCGTCAAAATGTCGATCTGAGCGAGAGCAAGAAAATACCACTTTTGGAATCGAAATCCGTCCACGAACACTCCCAAAATCACCGTCTGAAAGCTAGGGCAGCCCGTCGTTCCGCCTCTGCTTTCCGCGAACAGGAGCAGCGATTTTCTTTTGGTCTCGGGAAGAAGGAGGAAGGAGAAGTGGGCCCGCCACTTCTTAATAAGGCTTTTATAACTACTTATCCATGTCGGTTCAGCCTAACTGCAGCCCAGCTGCCGGTTCACTCAGCTAAAAAATCAAATTTCTAATTTGATTTTACTAATAGCACACCCAAAACGACGCGAAAACCGAACTACCTCGGAATTCGATAAAATTCGCACCGTAGCTAAATACCTATGCTACGAACACAACGGCAAAGTAGAAATTAACTTTCAACGAACAGAACTCGAGTCATAACCTCCTAAAGCCAAAACACACGCATCCCCCAAGAGGCCACACCGGGTCACCCAAAACGACTCGGCTTGCTAGGGAGACCTTGCCTATAGGCTACAAAATAGGCCACTCAGTTCTAAGGAGCTAAACCACACTCCACAAATGGCACAAACCACGAAGACGCATCACCGTAATGCCGAACGAGAATAAAAATAGTCGCAGAAAAATCGGGGGCGTTACACTACCCCTCCCATCCTTCTATGTTGAAATCATCCACATCTATCCGACCCAACAAAATGACTAACTCCAACAACTATCCCAAATCATATCCTATTGCAAATTTAATGATTTGCTAAGTGCCGGCCAACCTAGACCATACGCCGAACCGGATTGGAGATAATCTAAATAATCATCTGAATGCCATATATTATTTACTAAAGACTTATCATGACACAAATAGACTAAATCCAGAAGATTATAATTTTCCTAATTATTCTGATATTTAATTAATTTTCTTAAGGGTTCCAAGAGCTACCAATTGAACATAAAGTGCACTTTTTAGATATGAATAAAGCTCTATAAAATCGTGATAAATTCTAAACAACAATTTATCATTAAATCCAAGATATATCTTTTTTTTAGTATTTAAGGAGTCTAATTTTATTTTGAGAATAAATCCTTTTTCCTTTTATTAATGAAGTAAGTGCAGTAAATAATCATCCAAAAATTCATTATTAATCTTCTAGAGCAGATACTATCCTAAAACCATCAGTGGCCAAATTTCATTATTCTTCAATGGGAATTGAGCTCTAGAATAAATAATTACCAAAATCTCAAAAAGTTATTTTATAAAGCAAGTATTGTAAATGTTCTCCTAAAAATAATGAATAAAATCCTACAACAAAATATTGATCTGAAAACATCAGTGGCCAGGTTTCATAATTTTACAGTAGTTAATTTTCTCTAAATGATTTATTGACCATAATTGCCCTTTTGGAACTTGTGAAGGAAGTACTAAATATAATCAACTAAAAATTAATAACAAAATTCAACGATATTTATTTAGACCTAAATCATCTGCTGGCCAAGTTTCATTAGATTCAAATGAACAGAGTAATCAAAATAATTAAAACACCAGTTTGGGCAAATTGATACCTAACAAATAAAGTACTAGAAATATAACCCATAAAATTCTAACAAAAATTAGTAAGGGTTCTACATAGACTAAAACTTACTCTACCCAAGTTTCACAACTTTTAAGTAAAATTTAGTGACTGTGTTATCATAATTGAGCTTCTACCCTAAAATTAGGGTTAGGGTTTTGAGGTATCTACCTACCTCCAAATCCTGTAAGATTCCTACCAGAGGACTTATGTTTTACTACCTTCAACTCTACTGAGTTACAAGGTCACACAAGGGCATTTTCCCTTATGCCCTTCACAACACTCAAGGGCCCTTCCTTAGGGTTTGAGTTTGAACCCTAGGGTAAACCAACCCTAAATTACACCATTCTCCTTAAGAGGGTGACATTGGCCATACCAAGTCAGTGACCAAAACCCCAGCCTCTGTTGAGGTGAGATGTCAACTCAAAATCCCAAGTGCACCATTATTCAAAAGCACCTCTTTAAGGCCAAACTAGGGTTTGGTGATTCCTTAACCAAAACTTATCCAAACAAGTTGAAATTTTGTGCATAGCTAGGTACTATTTCCAGGGACCACTCACCAAATTTTGGGAGGGTTTGGAGATCATTTTACTACTTAATTTAATTACCCTAGCATTATTAAATAAAAATAAAAACTTTAGGCAAAGTGTCTCCAAAAATTAACAATTTTGGACAGACCCTAGATATGGTTAAGTTTGATCCCCTGTCCAAATTTCACTCCATTTGGACAAGGGATGAAGGGTGGGCACCCATTTGAACCTTAGGTTAGCCCTAGGTATAGGCCACACCAAAATGGATGCCCTGGCCAAACTAGAAGTCCAAATGGGTCCAAATTAATTTAGGATTAAAGTAGACCAAGAGGGCTACAACTTTCATGTTGAAAGTTTTCCCACCAGAGGGCCCTAAATATTTTTAAAAATTAAAACCATCTACTATAAATATTGTGACAAAAAAATGAAATAAATAAACAATAATTAATTTCTATTAATCTTGCCACACGAATCTTAGCGCAAATCCAAGGGCAGCCTAGTCGTATTCTTCCTTAAGCCGACGGCCATGATCTTCCTGTCCTGGGTCGCATTGTGGGCTGGTTTCCCGGCCACCCATCCACTTCCCTGCCCAGCCACTGCCACCACCACCTTCGGGGAGGTGGGGGCTACCCCCAGTCGGCGGTACGGCCGCCGGAGACGCCTATTACGGCGATTCTACCAAGCCAGTTTTCAGCCGAAAACCATGAAAATGAGGACATGGATCGGGCTCAATTGAGCCTGAACCTCGAACCAAAACATTCCTAGGATCTATCCATGAATCAAGGAGAGGGGGAGGACCTTTTCGGCGGCCTGAAGGCGAGAGGAGCGGCGGTACACCATGGTTGACGGCGGTGGCACTCGGCTTCTGCAATAAGACAGTGGGAGGGCTCTAATTCTTCAGTAAAGGGCCGAGAAATCTTCCTCTTGGGCCACTGGTGGTGTTTAAAAGACCAATTGGGAAGGGGAGTGGCTTGATCCTTCATTGCCCATCAAAGCCATTAATGGCATGGCTCGGGTTGAGAGAAGGGGGCTGAATATGCCCCTTGGTCGCCGGGAAATGGCTGAAAACTTCTCCCCTTCCCTAGGGGAGTTTAATCCAGCCATTAAAGGTGGCCTTTGGCCTCTTTTTGGCCGCCCCCTATATTCCACCACTTCCTTCCCATTTCTCTCTCCTCCATTAAAATGAGGTGGTGCTCATTTTCTTTCTCTCTCCTAGTCACCAAGTTGACTTGATCAATCTTATGGTCTAAAGGCAGCCCACTCATTCAAATTATATTCTTATTAAGCCACATGAGGGGGCTTGAGCTTGGGCTAGCCCATTTGGGCTAGGTTGACCCAAAATTGGCTTTGGTCCACCTAGCCTCTAGGGCTGACCCCAATGGATCCTTATTGACCTATTGGCCCCTCTTAGGGTCTAGGTAGGTCTAGGTAGGGTTGACTTGGCACTTTGGAGGTCTTATGGCCCTTGGTAAGGGCAATTTGACCACTTTAGATCAAGGGTTGACTATGGTCAACTCAGGCTCTAGAGTTGACCCCAATGGATCTTTGGTGACCCATTGACACCACTTTAGGTCTAGGAAGACCTGGGCAAGATTGGTTTGGCACATTAGAGGCCAACTGCCCTTTGTTAGGGTGCCTTGCCTAATTTAGGCCTAGGGTGGTCCTAAGTCAAATTGGTCACCTTGGGTTGACTCTAATGGACCCTTAAGGCTCTAGTTGGTCCTCTAATAGGTTATTGGTGTTGTGGTGGGGTCATGGAGTCATGGTGAAGCCTTAAGGTCAAACCCTAGGTTTGGTGATGAGGTTGTGTCATAGGCAGACCAAGGTGATTATCACCTTGGCCTTTGATCACCTGGCCCTTTTTTTAGCTCCCTAGGGCTTTGTCATGACCTGATCATGATCAAAACCACTCTTAGGGGTCTAGTTGGAAATGGGATGTTATAACTCAGGTATTCGGTACTGCCTCAAGAAAGAGAAGCAAGGAAATATGAAGTTTCTATGGCCGGCCGGGCCATCTGTTCGAGAAATGTTTCAAAAGAATGGGAGCTCAGAAGCAGGAGTAGGTTCATGCGATTTAGGGTAATCTTAAGGGAGATTTTGTTTGTACTTCATGAAAATGAAGGGGGCACGATGCTACCCACTGTTGGGGTAAGGAAAGGAGCTGCTTTCTGTGCGGACAAAAAGGACATTTCAAGTCAATGTGCCCACAAGCTCATCCCCTATTACAACCAGTTCCACTTCAGGCTTTGCCACCGCCATAGCATTTGGACAAGGGAAAGGGGAAGCTGAATGTGGTGTCTCTTGAGGAAGCCTAGACATCTACTCAGGTTATTTCAGGTTAGATACTAATCTAGTTTTAGCTTTTAATTCATAGCTATAGGTTCAATGTTCGTCCTCATAGTCACGTATGCGATTATTTTTTTATAGGAAGGTTTAAGGTAAAGAACCGGTGGGCACGCATTCTTTTTTATTCTTGTGCTACCAACTCATTTATGGCAAGGACCTTTGTTGAACGTCATCTTCTTACTCTGGATCAAGTTGGTGAAGCATTTCATGTCAACTTTCCTTCTAGTGATTCTGTTGTATCAGGCCAAGGTATTCAGAGTTGTACTATTCTGTTAGGTGATTTTATACCGGTTGCTTATTTGAAGGTGTTAGACCTGGAAGATTTTGATGTGATCCTGGGCATGGATTGGTTGTCCAGATATGAGGTTGTTATCAAGTTCAAGGTTAAGCGCTTGGACCTCAAGATGGACAATGGTCAACCCAGGAGTTTTTATGGCTATCCGTGCCAGGTTTCTCCGATTATTTCTGCGGTATGTGCTCGGAAGCTTTTAGATTCCGGAGGTTTTGCTTGTTTGGTTTAGGTTTTGGAAATCAAGGTTGGTTTGTCGTGTTTAGAGGAGATCCCCGTGGTACGGGAGTTTCCTGATGTATTTCCTGATAATCTTCCTGGTCTCCCGCCTGAGAGAGACATGGAGTTCATCATAGATTTGGAGCTGGGTACCTGTCCTATTGCTAAGGCGCCATACCGTATGGCCCCATGTGATTTGGAGGAGTTGCGTACACAGTTAGACGAGTTGCTTCAGAATGGTTTTATTAGGCTGAGTTCATCGCCTTGGGGTACTCCCATTTTGTTAGTAAAGAGAAAAAGGATGGATCTATGAGGTTGTCCATAGATTACAGAGAATTGAATAAGGTAACTATAAAGAACATGTATCCCCTGCCGAGAATTGATGATTTGTTTGATCAGATGCGTGGTAGCGCTGTGTTTTCGATGATTGACCTTCGTTCACGCTACCATCAGTTGAGGATTCGTGAATCTGATATTCCACAGACTGCCTTACGTTCCCGACACGGACATTTTGAAATCTTGGTGATGTCTTTTGGTTTGACAAATGTACCCTTTGCCTTTGTGGATATGATGAATATAGTGTTCAAGGATTTTCTGTACCGTTTTATGGTCCTATTTATAAATAATGTTCTAGTTTATTCCCGTAGTGCTGATGAGCATGCCCAACAGTTGTGTTTAATTTTGTCAGCTTTGAGGGACCATAAGCTGTTTGCTAAGTTGAGCAAGTGTGACTTTTGGTTGCCTCAGTTTCTTTCTTCGTTCTTGTGGTAAATAAAGTTGGAATTTCAGTTGACCCTGAGAAGATACCTACTGTTATGGATTGAAATAGGCCCACCACACCTAAGGAGATAAGGAGCTTCCTAGGGTTGGCTTGCTATTATAAGAGGTTTGTAGAGGGTTTCTCTACATTGTCTGTGCCATTGACTAAATTGACGCAGAAGAATGCAACTTTTGTCTGGAGCGATAAGTGCGAGGAAGCTTTTCTGGAATTAAAGAGGAGATTGTGCACTGCTTCAGTGTTGACTAACCTATGGAAGGAATAGAATATGCCATATATATAGATGCATCGCACGTTGGACTTGGTTGTGTGTTGATGCAAGATGGAAAGGTAATTGTGTATGGGTCTAGGAAGTTAAAGATTCATGAGAAGAACTACCCTACGCATGATTTAGAGTTCGCAATTATAATTTATGCAATAAAATTATGGAGGCATCTATTGTATGGTGCGTTGTGTAAGATTTACACCGATCATAAGAACTCTAAGTACATTTTCACTCAAAGGGAGTTAAATTTGTGCTAGCGAAGATAGTTAGAGTATATCGCAGATTATGATGTTGAGATCTAGTACCATCCGGGCAGCTAATGTTGTAGTCGATGCCTTGAGTAGGAAGAGAGCTAAGAATTTTAATCTTTCTGTGGATTCTCTTGTTGAGGAGTTTTTAACGATGAACATTTCTGTTGGAAGTTGTAACTCATCAAGTAGTTTAGAAGTAGCTGAGCCTTCATGGATTGCACTCACAAGACTGCATCAGATGGAAGATCCTGATTTGTTGCACCTTTACAAGATAACTGAGAAAGGGGAGTTACTAGAGTTTTCGATCGTTTATGCGGGTACCTTGAAGTACCGCGAAAGATTTTGTATCCCTGCTGTTGAGGACATTCGATTTAAGTTATGCAGTGAGTCGCACGGTTCTAGTGTTGCCTACCTCCCAGGTTCTACAAAGATGTATCAAGTCCTAAAGTAGATTGTCTGGTGGTTTGGAATAAAGGGTGATATAGCCAGGTATGTTTCTAAACGTTTTATATTCAAGCGTGTTAAGGCCGACCATAGAATGACCGGTGGCAAGTTGACGCCTTTGAATATTTCAAGCTGAAATGGGAGAGTATTTCCATTGAATTCAATAAGGGTTTACCGAGATCTCCCTGAGGTCACGATTCCATTTGGGTGATAGTAGATCGACTGATGAAGTGTGCTCACTTCATGCCATTTAAGATTGGCTACTCCATGAAGAAGATAGCCGAATTATATTTAGATGAAGTCATCAGATTGCATGGAGTACTAGTTAGCATTATATCAGATCAAGACTTAAGGTTTACGTCTCGCTTTTAGAAAAGCTTACAAGAAGGGTTGGGTACCAATATGAGGTATTCAACCGCTTATCATCCATAGACTAATGGTCAAATGGAGAGAGTAAATCAGATCATGTAGGATATGATCTGATGTTACATTTTGGACCACGGAGGAGCGTGGGATGAGCGACTCAGATTTATGGAGTTTGCTTATAATAATAGTTATCAAGAAAGTTTGCATATTACCCCGTTTGAGGCCTTGTATGGGAGGCGATGCAGAAATCCCTTGTTTTGGGCCAAGGCCGGTGAGAGATCTTTGTCAGTTCTTGAAGCGCTAGAAGAGATGGAAATATCTATAAAGCATATTTGAGAGAAGCTTCAGATAGTGCAGGAATTCTATGAGAAGAATGCCAATCGGCGTAAGAATGATTTGGAGTTTTTTATTGGGGACCTAGTTTTATCGAAGGTTTCCCCAATGTCCGGTGTTAAAAGAATTGGAAAGAATCATAAGTTGGACCCGAGGTATGTGGGACCTTTGAGGGTTATTGAGCGTATTGGAGTATCAGCTTATAGGCTGGATTTGCCTGCAAATTTTCCAAGTGTGCACAATGTATTTCATGTGAGATAGTTGCGGAATGTTTGCACAGCGAACGACATATTCTTGATGTTGTGCCCCAATTGGAGCCTAATCTTTCTTATGTTGAGATGCATGTCCGCATTATGGATACTCAAGATCGTGTGTTGCGGAGGAAAGCCATACCAATGGTTAAAGTTTTCTGGCGAAACCAAGACGTGGAAAGCGCCACTTGGGAGTTGAAGTCAGCTATGAGGGAGGCTCATCCTCATCTGTTCTCCTAGTTGATTGGTATGTAATCTTTTCAATAACCCATGATTATTTCTTTTTCTTTTGTAATAGAGGTTTTGTGCGTAAAGTTTCATGACGAAACTTTCTTCTAGGGAGAGTGGCTGTAACACCCTTGATTTTTCGATATTTAGTTTAATTTGATATATAGCGTGTTTATGACGTCAGGGCATTATGTCTACGCATTTTCGGCATATGCCGTTTTTTGAGCATGGTTTTAGCTCTTAGATTTTTTTTGTATATGGTTGTGTTTAGCTTGTTTGCAAGATTCCCTAGTGAGCCGGGTCTGTTTTGGTGACTCGGTGGAGCCTCTTTGGGAATGCTTATGTTTTGGCTTTGGGAGGTGTTTGCCCGAGTTTGGTTCGTCGGATCTTAATTTCGACTGCATCGTTGGGTTCAGTGCGTCGGTATTTAGCCACGGTGCGATTTTCGTTGAAATTCGTGTTTGTGCGAATTTTGAATTGTCGGGACGATTATATAATGATAAATTATTATTATAATACTTATATCCATAAGTATAAATAGACATGAGATAAGACAAAAACCCTATTCGTCATCTTCTTCTTGAAACTGTCGGCCTGTTTGCGTAAGAGAGAAAGTGGTTGTCTTTAGAGAGCCTTCGGTAATCGATTGTAGGAGCTCCGGTGTACGAAATCATCGTCAGAGAGTAGATCCAAATAGCTCTCACCTAGATCTACGTTTCAACGGTAAGTTTTTCTCGTTTCTTTGATTTTTAGAGGTTTAGGGTGCGGTTTTGAACCTCTTTCATCGTGAAAAGTTTCAGGAAGTGTTGCTTATGTAAGGCCCCCTCCCGGAACACAAAAAACAGCACGAGGGGAGTCTTATGCCAAGAATAGCTGCCTTGTGGTAGCGCTAGCACACGGGCTAACCTGTACTACATGACGCCTATTTTGCTGGCTATAACTAATATCAATCAATGTCAAGCCAACCAAGAATATAAAACAGAAGAAGTCATATCCACACATAAGTAAAAGGTCCAAAAGTACAACAAATAAAAGAAACTACAACAAGCTTCTAAAATATTAGAGTACGGGTAAAACTTGCCCAAAGGGCAACATCAAGAGTCTCTCAAAGACTCACATTAATCACTAACGGTAGCGACGACATCGTCCCTTCAGAGCCTATCATCCTGGCCTTGCAATCTTGCTGCAAAACATGCTGCTGCTCTGTCTACAGGGTTTCCTCCTAAAAAGGAAGACGTAGCAACCGTTAGTCATAAAGACTAAGTGGTTATCACATCCGCTCCCCAAGTAACTCCTCGGCACCGGGTGGAGAAAGGAACAAGGGTACAATATATTTAAGTATTACATAAGTACAAGCTGGCGGAGTAAGTATAAATGTCATAAGTAGCAATAGGAGTAATGTATAATAATATTAACAGAATTCCATTCTAGCAGTTCTACACAAGCTATATCAATCCAGCCAAGCATATAAATCTATAATAGAAAAGTAACTTAACTGGTAAGAATGCCCATACAAACTTATAAGTTAAGGATCGGCTTAACAGTAAAGTAACTCATCATATAAGAGTGCCCATACAAACTCATACGATAAGGATCTTGAGTATGCAATGTAATGTAATGATATGTATTCATTTCAAGACTGACCCATGATCAAGCACATGCAATTGCCATGTCGACACAGACTTGTAGTTCCCACTTTTCGAGCAGGTAGCTAACCTCTCAGGCGTCAACCATCGTGGCCAAGCGGTGACAGTGGAGCACGCTTCTCCACTACTAGGCAGGCATCCACACTACCAAGCATAGGCCTCCATACGCCTCAATGCTAATAATACAACAGCGGAGCTCACATGCAAACTACGGCTCAATGGGAGTCTCGGGTAGTTGTGCATCGAGAACAAAGCCCCGAACTGGACGATGTTGTGACCCGGAAGGAGCCTCGGAAAAAGCACGAGGACCAAGCCCAACCGTTTTCTTGGCACAGAAGGAGCCCCGGTAATGAGAGCACTGAGGACCAAGACAAAATGCCCAAGTTCTAACCATCAACTCCCATCGGTGTGATGACTTGCGAGCCCGTAGACCTTCCACACTATCCCGCACTTGGGATTACGACACCGTGTGTCGACTCACACCGCATTCAAGATCACATCATCGTGGCATGGAAGGAGCCTCAGGAATGTACACCGAGGACCAAGCCCAACCTTACAGTTACGTCTCTTCTCATTATTACCATACCATAGCGGTCAAACCCTGTACTTACACCCTTTCACAATGCTACCCGTAGGGAGACACCACTCTAAGCATTGGACTACTAAATACATTCTGTTAAACAATGATTCACATGGCCATAAATTAGCATCATACAATTCATTCCCAAATGATATCCAACACATTGTTAATATGAAGCGCATCCCTATCAGTTCACATAGTTGAATCATTCTTACCATCCAAACTCATCAACCCATTCGTTCACTAATTTCCACCAAACCATTTTGTTCAAGTACGTTTCACTACGACATTTGTTTACGAAGGATCTATCCAACGCTCACCTCAATCGTTCATACTATTTTTCTATAATCTCTATATCAAATCCTAACTTGGATTTACATAAACCCAAAACAAAACGTGCAGGAAACCTGCTGAACAGCCACTACCATTGGGCATTCCTGAGTCCACGAGACTCGTATGAAGACATATAACCATTCGTTGGAAAGGTATTTCTAATAACCACAACCTTTGTATTCGGTACTTCACCCAGATCAAACCGTAACACACTTGAAATCGGCTTCTAAGATTGCTACGTTCAGAATACGGTTTCTGCACGTTTAGATTGTTAGCCAACAAGTTCGATTAGACTTTCCCATGGCTACAGACTTTACATGAAGACGTATAACCACTCGTTGGAAAGGTATTTCCATGGGCTACGACTTTTGTGTTTATTCAAAAGCCCATATCTGGTCGTATCATATCTGAAAATGGCCACGAAGATCGTTGCGCGCAGAAAACAGATTTCTGCACGCAACTTAAGGCAGAATGAACGGTATCGGTTCGTCTTCCTCCTCTAACCGATCTTCCCAAATCACATCCAGAACTTCTACTCCCTTATTCACCCTCATAAGGCCACATATCTTAATGAAACCAGTCTACCTTCTACTTAAGAATAGAGGAGAGGTTGAAGACATCACTATCCATAGAGCACAAGCCCTATAATGGTCTCTTCCTAGGAAATCATCATCTCGCAAGTCAAGACTCTTTTGAGCCGACATCACACCAAGAAATAACTACAAATCTAGCACCAAGGGAGAGGGGAGGGAGCTCACCTCGTTTTCGGCATTTCCACCAATTCGGACCAAGGATCTCATCACCCATCTTGGTGGCATCTTCCTCTCCTCGGTGGTGTATGTTCTTCACGGGAAGAAGATTGGCTCCAACACCTTCCTTCCCAGCAGTTTTCCTACAATAATTGATTGGGAAGTGTTAGAAACGAATAAGAACAAACCGGAATTAGATTAACAGAAATTTTATTATCCAAAAAATGTGTCTACTACAAATGTATGGCCTCCCTTTTATAGAATGGAGGAGAAGGAAGAGAATACAAACTAGAGATGTGGGACTAAAAAATTATAGGACTAAGCGACTATACCAAAATAACCCGCACAAGCCGCGCGGTTAGATTAGAAGGGCTAACCACTCAGCAATCACCAGAGAGAGAGAGAAGTCGTCATGGGAGACCACTAGACCGCCCAGTCTCTAAGTCGCCTGCGACAAACAACTAGACTGCTCAGACTCTAGACAGCAACAACCCAGCAACCAAACCATTGAAGGGAAATCGCCAGACCGTCCGTTCTTCAACCTGCCAAGATAGACCGCCAGATCGCCCGGTCACCAACTCCAACACTCCACCTCAAGTTGGAGCATATATATCGATCATGCTGAGCTTGTTGCAAATATGAAGAAATGAGGTGAATACAGGCTTGGTGAAGATGTCAGCTAGCTCTTTATCAGAAGTGACGAATGGAGTGCAAATTTGTTCCTTCAAAATCTCTTCACAAATGAAATGATTGTTGACCTCAATGTGCTTGGTTATTTCATGGAAGACCGGATTCTTGGAGATGTGTATGACAGCCTTATTATCACAGAACATAGGTAGAGGATGATTGTAGACCTCTCCTAAATCCAGAATGAGAGCCCATAACCACTTTAACTAAGAAGTGGTCGATGCCATACTACGATACTCCTCTTCTGCACTGGACCTAGAAACAACAGACTGCTTCTTGCTCTTCCAGCTCACTAGATTTCTGCCAACAAAGGTGCAAAAACCTGAGGTAGACTTGCGATTCCCTTTGTCATCAGCATAACTAGCATCTGAGAATGCTTCAACCCTCAGATGACCATTCTTCTAAAAGATTAATCCTTTCCCAGGCACTGCTTTGACATACTCCAAGATCTGCAAGGCGGATTGTAGATGGCACTCCCTAGGAGCTTGCATGAATTGGCTCACCTTGCCCGCTGCATAGGAAATGTAGGGCCTGGTCACTGTGAGATATATGAGCTTACCAACCAAATTCTTGTATCGAGTAATATCTAAAAGAGGAGGCGAATCATCTGTCCAGATTTTGTCTTCTCTAGTTTTCAGGTGGCATTAGGCAGGTTTTCCTCCATACAACCCTGCCTCTTTTAATTAATCAATATCATACTTACGCTGGGAGAGGACTAAGGAGTCGGGCTTCTGAGAGATTTCGATCCCCAGAAAGTACTTCGGAGGGCCTATATCTTTCGTTACCAGATGTTGATGAAGATGCCACTTTGTCAAGGCTACCCCTTCCTTGTCATCGCTAGTGAGAAGAATATCATCGACATACACAACAAGAACCACCAGTCCCGAGGAGGATTTGCGAATGAATAGTGAGTGATCGACAGAGCTTCGCTCAAAACTCATGAACGACATGATGTCGCTGAACTTGTCAAACTAAGCCTGAGGGCTCTGCTTGAGGCCATAGATTGCCTTCTTCAGCTGGCATACTCGTGCCTCCCCTTGAGCAACATACGAAGGAGGTTGCTCCATGTAGACGGCCTCCTGAAGATCACCATAAAGGAAGGAATTCTTGACATCCAACTAGGAAATAGGCCAATCTTTATTGACCGCCATAGAGAGGAGAACCTAGATAGTGCTTAGACGAGCCACAGTAGAGAAGGTGTCAAAGTAATCAACCCCATAGGTATGAGTAAAGCACTTCGCAATAAGGAGGGCCTTATAACGATCCATATGGGTGTCCAGGCCAAATTTGACAATAATGACCCAGCGGCAGCCTACAACATCTGTGCCGAAGGGAGGAGGAACATGGGTCCAGGTACCCCGCTCAGTGAGGGTAGCCATTTCCTCATCCATGGTCGTCTTCCAATGAGGAATAGCAAGAGCCTCCTGGTAGGAACGAGGTGTGGAAGTGGCAGAGATAGCCAGTGTAAGGTCACTGCGAGAAGAGGTAAGACGATCATATGAAACAACAGCAGCAAGGGGGTGCAGGGTACACGTCTACACCCCTTTGAGAAGAGCAACAGTAAGATCCAGGTCGGCGGGTCCCTCAGCATCCAGAGCATCCGTGGAGGAGAGATCTGGCCTGGGATTAGAGGATGACGATGTCAAAGAGGAGGGAGACGGTGGCGGAGCAGAGGGAGAGAGAGGAGGAGGGAGAGGAGTGGACGGAGACGGTGCAAGAGGTGAGACTGAAGTAGGAGACAAGGGGACGAAGGGCATGGCAGGAGTATCAGAAGTCGGAGGAAGAAGAGAGGAGTCATCCGATAAGTATGAGGCATTCTCGAAGAAGGTGACGTCAGCGGAGATGAACTGCTTACGAAGAACGGGGTCAAAGCAACAATAGCCTTTCTGAGTGGTGGAGTACCCCAGAAAGACGCATTTGGTGGAGCGAGGGGAGAGTATCCAAAAAATGTGTCTATTACAAAGGTATGCCCACCCTTTTATAGAATGGAGGAGAAGGAAGAGAATACAAAGTAGAGATATGAGACTAAAAAAATTACAGGACTAAGCAACTAACAAAAATAACCCGCACAAGCCGCGCGGTTCGATGAGAAGGTCAAACCGCTCGGCTACCACCAGAGAGAGAGAGAAGTCACTCTGGGAGACCGCTAGACCGCCTAGTCTCCAAGTCACCTGTGACAAACTGGTAGACCGCTCAGACTCCAAACAGCAACAACCCAACAACCAAACCGCTGAAGGGAAATCGTAAGACCGCGCGGTCTTCAACCTGCCAAGACAGACAGCCAGACCTCCCGGTCACCAACTCCAATAGGAAGGAAGATTAGAAAACGGCTAGGGTTTTCCCCCTTTTTATGTGGGAATGACATTGGTAGGGACACGCCCGTATCATTACCCTTGTCCTGCTCGGGTGGAGCATTGGTGACAGTTCGACTGCTATTTGGACACACACATGGGTAGGGACACGCCCTTGTCTCTACCTGTGTCCTGCTCGAGAAATACGGTCGACAACTCTACTACTTCCTGGACACATATACACGGGTAGGGACACGCCCGTGTCTCTACCCGTGTCCTGCTCGGGACACACGGTCGACAACTCGACTGCTTCCTGGACACATACACACGGGTAGGGACACTCCTGTGTCTCTACCTGTATCCTGCTCGGGAAGCAATGTCGACGATGTTAGTTACACAAATGGGTAGGGACACGCTCGTGCCACTACCCGTGTCCAAACACACACGGGTAGGGACACGCCCGTGTCACTACCCGTGTCCTTCTCTAGAAATTTCACGAAGAAGTCGCAAAGGCACCAGTGTACCACATGGGTATGGACACGCCCGTGTTACTATTCGTGTCCTACTCTTGACCAACTTCACCTGCCTTACACAAGTGTAAGCCTAGCTTCAAGCATTCCCAGAGCCCAAGTAAGCTATCCTGGCTTAAAAATACGCACGGGGGCCTAGCGTGAATCGGGACGTTACAACTTATGTGTTCTTAGGGCTAGATCCTTGAGGAGGGGTGTTTACGTGGCTGGATTCAGCGATTTGAGGCAAGTGGTGAAATCTTCCCCTTTTCAAGCTTTTCTTTTCCTTGAATATTCATGTGTTGTTCTTCCCTTTGTAGATTTTGGGAGTTGGGTAAGATCCAGCCATTTCCGATCAGCTTTATGGTATAGTTTTTTGGCCAAGTTCAATATAAATGATCCTGTAGGAGATTGCATAGTAATTGTTGAATTTGGGAATAATTTGGACAAGATAGTTGGTTGATTATATGTCTGATAGTCAAATAAATATGTCGATTATATGGCTATTAATAGGTTAAATAACGCTGATTTTTATGTCAGTTAAACCTGGTTTAATTCATTGTATATGAGGGATTAGATGTCATCAATTATGGTACTTGGTAAGATTAATCCGTCAAATTAGTTGCTGTAAAATCTTAACTTCATCGATTATGAGTGGTTGGAGTCATCAACTATAGGGTGAGAAATGCCCAAGTATATTTCTACAATTATTTGTAGGAGTAAGGTTAAATTAGTCAAATTGGAGTATTATATAAGCTAATTTGTCGAACTGAGTCTTAGACTGTAGGTTAATTCGTCGAATGCTATTAATCGAATGCTATTAGTCGAACGCTATTTGTCAAATTTTATTCGTCGAACGCTATTCATCGAACGCAATTCATCGAACGTTATTTCGTCGAACTGTGAAGGTCTAATTTGTCGAATTGAGTCTTAGACTGTAGGTTAATTCGTCGAACGCTATTCGTCGAACGCTGTTCATCGGATGCTATTCGTCAAACGCTATTTATCGAACGCTATTCGTCGAATGCTAGTCATCGAACGCTATTCATCGAACGCTATTTCATCGAACTGTGAAGGTCTAATTTGTCGAACTGAGAAGATTCAATTTTTTGAACTGAGAGCGCTAATTCGTCGAACTGAGAAGATTCAATTTGTCGAACTGAGAGCGCTAATTCGTCGAACGCTAATTCGTCTAACGCTAATTTGTCGAATTGAGAAGGTCCAATTCGACGAAATGAGAAGGAAAATTTGTCGAACTGAGCCTTAGACTTGAGCTATTTTTGTCGAGCAGGTTTAAGCATTGAGTGCGGTCCTATCCTGAAGTTCAGTTTTTAGCCTAAGTGTAAAAGCATTGAGTGAGCTGACTTCACTCAATGCGACATTGAGTGTGTTGAAGACACTCAATGCCATCGCTTAATTTGTTGTCAAAGTAAGAAAGCGTTTAGTGAGTGGTATTCACTCAACACGGCGTTGAGTGAAGCCTCGCCATGTAGGAAATTCTGAGTCTAAGTCAAAAAGCACCGACAACGTTGAGTGGACTCAACGCGATGTTGAGTGGAATCAATGCGACGTTGAGTGGACTCAACGCGGCGTTGAGTGGTTTGGTTTTTCACTGAGTTTAGTTGGATGGCATCGAGTGCGTCGACTGCACTCGACGCGGCATCGAGTGTACTCGACGCTTTACCATGGACTTGGTATTATTTCGCCGATTCTTGTCTGAATCTTTGGGTATGACCCTCATGGTGAATTTGGGGTTTTTTTCCTCTTTTTAGCAAAACAAACTAGTGTTGGTTGATGTTTTGCCGGTTCATGGATTTTAGGACCTTTGGTGCCTATTTTTGTGCATCTTTACCCTATATGGGTTAGTGGCTGCTGGTGTGTTGGGAAGGTCCCTTCCACTATGGGTTTGTGATTGCTGGTGTATTGTTTAGGTCCCTTCCACCATTGGTACCGGTTTTTCCCTAGTTTTGGGTGTGTCGAGGAAGGAGACCACCTTTTTTGGGCCCAGTTAAGCTTTACTTTTGGTGTGTTGGGTAGGTCCCTTCCAACATGGTGTGTGGTGTAGGTCCCTTCCACTGCTTTTGTCGGACTTTACCGGTGTTTTTGCTCTATAATGGTGAATTGACCAATCTTTCTTTCGTATATGCAGATATTTATGCTTATGATATTTAAGATTTGACCATTATAACACTTGGTGTAACTTGGGATGTTTTACCTTTGTGAGTTCCTTCTTCTCTTTTTCTTTGTGCTTAAATGTTGGTGATTCCTTATATCATCTAATCATGGGTTGGTAACCCATTTGACATTTTGTTGTCTATTTATTGAGTTCTATTGCCACTTGTATTTTCTTTTCGTGGTGTTTTTTTTGAATGCCTCAGGTTCAGGGCAGTAGCCGGGTGAGCGGCTTGGTTTGGAAGTTTGCTAGTGGACTGTTGTTTTGCAGAGGTTTTCCTCACATTAGTGAGGTAGTGTTTTGTTGCTTTTATGTTAGTACAGACATACATGCTCTCCAGTGGATTCGTGTCAGGTTGTTGATGACCACTAGGCATTTTCTTTTGAAATGCTAATTACTTTGCTAAGCTACTTAGTTGGCCTATTTTGTGGTTGTGTTTACTTGCTCTCTGGGAATGTTTATGCTAGGTTGCTTGTTAGGTATTTTAACTTATAAAAGAATTACTACTAATTTTTCATACCTTCCATCTTTATAAAACTAAAATGCTATTTTCTAACAAACGTAAAGACTGTTTCTATACTTATAATAAATCTAGAGTCTTGCATAACAAGAGCTGTCCCTTGGGGTGTTTATACTCATGTAGGGTGTTAATAATTGAAATTAAGCTTTTTCTGCTGCGTATAATTATATCTTTACTTGTGTACTAGTGATCCACTGAGCCGAGGGATATGGCTAATTAATTAAACTTAACTTGATTTTCTTCATAAATACTTATGAATCTCATATAAATGTTGAGTTGGAGTCTTGCCTGAGCATCTGCAGTTATCCCCTGTGTTGGGTCCATTGCCCACAATGTCCTGGATTTGAGTGAATTCAATCTTATCAATGATGTACACATATCTGTACATGACTATGATAGGTCAGGTAGCCTAAGTGGCTAAGTCAGGAAAACACTTACCTAAGGTGTGGGATGACAGAAATCTAAGTCCAAAGGCATTGAGTGAAGGAACATCCTCAACGCCAGATGACTTATTGCGCTTAGTGAAGCCTATACAGTCATAGCCTAAGTTGGAATGAGATAAAATGTTGCTAAGTCCATAGGCGTTGAGTAAAGACAACTCACTCAACGCCATGTTACTAAAGAGAAAGTTGGCTAAGTGTTTTGGCGTTTAATGATGAATACACACTCAACGCCATACAACACAAAGGCTGTAAGTTGAGCAATGTTTAGACCTTGAGATTCTGAGTTCGTCAAGCTCAGTTTAGAGTTCGTCGAACTGAGTTCAGAGTTCATCGAGCTCAGCTCACCTTTTGTCGAGATAAATTTAGAGCTTGAGATTCTGAGTTCGTCTAGCTCAGGTTAGAGTTCATCGAACTGAGTTCAAAGTTTGTCGAGCTCATAATTCACCATTTGTCAGAAAGACATTCTATTCCAAGTGCTTATTAAATATAGAAAATTGGCTAAGGAATACAGCATTGAGTGAGGCATGCTCACTCAACGCTCTCAATGCTTAAGTTATTGAAGAAGCAAAAACATGGTTAAGGCAAAAAACGTTGAGTGGAGGTTACTGACTCAACGCTGTCAACGCCTAGTGAAGAAAGAATTTTGTCTAAGGGGTTTGGCATTGAGTGATGTTTACTCACTCAACGCCAAGTAGCTGAAAGCTTGTAAAGCAAGTTGGCATTGAGTGGAGCTGAATCACTCAACGCCTAGAATCAGATTTTATATTCTAAGTAGTTTGGAGTTGAGTGAAGGTTACTCACTAAATGCCAAGAGACAGTGAATTTGTCTTAGTGTTTTGGCGTTGAGTGATGCTTACTCACTCAGTGCCTATTCTATGATGCTCGATTTTGGCTAAGTCCACAGGTACTGACGTCAGTAAATTCTACAAGCTCAATTAAGGTCAAATTAGACACGAGGAAGCTACAATACACGATAAAACTTGCAGTGAAACTATTATACGTCTTCTTCCGTTAAACAAAGGCCCAACTGGAAGATGTAGGTGGGGCCCACCGATCTCTAAGAGTTGTTGATCGGAAAACTACAAAAGGAAGAGAAAGGGCCAAGACGAGGATAACATTTAGGGCATACATTATTCAAAAAGGAGAGCAGCCATCTTCATTTTCTTCGTCATTGCTGCATATGAAAAGCTTGAAGCTCTTCAACAAGAAAAGTTCAATTAGCTGTTAAAGTCTCCATCTGCCATAGTAGATTCAGAATCTATTTTGAAGAAAGAAGAACCTTCATCCTTTGGCAGGTTCAGTGAGCTATTTGAAGACTCAAGATCAAAAGATCTTTAGCCTTCAACAATAAGTTCAGAAGCTATCTTCTGAGTTCCTCCAGCAAATCATTTCTCTGCTGTGAGGAGAGTTAGAG
This sequence comes from Platanthera zijinensis, assembly GCA_039513925.1. NCBI lineage: Eukaryota > Viridiplantae > Streptophyta > Magnoliopsida > Asparagales > Orchidaceae > Platanthera > Platanthera zijinensis. The sequence continues at coordinate 135,003,778 of CM077083.1, forward strand.
AAAAAAGTTTTCTTCTCAAGTGGTTGACACAGAGAAATTTCTCTGTGTCATAGTTAATTAAACTCTTTCTTTTTGTAGGATCCTTCTGGATCTGAGCTGTAGGACCTTTGGGTCTGAGGTATGGAAATTTTTTCTAAGCTGTAGGAGAGTGCTGCTCTCTGAGGTAGGTGAGTTTTACTCACAGATAAGTAGGGCAGTTTTGCCTAAACTATAGGAGAGTGTATCTTTCTGAGTTCTAGGAGCAAGCTTGCTCGTAGTTAGGGTTATCCTCCATAGCCCGAGTGGTAGGGCTTAAGTGCCTGAGGTAGGTGATACTTGTATCACAGAGAGTAGTCCTTTGTGATTGAGGTATAAGTCTTGGAGGATACTGAGAGATCCAGAGGGATCTGAGGTGTAAGCTCCTTGGAGAATTGGTTTGGAGAAGTTCCTTGACTAACGGGAAGTTAGCAAGATGGGAGGAGAGTGGATGTACCCATAATTTTGGGGAACCACTATAAAATACTTTTGTGCTTTTATGTGTTTGCTTTTATTTTCTTAATTATAAGTGCTAAGGACAAGCTCTAGATCACTCTAAGCTGAAAGCTAAAAGAAACAATCAAGTGATTTAAAAAGACTATCAAAATACCTAAGCAGACCTATTCACCCCCCTCTAGGTTGCTAGCTACCTTGAAAATAAGATCTTTCAAGTGGTATCAGAGGGAGGTTACTCAAAAAGGATTTAACAATCGAAGTGATCCTCCAAGGTTGTTGTTGCTAAGTGATCATGGGCTCAGGAGAGAGCCAGAGAGAGCTGAGTTCCATAAAACTCCCCATCTGCAAAAGGAGCAGTTTGGAATATGGAAGGAGAGGGCGAGGCTATTCATGAAAGCCTATGATCCAAGAATTTTTGCAACTATTCTGGAGGGACCTGTCATTCCTATGAAGGTCTCTATTCTGGATGCCAACATCCAGACACCAAAAACACTCTCTGAAATGACCAAAGATGAGGTCATACTAGCTGGCTTGGACAAGAGAGCACAAAACATCATTGATAGTGTTGTAGATGACTCAACCTTCCTGAACTTGGTTTACTACCAGACCTCCAAGGAGATGTGAGATACCCTTGTGGTCTACTTGGAGGGTACTAATGAGGTAAGAGATGATAGGAGGTCTCTGCTCAACTAAGAGTATGAGGCTTTTTGGCAAATCCTGAAGGAGAACATAACTACCTGTTATGAAAGATTCTTTAGGATCATAAATGAGTTGAAGACCTATGGAAGGGTCTTCAATAATTATGTAATTAATGACAAGTTTCTCAGATCTTTCACTATAGACTGGGATACTAAGATTTGTTCCATAAGAGAGATGACCAAGCTTGCTGACACTCCTCCCAAAATATTATTTGGAAAGCTGCTCTCCTATGAGATGCAGCTTGCTGCTAGGAAGGAGGAGGATGCCTCCAAAACATCACTGGTCAAAGAAAAGTCCTTGGACTTTAAAGCTGAAAGCACAAGGAAAGGCAAGGAAAGAATTCCTTTTCCAACAAGGAGACCAGCTGAGTCAGACAGCTCTGACTTAGAGGCATCCGATAGCAGCATGTCTTATGAAGATTTTTCAGCCTTTTCTAGACAACTTTTGAGGTTAATGAAGAAGAAGCATTGGAAGAAAAGGCCTTCCAATTCCACTCATCACAGAAAGAACCAGTCCAAGAATGACATGTATGGTTCTAAGCATAATAAATATAAATCCTCTAAAGTAATTTGCTACTATTATAGCAAGCCTGGGCATGTGATAGCTGACTTCCCAGATAAGAGGAAGGCGATTGAGGAGAAGAAGAAACACCAACATAAAAGAAAGATGGAAATGTCCTTCATTGCCAAGATGGAAAAGAGTTTGACAGACTCATCATCTTCTGAGTCTGAAGAAGAGGAAGCCTATATTGGGCTAGTTGCTGCTACTATTAAAGATGAAGCTATTGCAGTAGGAGAAGTTAATCCTCCAGGGTGGATAGGAATCAGATCCCCTCTGACACTGTCAGATAGTGAGTCAAAGGTGGATGAAGATGTCCACAGCTACATAGGGCTGATGACAATGCAAGATGAGGAAGGTAACCAGGATCAGCCTGGTTAGTTCAAGGTACATCTATCACCTAACTCTGCTTATCTATATGAGTTTGAGACTAGTCCTTTCTCAAAAGCCTCTTCACCCTGTGGTGAAGAAGATTCTGGATCTGAAGGAGATGACAATCAACTGATTGACAAGTATGGAGAATTTCTAAATGCCTTCAAGAAGGTCAAGAAGTTGTCTAAGAAGCAAGCTAAAGAGATCTCATCTCTTAAGCTTGTAGTTGCCCAGCAGACTATAATAGCAAATCTACTAGACCAGAAAGCTAGGGAAATTACCCAATTGAAGTCCCTCTTGGACATTCAGGTAGCCTCCATCAAGCATAAGAACTGTCTCAATAGAGAGCTTGAAGATAAGCTTGAGAAGGAGAAAATAATAGTGGCTAGCTATTCTAAGCCAAGTACTGTCCTCCCATTGATAGACTTCTTCTCCTCTCAAAAGGGCAAGAAGGGGTTGGGATTCAAGGAATCACAAGAGTTTCTCCTGCCAAAAAGAAGGGAACAGCTCCAGCTCCACCTCAGCCTATTGCTTCTAAGCCTCCCATTCTTTTCAGAAAAGTTTTGATATCTTCTAACAGGTATGACGAAGAAAGTTCTTATGGTCACTGGGAGAGGGGTTGTTCATCTGGAGTGAACAAAGATGTTCACTATCATGTTGAAAGTTTTGGCAGGGTGTGTGCAGTAAAGGCTGCCAATGAGAAATTTCAAATTGACCAATCTGGACCAATTTTTATTTGGTGCTTCTGCACCAACTCTCAAGAATGTTTCTTCAGCCAAGGCTCATAATCTGACAGCAAAGGTTCTGATTAAGGGCAAGTCTAAGAATCTGGCTGATCTGGGCATATCTGAAGCCATCAGAAGCATACTTTCTAAAAAGAAGCTCGCTCCTGCTGGTACTCAGGGCAGACCAAACCAACCAACTATAAGACTTATCTTCAGTCAAATTCTGACTGAAAGAAATTAGAAAAAGGCTGCAACACATCTTCCTCCTGTCAAGGTTGCTGCTCATCAAGCTGCAGGGCCTTCATAGAAAAGAAGATATAACATACATGATTGTTGGTGTTGTGGTAAGATAGGGCATTTTGCCATTGACTGCTTGCACAATCCTAATGTGGCCAGAGCTAGGGCCAATCCAACAGTCAGAAATTCTGCTGGTGGAAATGTTCAGTTTCATGCTAACATGCACCTAGGACCAAATAGATATTGGGGTCCTAAGGTTAAGTAATTTGTATATTGCAGCACAGCTCAAGGTGTCCTACCCCTATATGGTACTTGGACAATGGCTATTCCAGGCACATGACTGGAACAAGGAGCAACTTGAAGGAGTTTAATCCAGTAAAAGATGGACCCAAATTCATCTTTGGATGTTCAGATAGAGGTGTAACCAGAGAGTATGGTAAGATCACCAATGGCATAGTCACCATCACCAAGGTGGATAATGTTGAAGGGTTGCAACACAACCTTATAAGCATAAGCCAGCTTTATGATCTTGGCTATGTAATTGTCTTCCACAAGGATGAGTGCCTAATTAGGTGGTCAAGTGACCAAGAGGTCATCTTAACAGGCACTAGGAGTGGAAATGTTTATTGCTTGAATTTTCTATGTCTAGACACAGATTTTACTATCTGTTTGGTGGCAAATCGGAAAATCTCATACTGTATCCAGTGACACAAGAGACTAGCCCATTTGAATTATAAGACTATTGGCAAACTCTTCAGTCAAGAGCTAGTTAGGAATGGTTCCAATGTGAAGTGCTCTAAGGAGGGAATTTGCTCTGCTTGCCAAAATGGTAAGTAGACAAAAGTATCCTTCAAGGGTATTGGGATCAAATACTCTATGAAGTGCTTATACCTCTTGCACTTGGACCTATTTGGTCCAATGCCAATTCACAGTCTTGGTAGGAAAGTCTACACCCTTATGGTAGTTGATGCCTATTCCAAGTTTACTTGGGTGTTCTTTCTTAAGAAGAAGTATGAAACCCTAGATGTCTTCATGAGGTTTGTCAAGCAAATTCAGAATGAGCTATGCTGTTCTGTGGTAGAAATCAGAAGTGACAATGAGATAGAATTCTAGTCTGATAGCATGACCAAGTTCTTTGAAGAGCATGGGATTCATCAAGAATTCTCTTCTCCTAGAACACCCATGCAAAATGGGATAGTTGATAGGAAAATAGGACTCTCATAGAGGATGGTAGAACACCGTTGAGTGACACATTTCTCCCAGAATATTTCTGGGCTGAGGCAGTAAATAATGAATGTCATGTCCTCAATATAGCCTCTATAACCAAAGGCCACAAGAAGACTCCCTATGAGATCTTGAAGGGCAGAAAACCAAATCTGGGCTATCTCAGAATTTTTGGTAGTTAATGCTTTGTGCTTCATAATGGCAAGTCCTATGTGACTAAGTTTGCTTCCAAATCCTATGATAGAATATTTATTGGGTACAACAATCATAGCAAAGCCTATAGGACTTACAACTTGAAAAGCCAAGTTGTAGAAGAATCAGTTCATGCAGTCTTTGTTGAGTCTACCATGATTAACAATGGACTGTCTAGTTCCTCTTATAGTATTATAGGTACAGAACAGATGATGGACAAGCTAACCATCAAGGAAGCATCACCAGTCATCCAAGATGATATGGATACTCCAGAAGATCTACCTGACACAATGGGGGTGGATGAAGATCAACAAGAAGATGCCCCTATTGCTAAAAGAAGACATCCACATGCAGTCAGACATATGAGAGATCATCCAGCACACCAGATCATTTGTGAGGCAAGTCATGGAGTAATTATAAAGAGCAGAAGTCAGAACATAACCATGTATTCAAGCTTTCTATACCAAGTGAAGCCCAAGAAGTTTTAAGAGGCCAACATAGACCAGCATTGGATTGGAGCTATGTAGGAGGAACTTAACAAGTTCAAGAGGTGCAGGGTCTGGAAGCTAGTTCCAAGACCTCATGGTCATAATGTCATTGGAGTCAAGTGGATCTACAGAAACAAGCTTGATGAAAATTACATTATAATTAAAAACAAGGTCAGACTTGCAGCTAAGGGGTACAGGCAAGAAGAAGGGATTGATTTTGATCAAACCATTTCACCTGTAGCAAGATTGGAGGCCATCAGATTATTCCTTACATATGCAGCACACATGGGATAAAGGTAGACACTAAATGGATGTGAAGTCAGCCTTCCTAAATTATGACTTAAAATAATAAGTCTATGTTGAGCATCCTCCAGGTTTTGTAGTTTCTAACTCACCTAATTTTGTTTATAGACTTAGGAAAGCTCTATATGGGATGAAGCATGCCCCTAGAGCATAGTGTGAGATATTGTCTAATTTCCTCATTGAGAACAAATTCTCAAGGGGGAAAATAGACAAGAACCTATTCCTAAGGGAATCTAAGGGTAAGATCATCCAAGTCCAGATCTGTATAGATGACATCATCTTTAGATCTACAGATGACAACCTCTGAAAAAAGTTTGTTAAACTCATGCATGGGAAGTTTGAGATGAGCAGTATAGGTGAACTTAAGTTCTTCTTGGGCCTCCAAGTAAGACAGAATGATGATGGCTTGTCCATATCCCAGTCTAAGTTCACTAGGGAGTTAATCATGAAATTTGTCATGGAGAATTCCTCCATCATGAGAACTCCTATGGCGTCAAGTATGCTTGTAGGCAAAGATGAAGCAGGGAAATAGGTTGATGAAACTTTGTATAGAGGGATAATTTGCTCCCTTCTATATCTGACTGTAAGTAGGCGAGACATCATGTATGATATATGTGTTTGGGCTAGGTATCAGGCTCTCCCTTAAGAATCTCACTACGCTACAGCAAAGAGAATCTTAAGGTATCTTAAGGGCACTCCAGATCTTGGACTTTGATACCCTAAGAATGGGGAGTTTGAACTAACTGGTTATTCAGATGCAGAATTTGCAGGCTGCAAAGAGGATATGAAGAGCACATCTGTCACCTATCAGTTCTTACGATGGAGACTGTTATCTTGGTGCAGCAAGAAACAAACTAGTGTGGCAATATAAACTGCAGAGTAAGAGTACGTCTCATCAGGATGCTGTTATGCTCAGTTAGTGTGGATCCAGCACCAGCTTCAAGATTACAACCTCCAGATAAGTAGAACTCCTTTATTCTTTGATTCTACTAGTGCAATCTCTATTGCTAGGAATCCTATCTCCCATAGTAGGACTAAGCACATAGAGATTAGATATCATATCATAAGGGGGCATTTATAATGTGAAGACATCACCCTTGACTTTGTCCCAACAGACAAGCAAGTGGCTGACATCTTCACTAAGTCACTAGATGAATCCAAGTTTAACACCTTCAAATTTGAGTTGGGTATGCTAAACTTAGTATAGCTTCAGTTGCTCCTCATCTAGTTGCAAGCTATTTGGTATTATGCAGATAGGATGGTCCTTTAATGAAATGAAGATTCTCCAACTAAGGGGGAGCAAGTCCATCACAATTCCAACATTTCACTGCTACCTAATTGAGGGGGAGCGGGTGAAAAGATGATCAGTTAATCAGGTTCATCCTACTAGCTTTTTGCTTTAGTCAAAAAGGGGGAGAGGATAAGATGATCAGATAATCAAATAAGCAAGGCAGTATCAAAGCAACAACAATTCATGGGAAGCAGATGGCAGATGCAGTAATGTTCCATTCTGCAAGCAGGGAAGTGTGGTAACTATAGATCACATCTCAATTATTTAGTTTTCTTTTATTATGCCTTGTGTTGCATGGTTCTACGCATGTCATTGACTTTGCTTAAGAGTTTTGACTTCCTCAAATAGGGGGAGATTGTTGGGTCCATTGCCCACAATGTCCTGGATTTGAGTGAAGTCAATCTTATCAATGATATACACATATATGTAGATGACTATGATAGGTTAGGTAGCAAAGTGGCTAAGTCAGGTAAAAACTTACCTAAGGTGTGGGATGACAAAAATCTATCCAAGTTCACAGGCATTGAGTGCAGGAACATCGCTCAATGCCAGATGACTTATAGCGCTGAGTGAAGCCTATACTGTCATAGCCTAAGTTGGAATGAGCTAAAATGTGGCTACGTCCACAGGCATTGAGTGAAGTCAACTCACTCAACCCCATTCTACTAAAGAGAAAGGTTGCTAAGTGTTTTGGCATTGAGTGATGAATACACACTCAATGCCATACATCAAAAAGGTTGTAAGTCGAGCAAAGTTCAGAGCTTGAGATTATTAGTTCGTCAAGCTCAGTTTAGAGTTCGTCAAACTGAGTTCAGGATTTGTCGAGCTCAGCTCACCTTTCGTCGAGCTAAGTTTAGAGCTTGATATTCTTAGTTCGTTGAGCTCGGTTAAGAGTTCATCGAACTGAGTTCAAAGTTCGTCGAGCTCATAATTAACCATTCATCGAACTCAGAAAGACAGTTTATGCCCAGTGCTTATTAAATACAGAAAATTGGCTAAGGAAGAAAGCGTTAAGTGAGGCATGCTCACTCAACGCTCTCAACGTTTTAGTTGCTTAAGAAGCAGAAACTTGGTTAAGGCAAAAAGCATTGAGTGGAGGTTAATGACTCAATGTTGTCAACGCCTAGTGACGAAAGAATTTTGTCTAAGGGGTTTGGCATTGAGTGATGCTTACTCACTCAACGCCCAGTAGCTAAAAGCTTATAAAGCAAGTTGGCGTTGAGTGGAGCTGAATCACTCAACGCCTAGAATAAGACTTCATATTCTAAGTTGTTTGGAGTTGAGTGAAGGTTACTCACTCAATGCCAAGAGACAGTGATTCTATCTAAGTGTTTTGGCGTTGAGTGATGCTTACTCACTCAATGCCTATTCTCTGATGCTCGATTTTGGCAAAGTCCACAGGTGCTGACATCGGCAAAATCGACAAAGTCAACTAAGGTCAAAGTAGACACGGGGAAGCTACACTATACGACAAAACTTGTCATGAAGCTACTGTACCTCTTCTTCCGTTGAAGCAAGGCGCATCTGGAAGCTGCAGGTGGGGACCACCGATCTGTAAGATTTGTTGATCGACGAACTACAAAAGGAAGAGATAGGGTCAAGACAAAGATAACTTTTAGGGAATACATTATTCAAAAATGAGAGAAACCATCTTCATCTTCTTCACCATTGCTGCATGTGAAAAGCTTGAAGCTCTCTAGCAAGAAAAGTTCAGTTAGCTTTTCAAGTCTCCATCTGCCACAACAGATTTGGAATCTGTTCTGAAAAAAGAAGAACCTTCATCCTTTGGCAGGTTCAGTGAGTTGTTTGAAGACTCAAGATCAAAAGATCTTTAGCATTCAGCGGTAAGTTCAGAAGCTATCTTCTGAGTTCATCCAACAAATCCTTTTGCTACTGTGGGGAGAGTTGGAGCAGAAAGTTTTCTGCTCAAGTGGTTGACACAAAGAAATTTCTTTGTGTCAAATTTAATTAAACTATTTATTTTTGTAGGATCCTTCTGGATTTGAGCTGTAAGATATTTGGGTCTGAGGTAGGGTAAATTTTCCTGAGTTGTAGGAGAGTGCTGCTCTTTGAGGTAGGTGAGTTTTACTCACTCAGAAGTAGGGCAGATTTGCCTGAACTGTAGGAGAGTGTATCTCTCTGAGTTGTAGGAGCAAGCTTGCTCTAAGTTAGGGCTATCCTCCATAGCCTCAGTGGTAGGGCTTAAGTGCCTGAGGTAGGTGATACTTGTATCACTAAGTGTAGGACTTTGTGGCTGAGGTGTAAGTCTTGGAGGAGACTAAGAGATCCTGAGGGATATGAGGTGTAAGCTCCTTGGAGAATTGGTTTGGAGAAGTGCCTTGACTAACAGGAATTTACCAAGGTGGGAGGAGAGTGGATGTACCCATAATTTTGGGGAACCACTATAAAATACTTGTGTGCTTTTTTTTTTGCTTTTATTTTCTTAATTGCAGGTGCAAAGGACAAGCTCTAGATCACTCTAAGTTGAAAGCTAAAAGAAACAATCAAGTGATTTAAAAAGACTATCAAAAGAACTAAGGAGACCTATTTACCCCCTCTTGGTTGCTAGCTACCTTGAAAATAAGATCTTTCACCCTGTATGACATGATATCATGACACGTGTTTTCTCTTAATCTGATATACACTTAAATTCAGAGAAAATGTGGGTTGTGACACCATCTCTCTTTTACCTCTTCACCATGAGTAACAAAATCCTCCTAGTACTCGATCTTGATGATCCGATGTTGAGTTGATTAAGTTATGATGCTTTAGTTTACTTTCTCTTTTTAAGGTTTATGCCTTCGACTCTTGAAATATCGTGTTTGGAACTATTTCATCGATATATAATCTCTATCTAGGTTTTCACTCTTAGCTAGCCGAGAGGCTCATAATTTGAAGTGAACACTCAAGAGTAAAGAGAGTTGCATGCACCCCTCGACAGAGGATGACGTAAATCTCCCGGATTGGAGTGAAATCCAATTGCGGGGTTCACTACTTAAGGTGATATTTAGGTATTCGAATACGAACGAGAGATTTGTCTGCTTTTCCTAAACTTAGTTGGGCACGTCTTCGAGAGAAGCGTGTTCAAGCTTTGGGAACCCCACGGTCAAGGACATTTACCTTATTACATTTTAGTATGTTATTGTATATTTAATCAACTTATGTCGAGGTGATTAATGATCGAGTACTATCCCTTAACCATCATTCAACCCCTCTTTTTAATCGTTAGTAGTTGTATTTCTTAATATTTGCAAGCAATTTCCTTTTCCAATTTAGTAATCAAACCCTAAATCCTTCGATAAGATAATAACAATTTGTGTGAGTATAAGTACTCAACGGTTCTCGGATCTAAATACGACACTTGTGTCCCCTTACTATAATTCGATAGGTATACTTGGCTTCATTGGATTGTTAGTTCAGATATCTTTTCATAATAATTTGTAGACACCACATCAGCTCAAGGATTACAATCTAAAGATAAGTAGAACTCCAATGTTTTGTGATTCTACTAGTGCAATCTCTATTGTTGGGAATAATGTTTCTCAAGCAGGACTAAGTAAATAGAGATTAGGTATTATTTCATTAGAGAGCATGTGGAATGTAAAGATATCAGTGTTTAGTTTGTCCCTATAGACAAGTAAGTGGCTAATATTTTCACCAAGCCACTAGATGAAGTCAAGTTCAACAGCTTCAAATTTGAATTAGGTATGATGAACTTAGTATAACTTCAGTAGCTCTTTATGCTTTTTTGTTGCAGGTAGTATTAATCCCTGCAGGATAACAAAGAAGCTATAGATTGAGAAGAGAGATGCTCCTGTTGAGGGGAAGCAAGTTTATTCTAATATTCAGGACAAGCTTGACTCTTATCTAGAGACTGTCCAACAAAGACTAGATCAGATTCCTGATATGAGGGGAACATTTTTGAGTCTAATAAAGTCTAATAAAGACTTTCAAGACCTTCAAGTGGTATTAAGACTTTTAAGACTTTCAAGTGGGACAGAAATGAAGATGTGTGTGAACCAAGAGACAGGGAGCTATTGTGCATAACTTCTATAGATACAACTTCAGCTATTGGACTACAATCTCAAGGTAAGTCATTCACCCTTATAGTGTGATTCATCAAGTGCAATTTCTATTGCTGAGAATCCTGTCTCACTTAGCAGGATTATGCTTAAATAAATTAAATATCATCTTATTAGAGAACATGTAGATAGTGAAGACATGTGCCTTGAATTTTTCCCCACTGACAATCAAGTTGCTGATATCTTCACTAAGTCATTGGTTGATGCTAAGTTCAATTCTCTCAATGTTGAGTTAGGAATGCTTAATGTTCCACTATATATTAAGTATTTTAGTTATAGATCTGCATGTCTATATTCTTGTTTTCAATTCATGATGTAGTCCATCTACCTTATTGTTAAAGTATATCTTTAGCAAGGTTAGATGGATAGATAACAGTTAATCACTTTAACTTGTTAGGTTAAATTTCAGTATGATTAGTTGAATCAGCTGATAAGGATATAATGTTGGACAAGAATGTTATTCTTCCAAAAATAATGCTATAGTTGTGGGGGAGAATTCACATGTTCCCACCTAGGATAAGGTCATTCCATCCACCCTATTGTCTGAGGAATTCCTGAGCATGATGGTCAAAAGGACCAAGAGAATTCCTATAGATGAAAGGGGAAGAGAGCAATGAGAGCAATGATCCTTCTCCACCCTAAATAGATGAATGCCTATTGAAGAAGCCAGAAAGGGGGAGGAGAGAAATCATAGGAGATCAATGTATGTGAGGAGGAGAGAAATGAAAGAAATGACCTGATTTGTCAAGTCAATGCATTAACTTGACTTGCTGAGCCAGAAAGAGGGAAGGGAATTTTTAAGTAGTATATGGTATCATGAGAAGTGCAATGACTTGACATGTCAGGTCACTACATTAAACTAGGGAACTTTTAACAAGCTCAAATTTTTCTTTATTAATATGTTTTTTGTGATAACGCATCTTAGCATTGCTGTGTGTTCTGCCTTTTTCAAATAGGGGGAGATTGTTTGAAATATTGCCCTTCAATGTTCCTTTAATTTGAAGAGGCATCATCAACAATTCTAAGTGTATAATTGTATTTGATGTATGTTCAAGTTCAGTATATGCAGGTTGTCTACTATATCATGATTAGACAGGATGTCAGGGTCACAATACTTGTTGGACTCAAGACAAGATGCTGGCAATGTAGAAATCTTGCTAAGTCTAGAAGCGTCGAGTGAAGGCAGTTCACTTGATTATAGAAGAGCAAAAGCATTGAAATAACTACATACAGTAAAAGCAGCAATGCTGCTGATTAGAAATCTTGCTAAGTCAAAAAGCATTGATTGAAGACAATTCACTCAACACAAACACAATAAGAAATCTAGCTTAGTCCAGAAGCATTGAGTGAAGGGAGTTCAGTCAATGCAAACTCAATAAGATATCTGGCAAAGGACAAAAGCGTTGAGTGAAGGCAGTTCACTCAATGCCTCAATGAAGATGACTGGTTATTGGACATGCAGAAAATCCACGAAGTCCAGAAGTGTTTATTGAACTCACTTCACTCAACGCTAGAAGATCAAATGTGTTGACAGAAGCTCAAGTAGTCAAAGCCTTAGAAGGAGCAGATAGAAAATATGTCTAAGTCAAGAAGCGTTGAGTGAAGTATGTTCACTCAATGCATACTCAAGAGACAATTCAACTAAGTCCACAAGAGTCGAGTGATGAAGGCTCACTCGACTCCTAATCCGTTAAGACTATATAAGTCTATTTATGTTGATTGAGGAAGTCTCACTCAACACACTCTATGACTGGAGATGCAAAATTATGCTAAGTACTTTTGCATTGAGTGATAAGGCTTCACTCAATTTCGGAGATGTTTGTCTGGATTTTTCTAAGTCTAGAAGACCTGACTCATGCTGATGTTAGTAGAAATTCAAATGTCACGGGATTTGCTTGCTAGATGACCAAAGGCGCCGCTTACCTTTTGTACTGCATTTAATGCAAAAGATATGCAACAGTTGCCCATTCTAGGGGTTAATACTGTGCAAAGTGCCATTGGATTACGAGAAATAAAAATCGTGTTCTGAGGAAGAAGAACACAACTTGAGCTTTTGACTTTTTCAAGAAAAGATTTTTTTCTGCTTCATCTTATTCCTAGAAAACGAAGAAGAAGAGCTCTGCAACTTAAGTTCAATAGCAAGTCTGAGAACTTCATACAAGGTTAGCAGATTGAATAAAAAAAGAACAGCAAAATCATTTAGTCTTCAATAAAAAGTTTTGAAAGTTCACTCTCTGAGTTAGAAGAAGGAGTAGAGCAAGCCTAAGCTAATGTTCATCTTCAAGTCCACTGCATTTAACTCATCTACTCAAAAGGCTTGAAGAAACAGAGCTCTGCAGGGTATTTTACAGCACAAGCAGAACAACTTTGAAGATCTATTCTTGGTGTTGGAAAGAAGATAGGACTGATTCTTCTCAGTTTAGGAAGAGGAAGACTTAGAGATAACTTCTCTGGAGTCAATCATCAATAACAACTAACACTTCATTTGTTTGATCTTAATTGATTTGAGTTGTAAGCCTAATATATAAAGGCTGGGTTGTAGGATTCTTCTATGGATCTGAGGTATGGCCTGTATGCCTGAGTTGTAGGAGATTTATTATCTGAGTGGTAGTATCCTTCTATGGATCTGAGGTAGGGCCTTTGGCCTGATGTACGATCTGGTTCTGATCTAAGCTGTAGGAAAGTTTCACTCTCTAAGTGTAGGGATATCCTCCTTGCCTGAGGTGTAGGACTTTATTAAAGTATGAGGTACGTGATCTGTGTATCACTAAGCTGTAGGAGTATCATTTACTCTGAGTTGTAGGGCCTATGGCCTGAGGTAGGACTTAGAGGAGTTTGAGAGATCTTGAGGGATCTGTGTTATAAGCTCATTGTACTGAAATTGGAGAAGTTGGCCTTGTCTAACACACTGTTAGAAAGATGGGAGGGACACTAGATGCACCCATACCTTGGGGAGCCACTATAAATACTTGTGTGTTGTTGTGTATTTTTGAAAGCTAACATAAAACTAAGTCACAACACACAATAATAAGAAGATTGTCATTAAAGACACAAAACATATTCACCCCCCCCTCTAAGTGTTTAGCTACTCTTGAAACAAAGACTTTCATTAATGCAAAAGATATGTTGCAGTTACCTATTCCGGCTGGTCAATACTGCACATAGAGCCGTTTGACGACGAGCAATAAAAGGCACTTTTTGTGAAATCAAAAGTAGAGCTTTTTGGTCATCATCTTCCTCTTGATTAAGTAGAATATTTCCAAAGAATCATTTTAACAGTATGTCTGGGAATTGTTGATAGAGGTCTGCTGGTTGAAGAATATAAAGAACTATGGAATCAAATATTCTTCAACAACAAGTTCACATAACTCATCATTCTGTGAGATAAGAAGAAGCAGAGCAAACTCAAGTTGATGTTCATCTTCAAGGCCACTATACTCAACACTACTACATCAAAGGCTTCAAGAAGCAGTGCTGTGTAGTTGTCTTCTTAGCAAAAGTAGAAACTTCCTGAAGATCTACTATCTTGGTACTGTGAAGAAGATGAACTACTTTTACTCAGTTCATAAAGAAGACTCAGGGGACATTTACTCTACAGTATATCAACATCAAGCATCTACTCTTTCTGTAGGATCATTATTGATCTTAGTTGTAAGCCTAATATATAAAGGCTTAATGATTGGATTCTATTGAGAATCTGAGGAAGGGCCTGTGTGCTTGAGGTAGGATTCTGTTGAGAATCTGAGGTAGGGCCTATGTTCCTGAGGTAGGATCTAAGTCAGATCTGATGTAGGAGATTTATTATCTTTTAGTATAGGTATATCCTTCTAGCCTGAGTTGTAGGGCTTCTTATTAAGCCTGAGGTAGATGATCTGGAGGATTACTGAGCTGTAGGATTATTGTTTACTCTGAGTGTGTTGGGCTTTGGCCTTAGGTGTAGGGCTTGGAGGAAGCCTGAGAGATCCTGAGGGATCTGTGTTGTAAGCTCTTTGAGCCGAGTTTGATGTGGATTGTCTTGTTTAACATACTGTTAGAAAGGTGTGAGGGAAAGTAGATGTACCCATACCTTGGGGAACCAATATAAATACTATTGTGCTGATCTTTGTTCTTGAAAGCTAACACAATAATCTAACTCTCAACATACCAACCCAAAAATAAGTCATAAAGACTTGAAAACCTATTCACCCCCATAGGTGTATAACTACTCTTGAAGCAAATACTTTCACTACACCACTTATATATGGTGTAGAGAAGATATAAATTTTGGGTAGGATTGCCTATGACTTAAAAAACTTACCCACAAGATTCTTCTTATTAAGAAACTCCATTTCCAATTTCTTGATGGTCCTTTCTTTTTGAACCAACATGTCAACTTGAACATCAGTTATTTTCTTTAACTTAATTATCTTTGGGTTCATGTGAAAGATCTTGTCTCACTATAGATTTGGTGTCTTTTGTGTTTGCTGCTTTTCATTCTTATTTTATTTTGGTTTTGTGTTGTGCTATTTTGTGAATAACTTTTGGTATGAATTATGTGTGTGTTGCAAATCCTAGATAAGTGAAATTAATTGTAAAGTATTTAAATCTCTATTCACACCCCCTCTAGAGAAATCTCAGAGGATTTACACAACTATTCACACTTTCAATTGGTATCACAGAAGTTTGATCAATTAAAGGCTAACATCTTGATCACAAAGATCTAAACAGTTGTAAAGTGACACATATAAATGCAAATTTATTTTTAAAAATGTCTTCAAATAATTTTAAAGAATTTGCATCAACCAGACCTCTAGTGTGTAACTTAGAAAAGTTCACACTCTAGAAGGTAAGAATTAAGTTGTATATGAATTTTATTGATAAGTGCATCTTTGGTTATATTTTGATAGGATCACACTTGACATATAAGAGAGATGCATATGGAAACACCATATCAAAACCTATGCTAAGATCATAATGGACAGATAAAGAAAATAAGATGAAGGACTATGATACAAGGACCATGAACATCCTAGTATCAACAATGTCATATGATAATTTTCATAAGGTTACTAACTGCCAGTCATCTAAGGAAATCTAGGAATCTCTATCTAGAATTATAGATGGAAGCTCAGATAAAAGGAAGGATTACAGATCCCTTCTCATATCTTAGTATGAGAAATTTTAGAAGAAATCTGAAGAGATAGTGGCTGAAATGTATGAAAGATTCAGTATCATAGTCAACGAGCTAAAAGGACTAGACAAAGAGATAATGTTTCTAAAAGAATCATAGTATTTAATAAAGTGTAAGTATATAATAGTAAGGGTATTCTAGGGGAGAAACCTGTAATAATTAGTATGCTTTAATTTGTAGATTTTGTTAGCTGGGAACACGTGTTGTCTTCTTATTAATGCAACCTCTGTGATAGGTCGACATCAAATCAACATAACTGGAAATTCACATTTAATGATAGTCGACGCATCTCCCAAGAGCATAATTTTGCTACAATTTCTGATTATCATCCTATGTATCTTACCTGTATAAGATGTTTTATAAGAGGTCATGAAGCTGGAAGCTGTTGTTTTAAAAGACCAACACTCTTTTATCCCAAGGGGTATTATGAAAGGCCTTCCTATATATGTAATATCCCATTTCCTTCTAGAAACTTAACTTAGATTAGAATATAACATGTGGCGAGTGAATGGGGTTAGGCTAGGTTTGACCCAAGGAGTTACGGTGGATTCACATAGGGCCCACTATAGGGTTCAAGTCAACTTTAACTTAGAAGAATTATTCTGGATCAACAGGCGTCAAGTGCGTTGAGTGAACTTGATGCCATTCGACAAAGCATTGTGTGCATTAAGTGGACTCAAAGGCGTGCTCTTTAACTTAGAAAAATTATTTTAGATCAATAGGAGCCTAGTGAACTCGACGCCATTCGACGAAGAATCGAGTGAACCCGATGCCATTCGACGAAGAGTCGAGTGAACTCGACGCCATTCAACAAAGCATTGAGTGCGTCGAGTGAACTCGATGCCATTTGACGAAGCATCGAGTGCGTTGAGTGAAATCAATGCCATGCTCTTTAACATATAATAATTATTCTGCATCAATAGGCGTCGAGTGAACTCGACGCCATTCGACAAAGCGTCGAGTGCATTAAGTGGACTCAATGGTGTGGTCTTTAACTTAGACAAATTATCCTGGATCATTAAGCATCGAGTGAACTCAATGCTATTCGACGAAGTGTCAAGTGCATTGAGTGATCTCGACGCCATTTGAAGAAGCGTCGAGTGATACTCGACAATTTTGTACTTAAGAGTATTTTTCGGTCTGGTTCATATGTATGGTCGAATCGGGTTTTTCGGGATAAGCACTAATAGATCATTTAAACTCGATATCTTCAACAAGACCTATTTAAAACATTGATCTTCTCAAGAAGGCCTATTTAATGTAATTACTTGCGGTTCAATACTAGGGTGACACGTGGCAAGCAACTTAAACCCTAATTCTTCTTATAAAAGGGAAGAAATAAGAAACCTTAGCTGTCAATCCCATTTCTTGCAAAGCCTGCCATCACCATCATGGAGCTAGAGCAGTGGGAAATGACTCCTGGAGTTAATCTTTTGCTGGAGAAATAAGGGATCGAGCTTGTTCACCAGAGCAGTCGTCGGCCATGGCTCACCACTACCGCACCCACCGCTAAGCTCGCATTCAGGTCTGTTTCTCCTCCCCTCCCTCAGTACTAGTCATCTAGATCTACTAGGAGAGATATCGGGCTCAAAAGAGCCCAATGATATGAAAGATAGAGGGAAGATTCTGACCTTTGCTTCTTGCTTTGGTTTGTTGGAGGAGCTGCCTCCGGCGGCCTTGTCACTGGGAAACGCTAGCCACCACCTCAACGGAGGTGGTGGCGATAATCATCAGCGGTGGCAGTGGCCATGCTTACCAGAAATAAGGATTGAAGTTACAATAGGCGAAATAGATCTTGGCCATTGTCTATCGGGGAAGATAACCCGATGCCGTTTAATTTAAGATTAATTAAACTATAGTATCATTTATTTAATGTGTATATTCTGTCACATTTATTTAGAGATGTTGCATGTTGATTTTGGGCCCCTTAGAGGAAATATCAGAAATAATCTTCAACATGAAAAATGTAGATCTAGGTCTAACCTTTAATTTGACATCCTAAACATGTAATTCAGAGCATTGTATCTCCTTGTAGGGTCATTCTCCTAGGACTGCTCCTATACTAGGGAAGAAATTCAAATGGATTTAGACGCTAAACTATAATTCCACATGCAGTAAAATTTAGGTCATGCATGTGTGTTTACCATACTTAAACTATGTCCAAAAATTAGAATTTTTGGAGGATATCTTCCTATAGTTTCAATCAAATTTTGAATTATTAAATAAATGTAATTTAGGGAGTTTTACAACTCCAAATACCCCCAAATTTGAGTGGAATGGATTTAAGGTCATCCTATGGCCTTGGTAAAATTTGGAGTCATTTGGCCTACTACATGTTAAAGGAACCAACATGCATGGTGAAGGTAGATTTGTAAATAGTGTGCAAATAGTAAAATGTGGTAAAATGGGAATTTAGCTCATTTGGCCAAACGCATGTTCATGAAATTTTGGATAGATGATTATGGAGGTAAAATACTCCATTCATGAGAAAATTGGAATTTTTGGAATCAAAAATCCCATAAGTTGGATTTATTTCAAAATTAGCACATTTAGGTGTTAAAATGAAAAATAGGGCTACTAGATTTAGAAAACTCTAAATTGTTGATCCAAGTCCAACATGTCATTTCACTTCTTTGGAAACATTTATGTGCATTTTTTAGAATTATTCCATGTATAAATAGTATAATTACATTTTTACCCTTATATGACTTTGATCAAAAAAAAGATTAGTGGTTCATGAAAAATTATGAGAAAATGTCTAGGCACTTATTTCTGCAATATAAACCCATGTAAATTTTATTTAGATTTTTGGATGATTATTTATGAGGAACACTATAATAGTGGCATTTTTCTAATTATCTTAACATGTGAATATCTTAGGTCAAATCACTGACTAGGAGTATGAAAATCTATTTTGACTATTTTCTTATTAATATTAGTGAGAATAAATTTTCCCTGAGTTTTTACATGTTTATTTTTAATACATCATTTGAAAAAGGAAGATAATGGGGGTTTTAATCATAAATAAAAAATAATGGTTAGATCAAATTGGTAAATCAGGATTAATAGTAAACAAACGTATTTATTATAAATGAACTTCAAATAATTTATTTAGACCCAATGGACCACTTGTTAGAGTAGTTCATGTTCAAAGTGACCTAGGTCACTTGATTAATTGAGTTAAATTATGGTTCAAAATGATTAGAAAAATTATGTAATTCTGAATGATCAATATTATACACATGACAAACCCATGACAAAAATTTGGAGGTCTTTGTCCTAAGGAATTGAAAGTCATCTCATATGGGTTATAATTAGGATATGGGCTGCGTTTAGTAAAAGTTATAAGAAGTTTTAGAGTACACAGGGTGATGAGATATAGTTAAATTAAGGGATGTATTGGGAAGTTGAAACCTTGGTTTGTATCACAAGTATGTCACTACATAGCAACGAGTGTTAGAGTGTAAGTCACAAGGAGATCAACTATAATGGGGTCCGACGAAAGATCATCGCTCTCCTAATCACTACCATAAGTCATTAGGTTTGCTCAAGAGTAATAACGAGATTGGGGTATTAGTAATGGGTAGACACTAATAAAATTAAGTGTCCTTGAGAAAAGGAGCTTTGGGCTTCAACCCATCGGAGTTCCTAGTGCCCTCGAGAGCCCTTCATCGGGCATGCCCTGGGAAGTCAAAGGATTAACCCTAAATGGCTATGTAAAATAAGAATTAAACAAGAGTAGTCTAATAGGATAAGGGAAATTATGTGACAAACTCACCTGTATAGGGTTGTAGGGATACAGGACGGGTTTATTTCTGCGATTTAGAGGCTCGGGCATTTGATACAGGATGGGTTCAGTCCTGCGAGATGGAGGATCTGGAGATTTACTTCAGGACAAGTTGGTCCTACGAGCTGGAGGCTTGGGTTTGAAATAATTTGCATGTGCATATAACATATTAGTGGCGGGTTAGGCGGTGTAGGCCAGTTGTCACACCGACGACAGTAGGGTGACTCTGGTGAGGTGTGGGGGGTTAAAGGGGCAAGTAGGTTATATTATACTGCAGTCTGAAGGGCAATACCTGTTAACGTACACCTGAACAAAATAACTATTGGGGAGAGCCCGCAAATTTGTACGTAGAGACTCTAGACTAAACTTCAGACCTATATAGCGGGGTACGAAGGGTCTAGGCCTGGTAATGTGTATGGTGCCTAGGAAGTGGAGATGCCCTCTCCACTGCTTCTATATCCACAATAGTTGTACTAGAGAGTTCAGCTAACTCCAAAAAGTGGGAACTAAAGGTCTGTGATCATAGAGTCATGTGTGAGAGTTGCATTTGTAGGAATCATAACCCGCATAACTCATCATATCATATCATACCTAAATACTTAGGGCATATGCACTGCGGATCCTTATCATATAAATTAGTATGAGCACTTTTATATGATAAGTTATACTTATGAAACCTTAACTTATATGTTTGTATGGGCATTCATATAAGTTAAGGTACTCCTATGATGTTAGTGTAGCGGTAGATAGTTTACTTTCTGCTCGGTTTCTTTACTATACTTACAATACTTTCTTTCAGTTCTACTTTACCTATTGCACTCCTTTTCATTACTGCTTTACTTACTTTACTTGTGCTATAAAAATTGTTAGTATTGAAAGTCTTTGAATTCAACGTTAGCTAATCACCTAGAGGGGGTGTGAATAGTTTATTAAGGTATTTATGATTCTCTTCTTTTTCTTAAGCCTTTAACTGAGTTAGACTTTGTTGTGAGTGATTAATTTAACTTTCAAGAAATTCACATACGACACACTAGATTTTTATAGTGTTTCCCCAATGTCTTGGTTCATCCACTATCCCTCCCGGTATTCTAACAGAAAGTTAGATAAGACACTTCTCCAATAACATGACTCCTAATATATTACAACACGATCCCACTAGATCACTTAGTCTCCACTTAGACTTACAACACAGTCACGCAGCCTAACCACTCAGTAATCACTTGATCACCTACCATAGACACAAATTCCCTACAACATAGGCTAAGAAAATAGCCCTATCACACAGATCCAAGACTGGATCCTACCACTCAGCCTTTATAAATTAGGCTTACAACACAGATCTTAAATAGATCATTCATAAAATGTGTAGTAATGTTAATTTGACTCAAGAGAAATTAATCTCTGAGGCAATTGCTTCCTGAGCTGAGAGAATCTCATCCCTATCTTCTTCACAGCAACAATCTTCAAGAATTTGCTACTTGTGTTGGAAGTAACTCAGAACCATGATTCTGATTCAGTTGATGAAGGAGAGAGAAGAACAATTTTCAATCAGCTAACCTATTTTGCAGAACACAGACTACTCGAACTCTTCTTCATAAATCCATAGATTGATCTTCGAATTTAGCCCGGCTTGGATCTTAAAGCACTTTCAGCCAGGGATAAACTAGACCGATTCTTCTTCCTCAGAGAAATCCTCTTATCTTGCTGTAGCAGATGTTGATCGCCGCAGCTAACTGAGAAACCCTTTAGAATCGTCGATACGATCTTCTTGTTTCTCCAACAATGGCAGAGGAAGAAGACGAAGTCCCGCATAACTTTTTCGTGATGAATTGATCCCTCAGAAACTTGTCTCAATCTAGATCTCATCTTCTATTAATAATCCCATTGTCTAACGAGTTGATTGACATGTGTCGTTGCTTTAAAGACTTATTATATCCTTAATTTTATAGAATGAGACTGAAGACGACATTAGTAATGAATTATAGCTTTTCCTTAATCATTTTGAATTTTGTTGACTTTTGGTTACTTTGCTGACATAACCCATTCTAGACTTAGAAAATTTCAGACAACTACCCAGGCATTGAGTGTGCCGAGTGAATAAGATTTACTAAATGAATCTGGACTTATAAACTTTCCTTCTTTGCTAGGAATTGAGTGAGTAAGCTCAACTCAACGCTTTTTAACTTAGTCAACATTATGCATCCTTCTACAACTCTAGGTTTTGAGAGCGTTGAGTGTATAAGCTTCACTCAATGCTTTTTTCCTTAGCTTGATCTTCAGCCCTTTCTATAACTATGGCATTGATAGCGTTGAGTGAACCGGCTTCACTCAATGATTCTGGACTTAGAATAATTCTGCTCTGCATGAAGGCGTTTAGTGTGTTTACTATACTCAATGCTTTATCCTTTAGCCTCAACATTTGACTAGGCATTGTGTGAACTGGCTTTACTCAATGCTTTTTGCCTTAGCCAAATTACGTTTTCTTCATTGGCGTTGACAGCAGCTAAATGACTCAATGCTTTCTTCCTTTGGCGTTGAGTGAGCTGATTTCACTCAACGATATTTTTACTTAGATAGAATTTTCTGTCTTTCTTCCCAGCTTTAACTGAATTAGCATGGCGTTGAGTGAACTAGCTTAACTCAATGCTTTTGAACTTAGTCGAATTTCTTTAACAGATTTGCTTTGGTTTTGACAGACTCTGTATGGGATTGAGTGACCAAGCTTCACTCAATGCTTTTGGACTTAATATATTTTTCTTTGCCAAAAACTCTAGGGCTTTAACTGTGGCAGCTTTACTCGACGAATTATGTTGCATGGCATTGAGTGAGTTGACATCATTCAACAATTTTTTCCTTAGTCGATTATCCTGCTTGCTGAAACTTTGCCTTTGACTGCACACACCTATCTCAATGCTTTTTAGCTGTATGGTGTTGAGTGAACTGGCTTCACACAACACCTGTGGACTTGCTGTTTTTCTGCCTTTGTCATCAATGTCCTTAACTTCTTGCATTGAGTGAGCTTGCTTCACTCAACGCCTGTGAACTTAGTGGAATTTCTTTGTCCAGCTTCCTTTCTTAAGGCATCTGACATTGAGTGAGCTTGCTTCACTCAATGCATTTGGACTTAGACAGAATTTCAATCTCTCCACATGCCTATCTTGTGACCACTTGTCAAATTAGTGTAATAAGGACTAACCTTCATGCATGAACTTAAACATACATCAAATACAACTATGTATAAATCATTGACTTGTTTGACTTCTTATAAATCTGGGACATTGGGATATATAGACCCAACAATCTCCCCATATTTGAAGAAGTCAAAATAGCACTTGAAAAACCTTTGTCAATGATATACACTAACATATACAGCAACAAAATTCAATAACATATTAACCTTAAGAGAGTTGAGGGTTACCAGGGTTACCACATTTCCTATTTTTCTGCTAGTATATTGAACATCACTTACTCCCCCTGCTTTGCTGTATGGTTCAACTTTTCCCTTTGTATGAGAAAACCACCTTCATACCATTTGGAAGTTTCCTCTACTGCCTGCTTCTCCCCTTGCTTTGCTTCTTCTTCTCCCCCTTTTTTACTTCTGTAGAAAAGTTAAGGAGAAGCTTGCCATCTCTGGTTATCTTCTCCCCCTTTTTGATTACAGGTAACCCACTAATGCTGGACTTGCTCCCCCTCACCAAGAGTAACTTTTATCAACTTTTTTATATTCATTCTACTCTAGCCTGCAAGATGAATAATTTCCTACAGCAAAACAATATGAAGAGAAACTGAAGCTATACCAAGTTCAACATTCCCAACTAAAACTTGAAGGTGTTGAACTTTGGTTCATCTAGTGGCTTGGTGAAAATGTCAGCCACTTTATTATCTATTGAAACAAACGGAAGACTAATATACTCACATTCCATATTCTCTCTTATAAAGTGACATATAATCTCTATGTTCTTAGTCCTACTATGTAAGAAGGGATTCCTAGCTATAGAGATTGCACTAATAGAATCACAATATAAAGAGCTTTTACTTAGCTGAATGTTATAATCCTGAAGTTGATGTTGGATCCACAAAAATTGTGCACAGTAGATCCCTGCACTTATGTATTTTGACTCTATAGTAGAAATAAGAATACTTATTTCCTTCTTGCTACTCCTTGACACTAGCCTTTTTACCAAAAACTGATTGGAGCATGATGTGCTTTTCCTGTCTTCTCTACAGCCTGCAAAGTCTGCATTTAAAAAGCCTATTAGTTCAAAATCCCTATTCTTAGGGTACCAAAGGCCAATATCTAGTATGCCCTTTAGATATCTCAAAATTCTCTTAGCAGCAGAGTAATGAGATTCTTTAGGGCATTCCTGATATCTAGCATAGACACATGTAGAATACATAATGTATCGCCTACTAACAGTTAGGTATAGAAGGGAGCCAATTATCCCTCTATACAATGTTTGATCAATAGGTTTCCCTGTCTCATCCTTGTATAAATACATGTTTGACCCCATGGGAGTTTTCAAGGCGGAGTCTTTCTCCATCACAAAATTTTTAATCAATTCCTTGGTAAACTTTGATTGAGATATGGATAATCCATTATCTGTCTATCTTACCAGTAAACACAAGAAGAACATAAATTCACCCATACTGCTCATCTCGAACTTCCCTTGCGTAAGTTTGGCAAACTTTCTGCAAAGGTTGTCATCATTAAATCCAAAGATAATTTCATCAACATATATCTAGAGAATAATAATCTTGCCCTTAGATTCCCTTAGAAATAGGGTCTTGTCTGTCTACCCCCTTGAGAATTCCTTCACAATGAGGAAGCTAGACAGGGTTTCATACCATGCTCTAGGAGCTTTTTTCAATCCATATAAAGCTTTCCTAAGTCTATAAACAAAATTTGATTGATTAGGAACAACAAAACCTAGAGGTTGTTCAACATAGAATTCTTCCTTAAAGTCTACATTCATGATGGCTGACTTCATAACCATATGGTAGACTCTGAAACCTTGGTATGCTACTTATGATAGGAATAGTTTGATGGCTTCTAGTCTTGCTACATGGGAAAAAGTTTGATCAAAGTCAATACCTTCTTCCTATTTATACACCTGAGATACAAGTCTAGCTTTATGCTTGGTTATAAAGCCATTTTCATCAAGTTTATTCCTATAGATCCACTTGGTTCCATTGAAATTATGTCTTTGTGGTCTGGGAACTAGCTTCCAGACCTTACACCTCTTAAATTGGTTCAATTCATCTTGCATTGCTACAATCCAAAACTAATTCATGTTTGTCTCTTCAAACTTTTTGGGCTCTACTTGTGACAAGAAAATGGAGTACATTACTGTGTTGTGACATCTGCTCCTTGTTACTAATCCTTGACTTGCATCACCAATGATTTGGTGGCCTGGATGATCCTTCAAATGCCTGACTGCTAGAGGAAGTCTTCCTTCAGCATCATGTGCTCCAATGTCTCCATCATGTTGAACATCATCCACTTCAGGTGTACCTTATGCTTCCTCTAGAATCAACACACTTACATCTTTGTCTTGGACTATAGGTTCAACTTCCTTAACATTCAGCTTGTCCATGATCACTTTTGTGCTTAGAGGACTACAAAAGGAGCTTGACAACTAATTATTAATCAAGTTCAATTCATCAAACACTACATTTACCAACTCCTCTATAACTTGACTTGTCAAATTATAGATCCTATAGGCCTTACTATGATTATTGTACATAGCATTTGCTCCCAAAAATTTTTAGATATGCAAGGTTTGGTTCTTTGCCCTTCATATCTCATAAGGAGTATTTTTTATGGATGTTGGTGATAGAAGCCATGTTAAGGACACGACAAGCAGTATTTACTTACTAAGCCCAAAAATATTCTGGGAGAGTTGTGTCATTCAGTAATGTCCTTCCAGCTTCTATGAGAGTCATATTCTTCCTCTCAGCAATCCCATTTTCCTGGGGTGTTCTTGGAGAGGAAAACACTTGATGAATCCCAAGTTCTTCACAAAACTTTGTCATACATTCAGATTGAAACTCAGTTCCATGATCACTTCTAATTTTGACCACCAAACTGTTCAATTCATTCTGTATTTATTTGACAAATGTCTTGAAGACATTAGGGGTTTTAGACTTCTTTCTTAAAATGAAAACCCAAGTAAATCTAGAAAAGTCATCAACAACCACAAAGGTGTTGACTTTCCTACCAAGACTATGAACTAACATAGGACAAAACAAGTCTATATGAAGGAGGTATAAATACCTCACAGAGTCTTTAGTCTCAATGCTTTTAAAATAAGCTTTGGTCTGCTTGCCCTTTTTGGCATACAGGGCAAATGACTTCCTTAGTGCATACCATTTTAGGACCATTTTTAACTAACTCTTTATTGAAGAGCTTATCTATGGTCTTATAGTTCAAATGAGCTAGCCTCTTATGCCATTTGACGCAGTGTGAGGCTTTCTCATTTGCAACAAGCATATGAGAGAGTCTTAATTTACGCAAAGAAATTTTAAACAGTACACATTCCCACTCCTAGTTCCTGTCAAGATGACCTCTTGGTCACTTAACTTGTTTATGTGGCACTCATCCTTATGGAATGAAATTTCATAGCCAAGATCACAAAGTTGGCTAATGTTTTAAGGTTATGTTGCAACCCTTCCACATAATCTATTTTTGTGAAAGTGACTAAGCCATTTGAGATCTTACCATAACCTTTGGTAATCCCTTTGTCTGATCCACCAAAGATCACCTTTGGTCTATCCATCATTAGAATGAACTCCCTCAAACTGCTCTTTGTTCCAGTCATGTGCCTGGAACAACCACTGTCCAAGTAACATATAGCGATATGGAAACTGGGACTAACCTGCAAAACATATTTATTTTACCTTAGGATCACAATAATTATTGGGTCCTAGGTGCTTGTTAGTCTCAAAATGAACATGTCTACCGGTAGTATTTCTGACTTGTAGACTTATTTTAGCTCTGGGCACACTAGAATTTTACCAACAATCAATGGCAAAATGCCCTATCTTGCCACATCACAAGCATTCATGAAGGTTATACCTTCTTTTATGACCCGGTCTAGTAGCTGTGTTAACAATAAGACCTTTCCCAAAGGAACAGCTGTAGTCTTCTTCTGATTTCTTTCAGCAATTATCTGACTGAAGGAGAGTCTTTTAGTAGCTTTAATTCGCTTTTTTTGAGTGACATTAGCAGCAGGTTTCTTTGCAGAAATCATGCTCCTGATAGCATCAGAAAAACAAAATCAGGCTTGCTATAAGACTGAACTTTAGTCTGAGTTTTTGCTGGTTGAGTCTGAAGTTTTTCCACTGCCCCCTTCTTAAGAGTAGGGGTTGGAACACCAAAGACAAATGGTCCAATATTGGCCATTTGTATTTCCTCATGAGCAGCCTTGAAGGCACTCATTCCCATTCCTCTTCTCCTTACATTAGAAGAAATATTAGTATTCTTCCAAGAAGAATGACCATTCTTCAAGTGACCACACATACAGTACTAGTCATACCCGTTAGTAGGGAGTATTACCCTTTTAAAGGCAATTGGGGACTTAGTTGGAGCTTTTCCCTTTCATTCGAATGGTGAAGCTCTGGTGTTTCCCTTGAATCCAACTCCTCTCTTGTTTCTCTGAGAGGTGAAGGAGTCAATAACGGGTAATACTAAATTGGGTCTAGAAAAACTTTCCACAATTCTTATCTCCCTTTGGAGCTTTTCTTCAAGATCCCTAATAAGGACATTCTTATACTTTATGGTGCCTATTTGTATAATAGTAATAGTCTTCAACTGACTGACTTCCCTAATTTTCTGTTCCAGAATGATTGTTTTCTCAGAGTGTTGGGAAGCAATAAGCTTTAGATATGTAATCTCCAGAGTCTACTGTTTAGTCAGTTGCTTACTTCTTTTGAATTCTTCCAAAAGTTCACCATACTTACAATCACTTGATTGATTTCTTACTTAGACTCATAATCATTTTTATTCCTAGATGAGTATGATTATGAACTGGGACCAGTATTATAACTTAACTTATATGAAGAGCTAAATGGAGAGTGTACCTTAAATTGTCCAGGCTGATCCTAGCAAGATTCCTCATCTAATCTAGCCATCAGCCCAATGTAGGCTTCATCTTCATCATCTAACTCTGATGAGGATGAGTCAGTCTAGCTTTTCTCCTTCTTTACAATGAAGGTTTTCTACTTCTTTCCCTTCTTATGATGGTAATATTTCTCATCAGCCTCCTTCTTCTTCACAGGACATTAAGCCAAAACATGAACTGGCTTGCTGCAGTAAAAATAGATAATCTTATTAGAACATGTTTACTAGGTTTTGAGTCATACCTTCCATCCTTGGAAGGTTTCTTCCTGGTTTTGTAGTAGTCCTCCTTGTTTTTTAAGGAGGAGGAAGGTCTACTCCTCCACCCCTTCCTCTTCATCAGCTTCATGAACTGCCTTAAGAAAGCAGCAAATTTCTCATCAAACATATTACATTCTGATGTATCTTAATCTAAATCATCAGACTCAGCTTGCCTTCTTGGGAGAGAAGGATTCTTCTCTTTGCTCCACTTGTAACTATCTGGCTTGAAGGCAACAATTGATTCTTTTTCCTGAACTTTGCTACTCTTTTGTTCCTCCTTCCTTGCAGTCAGCTGTATTTCATATGACAATAACTTATCGAAAAGTGTGGATGGTTAAGTATCTGCCAGCTTTTTCACTTCTCTAATGACACATATTTTAGTGTCCCAGTCTCTAGTAAGAGACCTAAGGAACTTGAAATTTAGCTCATAGTTACTAAAGACCCGACCATAGGTCCTTAGCTCATTTATAGTTCTAAAAAACCTTTCATAGTAGCTACCTATAGTCTCCTCCTTGATCTACCTGAAAGCCTCATACTCTTGATTGAGCATAATAGACTTAATATCATCTAAAACTTCCTCAGTATCGTCCATATATACCATAAGAGTGTCCCACATTTCCTTTGAGGTTTTGCAGTGCAATGAGTTTTGTAAAGCAGAGTAATCTATGGAACTAACTATAATGTTATGTGTCCTCTTATCCATTACAGCCAAGATGATTTCATCTTTAGTCATTTCTGCATAACTCATAGGATTCTTGACATTTGCATCAAGAACAGACACCTTCAACAGAATGAATGGTCCTTCTGGTACTGTAACATAAATCCTAAGGTATGATGCTTCCATAAACAATCTGACCTTTTCTTTCTAGATTCCAAAATTTTATTTTCTACATAGTGGAAGTTTCATAGAACCTAGTTCCTTATGGTTCTCTCCTGAACCCATACTTATATTTTCTTGGCTACCCTTGGAGATCTACTAAGACTGTTCAGCCTTTCTTGAGCAACCTCCCTCTGATACCACTTGAAAATCTTTGAATTCAAGGGTAGCTAATCACCTAGAGGGTGGGGGTGAATAGGTTAATTATATCTTTATGATTCTCTTCTAGTTCTTTAGGCCTTTAACTGAGTTAGGCTTTGTTGTGAGTGATTAATTTAGCTTTCAAGAAATTCACACAAAGAACACAAGAATTTTATAGTTGTTCCCTAGTGTATGTGTACATCCACTATCCCTCCTGCCTTTCTAACAGAATGTTAGATAAGGCACTTCTACAATAACATGGCTCCACATAGATTACAACACGATCCCACTGGATCACTCAGTCTCCACTGAGACTTACAACACAGGCATATAGCCCAACCACTCAGTAATCACCTGATCACCCACCACAGGCATAAATGCCCTACAATACAGGCTAAAAAAATAGCCCTATCACACAGATCCAAGACTGGATCCTACCACTCAGCCTTTATAATTTAGGCTTACAACACAGATCTTAAATAGATTCCATGGAAATTTAATAGTAATGTTGATTTGACTAGAGAGAAATTAATCTTTGAGTCAATTGCTTCCTGAGCTGAGAGAACCTCAGTCCTATCTTCTTCACAACAACAATCTTCAAGAATTTGCTACTTGTGCTGGAAGTAACTCAGAACCTTGATTCTGATTCTGTTGATGATGGAGAGATAAGAACGATGTTCAATAAGCTAACATGCTTTGCAGAACATAGACTGCCTTACCTCTTCTTCACATGTCAAGAGATTGATCTTCAAATTCAGCACGGCTTGGATATTAAAGCAATTTCAGCTAGGGCTAACCTAGACTGATTCTTCTTCCTCAGAGAAATCCTCTGATCTTGTTATAGTAGAAGTTGATTGCCGCAGATACCTCAAAATCCCTTCAGAATCGTCGATACGATCTTCTTATTTCTGCAATAATGGCGGGGGAAGAAGACGAAGTCCCGCATAACTTTTTCGTGATGAACTTGTAAGATCCTGTCTCCTCATCCCGAGGCTAACCCGATCTTATGCCCAGAACCGCCGCCTTACGGTGACACTAACTCACGGGTTAGTCGACACCGCAAGACGTCGATCCTGCCGGCTAGTACGATCATAACCTGTTCGGCCAATATGAGAAACAGAAGCAAAGTATATAGTAAACAAAACTACGCAAGTCCACAGCCACAGAGTACATATCAGATAAAGGAAATGATGGGTACATAAATATAGTCCACAATGAGTACAACAAAAGAGAGAAATAAGGGCTTATGCCCATTACATTATATCACTGAATCTCTCCTCACAAAGCAAAAAGCGGAAGTCTAAACTATCACGGACATCTCGTCCCTTCTGAGAACGCGCTGTAGTAGTAGTAGTAGTAGTAGTAGTCGTAGTCGGCATCTGCTCCTCAAGTCCTGCCTCCTCGTGCTCCTAAAAATAGTATGGTCACCGACCATTAGTCAAAAAGACTAAGTCGTTTCCTCCACACCTCGCCCCGCAACTCCTAGGCACCGTGCGGGAGGACAAAGCGGAGGACAACAAGGGGTGACAAGGGCGAAGCAGGTGACGGGAAACTAAGCAGAATATGTTATCAAGTAAATAATGAAATGTAACCTACACTTATGCAGGTACGCATAAGTAAGGGGTCTTCTGCAGGGCTCCCATTGTATAAAATGTCCCATACCATTTTATACAATGGGGTGTCAGGTGTCACAAGCATATATATATAAAAGAAAAGTAACCTCAACCTATAAACATGCCCACTCAGGCTTATAGGCTAAGGGATCGTAAAGCAGGTCCTAATGTATAAGCGTCCCATACCACTTATACATTAGGTGACTTAAGTTGTTATGAAGGTTAATGTTATGCAACTATATGGTGGGTATGATATGAACATGCAGTGCAACACACACACACGACTCCGTGATCACAGACCTTTAGTTCCCACTTTTCGAGAGCTAGCATCACTCTCAGGTACTACCGTTGTGGCTACGGCAGCAGCGGAGCGGGCGTCTCCGCCTTCTAGGCGGGTATACACACTACCAGGCCTAAACCTCTCTTGTACGCCTCTGTACACCGCCAGTGCACTCTAGAGTCTCTGCGTACCACTTTGCTGACGACCCGTCAGTCTTGTTGGGTCGGGTGCGCGTTATTAGGAAAAGTCCTCCAGACTCCAGTATAAACATCCTACTGGTCCTTCTAACCCTCGCACCCGCCTGGTCCACCGTACTGCCATCGGTGTGACGACCGGCCAGTACCGCATGGCCCTCCACTAGTATATGCACATGCAAGTATAGTGTATTGAGCCTCCAGCTCGATGGACTATCCAGTCCCCAAATCTCTCCAACCCGTCACGGGTGAGTATGTGCTACAAAAACTCCAACCCTGCCTAGGTGAGTGTATATAAACCAATCCCTTTTTCCAACTCTGCACGGGTGAGCAAGTAGTCAAAATACTCCAAGTCCCTCCAACTCGGCACGAGTGAGCACATGTCCAGTTCACTTAACCTATTAGACTACTCTTGTCTACAGATTATCATACTTAGAGTCTTAAGGTTAATCCCAGGACTGCCCAAGGTATTCCCGGTGAAGGGCTCTCAGGGGCACTAGGAGCTACGATGGGCTGAAACCCAAAGCTCCCTTTCTCAAGGATATTTACTTTAGTTGTTTCCTACCCTGAATCCCTTATCCTCTCTCCTGTTACATAGAGTGACCTAGTGACTTAAGGTACGGATTAAGGAGTGACGGTCTTCCGTCAACTCTTCCTAGGCAAGTCTCATGTTGCACTGTTACTCTCGCCTCTAGAATGCAACTGCCATCCAGGGTTATACTTCCGAACTTAGACTCTAACTCAGTTGTTGATTCATCCCCTGGCGGCCTATAGTCCAGCCTACTTTTACTAAGCGCACCCCATGACCTAACACCACCCTGAGATCGAACTTCTAAATTCTTGGTCCAACTGACCCCAAATATTTACCCTAGGGTGGTATGGACTAATGAAATGCGTGTGTTGATTTTCATAATTTTCCTAGGTCATTAAGGCCTTTAATTAAATCTTTTAGAATTATTCCCTAGGTCATTTTACACATGAAGTATCATCAATTAAATTCTTCTGACTTATGAGAATTTTCCTGAGTTGCATATGGGTAAAATATTACTGTCTACAAGATTTCATAATTTTCCTTTTAATATATCTATTTATCCCATAATTAATAAAATTTCTACACAAGTGTCATTTTCCAAATGAAGTACAAGAAATATATTCACCAAAATTCCAAGAAAATTACTAAGCATTTATATTACTATTTTATGACTAATGGCAGAGTTTCATTTATTTCCACAGTGTAATGGTCTACCAAAATTCATTCCTAATTATTTACCAAAAATGCCATTATGCTAATAAATAATTTAACACTGTACCCATAATTCTGATAAAATTCTACAAGACTAGTAAGATAGTCATGCAACTCTAGGATTAATTTCATAATTTTCCAACAAGTATTTATACCAAATCATAAATATTTGCAAAAAAGGGTAGAATGGTAAATTCAAGGTATTTGCTCCAATAATTCTCAAACAGAGGTATAAAATTTTCCTATGTCAAATAAATAATCATTCTTTGACTTGACTGAATTTGGAAATCTTGTCTTGATCAAAACCTATTCATATAATTTATTTTCTAAAAAGGCTTTTATTTTGGAAATACCAAATAATAGGATTTTTTAATCCCAAAAATTCCATAATAATTTTTAGGGGTGAACTTTACTCTAATAAATCCCTGGAATATATTCCACAATTTTTGGATGCCTCAACTAGGCTAAATACACAAAATATCATTTCTTGTTAAGTGCACCCCAAGGCTATATTTAGCCAACACATGCAAGTGGGTTAACCCAACATGCAGTGGTCCAATTGCTCTGAACTTTCTATCAGACACCAATAATGTCCTTAAGGACATGCCACCAAAATTTGGGGCCATTTGGAGCTAGCTAACTCCAAGAATCACCTAGTTAAGCCCTAGTGGTATTTTGGTAATTTCTCCATATTCTATTTTCCAATCAAGCCCATTTTTTGGCAAGGCCTAAACATGCCCTAATTATACCTCTGACCAAAATCTCAGGTCAAGGGGACTTCTGGTTTGGCTTGGGCAGCCATTTAAAATTCTGCAAAATTGCTATTTGCAGCCCAAGCCAAATCTTATTTCTCAAACATGCAAGTGAGATTTCTCATCATGCAGTGCATCAATTTAGCCCAAATTTTAACCATAAGTCAAATATACCCATAAGTGGGTGTCACCAAAATTTGGGGCCTATTGGAGTTGGAGAACTCCAAAAATCACATTAATTTACTTTTGGGTATTTTTGTAAAAACTATAGCAAACTGTTCCCCAAAAATTCTAATTTTTGGGGAGGGCTTAGTTAAACCTAAATTATTAACCTAGCCCAAATTTCAGCCCATTTGGACCAAGGGTTTGGGCTAGGGAATTAATTCAATTTCTGCCCTACCTTAGGAGTAGTCCTAGTAAAACAGCCCTACAGGACAAACTACTGGACCAAAACTCATGTTTAGGGTGGCCTTGTAAAGGTAAGACATCTACAATTTCTATTCAGGTTCCAACCTTAGGTTAAGCCTATATATGCCCTAAATGTCACATGCAAGGTGACTGAAAATGTGTGACAATAATACACATTTATTTCATTTATTTATACTGTTAATATATCTGATGCACGAATCTTAAAGCACTAAAGGACGGGATCCGTTCATCTTCCCCAACAAACCGACGGCCCCGATGCATTTCGCCTGGGCCACCTTGCGTGACGTTTTCCGGCCGACTGTGGCGGCGCCATGGCCGGCCAACGGTGCCACCACCTTCACGGTGGTGGTGGCTACAATTTGTCGGCGATGAGGCGGCGGGAGACGGAGGCTCCGGCGATCCCGAGAGGTGTTAATTTCACGGAAAAATCAAGATTTTCTCCCATGGCATTGGGCTCAATTGAGCCCGATCTCTCTCCTAATTGATCTAGGAAGCTAGTACGGGTAGTGATGAGGCGAAACGGACCTGAGTTGGCGGCTGGCGGCGAGTGTGGCGGCGGTTGGCCATGGCTAAGCTAGCTCCGGCGATCTCACTCCCGATTTCCCGTTTCTCCATCGTTTCCTTTGATCCAGGACTCGAATTCAACTCCCTAGGACCTTCTGAAGCTGATGGCTGGGCTGGATTTTGCATGGAGTGACTGTATAAGGAGCTATGGCCGAGGTGAGCTCGGTTTGGTGCTTTGGTTGCTTCACCCATGGTGCCAAGTGGCCACCATGCTCTAAATTTCTTTGGAATGAGTAGGGGTGGTCGGACAGCATGTTCATGGGCTGAGGGGTGAAGGCCACATGGCCTCTTTTCATCTCCTTCTCCTTTCTCTCTCCTCTTTTAAGTGTTTTCTCCAAAATACACCCTTGCATGCAATCTCTCTCCTAATTTTTTGGGGTTAGGGGCTGTCCTTGTCCATTTGGGCTGGTCATGGGCCTTGGCTCATGGGCTTTGCTCATTGGGAATGGGCTTGGCCTTCACTTTTCTTCCTTTAGGCCATTTGTTGACTTGTTGACTTTTTAGGTTGACTTGGTCAACTTGATGAGTGGGCTGACCCAACTTGATGGTCATGGACTCCATGTCACCACCAAACATGGGTTGGGCCAGGGTGATGGTCTTAGCCCACTAGGAATGGGTTAGGTCTTCATTTACCCTTATTTAGGCTTAAGGTTGACCAAGTTTGACTTTAGGGTTGACTTGGTCAAATGGGTGTGTGGGTTGACCCCACCTAGTGGTCATGAGGTCTAAATCATCACCCAACATGGCTTGGGTCATGGTGATGCCTTACTTGACCTAATTGGACCCAAGAGTGTAGGGTTTGATCCCTTTTAGGCCTAAGGTTGACCTGGGTCAACTATGGTCAAAGTGTTGACCTAGGGCATGACCATGGGTCTACTTAGATTGCAATTAGGGTTAGGGCAGTGTGGTGATGGTCATGGTGTGGCTAGGGTCCTTATTTAGTCATAGTTTGACTTGGTCCTATAGTGGGCCCCATCTTGGGACAACTCACCACCTAGGATCAAACCTAGCTAATTTCCCCCTGACTCACCATATGCCTAACCCAATCTAAGTTAAGGGGCCTAGAAGTAACATGGGATGTTACAGAACTGATCCCTCAAAAACTTTTCTCGATCCAGATCTCATCTTCTATTTATAATCCCATCATCTAGCGAGTTTATTGATACGTATCCCTACTTTAACAGCTAATTATATCCTTAGTTTTATATAATGAGACTGGCGCCGACGTTAGTAATGAATTACAGCTCTTCTTTAATCATTTTGAATTTTGTTGACTTTGTTCACGTCAACCATTCTGGACTTTGAAAATTTCAGGCAACTACCCAGGCATTGAGTGAACAAGCTTTACTACACGAATCTCGACTTAAAAAATTTCCTGCTTTGCTAGGCATTGAGAGAGTAAGCTTCACTCAATGATTTTTTACTTAGTCAACATTCTGCATCCTTCTGCAACTCTAGGCATTGAGAGCATTGAGTGTATAACCTTCACTCAATGCTTTTTTGCCTTAGCTTGATCTTCAGCCCTTTCTGCAACTATGGCGTTGAGAGCGTTGAGTAAGCTGGCATCACTCAATGATTCTAGACTTAGAATAATTCTGCTCTGTATGCAGGCGTTGAGTGTATTGACTACACTCAACGCTTTCTCCTTCAGCCTTAGCATTTGACTAGGCGTTGAGTGAACTGGATTTACTCAACTCTTTTTGCCTTAGCCAAATACCGTTTTCTTCATTGGCATTGATAGTAGCAGCATGACTCAATGCTTTCTTCCTTTGGCATTTAGTGAGCTAACTTCACTCAATGCTATTTGTACTTAGACATAATTTTCTGTCTTTCTTCCAAGGCTTTGACTAAATCAGTATGGAATTGAGTGAATTGTCTTCACACAACCCTTTTGAACTTAGTCGAATTTCTAAGACGGATTTTCTTTGGCTTTGACAGAATCTGCATGGCGTTGAGTGACCAAGCTTCACTTAATGCTTTTGGACTTAGTAAATTTTTCTTTACCATAAACTTTGGGGCTTTGACTGTGGCAGCTTTACTCCACGAATTATGATGAATGGCATTGAGTGAGTTGACATCACTCAACGCTTTTTGCCTTAGTCAATTTTCCTTCTTGCTGAAACTTTGCCTTTGAATGTCCACACGTGTCTCAGCACTTTTTAGTTGTATGGTGTTGAGTGAACTTGCTTCACTCAACGCCTATGGACTTAGCTTCTTTTTTGGCTTTGTCATCATTTGTCCTTGACTTATGGTATTGATTGATCTTGCTTCACTAAATTCCTGTGGACTTAGTGGAATTTCTCTGTCCAGCTTCCTTTCTTAAGGAACCTAGCATTGAGTGAGCTTGATTCACTAAACTCTTGTGGACTTAGAAGAATTTCAGTCTCTCCACATGCCTATCTTGTGACCACTTATTCAATCAGTGTAATAAGGACTAACATGCATGCATAAACATAAACATACATCAAATTCAACTATGTGTATATCATTGACTTGTTTGACTTCTTACAAATATGGGACATTGTGATCAATGGACCAACAAGAAAAATGATATAAATGTTTAAAACATGATCAGGATAGAATTGTCCCATCGTCACCTGCTTCCATTTTGTACTACTTTGTTGACCTCCTCTTTTGTCCTCCCGCTCAGTGCCTAGGAGTCGCGGGGGTGAGACGCGGAAAAAATGGCCTAGTCTTTATGACTAACGCTCAGTTGTGACCATATCATTTTAGGAGCTCGAGGAGCTGGAGCACCAGTACGACCAGTAGGAAGAGGTGGCAGGACCGGAGGAGAAGATACCACGTACTACTACCGCAGCTCAGCGTCAGGTGATGACGAGCATTTCAGTTCTACTTCCGCATAGATTTTTTGTGAGAGATAGATTTCATTTCATTTTGGCATGTACTAGGCATAATCCCTAACTCTCTTTTTCTGTACACATTATGGACTGATGTACCTTTCATCTCTATATATTATGATGTCATTGCTGTGACTTGTGGACCTGCTTGTTTTCATTTATTTCTATAGTTGTACTTCTTTTCTCGATTGGCCAACAGGTTGAATTATGGTACTAGCCGGCAGGATCGACGTCATGCTGTGTCGAATAGCCAATGTGCTAGTGTCACCGTAAGGCGGAGATTCTAGGCATAAGATTGGGTAACCTCCTTAGTAAGGGAGAGGGGGGTCTTACAAACTGGTATCACTTAATAAACAATCATATGAGAAAGAAGTCCAAAACACTAGGCCACCCCGCTCGAGCATTAGTTTGCGGACAAAATATGTAGTGAAGCAATGGTGATCCTATGTGTAAAAAGTCACAGAAAACTGTCCATTTAAAACAATGAGTTAAGACAATCCTAATATAAACCTTTATTCCGTGTTTCCCCCACAGGTCGTCGTACCACAGGATGTCGTTCCTACCCCTCCGGCTGCCACACCTTTTTTGAAGACGGAGAAGGGGAAGACTCTGACGGCCATTCTCGAGGCCATCAGGGACTAACAAGCCATAGTCAACCAGCCAAATCTAGGATTGAGTTGGCTAAATGCATTCAAGAGTTTGTCTCCGCAGATATACCATGGGACCGAGAATGCAGTGAAGATGGAGGAGTGGATAGAGACTATTCAGGAGATGTTTATAGATATCAACTGCCTGTTCAGCAAGGCGGTTTCCTTAGCGACATCCACACTAAACATTCATGCAGAGAGGTGGTAAAAGTCCATGCTGGACTCCACGTATTCTCATCGAGAGCTGTTAGACATCACTTGGGAGGATTTCAGTGAGGTCTTCTTACAACACTTCGTGTCTGTTACGGACAGAGATGAATTAGAGGAGAGGTTTTTGAACCTAAGGCACGGGAGCAAATCAGAGACAGAGTACCAGAGGGAGTTCTCCCATTTGGCCAGGTTCGCGGAGATTCATAATTTGGACGATAGGAGGAACGCAAAGAGATTTTATCGGGGACTTAGAAACTCTACGAGGAAGTCACTAATGTTCATTTCTCATGGAACTTTTGCTCAGATTATCGAGATGGCAAAGAAGCTGGAGGTAGACCGATTGATTGTGTAGAGCATGGGGAAGAGACTTCTAGATGGGTCATCCTTCGGGAAGAGCAGTCGGGGCAAATAGAGAGGCATAGTGATGAGCCACAAGAGGGGTGGAGGATGTTATAGTCCTAATTTTAGGTAGGAACAGAAGCCTCCCGCAGTACTAGATCCTCCACCACTATAGATCCATGACTCAATGAGACATGATGATCGTGGCCATCGACTGGTGATTTGCTAAAGTTGCCAACAGCCGGGGCACGTTAGGGCTGACTGCCCTCAGCAGTTTCATCCTCCTCTTCCACCTCCAGCTTCCCCTCCACCACAGCTGGGCCGAGGCCGAGGTCGAGGTCGAGTACATTATGGTAGAGGTCGAGGGTAGGTGCAGATGTATGCTTTGGACCTCGCCAAGCTGGGGAACCCTAAGGAAGTTATTACTGGTACTTAAATTTATTGCAGGTAAAATTTTAAATATTTGTACCTTACGACCACTAAAACAGCCACATACTTAACTTAAACCCCAAATATCAAGTATAGTCTTTATTAACGGCAGGCCCGCCCATACCTTATTCGATACGGGTACTTTGCCTTTGAATGTCCACACCTGTCTGAGCACTTTTTAGCTATATGGTGTTGAGTGAACTGGCTTCACTCAACGCCTGTGGACTTAGCTGCTGTTTTGTCTTTGTCATCATTTTTCCTTGACTTCTGGAATTGAGTCATCTTGCTTCACTCAACGGCTGTGGACTTAGCGGAATTTCTCTATCCAGCTTCCTTTCTTAAGGCATCTAGAATGGAGTGAGCTTGATTCACTCAATGCCTGTGGACTTAGATAGAATTTCAGTCACTCCACATGCCTATCTTGTGACCACTTGTTCAATCAGTGTAATAAGGACTAACCTGCATGCATAAACATAAACATACATCAAATACAACTATGCATATATCATTGACTTGTTTGACTTCTTACAAATCTGGGACATTGTGATCAATGGACCCAACAAGTATAATGATATAAATGTTAAAAACATGATCATGATAAAATAGTCCAACCGTCACTTGCTTCCATTTTGTACTACTTTGCTGCTTTTGTCCTCCCGCTCGGCGCCTAGGAGTCGCGGAGGTGAGACGAGTAAAAAATGGCATAGTCTTTATGACTAATGCTCGATTGTGACCGTATCATTTTAGGAGATCGAGGAGATGGAGCACCAGTACGACCAGCAGGACGAGGTGGCAGTACCTGAGGAGCAGATACCACGTACTACTACCGCAGCTCAGCATCATGTGTTGACGAGTGTTTCAGTTCTGCTTCAGCATAGTGTTGTTGTGAGAGGTAGATTTGATTCCATTTTGGCATGTACCGGGCATAAGCCCTAACTCTCTTTTTCTGTACACATTGTGGACTTATGTACCTTTTATCTCTATATATTATGATGTTATTGTTATGACTTGTGGACCTGCTAGTTTTCATTTATTTATATATGAAGGGAATGGCGCAACCAACTCGCCCAAAAGCCCGGACTGTTTGAGGACGGCGCTACCACTCCTTTATAGAGTCTGCAGCAGCAGGATCCACGGGGCGGCCAGTTAGGCCCCAGGGGACACACCCTTCTGTATCGATTAGTGCGGGCCATAGCGCCACGCGCCGTACCTCCCAACACCGAGGGCGATTCCGGACCCGCAAGCCCCAACAATCCCCCCCCCCCCGGAAACGACCCCGGGGTTTCGAACCCGTGACCTCCTCTGATACCACTTGAAGGGATTGGCGCAACCAACTCGCCCAAAAGCCCGGACTGTTTGAGGACGGCGCTACCACTCCTTTATAGAGTCTGCAGCAGCAGGATCCACGGGGCGGCCAGTTAGGCCCCAGGGGACACACCCTTCTGTATCAATTAGTGCGGGCCATAGCGCCACGCGCCGTACCTCCCAACACCGAGGGCGATTCCGGAGAGAGGGGTGTGAGCTTTTACCTTCCCAGTAAATGGGGGGGCAATCTCCTTCTGAGTCAGAGCGACCCATTAGCCCAAAGTAGGCTTCCTCATCATCGCTGGTGTCTGACGTGTCAGATTCACTCAGCGTCTTTGGCTTCTTGGCGATGTAACTCCTCTCCTTCTTCTTGTCTCTTGAGGACCTGTGCTCCTCTCCCTTTCCCTTTTCTCTCTTGCCTTGATGGCAGTCGGCCATGACGTGTCCTGGCTTGTTGCAACCAAAGCATATAATGTCAGAAGAGCGGTGTTTGTTCGGTTTGGAAACATACCTGTCAGAGGAAAAGTTCTTCTTCTGATCCCTTGAGGAGGAGCCGGTTCTCTTTCTCTGATTCCTCAGCTTGAGGAACTTCTTGAATTCCCTTGTGATAAGGGATAAATCTTCCTCAGATAACTCTGATCCAGAGGAGCTTGGCTCAGAGTCTTCCTCTTCATCCCTCTTCCATGCCCGGGAGGAAGCGACACCCTTACCCTTTCTGGAGTGAATGGCTTTTAGGGCCACCGTCTTTTCCTTGGCCGCGGCTTTCTCTGCTTCCTCTTCAGCCTTCCTTGTGTTCAACTGAAGCTCATAGGACATGAGCTTCCCGAACAGTATCTGAGGGTCGGTTTCCGCAAGTCTGCCAAACTCGCGGATGGCACAGATCTTTGTGTCCCATTCCTTAGTGAGGGACCTAAGGAATTTATCATTGAGTTCACCGTCAGTGAACACTCTTCCATATCCTTTGAGTGCATTGACGATCTTGAGGAAGTTTTCGAAGGTGACTCCGATCTCCTCCTTTGGCCCTTGTCTGAAGGCCTCATATTTCTGATTGAGGAGGGATCTCCGATCGTCCCTCACTTCATCTGTGCCCTCCATTAAGACAATCAGACAGCTCCAGAGATCCTTGGCTGTCCTGCAATTGCTGAAGTTCTGCATCATAGAGTCGTCAACTGCGCTCACCAGGATGTTCTGAGCTTTCTTGTCGAGTCCGAACAGCACCATTTCGTCCTTGTCCATTTCCGAAAGTTGCTTGGGTACTTTCCTGGTAGGATCAATGGTGGAGGCCTTAGTGGGAATGTAAGGTCCCTCCTCCACTATCATGAAGAGCCGAGGGTCGACCGCTTCCATGTAGAATCTGATTCTTTCCTTCCAGATAGGAAAGTTCAGTCTGGTGCATACTGGGATTTTGCCGGAGTGCTTGAGTCCATCCATGGAGGATATCTGTCTGCTTCTTGACACTGGGAGCAGGATTCTACTCAAGGTGTGAACCTTTTTTGATGAGCAACCTCCCTCTGATACCACTTGAAAGTTCACCTTGTGTCAACTATCTTCACCTATGGGGGGGGGGATTAGGTGACTCTGCAGCGTAATTGCGGAATTAAAGATTTACCTGCATAAGAAAACAAAACAACCAAGCACAGAAAATACACAGACAATTTATAGTGGTTCCCCGATTTGGGTACGTCCACTTTCCCCCTTCGACCTATCTCCCAACACGGGACGACTCGGTCACTTCACCAACAGGATTGAAATCCAATCCTTGCACTGACAGAAGGAACCCTTCCACACGTAGGAGTCAACACTCCCACAGTCCGGGTTGCACCCTGTAAGACCCCCTTTTTTTTTCTTTTTCAACCACCGGGTCTTATGCCCAGAACCGCCGCTTTGCTGTGACACCTTCGCACCCGGGAAGGTCGTCACTACAACGCGCCGATTCCGCCGGCCTTTTCGATCACAATAAGTAGCAAGCAAGAGAGAAGCAAGTCCACCAAAAGAGAATATCACATGTATAAATAAAGCTCCACGAAGGGAGTGTCCACTGAAACATCAGAGTGCAGCATAATGTAAAACTTAGAAATAAGGGCATAAGCCCTGTACATCAGAGTCCTCACTACAGGTCACTTGCGGAAGCAAAACTAAAAACTAAGTGTCACCGTAACTGTCACCGAACCGAGGGCACCCAAACTAAACTGGTCCATCTCCACCGACACCGTGCTCTGCTGGTGCCGTATCTCTAGGTGTTCCTCCCTTTTCGGTATGCTGTCGCCTCCTCGCAATCCCCGTCTGCGTCTGCGTCTGCGTCTATGGCCTCCTGCCTGCTGAGCTGGTGGAATCCCACCCATCAAGGGGCACTTGACCCGTGTATGTCCTGGCTGGTGACAATGGTAACACGGTAGCGGGGTCAACTCCGTCAGAAACTGCAAAACCTGCGACCCTTCCATATGGTACACCTAAAATGATATGGTTCGAAAACCGTTAGTCTAAAAGACTAAGTCCTATCATCCCCCACCCCTTCCCCCACGCTCTAAGGCACCGGGCGGAGAGGAAGAAAGGGGAGGACATGAAAGTGGAGAGTAGTCAGAAGCAGATGACGGTGGACCTAACTAGCAAGTTATAACAGGGGAGCAATATAAATCTTAAGTGTTGTAATAGGTCAAACAAGAAGGAAAACAAGTAAGGTAATTTAAACCTTCACTTATGTGAGTACACATAAGCCAAGGGATCTTTTGCAAGGCTCCCATCGTATAAAGTGTCCCAT
The DNA here is from genome assembly GCA_039513925.1 of Platanthera zijinensis. NCBI lineage: Eukaryota > Viridiplantae > Streptophyta > Magnoliopsida > Asparagales > Orchidaceae > Platanthera > Platanthera zijinensis. The sequence goes on from CM077083.1 coordinate 135,046,393, forward strand.
ACCACTTATACGTTGGGGTGTCGGTTATCAAACAGCAACATATATATATTGAAATTAACCTTTGATTTATAAACTTGCCCACACAAGCTTATAGACCAAGGGGTCGTTTTGCAAGTCCTAAAGTATAAGCGTCCCATTCCACTTATACTTTAGGTGTCAAGGTTGTTCTGAATGATTATGATATGCAACTATATGGTGGGTATGTTATGTCATGCAGTGCAACTCACACACCCGACTCTGTGCACACAGACCTTTAGTTCCCCCTTTCGGAGCCGTTACCTCCCAGGATACCTCCGTAGTGGCAAACGGAAGCGGTGGGTTGGGCCTCGCCCACCTCCAAAACCAGTAAAGCACACTGGTCTGACCTATCGTACGCCTCAACGCTTGGTGCACAAAGCGGACGCCTGCGTACTCTTGCCGGCTGGCGCACCGGACTTCTGTTGGCGGAGTGCTAATCACCCCGCCGAGTCAACGATATCGGTGTCGGTGCAATCGAACTCCCCGATATCGAAAGACCCACCACCTTAACTTTTCCTATTTTATGCACATGCAAGTTAAACCGTAAGCACTCAAAACCGAGCCGAAGCTCCCCGGACCAAAACGTCCGTCTCCAAATCAACCGAGCCGAAGCTCCCCGGACCGTCCTGTCCGTTTCCAAAATCAACCGAGCCGAAGCTCCCCGGACCGTCCTGTCCGTTTCCAAAATCAACTGAGTCGAAGCTCTCATCAACCTTCCTGTGCCAACAGTGTTGTGAAGAGTGCAGCCCTAGTTACTAAGTTACTCTTGTCGGTTTGTTATTACAGTTTACGTTAGCCCAGGACTGCCCCCGGTATACCCCGTGAAGGGCTCTCAAGGGGCACTAGGAACCAAGACGGTGCATTACGGCCCGAAGTTCCCTTTCGCAAGGCACTTATTTTTGGTTGGTTGATTTCCCTTACCCATTACTTTCATATTACAGTATACTATCCTAGGGTGATTTTTGACTCTTCGCTCCTACGGGAACGACGATCTTTCGTCGGACCCGCGCACCTTCTAACACTTACTGACTCGATTCTCACTAGACCTTGAAACCTCCTTAGGTGATCCATTCTCTTCTATGAATCCACCAACATGACCTATCCTTAAGTCAACACAACCTAACCCTGTTTACACATTTCCTCATGGTTATTATCTACCGACCAACCTGTACTATATGATGTTCATGAAAACTCGACTCCTACTTTTCATCCAAATACCTCAGATTATTTATCGGGGGTCTATCCTAACAGGATTTGCCTAAATCCAAAGCATTAAATATTTTCCTAATAAATCAGATAATTTATTTATTTATTCTTAAGGGCCTAATATCATCATTTTGAACATGAGGTATGTCATTTTAGTTGATTCAAAACATCAAAGTTCTATGGTAAATACTAGTAGGCCTAAATATCTATTTTTCCAAGGTTTGATAATTTACAATGGTGTCCAAGGGGCCTAAATAAAATTTAGTAATAAATCATCTAGTTCTTGTTTATTGAAGCGTCTACATAAGATATTCCCCCAAAAATCTTGAAATAATTACAGGGTGCTGGTATGATATTAAAAACAACATTTACAGAATTCCATATTTTTTTCTTGCTGGAAATTAAATTATAATAAATCATTTACTAATTAACAATCTAACCGGCTTTGTGAATCAAGTACTATAACAGCAACCCTAAAAATTCTTAAATAATTCTCAGTGCTATACAAGAGCCTAAAAACCTTAAATTCCAGATCTCATAATTTTCCAGCAATTTAACAAGCCCTAAATTATTTTTACAATCTAAAGCCCATATTAAAAGATTGTGAATGAACCTCTACAAATTCTCAACATAAGGTTCTATAAAAATTCAGGAATCAATGTTCTAATCAGAAAGATCTAAATCCAGAATTTTAACTGATTTTAATTAAATTAAAGCCACCAAACAATTGAAAACAACAAATCGGCTAATAATCATTTAACACATGAAGTATAACTTTTATTAATCATAAAATTCCAGGAAAATTACCATGTGTCTAGAACACTCTAAAACTCACTCTACCCAAGTTTCATAGCTTTTAGATGAGTTAAATTACTGTTTTGACCCTAAAGGCCCTTCTACCCTAAAACTAGGGTTTAGGATTTGAGGTGCTTAGCTACCTTAAAATTCTCTAAGATTTTAACCAGAGGGTTAAATATTCATTAACCACCTCTCCACCAAATATCAAGGCCATACAAGAGCATTTGCCCCTATGTCCTTCACAAACCCCCAAAAGTCCTCACTTTGGGTTTGTACCTGGGCCCTAGGGTAAATCCACCCTAACACATCTCCTTTGCTCCCCAAGGGTTCTTAGGATCATCCTAACCCATTGGTCACAACTTCAACCTCTGTTGAGGTGAGTTGACCACCAAATTGCCACAAGTCCCCTTTTTCCCATATTACCCTTCCCTAGGACCAAACTAGGGCTTGGTGGTTTCCTATTCAAAACTCAACCAAATGAGTTGAGATTTGAGCCATAACTAGATATGCATACCAGGGACACCTCACCAAAGGTTGTGAGGGTATGGAGGTCATTTGACCCTTCAATGTTCTAACCCTAGCTTTTCTAGGTTTAGGGCAAAACCCTAAGCTACCTTATCCCAAATTGCCTCCAATATTTGCAGGAGCTAGGTTTATGTTATGTTAAGCCCCTGTCCAAAATTCAGAGGATTTGGACCAAGGGTTTAGTGTGGGGATCCATCTTAAAATCTGCCCTACATATAGGACCTACCCTAGGAAAATGGCCCTACAGGTCTGTAGGCTTGTCCTATATTTTTCCATTACATATCAAACTGTAGGTATTTGAAATACCTACAACTTATCTGCTGGTCACATCCCCTGAAACTCCCTAGGGGTGCCCTAAAATTCTCCTACAGTGATCTGCCCTAACTTGTAGGGTATAGCCCTCACTAAAATGACTCTACAGGGCAGACCACTCATCCACATTTTACCCATCACATATCAAACTGTAGGTATTCAAAATACCTACAACTTCTATGAAGGTCACACCCCCTGAAAATCCCTAGGGGTGCCCTAAATTTCTCCTACAGTGATCTGCCCTAACTTGTAGGGTATAGCCCTCACTAAAATGACTCTACAGGGCAGACCACTCATCCAAATTTTTCCCACCACATATCAAATTGTAGGTATTCAAAATACCTACAACTTTTATGTTGGCCATATTTGTTGATTATGCATCTAAAGGACCTAAAATAATTTTACAAGGTTCTGCCCTAAAGATTAGGACACACCCTTATTCAAAAGGCTCTACAGGGCTGTATTTTTCTTCAAATTTTCCCCACTGCATATCAAATTGTAGGTCTTTTAAAGACCTACAACTTTTATGTTTTAAACTTTTTCATTAGGAGCACTTAAGGGGCCTAAAATCGGGTTACAGTAAAACTGTTTTATAGGATACAGAAAATCAGGAATTAAGTTATTATAATTAATTAGTTGATCTTTGCACGATCTTTAAAGCGCATCGGACGCACGCTGCTCATCTTCTCCAAATGGACCGCAAAGGAGCTCGCACAGGTGGTTTTTGCGGGCCATCTCCCGGCGGCCTGAGGCGGCGCCACCACCGGGAAACACCTCTTATGTGTTCCCGGTGGTGGGGGCTAACCACTGCCGGAGCTAGGGCGGCCGGAGGTGGCGGCGCCGACCTTCCCGAGGGCTCCAAAACCACCACAAAATAGTCATTTTTCTGAATTTTTAAAACTTAGATCCGATTTGTTTGAGCATGAAACCTCTTCCTAAACAATCCTAGGATCTAAACATGAGAGAAGAGGTGAGGGAGGACCTTCCCGGCGGCCATGCGACGTGTAGATCGGCGAGGGGCCATGGCGACGGCGGCGGCGGCGTTTTCCTTCTTCTCAAGCTCCGGCCACCACTTGCTCTTCTGTTAGGGATTCGAAAGCCTCTCCTTGGCTCACTAATGGGGGTTTAAAAAGGTAGAGAGGGGAGGGGGAGGGTCATGGCTGTTATGAAGAAAGCCATTAATGGCCATAATTGGGGGGTTTCGGCCAAGGTGGAGGGGGGGGGGGCTGCATGTGTCTCTTGGTGGCCGGGAATGGGCTGCTCGACTCCTCTTCCATAGGGGAGTTATGAGCCACCATAAAAAGGCTGGCCCTCAGCCTTCAATGGCCGAATTCACCCCTCTCCTTCTCCATTAAAACCACCCTTAATTTTTCTCTCTCCTCTTTTAAATTTCTTCTCTCTCTCTTCCTCTCTCTCCTAGTCACCCCAAACTGAAAACTCCTCATCTCACCCCTCTAATGGCAGCCCACTAAGGCCATTTAATTTTTACATAAACTCACAAGAGTGAGGGAGGCTCATCTTCTCCATGAACCTATTATTTTCTCTCTCCTATTTTTCTTCTCTCTCTCTTTCTCTCTCTCTTCCTCCAAATGAAGCCCCCATGTAATGTCTTCCTTTTATTCTATTGGCAGCCCACTACAAATTATGATACTTCAAATGAAATATAAGAGAGGGACCTACCATGAATGATCCTTTACTCTTTCTCTCTCCTCTATTATTTCTCAAATTTAGGCTTCTCTTTCTCCCTCCTAGTCACCTAGGTTGACTTGGTCAATTCCCTATGATATAGGCAGCCAAATATCATACAAAAATAATCATGCAAGAGTTAGCCTAAGGGGGAGGGTGGTTTGAGGTTGGGTTAGCCCATATAGGCTAGGTTTGACTTGATTTGGGCTTGGGGTTGACTTGGTCAAATTGACCACTATGGTTGACCCAAGTGGGTCCTTGGTGACTCATTGGGCCCACATTAGGTCTAAGGGAATTTTTTAGAGTCACAATGAATCTACTAGGCCACCCAAAATCAGAGTTTTGAAAATTACTATTTGCAGACCAAGTGGGTCTCAACTAGGTTTTTAGGTCACTTGGTCTCCTGGGCTCACCTAGGTTAACTCATATGACCTAGTTATGCTCAAGTCACTCCTAAGGGGGGTCCAATTTGAAAATGGGATGTTACAAATCCCAATAAACAAAACAAAAATTTCGTCCCCGAAATTAAGGCTAAGTCTATGGGAGGTTTTCTACTGTGTTAACTTAAGCTTGTAACATCCCATAAGGGTTGAAGTGCCTACTAGATCAATGATTAAGGGCTAGCCCCAATAAACAAAAGTTTAGCCCATATCTCCTGGAATATTCTACTAGTAATTGCAATTAGGGAGAACACTTTAAATCACTTGAGGAGTTGCGAGGTATACCTGACTGAAAAGTTCCGGGTATCTTTCTTGCATCAGGTCCTGAGGATCCCAGGTATGTTCCTCCTATCCATGCTTTCTCCACAGGACCTTGACTAGCGGGATCTTCTCGTACCACAAAACTGCACTACTAGATCAGGGTTTCCCCAACTATCTCGCTCAATCTATCCTCGAACTTCCACTCTAACTCTGGAAGTGACTATAATAGTTCTTCAAAACCCTTATACTTGCCTATACCATTCGGCAAATCTCACCGTGCGTAGCCAAATCCATGACGTCTTTCTCATTCCGGGGAAAGACAAGTTCTAATACACACAATCTTCTTCTAGTAAATTGAGTTTTTGTTTGTAACGGTAGACAGCGACTCTATAAACCTCCTCCACGCGATCATGTTCCTATTCCTTCATATACGCCCGAGTAATCAATCAATTTGACCCTATGATTTATCCAACTCTGGTCGTTAACGGGAAAGATTACTTCGTCAAATGACCCGTCGTCCGCAAGATTTAAGGGGGTGTACTCGTGCATTTTTGGAGGTTGTCATTTATACTTTTTAATTTGTTGTGCCATCCTGTCGTAGTTACACTTGATTTTCTAAACATTTATTTATCATAGCCGCGACCCTTGCTAACCATGTTTGTGTCATCAAATGTATCTAATCTTGTCTTGATGCTATCTGAATCGAGTCTGCAAGGTCATACCTAAGATATATGTTTTCGATATATCGTCTGCTAATTCCTTTCAAGCTCTTAGTGTTATCATACTCATGATGTTACATCATAGTGACTCAGTCTTATCTTCCCAAATGTACTTAGTCTTACTACCCGTCATCAAATTCACATGGTATCTTTTACTAGTTATGTCTCGTAATTACTCCTCATTATTACCATGACATCATTCGAGTGGCGTCGAATAAGACCAAACCTCAACATTACTGTGTTTGGGGCAACACACTTTCTAAATTAGGTCTAGGAGACCTAAGCCATTAACTCACTTGCCCAATAAACAAAGGACAAGCCCCCAATAAACAAATGATAAGCCCATATCTTCCTTGGGCTAATTTTCTTTTATCTTACCATGTTATATCTGTCCTAGCTGAGTGTACAATCCCTATGGCATCAATCTATGACTTGTGGTTCCAAACTGACACTTGTAGATATACTCCATACTTTAAACCCTCCGAGTCAAATTTACGACACGCTTATCAGGGTTGTTCCCACTCCCAATTGGGTCTCTTTCGAACTTGAATTCCTACCCGACCTTCAGTGTTTATCTTGTAGTTGTCCCTGAGTAATCTTGTTACTGGTACGGGGGTTAATACTATGTGCCTTCTACTATTCGGATAATGGATTATTGGTCTCAATTCCCTTAAGTCAGTCCCAATAGATTGAGTAATCCTTGTTAGGAACATAGGGACACCAAAGTTATGTCTTAGGTATCCATTCACCTATTAAACTCCTCCTTTAATCTCTTTAGGTATTTTCTTACCTAACCAAATTCATACTTAAGGTCTGTTTCGGACTAGGGCACAGTATAAGTTGTCGGGTTAGTCACGTATCCTAGCGGTTGAGTCTAACCTATTGACTAGAGAATTACGAGAAGAGGTCTTTGCAACCAGAGGTGCTCCCTGCTGGGGACAGGGTTTGCCTCAGGGTACAAAGAAGAATTGCAATTGTTAGCTAATGTACAAATGGAATGGATGGAAAGTGGACAATTTACATGTGATTTACCTTATGGGCACACCACTGCTTCCGCTGCTTAGTTTGTCCCCAAACTAAACTCGAGCGGGGGTGTCCCAGGGTTAGTGGACTGCTACTTTTCCGATCGAGGTTTCGCTCTGATACCACTTGTAAGACCCCCTTTTTTTTTCTTTTTCAACCACCGGGTCTTATGCCCAGAACCGCCGCTTTGCTGTGACACCTTCGCACCCGGGAAGGTCGTCACTACAACGCGCCGATTCCGCCGGCCTTTTCGATCACAATAAGTAGCAAGCAAGAGAGAAGCAAGTCCACCAAAAGAGAATATCACATGTATAAATAAAGCTCCACGAAGGGAGTGTCCACTGAAACATCAGAGTGCAGCATAATGTAAAACTTAGAAATAAGGGCATAAGCCCTGTACATCAGAGTCCTCACTACAGGTCACTTGCGGAAGCAAAACTAAAAACTAAGTGTCACCGTAACTGTCACCGAACCGAGGGCACCCAAACTAAACTGGTCCATCTCCACCGACACCGTGCTCTGCTGGTGCCGTATCTCTAGGTGTTCCTCCCTTTTCGGTATGCTGTCGCCTCCTCGCAATCCCCGTCTGCGTCTGCGTCTGCGTCTATGGCCTCCTGCCTGCTGAGCTGGTGGAATCCCACCCATCAAGGGGCACTTGACCCGTGTATGTCCTGGCTGGTGACAATGGTAACACGGTAGCGGGGTCAACTCCGTCAGAAACTGCAAAACCTGCGACCCTTCCATATGGTACACCTAAAATGATATGGTTCGAAAACCGTTAGTCTAAAAGACTAAGTCCTATCATCCCCCACCCCTTCCCCCACGCTCTAAGGCACCGGGCGGAGAGGAAGAAAGGGGAGGACATGAAAGTGGAGAGTAGTCAGAAGCAGATGACGGTGGACCTAACTAGCAAGTTATAACAGGGGAGCAATATAAATCTTAAGTGTTGTAATAGGTCAAACAAGAAGGAAAACAAGTAAGGTAATTTAAACCTTCACTTATGTGAGTACACATAAGCCAAGGGATCTTTTGCAAGGCTCCCATCGTATAAAGTGTCCCATACCACTTATACGTTGGGGTGTCGGTTATCAAACAGCAACATATATATATTGAAATTAACCTTTGATTTATAAACTTGCCCACACAAGCTTATAGACCAAGGGGTCGTTTTGCAAGTCATAAAGTATAAGCGTCCCATTCCACTTATACTTTAGGTGTCAAGGTTGTTCTGAATGATTATGATATGCAACTATATGGTGGGTATGTTATGTCATGCAGTGCAACTCACACACCCGACTCTGTGCACACAGACCTTTAGTTCCCCCTTTCGGAGCCGTTACCTCCCAGGATACCTCCGTAGTGGCAAACGGAAGCGGTGGGTTGGGCCTCGCCCACCTCCAAAACCAGTAAAGCACACTGGTCTGACCTATCGTACGCCTCAACGCTTGGTGCACAAAGCGGACGCCTGCGTACTCTTGCCGGCTGGCGCACCGGACTTCTGTTGGCGGAGTGCTAATCACCCCGCCGAGTCAACGATATCGGTGTCGGTGCAATCGAACTCCCCGATATCGAAAGACCCACCACCTTAACTTTTCCTATTTTATGCACATGCAAGTTAAACCGTAAGCACTCAAAACCGAGCCGAAGCTCCCCGGACCAAAACGTCCGTCTCCAAATCAACCGAGCCGAAGCTCCCCGGACCGTCCTGTCCGTTTCCAAAATCAACCGAGCCGAAGCTCCCCGGACCGTCCTGTCCGTTTCCAAAATCAACTGAGTCGAAGCTCTCATCAACCTTCCTGTGCCAACAGTGTTGTGAAGAGTGCAGCCCTAGTTACTAAGTTACTCTTGTCGGTTTGTTATTACAGTTTACGTTAGCCCAGGACTGCCCCCGGTATACCCCGTGAAGGGCTCTCAAGGGGCACTAGGAACCAAGACGGTGCATTACGGCCCGAAGTTCCCTTTCGCAAGGCACTTATTTTTGGTTGGTTGATTTCCCTTACCCATTACTTTCATATTACAGTATACTATCCTAGGGTGATTTTTGACTCTTCGCTCCTACGGGAACGACGATCTTTCGTCGGACCCGCGCACCTTCTAACACTTACTGACTCGATTCTCACTAGACCTTGAAACCTCCTTAGGTGATCCATTCTCTTCTATGAATCCACCAACATGACCTATCCTTAAGTCAACACAACCTAACCCTGTTTACACATTTCCTCATGGTTATTATCTACCGACCAACCTGTACTATATGATGTTCATGAAAACTCGACTCCTACTTTTCATCCAAATACCTCAGATTATTTATCGGGGGTCTATCCTAACAGGATTTGCCTAAATCCAAAGCATTAAATATTTTCCTAATAAATCAGATAATTTATTTATTTATTCTTAAGGGCCTAATATCATCATTTTGAACATGAGGTATGTCATTTTAGTTGATTCAAAACATCAAAGTTCTATGGTAAATACTAGTAGGCCTAAATATCTATTTTTCCAAGGTTTGATAATTTACAATGGTGTCCAAGGGGCCTAAATAAAATTTAGTAATAAATCATCTAGTTCTTGTTTATTGAAGCGTCTACATAAGATATTCCCCCAAAAATCTTGAAATAATTACAGGGTGCTGGTATGATATTAAAAACAACATTTACAGAATTCCATATTTTTTTCTTGCTGGAAATTAAATTATAATAAATCATTTACTAATTAACAATCTAACCGGCTTTGTGAATCAAGTACTATAACAGCAACCCTAAAAATTCTTAAATAATTCTCAGTGCTATACAAGAGCCTAAAAACCTTAAATTCCAGATCTCATAATTTTCCAGCAATTTAACAAGCCCTAAATTATTTTTACAATCTAAAGCCCATATTAAAAGATTGTGAATGAACCTCTACAAATTCTCAACATAAGGTTCTATAAAAATTCAGGAATCAATGTTCTAATCAGCAAGATCTAAATCCAGAATTTTAACTGATTTTAATTAAATTAAAGCCACCAAACAATTGAAAACAACAAATCGGCTAATAATCATTTAACACATGAAGTATAACTTTTATTAATCATAAAATTCCAGGACAATTACCATGTGTCTAGAACACTCTAAAACTCACTCTACCCAAGTTTCATAGCTTTTAGATGAGTTAAATTACTGTTTTGACCCTAAAGGCCCTTCTACCCTAAAACTAGGGTTTAGGATTTGAGGTGCTTAGCTACCTTAAAATTCTCTAAGATTTTAACCAGAGGGTTAAATATTCATTAACCACCTCTCCACCAAATATCAAGGCCATACAAGAGCATTTGCCCCTATGTCCTTCACAAACCCCCAAAAGTCCTCACTTTGGGTTTGTACCTGGGCCCTAGGGTAAATCCACCCTAACACATCTCCTTTGCTCCCCAAGGGTTCTTAGGATCATCCTAACCCATTGGTCACAACTTCAACCTCTGTTGAGGTGAGTTGACCACCAAATTGCCACAAGTCCCCTTTTTCCCATATTACCCTTCCCTAGGACCAAACTAGGGCTTGGTGGTTTCCTATTCAAAACTCAACCAAATGAGTTGAGATTTGAGCCATAACTAGATATGCATACCAGGGACACCTCACCAAAGGTTGTGAGGGTATGGAGGTCATTTGACCCTTCAATGTTCTAACCCTAGCTTTTCTAGGTTTAGGGCAAAACCCTAAGCTACCTTATCCCAAATTGCCTCCAATATTTGCAGGAGCTAGGTTTATGTTATGTTAAGCCCCTGTCCAAAATTCAGAGGATTTGGACCAAGGGTTTAGTGTGGGGATCCATCTTAAAATCTGCCCTACATATAGGACCTACCCTAGGAAAATGGCCCTACAGGTCTGTAGGCTTGTCCTATATTTTTCCATTACATATCAAACTGTAGGTATTTGAAATACCTACAACTTATCTGCTGGTCACATCCCCTGAAACTCCCTAGGGGTGCCCTAAAATTCTCCTACAGTGATCTGCCCTAACTTGTAGGGTATAGCCCTCACTAAAATGACTCTACAGGGCAGACCACTCATCCACATTTTACCCATCACATATCAAACTGTAGGTATTCAAAATACCTACAACTTCTATGAAGGTCACACCCCCTGAAAATCCCTAGGGGTGCCCTAAATTTCTCCTACAGTGATCTGCCCTAACTTGTAGGGTATAGCCCTCACTAAAATGACTCTACAGGGCAGACCACTCATCCAAATTTTTCCCACCACATATCAAATTGTAGGTATTCAAAATACCTACAACTTTTATGTTGGCCATATTTGTTGATTATGCATCTAAAGGACCTAAAATAATTTTACAAGGTTCTGCCCTAAAGATTAGGACACACCCTTATTCAAAAGGCTCTACAGGGCTGTATTTTTCTTCAAATTTTCCCCACTGCATATCAAATTGTAGGTCTTTTAAAGACCTACAACTTTTATGTTTTAAACTTTTTCATTAGGAGCACTTAAGGGGCCTAAAATCGGGTTACAGTAAAACTGTTTTATAGGATACAGAAAATCAGGAATTAAGTTATTATAATTAATTAGTTGATCTTTGCACGATCTTTAAAGCGCATCGGACGCACGCTGCTCATCTTCTCCAAATGGACCGCAAAGGAGCTCGCACAGGTGGTTTTTGCGGGCCATCTCCCGGCGGCCTGAGGCGGCGCCACCACCGGGAAACACCTCTTATGTGTTCCCGGTGGTGGGGGCTAACCACTGCCGGAGCTAGGGCGGCCGGAGGTGGCGGCGCCGACCTTCCCGAGGGCTCCAAAACCACCACAAAATAGTCATTTTTCTGAATTTTTAAAACTTAGATCCGATTTGTTTGAGCATGAAACCTCTTCCTAAACAATCCTAGGATCTAAACATGAGAGAAGAGGTGAGGGAGGACCTTCCCGGCGGCCATGCGACGTGTAGATCGGCGAGGGGCCATGGCGACGGCGGCGGCGGCGTTTTCCTTCTTCTCAAGCTCCGGCCACCACTTGCTCTTCTGTTAGGGATTCGAAAGCCTCTCCTTGGCTCACTAATGGGGGTTTAAAAAGGTAGAGAGGGGAGGGGGAGGGTCATGGCTGTTATGAAGAAAGCCATTAATGGCCATAATTGGGGGGTTTCGGCCAAGGTGGAGGGGGGGGGGGCTGCATGTGTCTCTTGGTGGCCGGGAATGGGCTGCTCGACTCCTCTTCCATAGGGGAGTTATGAGCCACCATAAAAAGGCTGGCCCTCAGCCTTCAATGGCCGAATTCACCCCTCTCCTTCTCCATTAAAACCACCCTTAATTTTTCTCTCTCCTCTTTTAAATTTCTTCTCTCTCTCTTCCTCTCTCTCCTAGTCACCCCAAACTGAAAACTCCTCATCTCACCCCTCTAATGGCAGCCCACTAAGGCCATTTAATTTTTACATAAACTCACAAGAGTGAGGGAGGCTCATCTTCTCCATGAACCTATTATTTTCTCTCTCCTATTTTTCTTCTCTCTCTCTTTCTCTCTCTCTTCCTCCAAATGAAGCCCCCATGTAATGTCTTCCTTTTTATTCTATTGGCAGCCCACTACAAATTATGATACTTCAAATGAAATATAAGAGAGGGACCTACCATGAATGATCCTTTACTCTTTCTCTCTCCTCTATTATTTCTCAAATTTAGGCTTCTCTTTCTCCCTCCTAGTCACCTAGGTTGACTTGGTCAATTCCCTATGATATAGGCAGCCAAATATCATACAAAAATAATCATGCAAGAGTTAGCCTAAGGGGGAGGGTGGTTTGAGGTTGGGTTAGCCCATATAGGCTAGGTTTGACTTGATTTGGGCTTGGGGTTGACTTGGTCAAATTGACCACTATGGTTGACCCAAGTGGGTCCTTGGTGACTCATTGGGCCCACATTAGGTCTAAGGGAATTTTTTAGAGTCACAATGAATCTACTAGGCCACCCAAAATCAGAGTTTTGAAAATTACTATTTGCAGACCAAGTGGGTCTCAACTAGGTTTTTAGGTCACTTGGTCTCCTGGGCTCACCTAGGTTAACTCATATGACCTAGTTATGCTCAAGTCACTCCTAAGGGGGGTCCAATTTGAACCATACTTGGATATATTCATCATAGTCTTTATTGACGATATATTGATCTATTCCTGGACAAAGGAGGAGCACACCCAACATCTGGATCTGGTGCTAGGCAAACTAAGAGAGCATTAAATGTACGTGAAGTTCTCCAAGTGCTAGTTCTTGCAACAGGAGGTAGCATTTCTGGGGCATACCATAAGTGGAGCTGTGTTGGCTATCGACCCAGCCAAGGTGCTGGCAGTTAGAGATTGGCCATGGCCCAAGTCAGCATCAGACATCCGTAGTTTCTTGGGACTAGCGGGATACTATCGCAAGTTTGTGGAGGGGTTCTTGAGGATAGCACTACCCCTCATGTCCTTGATGAAGAACGATATAGCTTTTACTTGGACCAAGAAGTTTGAGGCAGCGTTTCAGTAGTTGAAGGATAGGCTCGCCGCCTCCCCCATCCTTGCACTTCTATCTGGGAAGGAAGGATTTTACATATATACTGAAGCATCATATAAGGGGATGGGTGCAATCCTAATGCTTCATGAACATGTCATCGCATATGCTTTGAGATTGCTGAAGAAGCATGAGCAAAACTACCCCGTACATGATTTGGATCTCGAGGCAGTGGTATTCGCATTGAAGATTTGGTGGCATTACTTATATGGGGTTCATTATGAGAACTTATCAGATAACAAGAACCTCAAGTATATTGATACACAGAAGGATCTAAATCTGTGCCAGATTAGATGACCCGAGTTCCTATGCGATTACGACTACATGATGCATTATCACCCATGGAAGGCGAATACCATTGTGGATGCCTCGAGCAAGAGAGCCGTCACTATTGGACTGGAGCCCCGGGTGATGGCTATGGAGCTAGTACGGATGATGGAGGATATTCACATTACCATGGTTTCCAGGGCTGAGCCGTATGTTTATCGGGAGTACTTGGCCTCCCTGAGCATTGTTTGCGACATACGAGACCGTATCCGGGCACAATAGAGATAGGATGCAGCTTATGAGCCCGTATTCAGAGCCCTGGTAGGGGGTAAGTCAGAGGATGCAGCTTAGTGATCAACTGATCACCTACCTCAGATCAGAATTGGATCCTATAGCTCAGGCTAAATAACCCAACAACTCAGATCCACTTCTGGATCCTACCTCAGAGAAAATTTGCTCCTACCACTAAGATTCACAAAGGATCCTACAAGGTTAAAGTGGGTTGTTGAATTGATTGGACATAGAGAGATTTCTCTATGCAAATCTTCCTGGACAGAGATAGACTCAGCCCAACTTTGACTCCAGGAATATATTTCCTGAGTCCACTTTTCTGGACTAAGAAACCCTAAGCCCTAACTACTCTACAACAACAAGTATATCTACTTGAGCTGGAAGTGACTTGCAAAACTCAGGTCTTCCCCTTTCTGAAATGAACCTGAAGAACAACCCTCTCTTCTTCGCAGTAATAAGGATGTAGATGATTCGGATTATGCTGGAAGCAACTTGCAGATCTGCTGCCTTGCACCTCTCTGGACTGAACTAGAAGCTCAGCCCTATCTCCTTCTTCACAGCCCCCGAGATTATATCTTCGGGATTAGGCTTACATGAACTGTGAAGTAACTACGGCTAGGATTTCTCCCTTTGCTGCAATCTAAGCTGAGATGAACTCAGTTCTATCTTCTAGACTGCAAAAACTAGATGACTCTGCCTCTTTCTCCTTTCTCAAGGACCTTCTCTGAACTTGCTGGTGAAGACAAATGGTTTATCTTTTCTGGTTGTCCTTCAAACAGCTTCAGCTTCTTCTTCTCCTTCAGAAAGAAATCTTTCTGAACTTGCTGGTGCAGGAGTAAATAGCACCAGCTAAATAGCTTTAGATCTTAGATCCTGCAGTTAGGGTTTCTTCCTTGGCTGCTTCCCTTTTCTCAGAGATTAACTTTGAACTTACTGATGTTGATGAAGAAGACAATAGCTAACTTGTTGAGCCTTTAGACCTCCAATCTTTTTGCTCTTTGTTCCTCTCTTCATAGAAACAATGGCGTTGTAGAAGAACTAACTTCAATAGCTTCATTTTCTGTAAAAAAAAGGCTTCTATTTTTATTGATTGTGTCCCAACGACTCTTAAAGGAGTGGGACCTACACATGTAAGGCCAGCTGCATCCTTGCATTAATGCCTAGCTGTCGTACAGTAGCTTAGTGGCACCTTTTGGCTTGTACTGTAGCTTTCCCGCTAATAATTTGAATAATTTTGACTTGTTGACGTCACCATCTGTGGTCTTAGTCCAAAATCAAGCATCAGTAGAATAGGCGTTAAGTGAATGAGCTTCACTCAATGCAAAAACACTTAGAAAGAATTCTGTCTATCTGGGCATTGATAGCGTTGAGTGAGCAAGCCTCACTCATTGCCTTTTGCTTTAACCAATTTTGCAGCCTCTTCTGCATGTTAGGCGTTGAGAGCATTGAGTGAGCGCACCTCACTCAACGCCTTGTGCCTAAGCCTGTACATTCTGTAATTTAGGCATTGAGAGCGTTCAGTGAGCATACCTCACTCAACGCTGTTTGTATTAGCCAATTTTATGCGTCTGCAGCATCTTAAGTGTTGAGAGTGTTAAGTGAGCTTGCCTCAATTAAACGAACTCAGAACTCAGTTCGACGAACTTAGAGCTCAGCTCGACGAAAAGTGAAAGCTCAGTTTGACGAACTCAGAGCTCAGTTCAACGAACTCAGAGCTCAGCTCGATGAAAATAAAAGCAATCAAAGCATTTGGACTTAGCCTAATTTCTACTCATTTCTACTTAGGCTTTTACTTCTTTAGCCTGTCTTACAGCTTTTTGTTGTATGGAATTGAGTGAGTTGACTTCACTCTACGCCTGTGGACTTAGCCACATTCTAAGCTTGCCACTGCTTTGGCTTTGACTGTATAGGCTTCACTCAGTGCTATAAGTCATCTGGCGTTGAGTGAAGCCTGATTTTCTGTAATCATGCCTGCTTGCTGAAGTTTTGCGTTAACAGACTCAGCATGGTGTTGAGTGCTGAAGCTTCACCCAACGCTTCTGGACTTAGTCGATTTTTTAGCTTCCACTACTTAGGCTTTGAAATGATATTCTTATCTCAATGATTCTAGCCATATGGTATTGAGAGCGTTGAGTGAGCTTGCCTTACTCAACGCTTCTGGACTTAGTCATTTTTTTGACTTTCTAGCCTATCACCTTGAGTCCACCTGTCATTGTCTCTTGAACTATATGAACAATCATTATGATAAAGACCCACCTATATGCATGAACTTAAACATACATTAAATACAACTATGTGTATACCATTGACCCGTTTGACTTCTTACAAATCTAGGACATTAGGATCAATGCACCCAACAATCTCCCCCTTTTTAAAGAAGTCAAAACACCACTTGAGAATTCTTTGTCAATGATATACACTAATATAAGCAACACAAATATTATTAAAGCAACAAAAGTTACCACTTATCAAATTATCAAAGCAACAAGAGTTACCACTTATCAATAAGTTTACAACATTTTCCCTTGTGCTCCCCCTTCTTTGCTGCATTTTCCCTTGTGCTCCCCTGCATTGTTGCATGCTGCAACTACAAAATGCTTCTTTGTTGCTGCTACTCCCCCTTGCTACTTTGTTCTTATATTACTTATCCCCCTATTTGACTTCTTTGAAATAACACTTGAAAGTCTGTGAAATAGCTTAGGAGCAGCATAGTATCTACTCCCCCTATTTGAGAGGAGAGAAGCACCTAGAGAAGAACTTGCTCCCCCTCAATAAGAACAACTGCAACTATACCAAATTCAACATACCCAATTCAAATTTGAAGTTATTGAACTGTGCTTCATCTAGTGGCTTGGTGAAAATATCAGACACTTTCTTGTCTATTGGGACAAACTCAAGACTAATATCCTCACATTCCACATGCTCTCTTATAAAATGATATCTAATCTCTATGTTCTTTGTCCAGCTATGTGATACAGGATTCCTTGCTATAGAGATTTCACTTTTAGAGTCATAAAACAAAGGGCTTTTACTTATCTGTAGGTTATAATCCTAGAGTTGATGCTGAATCGATAGTAACTATACATAGCAGCTTACTGTAGCTATGTATTCTGATTCTGCAGTAGAAATAGATACACTAATCTGCTTCTTGCTGCTCTAGGACACTAGCCTTCTACCTAGAAACTGACATGAATCTGATGTACTTTTCCTGTCCTCTATGCAACCTGCAAAGTCTACATCTGAATAGACAATTAGCTCAAAATCCCTATTCTTAGTGTACCATAGGCCATGAACTAGTGTTCCCTTTAGATATCTCAAAATTCTCTTAACAGCTTAGAAATGAGTCTCTTTAGGGCATGCCTGATATCTACCACAGGCACATGATGCATAAATGATGTATGACCTAGTAGCAGTGAGGTATAAAAGAGAACCAATTATCCCTTTATACAAAGTTTGATCAACAGGTTTTTCTGCCTCATCTTTGTCTAAAGACAGATTTTATCCCATGGGATTTTTCATGGAGGAAGCATTCTCCATCCCAAATTTCTTAAAGAAACTCCCTGGTAAACTTAGACTGTGATATGGATAATCTATTGTCAGTCTGTCCTACTAGAAGACCCAAGAAGAACTTAAGTTCACCCATGCTACTCATCTCAAACTTCCCTTGCATAAGTTTGGCAAACTTCCTACAAAGGTTATCATCAGTAGACCCAAATATAATGTCATCAACATATATCTGCACTAGGATGATCTTTCCCTTAGATTTCCTAAGGAATAGAGTCTTGTCTATCTTCCTCCTTGAGAATTTATTTTCAATGAGGAAGCTAGACAATGTTTCATACCAAGCTCAAGGGGCTTGCTTTAACCCATATTGAGCTTTTCTTTGTCTATAAACAAAATCAGGATGGTAAGGAACAACAAAACCTTGAGGTTGTTCAACATAGACTTCTTCTTTCAAATCCCCATTCAGAAATACTGATTTCACATCCATTTGATAGACTCTGAACCCTTGGAATGAAGCATATGAAAGGAATAATCTTATAGCTTCTAGTCTAGCTACAGGGGAAAAGGTTTGATCAAAGTCAACACCTTCCACTTGTCTGAACCCCTGAGTCACCCATCTAGCTTTGTTCTTAACTATAATGTCATTTTCATCAAGCTTATTCATGTAGATAGACTTAGTTCAAATGATATTATGTCCTTGAGGTCTGGGAACCAGCTTCCATACCTTACATCTTTTAAACTCATTCAATTCCTCTTGCATTGCTCCAATCCAAAAATGGTCTTGGTTAGCCTCTTCAAATTTCTTAGGTTCTAGTTATGATAGGAAGCAAGAGTATATTGCTGTGTTGAGACATCTGCTCCTTTTCACTACCCCTTGTCTTGGATCGCCAATAACCTGATTGTCTAAGTGATCCCTCAGATGTCTTACTGCTGGAGTATGTACTTCTTCAACATCATGTTCTTCATGATGTTGATCTTCATCTACTTCTTGTGATCTTTGTGCTTCCTCTAGAATGCACACACCCTCTTCTTCGTCTTATAAAGTTGGAGCATTTTCTTCATTTCTTTTGAGAGTGAGCTTTTTCAACCCTAGTTCAGTACCTGTAGAACTAGAAGAAGAGCTTGACAGCTGATTGATAATCATATTTTCTTCATCAAACACTACATTAACTGACTCCTCTACAACTTGACTTGTCAAGTTATTGATCCTATAAGCCTTACTATGATTGCAGAACCCAACAAATATCCCCTCATAGGCTTTGGCAGTAAACTTAGTTTTCTAGGATTTCCCATTGCAGAGTACAAAGCACTTGCTCCCAAAAATTCTGAGATATAAAAGGTTTGGTTTCCTAACCTTCATAATCTCAAAGGGAGTCTTATTGTGGCTCTTGGTGATAGAAGCCCTATTAAGGACATGACAAGCTGTATTTATAGCCTCAACCCAGAAATATTCTGGGAGAGATGTGTCATTTAGTAGTGTTCTACCAGCCTCTATGAGAGTTATATTCTTCCTTTCAATTATCCCATTTGGATGGGGTGCTCTTGGAGAGGAAAACTCTTGCTGAATCCCATGATGTTCACATATTCTTAGCATGTATTCAGACTGAAACTCAGTCCTATGGTCACTTATGTTTATGACCACAGTATTTTTCAGCTCATTTTGTATTTGCAAGACAAATGTCTTGAAAGAATCCGAGGTTTCAGACTTTTTCTTCAAAAAGAATACCCAAACAAACCTAGAAAAGTCATCAACCACCACAAAGTTGTATACCTTCCTACCTTGACTATGAACTGGCATTGGACCAAATAAGTCGATATGCAAGAGGTATAAACACCTTACAGAATCTTTAGTCTTAATGCTTTTGAAAGAAGCTTTTGTCAGCTTACCCTTTTGGCATGCAAAGCAAATACCATCCTTAGAACATTTCATGTTAGGACCATTCCTAACTAGGACTTGACTATAGAGCTTTCCTAAAGTCTTATAATTCAAATTAGCTAGCCACTTGTGCCATTTGACACAATATGAGGCTTTCTCATTTGCAACTAAACAAATGGGAGAGTCAGATGATAAATAAAGAAAATTAAGACAATATACATTCCCACTCCTAGTGCCAGTCAAAGTGACCTCTTGGTCACTTGATCTTCTTATATGACACTTATCCTTATGAAAAGAAATGAAATAGCCAAGATCACATAGTTGGCTTGTGCTTATAAGATTGTGTTGCAACACTACCATAAAAGCCACTTTTGTGAAAGTGATTAAGCCATTAGTGATCTTACCATAATCTTTGGTGATCCCTTTATCTGATCCACCAAATATCACCTTAGGTCTATCCTTTACTGGAATGAAATCCTTCATGCTGCACTTTGTTCTAGTGATGTGCTTGGAATAACCACTGTCCAAGTACCATATAGGGGTATGGCTACTTGGACTCACCTGCAAGAAATAAATTACTTATCCTTAGGACACAATTCTCATTAGGTCCTAGGTGCATGTTAGGCTTAAGATGAACATGCCCGTCTGCAGCTCTTTTGACAAGTAAGTGTACATTAGCTCTCTGTACACTATTATTGTGCCAGCAATCAATTGTATAGTGTCCCACTTTGCCAAAACACCAACACTCAAAGATGTTGTACCTCCTTTAAAGGGCTGGTTTAACAGCAATGATGTTAGTAACTCTTAGTCCAGCAGGTACAGCAGTAGACATTTTCATGAGTGCAGGGGCTGGTACACCAAACCTAAATGGTCTAGAATAGTCCATTTGAACCTCCACATGGGATGCCTTGTAGCCACTAGTACCCATTCCATTCCTACAACCATAGTGGAGAACAACTTTGTTCTTCCTTTTGGAATTACCAACTCTTGTGTTCCCTTTGAATCCTATCCCTTTCCTATCCTTTTGGGAGGATAAAGAATCTTTCAAAGGCAACACAGTATATGGCTTTGAAAACTTAGCCACTATCTCCTTCTCCTTTGGAGCTTACTTTCTTGATTCCTAATAAAATAATTCTTAAAAGTTATAGTGCCCATCTAAATAACAGTAATGTTTGTCAGCTGGCTAACTTCCCTAATTTTCTGTTCTAGCAAAGTTGTTGTTTCAAAATGTTGGGAAGCAGCAAGCTTCAGAGATGCAATCTCCTGAGCCTGTTGTTTGATCAGCCGCTTACTCCTTCTGAATGCTTCTAGAAGTTCACCATATCTTTCAATTATTTGATCTCTATCTTACTCAGATTCAGAGCCATCTTCATCTCTTAATGAAGAAGAACTTGAATCAGATCCAGCCACATATTTAGACTTATTGGCTGAAGTGTTGGATAAAGAGTGTACCTTAGATGGTCCAGGCTTATTCTGGCAGGATTTCTCATATGATCTTGTCATCAGCCCAATGTAGGATTCATCATCCTCTTCTGATTCTGATGAGGAAGACTCAATCCAGCTTTTCTCCCTCTTAGGAATGAAGGTTTTCTCATTCTTGCTTCTCTTGTAGTGATTATTCTTTTCACCAGCTTCTTTCTTCTCGGGACAATCAATAACAACATGACCTGGCTTGCTGAAACAGAAGCAAACAATCTTTTTAGAAAAATCTTTACCAGGTTTTCGATCATACCTGCCCTCTTTAGAGGGTTTCTTCTTATTTCTATAGTAGTCCTCTTTATGCTGTAAGGAAGAGGTAGATTTGCTTCTCCACCCCTTCTTTTTCATCAGCCTTATAAACTACTTTGAGAAAGCAGCAAACTCCTCATCAGACATATTACAGTCTGATTGCTCTTGATCTGAATCTTCTAACTCAGTTGGCCTTCTTAGGGGAGAAGGATTCTTCTCCTTTCTCTTCTTAGAGCTATCTGCAATGAAGGCCACAGAAGTTTCTTTGGCCTGACCTCTGCTAGTCTTCACTTCCTCCTTCCTTGCTGTCAGATACATATCATATGAAAGCAGCTTACCAAATAGTATGGATGGTGGAGTATCTGCAAGCTTTTCCACTTCTCTAATAGCACATATCTTAGTGTCCCAGTCTCTAGTAAGTGACCTAAGAAACTTATCATTTTGCTCAAAATTATTAAAGTTCCTGCCATAGGTCTTTAACTCATTGACTATCCTGAATAACCTTTCATAACAGCTAGTTATGGTCTCCTCCCTGATCTGTCTGAAAGCTTCATACTCTTGATTAAGCATTGACTTTCTATCATCTCTCACTTCCTCAGTTCCTTCCATATACACTATCAAGGTGTCCCACATTTCCTTTGAGGTCTTGCAGTGCACAAGGTTTTGAAAGGTGGATTCATCTATGACACTAACTATGATGTTTTGTGCCCTCTTATCCATTATTACAAAGATGACTTCATGCTTAGTCATTTCAGTGTACTTATTTGTAGTCTGAAGATTTGCATCAAGGACAGATATCTTCATTGGGATGAAGGGTCCTTCTTGAACTCTGATATAGATCCTAGGATCAGATGCTTCCATAGATAATCTGACCCTTTCATTCCATATACAAAAATTCTCCTTCCTACAGATAAGAAGTTTCATGGATCCAAGCTCTTTATGATTCTCTCCTGAACCCATCTTAACCTTCTGACAGCTACCCTGGAGATCTCCTCAGACTGTTAAGTCTTTTCTTGAGTAACCCCCCTCTGATACCACTTGAAAGTCTTTGATTACAAGGGTATCTAATCACCTAAAGGGGGGTGAATAGGTTTATTGCAATCTTTTGTTGAGTCTTTAAAATCTTCTTTGATTTATGTCCTAATGTGTATACTTATTTCAGCTTTCAAGAAAACAATTTTCAGCACACCAAAACAGAATACACAACACACCAGATTTTATAGTGGTTCCCCAGTGTATGGGTACATCCACTATCCCTCTCCGACTTTCTAACAGTATAACAATGGCTCCACAGAGATTACAGCACGATCCCACTAGATCAGTTAGTCTCCACTAAGACTTACAACATTGGCTCATAGCCCTCCATAGAGTAATCACCTGACAACCACACACAGGCACATATGCCCTTTACACAGGTTGGGAGAAACAACCTCACACAGATTCATACAGGAATCCAATCACAGAGCCTTTATAATTTAGGCTTTACAATTAGATCTCACAGATCTCACACAGAGCCTAATCAATCTAGGCCTCACCACAGATCTTTCACAAATCCACTAATTTTGAAAGCATTTGTTGATTTGACTCAAGAGAAATTATTCTATGAGTCAATTTCTTCCTTGGCTAAGAAATTCTCAGCCCTATCTGCTTCCCAGCAACAAGGATTATAATCTTTGACTATCTGCTGCTTGTGTTGGAAATTTCTCAGGACCTTAATCCTATTCTTGCTGATGAAGGCAGAATATTCAGTATAAATATCTTCAATAAACATTGCTTTATTGACAGGAAAATGAATTGCACTGCCTCTCCTTCTGTCTAGAGAAAACTCTATGTAGATATCTTCTTCTTCTTCAACAATTAAGAGATAGATCTTTAGATTTGGCTCAGCATTGATCGTGAATCAACTTCAGCAAGGGTTTGCATAGACTGATTCGTCTTCCTCAGAGAAATCCTCTGTTCTTGTTGTAGTAGACGCTATTTGCACCAGCGAACTCAAAAACCCTTCATATTTTTCAATTGAAGTTCTTGGTTCTGTAATAATGGTAGATAAAGACGAAGAACTCTTGCTTCTCGTTTTTTAGAATGTTAATCAGAATCCCTGCTTTGATCTTAATCTTAGCTGTTATTTATAAACCCAATCGATTTGTGGGATGTTTGACACGTGTCCCAGTTTTAACGGTGGTTAAAACCTTAACTTAATCAAATTGAGATCCATTATGGACTGACAGCGATGTTATTGTCAATTTGTAGCATTTAAATAACAAATATGAAAATCGTTGAGTAGTTGACTTTACTGATGTCAGCATCATTCTGGAATAAGCCAAAATCAAGAAATACTTCAGAAATCCTCTGTTCAACAAACTCAAAACTCAGTTCGATGAACCCAGAGCTCAGCTTGACGAAATCAAGCAATACTTCAGAAAATGTCAGTTCGACGAACTCAAAACTTAGTTCGACGAATCTAGGGCTCAGCTTGACGAAATCAAGCATCATATCAAAAAACTTCAGTTCAACAAACTCAAAACTTATTTCGATAAATCCAGAACTCAGCTCGGTGAAATCAAGCATCGTTCCAGAAATCCTCAGGTCGACAAATAGGTGAAAGCTGAGTTCAACGAAATCTTAACTTAGCTCGATGAAATCAAAGCTCAGTTCGACGAAAACTGGATAAGCAATACTTTGATGATTCTGAGCTTAGAATTTTCTTCAGATCTACTAGCCGTTGAGTGGCGTTGAGTGAATAGGGCATTCTAAACGAATCTGGACTTATAAATATTTTTGCTGTCTTTGTCACAGCGATTCCTTCTGAACTATCTAAGTTGTTTCTTCTTCACAGCTGAGACTATCTTCTGTCACAGCGATTTCTTCTCAACTGTCTCAGCGGTTTCTTCTTCACAGCTTAGATTATCTCCTGTCTCAGCGGTTTTGCTGAGACCAACACTTCTCTCAATTTTTTGTGTTGAGCTTCTCAGCTGTCTTGACGCTTTTTCCTTAGTCAAATTGTTCAGCTTTCTGCCTGATGGCGTTGAGAGCATTGAGTGTATAAGCTTCACTCAACGCTTTTATTCTTAGCCTGATTTTCTACAAACTTGCCTTCTTGCTGAAGTTTGGCATTGACAGAGTAAGCATGTCATTGAGTGATGAAGCTTCACTCAACGCTTCTGGACTTAGTCGATTTTTTGGCTTCCACTACTTAGGCTTTGACATGATATCCTTGTCTCAATGATTCTGTCCATATGGCATTGAGAGCATTGAGTGAGCTTGCCTTACTCAATGCTTCTGGACTTAGGCATTTTTTTTTACTTTCGAGCCTATCACCTTGAGTCCACCTGTCATTGTCTCTTGAACTATATCAACCCACATCTTAGGTAAGTGTTCACCAGGCTTTGCCACTTAGGAAACCTATCCCATCATTGTTACTAGGACATCCCGCAATCACTAAGCTTGAAGAACATCAAATACAACTATGCACTTAGTGTTGATGATGATGCCTCTTCAAATCCAAACTAGGGAACATTGTGGGCAATGGACCCAACAGTGGATTACTCTTATAGGGGTTTTCAAGCAATAGGCTTATTATGCAAACATTTACTATGAGTGTATGATATTCAGAATGAGAAGCAAATTCAACAAAAATATATACTTACACGATTTGGATTGCATACCAAGAAGGGAATTTATATAAACCAATATACTACATCAAATGATTGTTATTCTAAAGCACTTTATAAAAATCAAATAATGTGATACACTTATGATTTGTGTAATCGTATTAAAAATTATCCGATTGGCAAGGACTATCTAGTTAATGTGATGAACGATATAGGCAAAACTATAGATAAATGGTGGATTATGATCATTAGGGAATCCCTCCCTCCAATTATAAAGGGTAGAATATTTTAAAGGATCTAATATCTATCTGACATAAAGGATCTCTAATGCATGTTTTAGTAATTATTGGAAAGCTTCTTCGAAAAAACAAGAATTGTATTCTAGTTTTTTTTAAAATAAACACTTTGAATGCTTTCTAAAATATTTTAATATCATTCATAGACAAGCTATAAAATTTAAAGGACCAATGATAATTGAAGATCAGGAATTACCGAAGGAGAATAATTTCGTAGACATTTCTGCTTGTGAGAGGGACTTGAATTCACTACCAACTCCTGCTTTTGTAGATCTAACTAAAGAGTTCTCTATTAATGATGACTTCTCTATTAGTATTCCTTTACCATTTTCACGTATTCTTAATGTGTTTAAGTACTTAAACGTATAGAAGCTCCCGTAAGTTGATAAATTAGTAGTTCTATGCAATAGTTTTTAAGTTTGAATTCTTTATCGTCAATATTTTACTATTCCTAACTGATGTCAATTTGTATTACTGCAAGATAAGTATTATAATCAAATTATTTTGATCTCAAATTTGCTTTGATACTCTTAGTTTAGTCATTCTTAATTGAAATATTATAAAATATGATAGTATTAATGTCAAATATTTTCAGTATTAATGTAAAATAATGTAACTATTAACTTCAAAATTGTTTTGATACTGTAAACTATGACAGTACAAAAGTAAACAATAATCTATAATTCAAGAAAACTTTGATCACAAATTTGATTTGATGCTGTCAGTTTAGTTATACCTACTAGAAATATTATTAACAATTGTAGTATTAGCATCAAATATTTTATGTATTAATGTAAAATAATGTAATTATTAACTTCAAATTTACTTTGATACTATAATCTATGATAGTATTAAAGTTAAAATATAATATGTCTGATGAGTAATAAAATATACATATTTTATTCTATATTTTAGTTTTGTTTTAATAAAAAGTGTATTTATATTATGTACATACATAAAAAAATCCATTCTTTTCTATTTTCAGTTCTTACTTGACCTTATTTTGTGCTCTATAGGTATTTCTGCAAATTTGGGGCAATTCAGCAAAATTTTCCTAAGTCACGCCCCCTGATCATACCGTGATCTGGGGCATGTAACTTTAAAACTAGTAATTTCAGCAAGTCGATAGATTTTGTTCAGCAAGATAAGTCATGCCCTGGCTACACGTTCATATTCCACATGTCATGCCTGTGACACCACCTGTGATTAAGCCAGAAGCCCAACGTCAGGCCGTGACAAAGCCCATCTGCTACACTAGCTTGCACGTATTTCTGAAACACTCGCGCTCCTCGATACACACCCGTATAATCTTCCAGATTTATCTAGAAGCCTCTGAAATTTCTATCCGCAGACCATCTTATTTACCATGTCAGTAACATGCCCAGGCGACATGTCGTAGGGGCGTGTACCTCAAATTTTATGTTTATAAATAGATGGCTCCGACTAATGTCTTAAGAGAACTGGTATAGTTCCACATAGTTCTATATAGTGTTTAGGAGTAGCTTTTGAATAATATTTTCCTAACCCTAGTTTGGGTTCTTTAGTGTGTAATACTTTTTTAAGTAATAAAATTTCAGTTTTCAAGTAATTCTTCAACTTTTAGTTCCTGTAACTTATTTCCTTTTCTTTTGAGACAACTGATGTTTGTATTTTCTTTCTTTTTCGTTATTCTTTTTCTTATACCACCCCTATCCCGGATGAGATTTTAAGAAATTTTTAGCGCTTGATAAAGATGATTGGGATAGATATTATTTCTACAATTTTATAAGTTTTAAATTTTCCAACTACCACCCCGATCCTTGATGAGAGGCTAAGAACTTTTTAACGCTTGATTAAGATGGTTGGGATGGATATTATTTCTGCAATTAAAAACCTTATTTCCTAAATTTATAAAAACATAAGATTTATGTAAGAATTAAGTTTAGTGGAACCATACCTATCGATATATGGTTTTCATTTTCGTAGTTCGTAGCTAGTAGCTGAAAGGTTCATGTCCATGAATTGATCACTCTCAGGTAAAGATAAACTACGCCTCACTCTTGAAATAGATAAACTTAAGCCTCCCGAGTTGAACCTTTGAATCGCAGTAGGAGTTCAATAGCGGGGTTCATAATGTAAAATGTGTATTAAATTATTTTTTATTAGAGAATGAAAGTTCGGTCAAAATAATAAATCTCAGGTGGATGTATCCTCGATAGAGGTGCACTCATATTTAGGGAACCTCCATGGTTAAGTAAATTAATTAATAGAAAAGTAGAGTTTTTCTTGTTTTAGAATTATGTTCCAAAGTAAGTTAAAATCGAGTGCTCTCTACCTCAACTATTTTGAAAACCTTACGTATTACTTTTATTTTCACTATTAAAAATAAAAACCATTAACTCTTTTTGGTAAAATAATAGTTTCATTCCTTAAAGTAGAGTACTCGACACAAATTCGTGAAAAAATATGACCTTGAAAATTAAAAAAAATTTAAATTACTCGGTAGGTACGCTTGTCTTAATCACGGTATATATGTAAAAAGAGATAGAACACACAAATACTTTATTTACGCATACTAATAACTTTTTAATTTACACTATCAAAATATATTACTTATCTTGTTTTTGGCGCCGTTGTCGGTGAATATTTTGTGTTGATATTTGAAGTAAAAAGAAATCACTGTTACTTTTATCTTCGTTATAATTAAAAACCACAGCTTTTTTATAAAAAAAATTTATAAAACTATTTTGTATTAACAAAACCTTTATTTTTTCTTACTTTTTATTTTACGTTTAAAAAATAAAGAAATTTATTTAATTATTTTTTAGTGCATGACATGAAGAAACTCTCATAATGATCATAATCTTGATTTTGATCCTGAAATCGACCGCACCTATCATAGGCGTCTTCGATCTCGTGATCAAAACTTAATATTAAATCTAGAAGACTCTATCAGAACAACGTACGTTGAAGCTATGCTAGAACAAATTATAGTCGCAACCCCGCAAAGGACTATGTCATAATATGCACGACCAAACTTACAACACCGGATCAAGTATCGTTCGTCCCATGATTGCTAATATTAATTCTGAAATAAAATCTTGCATAATCCAAATGATTCAAAACTCGGTTCAATTTGATGGATTACCAGATGAAGATCCCAACACCCATCTGTCAAATTTCTTAGAAATATGCGACACATTTAAAATAAATGGCATCACTGATGATGTCATTCATTTGCGTTTATTTCAATTTTCATTAAAGAATTTTTGCATAGGTGTCCACATCACACACTAACAGCTTAGCTCCAAGTACAGACATTTCATAATGGTTTAAATTTCCAAACCAGACAAATGATCGATGTTGTCGTAGTGGGAACGTTAAATAATAAAACCCTAGAGGCCTTTTAAGCATTGTTTAAAGAAATGGCCATGAATGCCTACCAATGGAACGTTCCTAGTTCACGCTCTAATAAACCAACCGAGCTTTATGAGCTCGACGCTTCTTCTAATTCAGCACTCCAAGTAGAATATCTAACAAGGCAAGTAGCGAGGTTGTTTGCTTACTCTGCCACCCTTACTTGGAATTCAACTAATAATATAATCAAAGAACAAGTCGATTATACGGGAAATCCTTATCGACCTCCTTCCTATAAACAAAAAATTAATTCATATAATAATACCTACAATCCACGGTTTAGGAATCATCTAAATTTATCATGGAGCAACCCCAATAATGCTCAATGCCTTCCTAATGCAAATCCAATTTGATTTGCACCACAAACACCATCACAATCACAACCACTATGACCCAACCCGATAGAAGACATCTTTACTAAATATGTCGTTACAAATGAGTCCAATATCCGAAACATGACCAGATCAATTAAAAATATGGAAACTCAAATTGGACATATTTCAAGGATGTTATTGGAGCACCAACCCAGAGCTTGACCTAGGAATACACAGCCAAATCTGCCGGAGAATGCCCACGCCATCACACTTCAAAGTGGAACGGAGGTACAGTCACCTAACAAGGGAGAATCCGAATCTAAGGTAAGAGTTTCTACCCCACCTCCTATTTCTTCTTCATCTACTACACCGCGTATTCTCCTCCATCTTTACCATATCCTTCTAAATTAAATAATGAGTGACAAGACGAGCATTATAAATTTTTTTTACAAATTTTAAAACAAATATAAATTAATGTCCCTTTATGCGAGACAATTGCACAAATGCCAAAATATGCAAAATATCATAAAGCGTTACTTTCTAAAAAAACTCGAGGATATATTGCGAGTTTCCCATAACACTAAATTTTCGGCAATTTTATTAAACAAATTACCCACAAAACTAAATGATCCTAGACGATTTTCAATCTCGTGTCTTTTTGTAATGCTTTAATAAATGATGCCTTAGCAGATTTGCGCGCCAGTATTAACTTAATGTCGTACTCTTTTTTTCAAAAATTAGGCTTGGGTAGTCTAAGCCCAACCAAAATGAGTATCTAATTAGTAGATCATTCCATAAAATATCCGATAGGGATAGTGGGTTGATAAGTTTATCTTCCCGGTAGACTTTGTTATAATCGATATCGAGGAGGGCGCCGATGTATACATTATACTCGGTCTCCCCTTTCTCGCCACCTCCCACACTTTAATTGATATAAGTAATGGTAGACTCCTACTTCGGGTTGGAGATGATTAGGTTACAATTAATATCAATCCCACTATGTGGAATTCTCTTTCAAACAATTATTTTTGCTTTCATATGGAAGCCTCTTTTGGGAAAAATAGTTTTATATTTCTGACATATTTTCATAGACTTTGGAAGAAACGGACTTGGCGAACTTACCTTTTTCAAATGAAATGCCTAATAATTTGCCTTTTGAACCCATTACTTCTAATAATTTCAAACTAAAACATCCTACGAAGAACCACTAACCCTCGAGCTTAAACCACTTCACGATCATCTAAAATACGTTTTTCTCGGTGAAAATTCAAAACGCCCTGTTATTACTTCTTCAAGGTTAAACGATTCAGAGACTTCTGATTTAGTGGAAGTGTTAAAATAAAATCATAATGCAATTGCATTGCAGATTCCTGATTTTCAGGGGATAAACCCCTCGTACTATACACATAAAATTTTTCTCGAAGATAATCCTCGTAGATCTGTCCAGCCTAAACGATGACTTAATTCTAATATGAAGGATGTCATTAAGACTGAGGTAATGAAACTTCTAGATGCAAGGATTATCTACCTGATTTCAGATAGTACGTGGTTTAGTCCCACACAAGTCATTCTAAAAAATGGGTAGCATAACATTAGTGTCAAATGTTAATTATGAATTAATTCTAACTCGTACTATTACGGGTTGGAAGATGTGCATTAACTATAGAAAATTAAATGAAGCCACCCGAAAAAATCACTTTTTACTACCATTTATCGATCAAATTTTGTAGCGGCTCTCTTTCCACTCTTATTATTGTTTTCTTGATGGTCTGTCAGGGTATTTACAAATCCCTATCTCCCCTGAAGATTAGGAGAACACAACATTTACTTGCTCCTTTGACACCTTCGCATATAGAGGAATGTCATTTGGCCTTTGCAATACGCCAACTATATTTTAAAGATATATGAAGGCAATTTTTTACAAGTTAGTAGAAGATGTTATGGAGGTATTTATGGATTATTTTTCCATATTCCAAGTCTCGATTCATATTTATTTAGATAACCACGCTCGTGTCCTTGAATGCTGCAAAGACGCGAATTTAGCTTTAAACTGGGAGAAATGTCATTTTATGGTCTGAGAAAGTTTAGTTCTTTATCATAAAATTTCTATCCAGGGAATCTAGGTCGATAAGGACAAAATAGAAATTATTGAAAAACTTCCCCCACCTACAAATGTAAAAGCCATACGAAGTTTTTTAGACCATGCTGGTTTTTATATACGGTTTATTCAAAAAATTTCCAAAATTACAAAACCACTAACCCACGTCCTAGAAAAAGAATCTCCTTTTATTTTTTATAGCAAATGCTTTTCAGCATTCAACTTTATAAAAGAAAAACTTATTAATTTGCCTATTCTAGTGGCATCTGACTGGTCCTTTCCGTTTTAAATAATGTGTGATGCGAGCGATTATGCAGTATGAGCTATATTAGGACAACGCGTAAATAAGTATTTTCATCCTATTTATTACGCAAGTAAAATGCTTGCATCTACACAAGCCAACTACACCACCATAGAAAAGAAATTGCTGGCAATTTTATTCTCTTTTGACAAGTTTTGATCTTATATAACGTTATCTAAAGTTAGAGTTTTTACTAATCTTTCTACTTTAAAATATTTATTAAGTAAAGAAGATGCCAAACCCCGTTTAATATGCTGGATTCTCCTCCTACAAGAATTTGACTTGGAGATCCTAGATAAAAAGGCACAGAGAACTTGGCGGCCGATCATCTTTCTCGACTTGAGAGTACTGCTACAGATACGCTAGTGGAGATTAACATTGAGGACAAATTCCCTAAAGAATGCCTTCTCTCCATCAAAATGGTAATAACTTCCTCTACTCCTTGGTTCACAAACATGGCCAATTATTTAGTGACTTTTGTTCTCCCAAAAACCTTTTCAAGTCAGTAAAATAAGAAATTCTTTTTTGACCTAAAAACTATTTTTCGGAAGACCCATTTTTATTCTGAGTCTGTACGGACCAAGTGCTTAGGAGATGTATTTCAAGCGAGGAAGGTTTCAAAATCATACGGCACTACCACGAAGGATAAACTGGTGACATTATCGAGTAAACTAGACTGCACGGAAGGTGCTTGAAGCGGGCTTCTTTTAGCCCACTTTATTCAAAGATGCTCAAAAATTGGTAAGCACCTGCAATAGCTACTAATGGTTAGGTAATATTTCCTGTCGGGATGAAATGCCCCAGAACTTGTTTATAGAATGTGAAATATTTGATCTATGAGGAATAGATTTTATAGGCCCTCTACCTCCATCATATAAAAATTGTTATATTTTAGTAGCAATTGACTACGTTTAAAGGAGGGCAGAAGCACAAGCTCTCCCCACCAATGATGCGAGAGTTGTCGTGAAATTTTTGAAAAACTTATATTCTTGTTTTGGAATGCCTCGTGTAATTATTATTGATTAAGGAACACATTTCTGTAACATCTAGTTAGTTAAAATTTTAGTTAAATATGGAGTTACTCACAAACTAGCCACCATTTATCACCCACAAATGAGCGGCCAGGTGGAGGTAGTTAATAGGGAACTGAAGCGTATCTTGATAAAACTGTAGCCATTAATCGAAAATATTGGTCGCTTAAACTTGATGGCGCACTTTGGGTTTATCGCACGACATACAGAATCGCTATTATTTGTACACCTTTTTGTTTAGTCTATGGAAAAGCATGTCATCTTTTTGTGGAATTTGAACATCGTGTATACTGGGCACTGAATTTTTTAAACTTGGATGTGAACTTAGCCTCCGAACAAATAAAATTGCAAGCAAATGAACTTGATGAATGGCGTGCCAATGTCTACGAAAGCAATAAATTTTATAAGGAGCGTTCTAAGTTTTATCACGATTGGAAAATAAAATTTCAAAAATCTTTTTCACCTGGCGATCTCGTCCTTCTTTATAACTTATGCCTTATACTTTTTTCGGGGAAGTTAAAATCCTGATGGTTCAGCCCCTTTCGTGTTAAAGAGGTTTGGCCATTTGGGATTGTTCTTATTTCTCAGCCTGAGCTAAGCTCATTTGAAGTATACGGGCACCGCTTAAAACTTTACCTTGCAGGAGTCTCTTTAAATAAGCAAATGGAATCATACACCTCCCAAGCATATAAATTATCTCACTAAATAAGTCAAGCTACGCGATGGTAAACAAGGCGCTTGTGGGACGCACTCCATAGTTATCTATTTTTTTACATGTCTTTTACTAAATTTAAAAGTTTTTCTTACGGCCTCCCCGACCTCCAATCAAGAAAGCCTCTTTACTCTATTATACTTTTAATTTTGTATATATCATCTTTTTCTTCATACTTATGCACAACATAAGTATGGGGGTGTTTTTCCTTTTTAAAAGTATTTTCATGTATATATGTACCTAGAAAAAAATATTAACAAAAAAAATTGCATTTCTACTTATATGTATTTTCCAAATATATTTTGTAAAAGTCATGTTTTCTTATGAATGTATATATTTTTTGATTAATCAATCATCCTAAAAAAATTGAAACCCATACTTCATTTGTCTCTTTACCAAAAACCAAAAACATTTGAGTTGATGTATAAGCAGTTATCTAGTTTTTCATTTTGCTAGTCATTTATTTATCATAAATAGATAGATCTAAATATCTTTGGTTAAGTTTTAAAGAATATCTTGAATACTTTATTTAAAGTTTGAGGAATTGTTTTGAACACTACTTCTGGTTTATGATTAATAGAGGCATTTGAATTATGATAGCTAAAAAATCTATAAACTATAATTATCTAACTTCACTCTTATCGAAATATAGGAATTTTCAAGCTATTACAGTTGCTCTGAAAATCTTTTATCATTTTTTTTTTGAAACCCCCTATCTACTATCTGTTTGGCATGTTTTCTTATGCACGCAAGCATCTAGGAGTATGTGCTCCTAGAAAAGAAAAGATCTTATGTCAATGAGAATAAGATTTCGTTCCATAAACATAAGCATCCAATAATTGTTAAAAGATTATATGAAATGGAGTATGCGCTCTTATACATACACACAGTCGTGTACGGGGGACCCCGTGCTGGGAACATTTGTCGAGGGTGATATATTCATCGTCGTGGTGACATACGTCGTGGTGGCAACATTCCTCACAGGGTCAACATTCGCCGCGGCGGCGACATTCGCCGCGGGGGCGACATTCGCCGCGGGGGCGACATTCGTTGTTGGGGCGACATTCGCCGCTGGGCCGACATTCGCCGTGGGGGAGACAATCGCCGCGGGGGCGAAATTCACCGGGGGGGGCGACATTCGTCGTGGGGCGACATTCGTCGTGGGGGGGGGGGGGGACATTCGCCGCGGGGGCGACTGTAGTGTAAATTAAACTGATTTACAAATGATGTTGTGTGTAATCTAAAGTTGTTTACACGATGTGAGATTAACATGTTGTGGTGTAAACAACATCCACTTTCACTCAGCAAAATACCATTTCACACCAGTTTGACCTCTACAACCATTTTCATTAACTCCAGGTTAGTGTAATCTGACGACAATCAACTATTATAATAAAATTTATCTGATTAAAACAACTCCAAAAAATTTTCATTAACATGATATTGCACATTCTTGCACGATGTGTAATCTGAGTAAAAGTGCAAAGAATTTTTTATCTAATAAAATTTCACACCATTTCATGGGAAGAGGTGTAAGATTTTTTTCAAATAAGAGAAGCTAATATTAGGAGTTAGCCTAAAATGAGTGTAAAAAAAGAGTTGTTAATGTGAGAATGAGGTATTTTGCTAACAACTTATAAAACATCTTTTTTAGAAAAAGACAATAAGGGAGCTTAAAGCTTGTCGGATTGAATCAAACAGAGATAGAGAGGCATACTAAACAAACCACTTTCAGTAATAATACAGTAACTACTAAACAAACCACTTTCATTAATAAGCCATAAAAAATAGAGTGCAGGAACTAAACAAAACCATCAGTAAACAAACTGCTTTCAGTAATAACTCGAAAACTAAACCAAACCATATGTAAAAAAACCAGCCCCTAAAAAACAGAGTGCGACATAATAAGAAGTTGATCAGAACCAACCCACAAACTTACTCTAAGAAAACTAAAGCAGTAACTAAAAAATAGAGTGTGGGAGATAGAGAGGCATTGAGGATATGCATGCACAGAAACTGACCACAACCAACCCTTAAACTACTAAACAAACCACGTTCAGTAATAAGCTATAAAAAATAGAGTGCAAGAACTAAACCAAACTAATATAGGCAGCACATTAAAAACAGAGGTAGGACTTAACCATTGCATAAATGGTTGGGCTTCTCCTAATTGCACATAAAAAATAGAGTACAGGAACAAAACAATACAAACTAATGTGTTGTTCCTGTGCCAGGGGAAAACATTCAGAAAAATATAGGTATCTTACTACCGTGGGAATGAGGTATTTTGCTGAAGCTCAAACCCCAAGTGTCTTGGGATCGCTAATTGAGATGAGGTTACTTGAAGAGGAGTTTGCCGGAAAGAGGAGCTGTCGTGAGGAGGTTAAGGAATAGGAAAAATGGAGGTTATGAAGAAGATGTGACTCTGACTGTGAGGAGGTTGCCGGAATGAGGAGTTTGACGGTAGCACAAGTTGTTGAGGAGGAGAAGTTCTGCTACTGTAGAGTAGTTCTGTTGTGGAGGAGAGTTGAGGTTGGGCTCCTTATAGGAGAGGTAGGGTTATACACCCATCATTCGGCGGGTGGCAGTCGAGGCTGGATGAGTCGCGTGCCGGCTTTTGGCGGGGGGAATCAGCTTTCATCATGTTTTGCAGTGAAGAGGGGTAGTCGTGCTGCTGTCAGGAGTTGTCGTGCCAGAGGGGATAGCCGAAAGCATGAAAAACATTTAAGGCTTTGACAGGAGGGATGACCGGTAGCAATTAAAAGCTAATGTTAGGGAGTTGTCGTGCTACACGTCCTTTGACAAGTGGGATGAACCAAAAGTCGTATTGCATGTGCATTTTGTATAATTAAAAAATTAATGTGTTGCCTTTATGGAATGACCCAAATATCCAACCCTTATGTAATGAGGAGAAGTTTTGTGAGGGGTATTTTCGCATTAAAATGTTACACCATGTTACACCATGGAGTTTGAGCTCTTTGCTTATACAATAAAGATACATTGGATTAAAGTAAAGTTCAATTCTGCAAAGTTTTTTTCTGCTTTGGAAAATATTTTCCCAAGCAGTTGTAAGAAATCAAGAATATGGAATAAGGTGAGAGAATAAAATTCATCACCTCCTACATCAAGCCTATGTTATAGGAAGAAAACCAATTTTTTATCCCATAAAACCACTACAAAATGATCTATTTTTGTTTAAAATTTTGAGAGAGCATAATTAATAGGTTGTCTGCTTTCCATCATATCTCTTTTAAAGTACAGTTTTTATAATTCTAATCTAACTTTTTACTAATTATTGCAATGTTGCTTGGTATTTAGTTTTCTTAAGAAGTCTTGTGGCTACGAACATTTATCTCTGGCCAAATAGTTTGCATAATGCATGACTTAACTCTTTATACTCCTGATCTTTATGTATATCTTCCCTTGATTTAATAAACTGATTGTTAAATTCAAAATTTTATAACTGTTTGTATCGTCGACTCTTGATTTAATCTGGAATAACAAAACTGAAGTATGGGGGTATTTGATAAGTAGTAATATATATATATATATATATATTTAGTCTATACTTTAGTTTCATTTTATTAAAAATGTAATTATATTATATACATACGTAAATAAATCCTTTCTTTTTTATTTTCAGTTCTCACTTGATCTTATTTTGTGCTCTATAGGTATTTTTGCAAATTTGGGTGAATTCAGTAAAATTTCCCTAAGTCAGGCCCCTTGGTCATGCTAGTGACCTGGGGAATGTAACTTCAAAACTAGCAATTCTAGCAATTCGGCAAATTTTGGTCAGCAAGCTTAGTCACGCCCTGCCTACACACCCGTATTCTATATGTCATGCCCGTAAAACCACCCGTGACCAAGCCAGAATCTAGCTGTCATGTCATGACAAAGTCCTGTTGCCAACAAAACATGTCATGCCTAGTCGACACATTTATATTCAAGTTGTCACGCACGTGACCTCACCCGTGACCAAGCAAGAAGGCAACTATAATGCCGTGTCGAAGCCCATCTATCACACAAGCAGACACACCTATCTGACACGCCCGTGCTCCTTGATACATGCCCATGTAATCTTCCAAATAAATCCACATGCCTCTAGAATTTCTATCTGCAAGCCATCTTATCTTCTACGTCAACAACACGCCTATGAGACACTCCCTAGGGGGCGTATACCTTAAAATTTTTATCTATAAATAGATGGCTCCGATTGATGTTTTAGGTGAACTTGTAGAGTTCCACAAAATTCTATATTGTTTTTAGGAGTAGCTTTTGAGTAATATTTTCCTAACCCTAGTTTTGGTTCTATAGTGTGTAACACTTTTTTAAGTAATAACATTTCAGTTTTCAAGTAATTCTTCAACTTTTATTTCATGTAACTTAGTTTCCATTTCTATTGAGACAGGGTGTATACATATTTGCTTTCTTTTTTTTAATTCTTTTTCAACTACCACCCTCATCCTAGATGAGAGGCTAAGAACTTTTTAGCGCTTGATAAAGATAATTGGAATGTTGATGGCAATGACCACCACGACGGCCAACTTGGTGATGAAGATGACGTCCATGGAGCACTTGGGGATCATGGGGTAGTGGTGAAAGATGAGAATGATGATGATCCACCGGCCAAAGACTTGTGGCGCCGTAGCGGCCATGGATACAATTTTTGCCCACACAACAAGACTTAATTTAATTTATCTTTCTAGTTTATGGTCTGCATTTATCCGTTTATATGGTTTGTATTAAATTAGTTTATTTCTATCATTTGTAACTTGTGGTGTGGATTTAGCCACTAATTTTTTAGATGTTATTAGCCCCATGGATGTAAGCCTTATATAAGGCAAAACTCTTCATTTATCATTTAGACTAAAAATTGAAATCAAACAAGAAATCTCCTAAACCTAATTCCCCATATCCCTCTCCCATTTCTTTTTGCCGCCGCCCAAGAAGCCTCCTCTTTCTTTCTAAATCTTGGCCTCCCCCTCTCTCTCTCTCTCTCCTTTTCATTCTACCTTCTCCCTCCCCTCTCCTCCTTACTAAGTCCTCATCACATTTTCTCTCCAAGAGGAACTCAAGGACTTTTGCCAACCTTGGGGAAGAAGGTGCAAGTGCAATGAAGAAAGGTTAGGGTGAACCTTCACGGTGTGAAGCGGGGAAGACGGGTGAGTTCTTCATCCGAGGTGCGCTTCCCGTTGATTTCAAGGGGAGAGCGTTAATTTCTTATGGATCCAAAATCTCGGATCTACTATTCCGAGAGGGGTAATGAAAATTCCTACTCAAGAGATTTTCCCTCTTTGTTAGTTTCTTGTGGTGGACGATTTTTGCGTGGATTTTCGAAGCTTGAATTATCGCAGTGTTATTTTTAATAGATTTGTGATTTTCATTTTGTTTTCCGATAGATCCCGAGGGGAGTGGCGATCCTTGCCTTTTCTTTAGTTGGGATAGAGCCTACCACTTTCAAATCGCGATTTCTTTGGTGGATCTATTTTGGTACAACTCCAAGCTCGTCGGAACCAATATTGTTCCTTTTATCCGGAAAGGATTTTGGACTATAGCCATTCTCCGATCCACTTGTGGTTTGGCTACCCGTACGTTAGCGCGAGAGATAAAATAATAATCATTGTATTGCTGCGTTTCATTAGCATGTCGGAATGAGGGTGTTGATCGTAATGAGAGTCGTTGAATCGCCGTCCGTGTAGGATCTTTTAGGACAGGCCTACATTAGATGTATATTATTTCTATAATTTTATAAGTCTTTTAATTTTCCTACTACCACCCCCATCCTGGATGAGAGGGTAAGAACTGTTTAGCGCTTGATTAAGATGGTTGGGACTGATATTATTTTTGCAATATAAAACCCTATTTTATAAATTAATAAAAACTGAAGATTTAATAAGAATTATGTTGAGTTGAACCATACCTATCGATATATGGTTTTCTTTTTTGTAGTTCATAGATAGTTGCCTAAAGGTTCGTGTCCACGAATTGATCACCCTCAGGTATAGAGAAACTCTACCTCACTCTCAAAAGAGATGAATTTAAGCCTCCCGAGATGAACCTTCGAATCACAGTAGGAGGTCAATAGCAGGGTTTACAACCTAACGTGTATAATATAGTATTTTTGATTAGAGAACAAAAGTTCAGTCATACTACTTAATCTCAGGTGGATGTATCCTTGATAGAGGTACACTTATATTTAGGGAACCTCCACGGCCAAGTAAATTAATTAATAGAAAAGTAAAGTTTTCTTGTTTAAAAATTATGTTCCAAAGTAAGTCAAAATCGAGGGCTCTCTACCACATCTATTTTCAAAACCCTACGTATTACTTTTATTTTCACTATTAAAACAAAAACCATTAACTTTTTTGGTAAAATAATAGTTCCATTCCTTAAAGTAGAGTACTCGACGCAGATCCGTGGAAAAATATGACCTTGATATTGTAAAACAAAAAACAATAGTATTACTCAATAGGTACGCTTGCCTTAATCGCAGTATATAAGAAAAAAAGAGATAGAACACACAAACGCGTAATTTGCACATCCAACTAACTTTTCAATTTACACTATCTAAATATTATACTTATCAATTTCCATTCAAGAATACTTTGATCACAATTTTTTTTTAAAACTTTCAATTTAGTCATTCTTAATTGAATACTATAAACTATGACTTAATTAATGTAAAATATTGTTAGTATTAAAGTAAAATACTATAATTATTCATTTCAGATACAGTTAGTATTATTTTCAAGTACTATAATTATTAACGTCAAATTTGCTATGATACTGCAAGCAGTTATAAAACTAACATTAAATTAAATCTATTAAATGTTCCATGGTATTTTGATAAGATTTATAGTTTGTAGGAGATATTATTTTATCCTAAAATTTGACAGTAAAAATAATAAACCGGCAGTATAATATAAATTGCAAAAAATGTAAGCAGTTTATCAAAGTAAATAAACTGATAAGATGACTATAATAACGTAATATTATGCAAATTCTACAAAATAAAAACATTCTACTTATTCCACAGCCATCAAATGTATAGTTTTCTCAATCACCATACAAGTCTTTATATGAACAAAATGCCTGGAGCATTTTAGCCAAAATTTTAGCTTGGAAGAGTGGTATTTTTTTTCTACCCACTTTGATTTCTCTTCCAGCAAGTCTTCTGCCTTCTAACCACTATTTTCATATACATAAGCACAAATACTCCACAATCATCCTCATTAGATTATGTTCGAATTCCAGCCACTAGATGGATCGGCCATTCACTCACATTGTCCAAAATGCTATCTCCAACATCCTTATGGAGGAACTTAAGCTTCACAAACAATATACAAGCAAAATTAAAAGTTGAATTATAGACAACTAATTGAAATATTTAGAGACGTTGATGGGTTTCTCTATGAGGATGGCACAATGCTTGTGCATGCAGCGGAAGGAATAAAACATCAAGAACAACCCAAAAGAGATGGGATCGGGCCATGAAAGTTGAATCAAGAAGTTAACAAACAACTAGGCAAAAATTACATTAGCGGCATTGAGTCACAACTCAACGGAGATGCTCCAAGCTTTGAGTCCTTGTCGGTGGCGAGTTCTACGTGGAATAATGTCCTTGTATCTGCAGAAATCCACATGAGCGGGAGAACACCGAGCTTAGTCGCACGAAGGGTCGGGAAGGAGATCAACCGCACCTTACACTTCCACGGACTATTAGATCCGTTCCAGGAGGAGCAACACCGGCGACAGTCGCCGGAGAGGAGGAGGTCGGCGGAGCGAAGAGGCGGCGGAACACTTCTGTCCGTCGGGTTTCGGGAATCGGCAGAGCGAACGAGCGGCGGAACGTTTCCGTCAGATTTGATTCAGCTACAGGAGAAATCCCGATCTATCTATTTTCCCCAAAACCCTAAGTCCCCTATTTATACCAAAGGCATAAACAGTCCAAAGGTATCGCTATCCGTAGACCACACAAGATAGAGCTTTTGGACCGTTCGACGAGAATCACCTCCAGGTTCGGCGAGAATCAATGGCAGAATCGGCGAGAATCAGTCACAGAATCGGCGAGAATCAGTCGCAGAATCGGCGAGAATCAGTCGCAGAATCGGCGAGAATCAGTCGCAGAATCGGCGAGAATAAATCGCAGAATTGGCGAGAATCAGTCACAGAATCGGCGAGAATCGAACAGTTCGATTCTCGACGATTATGCCTTAGTGGTCGAGTCATACTCGACGACTCTCGACGATTTTGCCTTAGTCGCCGAGTCATACTCGACGACTCTCGTCGACTCTCGACGAATTTGCCTTAGTCGCAGAGTCATACTCGACGACTCTCGTCGAATCTCGACGAATTGGCCTTAGTCGCCGAGTCATACTCGACGACTCTCGTCGAACCATTCTCGACGAATCTCCCTGACAACATTTGCCTGACCCCATTCTGTTTGGTGATTGGTAACCTTTACCAACACAATCAATCTTCCAATTTCTCCATATGCTCTTATGTGCGACCCTGCAGGCTCATATCGTGTTGGCAATGAGATTACATGTTTGACCACTTCTAGATCACCATGGTAACTCCAACAGTCTCCCACTTAATCTTGAAAGTTTCAAACAAAAAACCTCATAATCAATAAGCGGCATCTAGCAATTCATCATTGCTCCCCAAGCAATAAGAGTTCATAACTCATAAGCCTTTATGAATAATGTCCCAGCATTGTCTTTGTCCCTTTTTCCCTTACATCCGGAAAGAACTAGAGGCATGGACCGTATCACCCTCGTAATAGCTCAATCCAAGTTTCTTGATCTAGAACGGACTTCTAGAGAATGGTGAGTCCAATATCACATATTGACTCAACCAAGCATGGCCATGCATTTCTCAGTCCAGTTCTATCAAGGGGCCCATGGATGCAACTCCTGTAATATAGGAGGACAAATCCCATATCTGCTCACACACAAACACCCAAATGATTCGTAACATGCCCAACAATAACCCTTATCATCAACCTCCTCAAGGAAGACTTTAGATGGC
This sequence comes from Platanthera zijinensis, assembly GCA_039513925.1. Classification (NCBI taxonomy): domain Eukaryota; kingdom Viridiplantae; phylum Streptophyta; class Magnoliopsida; order Asparagales; family Orchidaceae; genus Platanthera; species Platanthera zijinensis. Next base: position 135,088,346 of record CM077083.1, read on the forward strand.
ATCAAAGCACGCTCTTCCTCACTTGATGAATGATGTAACTTTAGGTCAAAGGACCACAACACCATTGTCAATTGAGACCTACTCATGACACGATTAGATAACAATCCACAAAGTAGTCTCAGGTTGGGTCTGTCCAGTACAACTTGTTCATTAACAAGTACCCACGTGATGACTTGATATCACAATATCATGTCCTATGAGAACTGGTCATCACTCAACACACGTGCTAGTCTTAATGTATCATCATCACCCTTAGTTTCTATGATGATACAACGACAAGGGACCTTTTAAGAATGAAGCTTCAAATAAATCATAGATTTTCACATTCAAGTCTCGTACTTGATGACCAATGGAAGCAAACATTCTAAGGGTATTTATTATGTTAACATTTAACTATCGCATAGAGAAACCATAATAAAAGAACTTGCCATTAATTGTAAAAGAAAAACATTGGTACACAATTAATCATATGAATAAACAATAAACAGTCAACAGAATATATGTTTACATGCAACCCACAAGGCTCTCACTAAAGTTGATCATTTAAGTATCGTATACCCATTAATCTAGTATGACCATCATGCTTTCTCTGCGCGAGAGGCTTTGTCAGTGGATCCGCAATATTCTCCTCAGTCGGCACTCTGCAAATGTTCACATCTCCTCGTTTACCAATCTCACGAATAAGTTTGAACCATTGAAGTATGTGCTTGGAGTGTTGATGGGATCTAGGTTCCTTAGATTGTGCAATTGCACCATTGTTATCACAGTAGAGAACTACTGGACCAACAATGCTAGGAACTACATCAAGCTCGCCGATGAATTTCCTAATCCATACAGCCTCCTTCGCTGTGTTAGCTGCAGCGATATACTCGGCCTCTGTTGTAGAATCAGCAACTGTCTCTTACTTGGAACTCTTCCAGCTCACAGCTCCTTCATTAAGGAAAAACACAAAACCTGACTGAGACTTTGAGTCATCCCTATAAGTTTGGAAGCTAGCATCCGTGTAACCATTTACAACGAGCTCTTATTCTCCACCATACACCAAGAACACATCCTTTGTCCTTCTCAAGTACTTCAGGATATTCTTGACTGCAATCCAGTGACACTCACCGGGGTCTGACTGATACCTGCTAGTCATGCTCAAAGCAAAGGAGACATCAGGTCAAGTACATAACATTGCATACATGATTTATCCAATTGCCGAAGCATATGGAATCAACTTCATGCGGTCCTTATCTTCACAAGATTTTAGACACTTGTCCTTAGAGAGATTCACACCATGAGACATGGGTTAAAATCCTTTCTTGGACTCATGCATGTTGAACAGCTTCAACACCTTCTCGATGTATGTACTCTGGGTCAAACCCAACAACTTCTTCGATCTATCTCTATAGATCTTAATACCGAGTATGTAAGTCGCTTCACCCAAGTCCTTCATAGAAAAGCAGTTCCCTAGGTTGTTCTTAACAACTTTCAAGGTAAGAATGTCATTTCCAATCAATAGTATGTCATCTATATATAATATCAGGAAGAATCCAATGCTCCCACTCATTCGCTTATAAACACAAGGCTCATCTTCATTCTTGATGAAACCAAACTCTTTGATTTTCTCATCAAAATGAAGATTAAAACTTCGAGAGGCCTGCTTCAGTCCATAGATGGACCTATTCAGCTTGCATACTTTAGTGGCTTCATTTGGGGATACAAAACCCTCGGGTTGTGTCATGTACACTTCCTCAAGGAGATTTCCATTAAGGAAAGCCGTTTTGACATCCATCTGCCAGATCTCGTAGTCATAATACGCAGCAATAGCAAGCAGTATCCTTATGTACTTTACCATGGCAATAGGGGAAAAGGTCTCTTCATAGTCAATACCATGAATTTGCTTGAAACCCTTAGCCACCAGTCGCCCTTTGAATGTCTGTACATTCCCATCCATGTCGGTATTCTTCTTGAAGACCCACTTGCACCCTCTGGGACTTACCCCTTCAGGTGGTTCCACCAAGTTCCAAACTTGGTTTGTATACATGGAGTCCATTTCGGATTTCATAGCCTCAAGCCATTTGTCGGATTCCAGTCCATTCATAGCCTCTTGGTAGGTTGCTGGTTCATCATCATGATCCATAAGAAACATATTACCGATTTGAGACATGAGAAATCAATATCACTCATGCTCAAATCGAGGTCTATACGATCTACGTAGGACCTGTGTTTCTTGAGCAGGTTCTCTAGCTACAACATCTTGTAGTCCTGTCTCAGAATCCAATTCCGGTTCATTCACTACTTGTTTTTCTTGAACTTCTTAAAGTCCTACCTTTTCAGTCTTTCTTGATAAGAACTCTTTCTCTAAGAAGACGCCAGTCCTTGCGACAAACACTTTGCCCTCGGACGGTAGGTAAAAGTAATACCCTTTCGTTTCCTTAGGATATCCCACCAGATAACATTTATCCGATTTGGGTTCTAGCTTGTCAGGCATTTGACGTCGCACGTATTCCTCATAGCCCAAAATTTTAATGAATGACATACTTGGACGTTTCCAAGTCCATATCTCATATGTTGTCTTCAGAACCATTTTCGTTGGAGCGCGATTCAGTGTCATTGCAGCAGTCTCTAAAGCAAAACCCTAAAAGGAAACAGGCAAGTCTGCATGACTCTACATCGAACATACCAAGTCTAATAAAGTACGATTTCTCCTATCAGACACACCATTATGCTGTGATGTTCTAGGTGGAGTGAGCTGTGATACAATACCACACTCCTTCAGATGATAACAGAACTCATGACTCAGCTATTCGCCACCTCGATCAGATCGGAGTGCTTTAACCCTTTTACCCAACTGGTTTTCTACTTCATTCTTGAACTCTTTGAACTTTTCAAAGGTCTCGGATTTGCACTTCATAAGAACACATATCCGTATCTACTGAAATCATCAGTAAATATAACGAAGTAGAAATACCCACCTCTAGCCATGGGGCTCATGGGTCCGTATACATCACTATGTACAACACCCAAGAGATCCTCAGCCCTCTCAGTATAACTAGTGAAAGGGGCTTTAGTCATCTTGCCTAACAAACAAGATTCGCATCGCTCAAATGATTCATGATCAAATGAGTCCAAAAGTCCATCTTTATGGAGACTTGATATGCGCTTCTCGTTTATATGGACCAAACGATAATGCCAGAGATATGTAGGGTTTGAGTCATTTGTTCTTAGTCTTTTATTATTTTCTACATTATAGATCTGATGGTCTAAGTTCAAAACATAAAGACCATTAAACAATTGGGCTACAGGATAACAAACATCATTCTTAAATATAGAACAATAGTTGTTCTTAATTATAATGTTTCTAATTATGGCCGGAACAAAATAACAGTTATCTAGTTCTATTACAAGCCCACTGGGCAAAGAAAAACGGTAAACACCTACGGCCACAGCAACAACTCTTGCTCCATTGCCGACACACAGATCCACCTCCCCTTTACTCACCAATCTTCTCCTTCCCAGTTCCTGCACATTTATACAAATGTGAGAACCACATCCGGTATCCAATACCTAAGATGAAGGAGCAGAGAGGTTTATTTCTATAACGTAAATATTCGAAGTGGAAGTCATACCTCCCTTCATTTTCTGCAGACCCTCAATGTAAGAAGGACAGTTCCTCTTCCAATGACCAGGCTTGCCACAGTGGTGGCATTTCCCCTCCTTCACTGTGCTCTTCTTTTTCATCAGTGCAGAAGACTTGGGCTCGAGATGTGACTTAGGTCCCACCTTCATCTTCTTAGAGCCCTTGGCCTTGCCCTTGCCCTTATGCACCATCAATATTGGGCTGGCAGGCTTGTCCTTCTTCATATTGATCTCGACAGTTCTCAACATGCCTAGGAGCTCGAGAAGTGTCTTGTCTATTTCATCCATGTTGTAGTTCATGACAAACTGCTCATAACTGTCCGGCAACGATTGCAGGATCAGATCTGTGGCCAACTCTTGACCTAGAGGAAAACCCAGCCTTTCAAGGTTCTCTATATACCCAATCATCTTGAGTACGTGAGTCCCTACTGAGTCTCGAACTCCCATCTTGCACTGAAACAATGCTTTTGTGACGTCAAACCTCTCTTGACGAGCTTGCCCTTGAAACATTTTCTTGAGATGCTCGTCAATCTCCTTGCACCCCATGTTCTCATGTTGCTTCTGAAGCTCAGAGTTCATGGTGGCAAGCATAAGGCATTCGACGTCTAAGGCGTCAACAGTATACTTCTTATAAGTATCTTTATCAGCACAGGAAGAATTCCCAGTCGGCACCTCAGGGGCTTCTTCTTCCAAGACATAGAGCTTTCGCTCTTGCCTAAGAACAATTCTCAGGTTCCTGTACCAGTCCATGTAGTTAGTCCCACTGAGATTATCCTTCTCAAGGATGGCTCTCAGAGACAGATTGGAGTGTGAACCACTTGCCATGGAATTCTACAAGAATTCATGCAGAATTATATCAGTACCAAAATTTCAAAATACAATTTTTTTTTTTAATATGGACTTAAATTAAAACTCCCACTATTTTGTTCGAAATAATAGCCCTCACTATCAATTCGGAGAGTTCATGCGAGCTACTCTCTTAGTGGACAAGATCCGTATTTCACCAACACAATGAGTAAGCTTTGGCTTTTGTCTCACGATGCGGTTATTTAGGTAGGAAACGCTTACCAATTCCATCCTCATGCAATTCTTGTATGGTTGGTAAATAACTCCTTATTCGCATCCATCATATGGTGCATGCCAACCCTATGCCTCTAGGCACTCAACCTTTGAGGTCACCTAGTTAAGTTATACCCGATGTTGACAGCGAGATATCACAATTATCCGCTCGCACCCTTACCAAGATAGATTAATGCACCTTACTTTGGCAAGGCCATACTTCATCGATCGAGGTAGGAAGAGTGTCATCCATCGGAAGGCATCCAAAAACTTAATATTATATTAAGGGATTTTTAATTATAGGTTAACAATTAACCATGATCAACATTTGATCATTATGCACATCCACAGAAAAACAATTTCTAAAAGCCACATGCATCCCTTATGTGCACAACCTGACACTATCAACACTTGATAGAAGGAAGGGCTAAATCTGAACATCCGGACTCTTCTAAATCTTCAAATTTACATGCATTGGACAAAGGCAAAGGCAACTCGACTTAAAGCAGTTGACAAGCTCGCCTCTCATTGTTGGATTCAAAATCCAGAACAATACACTGGTTCATTAACCACTCGAGGGACGGTTACTACTAAGGAGACAACAATTTCTAACAATTAGAAATTACCATGAAATCCTAGACGTTCCTGGCGGGGTTCCAAGGGGCAGAGCCCCTAACCTGTGGGTTATGGGCCCACCGATCTCCCTTTGAAAAACCATCAACAATTGATGTACAAGGATTAAATCTAGACATTTAGAACGCTTTTAAATCCCAAGGTTTACACGCACTGGAATAGCCTAACTTCCAATACAACAATCATGGTCGTAACCTCCCTTTAATACCACTGTTTGGTTTCTCTATGAGGATGGAACAACGCTTGTGCACGCAGCGGAAGGAATAAAACATCAAGAACAATCCAAAAGAGGTGGGATCGGGCCATGAAAGGTTAATCAAGAAGTTAACAAACAACTAGCCAAAAATTACCTTAGCAGCGTTGAGTCACAACTCAACGGAGATGCTCCATGCTTTGAGTCCTTGTCGGTGGCGAGTTCTATGTGGAATAATGTCCACGTCTCTGTAGAAATCCACACGAGCGAGAGAACACCGAGCTTCGTCGCACGAAGGGTCGGGAAGGAGATCAACCGCACCTTGCACTTCCACGGACTGCTAGGTCCGTTCCAGGAGGAGCAACACCGGCGACAGTCGCTGGAGAGGAGGATGTCGGCAAAGCAAAGAGGCGGCGGAACACTTCCGTCCGTCGGGGTTCGGGAATCGGCGGAGCGAACGAGCGGCGGAACGTTTCCGTCGGATTCGATTCGGCTACAGGAGAAATCCCGATCTATCTATTTTTCCCAAAACCCTAAGTCCCCTATTTATACCAAAGGAATAAACAGTCCAAAGGTATCGCTATCCGCAGACCACACAGGATAGGGCTTATGGACCGTTCGGCGACAATCACCTCAAGGTTCGGCGAGAATCGGCGAGAATCAGTCGCAGAATCGGCAAGAATCAATCGCAGAATCGGCGAGAATCAGTCGCAGAATCGGCGAGAATCAGTCACAGAATCGGCGAGAATCAATTGCAGAATCGGCGAGAGTCAGTCGCAGAATCGGTGAGAATCGAACAGTTCGATTCTCGACGATTATGCCTTAGTCGGCGAGTCATACTCGACGACTCTCGACGATTTTGCCTTAGTCGCCGAGTCATACTCGACGACTCTCGTCGACTCTCGACGAATTTGCCTTAGTCGCCGAGTCATACTCGACGACTCTCGTCGACTCTCGACGAATTGTCCTTAGTCGCCGAGTCATACTCAACGACTCTCGTCGAACCATTCTTGACGAATCTCCCTGACAACATTTGCTTGACCCCATCTTGTATTGTGATTGGTAACCTTTACCAACACAATCAATCTTCCAATTTCTCCACATGCTCTTATGTGCGACCCTGCAGGCTCATATCGCGTTGGCAGTGAGATTACATGTTTGACCACTTCTAGATCACCATGGTAACTCCAACAGACATCATTCTTACCACTTCGTGTATAGTCCTTAAATGAATTGAGTTTCGCATGGAATCATAAAAATCACATATTTATGCCTTCATGTTACCAACCAGTAAAGCCATGTACATCATTGAATTTTTGATAATGTGATTCATTAATAATTTACTATTTTTTATTGAAATCCATTTGTTTTGCTACAAGATAAGTATTAGATTGAAAGTATTTTCAATAGAATTTGCTTTGATAGTATCAGTTTAGTCATTCTTAATTAAAATATTCTAAACTATGATAGTATTAACGTAAAATAATGTTTGTATTACTGTCAACTACTGTAATTATTTACATAAAATTTGCTTAGATACTACAAATAATCATAGTATTAATGTTAAATACTGTCTATATTTTAAGAAACTTTGATTTGAATCTATTTTTATACTGTCACTTTAGTCATTCTAAATTGAAATACTGTAAAGTATGACAGTATTACTATTAAATACTATTAGTATTAATGTTCAATAATATCAGTATTAATGTTAAGTACTATCAGTATTAAATACTTTAGTCATTCTAAAGTATGATAGTATTAATGTTTAAAATTGTTAGTATTAATGTAAAACTATGTTGGATACTATAAACTATGAATGTATTAATGGAAAATTATGAGAAATTTACCAGGAAATTATTTTGTGGCACCATGGTTATAAAATATAAAAGGAAATTAGAAATCATTTTTACTCACATCATGAGTGGACGAAGTGTAAAGAAAGTCCTTGATACAATTTGGATATATAAAATTATCCATACTCAAGAAGACATTATATGAATTAAAATGGAGGTCACTAAGCCACTCAATCCTCAACAGTACTTCTATATCTAAGCGACACATCACTAAATTTACTTACTCAAAGATGATGTTAGAACTGTAATAATTCAAAGATGGTTTAGCAAAAAATATAATTTTATGTGTAAGAAACTCGATCAATATATGTGTACCTTGTAGTGAATTTCTACATAATTTTGTGTATTAAGGTCCGAACTTTTGATGAAATCATCTCTCTCCCTGGATATTGAAATGCATGTTGAGTTGGATTGAATACTACTCTCTTCTTTCTATCAAGTCGATGTTTAATTGCTTTAATCAAACTACGTTCATCTACAATTCCCAAAATCGTCCGAGGAGGCAGCGACTGTAAAGAATGTGACATTGATAATGGTGTGTGGATTACTAATTAATAGTCTTGTGAAGATAGTGCAGGATTGCCCATTGCATGATGTCGGATGCAATGGATGCAAAGGAGAGCTATGTTTGAATGTCAATGCATCAAATATATCATCATAGTTGTGACGTAACTAGATGGATATTTTATGGGGGTTTTAGAAAAAGGTGATGATGTTCTCCAATTCTATATTCGATGAAGGCAAGTGTACATTATCGATTATAGTATATATTACTTAATAAAATACCAAGGTCGTATTACCCATGGCACGTCGATTACTTTACTATAAGGAAATCACCACTATCTTATCAATCGATTTTTTGAGGTATTTTACTTAGCTAAAAAGATAAATACATTATAATTTAAGAAAGGGGTTTAGCCTATAATTTTAAAGCTAGCTCTCGATCTTGACTCACCTTGGAATCGAGAAAAAGATAAATTCTAAGTCTCTTTAACGAAAATAATTGATCTATGGAGGTTCCCAAATTATGAATGCACCTCTTTCGAGGATACTCCCAACTAAGGTTAGGTTGATTAACCGAACATTCATTTTACAATTGAAACCCATAAAGCTCGCTTTTAGTGGTGAAACCCTCTATTGGATTATTGACTCCAATCTGATAGATTTACATCATCCTTTTTTGAGGGGTGTGTGCAAATCTCTTTACCCATGAATGATTGATCTATATGCATGATCCTTTCGGCTACTAGAGTGCAAAAATGGTTAGTGAAAATCATATATCGACGATATGACTCCAGACAATTTAAACCAAGAGTAATTCCTAAACATTCTGTAAAAGTAGAAAAAGAAATGATTATTAAAAATAAATTATCATTCCTTTCCTCGGATTGTCTTGATCGAGCACTAAAAGAAGTTTAGTTACCTAAGGCTATGGTGGAAATGGAAATCATGAAGAGAGAGTGTAAAGGAGACAAAACGTGATTTAGGAAAGTTCTAACTTTATTAATAATGAAAGTGATTATAAGTAGATAAAGAGATTGCAACTACAAAAAAGAAGATTGCAAGTAGATTAAAGAGCTAAAGAAGTACCATTACAAAGATAGCACAAAAGGATTACAAGTTTACTAAAAAAGATTGCATGAAAATGTAAGAGGAGGATACTTGAATATAAGAGAGAGAAAAGTAAGAACATAGGAAAGAGAAGCTCAAGAACCCTAAGAACAGAACCTAACATCACTTCAACACTCCAAAATTCCAAACCCTTCACCTCAAGAGCTACTGGAATTTATAGAAATTTTTTTGTGAAGTACGCTCCCCCTATTACGCCTGTGACTAGTGGGCTTGTAATCTTTGTTAACCTTAGCAAAAGAAAACTGGGAGAAAAGCGACGCAAACGACATTGGGCTAAAAAATGAAGGAATACGCCCCATATCATGCCTGTCACTATGGGCATGACATGCATGGTTGGCTGCGAGCCGACGGGACTTGCATTTTGCTTGCTGGAATGGACTTGGAGCGATATGCCCATGGGACACGGGGCGTGAACAAGGTAAGGCCCGTGACTTATAAGTGTGTAATGTGTTTTATTCTAGATTTGGGCTTGGGATCAACAAATGCATCGGGATCCGATTACACGCCCCAGGTCATTCCCTTGACCTCGGGCATGTACTTGGGAAAATTGTCAAAATGTCCCAAAATCTACAAAACCTAAAATAGAGCTGCCTTATCATAAGATTTTCAAAAATAAACTAATAATAAGCTCAAAATTAATAAATTTAAATATTTAAATTAGAAAATTAATTTTTTCCCCCCAATAAATTAAGCTTAAATAAGCTTCATCAAATTCTTCATATTTACTATTTTCTTTGTCCTGAAGCAAAAGACATGCAAGCTACAAAAATAAAGAAGAGTAATCACAAAATTTAACCATGTTAAACACGAGTACGATGCGAAATTTTAAGTAGAGAGATTATGATCGAAATTTTAAGTAGAGAGATTATGAAAAGAGACTTTAAATTATTACTTAATCTTAGCACATGATTTTATAATGTTCACTAACATAAAACGGATCATCCCAAATTTTGAACAGATTTAAAAACTTAAAAAAGTGATGAATGAAAAATGCATTGAGTCACTACTAAAGTCTAATAGGCATTTTATATTTATATCAATTCAAGTCAAAATTCAATATTCCTATCTAAAAACTTATACATTTGACTTTCTCGCTACTATACTAAAAGTAAACTTAGGAAGCATAAATCAATAGGACTTTAAGTAGGTGTAATGTTTTGTCTTGGGTTTTAGCATACTTAAACAAAGAGGAGAGCTTTGCAAAAATAACATTGCAAGAAAATAATTTTTCATTTCCAAATATTGTTCCTCTTTTTCTTCATTTTTGTTTCCAAATTTCTTCGCCTTTTCCTTTTTTTCCTTTTTCTCTTTTTTATTTTTCTCATTTTTTTCTCACCTATAATGCTTCCTTCTTTTGTAGCAAAACGATACAACAATAATATACACTATCTTCACAAAACGAAATACTATTACAATAAAATCAAAGTTCAAAAATAATTTAAGTGTGCATAATGCAACGTGGCTAACAACGATTAATATTTTAGGTACGGTATGCGAAGGCTTAAACATAATAAAAAATAATGCCAATATCATTTTCTTGCTTTTAAATCTACTAAAAGTAAAGTGTTGAAAAATTCAAGGGACCTAAGTGTCAAATAGAAAATAAAGAGAAATAACACTTAATAAAAATGACCATAACAGGCGTCTAAATCAGTTTGTATATACTACAAATAACACTAGTCAATAATAAAAAGATTCTTAAAAAAGAAAATAAGAGATGATAAGTTTTATAAAGGTGAAAAACATAAAGAAAATGGCTATGAAAAAGTGCAAATATTCATGGACATTTTCAAAAATAACATACTATCCTAATCAGGAACACTGCCCGAGTAAACATATTCTTTACTAAATATAGTTAAAATGAAAATTAATCTAATTTATTCTAATTAAACATGTAGACCAAAGATTTATAACAACAAAATGCAAAGTTATAGACTATTAGAGAAATTGCAAAATTTAACTCAACTTATCAAAGGTTTTTCAAAAAATTGTCTCACTTTTTTTATTTGATTTTTTTTTTAAATAAACTATGTATACAAAATCTAGAAAAACATAGAAAAAAATCGTAAATATTTTTTTGTTAACTCTTGACTTCTTGAGGCAATACCCCTTTAAGGGCTCTCACCGGAACTAGGAGGTGTGTTGGGATGATAGCTGAAACCTCCCTTTCCAAGAAATTTGATTTTCAATTTTCTAATTTTTTATTTTATTTTTTTATAAGTACTAAAGACTAAAAAAATAAAAAAAAATTTGAATTTTGGGGTTTCATAATTTTTTGAGATTTTTTTACTTTCGAAATTTTTTAAAATTTTGCTAAATATAGGAAAGACCCCCTCATACTTAAAGTTAAACATTATCCTCAATATTTAAAGCTAAGTTTAATATAAAAAGGGAAAAAAGCAAATCTAAAATTACAAAAAATAAAAGTTCAAATTGAAGATAAAGGAGAGGAGGGGGAAAGAGGGTTTCCCTACTACTAAAGCTGAGGAGGCCACAACAAAAACCCTGCAAATAATGTTAATATAAAAACGTAGACAATGATAATAAGAGAAGATAACTATAGGGTGCCTCCAACAAGCACTTTGTTTAAGGTCACGTAGCTTGACCCATTTAGTAGTGGAGTTTATAGGCAAAGAGATTCAATTGTGGTGGTTGTATTATCATTTGAAAGATATTGTTTAATAAGGTGACCATTAACTTTTAAGAGGACAAGTTCCAAGTGGGAAATAAGAACGGTCCTGCATGGCCAAACCTCTTTGACCAAAAAGTGGCCAGACCATCAGGATTTCAATTTATCACGAAATAGATGAAGGCGAGAGTTATAAAGGAGGTCGAGATCTCCCAGCAAAAATCTTTTAAGAAATTTTATATGTTTATTGTGTTAATAATTAGTTCACTTTTTATAAAACTTGTTGCTCTAGTAGGCATTAGCAGGCCAATCATCGAGTTCATTTAATTGAAACTTAATGTGCTCAACTACTAAGTTAAAATATAAGTTTAAAAATTTAAGTGCCCAGAAAGTGCGGTGCTCTAACTCGACCGGAAGGTAACAAGCCTTGCCATAAACCAATCGATATGTTGTACAATTGATGAAGGTCTATATAATGTTCAATAGGTCCATAGCATGTAATGTACCAATTCAAATAGGACGCCTTGTGAGTGTTTTGTGTCACTAGGAGTTGACTTGAACTTCGTAAAAGCCCTATGATATTGAGGTAGTCATGGTTGAGTAATAGTTAATATGAATTTATGATGGATATTTGGGAGATATCAAGTGGAGACAAAATTCAAGTCACCGGGACAATGCAGTCGATATAACTAATATAGTCGATATATCTAATACAATTAATATAGCCAATGAAGTTGATATTATCTATGTAGTCGATATAGTTGATGTATTTGATATTGCTGATGTAGTTGATATTGGTATTAAACATCAAGCCAATGCATTCAATATTGAACTGAAGCATAAAGTCGATGCTGTCGATATAGACCTTTAAGAATCCAGCTGATGCATTCAATATTGACCTTAGTCATTCAGCTAATGCAGTCGATATTGACCTTGGAGAATCCAGCCAACGTTGTCAATATTGACCATATAAGAAACAAGTCGATGCAGTCGATATTTACTATTAGCATCTAGCAGATGCAGTCAATATTGACCTTAAGAATCTAGTCGAAGAAGTTAATATTGACCTTGGAGCATCCAGTTGATTCAGTTGATATTGAACTTTTAATGTCCAACTGATACATCTAACACTTATCTTTTAGTGTCTAGCCGATATAGCTGACACATATCCTTTAGAGTCTAGATGATATAGCTGACGCTTATCCTTTAGTGTCCAACTAATATATTCAAAAATTGATCGAGTGTCGTATCATGCTTGGGAAGCATGGTTAGGTAGACACACCCTTAGTCACGGGAGTGACCAAGGGGTGTGTACTATTAAAATTTATTAATATTTCTAGAACGGTGTGAAATAGCACATTGACCTCCCAGAAATTATTTTCTGCATTTCCCGAGATGAAAAATTAATGCTTGGCATAAAAAACCTTTTCAAGGCAAGATAAATATCTTTCCATTTAATCTATTAATGATAGGGTTGTTGTTGATTGTTATTGGTCTACTAGGAGGAGGACACATTGCCTTGAGTTGTCATTTCTAAGGCATGGGAAATCACTTTCCATTTATGCCATTAATGACAGGTTTTTTGTATATTGATGTTTACACACTAGGAGGAGGACATGTGGCCTTGAGTTATCATATCAAAGACATGGGAGACAACACCCCATTAAATCTCAGCTGAATACCTATTCCAAGACCTCTCTCTCATTTCTTCTCATATACATCAAGTTCTCCATTCCTCCAAGTCCGGCCATTTCCTGAAGGGACCAAGCTCTGCAAAAGGATTTTGTGCTATGCTTAGAGCATGGTCGTCAGAATCTGCCATCGCCATGCCATCAAGGAGACAACCTGGGAATTAGGTGACTTCGTCCCCTCTCCCTTGGTGATAGATCTTTAGATATAAAACTAGGAGAGATATTGGGCCAAGAGAACTCAATTTTATTGATATACATGGAGTTTCATAGGAAGAGAACACACAAGAACTTCCGTTTTAAGGCATCGTTCATTTAGAAAATGACTTATATCAACTCCTCTCTTCAATATGAAGTTGTAGGACTTAATCTCGTGAAGAAAGGTGAACTATTGAGGGATTATTTGAGGAGATAATGCTTGTATTATCTTGATCATCAGCTGGAGGAAGATGATGAACAACCTCGATTAAATCTGCTTCAAAATCTATGCAAAATCTGTTATTTATTTTAAAAACATAATCTATATTGTGTGAGCGGCTAGATTCAAGCTACCTTTTAGGTATGATCCATCCAGATTCAGACCTAGGGCTCAACACAAAATTTGTAGCTCTCAAAAAGACCTTTTTAAAGAGTTGTTGTGTAATTTCTGGGGAGTTTTTTAGCTCCCTAAAACTCAAATAGAATTTGTTGTGTTGCCAACAAATATAACTTATGCCCTGGACAAATTCTATGAATTTTTACATAGTCGAGTTCAGACCTTGTTTTAGGCATGATACGATTTGTTATAGACCTCGAGCTCAACATAAAAGTTGTATCCCTTGGAAATACTTTTCCAGAATAGTGTAAAACATTGTTTTTTGATGGACTGTAGCTCCTAGAAAACATGTTTTAGTAAATTGTGATGCGTATATATAGAGTTTTGATATTTTATGAATTTCTCTTAAAGAATTAATTGGGGTCTTATGAAATTTGGTGGTTATATGGCTGATGATATTTTGGACACACCCGTTAAGTTTCACAATTTTTTATTTGTATTTGTTGAGATATTGCCAATCATATCATATAAAATAGCGTATTGTAAATAATTATTATATTAACTAAATGGGCTGAAATTTTTAGGGGATGTTCAAAATGATAGTTTTGGTCTATGGTAAGATTTCAGTGAATTTGAATCTGATATGATCCTCTAATTAATCACTTGTTTAGTAGCTTTTAAGTAAATAAAAAATGTGATGATTATTTCTCTCATATTAGTAAGTTTGTATTTTTTCCATATTTCAAGTATGTCCAAATTTTAATTACGAGTATAAATAACAATGAAGATGGCTTATCGGATTACGGGGGCATTTTACATTAATGATCTCATCATGATGTTGGTCAAATATGTAGTCATCATTAGAAGTTATTCCTATGAAATTACACACTCACTGCACTTGAGTTAGGACAACTCATTACGATGTCAGTGATGATGTGGTGTAGAGAAAATGATATGTTTATATCCTGGAGTGTTATGATAAGGACTTGATTGGTAGTTCTTGGGTACTCGATAAGGGCTATATATGTGTATTATAGGACTTGCTTTAGAGTCCTTGGATGCTTAATATCACGAATTAATCATGGGAAACTCATCGGTGTGTTGGAATACACAGTTGCATATTGATCCTAGTAAGAGGATTACTTGTGGCGAGTCTACGGGCATACTGACCATTACATAAATAGAAGCTAGCAGATACACTTTGGCTGGTTGGGCTGGGCTTTTTGATGCTTACTTCCCAAAGACCCCTACTGTGTCATTTAGGCCAGTTGGGTTGGGATCTTTGGTGCTTACTTCCCAAAGATCCCTTCCATGCCATTTAGGATAGTTGGACTAGGTTCTTTGGTGCTTACTGTTGGATCTAGTGGCAAACCTTAGAGGGGGCTGAATAAGGTTTTATGCATTAAATGGAATTTAAAATATTTCATCCCAGGAAATAAAGTTTTGGAAGCAACCACGGGGCGTTAGGTAGCTAACGCGCGGTGGTAAGTCTATGAACTCATTTCTTGTGTGAATTTGCTCATACACCACACACACGATATTAACCTCACATTCACAACAGAATCGTAGAAGCAATAATACAGAAAATATATTTCATTGCAAGAATTAACAGTAGATGGTTTTACAATTACAAAATTGTGATCTCCGTGACGCCGAGGATCGAAGGCGGTGAAAATGAAAAATATTTTGTTTTCTATACCGACCTGATCCACGGACCGGTTGGCTCTCTCCTTTTCCCTCCAAGAAAAGTATTTGAGCCGACTATTCACCTCCTTACAAGGAAGGGTCTTGGATCCCTGCTAGATCCTCCGATCTAGACGTCCCTATCCCCAGGACGATTCACCGAGGAATCCTACCCGGATTCTGACGGCCCTTACCGGTCGATTTTCCTCTCCACACGGTTTAAAGAAAATACAAAAATAAAAAGAATAAAAGTGTAAATAATCTAAAGGATGAAGTTCTCCCTTTTGACAACTTCTCCGTTGCAAGATCTTCATTTGCTCCCCATCAGTCGGTTCTTTGTAGTCGATGTAGATCTTGGATCGCCGTAGTTCTTCGTTCTCTGACGAGAGGGAGAAAACTTTCTTTTTCTACGACGGAGACTTTTGGAACGGTCCACAAGAAGGCGGCCGAACCCTAGAATTCACGTACTCCTGTCATTCTTCAGTCCTTTAATCAAAATCCCTAATATAGGCACAGAAACCATGGCGGCCTTTTATACCTCTTCATGAAATTAAGCTACCGCCGACAATAAGACTAGCGCCCGGCGGTAGGTTCGCGCGCATGTTGTTCCCACTGTCCTCCAAATCTGTAAAGAAATATTCAAAATTAAATATTTGTTGTTTCATTTGTGCTAGCACCGCGCGGTTATAGCTTCTACCGCGCAGTAATGTTGGACGCAAAGATTCGATAACTGCGCGTCGATATTCGCCGATCAGCAAGAGCGGCGCGGTAGGGCAAGCGCTGATTTCTTCTCGAGTGCCAAGTTCAAATAATTTAATGTGTTAGCGCCTGTGGTAGTACTAGAGTCAGGCGATAGGCCAGTGTCTCGATGAATCTTGATCAACATTCATCGAAAGGCTAACACGGTGTAGTAAGACTAACGCTGATTTCTTCCCGAGCGCTAGGTCCAAATATTTCATTGCGGTAGCACTTGCGGTAGGACTATTGCTAGGCGGTAGGCCAGTGTCTCGACAAATCTGTCTCGAAGTTTCTCGAGAGGCTAGCGCGGTGCGGTAAGTGATAGCTCTTGGCGGTAGCATCCATAGGGGCCTTTTTCCTTTGCTTGCATCTGTCAACTTGTACACTCTATCAACACACGACATGATCAAATACAACTTGGGAGTTGATATTCTTAAACACAGGGAATGTGAAACATCGGTTCCAACAAACTTCCCCTTTTGATAATATCAAATCCCTTTTATTATAAGTAATACATGAGATAGAGTTCATATAGAAAATAAGAGTGATAAGCGAAAAATCAGGTGTAGGTTCTTTATGGCTCCCCTATACGCACGCTCCCCTATCTATATGTTCGACTTACTCCCAATATGTATGTGCACACATTGTTAACGTGCTCCCCCTACATATGACCTCTCCAAACCCGTGACTCATACTCATGAAATACTCATGAACACGATAACATAACTTATTCTCCCCTTTGATAATATCAAAAGGGTGGGCAAGGCCTACCAGACATGCAGGATAAAAAATAGGAGATATGATGAATATTTATACATAATGCAAATAGTGCACACACAAGGTAAAGCAAACATTAAGAGACATAGGGTTGACCCAAAAAACGCAAATCAGAGACTATAAATTACATGGGTCATACATAAGAGCGGAAATACACTAGCATAGATAAATCATTTTTTAGATTTTATGTGAATTGGACAGCACAGACTGAACTAAACTCGCAAAGAGTAGAAATACAATGCTATAAGAGTTATACATTTAATCAAATTAACAACATTGTAAAAAATTCATGAGTATAAATCATGTGCTAGTACGTATTTTGCTAAAAAATAAATTGTGGAGTTTCAGTCCAATTCTTATGTGTGGAAGCATTAGATAAAGCAATGACATGTGTACGTATAACATTGAAAGAGAAAAAACTCTGTAGAAATATCTAATTTTATATGTTTATCTTGATTCTTGAGAATGCTAACATAAGAGAAATAAAGTGAATAGTCACCTCACATGACAATCTATGTCATACCAAGATTTGAACTAGGGGCACTAGGCTTAAGTTTGGGTCTATGCACAAGATTGAAATGAATCTTTGAACCCATGTGCTCATCCTCATAATGCTCATAAAGACTTATCGGGAGGAATGAGTAGTGCTTGGGGGGGGTCCTTAATAAGATATTTGATAGCTTGCATAATTTCTTTTTTAGTTTGCTTTGAGCTATCACTTTTAAATATTTTGGAGTTCAAGGAGCCCTAAGTCATTCGAAATCTATCCACCTAGATAGATACACTTTAACTTATATGCATAGGACCTTAGCACTAGAGAGTTAGCCCAAAGTTTATAATAGTTATACAAGCATACATAGATTGTGACATTGTTATTCAAAGTATCCCTAACGTGTTAAGATACAATATCATAAGTTATAGCATGTAAGCCTATTATTTGTACATGAGTGCTCCATTTAGGGATGAGTGAATAGTGTGAAGTCATTCCCCTATCAAAATCCTCATACATACCTAGAGGCATAGTCAACATACACTAACATGTATTATTGCACTCAATAGCAAAACACTTAGAGATTTAGCCCACTATGACTGGAGGACAATGTTTACAAAAATTAAGAGACTGAATTCAAATACTGTACGTACTCATTATTATCTAGGTTGCAGTCATGTGACTTATAGCATTATAGTTCTACAGCAGGAGTATTTTTTTTTTAGTTTTGTTGTTTTTTTTAAATGAAAGAAAAACACACGAGATAGAGAAAGCAATTGCAAGTTTTTTTGTTTTTATTATTTTTTTTAAAAAAAACTCAATAACATAACTCATAAGTAGATATGCACACACTGACAAAACACCAAAAAAACATAAAAATGGAAACACAAAGAACAGAACAGTAAAAAAATATCTAGGATGAGAGATCCAAAACCCCTAGCTCGAGTCGAAGTGGAGAAAATCGTGCATCTGGGAGTGGTTTAGTGAAGATGTCCGCTAGCTGGTCATCGGTGCTAATGAAGCTTACACTCATGTTCTCCTTTTTATATGATCACGAATGAAGTGGTGACGCACGTCAATATGTTTTGATCTAGAATGGTGCACTAAATTGTATGTCAAGTCTATCACACTCTTGTTGTCGCACCTAAGTGTAGCGTTCCTACACTTGAGGCCAAAGTATTCTAACGTTTGAGACATACATAGTGCTTGAGCACAACACTTCCTGAGGCAATATACTCAGCCTCAGCATTAGAGAGAGCAACCGAGTTCTATTTACGGCATGACCAGGAGACTAATGTTGGTCTTCGGAAATAGCATGTACCGCTTGTGCTCTTGCGATCAAGTGAACATCCTGCATAGTCTGAGTCTGAGTATCCGTGAAGTGTGAGATTGGTGGTATGTGGGTACCAGAGTCCAAGGTTCTATGTGCCTATAAGGTACCTAAAAAATTTCTTCACTGCTTTCAAGTGAGACTCTTTCGGGTCGGCTTGGTATCTAGCACACATTCCTACCGCAAACGTGATATCTGGCCTAGAGGCACTCCAATATAATAATGATCCAATCATACCTCTAAACACAGTCTGATCGACAGAAATGCCACTTTCATCTTTTCCTAATTTAAGAGAAGCACTCATAGGAGTTTTGACTTGCTTTAGATTCTCATACCCAAAACGCACAAGCATATCTTTAACATATTTTGATTGACTTATAAAAATCCAATCTTGACGTTCAGATATCTGGAATCCTAGGTAATAGGTAAGTTCTCCTACTAGGCTAATTTTGAATTTAGATTTCATTAGGGTGACAATTTCTTCACACATCTTTTCATTTGTTGCCCCAAAAATGATATCATCCACATAGATTTATAGGATAATTAGATCATAACTCTTGGTCATTACAAATAGAGTTGTGTCCGCAATACCCATCCTAAAGCCATGATTTAATAGAAAAGTAGTGAGCCTATCATAGCAAGCACGAGGTGCTTACTTTAATCCGTACAGGGACTTCACCAACTTATATACATGGGTTGGGTAAGCGGCATTCATGAAACCAGGTGGTTGCTTGGCATATACCTTTTCCTTAATATATCCGTTTAGGAAGGCACTCTTAACGTCCATTTGGTACAATCTAATTTTTTATAACTAGCAAACGCTAAAAATATACAGATGGACTCAAGACGAGCAACCGGGGCAAATGATTCGTCAAAATCCACACCCTCTATCTGAGAATACCCTTGAGCCACTAACCTCGCTTTGTTCCTAGTTATCCTAGACTCACCATCAAGTTTATTTTTGAACACCCATTTCAATCCTATGACTGGATGGTTATCTAGACGTTCCACTAACACCCATACCTTACTTCGCTCGAATTGCCTCTATTCCTCATTCATCGCCAAGAACCATGATTCATCTTTTAAGGCTTCTGAAATGTTCTTGGGTTAAATATCAGATAGAAAGCACAAGTTCGAGAAAGATTCATGAAGTGCAGACCGAGTTCTAACTCATTGAGATGGCTCTCCTATGACTAAATCACAGGGATGTTGCTTTGAAAAAATCAAGTTACTAGGATCCCTATAACCTTGTTCAAAACTTTGAGTTTCGCTCTCCACAATTCTCTCATCATCCTCATCCCCAATTGGCACACTTTCTTCAACCTCCTCTTCATTCACCTTCAGCTTGTTAATTGGGGAATTCTCATCGAAAGGCACATGAGGCGACTCTTCCACCACTAAGGTCCTCTTATTTTGGATCCTATAGGCCCGACTCTTGCTTGACTATCCTAAGAAGGTACCTAGATCAGATTTTTCATCAAATTTTCCTAGATGATCTTTAGTGTTAAGAATGTAGAACGGGCATCCAAAGACCCTAAAGTACGATACCGAGGGTTTCCTTTCGAAATACAGCTCGTATGGAGTTCGCTTTAAAAGTGGGTGAAGCATGACTCGGTTCATCACGTAGCTCACCGTGTTAACTGCTTCTGCCCAAAAAGATCGTGGTAAGCCGAACTCGGCAAGCATTATGCAGGCTAATTCTTGAAGAGTGTGATTCTTTCTTTATACAACCCAATTCTGTTGAAGAGTGAGTGGGGCAGAGAATTCGTGCTTAATTCCTAAGTAATCACACTTGTTTGAGAAGTCCTCATTCTCAAACTCTCCGTGATATGATCTGATACATTTTATCTTTAGCTCTTTCTCATTTTGAAGACGCATGCAATGAGTTGAGAATTCTCTAAAGGTGTCAGATTTGTTTGCTAGAAAGATCGTCCAGCAATAGCGTGAAAAGTCATCTATGATAACAAAGGTGTATCATTTTCCACCAAGACTATGCGTAATAAGGGGTCTGAACAGATCCATGTGAATGAGTTCGAGTGGTGTAGACGTGGAAACTATAGTTTTGCTCTTGAAGGAAGTTTTAACCAATTTTACTTTTTGACAATGAGCACATAAGACATTTAAACTACCGCTTAAGGTGGGAATACCCCAAACAAGTTTCTTTCTCGATAGTTTTATAATAAGCTTGCTATAAGTATGTACTAGTCTCTTATGCCAAAGATCTAATTCCTCATTCTTAGTAACAAGGCATTTCAAATTAGATGAAGAAATGTAATCAAAACTAACAGTGTACACGTTATGATTTCTATGAGCTACAAGCAATACATTAGAAGTTTTGGCATCAATAATTTTACAAAGGTTTGTAGATGACTGAAATATGACATCTAGACCTTTATCACACAATTGGCTAATGGAAATAAGATTATGCTTGAGTCCATCTACAAATAGAACATTAGAAATAGAAAATTCCTTGTTACCTATAGTGTCGATTCCCAAAATCCGTCCTTTGTTGTTGTCCCCAAAGGTCACCATGCCACCCTTCTTCTTCTCAAGGCTAAGGAACTTGTCTTTATCTCCCTTCATGTGCTTGGAGAAACAAGAGTCCAAGTACCACAAATTCTTCATGTCCTTAGTTCTGCCAATAGACCTAAAAAGAAGATGAGGGTAAAGTTTTAGTTACCCAAGTTGTCCCACCCATAAGATAGGTAGAAGACTTTGGTAGCCGGACTTGCAAAATTTTTGTGGCACCTTTCCTCAAACACGAGCCAGATGTGTGACCAAATTTATGACAGTTTGCACACATAATGTAAGTAGTGGATGCTTCCTTTATCATGTTTCTTGAGCTCTTGCTTGAGGATGGTGATAGCCCTCCAGATCTCTTATCCTTAACTTTAGATTTCTTAAAAATTGACTTGGGCTCAGAGTGATGGTGATTTACGCTTGGTGGTGATGTTGGACTCACATATCCTAGACCAAACTTCACTGATCCATGATACTGTGCACCCAACAACATATTTAAGGACTTTTGGCCTATGCCAAACTTTTGGATGGCATAGTTTAGATCATGGATTCTTGCCTTTAGGGAGGTGTTTTCTGTCACAAGCATCACACACCGATTGGCAATTTATTTCTTACCTTCCTCTACCTTGGCAAGTGACAAGTGAAGTATCTTCTCCAAGACATTATTTTCATTTATGAGATTATTCGTTCTCACCGATGACTTGGAGAGACTTGCCTTTTGTTCTTCGATCGTTGTCATCAAGTGAGAGCACTCAATACATTCAATCTTCTCTTTGTCAGTTCTAATTACCACACTTTTCAATTTTTCTAAGTCCTTTTTTATTTTCTTATTCTCAGCTCTCAAGGACTTTTTCTCAGAAATAACGATTTCTAATTTATCAACTAAATTTTCATAAATCTCAAGAAGTTAAGTATAAGTAGGTGGAGTTACCTCAGTGTCGCTTTGGACATTGGACTCATCATCAGAATCTTCTTGATTCTTTCCCATTATGCATAGATTAGCCTCGTCTTCACTGCCGGAGTCTGTGGTGCTTGACTCTTCAGATCCATCCTCAACCCATGTGAGTGCCTTTAACGCCTTCTTCTTCCCTTTGTGCTGGCTTTCCTTTCCTTTTTTCCTCCTTCTGGAGTCTTGGGCATTCTCTCTTTAGGTGCCCTAGCTTGTGGTAGTGATAGTATTCCGGCTGAGACTTCTCATCATCGCTTCCCGTCTCTTTCGATGGCTTGTTCAACCTTCTGCCTTCTCCATCTCCTCTCCTCATGAATTTCTTGAATTGTCCCTACTTCTTAGGATTCCTCATGAATTTCTTGAACTCCCGGGCATAGAGGCTCTCCTCCTCAGAGTCCTCAGAGTCCTCAATAACATTTCTCTCCTTTGTAGTCTTCAGCACCTTTCCCTTCTTCTTTACTTCCCTTGGATATTCCTCTGCTTTAATCTTCAATTCAACTTCAAGTGTCTTCAGATTTCCGATGAGGCTTTCTATCTCCAGGGTGCTGATCTCATGAGACTCAGCAATAGCTGTCACCTTTGGGTTGAAGAAAGGAGGCAAAGATCGTAGGATCTTCCTCACTAAGTCATCATTTCAAAAATTCTTTCCGAGAGATCTTGACGTGTTGACGATCTTGGTAATGTGCCTGTACATTCTGTCTACATCCTCATCAATCTCTATCCAGAACTGCTCATATTATGATTCGAGTCAGAACAGCTTCGACTCATTTACCTGCAAAGTACCTTCGTGAGTAAGCTCAAGAAGAAGCCATATATCATAAGCAGTCTCGCAGTTACATATCCTGTTAAATTCAATCTTGTCTAAGGCACAAAATAATTATCTCATATCCTTGGTATTATTCTTACATCTAAGCTTATCTGCATCATCCCACTAATCACGCAGTTTTTCTATGACTGTATCCCCAACCGTGACAATGGGTGTAGTGTACTTTGTCTAAATCGTGGCCCATACGTCCAGGCTATGAGTCATCAGAAATATTTTCATTCGAGTCTTCCAGTGACTATTGTCACTCCCCATGAATAGTGGAGGTCTACTCACACCTTGACCCTCATTGAATGTGTGTATAGAGTTGGCCATCTTACTTAAGGTTTTGTAAGCCTTTGTGAAGTAACCTGCCTCTAATATCACTTGTTGGATCTATTGGCCAACCTTAGAGCGGGGGATGAATAAGGTTTTATGCGTTAAATGGAATTTAAAATATTTTGTCCCAGGAAATCAAGTTCTGGAAGCTACCGCGGGGCATTAGGTAGCTAACGTGCGACGGTAAGTCTATGAACTCGTTTCCTGTGCGAATTTGCTCGTACACCACACACAAGAAATTAACCTAACGTTCACAGCAGAATCATAGAAGCAATAATACAGAAAATATATTTCATTGCAAGAATTAATAGTAGATGGTTTTACAATTACAAAATTGTGATCCCCGTGACGTCGGGGATCGAAGGAGGTGAAAATGAAAAATATTTTTTTTTTCTATACCGACCCGCTCAACAAACCGGTTGGCTCTCTCCTTTTCCATCCAAGAAAATTCTTCGAGTCGGCTCTTCACCTCCTCACAAGGAAGGGTTTCGTAGCCCCGCTAGATCCTCCTATCTAGACATCCCTATCCCTAGGACGATTTACCGCGGAATCCTACCCGGATTCTGATGACCCTTACTGGTCGATTTTCCTCTCCACACGATTTAAAGACAAAGGAAAAATAACAAGAATAAATGTGTAAATAATCTAAAGGATGAAGTTCTCCCTCTTGACAACTTCTCCGTTGAGCGATAGATGACTGGTGCTTGAGATCGTCATTTGCTCGCCAACATTCGGTTCTTCGTAGTCGATGTTGATCTTGGATCGCCGGAGTTCTTCGTTCACTAATAGGAGGGAGAAAACTTTCTTTTTTCTACGATAGAGACTTTTGGAATGGTCCACAAGAAGGCGGTCGAACCCTTAAATTCACGTACTCTCATCGTTCTTCAGTCCTTTAATCAGAATCCCTCATGAAAGTGAAGGGATAGATACTACTCTAGAGGGGGGGGGGGTGAATAGAGTTATCAAATTTTGCACAGACAAAACTTAATAGTCTACCCAACTCCCTTGGAGTGAAGTGCGGAATGAAAAGATTATAGATATAAAGTTAACCTTAAAGCCTAACACAAGTGATGTGCACAAACTCAAGCTAACTGTAATTACAGTTAAGGCTTGGAAAACCTAATCAGCAACTAGCAACCTAGTTATATCTAATCACAGCCACAATACAGGAATTAAACAATGGAATCCAGACGACACAAGGAAATTTATAGTGGTTCCCCAAACAACTTGGGTACGTCC
The DNA here is from genome assembly GCA_039513925.1 of Platanthera zijinensis. Taxonomy (NCBI): domain Eukaryota; kingdom Viridiplantae; phylum Streptophyta; class Magnoliopsida; order Asparagales; family Orchidaceae; genus Platanthera; species Platanthera zijinensis. The sequence continues at coordinate 135,113,062 of CM077083.1, forward strand.
ACTCTTCTACCCACACGGTAGGAATCCACTCAGGTTTTTGATCAGGTGCCCTGCCACCAGCAGGATCTGCTTCAGGTAGATCCAGAAACCCTTTAGACTTTTGATCAGGTGTCTAAAAACCAAGCACAGGTTTTTGATCTGGTGCCCTGCCACCAAGGGATACTTTTGAAGGGAGTAATAACCCTGTACAGGAGGGGGAAGAAGGTTAAGATGTCTTCTCTATTTTACAATAGATTAGAGAAGCACAAAAGCTTGCACTGATCTAGAATGCTCTAAAGAATCAAGGCTCCCCCTGGCTCAAGAATGTCCAGGTGAAGTCTTGCTTCAGTGCAGAAAAACTCTTCAGAAAGTTCTGAAGGAAAAGCTACAGGAAGAAAATAAATAATAAAATCAAAGATCTTCAAGCAGCTATCTTCTTCTTCTTCTTCAAAGGGACTCTGAGCTTGAACTTCCTGAAAGCAGGAGAACTCAGGTGAAGAAGAGATGAAGATCTTAACACTTCTCAGTTAGATGGAAATTGCTGAGAGCAGAAAGCTTTTTCTTGATGAAGGCTTGGGAGCTTGAATGAACAACTGGTTAGCGATTAGCTAGCTTGAATCCTTCTTCAAAGGGTCCTTTTTATAATCATCAGCAAGCAACGGCTCTCTTCCATTTGAATTATTTGTCTTCTTCTGAGCCTTGAGACCTGGGCTGTAAATATCAAGAAGACAGAAACATCTCTGCAGCAAAACATTTTATAAAAGGAATAAACCACTTTCTAAGAAGCTGCAGGCTTAAATCAAATAACAGAAGGACTAAATAAAGTCACATCAGAAATAATCTCTTTATAGCAAAAAGAAGACTTTTCAGTCTAACGGCTATAAAGGGCTGACAATAGATAAAGTAAATTACAATGACAGCTAATAAGACAAACAACTTTATCTTAAAAGGATTTGACTCAGGCAAAAGAGATGGAGCAAATATTGCCTGGTTATTTTATCATACAGCTTAAAACAGTGTGCCAGAAAATGTATTAATTAATTAAATATAATAAATAAATACGAAATACAACGGCAGACAGAAAACGTTGAACGACCCTCGAAGATCGTCGAACGACGCACGGAGATCGTCGAACTATCGGGCAGATAGTCGAACGATCCAGATAGTCGACCTATCGAAGAAGATAGTCGAACTACCCCGGTAGATAGTCGAACTATCAGAGCAGATAGTCGAACTATCAGATAGTCGATCTATCTAGGACAGATAGTCGAACTAATAAGCGCACAGAGATAGTCGACCTATCAAGCAGATAGTCGACCTACCTCAGAGAACAGATAGTCGATCTATCCACAGATAGTCGAACTATCAAAACAAACCAGATAGTCGATCTATCAGCAGATAGTCGAGCTATCAGATAGTCGAACTATCAGGACAGATAGTCGAACTATCAAAGACAACAGATAGTCGAACTATCAACAGATAGTCGAACTATCAAGACGAAACAGATAGTCGATCTATCAACAGATAGTCGAACTATCAAAGCGGAACAGATAGTCGACCTATCAACAGATAGTCGAACTATCAGATAGTCGATCTATCAGAACAGATAGTCGAACTACCTCGCCAAGCAGATAGTCGAGCTATCAACAGATAGTCGAACTATCAACGCAAAATAGATAGTCGACCTATCAACAGATAGTCGAACTATCAACGCAGACAAAGCGTCGACCAACTGATAGACGATCGTCGATCAGCCGATAGACGATAGTCGAGCGGCGTTCGACTATAGTCGAACGAAAAACTACTTAACCAAATTCTCAATCTGGAAAAGTGAGGACTCTACAGCTAGACTCCTAACCATTGACCATAAGTATTTCTTGGGTCAAGGGGCACAAAGGAGAGGACTAAACTCAAATCAAAACTAGGGTACCAACAATCTCCCCCTATTTGAGTTAAGTCTCTCAACATCTAAAACATACAGCTAGCTAAAGAGCAATAAAATAATACAGAAAATAGTTAACAATTAACTAGCAGATTATCAAACAGATAAACAAATATAGCACAGCAGTTAATCAAACTATGGATCAACAGAGTCAGGCTTAGCTACAGAAGAGCTAGAAACAAAAGAGATTTTCCTTAAAGGATCATCAGATTCTTTCTTTGACAGTTTCAGGTCCTGCGCACCAATGATCTTCAGTTCTGTAGCTCTTGGGACTACTGCTTCAGGATGTTTTTCCATATATTTTGATGGATCAAAAATCTCAGGATTAACCTGGAACTTTTCAAATTCTTTCTTTTTGTAAGCAGACATGGTAGTTAGACCCGTCGTATCTTTTCCTTCTGCTCTAGCTTTTCTTATTTGAGCTGCTCCAACTAGTTCTTGAAAGCGAGCCATCCTAAAGTTAGGATCGAGCTCAGGATTTTCATACACAGGCTCAGGAGAAGCAGCATCAGCTATTTTATCTTGAATGACTAGATAAGACGTTAGAGTATACTTAGCAAAAGGGGTTCTTGCTAGAAATTTTAGAACAAAGTAAACTATTTACCTTTTGATACAATTTCCTCAGACTGAACTGGTGTTGGAGATGTAATTCTCTTCTTTGGAGAAGGAGGTGGGGAAAAGGTTGGTCTTTGAACCACAGTCTCCTTCATTTGTCTTTGAGAACTATAAAATGATTTGCCTTGCGAGCTTTGATAACCTTGTCTTGGCTGGGGCTAAAAAGACGCAGATCTTCTAGAAGTGGCAGCAGGATTAGCTGATAGGTTCCTAGAGGCTCCTGCACCTGGAGGTGGAGGAGGGGGACCTCTGGGAGTCCATCTTGAAGCGGGACTATCATACCTCTTAGTTCTTTTTCTTTCTTTCTGCTGATTCTTTGAAAACCACATCCAGTGCTGAAATTCCTTGGATTTAGGGTCAATGCCCTTCAGAATATAATAGGGAATATCATTATCCTTACTGGGAGGTGGAGGAGGAGCAGCTTTTCTCTTCTTTGAGGCAGCTTTCTTTCTCTTTGACTTCTCAGAAACATCAGAATCATCATCATCATCAGAATGAGATGAGGGAGGATTTTCATAAGGATCATAGGCTTCTGAAGCAGCCTTTTCTTTAAGCTTAGGATCAGATTTCTCCCTTTCCTCTTCCATGGCATCCAGAGCCAGAAGGGAATCTAAGTCCAACCCTGGAGAGTCATCCCAGATGGTTGACTTTTCAACTTGCAGATCTTTTTCCTTCTCTTTTAAAGATTGTACTCTTAAATCCCAGGCTGCTCTTGCTTGAACTTCTTCCAAATTCAGAATAGGAGAGTCAACTTTGACTTCATCTTTCTCAGACTCATCTTCTTTATTATCTAAAAAGGATTCCTATTCAGGATCTACTTGAGTATCAGAAACACTTGGATCAGCTTCAGAAACAACTGCTATGATCTGAGCAGCTAAATCTTCTTTAATAACATCTGTAAAATTATGAATACATATCTGCTAAATAAGCGATAATCATTCCTTCAAGGTATTCACAAACTATCAAATTAATCGACTCATCAACAAAACGAATGAAAGAGTTACCTTCATACTTAACCATCTCCCATGATTCATTCAGATATGAAGTTATAATTCCTTCTAGGAATCTAGCAATCACAGGAGAGGTAAGATCTTCTAAGCAGACTTTAACTGCAATCTCAGATAACAAGATTCCATCTGCTATTTCCTTACCAGACAAAACTGGAGCTATTTCTTTCTCAGCAGGAGCAGATTCTTCCTGGGCAGTCATTACAACTTCTGGAACTATTTCTATCTCAACTTGAGCAGATTCTTCCTGGGCAGACATGACTGTATCTTTTATAGCTGGAGGGGAGGCAGGATGGTCTGAGGCATCTTCATGGAACATCTCCCCCTGCCTGATTTCAGTGAATAGAGTTATCAAATTTTGCACAGACAAAACTTAATAGTCTACCCAACTCTCTTGGAGTGAAGTGCGGAATGAAAAGATTATAGATATAAAGTTAACCTTAAAGCCTAACACAAGTGATGTGCACAAACTCAAGCTAACTGTAATTACAGTTAAGGCTTGGAAAACCTAATCAGCAACTAGCAACCTAGTTATATCTAATCACAGCCACAATACAGGAATTAAACAATGGAATCCAGACGACACAAGGAAATTTATAGTGGTTCCCCAAACAACTTGGGTACGTCCACTCTTCTACCCACACGGTAGGAATCCACTCAGGTTTTTGATCAGGTGCCCTGCCACCAGCAGGATCTGCTTCAGGTAGATCCAGAAACCCTTTAGACTTTTGATCAGGTGTCTAAAAACCAAGCACAGGTTTTTGATCAGGTGCCCTGCCACCAAGGGATACTTTTGAAGGGAGTAATAACCCTGTACAGGAGGGGGAAGAAGGTTAAGATGTCTTCTCTATTTTACAATAGATTAGAGAAGCACAAAAGCTTGCACTGAGCTAGAATGCTATAAAGAATCAAGGCTCCCCCTGGCTCAAGAATGTCCAGGTGAAGTCTTGCTTCAGTGCAGAAAAACTCTTCAGAAAGTTCTGAAGGAAAAGCTACAGGAAGAAAATAAATAATAAAATCAAAGATCTTCAAGCAGCTATCTTCTTCTTCTTCTTCAAAGGGACTCTGAGCTTGAACTTCCTGAAAGCAGGAGAACTCAGGTGAAGAAGAGATGAAGATCTTAACACTTCTCAATTAGATGGAAATTGCTGAGAGCAGAAAGCTTTTTCTTGATGAAGGCTTGAGAGCTTGAATGAACAACTGGTTAGCTATTAGCTAGCTTGAATCCTTCTTCAAAGGGTCCTTTTTATAATCATCAGCAAGCAACGGCTCTCTTCCATTTGAATTATTTGTCTTCTTCTGAGCCTTGAGACCTGGGCTGTAAATATCAAGAAGACAGAAACATCTCTGCAGCAAAACATTCTATAAAAGGAATAAACCTCTTTCTAAGAAGCTGCAGGCTTAAATCAAATAACAGAAGGACTAAATAAAGTCACATCAGAAATAATCTCTTTATAGCAAAAAGAAGACTTTTCAGTCTAACGGCTATAAAGGGCTGACAATAGATAAAGTAAATTACAATGACAGCTAATAAGACAAACAACTTTATCTTAAAAGGATTTGACTCAGGCAAAAGAGATGGAGCAAATATTGCCTGGTTATTTTATCATACAGCTTAAAACAGTGTGCCAGAAAATGTATTAATTAATTAAATATAATAAATAAATACGAAATACAACGGCAGACAGAAAACGTCGAACGACCCTCGAAGATCGTCGAACGACGCACGGAGATCGTCGAACTATCGGGCAGATAGTCGAACGATCCAGATAGTCGACCTATCGAAGAAGATAGTCGAACTACCCCGGCAGATAGTCGAACTATCAGAGCAGATAGTCGAACTATCAGATAGTCGATCTATCTAGGACAGATAGTCGAACTAATAAGCGCACAGAGATAGTCGACCTATCAAGCAGATAGTCGACCTACCTCAGAGAACAGATAGTCAATCTATCCATAGATAGTCGAACTATCAAAACAAACCAGATAGTCGATCTATCAGCAGATAGTCGAGCTATCAGGTAGTCGAACTATCAGGACAGATAGTCGAACTATCAAAGACAACAGATAGTCGAACTATCAACAGATAGTCGAACTATCAAGACGAAACAGATAGTCGATCTATCAACAGATAGTCGAACTATCAAAGCAGAACAGATAGTCGACCTATCAACAGATAGTCGAACTATCAGATAGTCGATCTATCAGAACAGATAGTCGAACTACCTCGCCAAGCAGATAGTCGAGCTATCAACAGATAGTCGAACTATCAACGCAAAACAGATAGTCGACCTATCAACAGATAGTCGAACTATCAACGCAGACAAAGCGTCGACCAACTGATAGACGATCGTCGATCAGCCGATAGATGATAGTCGAGCGGCGTTCGACTATAGTCGAACGAAAAACTACTTAACCAAATTCTCAATTTGGAAAAGTGAGGACTCTACAGCTAAACTCCTAACCATTGACCATAAGTATTTCTTGGGTCAAGGGGCACAAAGGAGAGGACTAAACTCAAATCAAAACTAGGGTACCAACACCTCATATAGGCACAGAAACCAAGGCCGCCTTTTATACGTCTTCATGAAAATAGGCTACTGTCGGCGGTAAGACTATCGCCCAACAGTAGGTTCACGTGCATGTTGTGTCAGCTGTCCTCCAAATCTGGAAAGATATATTCAAAAATGAATATCTTTCGTTTCATTTGTGATAGCACCGCGCGGCTACAGCTTCCGCCGTGCAATAATGTTTGACGCAACGATTTGAGAACAGTGCATCGATATTCGCCGATCGGAAAGTGCGGCGTGGTAGGGCTAGCGCCGATTCTTCCCGAGCGCTAAGTCCAAATAATTCATTGTGTTAGCACCTGTGGTAGTACTAGTGCCAGTCAGTAGGACAGTGACTCAATGAATCTGGCATTCGTCGAAAGGCTAGCGCGGTGTGGTAAGACTAGCATTGATTTCTTCTCGAGCGCTAGGTCCAAATAATTCATTATGGTAACGCCTGCGGTAGTACTATCGCTATGCAGTAGTACTATCGCTAGGCGGTATGCCAGTGTTTCGACGAATCTATCTCGAAGTTCGTCGAGAGGCTAGCATGGCGCGGTAAGTGATAGCGCTTGGCGGTAGCATCCATAGTAGCCTTTTTCCTTTGCTTGCATCTGTCAACCTGCACACTCTATCAACACACAACATGATCAAATACAACCTGGGAGTTGATATTCTAAAACATAAGGAATGTGAAACATTGGTTCCAACACTTACTTCCCAAAGACCCCTTCTGTGTCATAGTACGTAGGGTATCTGATTTTTGGTTCTTAGCAATGAGGTGTTCATGAGTACTAGGTCTGGTAGTGTGTATACCCACTGAGTAGTGGATAACCTGATCCACTATATCCATCTAGCCACGACAGGAGGCGACTGAGTTATTAACTACCCTCAAAACTTGGAACTAAGTTCCATGCTGACATAACAAATCAAAGTGCATAAGTAAGCATGGGTGTGTCATCATACACACATTTATTATATTGATTTGCAATGCTATTATACCCCTGCTCATTCCAAGGAATACAATAACAAGTTTATCCTGTACCCCACGCCATATTAAATGAACAAACAAAATGGCTACGCAATGAATATCAATAAATAACACTAAACTACAACGCATAACAGAATTATATGCTAACGGAAGCATTTACACAAACTTGAACCTGAATGTCCACATCACTAGGAATGATTAAATATCAATTACAATGTCAGTTTTATTCTTAAGACCTTACACATGATCAAAGTGTTTAGGTGCTACATGGATTCCAAACATTGGCACGTGGGATGACATATCATGATCAGCCTAAACAAAACTTGGAACATCGAGGGCCGTCAAATCTTTGGTTCCCACCAACTATTTCCTGCTTGGCTCTCTTACAACTATACTAGTACAAACCATAAGAATGTGGCAAAAAAAGAAGGTAACAAGTAAGCTTTTGCTGACCACTATCCACGAATGCATTGTATTACGACCCAATCCCATACCCATGGTGGTGGAACTCATTCCTTAAAAGAAAGCAGAAAGTATATACATAACAAGAGTGTGCACATTAACCACCAACAATCACAGATGTTGACGCGACCGACCAATCTTCTCGTGCACTCAGGGTACATTATCGGTATACCAGATTCCCGGTGTCCCACCAACCATCAAAAGCATTGGCGCAACCGGCCAAACATCTCATGCACTTAGGGAACATTATAGGTGTAATGGATTTCCCAAGGTCCCATTATCATCGTTAGTCCTAGACCGATGACAATAATGAGCATTCAAGAGTCAGGCATGTAGCCACGATTCTCTCCCATGCCAATGGATATTCCATGTACCTTAGGATTCTAGCTCGATAGACATAGTGGGGGTACAGTTCAGCCACATCACGTTGCTCAAATCATCATTTGTACAATGCCCGGCGTGGATCAGCTTTCCCCTTCCTGATATTATATACATAATCGATGTTATATAACCAGGCTGGCACTCACGGCCAACAAAGTTGGGCACGCAGGCTCAACGGCTAAACATACAACCCGTCGTATCTCATTGACACAAGCTTCATAACTAAGAAATAGCTCACTGGGAGCTATCGCCAGCGGTAACACTACTGCAGGGAGGTATCTGACAGAATTTGATTTTGTCCAATACTCTTGGAATTTCCTGAAGTTTGCCTTTAAGACTCCCTACAACACTCTGCAACACTCAGAACCCGAAAATAACATAAATCACGGAGTCCTCTCCCGCATACAAAGAACATTATAACCATCACCAATCTAGAACAACTTGTATGGATGGGTTTCACACAACGTGGCCATGTTCGTACTTCAATTCTTAACTCTATATGCAATTTAAGCTGAGGACGGAGCGAATTGACCTGGAGAAAGTCTAGTTGTATGCTACTTAGCGAAAGAGTCACTTTCATATGTGAACATAGAAGAAAATGTGGACATGCGAGACTTAATGAGAGGAGGAATATTGTTACCCTTAAGTTATCTTTAGCATCAGGGATCTAAAATCCAAACAGATGGAAAGAACTGCACTGGGCCGCTCTCCGTAGATCTGGAATTGACTAGCGATTTGTGGCTCTGAAGCTTCGGAAATGGAGGGATCTCCCCTTCTCCATATTCCTTTGTTATCCCCTCTCTAACTCTTTAGAAAGAGAAACCCTTGGATAGAATGAGTAAAAACCTTAATCTCATGACTTTAAACCAACAAGAACCACTCCCAACCGTCAGATCCCACTAGAAATTAATGAATAGCCATGATTCAAGCATATTTCTTGTATAGAGCGCTACTGCCACGCGGTAACAAGCTACCACCATGTGGTAACTCTATCGGTGTCTTCTAAATTAAGCCCACCATTTAAACTCTCCACACAAACATCGACACATGACTGCCCATAATTGGCACACTACTGCTATGCGGTACCATACTACCGCCGAGCGGTAGCAAATTTGACGTGTCATTACGTCACCTACATCAAATGGTACACTACCTCAAGCGGTAATAATACTGATGGGAGGTATCTCACCGAGATCTATGGCAATTCAATTAGCTACGCTACCGCCGGTGCTAGCACTACTGCCGGGCGGTAGCATTTAGTGAGCTATTTTTGCATAGAAATTTTGGGGCAATACAACTCTCCACCCCTCAAAGAAAGTTCGTCCCGAACTTTAAAAATAAAAGGAAAACAGCAGAAAAAAAGCAAAACTTTAATGCTACCTTGGCGTAATAACTTGGGAAACTCCTCAAGCATAGATTGTTCATGTTCCCAAGAATGCTCTTTGTAAGACCCCTTTTTTTTTTAAAACTCGATTCATAACTCGGGGTCTTATGCCCAGAACCGCCACTTTGAGGTGACACCTTCGCACTCGGGAAGGTCGTCACTGCAACGCGCCGATTCTGCCGGCCTTTTTGATCACAATAAGTAGCAAGCAAGAAGAGTAAGCAAGTCCACCAGAAGAAAATATCACATAATATATAAAAAAAACTCCACGAAGGGAGTGTCCACAGAAATCATCAAAGAACAAAGATACTAGAAATATAAGGGCTCATGCCCGGTACATCAAGTCCTCACTACAAAAATCACTCAATGCGGAAGCAAAACTAAAACTCTACTAAAGGTCGGGACTCACGGTCCCTGCAGTCTGGACTCCAGTGCTAGACTGCCCCATCTCCAAGCGTGATGGCATCCTGAGCTGCTCCTCCATGCTGGGCTCCGCCATCCCCTAATATGATATGGTTCGAAAACCGTTAGTCTAAAAGACTAAGCCCTATCATCCCCCACCCCTTCCCCCACGCTCTAAGGCACCGGGCGGAGAGGAAGAAAGGGGAGGACATGAAAGTGGAGATAAATTCCAAAACAGATGACGGTGGACCTAACTAGCAGTTGTGTATTCGGGGAGCAATTTAACATAAGTGTTGTTATAGGTCAAACAAGAAGGAAAATAAGTAAGGTAATTTAAATCTTCACTTATGTGAGTACACATAAGCCAAGGGATCTTTTGCAAGGATCCCTTCGTATAAATTTCCCATTCCACTTATATGTTGGGGTGTCGGTTATCACAAGCATTATATAAATATTTAAAATGACCTTAATCTATAAAACTTGCCCACACAAGCTTATAGACAAAGGGGTCATTTTGTAGGTCCTAATGTATAAGCGTCCCATTAAACTTATACATTAGGTGTCAGGGGTTTTTATGAAAGATTATGATATACAACTATATGTTGGGTATGTTATGTCATGCAGTGCAACTCACACACCCGACTTTGTGTACACAAACCTTTAGTTCCCCCTTTCGGGAGATAACTCCCAGGTTACTTGATGAGTCCTCTTTATATACCTATTTTCGGACTCATCTAGGCTTATTTTCTTGTCTTTGCACACCGTTTAGCGTCATTTGCACTCCTTTTGGTTCCCTACGGTTTTTCACGTCTTGTGCACTTTTTTAGCCTATTTCTGTGTGTGTGTGTATTTCCCTTTTGCTGTGCATTATATTTATGTCTGTGACTGCCATGTCGACTTCCCATCCAGTTTTCCTGCAGGTTCTGGGATCGTGTGGGCGTCCGGGGTAGGACTTTCACCATTTTTGGCAAAGGAGTCAATGGTCGTGCGTTTTTACCCACGCACGACCATCGACCTCTTTGGCGCACGAACATCGGTCGTGCGCAGTCATGACCTCTCCTGTGAAAGTTCTGTCCCGGCATATCGCACGATCACCAGCCATACCGCGCACGATCACTGCGCACGACTCAAGCAATACGAGTCTAGTGGCGGCTACACACATTCCAATGCTACCGTTCGATTCACACCGGATTCACCAACTTTTGAGTAGAATAAGAAATATTTACGCAAATAGAAAAACATAGAACTATAAGCATACGAAAAAAATTAAATCTACACAAATTTCTATACAAAACGAGAGCAGTTGACTAGAAACACAGCAAGGCCAACATTTTACTCCGTCTCACAATCCTAAGCTAGCACAAAAATTTTCCAAATCTAACAAAGATACAAGTTCAACTCGTGGCACGCTAACAGCTAAGCACGCGCTCATGTGGGTGCAGTGGTGTGCGATGTAATGAACTAAATAAAATAAAACTACAAAAGCTTCTAGTATGCGCATGCAATGTGCACGTGCAAAAGGCAACAACTAATAGCTCTCCCCCAGACTTAAACTAAACAACATTGCATATGATATTGAAATTAAAATCAAAAATGGAAAAGGGGAGAAGTTACCCAATGCTCAGCTAGTGAGCATACCAGAAGACGCATGAAAAGTAGAAGTAGGCCCGCCAAACGAAGAATCACAACCCAGCCAGAATGAATTCGCAATGGAAACCTGCAGGGGTGAGCTCCGCAAAAACAAAAGAAAAGAAAAGACAAAAAGCAATAAATACTAAACAAAGCTAGACATAAAAGTAAAATGCAGAAATTTAAGATAACTACTGGGGTTACTGTCATCCCAGCACGACTTATTAAACAAAAGAAAAGTTCTAGCTAATGGGCCTATGAAAGGAAAAGTGCACATGCAACTGTCCTAATATCCGTTGCGGTAACGGGTACCGATACGGCGATAGCACAGTTACCCCTCTGCCTAAATAATCATACCTGCTCCTCGCAGGCAGAGGGAATAGGAAGTAAGATGAGGAGGAGGCCTGGTCCTCACTTAACTCACCACAAAAAATATCCTTGCCTAGTAAGGTATCGTCCACCACCGGTTCGGAGGAAGCGACGGCAGCGACAAAATTGCCAGGCACATCGACAACCTCACATACCCGTGGAGATTCCACCGGCACAGGCTCAGATAAAGAAGGGGGATCAAGAAATAAAGAAAATGAAGAACTAAAATAATCAGGAAATGGGAGAGTGACTCCGGCTTCACTCTCAGCGTGATCCAAGCAACGATCATCATCGGAATCATACGAGGCATATCGGGGGGGAATCCGACAACTCGAGGTCCGCGGTGGTAAGATGAACAACCTCGTCCAACAAAGAGGTGCAAACCTCCGCATCGGAAAGAGGATATTTCTCGTCCCACCGGGGTGCGTAGAAGTGTTCCGAAAATCCACATTCTCCGTCGGAGATAGTAGAATCCTCATCCCACATTGGCGCGACCTCGGGCACCGAATCATCCATAAATATGGCATCATCAGCCGACTCACAAGACAAAGATGTAGCACAATCCGGCAAAAATTGCGTAGGGGCAAGGCTGCTCACTAAATCAAGCAGTGATTGAGCAGGCCCCAACGCAACATCATCCGCAGATGCCACCCCGTCGACGACCGGAACACTCTCATCGTCCCATACAGGATCGTCCATGAGTTCCCGATCCACTCCTTGCGGGCTAAGATCCGAGTGAGAGTGATCACTCAAAGGAAGCTCGTAAAAAGGGGTTGAGGAACCCATGAAGGAACTATATGCGGCGAGAGATTCTTCCGTAATCTCAACGGGCAAAGATCGAGCAAGGTGCGCCATGTCAGTGTATGGGCCAGGCAACACCCTGGTAGGCCCATCCACAGTAGTCTCCCGCGAACAAGGGACTGCTGCGGATGCGTCCACAGAGGTAGAAGGCTTGCACAAGCGAGGGCAGTCCTTCAACATATGGCCCACACCTTGACATAGAATACACCGAAAACAGTGCTCGGCATTAGAAACAGCCATGGCATCGATGCAACTCCGCAAAGCGTCAAAAATACGGCACTCGGCAGCAGAATCCATTGCGAACAGAAATATTTACCGGAAATTACAACACACAAGAATAAAACAACTCGGATCTGCAATATAAAAAAAAAAGAAAACAAGAAAAGGACAGGAAAAATAAAGTAAACAATTTCAAAAACTAAAATAAAGACAAAACAGGGTATGAACAAATGGACAAGGGCGACAATCTCGCATCTACCTCTTCAAAAACTCAAACGACTGTATTCCCCGGCAACGGCGCCAAAAACTTGATGCGTGTAAAATACGGCAAGCGCACCGGTCGCACAAGTAATAAAGTTTGGGAATAAATCCCCGAGTGTCGGTCTCTTGAGGAACACAGTAAGGGATGAGTTAATGTCGAGGAGGACTTGAGATTGAAGTCCTCGGGTCGGAATAACGAAGGGGGTTTTGATGGTTGCGGAAAATAGAGTAAAAATCTACAAGCTACTCCTATGCAACGCCGCTATGCGATGCTTCGCCAGGCGGGATGGAAACTACACGGGCCGCTATGCACCGAATCGCTTGGCGGATGGACGAGTAGGCTAGCGGATGAGGTGGTCAGAATGGCCGAATGAGGGTCGTGAGCACCTCTTCGCAACGCACGCCACTAGCAATTGCTAGTGCGACAATGGTGGATGGTGGAGGATGGAATATGGCACACCTCAAGTAAATATAACAAAATTACACTAACTCACATAGACATGAAAAAGAGTAAATGTTAATCAATAAAAATATTTCATCAATACATAGAAATTAAACTAAGCTATCAACAACAACATAAGAGGAGTGTGCGAAATCGACCGGGTCCGAAGCCTTATTGAGGGTTCACGGTTGGAATCCCGGGTTGTCAATCCGAGTCCAAGCTCGGTCCTCAACTGCGTCCGGGGTAGAGAAGGGTTGTCACCACCTTCCAATGGCCCGTCTTCTCTGTATCACGCTGCGGACGATGTAAGCACATGCTCCTCCTAGCTTGATGGAGAAAGCTAGGTCAAACCTCACTTGAAGCTCGAGGATGAAGGAGGAGGCCGAGGGGATGCTCCGGCTTTGATTTGGAGGTGAAAGCATGCCCGGAGACCCTCCCTAAGGTGGAGAATGAAGGAGGATGGCGGAAAAACTCGTCGGGGACGAAATATGGCGGAAAATGTCGATCGATACCGAATAGGGCGAAACCTGCGCTATTTATAGAAAGCAGATTAAACAGCGCGCACGATCACAGGCGCACGACCAGTGGTCGTGCGCGATATGGTCTGTGATCGTGCGATATGGAGGCAGTAAAATGGAAAAAGAAGGTGTGACTGCGCACGACCGGCAGCGCACGAGCAGTTATCGTGCGCGGTATGGCTGGTGATCGTGCGATATGCCGGGACAGAACTTTCACAGGAGAGGTCATGACTGCGCACGACCGATGATCGTGCGCCAAAGAGGTCGATGGTCGTGCGTGGGTAAAAACGCACGACCATTGACTCCTTTGCCAAAAATGGTGAAAGTCCTACCCCGGACGCCCACACAATCCCAGAACCTGCAGGAAAACTGGACGGGAAGTCGACATGGCAGTCACAGACATAAATATAATGCACAGCAAAAGGGAAATACACACACGCACAGAAATAGGCTAAAAAAGTGCACAAGACGTGGAAAATCGTAGCGAACCAAAAGGAGTGCAAATGACGCTAAACGGTGTGCAAAGACAAGAAAATAAGCCTAGATGAGTCCGAAAATAGGTATATAAAGAGGACTCATCATTACTCCCATAGTGGCAAACGGAAGCGGTGGGTTGGGCCTCGTCCACCTCAAACCAGTAAAAGCACCACTGGTCTGACCTATCGTACGCCCTCAACGCCTGGTGCACGAGGCGGACTCCTGCGTACTCTTGCCGACTACTCCGCCGGACTTAACCTTGGCCAAGTGCTAGCCACCTTGCCGAGTCAATGATATCGGTGTCGGTGCAATCGAACTCCCCAATATCGAAAAACCCACCACCTTAACTTTTCCTATTTTAATGCACATGCAGCAGTTTATTAAATAACAAATTTAAAGTGCCAAACTCCTGGACTAAACCGTCCGTAATAACCACATCCGAGACCAAATTCCCCGGACTAAACCGTCCGGCTCATCTCCAGACTTCATCCCTTAGAAAACCACGGGACGGCGCCCCCTTGAACACCTCGGGACGACTTAACCATTACCAACCCTAACTAATGAGTGTGTGCAATGTGAATCCCTATTAGGCTAATTACTCTTTCGTTTGTTTTAAGATTTATGTTAGCCCAGGACTGCCTCTGGAATATACCCTGTGAGGGGCTCTCAATAGGCACTAGGAACTACGATGGTAGCAATAGCCCAAAGTTCCCTTTCGCAAGGCACTTATTATTATTGGTTGTTTTTCCCTTACCCTTTCCCTTTATAAATTGCATCAAACTAAACCTAGGGTGAATTTGACTCTTCACTCTTACGGGGACGACGATCCTTCGTCGGCCCCACGCACCTTCTAGTGCACATCAACTCATTCCTCACCACACTTGAGACCTCCTATGGTGATCCATCCTCTTTCTTTAAATCCAACCAACACAATCTATTCTTACGCTAACCCAAACCTTATCCTGTTACTCATTTCCCAAAGTTACTAACTACAGACCACCTTATACTAAGTGATGTCTATGATATGATGTCCTTTGTGTTTTCATCCGAACAGCCTAAGTTATTTACTGGGGGCCTATCACAACATAATTGAATCAATTCCCGGTTATAACAATTTTCTCAATTAATCTATTAATTAATTAATTTTACTAAAATCCAAGGTCTTCCAAATTTGAACAAGGAATATACTTTTCAGTCTTGTATAAATCATAATAAATTTAATACAAATACTACTATGTCTAAAAATGATATATCCAAGGTTTGGCAATTTTCACTAAGGTCTAAAGGGCCTAAACATATTTTAGCAATAATTCATTTCTTTCATGTCTAATGAATAAACTACATCAATTTCTCTTCCAAATAATTTGGATTAATTACAGGGTACTAATAACACTATGAAAACAGTACTAGCTAAGTTTCATAATTTTCCTACTGGAAATTATTTTATAATAAATCATTTACCAAATCCTTAATCTAGCACGCTTGTGAATTAAGTACTATATTCATAATTCCAAAAATCCTGAATAAATTTTCCACTGATTCACAATGATTTAATAACCCTCTTTACCAAATTTCATATTTTTCCAAAAAATATTTAAGCCATAAAATATTTTAAAATCATAAAGCCCTTTAATAACTCTTGTGAAAAAAATACTCTATTTATTCAACATAAAATTAAACTAAAATTCAGGAGCATTCCTACTGGCCAACAACATCTAGTTCCAGAGTTTCAAGGGGCCTTATTTGACTTAAAAATCTTTAATAAATAAAACATCAAATAGGGCTATTCCCACATTCATGAGTGAAGTACTAGAAATATTTATCCAAAAATTCTAGTAAAATTATCCAAGGGTCCTAACTACTCTAGAAATACACTACCCAAGTTTCATAGCTTTTAAAAGAATTTAAGATACTGTTTTGACCTAAAATCCCTTCTACTCTAAAACTAGGGTTTAGGTTTTGAGTTAGCTACCTACCTAAAAATCCTCTAATATTACAACCAGAGGGTTAAATACTCATAAGCAACCTCTCCACCAAATCTCAAGGTCATACAAGGGCATTTGCCCCTATGTCCTTCACAAGCCCCCAAAGTCCATATTTAGGGTTTGAACCTGGGCCCTAGGGTAAACTTACCCTAATCCATCCCATTTTACCTAAGGAAGTTCTTAGGACCATTTTAAACCAGTGATCAGAATCTCAACCTCTGTTGAGGTGAGATGATCACACAAGTGTCAAAAGAACCTTTCCCTAAGCTTCCCTTCACTAGGTCAAAACTAGGGTTTAGAGGATTCCTATTCAAAACTCAACCAAATGAGTTGAAATTTGAACCAGACCTAGATACCTATACCAGGGACACCTTACCCAAATTTGAGAGGGTTTGGAGGTCATTTTACCCTTCAACTACCTTACCCTAGCTCTTCTAGGTTTACGGCAAAACCCTAGGTTACACTTCCTTAAAAGGTTTCCAATTTTTACAGGAGCTAGTTCTAGGTGATAAAAAGTCCTTGTCCAAAACTCAAGGCATTTGGACCAAGGAATAGGTGTAGGAAAATATTCAAAAATTTGCCCTATTTGTAGGACCTACCCTAGAATAATGGCCCTACAGGTCAGAAGCCTTGTCCTATAATTTTCCATAACATATCAAACTGTAGATAATAAAAAGGCCTACAACATTTATATAGATCATCTTTAATGAAAATGCCCCTAAAGGGCCTAAATAATTTTTTGAATAAAACTGTCCTAGATTTAGGACATACCCATAATAAAATGACCCTACATGCCTAGGTTCTCAACCAAATTTTCACCACAGAATATCAAATTGTAGGTATTTAAAGGACCTACAACTTTCATGCTATACACTTTTTCAGGAGGTGCCCAGAAGGGGCCTAAATTCCTTTTATAGTAATTCTGTGTAAATAAAATACAGAAAATATATTTAATAAAACCTAAAATATAAAAACAGGAGGTGCACAGATCTTAAAGCAGATCAACGGCAGCTGGTCATCTTCTCCGATTAGGGCCGAAAAAGAGCCCGCACAGGCGGTTTTTACGGGCCCTACTCCGACGGCCTAAGGCAGCGCCGCCACCGGGAAACATCACCCATTTGTTCCCGGTGGTGGGGGCTATCCACGGCCGGAGCTAGGGCGGCCGGAGGTGGCGGCGCCGCCCTAGCCGAGAGCTTCAAAAGCTTCTGAAAAAATGGCAATTTTCTGAAATTTCAAAACTTGGCTCCGGTTCATTTGAGCATGAAATCAACTTCTAAACACTCCTAGGATCTAAACATGAGAGAAGGAGAGGAGGAGGACCTGAGATCGAGCTTGGATGCGGGTGGAGCGACAGGAGTGCATTGTGGCAGTGGCGGTGGCGTTTACTCTTCTTGGTGGCTCCGACAGTGGTTCTCCCTCCTATTAGGATTTCGAAAGAGGTCGCCCTAGCTTGCTGATGAGGGATATAAGGCCAAGAGGGGAGGGGGAGGCGGTTTTGAAAAATGCCATTAAAGCCATTAATGGCAAGCTCGGCCATGGAGGAGGGGGGTTGAACCAAGGCTTAGGTGGCCGGGAAATGGCTGGAAACTTCTTCCCTTCCCCAGGGGAGTTGAATTCAGCCATTAAGGGTGGCCTTTGGCCTCCCTTTGGCTGAACCCTCCATTCCCTCTTTTCTTAATTTTTCTCTCTCCTCCACTATCTTGAAATGGAGCTCACTCTCTCTCTCCTAGTCACCAAGTTGACTTGGTCAATCCTCTAGGATATGGGCAGCCAAAAATAATACAAAATAATCATGCAAGAGAATAGACTAAGGGGGAAGGGTGGCTTGAGGTTGGGTTAACCCATATAGGCTAGGTTTGACTTGATTTGGGCTTGGGGTTGACTTGGTCAATTTGACCACTATGGTTGACCCATATGGGTACTTGGTTACTCATTGGGCCCACATTATGTCTAAGGGGATTTTTAGTGTCAAAATGAACCTACTAGGCCACCCAAAATCAGTGTTCAGGAATTTACTATTTACAGACCAAGAGGGTCTCAACTAGGTTTTTAGGTTACATGGTCTCCTGGGTTCACCTAGGTTAACTCATATGACCTAGTTATGCTCAAGTCACTCCTAGGGGGGGTCCAATTGGAAAATGGGATGTTACAAATTCCAATAAACAAAACAAAAATTTCGTCCCCGAAATTAAAGTTAAGTCTACGGGGATTTCTACCCGGATAACTTAAGCTTGTAACATCCCATGAAGCGTGGAAGCGCCTACTAGGTTAACAAAATAAGGGCTAGCCCCAATAAACAAAAGGATTAACCTCTACCTTTTTAAATAATTCTACTAGTACAAGAAAAAAAAGAAAAACGCTTAACACACTAGAGGAGTTTGCGAGGTATACCTGACTGAATAGCTCCGGATATTTTTCCCGCATCAGATCCTGAGGGTCGCAAGTATGCTCCTCTCGTCCGTGGTTCCTCCACAAGACCTTGACTAGCGGGATCTTCTTGTGGCGCAAGACTCGTATCCCCTGGTCATCGATCAGTATCGGCTCCAAATGAACAGATCGATCCGAGGAAACCAGCCCATCAGTGGCCGTAATCTGCAACTACGGGCGTAGTAAAGCCCTCCTGAGTGAAGACACGTGAAAAAAGTCATGCAAGCCGGCCAGCTCTGGTGGCAGCTCCAGCCGGTAAGCTAGAGCACCGATCCGCTCCAGGATCCTGAACGGTCCCATGTATCTCGAGCTGAGCTTCTTCCGATGACCTCGCACCCGTGAAACTCCATGCATCGGCCGGATCTTCAAGAACACCCGGTTCCCGATCTGAAACTCCACCTGACGATGCCGAGCGTCATAATACTTCGCTTGTCTGCTCTACGCCTCTAACATCCGGTCCCGGATCAGTCTCACCTGAGCCTCGGTGTCTTCCACAAACTCTGAGTCTAGAATCTTCGGATCCACGTCCTTCAGCCAAGATAACGGTGTCCTACACCTTCTCCCATACAAGGCCTCGTAAGGAGCCATCCGTATGCTGGACTGGTAACTGTTGTTATACGAGAACTCCACCAATGGCAGCATCTTCTCCCAGGACTCTCTGCGGTCTACAATACATAGTCTCAGGAGGTCTTCCAGCGTCCGATTGGTACGCTCCGTCTCCCCGTCAGTCTGAGGGTGGAAAGCCGTACTGAAGGTCAGTCGGGAGCCAAGGTAAGCCTACACCGATCTCCACTCTCTGGATGTAAACCGACCATCTCGATCTGATACGATCGTCCTTGGCACGCCGTGATAACGAATATACTGCTCCACGAACTTCCGAACCAACGCTCCAACAGAGTCATCCTTCCTTATCGGGATGAACCTAGCCACCTTCGTCAGACGGTCCACGATCACCCAGATCGAATCGTTTCCCATCCGTGATCGAGGTAGGCCATGGATGAAGTCCATCGCGATGTCCTCAAATTTCCACTCCAGCACCAGGAGTGGCTGTAATAAACCAGCGGGATGTCTACACTCTACCTTCACTAACTGGCACGTCTCGCAGTGGGTCACGAAGTAGATGATGTCCTTCTTCATGCCCGACCAGTATAGAGTCTTCTTCAAATCTACCGTCATCTTTGTGATCCCGGGATGTATAGAAAATCTGCTATAATGAGCCTCGGCCATGATATCCTCCCGAATCTGGCCTCCATCCGGTATGTAAGTCCGACCTCTGAAACATATCAGTCCATCTCGTATCGTATAGTCCCCAGCTGAGCCTGCCTCGAAGGCCCGTAAAATCGGCTCTAGCTTGGCATCCTGCCTCTGCCAATCTCTGACTCTGTCAAGTATATCATAGGTTGTGCTCGTAGCGGCCAGGTACTCCTTGTACAGCTCAGGGTCATCAGATGATACCAGAGTGATTTGCATTTCTTCAAAACTTCGAAGTAGCTCCATGGACATAAGCTGAGGTCCTGCTCCAGCTGTGGCAGCTCTCCGGCTCAGTGCATCGGCCACCACGTTTGCCTTACCCGGATGGTAGTGCATCTTATACTAATAGTCCTCTAGAAATTCCACCCATCTGCGTTGCCGGATGTTCAGCTCCTTTTGCGTATCCACATACTTCAGATTTTTGTGATCTGAAAATATGTCGCAGTGAACTCCATAGAGGTAGTGCCGCCAGACCTTTAATGCAAAAATGACCGCTCCCATCTCCAGATCGTGAACTGGGTAGTTCTGTTCATGTTTCTTTAACTAGCGGGAGGCATAAGCGATCACATGTCCCTTCTGCATCAAAACTGCTCCCATGCCCTGGTAGGAGGCATCCGCATAAACCTGAAATCCTTCTCTCCCCGATGGGAGGGCAAGAATCGGGGCTGAAGTGAGTCGATTTTTCAGCTCCTGGAACGCCGTCTCGCACTGCGGTGTCCAGACAAATGGTATTTCCTTCCTCGTCAGAGAGGTAAGTGGGAGGGAAAGCATAGAAAAACCCTAAAAGAACTTTCGGTAATAGCCGACAAGTCCTAGGAAGCTCCGTACGTCCGTAGTTGTCTTCAACTTTGGCCAATCTCTGACTGCCTAAATCTTGGCTGGATCCACTGCCAACCCTGCTCCGCTAATAACGTGTCCCAAGAAGGCCACCTCCTTCAGCCAGAACTGGCACTTGCTGAACTTGGCATATAACTGATGTTCCCGTAGCTTCTCCAAGGTCAGCGTCAGATGCCTCGCGTGCTCCTCCTCGATCCTCGAGTAAATGAGGATGTCATCGATGAAAACGATGACAAACACATCTAGATAAGACTCGAAGACCCGGTTCATGAGAGTCATGAATGCTGACGGCACATTCGTGAGCCCGAAGGGCAATACGGTAAACTCGTAGAGTCCATACCTGCTACTAAAAGCAGTCTTCTGAATATCCTCTTCTTTGATCCGCAACTGATAATAGCCTGATCTCAAGTCCAACTTCGAGAAGAAGTGGGCTCCCTCCAGCTGGTCGAATAGCTCATCTATCCTTGGCAGAGGATTGGTATTCCTGACTATTAGCCGGTTCAACGCTCGGTAATCGATACACAACCTGAGTGTTCCGTCTTTCTTCTTGACGAACAACACTGGGGCTCCCCATGGCGAAGAGCTCGGCCGAACAAACCCGGCTTCCACCAATTCCTGCAACTGACTCCGGAAGTCCATCAGCTCCCTTGGAGCCATGCGGTAGGGAGCTCTGGATGCCGGCATAGCCCCTGGCACAAGCAATATCTGGAAGTCCTGCTCTCTATGTGCGGTAGCCCTGGTAGCTTCTTCGGGAAGACGTCCACAAAATATCGCACCACGGGAACGTCAGATATAGATCCATTGACCTCCGCCATCTCGAAAAGAATCTGGTAGATCTCGTCGCCCTGCATGTGGGCCATGACCGTCTGAATAGAAGATAAGAAAATATGGGATGCAGATCTAATACCTTCCATCACGGTGAAAGAATCCCCATATCTAAGGGTAATCTTCTTGGCCAAGCAGTCAATCTGGGCATGGTTCCAATGGAGCCATGACATACCCAGAATCAGATCATAATCTGGCAGTGGCAAGATCGTCGTTGGCGCTTCGAAAGGTTTCCCGCCTATCCATGCTTCCATATCGCAATGGGATGAGGTGAACAGCTCTGACCCGTCAGGTAACCGTATCTTCATCATCAACCCCGTGAATTTCTCCATGCCATCCAACCCTTGGATAAAGGTCTCCGACACAAATGAGTGCGAGGCACCCATGTCGAAGAGAGTGTGTGCGGGTTTGCCGCAAATGAAGACAATGCTTGAGATTGTGACTTAACTTAGAGTTCTGTTCTTGGTTTTTACTACCTAATGCTAAAAATAATTATTTCCTAGGAAAGGATGGAAAAAGATTTAAGACAAAGCAAACAAAACATTGTCGTACCTGTGATCACTTGCTCAGGTTGTCGGGGCTGGGCCAGGTCCAGTGCATATACCTGCTCCCTTTCCTGCCTACGGTCTCCGCCCTGGTATCCTCGTCCTTGGCCGTGTCCTCGGCCTCCATAGTGCTGAGCAGGTGGGGCAATCTGCGGCGCTAGAGGGGGCCCCCTTCTCATAGGGCAGTTTTTCTTGATATGCCCCACCTGACAGCAGTGAAAACACTCTGGTAGAGGGTAAGCCCTCCCTCCTGGTCTCTGCGCATCCTGCATCTGTGGTCTTGGTATCTCCCGCATCTGGAGAGGCTGGGGAGCCAGAGTCACCTGCTCCCTCGGCTCCTGTCTCACCTCCTGACGAGGCTGATCCTCCATCCTGCCCACATCTGTAGCACGGCCTCGTCGCTTCTCATTTCTTACTCCACGATTCTGATCCTCCGTTGGCCGCTTCTGGCCTTAGGTAGCATGCCAGTCTGCCTCGATCCTCTTGGCCATCTCTAGAATCCGAGGAATAGGCCCATCGGACACGAACAATTGAGCCTCCCTCAAATCCTCCTTCAAGCCCTTGTAAAACCTCTTGGTGTACCCGGCTTCGTCCAGCTGATAAGAATCTGCATATCGAGCCAGATGATCAAACTCCCGATGGTATTCCACCACCGACCTAGTGCCCTGCTTCAGCTGTAAGAACCGGTCTTCAAGCTCATCCCTGGCCGACTGCGGAACAAAATGTTCCAACAGCGCGACCCTAAATTCTCCCCAAGTGACCTCCGCAACCTCCCTGTCATCATAAGTCTTGTCCAGGAGCGTCTTCCACCACCTCTTGGCATGGGACTCTAGGAAAGAGACCACCAATGACACCCTCTCCTCAACCGGGCATCGTATCCCAGTCAGCATCTCATACATGATGTCCAACCACTCCTCTGTCCGAACTGCCGTCTCTGTCCCTAAGTAGGACAGGGGAGAAAGTCCTCAGAAGATACTCAGCCAGTTGGCTCCCGGAATCAGCTGCGGAGCAGGAGCCTGTTGAGCCCTGAAGGCTTCTAGGATGGCTGTCAGAGTCTGCCCCATGTCCGTCTGTAGGAAAGGAGCGGGAACTGGTGGAGGTGGTGCAGCATCCGGAGTCTGCAGAACCTCACCCTGTGGAGTAAGCTGTGCTGAAGGCTGCGAAAAGAAAATTTTACTATGAGAAATCGGTTCATAAGAACTTAAAGGTGGACAATTATATGTGATTCCCCATATGGGCACACCACTGCTTCCGCTGCTTAGTTTGTCCGCAAACAAAATTCGCGCGGAGGTGACCTAGGGATTTGTGGACTGCTACTAATCCGATCGATGTTTCCTCTGATACCACTTTGTAAGACCCCTTTTTTTTTGAAAACTCGATTCATAACTCGGGGTCTTATGCCCAGAACCGCCGCTTTGAGGTGACACCTTCGCAACCGGGAAGGTCGTCCTTGCAACGCGCCGATTCTGCCAGCCTTTTTGATCATAATAAGTAGCAAGCAAGAAGAGTAAGCAAGTCCACCAAAAGAAAAAATCACATAATATAAAAAAAACTGCACGAAGGGAGTGTCCACAGAAATCATCAGAGAACAAAGATACTAGAAATATAAGGGCTCATGCCCGGTACATCAAGTCCTCACTACAAAAATCACTCAATGCGGAAGCAAAAATAAAACTCTACTAAAGGTCGGGACTCACGGTCCCTGCAGTCTGGACTCCAGTGCTAGACTGCCCCATCTCCAAGCGTACCGGCCTCCTGAGCTGCTCCTTCATGTTGGGCTCCGCGATCCCCTAATATGATATGGTTCGAAAACCGTTAGTCTAAAATACTAAGCCCTATCATCCCCCACCACTTCCCCCACGCTCTAAGGCACCGGGCGGAGAGGAAGAAAGGGGAGGACATGAAAGTGGAGATAAATTCCAAAATAGATGACGGTGGACCTAACTAGCAGTTGTGTATTCGGGGAGAAATTTAACATAAGTGTTGTTATAGGTCAAACAAGAAGGAAAATATGTAAGGTAATTTAAACCTTCACTTATGTGAGTACACATAAGTCAAGGGATCTTTTGCAAGGCTCCCTTCGTATATATGTCCCATTCCACTTATACGTTGGGGTGTCGGTTATCACAAGCATTATATAAATATTTAAAATGACCTTAATCTATAAAACTTGCCCACACAAGCTTATAGACCAAGGGGTCGTTTTGCAGGTCCTAATGTATAAGCGTCCCATTAAACTTATACATTAGGTGTCAGGGGTTTTTATGAAAGATTATGATATGCAACTATATGTTGGGTATGTTATGTCATGCAGTGCAACTCACACACCCGACTTTGTGTACACAAACCTTTAGTTCCCCCTTTCGGGAGAAAACTCCCAGGTTACTCCCGTAG
The DNA here is from genome assembly GCA_039513925.1 of Platanthera zijinensis. Lineage (NCBI taxonomy): Eukaryota > Viridiplantae > Streptophyta > Magnoliopsida > Asparagales > Orchidaceae > Platanthera > Platanthera zijinensis. Next base: position 135,137,754 of record CM077083.1, read on the forward strand.
TGGCAAATGGAAGCGGTGGGTTGGGCCTCGTCCACCTCAAACCAGTAAAAGCACCACTGGTCTGACCTATCGTACGCCCTCAACGCCTGGTGCACGAGGCGGACTCCTGCGTACTCTTGCCGACTGGTCCGCCGGACTTAACCTTGGCCAAGTGATAGTCACCTTGTCGAGTCAACGATATCGGTGTCGGTGCAATCGAACTCCCCGATATCGAAAACCCACCACCTTAACTTTTCCTATTTTAATGCACATGCAGCAGTTTATTAAATAACAAATTTAAAGTGCCAAACTCCCGGAGTAAACCGTCCGTAATAACCACATCCGAGACCAAATTCCCCGGACTAAACCGTTCGGCTCATCTCCAGACTTCATCCCTTAGAACACCACGGGACGACGCCCCCTTGAACACCTCGGGATGACTTAACCATTACCAACCCTAACAAATGAGTGTGTGTAATGTGATTCCCTATTAGGCTAATTACTCTTTCGTTTGTTTTAAGATTTATGCTAGCCTAGGACTGCCTCCGGAATATACCCTGAGAGGGGCTCTCAATAGACACTAGGAACTATGATGGTAGCAATAGCCCAAAGTTCCCTTTCGCAAGTCACTTATTGTTATTGGTTGTTTTTTCCCTTACCCTTTCCCTTTATAAATTGCATCAAACTAAACCTAGGGTGAATTTGACTCTTCACTCTTACGGGGACGACGATCCTTCGTCGGCCCCGCGCACCTTCTAGTGCACATCAACTCATTCCTCACCACACTTGAGACCTCCTATGGTGATCCATCCTCTTTCTTTAAATCCAACCAACACAAGCTGTCCTTACGCTAACCCAAACCTTATCCTGTTACTCATTTCCCAAAGTTACTAACTACAGATCACCTTATACTAAGTGATGTCTATGATAGGATGTCCTTTGTGTTTTCATCCGAACAGCCTAAGTTATTTACTGGGGGTCTATCACGACATAATTGAATCAATTCCCGGTTATAACAATTTTCTCAATTAATCTATTAATTAATTAATTTTACTAAAATCCAATGTCTTCAAAATTTGAACAAGGAATATACTTTTCAGTCATGTATAAATCATAATAAATTTAAGACAAATACTAATATGTCTAAAAATGATATATCCAAGGTTTGGCAATTTTCACTAAGGTCTAAGGGGCCTAAATATATTTTAGCAATAATTCATTTCTTTCATGTCTAATGAATAAACTACATCAAATTCTCTTCCAAATAATTTGGATTAATTACAGGGTACTAATAACACTATGAAAACATTACTAGCTAAGTTTCATAATTTTCCTGCTGGAAATTATTTTATAATAAATCATTTACCAAATCCTTAATCTAGCATGCTTGTGAATCAAGTACTATATTCATAATTCCAAAAATCCTGAATAAATTTTCCACTGATTAATATTGATTTAATAACCCTCTTTACCAAATTTCATACTTTTCCAAAAACTATTTAAACCATAAAATATTTTAAAATTATAAAGCCCTTTAATAACACTTGTGAAAGAACTACTCTATTTATTCAACATAAAATTAAACTAAAATTCAGGAGCATTCCTACTGGCCAACAACATTTAATTCCAGAGTTTCAAGGGGACTTATTTGAATTAAAAATCTTTAATAAATAAAACATCAAATAGGGCTATTCCCACATTCATGAGTGAAGTACTAGAAATAATTATCCAAAAATTCTAGTAAAATTATCCAAGGGTCCTAACTACCCTAAAAACACACTACCCAAGTTTCATAGCTTTTAAAAGAATTTAAGATACTGTTTTGACCTAAAAGTCCTTCTACTCTAAAACTAGGGTTTAGGTTTTGAGGTAGCTACCTACCTCAAAATACTCTAATATTACAACCAGAGGGTTAAATACTCATAAGCAACCTCTCCACAAAATCTCAAGGTTTTACAAGGGCATTTGCCCCTATGTCCTTCACAAGCCCCCAAAGTCCACATTTAGGGTTTGAACCTAGGCCCTAGGGTAAACTTACCCTAATCCATCCCATTTTACCTAAGGGAGTTTTTAGGACCATTTTAAACCAGTGGTCAGAATCTCAACCTCTGTTGAGGTGAGAATATCACACAAGTGTCAAAAGAACCTTTCCCTAAGCTTCCCTTCACTAGGTCAAAACTAGGATTTAGAGGATTCCTATTCAAAACTCAACCAAATGAGTTGAAATTTGAACCAGATCTAGATACCTATACCAGTGACACCTCACCCAAATTTGGGAGGGTTTGGAGGTCATTTGACCCTTCAACTACCTTACCCTAGCTCTTCTAGGTTTACGGCAAAAACCTAGGTTACACTTCCTTAAAAGGTTTCCAATTTTTACAGGAGCTAGTTCTAGGTGATAAAAAGTCCCTGTCTAAAACACAAGGCATTTGGACCAAGGATTAGGTGTAGGAAAATATTTAAAAATCTGCCCTATTTGTAGGACCTACCCTAGAATAATGGCCCTACAGGTCAGAAGCCTTGTCCTATAATTTTTCATAACATATCAAACTGTAGATAATAAAAAGACCTACAACATTTATATAGATCATCTTTGATGAAAATGCCCCTAAAGGGCCTAAATAATTTTTTGAATAAAACTGTCCTAGATTTAGGACATACCCATAATAAAATGACCCTACAGGCCTAGGTTCTCAACCAAATTTTCACCACAGAATATCAAATTGTAGGTATTTAAAGGACCTACAACTTTCATGCTATACACTTTTTCAGGAGGTGCCCAGAAGGGGCCTAAATTCCTTTTACAGTAATTTTTTGTAAATAAAATACAAAAAATATATTTAATAAAACCTAAAATATAAAAACAGGAGGTGCACAGATCTTAAAGCAGATCAACGGCAGCTGGTCATCTTCTCCGTTTAGGGCTGAAAAAGAGCCCGCACAGGCGGTTTTTACGGGCCCTATTCCGGCGGCCTAAGGCGGCGCCACAACCGGGAAACATCACCCATTTGTTCCCGGTGGTGGGGGCTATCCACGACCGGAGCTAGGGCGGCCAGAGGTGGCGGCGGCACCCTAGCCGAGAGCTTCAAAAGCTCCTGAAAAAATGGCAATTTTCTGAAATTTCAAAACTTGGCTCCGGTTCGTTTGAGCATGAAATCAACTTCTAAACACTCCTAGGATCTAAACATGAGAGAAGGAGTGGAGGAGGACCTGAGATCGAGCTTGGATGCAGGTGGAGCGACGGGAGTGCATGGCGGCGGCGGCGATATTTCCTCTTCTTGGTGGCTCCGGCAGTGGTTCTCCCTCCTATTAGTATTTCAAAAGAGGTCTCCCTAGCTTGTTGTTGAGGGATATAAGGCCAAGAGGGGAGGGGGGAGGCGGTTTTGAAAAATGCCATTAAAGCTATTAATGGCAAGCTCGGCTATGGAGGAGGGGGGCTGAACCAAGGCTTAGGTGGCCGGGAAATGGCTGGAAACTTCTCCCCTTCCCCAGGGGAGTTGAATTCAGCCATTAAAGGTGGCCTTTGGCCTCTCTTTGGCCGAACCCTCCATTCCCTCTTTTCTTAATTTTTCTCTCTCCTCCATTATCATGAAATGGAGCTCACTCTCTCTCTCCTAGTCACTAAGTTGACTTGGTCAATCCTCTAGGATATGGGCAGCCAAAAATAATACAAAATAAACATGCAAGAGAATAGCCTAAGGGTGAAGGGTGGCTTGAGGTTGGGTTAACCCATATAGGCTAGGTTTGACTTGATTTGGGCTTGGGGTTGACTTGGTCAATTTGACCACTATGGTTGACCCAAGTGGGTCCTTGGTGACTCATTGGGCCCACATTAGGTCTAAGGGGATTTTTAGAGTCAAAATGAACCTACTAGGCCACCCAAAATCAGTGTTCAGGAATTTACTATTTGTAGACCAAGAGGGTCTCAACAAGGTTTTTAGGTTACTTGGTCTCCTTGGTTCACCTAGGTTAACTCATATGACCTAGTTATGCTCAAGTCACTCCTAGGGGGGTCCAATTAGAAAATGGGATGTTACACTCTTCACGTGCGCAATTGTCTTAACATACTTTAATCATTCGAATCATTTTGTTACGTAGTTATTTAAGTTTGGTGTCCTCGATACGGATAGGCTTCACCCTAGTCTTTAGCCCATCATCGACCGACACTGGATCAACCACAACCACTTGAGTAGGCTCTTATAATGACCTCCTCAGCACCAATATGTGGAACACATCGTGCAAGACACTCAACTCTATTGAAAGTGTGAGCCGATAGGCAGCTTCCCTAACACGCTCCACAACTTCAAATAGTCTGAGGTATCGCGTACTCAGCTTTCTCAAGCATCGAATCCTTGACACGCCCTTGAATGGTTTGATTTTTAGATAAACCCAATCGTCTATGGTGAACTCAATGTTCTAGTTCTTTGTGTTGTAGTATTTGGCCTGCCTATCCCAAGTTATCAACAATCGCTCCCGAATTATTCATATGGTTTAAGTAGCTTCTTCAACTTCCTTTTTCTTAAAAGAATTAGTCTCGCCCGTCTCAACCTAAGCCAAGCGGTACGACACTTTCTATCATAAAAGGCATCGAAGGGCACCATTCGTATACTCGCTTGGTAGCTGTTGTTATAAGCAAACTCGATCATAGAGAGATGATCCTCCCACCTCTTTATGAAATACAAAGCGCACATACTGAGCATATCCTTCATTTTCCTATTAGTCCTTTCGGTCTGCCCATAAGTTTGAGGATGGAAGGTTGTACTGAACTTCAACTTTGTTAACAATAGTTGAGAGATTAGCCTCCAATCATTTGAAGTGAATTGCTCATCACGGTCACTTATGATGCTACGGGGCATACCGTGCAATCATACTATGTTATCCACATAAAACTTTGTTAGCTTTTGCACCGAATCATCCTTCCAGTTTGGAATGAAGTGCTACAACTTTGTCAAACAGTCAACGATTATCCAGACGACATCATTCCCATGTTGCGATCTCGACAATCCATGCACAAAATCCATTGATATGTCGTCGAACTTCCACTCTGGAATTGGCAAAGACTTTAGAAATACACAAGGCTTTTAACATTCTGCCTTCACTAGTGCGTAAGTATGGCACTTTGTCATGTAGTGATCTATGTCCTTATTCAAACCCAGCCACAAAAATATTGCCATCATGTCTTTATACATTTGTGTGCTCCCCGAGTGCATTTAGTACTTGGTAAAATAAGCCTCGTAATCAATTCCTCCCGTAAAGTACCAAACCATTGGACGCACAAACGGCCATCTTTTCGCAAAAGACCGTCCTTAGAAGAAAAATCGGCATTGGACCCATCCACGGTCTCTGCTATATAGCACTTCATTCTTTCATCAAGATCCAATGCTTGTCGAATCTTGTCTGCAAGGTCACATTGCACCTTCGTCTATTTCAAGCATGCAATCGTTGTTGCACTCCTCTCAACACCAGAGATTTTTGGGCTTCCAAGTCACTTATTAGACGCTCTTCATGCATTACAATCTAGTTTTACTATACAGAAGTCCTTTGACTCAATGGATCCACAAGACCATTTCCCTTGTCGGGATTATAGTGAATGTTGAAGGTATAGTCCCCAAGGAACTCCATCCACCTTCATTGTCGTATGTTCAATTCCTTCTGGTCTATCACATACTTTAGGCTTTTATGGTCCGTAAAGATATCAATCTTTATGCCAAACAAGTAGAGCCACAAAAGCTTGAGAGTGAACATCATGGCCGCCAACTCCAAATCATGGACCAGATAGTTCCTCTCATGCACTTTCAATTTACGAGAGCCATACACAATAAACTTCCCGTGCTGAAGAAGAATGCATCCTAAGCCGCTTCCTAAGATGCCACTGTAGATTTTGTATCCTTCAGTACCGCATGGTGAGCACAGAATAGGCACCGTGGTGAACCGATTCTTCAATTCCTCAAAAACTTGTACGCACGCTGACAACAAAACTGACTTCTGATCCTTCCTCATCATTGTAGTGGGAGGTAAAGCTATCCGTGAGAATTTATCTACAAATTGCCTATTGTAGCTGGCAATTCCTAGGAAACTTTAGACTTCCACCACCGTAGACAATACAGGTGACTCCCGTATCACAACTATCTTTGTCGGATCCACCACAACTCCCTCTCAACTAACCATAAGACAAAGGAATTCTACTGATGACAACCAAAGCTCACACTTCGAGGACTTGGCGTACAATTAACTCCTCCTCAGAGTTTTCAAAATGGTACATAAGTGATCCACATGATCTTATTCCGACTGAGAGTACACTAGGATATCATCAATGAAGACTATCACTTACTAGTCCAAATACTCCCTAAACATTCTGTTCATCAAATCTATAAACACCAAAGGTATATTCGTTAGGCAGAACGACATAACTGTGAACTCTTAATGCCCGTAATGTGTGTTGAATGTCATTTTGGGAATATCACTTTCCTTTATCCTAAACAGGTAATAATCAGACTTTAAGTCCAGCTTAGAATACACAGTCGACCCAAATAGCTGATTGAACAGATCATTGATTCTCGGAATCGGATACGTATTATTCTCCTTCTTCTTATTTAGTTCACGATATTCGATACACAACCACAATCTTCCATCCTTTTTCTTCACAAAAAGGACCAGTGCACTCCAAGGTGATGAACTCAGACATCTAAATCCTTGCCCTATCAATTCTTATTACTGAACTTTTAGTTCTGCCACCTCCTTTAGCGCTAAATGGTACAGGAAGCGTGATACAGGCTTGGGAGCTGGAACTAACTCAATAGTAAAGTCAATATCTCGCTGAGGTGGAATTCTAGGGAGATCTTTAGCAAAACACATCTACGAATTCCGACATAATATGAACGTCACTCAAACTAGACTTCGGCTCTACAGCCTCTAATAACATTAAGAATAACTCCGCGCCTTTCTGTATCATCTTGACCACTTGGAGAGTAGGCATCAGTATCTTGATCGATCCTCGCATACCAGAAAATTTAGTCTCGCGTTTAGTGTTTTGTCCTAGTGTGACTTCCTTCGAGTTACAATTAATATAGGCACACTGCTCCAAGAGCCATTCCTTGCCCAAAATCACATCATACTTTGTTATTGGCAACATCGATGAATCAACATCAACTCATGACTTCCTAATTATACCTTAACATAATTATACGTACCCGCATTTGTTGGGTTCATTGACCCAAATGTTCCAGATTTGTAAGAAGTAAAACTGGTCAATGACCTACACACATAAATGTATTTGATGTGTGCTTAAGTTCATGCATGCAGGTTGTCCTTGATTGGATAGGTGAACAAAAAGGGTAAGCTGGAAGTCAGGTAATTTGACTAAGGCAAAAAGCATTGAGTGATGAAGGCACGCTCAATGCTCTCAATGCTAGAGACAGCTGAGACAGCTGAGAAGAATGTCTAAGGCAAAAGCGTCGAGAAAGCTGAGACAGCTAAGAAGATTGTCTCAGCATAACCGCTGAGACAGCTGACAAGCTCAATGCAAAAGCGTTGACAGAAGGGTTTGTCTCAGAAGAACCGCTGAGACACGAGATAGTATAAGCTGAGAAGAAGAAACCGCTGAGAAAGTTGAGAAGGAACAGTTGAGACAAGAGCTAACAGAATTTCTCTAAGTCCAAAAGCATTGAGGGAGGCAGGCTCACTCAATGATTCTAAAGAAGTGCTTAGTTTAGAATTTGTCAAACTGAATTCTGAGTTCATCGAGCTCAAGTTAAAGTTTGAAGATTCAGAGTTTGTCGATCTCAGTTCAGAATTCGTCGAACTGATTTCAGAATTCGTCGAACCCAGCTCACCTTTCATCGAGCTAAAGTTAAAGCTTGAAGATTTTGAGTTCGTCGAGATCAGTTCAGATTTTGTCGAACTGATTTTAGAATTCATCGAACCCAGCTCACCTTTCGTCGAGCTCAAGTTAAAGCTTGAAGATTCTGAGTTAGTCGAGCTCAGTTCAGAATTCGTCGAACTGATTTAAAAATTTGTCAAACCCAACTCTCTATTCGTCAAGCACAAACAAAGGATTTCATGCCGTTGCGGGAAAGCTATTGTAGCGTTAGAAGCTACTGTTTGTCCTCTTCTGAGGGAGGTGGCGCTGACCATCCTTGGTGTGGACCACATTCAAATTGTGTTGTTGATTCAGATCAAAAGATATAAAAGGAAAAGAAGAAAAGGGGATTAGGGTAAACGAATATAGAAACAAAAAGAGAGGCGGTTGGCCTTCATCTTCTCCGATGAGCTTGAAAGCCAAGTCTAGCAGAGCTAGCCAAAAAGGCAGATAAATATAGCTTAAGCTTCTTCCAATTCAACAAGTTTGTTTTGTGTAGAACAAGGTAGCTGATTCATCCAATCAGCAAGAAGAGATGGTTGTATGAAGGGCCATCAACCTTCAACAGCAGATAACTATTCATCAGTGCAGCAGAGAAGGAGCTAGCTGTAAAAGAAGACTAATTCCTTCTACAGTAAGAGAGCTTTACTGATCTCTGCTTAGTCCAGCAAGGTAGACTCTGAGATTTTTTATCAGAGTCAAGGTTTTACTTTATTTTTATATCTTGATTAATTTTCTGTAGGATTAAGCTTGTCTTAATCTGATCTATAGAGCACTTTATGCCTGAGTTGTATGTGACTAATTAGTCACTAAGGTAGGTTCCTTGCTAGGGTACTGAGGTAGGATCCAAGTGTGGATCTGAGGTAGGGCTGTCCTCCCATCTTGAGTGTAGGGCCAAGTACCTGAGGTAAGTTATTGTTGAGTCACTGAGCTATAGGCGAAAAGTGTGTCGCTGAGTTGCAGGCCTTGGAGGAGGCTGAGCTGTAGGTGCCTAGAAGGGCACTGAGGTAGGTACCTGGAATGGTACTGAGCTATAGGAGTGTTGCAATACTCTGAGAGTAGGTCCTTGTGCCATAAGTTGTAGGGATGAGAAGCCTGAGCTATAGGCCTTAGAGATAAGGCTAAGGTTGGTGGTTTGTGCAATACTGAGCTATAAGAGCACTACAGGGCTCTTAGGTAGGAACCTTTGTGGTTCTGATGAAGGGTTCTGAAGAGAACCTGAGTGTAAGGCTGAGGGCCTGAGATTTAAGCTTTGAGGAACATTTTGGAGGAGTTTGTTCCTTGTCTAACATAAGTTAGAATGATGGGAGGAAAGTGGATGTACCAAATTGGGGAACCACTTTAAATCACTGTGTGCTTGCTGTGTGTTTGTTTTTCTGTTTTATTATAGGTTCTAAGGACAAGCTCTAGATCACCTTAGGAAAAAAGCAAAAGAAAATATAAAGATTAAGAAGAAAACAGTAAAAGAACTTTAGAATTTTAATAGACCTATTCATCCCCCCTCTAGGTGACTAGCTAACAATGAAATAATAACCTTCAAGTTGTATCAAAGGGATGTTACTCAAAAAGGATTTAACAATCTTAGTATACATCCAAGGTGTTGGAACACCCTATTACTAATTTGGGCTAGGATCACTATGTTTGTCTTAGGAAACCAGTTTGACCTAGATGTATAGTTAAAAAGGTCAACATTAGAATGTGTTTAGGGCTTAGAATTTAGGTTTGAAGCTGCCCCCAGGACCATTCAGGAAATCAGACTTAAAGCTGAGGCAAAGACAATTATCGTCGAGCTTAGGTCGACGAAACGTCGAACTCCGTTCGACGCTCTCTGAACTTAACTATGCTAAATCGTCGAGCTCCGGTCGACGATCTTCGAGCTCAGATCGACGATCTGTCTTCGACTTGTCCTTCAGGTCGCTGAGCTCCGGTCGACGATCTTCGAGCTCAGGTCGACATTTTCTGTCTGATCTTCATTCCAATCTCTGAGCTCAGGTCAACGATTGTAGAGCTCAGATCGACATTTTTCCTAAGAGATCGACGTTTTTAAGGATTCAAATCAAGTCAGACTTTGGAATGTTTTTCAAATTATCTCAGCATTTATTTCAAGAGATCTGCTAGCCGTTTTCCTTTATTCTGGAGCAAGTTTCAAGGAATTCTTTTTGAGAATGTTTATTGGACTTTCCTCTAGAAGACAAGACTTTTATGGAGGACATTTAATGTCTGCTAACGGCTATCTTGGATGGAGGATCTTCAGAGAATAAATGATCCTTTTTGGGTCTGACAGAAATACATAACAAGAAAACAACAAGAAATTCTCAGTACAGATTCACAAGATAGAGAGATTAATTCAAAAATAAAAGTGATCAATTCTGAAGAATCAGTTGAACATTTTGGCATACTGAAAGAGTGATCATAGCTTCATCACAAGGACTCCAGACAATTCAATTTTCTCAGCCTCTGCTGAAACCATCTTTTGCTTGAGATCTGAAGCTTCTGAAGACCTATCACCCAGAAGCAAAGCTTCCACTCCTGAACTAGTCTACATCTCAGGGGGAGCTTTGACAACAAAATCAATCCACTTTTGCTTCTCTCTTTGATTGAGACAGAGAAGGCAACTTCACCCTTTTCCTTTTTCTTTCTTGCTGTAAAAGGGTTACCAAAACTTCCTTCAAAAGTCTTGATTCTGGTTCTGAGAACCTTGTCAAAACTCAGTGGTGGCAAGACACCTGATCAAAAAATCTAGTGTGGTTTTTGAGCACCTTATCAAAAGCTCATTGGTTCCCAGGACACCTGATCAACCCTTCCTGCAGTGGATTCCTACCAAGGGTGGTAGAAGAGTGGATGTACCCAGGTTTTTGGGGAACCACTATAGCTCCTTGTGTCTTCTGCTTGCTTGAGTATTTTCTTTGCTGTGTGCTGTGATTTTCTTTTTGCTGTCTTAGTTTTAAATTATATAGCAAGTCACCTTACACTTATGCATAAATTAAAATCTTAATTGTTTTGATTGTTTAAATTGTAAAGTTATTTTAAAAATACTCTATTCACCCCCCCCCCCCTCTAGAGTTAAGATAGATCTTACCCTCACTTTCAATTGGTATCAGAGCGAGGTTGGTTGTTCATACAGGCTAACACCTGAACCAAAAGATCCTTAATAAGATCAATCTTTTAAGAGGGTTATTTTTATTATATTTAATCTTATATAAAGACATGGCACAGAACAAAGATTATGCAAGCACCAGGCCTCCAGTGTGCAATCTATCCAAGTTTGCACTTTGGAAAGCAAGGATTAGACTTTACATGAACTCTATTGATGAAGACATATTTAATTCTATTTTGACAGTGTGCCCAAGTCCACCAGCAAGCTCAAGTACAAATGCTGTTCCACCTCCTTCAGGAACAGATGCTGAAATAAAGAAGTGGAAGACTACAGATGCCAAGGCCATGAACATCTTAGCTTAGACAATGTCTGATGAGATATTTCAGAAGGTAGCTGAATACAACTCAGCCAAAGGAATTTGGGACAAGCTCTCTGAAATTGTCTCAGGATCTGCTGATGAAAGGACAGACAGGAGATCTCATCTTATAAGCCAATATGAGAATTTCAAAAAGGGAGAAGCTAAATCAGTGGCTGACATGTACACTAGACTAAGTCTGATTGTCAATGAGTTAAAGACTCTGGATAAAGAAGTCTCATTGACTGAGCTGAATGACAAAATCCTAATGTGCTTCCCCAGCACTTGGGATTTAAGAATCTGGCCAATCAAAGATGCCAGAAGTCTAAATGAGATTACCACTGAAGCTCTCCTGGGCAAGCTCAAATCTTATGAGTTGCTTATTAAAAATAGAGAAGAAGAACAGAAGGCTGCATCACCAGCCACAAGGAAAGAGAAGACCATAGCCTTCAAAGCTACAGAAGAGGAGCCTGAAGATAAAGCTACAAGAAATGATGAGCTCCTAAGTTTACTGGCCAAAAGATTCTACAAGATGGCCAGAAAAGACTTCAGAAAAAGATCATACAAGGGACATGATAAGCCAAGGTATGATAAATCAAATAACAATAAAGAAATTATATGTTTTAGTTGCAGGAAACCAGGCCATATTGTGCCTGACTGTCTAGAAAACAAGAAAAAGGACAAGAAAGATAGAAGAGAAAGAAGAAAGGAGAAAGACTTCAGAAAGAACAGCTCAGACAAACTCTCCTCTAGCAAGAACAAACATACAAGAAAGGGATTTGTTGCTGAGACATGGAGTGAAACTTAAGAGGACTCTGAAGCCTCATCCAGCTCTAGTGATGATGAGGATGATGCTGATGAAAAGGAATTTTGCATGATGGCTATCAATGCCTCTCAAACAGATTCAGAAGCAGAAGAGTCAGAATCAGATTCAGAAGCTCAACTAGAAGAAGATCAGGTAATCAACTCATTTGATTTCAGTTCTGATGACTTTAAACATGAGTTTAAAGTACTATGCCTAGATCTGTTGGAGTCTGAGAAGGAAATCACTTCCGTCAGAAAACAACTATCTGAGTATAGCACTTTAAAATCAGAGAACCTCAAACTCTCTGAAGAGTTAGAATGTTATAGAGAGGAGATAGCTTCACTAAAAAGTGAACTATCCAAGGCCAAGCAATTTGAAGAATCCCTTAATGGGAGAAGTATCAAGTTAATGGACATCACAAGCACAGTGAACTCAAAATTAAATAGTACACTGGGCTTGGGTGCTTCATCTAGCCTACCCATAGTATTAACCACCCCAATCAAATTTATTTCTGATAAAGGGAAGGGTGTTGTAGAGGTAGCTAAGAAGAATTCAGATCTACCTAAGAAAAGCAAAGTTCAACAGAAAACGTCGAGCAGAGGTCGACGATCGTCGAACAGAGATCGACGATCTTAGGCTGAAACGTCGAACTCAGCTCAACGATTCCTGAACTCTGAACTTCCTCACAGTCGATCTTCGAACGGAGCTCAACGATTTTACCCAAGATCGTCGAATTCAGCTCGATGATCGTCGAACGAAGTTCAGAGCTTTGAACCTTCTTTCAGAGGCAAATCTCAATTCAATCCTAGAAGTGCTTCATCCCAATGCTTTAATCCTTATACTGAATGGATAATACCTCCTAGGAGATACCATCCTGAAGGTTATAAGGGTCAACCTGGGATGTCTTTTATTTCTGAATTTAAGGGATATCAACCTAGGCCCAAGGTTAACTGGGTCAAAAACATATAAGCTGTTTATGTGCAGGTGAAGACCTATCCAACATCAAACCAGCTATGCTATCTGGATAGTGGGTGCTCAAACCACATGACAGGGAATAAGGACAACTTCACATCCTTTAAAGCCAAGCTTGGACCCAAAGTAATTTTTGGTGATTCAAACTTTGGAACTACAAAAGGATATGGTGCAGTCCAAATTGGGACAGTCACCTTCAAGAAAGTAGCCTATGTTGAAGGACTCAAGCACAACCTGATAAGCATTAGTCAGCTGTATGATGAAGGATATCAAGTGACTTTCAACAAAGAAATATGCAAGATCAAGTCAGAAGACAACACAACTGTGTTGACAGGTAACAGGAAAGGTAATATTTACTTAGTAGACTTTCATTCATCTAAGGTAGATATTTGCCTGTTTAATTCCATATCTAGACCTAATATTCTATGGCATAAGAGACTAGGACATATTAACCTTAGAACCATTGCTAGGCTATCCAAGGACAACCTTGTCATAGGACTGCCTTCTGGCCCATACAAGAAGGAAGGACTCTGTAAGGCTTGTTAATTAGGCAAGCAAACTAAAAATAGCTTTAAATTAATTAACAAGAGTGATTCACCTAGGATTTTGTATCTGTTACACATGGATCTTTTTGGACCCATTACAGTACAAAGCGTAGGAGGGAAATCCTATACTTTAGTGATTGTAGATGACTTCTCAAGATTCACATGGGTATTCTTTCTGAGGAAGAAGTCTGATAACTTTAAGTGTTTGACAGAGTTTCTCAAATGCATTCACATTGAGTTCAACACTCACATTGCCCTGATCAGAAGTGATCATGGGACAGAGTTTGATTCTCTTCTCATGCAAGAGTTCTGTCAAAGTGAAGGGATCAGGCATACCTTCTCAGCTCCTAGAACTCCTCAACAAAATGGGGTAGCTGAAAGGAAAAATAGAACCCTTATTGAATCTGCAACTACATTATTGACAGATGCTCACCTACCTCTATCCTTTTGGCCTGAGGCAGTGAACACCTCCAATTATGTGTTGAATAGAAGTCTAATACATAAACTGAAGGGCAAGACTCCCTATGAATTGCTCAAAGGGAAGAAACCTAAAGTAGACTATTTTAAAGTTTTTGGTTGCACTTGTTACATTCACAATAATGACAAGAAATATTTAGCAAAATATCAGGCAAAAGCTGATGAAGGAGTGTTTCTGGGATACTCCATGATCAGTAAAGCTTATAGGGTTTATGATAAAACTGCTCTAAAAATAGAAGAATCTGTCCACATTTCCTTTGATGAAACTAATATGTCTTTCAAGGAGAAGAATACTTCTACCATAGAACATTTGCAGGTGCATTCTCTAGCTGAAGAATTGGACATATTACAAGTTACTCAAAAGGATGAAAGTAGTGAAGATGAAGAAGCTGCTCCATATCTAGAAGAAAATCTTCTTGAAGAGCCAGTTGTTGTCCCACAAGAGGAAACAACAACACAGGTTGGTGAACAATCAACACCCCCTATTGATCTAGTAACAACAAGAGATCATCCAATCTCCCAAGTGATTGGAGACATCTCAGCTGGTGTGCAAACTAGAAATCAGGTCAATCAAAACCTGATGCACACTTGCTTTCTCTCTCAAATTGAACCTCAAACCATTCAAGATGCAGAGCAAGATCCACACTGGATCATTGTAATGCAAGAGGAGTTGAATCAATTTGAAAGAAACAAAGTTTGGGAACTAGTGCCTAAGCCAAAGGATCATTCCATTGTTGGAACAAAATGGGTGTTCAGAAATAAGCTGGATGATCAAGAAATTATTGTAACGAATAAGGCAAGGCTAGTTGCTCATGGATATTCTCAAGAAGAGGGGATAGACTATGACCAGACCTTTGCACCTGTTGCAAGGTTAGAGGCCATAAGAATCTTCCTGGCTTATGCTGCTCACAAGGGATTCAAAGTCTATCAAATGGATGTGAAGAGTGCTTTTCTCAATGGGGAGATCAAAGAAGAAGTCTATGTCAGACAACCTCCAGGTTTTATCTCTCTAACTCATCCAGATTATGTTTTTAAACTACACAAAGCACTATATGGTCTCAAGCAAGCTCTTAGAGCATGGTATGAGACTCTAGCATGCTTTCTGCTGAAGAATGATTTTGTTAGGGGGAGAGTAGACCAAACTCATTTTATTAGAACCCATAAGTCCCATACCCTACTAGTACAAATTTATGTAGATGATATTATATTTGGGTCTACTGATTCAAATTTGTGCAAAAAGTTTTCCAAGCTTACGCACTCTAAATTTGAAATGAGTAGCATGGGTGAGCTATCCTTCTTCTTAGGATTGCAAGTCAAACAACATGCTGAAGGTATGTTTATTTCTCAAACCAAATATTCAAAAGAATTGGTTAAGAAATTTGGGATGTCTGATTCATCATGTATGAAAACACCCATGCCTACCAATGCTGTATTGGATGCTGATGAACACGGGAAACCAGTTGATCAGACAACATATAGAGCAATGATTGGCTCTCTATTGTACCTTACAGCCAGTAGGCCTGACATAATGTTTGCTACATGTATATGTGCTAGATTCCAAATTAGCCCTAGAGAGTCACACATAAATTTAGTAAAGAGGATTCTTAGGTATGTTAAAAGCTGTCCAAATCTAGGTCTCTGGTATCCAAAAGATTCAGCATATGACTTAACTGGATTTTCAGATGCTGATTATGCTGGATGCAGAATAGACAGGAAAAGCACCAGTGGAACTTGTCAGTTTCTTAGTGACAGACTTGTCTCATGGTATTGTAAGAAACAAACATCTGTGTCAACCTCAACTGCTGAAGCTGAATACATGGCTGTAGGTAGTTGTTGTTCACAAATATTGTGGATACAAAACCAACTCCTAGACTATGGTTACAACTTAGAGAAGTCTAAAATATTTTATGACAACACCAGTGCTATTTCCATTGCACAAAATCCAGTCCTCCATAGTAGGACAAAACACATAGAAATTAGGCATCATTTTCTAAGAGATAATGTTGAGAAAAATAAAATTGAACTTCAATATATTCCAACTGATTTGCAAAGGGGAGATATTTTCACCAAGCCCTTGGATGAAAAGAAACACAACTTCTTCCTCAATAAGTTAGGCTTGTTAGATGGAGGAAGCCTAAAGTAAATTACAAGATTTTGAAAAGCTAAAAACAGACTAAGATTAGGCTAAAAACTCATCTCTTTTTGTGTCTGTAGGATAGTTTCTGAATCTGAACTGCGCTCGACGTTTTCCCCAGAAAACGTCGAACGGAGATCAACGTTTACCAGAGAAACGTCGAACGGAGATCGACGTTTTCCCAAAACGTCGACTTGAGTTCATAGCGTGTCAGATAGTTGTATACTATCTCTTTCAGGCCTTCGATCGTTGACCTGAGTTCGACGTTCTCCCTAGATCGTCGAACTGAGATCTACGATATTGAATCCCTTCCAGCTTCCATCAGGAGTCCTGATCGTCGAACGTAGGTCGACGATCCTTCCTTTTCGCGTCGAACCCTAATATAAAATCATTTTTCGGCCGCCGCTCATCGTTTACGCTTTCATACTCTCTGCAACTCTTTCCCTCCAAACTTTCTACACTTGGTTGTGTTTGCTCAATCTTTGCAGGTATAGATGGCTGCGTCAGTTGCTGCTCTTTCAAAGATGAAATTTGATACAGGCTTCGACATCGACATGAATTTTTTCGATGGAAGCGACAAGAGATTCAAAGACATCTTAAATCTTTTCCAAGAACAACGGTTAGTTCAGATTATGTCCACCAGAGTGAAGCTTGTAGCAGACGAAATAAAAGAATGGTGTTTTTCTGCCACAAATGAGAATGAGAATTCTATAGTCGGCTCGATCAAAGGGACTCAGGTACCATTGTCCCCCGCTCTACTAACAGAAGTTTTCAACCTCAATACTGGAAATGAATCTATTGGTTTGTCTGGAGAAGAGTTTGATTCAATGCTAGATAGAATGGGTTACTCTACTATGAACCCTAATAAATTGCTGAAAAGAATTTATCTATTGAATTTCAATTCTTGGCTGATGTTGTGGGAAAAGTGCTCCTGGCAAAGCACTCCGCCCATGACACAATTTCAAGATACCAGTTCTGTCTAATGGGAGCATTGGTTGACAAAAAACATCTGGACTGGGGCTCCATCTTCTTTAATTTGATCAAGAAGAAACTTAGCAAAAGCTGTGTAAGCTTTGGGAGGATCTTAGGGGTTTACCTGCACTCCAGGTGCCCTGAACTGCTGACTTCAAGTGGGATGTACATCAATGCATCCAAAAGACTTACCTGTGCCCTCTTCAGCAGGTGGGACAAGCAGATCATAAACCCCAACAGGGCTGCTACAGTAACACCTGCTTCAGGCACAAGGACTGCCTCAGTCACTCCTCCTCAGGTCTCTGCCCCAGCAGAAGATTTGCCTGCTTCTCCTCCTCCTCCAGCTGTCTCTGCCCCAGTCATCTCAACCTCACCACCAATCTCCACCATAGCCATATCTTCACCCATTACAATCTCTTCACCCCTTTCACCTCCTCCAGCCACTACCTCAGAACAATTCCATCCTTTATTCTACTATCCACCTGTCACCACTCCATCATTTTCTCTCTTGGATGACTCCTTCATGGATGATTCTCCTCCAACTCCTCCTGAGCTTCCCTCTACATCCTCCTACCAACAACTTCTTTAAGACATACTCTCTCAACCATCCTTTTCCCCTACCATCTCATCCATCTCCAACCCAGTTACATCAATCTCAACTCCTCCTACTCTTAGGCCATCCATCCCTACACCTCCTACCTCCACATTCTCCATTCCATCAGCTTCAGCCAACATCATTCCAACCACTTTCTCTCCTACCTCTACTCAAGCCCCTCTTGAGCATGTAGATCTCTCATCCCTGACAGACAGGTTATATGAGTTGCTATCCCCTAGGCTAACCTCATTGCTGGAGACCACCTTGGCTCCACTTTTGAAAAGTGTTCAGGAGCTGTCTACCACGCTATCTCCCTTCCTCTCCTCTCAGGAAATCCCTTCTTCTGGGTGCCTTGATCCAGTTGTCACTGAATCCAGGCAGGGGGAGATGCCTCATGAAGCTCTGGTTGTGCCTGAAGCTGCTGAAGGTTCAGTCCCTGCTCCTGTCCTTGCAGTGGATCTTCAGAGTCTGCTATCAGTATTTGATTCTGTGTATTTTAGAACTCTCAGTTCTCTGCCAGTGCAACAAGTTGAAGATCTTACTAAGGCCATTATGCCTATCTCAGTATATGATCCCAGCCTGATTGCCTCATATGTCAATTCTTTCAAGGCTGTGGATGTTATTGATTCCATCTCTATTGCTGCTGCTACTGCTTCCATTGAATCTTCTGATATTGAAATGTTGCCTAATGTTGATGATACTGCTGCTAAAGAACTTGCTACATATCTGGAAGAATCTGCTCCTGCTATTGCTCCAACTTCTGCTCCTGCTGTTGCTCCAATTTCTGCTGCTGCTGTTCCTGCTCTAACTCCTGATCAATTGAAACAACAAGAGAAATATATAAAGAGTATTGATGATTTGTATGATAGATCCCAAAGTTCAGAAAGTGATCAGTTTCTTACTGAATCTGATGACTCTTCTGGTACTATTGCCAAGAAAAGGAAGGCCAGAAGCAAGGCCATGATGAAGGTTCCACCTGCTCAAGCCAAAGATGCCAATGACATTCCATACTATATTCTGCATGATTGTCCAATCTCTGAGCCCTGGATATAGTTCTCCAAAAATCAATCGAAAGCTATGAAGAAAAGAAGGAAATTGGATAGATATGAGAAAGGATGTTCTCGATTTCAGCCTCCTCCTCCTCCTCCTGATTCAGGATCAGGTGGAGGCTCAGCTTCTCAAACCCCAGCTTCAAAGCATAATTCCTCCTAGTCCTCACAAAGATATCATCCCAGGGGACAGTACCAAAGGGGTTCTCAGTCCAGAAGGGGACAGTATAGAGGAAATCAAAGAGAACATAGATTTCATGCAAGGGAAGGATAAAGGCACATGGACTCAACTCTAGGTCCTTTCCCCTATAAACTCAGAGAAAATGTTGATACTAGAACTTCTACTGCTTCAGAAACTGTAAATAGATATGAGCCTGTAGTTCCTTTTGAAGATCCAGAGAACAATCCACTATCATGGACTGCTAGGATGAAAGAAATTGCTGCTTTAGATCAGTTGAAGAAAGCTAGAGAACAAGGGAAAGACTTCTCC
Organism: Platanthera zijinensis; assembly: GCA_039513925.1. Taxonomy (NCBI): domain Eukaryota; kingdom Viridiplantae; phylum Streptophyta; class Magnoliopsida; order Asparagales; family Orchidaceae; genus Platanthera; species Platanthera zijinensis. Next base: position 135,157,082 of record CM077083.1, read on the forward strand.
AATATTACTACTTTATCAGATTAGAGAAAAGCAGAACTGGAAAGGTATGCATCAAGAAAATTCTTTGACCCAGTGGACTACATGAAATTGCATCCTGAGGCTGTGGTTCCTACGGCTAGATCTCAAACATCCTTAGGTGCAGAGGATGATAGAATGTCAAAGAAGGAAGCTCTTAATCCTAACAGAGATATTCTATTTAAGAAAGGAAGTGAAAAGAAGTAATATCTGTAAGCAGACAATACAATCATTCTGAACATTTGCTGATATTCCATATGACTGCTACCCTGTTGCTTGCTCAATTCTTTTGTTTTAATTTATTGCTCTTCTGTATGTTGTTGTTGTTTTTATTTCTGAGATTTGTAAATAGTAATCCTAACCCAAATAGGGGGAGATTGTTGGAACACCCAATTACTAATTTTGTCTAGGATCACTATGTTTGTCTTAGGAAACCAGTTTGACCTAGATGTATAGTTAAAAAGGTCAACATTAGAATGTGTTTAGGGCTTAGAATTTAGGTTTGAAGCTGCCCGCAGGAACATTCAGGAAATCAGACTTAAAGCTGAGGCAAAGACAATTATCGTCAAGCTTAGGTCGACGAAACGTCAAACTCCGTTCGACGCTCTCTGAACTCAACTATGCTAAATCATCGAGCTCCGGTCGACGATCTTCGAGCTCAGATCGACGATCTGTCTTCGGCTTGTCCTTCAGGTCGCTGAGCTTCGGTCGAAGATCTTCGAGCTCAGGTAGACGTTTTCTGTCTGATCTTCATTCCAATCTCTGAGCTCAGGTCAACGACCGTAGAGCTCAGATCGATGTTTTTCCTAAGAGATTGACATTTTTAAGGATTCAAATCAAATCAGACTTTGGAATGTTTTTCAAATTATCTCAGCATTTATTTCAAGAGATCTGCCAGCCATTTTCCTTTATTCTGGAGCAAGTTTCAAGGAATTATTTTTTAGAATGTTTATTGGACTTTCCTCTAGAAGATAAGACTTTTATGGAGGACATTTAATGTCTGCTAACGGCTATCTTGGATGGAGGATCTTGAGAGAATAAATGATCCTTTTTGGGTCTGACAGAAATACATAACAAGAAAACAATAAGAAATTCTCAATACAGATTCACAAGATAGAGAGATCAATTCAAAAATAAAAGTGATCAATTCTGAGGAATCAGTTGAACATTTTGGCATACTGAAAGAGTGATCATAGCTTCATCACAAGGACTCCAGACAATTCAATTTTCTCAGTCTCTGCTGAAACCATCTTCTGCTGGAGATCTGAAGCTTCTGAAGACCTATCACCCTGAAGCAAAGCTTCCACTCCTGAAATAGTCTACATCTCAGGGGGAGCTTTGACAACAAAATCAATCCACTTGTGCTTCTCTCTTTGATTGAGACAGAGAAGACAACTTCACTCTTTTCCTTTTTCTTTCTTATTGTAAAAGGGTTACCAAAACTCCCTTCAAAAGTCTTGATTCTGGTTCTGAGAACCTTGTCAAAACTCAGTGGTGGCAAGACACCTGATCAAAAAATCTAGTATGGTTTTTGAGCACCTTATCAAAAGCTCATTGGTTCCCAGGACACCTGATCAACCCTTCCTGCAGTGGATTTCTACCAAGGGTGGTAGAAGAGTGGATGTACCCAGGTTTTTGGGGAACCACTATAGCTCCTTGTGTCTTCTGGTTGCTTGAGTATTTTCTTTGCTGTGTTCTGTGATTTTCTTTTTGCTATCTTAGTTTTAAATTATATAGCAAGGCACCTTACACTTATGCATAAATTAAAATCTTAATTGTTTTGATTGTTTAAATTGTAAAGTTATTTTAAAAATACTCTATTCACCCCCCCCCCCCCTCTAGAGTTAAGATAGATCTTACCCTCACTTTCACAAGGTTAGATATAAGACATAAAGATGGGGTCTGGTGTCAACTAGAAGGAGCTGGGGGGCATGAAGCTTCCAATCTACAGAAAGGAAGGCTTTGGCCTCTGGAAGGAAAAAGTTAGGTTATTCATGGAAGCTGTTGATCCTAGGATATACATCACAGTCAAACAAAGAAGGACTCTTCATCCCTATGATGACCTTAGTTCTAGATGCCAACATCCAGACACATAAATCTTATGATGAAATGAACAAAGATGTGCTCCTACTTGCTTCCTTGGACAATAGAGCTCAAAACATTATTGCCAGTGTAATAGATGATTCAACCTTCCAAAATCTAGTGCACTGCAATACCTCCAAGGAGATGTGGGACACCCTAGTTGTGTTTATGGAGGGTTCAGAGGAGGTTAGGGATGATAGAAAATCCTTGCTCAACCTGGATTATGAGGCCTTCAGACAAGGAAAGTCTGATGGCATTGTTGAATGCTTTGAGAGATTCTTTAGAATAGTGAATGAACTGAGAACATATGGCTGTCTGAGGTGTTGGTCTTTGAGCTCTTAGAATCTTACTCAGCAATTCTCCTGGGTGGAGAGTTCTTCCATCTGCTTTTGGTTGTGGCATTAGCTTTGAAAGCCACAAACTTATCCTTGGCCTGTGACTTACTGCTCTTCTCTTCTTCCTTTCTTGCAGCAAGCTACATCTCATATGACAGCAGCTTTCAAAATAGTATTGGAGGAGGAGTGTCAGCTTACTTGGTCATTTCCCTAATGACACAAATCTTTGTGTCCCTATCCTTTCTTAGAGACCTGAGAAATTTGTCATTCAGCTCATAGGTGCTGAAGACCCTTCCATATGTTCTCAGTTCATTAACTATTCATGAAGAAGGAGCATAGGAGGAATTTTGGCCTTCCTCTTCCTCATAGCATAGAAGGAAATCCTTAAAGGAGGACAGGTATGCTCCTAACTCTAGCAAATAAACTTTTTCTAAATTTATTTTTTTCTACTACAGCAAACATGGGCACATAGTTGTTTACTACCCATTGAAGAGGAAAGATAAAGAAGAGAAGAAGCACCATAGGGGGAAGAAGAAAGAGAAGTCCCTTTTTGCCAAAAAGAAAATGACCTGGTCTGACTCCTCCTCTGGGTCAGATAGTGAAGAAGAAGAAGCCTATATTGGGCTAATGGTTGTTGCTGAAGAAGAACCTGAAGAATATCCTGCTGCTAGGATAGGGATCAGGGCCCCTCTGTCACATTCAGAAAGTGACTCAGAGGTGGAAGAAGATGAATAAGAAGATGTTCAATGCCTTGGATTTATGGCAATGACAGATGAAGAGAGCAGCCGGGATCATTCTTGATAGGCTCAGGTAAATTCTAAATCTCTGCCTTCTATTTCAAATCATGAGGCTAGCTCAGATTCTGATGCTAGATCATCAAGAGATGAAGGGGATTCAGATTCTGAGGATGATGTCAATTCTATAATTAACAAGTATGGAGAACTTCATGAAGCATTCAAGAAGTGCAAGCTCATTGCTAAGAGACAGGCAAAAGAGATTCTAAGTCTTAGGAGCAAGTGTGAGGGCCAAGAAAAGGCATTAAATGATATGGCTGTACAATCAGCCAAGCTCAAGGTGACTATTGATATGCAATCTATGGTAAGAGTCTCAAATGAGAAACTTATCCAGAAACTTAAAGATGATCTCCTAAATGATAAATTTCTAGTGGCCAAGTTTTCTAAGCCAAGCACTGTGCTTCCCTTAATTGACACACTCTTTACCCAAAAGGGTAAGAAAGGGTTAGGATTTTAGGGATCAGCTAGACCTCCCAACCCAAAAGGAAAAGGGAAGGCACCAGTTGTGCCTCTAGCCTCATTGCCTCCAGTTTCTTTTCAGAAAGTCTTGTTGCCTTCTAACAGGTATGACCATGAAAGCTGTTATGGTCACTGGGAGAATGGCAGATCCACTAGTATGGACAAATGTGCCCATTGACAAGGTCGAAGATGCAGCCATGTGAGAGCCTTTAAGGCTGCCCATGAGAAAATTCAAATGGCCCATCCTGAACCATTTGTTTTTGGTTCCTCAGCCCCAAAACTCAGGGATAATGCTGTTGTAGGAAATTTAAATCATCCAGCAAAAGTTATAACTCAAGCTGTGTCTTCTGGCAAGGATGAAATGGAATTTTCTGATGCCATCAAATTCCTGTTAGCAGAAAAGAGACATGCAGCTGGTGGGTCTCTGAAAAGACCAAAATAGTCAGCTGAAAGACTTACTTTCAGGAAAATGGCTTCTAAAAGAAATTAGAGATATACAACAGCACATCTTCCCACTATTCAGGGAGCAGTCCAGCCAAATGCTGCTCCTAAACAGAAAAGGAGATATAATGTCCATGAGTGCTTGTGCTGTGGTAAAGTGGGCCACAATGTTATTGAATGTTGGCACAATCCTTCAGTGTCAAGAGGTATCCAACCTATCAGGAATACAGCAGGAAGGCAAGCTTATTTTTAGGCTAATGTAAACCTAGGACCGAATAGAAATTGGGGTCCTAAGGTGAGATAAACTGTGTTTTTTCAGGTTAGTTCAAGTACCAATTCCCCTAAATGGTACTTGGACAATTGATATTTCAGGCATATGACTGTAACAAAGGAATAATTGAAGGAGTTCACTCCAGTAAAGTATAGACCTAAGGTCATCATTGGAGGCTCTGACAAGGGAATAACCAGAGGGTGTTGTAAGATCTCAAATGGCATAATCACCATCACAAAGGTAGCTTATGTAGAGGGGTTGCAACACATCCTCATAAGCATAAGTCAACTATGTGACCTTGGTTATGACATCTCCTTCCACAAGGATAAGTGCCACATCAAGAGGTTAACTGACCAAAGGGTCATCTTAACATGCACTAGGAGTGGGAATGTTTATTATTTAAACTTTTCTAACTTAAATAGTAGTTCCCCTATATGCCTAGTTGCAAATGATAAAGTATCATATTTTGTCTAATGGCACAAGAGACTGGTTCATTTGAATAATATGACCATTGGTCAGCTCTTCAGAGATGAGCTCGTTAGGAATGGTCCCAAAATAAAATGCTCCAAGGAGGGTATCTGTGCAGCTTGTCAAAAGGGTAAGCAGACTAAGACCTCTTTCAAGAGCATTAGGACCTAGGACTCAATGAGATGCTTATATCTCCTATATAAGGACTTGTTTGGTCCTATGCCTGTTCAGAGTCTAGGTAGGAAGGTCTACACCCTTGTGGTGGTTGATGACTATTCCAGATTTGCTGAGGTGTTCTTCCTTAGAAGATTTGATGAAACCCTTGATGTCTTCATGAATTTTATCAGGCATATTCAGAATGAACTTGCAAGTTCAGTGGTCAAAATAAGAAGTGATCATGGAACTGAATTTCAGTCTGCTGCCATGACTACTTACTGTGAAGAGCTAGGGATTCTTCAAGAATTCCCCTCTCCAAGAACACCCTAGCAAAATGGGTTAGCTGAGAGGAAAAACAGGACTCTCATAGAATCTGGGAGAACATTGTTGAGTGACACTTCTCTCCCTTAATATTTTTGGGCTGAGGCAGTTAACACTGCATGTCATGTTCTCAATAGGGCTTCTATCTCACCAAAGGCCATAAGAAGACTCCCTATGAGATTTTGAAGGGCAGAAAACCAAACATATCCTATTTCAGGATCATTGGTTGTAAGTGTTTCATCTTGAACAATGAGAAGTCAAAAGTGACTAGGTTTGCTGCCAAATCCCATGAGGGGATCTTTGTAGGATACAACAATAATAGTAAGGCATATAGAGTATATAACTTGACTAATCAAGTTGTAGAAGAATATGTTCATGTAGTGTTTGATGAGTCAAGCATGATTGATAGTGAGCTATCAAGCTCTTTGCCTAGTTCTGCAGGTACATAAGTATTGATGGAAAAGCTCTCCATAAAAGATAAAGACCCAGCTGTGCAAGAAAAATATGGAGATGGATGCCATCCATAGGAAGCACATGATAGTCTTGTTGGAGATGAAGACCATCCAGCTGAAGAAAATGATGCTCAACAAGAAGCAATAGGGCTGCCCCTAGCAGTCAGATATCTGAGAGATCATCCTCTAGATCAAATAATAGGTGATGCTAGCCAAGGTGTACATACCAGAAGCAGGAGTTTCAACACAGCTCTTTACACCAACTTCCTGTCACAAGAAGAGCCCAAGAAATTTTAAGAGGCAAATCAAGACCAATTCTTGATTGGTGTTATACAAGAAGAACTGAACCCGTTAAAAAGGTGCAAGGTCTGGAAGCTGGTTCCCAGAACAGATGGACATAATATAATTGGAGTCAAGTGGATTTTCAGAAGAAAAAAAACTTGATGAAAATTGCACTATAATAAAGAATAAAGCTAAACTAGTGGCCAAGGGGTACAGACAGGAAGAGGGGATTGATTATGATCAAACTTTTGCCCCAGTTGTAAGGTTAGAAGCAATCAAACTGTTCCATGCATTTGCTGCCTTCCAGGGATTCAAGGTCTTTTAGATGGATGTGAAGTCAATCTTCCTGAATGGAGACTTGAAGGAAGAGGTCTATGTAGAGCAACCTCCAGGTTTTGTAGATTCTAACTCTTCTACTATTGTGTATAGACTTAGGAAAGCTCTATATGGGAACAAGCAAGCCCCTAGAGCATGGTATGAGACATTGCCTACCTTTCTCATTGAGAACAAATTCTTAAGGGGGAAGATAGACAAGACCCTATTCCTAAGGGAATCTAAAGGTAAGATCATCCTAGTCCAGATTTATATAAATGACATAATATTTGGCTCTACTGATGAAAACCTCTACAGGAAGTTTGCAAAACTTATGTAGGGGAAGTTTGAGATGAGTAGTATGGGTGAACTGAAGTTCTTCTTGGGACTCCAAGTAAGACAGACTGATGATGGTCTATCTATATCCTAGTCAAAGTTCACTAGGGAGTTAGTCAAGAAATATGGCATGGATAATTCTTCCACCATAAGAACTCCCATGAGCTCAAGTATGCCTATAGGCAAAGATGATCCAAGGAAACCTGTTAATCTAACTCTGTAGAGAGGTATAGTTGGCTCCCTTCTCTACCTCACTACAAGTAGGCCTGACATTATGTATGAAACATGTATTTGTGCTAGGTATTAGGTTTGCCCTAAAGAATCTCACTACACTACTGTGAAAAGAATCTTGAGATATCTTAAGGGTACCCCTGATCTTGGCATATGGTAACCTAGGAATGGGGAGTTTGAACTAACAGGCTATTCAAATGCAGATTTTGTAGGATACAAGGAGGACAGGAAGAGCACATCTGGCTCTTGTCAAGTTTTAGGTGAAAGCCTAGTTTCTTGGAGCAGCAAGAAGCATAAAAGTGTTGTAATCTCAACTGATGAGTCAGAGAACATTTCAGGTGGGAGCTGTTGTGCTCAGTTGTTGTAGATCAAACATCAACTTCGGGACTACAATATTCAGATAAGTAGAACTCCACTAATTTTTTGATTCTACTAGCGTAATTTCAATAGCTAGGAATCCTGTCTCCCACAATAGGACTAAGCATATACAAATTAGGTATCATTTCATTAGAGAACATGTGGAAAGGGAATACATAAGCCTTGAGTTTGTCTCCATAGACAAGCAAGTGGCTGATATCTTCACTAAGCCATTAGATGAAGCCAAGGTCAACACCTTCAAATTTTAATTGGGTATGTTGAATCATGTGTAGCTTCAATTCTCTCCTCTACCATATACAGTACTTTCTATTTTGCAGGTAGTGCAAGTCCTTCCTCAAGTTATTGAAGCTAGTGTGCAATAGTTGAGGGGGAGTAAGCCCAAAGCTGTAGTGGAATTAAGTCAAAGTGCGGAGATAAATACCAGACAGATAGGGGGAGATAAACTCCACAAAGTTATCCCTATTGCAGAAGTCAAAAATGGGGAGAGGAGTTAAGGAAGAGCCAAGATGCAGGAAGCTCACCAACAGGAGGAGCCAAGATGCAGGAAGCTTAAAGCCATGTGGTGCTGGTGCTGAAGGTGGTTCAACATAAGAATAGTAAGAATGGCTCACCCAGGAGAGCAGCATGCTAGGGGGAGTAAGTAAAATTCTCCACAGGCTGGTGAAACGTTTGTAACATTTCCAAACTCTAATAATGCTACTCAAGTTTTAGTTTTTATATTTAATATAATATGTATGTCAATGACATGTCTTATTGATCAAGCATTGTTTTGACTTCTTCAAATAGGGGGAGATTGTTGGGTCTATTAACCCCAATGTTCCAGATTTGTAAGAAGTCAAACTGGTCAATGACATACACAAATAAATGTATTTGATGTGTGCTTAAGTTCATGCATGTAGGTTGTCCCTGATTGGACATGTGAACAAAAAGGGTAAGCTGTAAGTAAGGTAATTTGACTAAGGCAAAAAAGCATTGAGTGATGAAGGAACAATCAATGCTCTACACGCCAGAGACTGCTAAGATAGCTGAGAAGAATGTCTAAGGCAAAAGCATCGAGATAGCTGAGACAGCTAAGAAGAGTGTCTCAACATTACCGCTTAGATAACTGAGAAGCTCAATGTGAAGCGTTGACAGAAGGGTTGGTCTCAGCAGAACTGCTGAGACAGGAGATAGTCAATGCTGAGAAGAAGAAACTGCTGAGACAGTTGAGAAGGAACTGTTGAGACAAGTGCCAGCAAAATTTCTCTAAGTACAGAAGCGTTGAGGGAGGCAGGCTCACTCATTCCTTCTAAAGGAGAGCTAAGTTCAGAGTTTGTCGAACTAAATTCTGTGTTCGTCGAGCTGAGCTCACCTTTCATCTAGCTCAAGTTAATGTTTGAATATTCAGAGTTCATCGAGCTCAGTTTAGAATTCGTCGAACTGATTTCAGAATTCATCGAACCCACCTCACCTTTCGTCGAGCTCAAGTTAAAGCTTGAAGATTCTGAGTTCGTCAAGCTCAGTTATGATTTTGTTGAACTGATTTCAGAATTCGTCGAACCCAGCTCACCTTTCATCGAGCTCAAGTTAAAGCTTGAAGATTCTGAGTTAGTCGAGCTCAGTTCAGAATTTGTCAAACTGATTTCAAAATTCGTCGAACCCAGCTCTCCATTCTTCGAGTGCAGACAAAGGATTTCATGTCGTTGTGGGAAAGCTACAGTAGCGTCAGAAGCTACTGTTTTTCTTCTTTTGAGGGAGGTGACGCTGACGATCCTTGGCGGGGCCCATATTCAAATTGTGTCGTTGATTCAAATCAACAGATATAAAAGGAAAAGATGAAAAGGGGATTAGGGTTAACGAATACATAAATGAAAAGAGAGGTGGTTAGACTTCATCTTCTCTGATGATCTTGAAAGCCATGTCCAACAGAGCAGGCCAGAAAGGCAGATAAAGATAGTTGAAGCCTCTTCCAGTTCAGCAAGTTTGTTCTGTGTAGAACAAGGTAGCTGATTCATCCAATCAGCAAGAAGAGATAGCTGTGTGAAGGTCCGTCAGCCTTCAACAGTAGATAGTTGTTCATCTGTGCAGCAGAGAAGGAGCTAGTTGTAGAAGAAGACTTATTACTTCTACAGTAAGAGAGCTAGACTGATATCTGCTAAGTCCAGCAAGGTAGACTCTGATAATTTTTCTCAGAGTCAAGGTTTTATTTTATTTCAATATCTTGATTAATTTTCTGTAGGATTCAGCTTGTCTGAATCTGAGATATATGGCACTATATGCCTGAGTTGTAGGTGACTAATTAGTCATTGAGGTAGGTGCCCTACTGGGGTACTGAGGTTAGATCCAAGTGTGGATCTGAGGTAGGGCTATCCTCCCAGCCTGAGTGTAGGGCCAAGTGCCTGAGATAGGTGACTGTTAAGTCCCTGAGCTGTAGGTGACAAGTTTGTCACTGAGTTGTAGGCCTTGGAGGAGGCTGAGCTGTAGGTGCCTGGAAGGGCACTGAGGTAGGTACCTGGAAGAGTACTTAGCTGTAGGAGTGCTATAGTACTCTGAGAGTAGGGTTGTTTGCCTGAAGTTATAGGGCTGAGAATCCTGAGCTGTAAGCCTTAGAGATAAGGCTGGGGTTGGTTGTTTTTAGACCACTGAGCTGTAGGAGCACTACATGGCTCTGAGGTAGGAACCTTTGTGGTTCTGAGGTAGGGTTTTGAAGAGAACCTAAGTGTAAAGCTGAGGGCCTGAGGTATAAGAAATGAGGAGCAGTTTTGAGGAGTTTGTTCCTTGTCTAACATAAGTTAGAAAGGTGGGAGGGAAAGTGGATGTACCCAATTGGGGAACCACTATAAATCTCTATGTGCTTGTTGTGTGTTTGTTATTCTATTTTATTGCGAGTGCTAAGGACAATCTCTAGATCACCTACGAAGAAACCAAAAGAAAATATAAAGGTTAAGAAGAAAAAAAGCAAAAGGACTTAAGAAACTTAATAGACCTATTCACCCCCCCCCCCCCTCTAGGTGACTAACTAACCTTGAAATAATAACTTTCAGCATTCACCCACTACAGATAAGGCAACATTATCCCAACCACATCCTTAGCACTAATAAAAGCACTTTAATAAATGACACAAGTTTATAGATAACACAAGTCAAAGAGTGTTCTTACCAGACAGGTGAACATCAGGTTCAAACTTAGATAGTAACATGCCTAATATGCATACACAAGGTATAAAGTACATAATATACTGAATACTATATACTAACTCATACCTGCCGCAACATTTTCAAGGTTAAAGACCCTTGGCTGAGCTAAAGAGCTTGAGGATGGAGTTAACTCCACTTCTTGCCCATTTCTAGCTAGCATAAGATGTTCTCGTCTTTCTCTCCATATTCTATGGACTATTGGGACATTCTTTGAAAAAATGTACCACCAGACGGCAAATATAATAGGTGTGTGGACCTCGCCTATCCGTCACTCTAGAGACTATATAAGAAGCTGGCCCAAAATATCTAGACTTCTTATTCTCCACAAAAGAAGCACCCACCTTTATAACCGTCATTGGAAATACACTACGACAGTCTCGGGCAAGATGGCTAAACTTGACACACGTAAAGAAAATATAACGACCTTGCCTTCCCTTTGTTCATATAACAGCAAAAGAAGTTCACCCAAACATACTAAACTTCTTCTTCCACTTGCAATGGTTAGACTTGGAAAATTACAGCACTTTGAACACTTGTTTTGATCTGACGTTCTCCAAGTCAATTTCCAATGATCTAGCTTCCATCACCAAGGTATGGAATCCAATTAATTTTGGACGCACCAGTAATAGTCGTAAATCATTGCACAAGCCATCATAAAACTTGTTGTCCTTAGTCTCCTCACTTTCAAACATAAACTTTGCACGATGTCTCAGTCGGAGAAATTTACATAGGTATTCATCAACCGTGATATCTCCCACTTATGAACTTAAGAACTAGCTATGCTCGGTACTGCTGATCTAAAGCTCGTCTTGCTACTCTCTACTTTGCTATGCCAACCTGCATTGGGGAAAATGCAAAGGTAGGAGGTTGTACATGCTGTAACACCCCTACCCATTACGTGCAACATAGTAAAAGGTCTGGCCGGGGCCCCACACCATGTCTTACAAACAGGCGGAGATGTTACTAAGTAATACCAAATACGCATCCTATCACAGAGCATTCTAGCGGAAGTTTAAAGGGTTGCAAGAATGAACTCAAACATCAACACAAAAGTCCACAGCTAAACCAAACATGCCATAATATAAAACCACAAGTACGGCCTTAAGGCCTATTACAAGTGTTACTCTTTATACAAGAAGGTATTTTCCATACATCGGCACGCAGGCCGACCACACATGAGTTCTTACACAAGGTACAAAAATAGCCTTCGAGGGCTAGCACTCAGCAGCAGCAGCTTAGGGTCTTCCACCCTTATCCCTGCTTGGCCCTTCTTAACTTGCACGCAAAAGATCCACCAAGCAGTTGCAAACAAAGCAACGGTCAGCATTTGGCTGACCATTTATAACGACCTTGTCCCTGGCACAGGACAGCGGAATTCCTTCCCTGCATAGCACTTATATACAATCAAAAGGGTATGCAAAAAGGAAGGATTTCACATATCCAAGGAGGAAGTCGTTACCCTTGGAGGACGTTTTGGAGCCATGGCAAGCACTGCTTGGAGCTCTGCCTTCCTGAATATGGCCTCCGATCGCGAATCCGAGCTTGGACTACCTAGATCTCCCTCTCCTTCCTCCTTCTTCTTCCTCCTTCCTTCTTCCTCCTTCCTTCTCTCACTTAAGAAGATAAAGTTAGGATAAGTTTGCTGGTTCGGGGTCTTAAAGGGGCTGGGAAAACTGAAGACCACCAGATCTTGAAAGAGGGAAACAAACGGCCGAGATCTGCAAAAAATAACTTTTTCGGCCCTGACACGCCCTGTGACACGCCCGTGTCACAGGCCGTGTCCCTTAAGAGGCCCTTAAGCGGCGAAGAACCGCCTCACCATATGGGTTGAACACACCCGTGACCACCGCCTAACCTGACACGGCCTGAGACACGCTCGTGTCTCTAGCCGTGTCGCCTCTCTCGACGAATCTCGTCGATCGCCAAGATTATTCTCGCCAATCGTCGACATGATCTCGCCGATCGTAGAGAAGGACACGCCCTGTGACACGCCCGTATCACAGGCCGTGTCGCCTCTTCTCGTCGATCATCGATCACGATGCTCAACGATCGTCGAACGCGCGACCTGCAGCAACCCGAGGAGGACACGCCCGTGTCTCAGGCTGTGTCACTCCAAAAACACCCGAAACCCAACTTTGAAACTTACTCGAGACCAACTCGAGTATTTGCTTGACACGCCCTGGGACACGCCGGTGTCCCAGGCCGTGTCACTTGGCTTGAAAACAAAAACAGGGTTCATTACAAAAATAACTCGGGAAATTTTGTCCGCATGGTTTGCTCACGCTCCCAGGTAAGCTCTTCTCGGCCACAATTATCCTACCGGACTTTGACCATCCCGATTGTTTTGTTCTTCAATTGCTTCTCGGCGGTATCTTCAATCCGAATGGGCCTAACCTTTGTAGTTAGCCCACTATCGACTGATACTCAATCTGCAACTATCACTTGCGACAGCTCTTTTATTGCTCTCCGCAGCACCGATACATGAAACACATCATGTAAACTACTTAACTCAGGCGGTAGCCATAACAGATAGGCTGCCTCACCGATGCATTCCATCACCTCAAAAGGTCCTAGATACCTCGGGCTCAACTTTTTCAGACGCCGTATCCTGGACACACCTTTAAAAGGTTTGATTTTGAAATATGCCCAATCACCCACCGCAAACTTTACGTCTCGGTGCTTAGCATTATAATATTTGGCCTGCCTATCTTGATCAAGTAACAACCGTTCACGAATTGTACGTACCATTTCATGCAGATCAGTCACATCTTGCCGCTTGTAAAGCTTCGTTTCACCCGTCTCCGCCCAAGGTAACGGTGTGCGGCACTTCCTGCCATACAAAGCTTCGAAAGGGGCCATCTGAATGTTGGCCTGGTAACTATTGTTATAGGCAAATTCAATCATGAACAAATGATCTTCCCAGCGACTTCCAAAATCTAGCGTACACATCCAGAGCATATCTTCCAACGTCCTGTTGGTTCTTTCAGTTTGACCGTCCGTCTGGGGATGAAAGGTCGTACTGAAATGCAACTTTGTGCCCAACAGTTTATGAATTAGCCTCCAATCTCCTGATGTGAAGCGTCTATCTAGATCGCTAACAATGCTACGGGGAATTCCGTGCAATCGTACGATCAAATCTACGTACATTTTAGCCAATTTGTCGACTGGATCATCTCTTCGATTTGGAATAAAATGAGCTACTTTTGTTAACCGATCCACAATCACCCAAACTGCATCATTACCCCGCTGAGATCTCGGCAATCCATGCACGAAGTCCATGGAAATATCATCCAATTTCCACACTGGGATCGGTAATGACTTCAGGAATCCTCTTGGCCTTCTGCATTCTGCTTTCACCAGAGCACATGTATGGCACTTAGCAACATAACGTGCTATATCTTTCTTCATACCCGGCCATCAGAAGTTCTTTTTCAGATCCTTATACATTTTTGAACTGTCAGGATGAATCGAATACCTTGAAAAATGGGCTTCGTATTTGATTTCTTCACGAAGATTTCTCTGACAAGGAACACATACTCGTCTTTTCTCCAAAGTCCATTGTCAAAATAAAACCGAGAGCTCTTATCTTTCGCTGCATAACGCTGCAAACTATCACCCAATTCCGTCGCTTGGCGGACCCTATCCATTAGGTCTCACTGTACCTCTGTCAAATTCAAACACATGGTCGCAACAGTATTTTTCTCTACACAAGTAATATCCATCCGTTCTAGCTCGTGGATCAATCGTTCATCATGGTATGATAACCAATTTGCCCTTGCCGGAGTCCTTCAACTCAGGGCATCTGCGACTACATTCCCTTTACCAGGGGTGTAATGAATTTGGAAGGTATAATCACCAAGAAATTCCATCCACCTTCTCTGTCGCATATTTAAGACTTTTTGATCTAAAAGATATTTCAGACTCTTGTGGTCGGTATAGATATCCACCTTTACACCATATAAATAATGAAGCCACAACTTAAGTGCAAAGATGACTGCGGCCAATTCCAAATCATGGACTGGATAGTCCCTCTCATGGGCTTTCAATTGGCGCGAACCATATGCTATCACCTTACCACGCTGAAGGAGAACGCAGCCTAAGCCGATACCCGATGCATCACTGTACACTTCAAAACCATTTATGCCACAAGGTGTTGTCAACATTGGGGCCGTAGTCAACCGACTCTATAACGCTTCAAAAGCTCGTGAACACTCGGGCGACCAAACGAACCTTTGTTCTTTCCGCGTTAGGGTAGTGAGAGGCAATGCTATTCTTGAGAAATTTTCCACAAAACGCCTGTAATAGCCCGCAAGTCCAAGGAAACTCCTGATTTCGGCTACCGACAAAGGAACAGGCCACTCCTACACTGCAACAATTTTTGCAGGATCCACTACAATGCCTTCTCCACTAACTACATGGCCCAGAAAAGCCACGGATGACAACCAAAAATCACACTTAGCAAACTTGGCATAGAGTTTCTTTTCCCTCAGGGTTTGCAATACCATCTTCAACTGATTTGCATGCTCTTCTCTGGATCGGGAATACACCAGGATATCGTCAATAAAGACGATCACAAAGAGATCCAAATATTACTTAAACGTTCGGTGCATTAAATCCATAAACACCGAAGGTGCATTAGACAATCCAAAGGGCATCACCGTGAACTCATAATGCCCGTAGTGTACGTCAAACGCCGTTTTGGGTATGTCACTTTCCCGAACCCTCAGCTGGTAATAACCTGATTTCAAATCCAGCTTAGAATACACCGAAGAGCCCACTAGCTGATCAAACAAATCATCGATCCGTGGGATCGGATACTTATTCTTCTCTGTCAGCTTGTTCAGTTCTCGATAATCTATGCATAGACGCAAGCTGTCGTCCTTCTTTTTCATAAAGAGAACCTGCGCACACCAAGGTGACTGACTTGGCCTTATAAAACTTTGATCTAGCAATTCTTGCAACTGAACCTTCAGCTCCGCCATTTCCTTTGGCGCTACACGATAGGGGGAACGGGCCACAGGTTTTGCACCCGGTACCAGTTCTATCGTGAAGTCAATTTCTCTTTGGGGTGGTAACCCCGGAAGGTCTTTTGGAAACAAATACAGGAATTCTGACACAACAGGTACCTCAATCATACTAGCCTTTGGCTATACCGCTGCTACTAGCGTGAAGAACAACTCGGCACCTTTTCTAACGGCCTTCCGAACTTGCAGAGCGGATATCAACATCTCATTTATCTCCCGCATGCCGCTAAACCTTATTTCTTGTTCGGTGTTCTTTCCCAACACAACTTCCTTAGAATTACAATCAATGCGAGCATGCTGCTCTGACAACAAATCCATACCGAAGATTATGTCGAATTTCGAAATCGGCAGCACAAGTGCTTCCAATCTGAAGTCCCAACTTCCTATTTTCCCTTCTACACACCCAGACTGATCCGCGCACAAAACACATCCGTTAGGTAAGAGTACCTTCAAACTTTCTATCGTGCCTCGTATCGGCGCGCCAATGCGCAATTCGAAATCCTTTGATAGAAACGAATGTGACACACCAGTATCAAACAGTGCTCATGCCGGATGCACCCAAATTAGGACGAAGCCTAACATAGCAACAACACAATTAACACCAAAAACATAGCAACACTACACAAAGGGAAAAGAACTCAGAGATCATGCGCACCTGTGATGATGTCGGCCTGCTTAACGGCCTCCTGTTGTCGTAGATTGAAAACTCGAGGCTGCACTTGCGAAGCAGAAGACTCCGTCACCGCCTTCCCTTTATCCGCATAGGACGCGCCCGGCTTCTTATCACCTTTCGGAGGACCAACCCGACAGTCCCGAGCAAGATGTCCTGGCTTGCCACACGTATAGCAAGTGCGGGATTCATAGCCCGATGATGCTTCCGAAGTAACTGATGAAGGAGCTTGCCCAGAACGTCTGGACTTCTTACTCCATTTCTTTCGAAATCCACTTCTCTCTGGACGCGTCGGTTTGAACTCCGGTTTTGCAATAGCCAAAGGTCCTTTAGATTGTCCTCGCTTCAAATCTGCTTCCAATGCCCTCGCGGTACAGACCAGAGCTTGAAATCCCTGATTCACGGAACTCGAGAGTAAATGCCGCAACTCATCCTGCAGTCCCGCATAAAACTGACTGGTCTTGCGCTCTTCCTCGACAAAGATAGTGCCCGCATAATGCCCCAACCGCGTGAACTCATCCAGATACTCATCCACGCTGCTCTCCTTTTGAGTCAACCGCTGAAACTCTAATTCCAAAGCAATCCGTTGCTGCAACGGCAAATGCTTGCCCAAGAACAACTGAGAGAACTCGTCCATAGAGACTCCCATCAACTGTCTGCCTGCCAAGTGGTGCAGTTTTACCTCATCCCACCACAGCTGAGCTTCTCCTTCAAGAAGAAAAGTGGCTAACGTGACTTTTTGTTCCTCCTCAACCCGAAGGGCGGTCAAGATGCGCTTGATCCGAGCAAGCCAATCCTCTATTTGAGCTGGGGAACCCGCCCCGGTAAACGTTGGAGGATGAAAGCTCATAAACCGCTTCAGCTGCTGATCTGCGGCACGCTGATCAACCGCTATGCCCACCGATTCTTGACGCACTGCCACAGGCACGGGAGCCTCAGGCCGAGCTTGTCCTTCCTGCTGAGCATTCATCACCGCAAGTACCATTTCTGTAATCAAACGTACAGTTTCAGCTGATGGAGGAGGGGTGGGCACCTCTGCCAGTGCCGCACTCTCAACAGAATGCTGAGGTTCTGACTGACCCGCAACACTTCGCGTCACCTATATGTGTCAAACCACACAATTCAGTGATAAGCCACACAACAAACAGTCAAAAAAAACACACAAGTGTAACACACCAGTGCATTTCAAACCTATGTGGACATGTTTGAGTTCAATTTTATACACTCACACACGAGCTCGCCACCCCACAAAAGAATTCGTCCACGAATTCAGAGGAGGAAACCAAGGGCTCTGATACTAAATTGTAACACCCCTACCCGTTACGTGCAACATAGTAGAAGGTCCGGCCGGGGCCCCACACCATGTCTTACAAACAGGCGGAGACGTTACTAAGTAATACCAAATACGCATCCTATCACAGAGCATTCTAGCAGAAGTTTAAAGGGTTGCAAGAATGAACTCAAACATCAACATAGAAGTCCACAGCTAAACCAAACATGTCATAATATAAAACCACAAGTACGGCCTTATGGCCTATTATAAGTGTTACTCTTTATACAAGAAGGTATCTTCCATACATCGGCACGCTGGCCGGCCACACATGAGTTCTTACACAAGGTACAAAAATAGCCTTCGAGGGCTAGCACTCAGCAGCAGCAGCAGCTTAGGGTCTTCCACCCTCATCCCTGCTTGGCCCTTCTTGACCTGCACGCAAAAGATCCACCAAGCAGTGGCAAACAAAGCAACGGTCAGCATTTGGCTGACCATTTATAACGACCCTGTCCCTGGCACAGGACAGCGGAATTCCTTCCCTGCATAGCACTTATATACAATCAAAAGGGTATGCTTTAGCACATCACACTTGTACGCCCGTACAAGTCATCATCCATAACAAACATCGGCACGACGGCCCGACGTTCCGTTCTCTCAGGGCACATTATCAGTGTACCGGAAAACCAGGGTCCCACCACCGTTCAGAGGTCCTAGACATGACGGCAATTTGTGAGCATTCCAATCCTCTATGGCTCAAATAGCCGGAGCGATTCTCATTCTGTGATCCTAGCAGGGCCTTAAGCACCCCACGATTAGAGAACCAGAATGCGGGTACAAATCAGCCTTTCCCATAGCTCACATACGTCAGACGTCGATCAGGACTGATACGGGTACAGCTTCACCTTGCCCGTTCGCCACACAGGCTTTTCCACAGTTGCAGCCCCACCGGCTCAACAAGTAGCATTCACAACTACAAGGGTTGAGATCACATAGCATCAACCCCCCAAAAGTAGCACTCACAGCTACATGGGCTGAGATCACAAAGCATCAACCCATCCACATAATATCCTGCTGCACCAAGCTGCAGGTGTCCACCAAGAACATCACACGCATCACAATAATACAGAGTCTTGCTCTGATATGCATACAATCATCACCAATCCGGACCAACCTGTCCAGATGGGCTTCATAAAGCATGCCTACCCGTACTTCTCGCTTCCGGGACTACTCCAACAAGAATCAAGGGATGGAGTTCAACATCCCAAGAGAATTCAACTCTACCTTTGTAGAGGATTCATGCATATGCAAAAAGGAAGGATTTCACATATCCAAGGAGGAAGTCGTTACCCTTGGAGGACGTTTCGGAGCCATGGCAAGCACTGCTTGGAGCTCTGCCTTCCCGAATATGGCCTCCGATCGTGAATCCGAGCTTGGACTAGCTGGATCTCCCTCTCCTTCCTCCTTCTTCTTCCCCCTTCCTTCTTCATCCTTCCTTCTCTAACTTAAGAAGATAAAGTGAGGATAAGTTTGCTGGTTCGGGGTCTTAAAGGGGCTGGGAAAACTGAAGACCACTAGATCTGGAAAGAGGGAAACAAACGGCCGAGATCTACAGAAAATAACTTTTTCGGCCCTGACACGCCCTGTGACACGCCCATGTCACAGGCCGTGTCCCTTAAGCAGCCCTTAAGCGGCGAAGAACCGCCTCACCACACGGGTTGAACACGCCCGTGACCACCGCCTAACCTGACACGGCATGAGACACGCCCGTGTCTCTGGCCGTGTTGCCTCTCTCGATGAATCTCGTCGATCACCGAGATTATTCTCGCTGATCGTCGACATGATCTCGCCGATCGTAGAGAAGGACACGCCCTATGATACGCCCGTGTCACAGGCCGTGTCGCCTCTTCTCGTCGATCGTCGATCACGATGCTCAACGATCGTCGAACGTGTGACCTGCAGTAACCCGAGGAGGACATGCCCTGGGACACGCCCGAGTCTCAGGCCGTGTCACTCCAAAAACACCCGAAACCCAACTTTGAAACTTACTTGAGACCAGCTCGAGTATTTGCTTGACACGCCCTAGGACACGCCCGTGTCCCAGGCCGTGTCACTTGGCCTAAAAACCAAAACTGGGTTTTGGGGTATTACACATGCCTTCCTGGTTGCGCATTAATCTACGCAAACACAACTTTAGCAACAAACTGTATTATCTCTGCTTAAGGAGGAGGTATAGTAAAATCAATAAATTCTCCACTTACACAAAGAGTAGGGATTGCGACTATCTGTCACCTTAACTAGTCACATTTAATCGTGAGACGCCCAATTAAGCTACTAATAAATTTGCAAAACAGTAATCAAACGAATACTGAAGTTCATCAAACCATATTTTTAGAATGTTTCATATGTGTTTTCATTCCTAAGTGGAAATTCACGGGTAATTTCTAAGTTCTTAAGGTGATGCACACACATGCACTCTACCCCTTAAAAAGAATTCGTTCACGAATTTAGCGAATAATGGACTGACAACTAGTGTCTAATACCATATTGTAACGCCCCTGCTAGTTACAAGGAATATAATTGAGGGTACGGTCGGGACCCCATGCCATATTGAATGAACAAACGAAAGACCTACTCAATGAATATCAATCCATAACACTAAACTACAATGTATAATAGAATTATACGCTAACAGAAGCATTTACACAAACTTGAACCGTAATGTCCACATCACTAGGAATGATTAAACATAAAAGGCATTATCATCTTTGGCCTTAAGGCCTTACACATGATCAAAGTGTTTGGGTATTACATGGAATCCTTACATCGGCAGGCATGCCGGCAAATCATGATCAGCCTAAACAAAACTTTGGCCTTTGAGGTCCAGCAACACTTAGGCTCCCACCCGCTATTTCTCGCTTGGCTCTATTGCACCGGTATATGTACAAACCAAAAGAATGTGGCAACAAAACTGGGTAACGAGTTAGATTTTATTGACCACTATCCATGAACCCATGGTATAACAACCCCACACCATACCCAGGGCGGTGGAACTCCATCCCTGCAGGCAAGTAGAAAAAAGATACATAATAAGAGTGTGCACTTTAAGCACAAACAATCACAGATGTTGGTGCGACCGGCCAAACATCTTGTACACTCAGGGCATATTATCGGAATACCGGATTCCCAATGTCCCACCAATCATCACAGACATTAGCGCGACTGGCCAAGCATCTTATACACTTAGGGCACATTATCGATGTACCGAATTTCCTAAGGTCCCACCACCATCGTTAGTCCCAGATTGATGGAAACAATGATCATTCGCTAGTCAGGCACATAACCACGACTCCCTACTATGCTAATGATAATTCCAAGTACCTTAGGATTCTAGCCTGATTTACATAGTGCGAGTATAGTTCAGCCACATCACATTGCTTAAATCTTCATTTGTATTATGCCCGACACGGGTCAGCTTTCCCCTTCTTGATATCGTATACATAATTGATGTTATGTAACCAGGCTGACACTCATGGCCAATATAGCTGGGCACTCCAGGATTAATAGCTCAACAAGCTACCCACCTTGTCTCACGGACACATGCTTCGCAACAACAAAAAAGCTTACTAGGAGCTAACACCAGCGATAGCACTACCGCAGGGCGGTATATGATATAAATTCAATTTTGTCCAATATTCTAGGTATTTCCTAGAGTTCACCTCCAGGACTCCCTACAGCACTTAATAGTACTTAGAACCCAAAAATATCATAAATCACAAAGTCATCTCCAGTATACAAAGAACATTATAAACATCACCAATCAAGACCTATTTGTCTGGATGGGCTTCACACAACATGCATATATTCATACTTTGATTCAAAACTCTATATATAATTTAAGTCCGGGATGGAACCAATTGACCTATAGAAAGTCTAGACGTACGCTACTTAGCGAAAGAGGCACATTCATATTTGAACATAGAAGAAAAAGTAAACATGCACATCCTAACGAGCAGAGGATGATCATTACCCTTGAAGTTCCCTTTGGCACCATGGATCAAAAATCTAAACAGATGGAAAGAACCATACCAGGCCGCTCTCTGTAGATCTTGACTCGGCTTGCAATTTGGGGCTCCAAAGCTCCGGCAATGGCAGGATCTATCCTTCTCCTTCTTCCTATGCTCTCCCCTCTCTTTAAGTCTTCAGAAATAGAAACCCTGGGATAGAATGAGGAAAACCCCTCATCTCATGACTTTAACCTGACAGAAACCACTCCTAACCGTAGGATCCCATTAGAAATTGACAAATGGCCACAATTCAAGCAGATTTCTTGTATAGAACGCTACCACCGCATGACAACAAGCTACTTCCATGCGGTAACTTGATCGGTGGCTTCTCCAACAAGCCCACTGTTTAAACTCTCCACATAAATACCGATACGTGGCTTCCCGTAACTGGCACACTACCGCCACGTGGTACCATACTACTATCAAGCAGTAGGAGATTCGACATGTTGGTATGCCACCTACATCAAAAGCTCCACTACCTCTAGTAGTAACACTACCGCCGTGCGGTATATCACCGAGAGTTATGGCTATCAAATCAACTATGCTATTTAAGATGCTAGCACTACCACCGAGTGGTAGCATTCAAAAAGCTATTTCTGCGTAGAAATTTTGGGGCATTATAATTGCACCACATTAATGTCCTTTCATCATATAAATTTGTATGAACACTTTTATATGATGAGTTATTATTATTGTACTAGATCCTTAACTTATAAATTTGTATCTCAGCCCAAATGGTAGCTTGCAACGATCATGAGATATAGAAGTTATTAAACCACTAGGACACCCATGATCAATAAATTAGTTTGATGACAATCAAATGCAATAGAAGCCATAGTGTGCCCATGTAGGATTTACATTAAGTATTTCCATTAATCCTTAGAACTAGTGCCAACCTAACTAGGATACCACTTTGTTTTTTATTTACCAAGATGTTTCGTGGCAAAATAAACCTCAGATATATATTTGGTTATGGTATATGGATACCAAAAGGTATTAAGGGAAGTGTTTAATGTAAATGTATGTGTTTAAGGCTTATACTTTATTGTCATATTTTGGTTATCGAGTGATATTTTCACCTCTTAAACAAACTAATAAGACCATCCGAAGGATAATTATGCCTGTAAACTACAATTGGAGTAGTAGGAGACTCATAAGCCTAATTTTCTTATTGATAACTTGATACTTCCCATTTTGATTATATTGAAGCAATCACCATGATTGATACTAGAGGTCGAATAAGAATTTGAATCCAAAAAAGACCCATTTATTTAGTTTGGTCATATGATGACCTTGAAAAGTTGTCACAAATTGAAGCTTTTAGGGCCTAAATAGTGGATTATATCAATAAGTCTCAAGGTGAAACTCTGAGTTGAGGATTGTATGCCCTAAGTATTATATACACATATGGGAAAGAATGTACCATCTTGTTGGTCAAAGAGACCCTGTCTAAGATGTACAAGGGACTTATCTCTACATTTATTGGTCGAGTTATGTACCAACTTGTGTTTCCCCTAGATCTTATTGTGAAGATGTGTTATAAACGAGTGATCTCAAAGATTTGTGTATTCAAATGTTATTCATATGATGATGAAATTTTGTACATACATGCAAATCATGGTGATAAACCATCCCTGAATGTTTGGAAACTTTTGGTGAATATTTTCTTATATTTTTTGTGGTTATACAAATTATATATACAAGGGATATTAGGGAACCAAATGGGTCAGATCAACGGATAAAATACTGAAATATTTGATCTGTGATAATACTTGATCTATGATAAAAATATTGAGGAATTTAAAATAGGGATTTACATCAATAATTACCCCTAATGTTTTGGCCTAAAAAAAGATCATGCATGCTTGATGTGGGGATAACAAAAATTATAGGCCGTTTGGAAATGATTTGATTTAGTTTATCATATTGTGAACCTTTCACTTATATTGGATAGTTTTATAACTCAATATGAGGGGAAATAATTTTGAACCTTGCTATCATTAATTCATGTCAAGATCAAACATATATAATGCTTAAATGCTTAGTAGATGTTATTTGTATATGTTATCATGACTGTAGGATACAACCTAATCATCACCACAAAAGTTGAGTATTGGAAATCGTACTTTGCGGCTTACTTTTTAATTGCATTGGAGTTGTGAAGATTATTGACCATAATTGGATTTTAAATACATACAAGTTACTATGCATGTGGAAGATAGTATTGGAAAAAGGAAGGATCATGTACATCGAGGATATACTATTCATAAAGAGACATTAGGTATTATCTCAGATGGTTAAATTAAATGAAGAAGGTATTTACTTAACACCCTATTGGAGGAGAAATATGATATATTAATGCACAAAGGACATCCTTATGTATTGCAGTTGTAAATGCACCAAGAGATTGAGCAAATTTCCTTCAAAGAATCAAAAATTGGGGCAACTTTGAGCTTGGGAAGAATATATGTACAAGTAGGAGTATATGTAACATTATTACCTCGTCAAGTTATATTTCTAAGAGATTTATATCATAACACAACTGTCGATTAAGGTTTATGTTCACAGTTAAAAAGTTCTTTAACTGAAATTATCTAGATCATAAGAGAAAATTGGTACGAATTCGGAATTTGGTGCAAGTTTAAGTAGGATCTGGGTTGGACAAAAATAGTACTTGACTTAGGTCCTTATGTTCTTAAAAGGGAGTGATGTGATTATAACCTATGCAAGGTGGGGTGAATGTAGAACGTGTTTGTTATATAAACAAAAAGACAAGCGGTGAAAATCAATAATGTTTGAGCAATTTTGACTATTTTGCCAGGGCATGTTATTGGAAGCATAATGACACAAGAAAATATAAAATTAACCGAATGACATTCTAAATTTAGAAGATTTACATTATATTTATGATTCTTGTATTAATGATAGCAAGAATCAAGACACGTGTGATTGATGTCTTTATAATCACCTTTAGGAAGATTCTTGATTTTGGGAATAAATTTTGAATAACAAATGTGTATATGGAAGAATTATATGATGAATGATGAGTGTTAATGAGATCCTCCTTATGAAAATATTAACTCGCAACAAATCTTTTGGGTAAGAATAGGTTTTACCCTTGTATCTAGCATAACAAACTCCATGTGGAGAAAGATTGGAAGTCATTGTGTGGGCATGAATATTAAAAATGATTACTCGATTTATAATTGATTCACAAAGGTGACCTCTGTAAAAGATTTTTGAACCGTTTGATCATAAGATGTTTTCACCCTGGATATGAATCCTTTATTTTTTTAACATTAATGATCAACTTGATCTTGTTACTGGTCTTAGTGAATGCCAAAATAAAAAATTGTTGAAACAAATATTTTGATTGACTATTCTTGCATACTCAATAAAGATAAATAATCTGACCTTGTTGAGAAATTTACAAGTAACTATTTGTACACATGACGAGGATCTTATTCACTGAGTAAAATTGTATTTATCTAGGGAATGTTAAATTTGTTATGCTAAATGTTATTTTCACAATGATATCTTGAAGTAAAAGAACCAGTATTACCAAAGATAAGAGCAAGTGATAATCTTAAAAGTGGGGCCCAATTTTTTTGCATAATTGAGTGTTAATCTCATATGAATGAGGATATTTGACCATAAAATATTTTAAAACCAAGGAATATAATACAAGATGATTATTTATAGCTGATGGAACCAATATATAACCACTAGATCGGAATTGCTCGCTTCTAGAGATACCATATTCGTGGTTATGAGTTTTAGTGGTGTTCCACTCCCACGTAGTGATTACATAACTTTAGACAAAACTGTGACTCACCACTACCTTATACATCTTCATCAAGATGAGAGACAATCAAGATCCCCTCTTGAACATTATTCTGGTAATAAGAATCATGAGGTGTAATGAAAGTGCATATGGGAGAAATAGAGGGTGAAGCGATGCGGATATGTTGTGAACTCTCGTAGTATTGAGTGATAGTTCAAACATGTTAGACTGTTGATCACTTCAAGGGTATCTTAAGTCAATTTTCATAATTTGATCTTCTGCCCCGTAGCCCCTTTTTATATTTAGATAAAATAATATTAAATTGTGTTAGTATAAGTAGTCAGTAGACCCGAAAGAATACAACACTTGATATTTTATTTCTAAAATATCATATACTATGAACGATATGTGTTCTTGCCTATAGTTCATAGAATTTAGAAAAAATATTTACGGGTGCTCATGCCTATAGTTCATATATTACAACTTTTTGACGCAAACTACTAACTTCAATGATGAGTCATGCCTATGGTTAGAGGTAACGCCACCTATCATGACCATGAAAGGTGTATATAACTTTAATATGATGTGGAATGGAGATCTAGACACTTTTGGGGAAGTCATGGTATACGACTAAGGTCACCCCCTAGGTCATGCCCGTGACATGGGGCGTGTACTAAGAAAAACCTCCAAAATTATCCCGAAAAACATTCAGGAGAAGATTGTAATTTTTCTCAAAACACACCTGTGTTCATACCTATGTCATGCCAATATCATGAGGCATATACTTAGAAAACTTCACCAGATTATAGATGATATCATTCTCTTTCCATTGACTAGTTGTACATCCCATAACTCTTCCCGGATAGAATGTTATTACTATTTAAATTTCAGATATCCACGGGCCAAATTGTTAATTTTTTAACAAATACCTCCTGGTCATGGTCATGGTCTAAAAGATTCTATTTAATACCCCATACTTGAGCTTTTACTCTTCTCGAGCAAACTAATTCAAAAGTATGAGAAGAATTCATAAGATATTCCAGTAAGATTCACCCATAATTATGTACTCTAAATAATATATGACTCAAATAAAAATAAGTTAAGAAATAAAAGTTAGACTTATAAGAGATAACTCATAGTTCATAAATTAAAATTAGTAGAATAAATATTAGCTTAAAGATTCTCCATCTAAATCTTCATAATCAAAATTGCATTGAATTAAGAAAATAATCCAAGATTAAAATATAGAAATTTTAAACTTCATAAGAAACTTTTTAGAAAACTGAAAAATATTAACTAAGCTTTCTTATATACAAATCTTGGATAAGGAAATGAAATTGGTTAAAGAAGGTAAAATTGGCATAGAAGAAGTTATTTTGATTGGGAAATGATGAATTTTATCCTCTCATTTCCATTTTTAATTGTCTTCTTCTTTTAAATAACCCATATGTATATATTTAGGGGTGATGAATTTTATCCTCATATCGGCATGCCATATAATCTTTTACTAATTTAGGTGTATATGTTTAGGAATGATAAATTTTATCCTCTCATTCCATTACATATGATGTTTTGAATTTTTTTTTCCAAACAAAGGGTATAAGCTATGGGAAGGGCGAAGGTTTAAACTCTATAAATTTCCAAATACAAATATTTGAGAGTATAAAAAAAAATTTTGAGCAATCTTAAGAATTCATGAGCTAAAATTAATATAAGTAAAATCTAAAGATATAAAGAACAATTTTTACAAAATTGAATATGATATTTTAAAGTGAGAAAATTAAACAAAAACATATTCTAAACAAATCAAGATAATGAATAATCCATTAAGTTAAATTCAACCAAAAATTAAAACTAACAAATTTTGAAGAGACATATAAAATAAAGAAATACATAAAAAAACTCTTTAAAAGCCTATTGATAAAACTCACAATTAAAATTAGTGTATCTAAATGAGGTTAAAGTTTGGAAGAATTCAATATTACAAAATTTATTTTATTAAAAACTCTTTTTTAACAAATTTTTTATTATTTTCCAAATAAAAGTAATGTTATACTAAAACTAAATAAAAACATAAGTATTTTTTTAATTCTTGGACTTCCCAAGGCCTACCCAATGATTGGCTTGGAAGATACTAGGCAGTTTTGTGGTATAAAAGTCCAACACGGCCCTTGCACAAGAAATTTGATTTTAAAGTTTATAATTATTTTTGTATTTTGAAATATTTTTCAAAATAAAATTGAAATAAAAGAAAAACAAATTTTTTAATTTTTGAAAGAAATTTTTTATTTTTGTAAATAAAAAAAACCTAGAGAACTCAACCCCATACTTAAAAATAAACATTGTCCTCAATGTTTATAAGCCAAGTAAGAGGGGAAAATAAGTAAAGAAAATGCAAGAAAATTAAAGATAAGCAAGGGTTGCCTCCCAAGAGCTCTTAATATTTCCCATTTGTAAGTTAGGCAGTTAGTGTTAACTAAAAGGCAAATAAAAATAAAGGTGCATAGACAACTCCCTTAATTCACGCATTGGTTAATGTGAAGTCGGTCGCCCAGCTACTCCTCCACTTATTTGATGATTCTAATTTTGCCAGTCAGCTTGAATATACAAATCCAAATCACCTATACATACCAGAGGCCATTTGAATTTTTGTAGATGAGCGACAAATGGATTGTTGAAGAAGTTTGATTGCAATGACTCATCTACTTCAAGAAAATCATTAGTATAAGAAAAAAAGAAACATGTTAGAAACAATTTCACACAAATGAGTTTCGTGTGAAAGAAAATGATTAAGTGCATGTTGTTTACTTTATAAAATAAAATTTTCATTTAAAATTCTAGTGAGTTACCGAGAGAATTTAATTTTCAACAAAAATAAGAGAATTTTGTGAAAATTCATGTCATGAAAAATAACTGTCGGATGGAGTACCGGAAGAAACTTGTTCCTCCGCTTTTTCATCTGGCGTGCCAAAAATATTATTAAATTTTTGGAAAAGAAAAATTCTTAATCTTCGGAATACGAATCGATGGGATAACATAAAAATCATGTTCTTCCATAATTAATTTATCCGAAGATGGGGAAATAATACTAGAAGAAAAATTACTCTCTTCTAAACTTTGGGGGCTAAGATTTAATTAATTTGTTGAAACCTCCCCAAAATTAGATGAAGAAGCTTAGGACACAATAAAAGAAGAAAGAGAGAAACCGACCTCATGGAGAAAGAAATCGAAAAGAAAAGAGACTAACAGCACGGTTAGACACAAGCCGACAAAAGGGCAAAAAGAGATTGCGCGAACAAAAATGTGCAAGCAGAAAGAGAACAGACCGACAAACAGATCGACAAACAAGTCGCGAAACACCATTACCAAGAAAATAAGGCAAGCAGAGAATCAAACCACACAATTGAGTAAGAAGCCAGAAGAATAGGTCGTAGAAAGAGGAGAGACCACGTGAATAGAAAAAACAACCCGCACTAGAAGACAAGAGAAAAAAAAGAGGAAGATACTACGAGAGTTGATAAAACAACCCACATGAGAAGAAACAAGTTGCAAGAATAAACAACCATCTAGAGCATAGGAGAAAGAAGGAAGCGCGAACAACAGAGAAATAACACAAACACAACAAGTCGCAAATAAGAGCGGATAGCAAAGAAGGGCGCGTAGCAAGAAATCCGTAAAGGCCGCGCAAACAAACAGCCACAAGCAAGAAAGAGCAAGGAAGAGCGTCTAGCCAGTAAGGCGGCGCAAACAGAACAAGTCGCAAAGGAAGAAGCCGCAGGAACAGTGACAAGCAAGGGAGGGCGGTGCGGGAAGAAAACCGAAGAAGTCTGGAAGAAGCAGATCGGAAGCGATTAGACAAACAAATGACAATCTAATTGGAGCAAAGGACCAGATCGCTCTGATTCCATGTGAAAAAGAGCTACATAAAAGTAAATTTTATTGCTCGAAAAAGATAATTATTACATAGGTATCCCCCTTTAATTATAGAAAATGGGCGAGATGGGAGAATACAACAAGAGATGTGGGACTAAATGTATTTCACGTGGCCTATACGGTTTGACACTATCAAACCGCAACACTGTACAAAGCTGCTGATCACTAGCGGCAATAGAGGTAAGTTGCCAAACCGCCACTGAAGACTGCTAGACTGCCACACTTGCTGACAGACTGCAGCTGTGGATAACCACCAGACTGCAGTTGTAGACTCCCACCAGACCGTAATTGCAGACTCCCACCTCTACTACTGCAGCTAACCACCAGGACGCTACTACGATAAGTCTCCATGTCTCTACTGTGGCTAAACATCAATTCGTTATTGTTGTAAGTCTCAAGACTTCTATTGCTGCTAACCTTTAGACCGCAGTTGTGTCTAGCCTCCAGACAGCAGCTGCGGGAAGACCTCAAAGACTTGAAAGCCTTGCAGGATGCCGACTAATAAACCACAACACAGCTAAATAATCAGACCACCAATCCTGCGAAGATAGCCGCCAGACATTGCTACTACCACTAACCAAACTGCCACACAATCAGACTGCTTGGACAAACCGCCTGACCACTCGAACTACAAACTGATACAACTAGACCATCAAACCGCTGAACTCTAACATGAGCTTATTATTCAAAGACCTTTCATGCCATTTAGTAAGGTTAGGCTAGGATCTTTAGTGCTTATTTCCCAAAGACCCCTTCCGTGCTATTCAGGCTAGTTAGTCTAGGCTCATTAGTGCTTACATCACAAGGACCCCTTATGTGTTGTAGTATGCATGGGCTCTATTGTTTGGTTCTTAGCATTGATCCGTACATGATTCCTAAGTATGGTAGTGTGTATACCCACCTTATACCATAGAAGCCTCATCTACTGTCTCCATCTGGCCACGACGGGAGGCATCTGAGTGGTTAGATACCCTCAAAACGTAGGAAATAAGGTCTATGTCAAGAATAATAAGAAGAAGCCTAGGCATGCTATCCCCATACTGATAGTGCATAAAGACAAAGACAAAGGCATGTTGAGAACTATCAATGAGATTGGCAAGGCACTTCCCAAGGTCCTAGGCATGTTGAGAACTATCGGGAACAATATGTAGAATGCCAAGCCAGCTAGGAACCGAAGGTAGTCAAATTTGAACAACCAAATTTTAAAAAGAAATTAATTATTTATCCTCCACCATTGTTCCCATCTAGGATAACAAAAATGAAACTTGATAAATAATTTAAGAAATTCTTGGAATTTTTTTAGAAATTAACTAGGAACATTCCATTTGTCAAAGCATTAGAATAAATGTCAAGTTATTTTATGTTTATGAAGGATATCTTATCAAATAAAAGAAGGTTTATAGAAAAATAAATAGCAGCATTGACGAAAGAATGTCGTGCAATTTTACAAAAGAAACTACCACTAAAACTAAAAGACCCCAGAAGCTTTACAATACTATGTTCGATAGGAGTGAAATTTTCTGGAAGAGCATTATGTAATTTTGTCGATTGTATTAATTTAATTTCATTATCTATTTATATGAAATTAGTTCTTAGAGATATTGAGACAACATATCTTACTCTTCAATTAGCCGATAGAACTTTAGCATTTTCTAAGAGAATTGTTGAAAATGTACTGGTTAAGGTAGAAAAATGTATCTTTCCAGTCAATTTTGGTGTGCTACACATGGATGAGGATTAGGATGTTCCAATTATTCTAGGAATACCATTTTTATCTACGGGGAAAACACTTATAGATGTACAAAAGGGAGAGTTAATAATAAAGAAATAACATTTAACATTCTTAAAGCTATTAAATATCCAAGTTATAAAGAGGAATGTTATTCTACTAAAGATGTATAGGTGCCGACTCCAATACTACAACATAAATGGTGATTTAGAATAAAGCTTTTGACAATTTTAACTAATGAAGAATGAGACAAAGATTTGGAGATGGATGAATGTGTCAAGGCTCTTAATTCATATGGAAGGCTATCATTTGATAAGAAATTTGAAGCAATAAGTAGGTCAAGTGAACCCAATGTCATTAAACAATCTATTCTTGATCCTCTAATATTAGAACTAAAACCTTTATCCGAACATTTAAGGTATGTGTTTCTTGGGAAAAGTAACACTTTAACGATCATCATTGATGCTTCCTTAGACCACGAAAATGAACAAAAATTACTTGAAGTTTTACGAGAATTTAAGGGATCTATGGGATGGACCCTTGCTATTATTAGAGGGATTTGCAGATCTATTTATATGTATAAAATATTACTAAAAGATGAATCAAATAGATCCATTGAACATCAACGTAAGATTAGTCCCCCTATGAAAGTAATAATGAAGGAAATAATTAAATGCCTTGACAAAAGTATTATCTATCCTATTTCGGATAATAAGTGGGTAAGCTCGGTATAATGTGTACCAAAGAAAGGAGGGATGACAATTATCAAAAATGATAAGAATGAATTAATACCCACAAGGACCATAATGGGTTGGAGAATCTATAAGGACAATAGAAAATTAAATAAATTAACTAAAAAAGTTCATTTTCCATTACCATTCATTGACCAAGTATTAGATAGATTAGCGGGAATCGAATATTTTTGTTTCATAGATGGATATTCTGGTTACAATCAGATTATGGTTACACCAAAAGATTGGGAAAAGAATTCTTTTACATGCCCTTATGGAACTTTTGCATTCTGAAAACTGCCACATGGATTTTGTAAACGCCTGCTACATTTTAACATTGTATGATTTCTATTTTTACTGATTTAATGGACGAAGGAATTAAAATATTTATGGATGATTTTTCTGTATTTGTAAAATCATTTAATGACAGTTTCGAAGTAATAAAGAAGGTTTTAGATAGATGCGTTCAAACCAATTCGGTGTTGAACTTAGAGAAGTGCCATTACATGGTATGAGATGGAATCATCCTAGGCCATAAGGAATCTAATAAGGTTGTAGAAGTTGGCATAGCAAAGATTGAGGTTATTGAAAAACTTTCAACCAATGAATCTCAAGGGCATTCGTAGTTTTTAGCCCATGTAGGGTTTTATAGATGGTTCATTAGGGATTTTTCAAAAATATCTAAATCATTATGTAATTTACTTGAAAAAGATGCTCATATTTTAGATGATAAGTTTTTAGAGGTTTTTCAAATATTAAAGATAAATTTAGTCTCCCAACTTTTTATTAAAGTACCTTATTGGTCATTACCTTTTGCTCTAATATATGACACTAGTAATTATGTACTGGGAGCTGTGTTAGGGAAAATGTATAAAAATGTCTTTCACACTATATATTATGCAAGTAAAATGCTTATGAATGCTCAAATAAACTATACTACTAAAAAAGGAACTCCTTGCAGTAATCTTTGTTGGAGTTACCATGGTGATCTAGAAGTGGTCAAACATATAATCTCACTGCCAACGCGATATGATCCTGCAGGGTCGCACATAAGAGCATGTGGAGAAGTTGGTAGATTGACTATGTTGGTAAGGGTTACCAATCACCTCGCAGGATGGAGTCGGGCAAACGTTGCCAAAGGAATTTCATCGAGAGTCGTCGAGTTTGACACGACAAAAAAGGCAAATTCGTCGAGAATCGTCGAGTATGACTCGACGAATCTCGACGAGTTCGTCGAGAATCATTCATCGCGAATGATTCGTCGAGAATCAAAAGTGTTTGATTCCCGGTGATTGGTGATACTCGACGAATCTATCCCCGATTCTCGACGAATCAGCAGAGGATTCTCGCCGAATCTGTCTGCTGATTCTCGCCGAATGTGGATCTGATTCTCGCCGGACCTGTGCTGATTCTCGCCGAATGACTCTGAAACCCTAACTTGGGTGGTCTGCAGAAAGAGGTGTTCTTTGGACTGTTTATGCCTTTGGTATAAATAGGGGACTTAGGGTTTTGGGAATATATCAATCATCAGGATTTTCCTGTAGCCGGATCGAAGCCGACGGAAGAGTTCCGCCGATCTCCCGATCCGCCGAATCCCGACCCCGCCGGACGGAAACGTTCTGCCGACGCCTGTTCGCTCCGTCGTCGACCTCATCTCTGGCGACCGTCCCCGGTCTTGCTTTCCCTGGCGCGGACCTAGCAGTTCGTGGGAAGTGCAAAGGTGTGGTTGATCTTTCTCCCGACCCTTCGTGCGACGAAGCTCGGGGTTCTCCCGCTCGTGTGGATTTCTACAAAGACGTGGACGTTATTCCACGTAGAACTCGCCACCGACAAAGACTCGAAGCTTGGAGCATCTCCGGTTAATTGTGACTCAACGCCGCTAAGGTAATTTTTGCCTAGTTGTTTGTTAACTTCTTGATTCAACTTTCATGGCCCGATCCCATCTCTTTTGGGTTTTCATGATGTTTTATTCCTTCCGCTGCGTGCACAAGCGTTGTGCCATCCTCATAGAGAAACCCAACAATGGTATCAGAGCCAAGTTGCGGCCATGATTTTTGTATTGGAAGTTAGGTTATTCTAGTACGTGTAAACCTAGGGATTTAGAAGTGTTCTAAATGTCTAGATTAATTCCTGGAACATCAATTGTTGATGGTTTTTCCAAGTGAAATCGGTCTGCCCATAACCCACGGGTTAGGGGCTCTGCCCCTTGGAACCCCGCAAGGAACGTCTGGGATTTCGTGGTAATTTCTAATTGTTAGAAATTGTTATCTCCTTAGCAGTAACCGTCCCTCGAATGGTTAGTGAACCAGTGTATTGTTTTGGATTTTGAATCCAACAATGAGAGATGAGCTTGTCTATTGATTTAAGTTGAGTTGTCTTTGCTTTTGTCCAATGCATGTAAATCTGAAGATTTGGAAGAGTCCGAATGTTAAGATTTAGCCCTTCCTTTCTATCAAATGTCGATAGTGTCAGGTTGTGCACATAAAGGATGCATGTGGATTTTAGAAATTGTTTTTCTGTGGATGTGCACATTGATAAAATGTTGATCATTGTTAATTGTTAATCCATAATAAAAATCCCTTCCTCTAATATTAACTGTTCGGATGCCTTCCGATGGATGACACTCTTCCTGCCTCAATCGATGAAGTGTGGGCTTGCCAAAGCAAGGTGAATTAATCTATCTTGGTAAAGGTGCGAGCAGATAATTGTGATATCCCACTGTCGACATCGGGTCTAGCTTAACTAGGTGACCTCAAAGGTTGAGTGCCTAGAGGCATAGGGTTGGCATGCACTATATGATGGATGCGAATAAGGAGTTATTCACCAACCATACAAGAATTGCATGAGGATGCAATTGGCAAGCATTGCCTACCTAAATAACCGTATTGTGAGAGGAAAGCCAAAGTTGACTCA
Source organism: Platanthera zijinensis (assembly GCA_039513925.1). NCBI lineage: Eukaryota > Viridiplantae > Streptophyta > Magnoliopsida > Asparagales > Orchidaceae > Platanthera > Platanthera zijinensis. The sequence goes on from CM077083.1 coordinate 135,191,712, forward strand.
TTGTGTTGGTGAAATACGGATCTTGTCCACTAAGAGAGTAGCTCGCATGAACTCTCCGAATTGATAGTGAGGGCTATTATTTCGAATAAAATAATGGGAGTTTTAATTAAAGTCCAAATTAAAATAAATTTTATTTGAAATTTTGGTACTGATATTATTCTGCATGAATTCTTGTAGAATTCTATGGCAAGTGGTTCACAATCCACTCTGTCTCTGAGAGCCATCCTTGAGAAGGATAAGCTCAGTGGGACTAACTACATGGACTGGTACAGGAACCTGAGAATTTTTCTCAAGCAAGAGCGAAAGCTCTATGTCTTGGAAGAAGAAGCCCCCGAGGTGCCGACCGGGAATTCTTCCCGTGCTGATAAAGATACTTATAAGAAGTATACTGATGATGCCTTAGACGTCGAATGCCTTATGCTTGCCACCATGAACTCTGAGCTTCAGAAGCAACATGAGAACATAGGGTGCAAGGAGATTGACGAGCATCTCAAGAAAATGTTTCAAGGGCAAGCTCGTCAAGAGAGGTTTGACGTCATAAAAGCGTTGTTTCAGTTCAAGATGGGAGTTCGAGATTCAGTAGGGACTCACATACTCAAGATGATTGGGTATATAGAGAACCTTGAAAGGCTGGGTTTTCCTCTAGGTCAAGAGTTGGCCACAGATCTAATCCTGCAATCGTTGTCGAACAGTTATAAGCAGTTTGTCTTGAACTATAACATGAATGAAATAGACAAGACACTGCCCGAGCTCCTAGGCATGTTTAGAACTATTGAGATCAATATGAAGAAGGAAAAGCCTGCAAGCCCCATACTGATGGTGCATAAGGGCAAGGGCAAGGCACAGGGCTCTAAGAAGATGAAGGTGGGACCTAAGTCACATCTCGAGCCCAAGTCTTCTGCACTGATGAAAAAGAAGAGCACGGTGAAGGAGGGGAAATTCCACCACTGTGGCAAGGCTGGTCATTGGAGGAGGAACTGTCCTTCTTATATTGAGCATCTGCAGCAAATGAAGGGAGGTATGACTTCCGCTTCGAATATTTACGTTATAGAGATAAACCTTTCTATTCCTTCATCTTGGGTATTGGATACCGGATGTGGTTCACACATTTGTACAAATGTGCAGGAACTGGGAAGGAGAAGATTGCTGAGTAAAGGGGAGGTGGACCTGTGCGTCGGCAATGGAGCAAGAGTTGTTGTTGTAGCCGTAGGGGTTTACCGTCTTTCTTTGCCCAGTGGGCTTGTAATAGAACTAGATAACTGTTATTTTGTTCCGGCCATAACTAGAAACATTATATTCATTTCATGCTTGGACATGATTGGATTTTCTTTTATAATTAAGAACAACTGTTGTTCTATATTTAAGAATGATGTTTGTTATGCTATTGCCCAATTGTTTAATGGTCTTTATGTTTTGAACTTGGACCATCAGATCTATAATGTAGAAAATAATAAAAGACTAAGAACAAATGACTCAAACCCTACATTTCTCTGGCATTGTCAATTGGGCCATATAAACGAGAAGCGCATATCCAAGCTCCATAAAGATGGACCTTTGGACTCATTTGATTATGAATAATTTGAGCTATGCGAATCTTGTTTGTTAGGCAAGATGACTAAAGCCCCTTTCTATGGTTATACTGAGAGGGCTGAGGATCTTTTTGGGTGTTGTACATAGTGATGTCTGCGGACCCATGAGCTCTATGGCTAGAGGTGGGTATTTCTAATTCGTTACATTTACTGATGATTTCAGTAGATACAGATATGTGTATCTTATGAAGTGCAAATCCGAGACCTTTGAAAAGTTCAAAGAGTTCAAGAATGAAGTAGAAAACCAGTTGGGTAAAAAGGTTAAAGCACTCCGATCTGATCGAGGTGGCGAATACCTGAGTCAAGAGTTCCGTGATCATCTGAAAAAGTGTGGTATTTTATAACAGCTCAATCCACCTAGAACACCACAGCATAATGGTGTATCTGAGAGGAGAAATCATACTTTGTTAGACATGGTACGTTCGATGATGAGTCATGCATACTTGCCTGTTTCCTTTTGGGGTTTTGCTTTAGAGACTGCTGCAATGACACTGAATCGCGCTCCAACAAAAACGGTTCTGAAGACACCATATGAGATATGGACTGGGAAGCGTACTAGTATGTCGTTCATTAAAATTTGGGGCTGTGAGGCATACGTGCGACGTCAAATGCCTGACAAGCTGGAACCCAAATCAGATAAATATTATCTGGTGGGATATCCTAAGGAAACGAAAGGGTATTACTTTTACCTACCGTCCGAGGGCAAAATGTTTGTCGCAAGGACTGGCGTCTTCTTGGAGAAAGAGTTCTTATCAAGAAAGACTGAAAAGGTAGAACTTGAAGAAGTTCAAGAACCACAAATAGTGAATGAATCGGAATTGGATTCTGAGACAGGACTACAAGATGTTGTAGTTAAAGAACCTGCTCAAGAAACACAAGTCCTACGTAGATCTGGTAGACCAAGATTTGAGCCTGAGAGATATGGATTTCTCATGTCTCAAATCGGTAATGTGTTGCTTATGGATCATGATGATGAACAAGCAACCTACCAAGAGGCTATGAATGGACCGGACTCTAACAAATGGCTTGAGTCTATGAAATCCGGAATGGACTCCATGTATGCAAACAAAGTTTGGAACTTGGTGGAACCACCTGAAGGGGTACAACCCATAGGGTGCAAATGGGTCTTCAAGAAAAAGACCGACATGGATGGGAATGTACAGAAATTCAAAGGGCGACTGGTGGCTAAGGGTTTCAAGCAAATTCATGGAATTGACTATGATGAGACCTTTTCCCCTATTGCCATGGTAAAGTCCATAAGGATACTGCTTGCTATTATTGCGTATTATGGCTACGAGATCTGGCAGATGGATGTCAAAACGGCTTTCCTTAATGGAAACCTCCTTGAGGAAGTGTACATGACACAACCCGAGGGTTTTGTATCCCCAAATGAAGCCACTAAAATATGCAAGTTTAACAGGTCCATTTATGGACTAAAGCAGGCCTCTCGAAGTTGGAATCTTCATTTTGATGAGAAAATCAAAGAGTTTTGTTTCATCAAGAATGAAGATAAGCCTTGTGTTTACAAGCGAATCAGTGGGAGCATTGTTGTCTTATTGATATTGTATGTAGATGACATACTTTTGATTGGGAATGACATTCCTACCCTGAAAGTTATTAAGAACAACCTAGGGAACTGCTTTTCTATGAAGGATTTGGGTGAAGCGACTTATATACTCGGTATTAAGATCTATAGAGATAGATCGAAGAAGTTGCTGGGTTTGACCCAGAGTACATAGATTGAGAAGGTTTTGAAGCGGTTCAACATGCTTGAGTCCAAGAAAGGATTTTTTTACCCATGTATCATGGTGTGAATCTCTCTAAGGACAAGTGTCCAAAATCTTGTGAAGATAAGGACCGCATGAAGTTGATTCCATATGCTTCAGCAATTGGATCAATCATGTATGCAATGTTATGTACTCGACCCGATGTCTCCTTTGCTTTGAGTATGACTAGCAGGTATCAGTCAGACCCCGGTGAGTGTTACTGGATTGCAGTTAAGAATATCCTGAAGTACTTGAGAAGGACAAAGGATGTGTTCTTGGTTTATGGTGGAGAGGAAGAGCTCGTTGTAAGTGGTTACACGGATACTAGCTTCCAAACTGATAGGGACGACTCAAAGTCTCAGTCAGGTTTTGTGTTTTGCCTTAATGGAGGAGATGTGAGCTGGAAGAGTTCCCAGTAAGAGACAGTTGCTAATTCTACAACAGAGGCCGAGTATATCGCTGCAGCTAACGCAGCGAAGGAGATTGTATGGATTAAGAAATTCATCGGCGAGCTTGATGTAGTTCCTAGCATTGTTGGTCCCGTAGTTCTCTACTGTGATAACAATGGTGCAATTGCACAATCTAAGGAACTTAGATCCAATCAGCGCTCCAAGCACATACTTCGGCGGTTCTATCTTATTCGTTATATTGTCTAACGAGGAGATGTGAACATTTGCAGAGTGCCGACTAAGGAGAATATTGCGGATCCACTGACAAAGCCTCTCGCGCAGAGAAAGCATGATGGTCATACTAGATTAATGGGTATACGATACCTAAATGATCAACTCTAGTGAGAGCCTTGTGGGTTTCATGTAAGCATATATTCTGTTGGCTGTTTATTGTTTATTCATATGATGAATTATGTACCTAAATTTTTCTTTTACTATTAATGGCATGTTCTTTTATTATGTTTTCTCCATGCGATAGTTAAATGTTATCATAATAAATACCCTTAGAATGTTCACTTCCATAGGACATCAAGTACGTGACTTGAATGTGAGAGCCTATGATTTATTTGAAGCTTCATTCTTAAAAGGTCCCTGGTCGTTGTATCATCATAGAAGCTTAGGGTGATGATGATACCTTAAGACTAGCACGTGCGTTGACTGATGACCAGTTCTCACAGGTCATGATATTATGATATCAAGTCATCACGTGGGTACTTGTTAATGAACAAGTTGTACTGGACAGACCCAACCTGAAACTACTCTATGGATTATTATCTAAATGTGTCACGAGTAGGTCTCAATTGACAATGGTGTTGTGGTCCTTTTACCTGAAGTCAAAATATTCATCAAGTGAGGAAGAGCGTGCTTTGATGCCATCTAAAGTCTTCCTTGAGAAAGGTTGATGATAAGGGTGGTTGTTGGGCACGTTACAAATCATTTGGGTGTTTGTGTGTGAGCAGATATGGAATTTGTCCTCCTATATGACAGGAGTTGCATCCATAGGCCCCTTGATGGAACTGGACTGAGAAATTCATAGTCATGCTTGGTTGAGTCAATATATGATATTGGACTCACCATTCTCTGTAAGTCCGTTCTAGATCAAGAAACTTGGATTGAGCTATTATGAGGATGACACGGTCCATGCCTCTAGTTCTTTCTGGCTGTAAGGGACAAAGGGACAAAGACAACGTTGTGACATTGTTCATAAAGGCTTATGAGTTATGAACTCTTATTGCATGGGGAGCAATGATGCATTGCTAGATGTCGCTCATTGTTTGTGAGGTTTTTGGTTTGATACTCTCAAGATCAAGTGGGAGACTGTTGTAGTTACCATGGTGATCTATAAGTGGTCAAACATGTAATCTCACTGCCAACGCGATATGAGCCTGCAGGGTCACACATAAGAGCATGTGGAGAAGTTGGTAGATTGACTGTGTTGGTAAGGGTTACCAATCACCTTGCAGGATGGAGTCGGGCAAACGTTGCCAAAGGAATTTCGTCGAGAGTTGTCGAGTTTGACTCGACGACTAAGGCAAATTCGTCGAGAATCGTGGAGTATGACTCGACGACTCTCGACGAGTTCATCGAGAATCATTCATCGCAAAAGATTCGTCGAGAATCGTCGAGTGATACTCGACGACTCTCGAATTCATCGAGAATGAAAAGTGTTTGATTCCCGGCGATTGGTGATACTCGACGAATCTATCCCCGATTCTTGACGAATCAGTAGATGATTCTTGCCGAATCTGTCTGCTGATTCTCGCGGAATGTGGATCTGATTCTCGCCGGACCTGTGCTGATTCTCGCCGAATGACTCTAAAACCCTAACTTGGGTGGTCTGCAGATAGCGGTGTTCTTTGGACTGTTTATGCCTTTGGTATAAATAGGGGACTTAGGGTTTTGGGAATATATCCATCATCGGGATTTTCCTGTAGCCGGATCGAAGACGACGGAAGAGTTCCGCCGATCTCCCGATCCGCCGAATCCCGACCCCGCCAGACAGAAACGTTCCGCCGATGCCTGTTCGCTCCGACGTCGACCTCATCTCCGGTGACCGTCGCCGGTCTTGCTTTCCCTGGCGCGGACCTAGCAGTTCGTTGGAAGTGCAAAGGTGCGGTTGATCTTCCTCCCGACTCTTCGTGCGATGAAGCTTGGGGTTCTCCCACTCGTGTGGATTTATGCAGATACGTGGACGTTATTCCATGTAGAACTCGCCACCGACAAAGACTCGAAGCTTGGAGAATCTCTGCTGAGTTGTGACTCAACGCCGCTAAGGTAATTTTTGCCTAGTTGTTTGTTAACTTCTTGATTCAACTTTCATGGCCCGATCCAATCTCTTTGGGGTTGTCTTGATGTTTTATTCCTTTCGCTGCATGCACAAGCGTTGTGCCATCCTCATAGAGAAACCCAACAATCTTTGCATTTGATAAGTTCTGTTCTTATTTGATAAATTCTAATGTTATAATTTACATTGACCATTCTGTAATTCGGTATTTAGTGGACAAAAAGGATGCTAAAATAGGAGATGAGTTGTTATTTACGTCATAGTTTTCTATAGAGGGGGGTGAATAGAGATTAAAATTTTGTATTAAATACTTAATTTAATTCCCAGAATTTGCACATACATCAATAATCAACATGAAATAAATGCATTTATATGAAATCACAGTACAAAATTGAAAATAAACACAAAAACACAAAATACACAAAAATTATTGTGGTTCTCCCTCAATCTAGGTACATCCACTCTTATACCCCCCTTGTCGGAATTCACTATCACAGTGTTTGAGTCTTTTGATAAGGAGACTCTTAGAACCAACAAAGAATCTTTTAGTAAGGATATCTTGAACCAATATAATCTAAGTATTTTCTCAAGAAGACTCACAGAAACTCTCACTGAATCCTTCAAAGAGAGATTCTCAAAACTCTTTTCATAAAGTGTAAGAAAAAAATGAAAGAAAATTTGTGATTGAATTAATTTTCTCTTTGTGTCCTCTCAACAAATTTCTGAGGACTAGCAATAATGATATCTAGAACTTCTAATGAATATCTAATATCAAAATCACAATGATTATGAGCCCTATTTACAGATTATCCTTGGATCTTCTCTGAATATGATGATATTTCATCATGAGAAGAAGAAGAACTGGTTATCTTTAGCAGATTCCGCAACACTCTAACAATCGACTGATTGATGGAAGAAATTCAATTGCTGATGATCATCTTCCAAAAATTTTCTATCAAAATCAAACTATCATGATCTGATATGAATTTCTTGATCGTCTATAGTTGATGATTGATATGTGAATTCAATAATAACACATCATCCTTATTTTTTGTTGTATCTCATCATATATAAGTAGATCAACATCTTCTAACGTCTCCAATATTCTGTTATGCAAACCCCCTCTTGAAATAATTTTGATTGAAAACATCAAAATAAAATCTGTTAAGAAATTCAGTCGATGTAACATCGAATTCTAATTGAAGTAACATCGAATTTTGTCTGTCTATAAGAATATCTTTGTAGTTGATGTTCCGTCGACATCATGTCAAAGTACACATCGATATAATTCTTTGAATATTATTGACTTATCAATTTCAGCTGCTTCGATTTTTATTCAAAGAAGCGTCAAATTCCAGTCGAAGTTACGTCAACTTCTACTCAGCACATGTTGGTAAATCATGACACTTCTCTTAAATTCAGTATGCCTTTCTTATGTCCTTTATATCAATAACATCTTAGGAATTCTAAGACCAAATTACCCTCACTATACATTATGGATAATAAACCAAGGATGTAAAATCACTAAAAATAATTTGTTAAGATAAATCATAAGAGTTTTTCCCAACAATCTCCCCCAATTTAACTTAACATATTTTACAAAACTTCAAAAGTGAATGTACAAATATACAGCAATAAGAATGCAAAATTTTGACTAAACATGTACTCGTCACATATAAGAATTATAAAGGACATACATAAGCGGCAACTAAAAATACAAAAAAGTAAATCTTTTATCATCAAAAAGTTTTAATACTTCTTATTTTGCCAGTAAGAAAAGTTATAAATGCACTGTATAATTTCTTTGGCATCTTCTCAACAAAATCAAAATGAACCCTTCTTTCCTTTTCTAGATGACTTTGTATTCCCCCGATAAACATTAAACAACTTTTGAACTTCTGCCTCTGCATTATGTGATGTTAAATTGAGTGTATGTCCTTTGCTTAAAATTTTTGTAAATAGTTTATTAATAGATTCCTGTAAATTATCAGGAAAAGTATCTTTCTGCTTTTTACCAATTATTGATATTTCAATGGTCGATGCTTATACAAAGCTTATCATTCTTTGATTTCCACTTTCATAGGGAATATATATCCTTATTATAACCCATACTTATTATTCTTTTGTGATAATGTCAAGTGGTGCACACAATTTGAGCGGCTAGATGATTCTCAACATATTTATTATGATCACAAATTGTTTCATGCAGAGTGATTGGTAAATCAGAAACATTTCTTTTTTGAGATTCCTTAGCTTATAGTTTTGCTAGAAAAATCATTTTCTTATGAGCTAAGTCAACTTTAGAAGCTTTGAACTCATCTTCCTCTCTTTCTTTTTTATTATAAAAAACTTCTTCAGCTCAATGTCTTATGAAATTTTTTGCCCTTGATTACATGGTATTAGAAATGATTAATTTCCCCCCTATGTAGCAAGCATTTAATCATTTAAAACTAATGGATTCTCCCCCTATATTACTGACATCTGAACAACACTATTTGATATCATTGTATTTTCAACCATGCTCACACTAAGTTTTTCAGTAATTTCTTCATCATCACAAATGATTTCTGAAACCATGTCCTTATTTAATCTCTCTGAAATTTCTTTGATATCTATAGTACAAGTTCAAACACAGTGTGAGTCTTGAATCTTGCCATTCCTGCCACGATTTTTCTCCCCCTTCTTTAAAACTTGATAGAATTATTTAAAGACTTTGGCATGGAGTAAACTTTGATCAACTTGTTGATCAAGAAGGTGCACAGAACTTTATAGCACATATATCCGATTTTGAAGTATCAGAAGTTTACCATTGCACTCATCTCTAAAAATAAAGAATTCCTTTATAAATCCAGAAACTAATAGCGTAGGTCTTGAACAAGAACATCTGATAACTCTTTCTGAGTCAACTTTAAAAGTATTTGATTTTTATTATTATCTGAGTACTTGAAAAGATTATAGGGATGAATAGAGAGAAAGAGTATAAGGAAAAATAGAGCGGGGAAGATGAAGAGTTTGGAGAAAATACGAAGTCTAAATAGATGATACGTCAAGAAATTAGGGCATAAATATTCCTTTAGTCGACTTAACGTTGATTTATTTTTGGCGTATATGAAAATATCATAATCAATGCATGCGTTGAATCGTATCAACATTGCATTGAATTAATATAAAACTCTTCAAATACACCATCCCTAGACATTGCGTTGAATAGAATTTGACATTCCGTCGTCTTCTATTCAACATTATGTCAAGTATAGACTTAAATTTTATGCCTTTTGCAGGTTTTCCCATCAATATTTGTAATTAAAATTGAGAGATTTATAATGACTAAGCTTTATCAAGTATACCCAAAGAATTGATAAAGTAGTTGTGCTAGATTTTATCTAGAGGCTTTGTGAAAATATCGACCCTCTGATTTTTCAGAAGTCACATATTTTAGGGAAATTTTCCTTTTCTCAGCATTATCTATGAGAAATTGGTGCCTAATCTCTATGTACTTTGTCCTGCTATGCAAGATAGGATTTGATGCAAATGAAATAGCACTTGAACTATAACAAAATAATGTGGAATTGGTGAAATTAAAGTTATAATTAAGTAACTAACTTTGCATCCACATAATCTGTGAACAACCGCTTCCAGCAGTAATATATTCAGCTTCTGCTATTGAAGTGGAGACTAAGTTTTTCTTCTTTCTGAACCAATAAATCATTCTAGCACCTAGAAATTGACAAGTTCTACAGGGTCCTTGTCTATCCAATCTACATCCTGCATAATCAGCAATATAATATTCATATAATTCAAATTCTGATTCTGTAGGATAAAATAATCCCATCTCAGGTGTACCCTTAAGATATCTTAAGATTCATTTTACTACACTAAGATGTGACTCTTTAGGAACAACCTAAAACCTTGTACAGACACCTATGCCAAACATTATATAAGGTTTGCTAGTTGTAAGATAAAGAAGTGAGCTAATAATTGCTCTATTTGTTTGCTGATCTACAGACTTACTAGAAATATCCTTATCTAGGACAACATTAGTAGCCATGGGAGTTTTCATTATGGAAGCATTTTATGTGCCAAATTTCTTAATCAATTCCTTGGTATATTTAGTTTGAGAAATGAAGATACCTTAATTACTTTGCTTTACTTCTAAACCAAGGAAAAGGGATAACTCCCACTTACTACTCATTTCAAATCAGGATTGTATCAACTCAGTAAACCTTTTGCATAATCTAGAATCTTTTGAGCCAAATATAATATCATCCACATAAATCTAAATAATAAGCAACTTTTTTATATGTTTTAGTGAAAAGTGTTTTATCCACCTTTCCTCTTATGAAAGAGTAATCTAAGAGAAATGTGGATAAGGTCTCATACCAGGCTCTTGGAGTTTGCTTTACACCATCAAGTGCTTTGTTCACTTTAAAAACATGAGAAGGATAAGTTGGAATGACAAAATCCAGAGGTAGTTCTACATAAACCTCTTCTTTGTAGAATTCCATTGAGAAAGACACTTTTGACATCCATCCAATATACTTTAATTCTTTTATATACAACATATGCTTGGAATAATTTTATTGCTTCCAGCTTACTACTAGTGCAAACATTTGATTGTAGTCAATTCATACCTCTTTTTTATATCCCTAAGCAACCAGTCTTGATTTGTTTTTCACTATCACTCCATCAGTATCCATTTTATTCCTCAATATCTATTTGTTTCCAATAACTTGGTAACTCTTTGGTCTCTCCACTTGTTCCAAGACTTTATTCCTTTCAAACTACACAAGCTCTTATTACATAGCCACAATCCAGTATGGATCAGTATTAGCTTCTTTAAAACTTCTTAGGTTTAAACTGTGATAGGAAGCACTGCAACATCACTTCAGAAGATGGTTGTTTTCTAGTTTTTACCCCTTGATTCACATTTCCAATAACTTGTGATGGAGGATGATCCCTCAAAATTAATCTATCTGGATCAGTTCTTATTTGATCAATTAGAATATGACCAACTTGCTCATCTATTCTATCTTCATGAGATATTTCAGCTTCATGATCATTAGTATGTTCAGTAATTATTGAATTAACAGGTCTTTCTATGGGTAATTCATAATCAGAACCCTCTGTATCATTTTCTTTTTGATGATTATGGTTTTCTGAAGTATTATTTGTATTCTCCTTTACTTTCAACTCTTTAAGACTCTTTCATCTATGTCAATCTACTCCTACAATAAATCTTTGGTGGAATTTTCTCCCCCTTGGAACAAGAATGAGTTTCATGAAATAATATATGCATGGATTCTTAAATTAAAGAGTCTTTTTATTATAACACATATAAGCTTTGCTTGATAAGGAATATCACAAAAATATTCCAACGTCAGCTCTCTTATCAAATTTGGCTAGATAACTTTTCCCATTGTTAAGAATGTAACATGTTGAAACCATTACCCGGTCTCATAGAAAGTTCAGACTCAAAGGGGGTATTCTGCACTTACTTTTCCATAACTGAATTTCTGTCCAAAGACTTTGAACTAGGAACTAACCCTGAGCTACATCGAGGAGATCCCGCCACACACCCAGAAGATCTGAGAGAGCTTCCCCTCCTAATCCAAAGCAGACCTGGGAACCTTCGAGGGCTCTCCAAACCAACCAAAGCAAACTAGAGGAGGAAAAAAAGCTAAAGACAGACCCCCCCCAAAAGGTTCCCTTAAGGGTCTATTTATAGTTTTCTAAGCCTGTCCATCAATAGCATAATCCTACCTTTTGGTTTTGCTAAATGCAGCCCAAATTGGTATGTCAACAGCAAAACTCCGTTGTTTAAAGGGGCTATTAGTAGTCCAACAAGGACATTCTGGTAAAAAAACTGATGGGTGAGTGGTTCATGAGGTTGCCACTCTCTTGGGGTGGCAAGTTCCGAATTATGCTCGCACTCGCTACCTCCCTGGGTCTGAGGGCGAGTGGGGGCCAGCTACCCCTCTTACATATCCCCTTGTTAGACCCTAAGGTGAATGTGGGTCGACGTTCTCCACTCTCCGATGCTACTAATGGCCTAACCTTATGTGATATGGGGAGTTGCTTCCCCACTCATCAGTCTTAATTTCCACAGCCTAAACTACTCTCTTTGCCTTGGTTTTTCTTCAGAGAAATCCACTCGGTGAACACAGGATTGTACATAATCCTCACTCTTTGCGAGATTGTCCCAAGGTTTGAAAAAATCTTCATACCCAGTTGTTCCCCAAGTGGTGGCTAATCCTGAGAGAATCTAATGGTGGGCTCCACATTGTGTGAAAGTCCACATAGTGTCAACTACTTACACCTATGGGGGGGGGGGGGGAATAGGTGTCTTTGCAGAGTATTTGCGGAATTAAAGTTTTACCTGCACAAGAAAATAAAACACCACAGCACAGAAAGTACACAAGCAATTTATAGTGGTTCCCCGATTTGGGTACGTCCACTTTCCCCCTTCGACCTATCTCCCAACCAGGGACGACTCGGTCACTTCACCAACAGGATTGAAATCCAATCCTTGCACTAACGGAAGGAACCCTTCCACACGTAGGAGTCAACACTCCCACAACACAGGTTGCACCCAACCCAACAACTAGAGACCAATCGGTCCTTTACAATGAAAGAGAAAATGAAAATAGCTTGTAAGAAATACAAACAACGTGAAGATCCAGGTGTCCCTTTTCGTTAGACTACTTGTTCTTGTAGGCAACAAAAAGTCCACAACTCTAGAGCTTTCTTGGAGAGAATCTTCTCTAGATCGACGGCTTCAACAAGAGAGGCGGTGATGCTATGTAGATCCAATCTTCTTAGCAAAGTCGGCAAAGTCATCTAACGGTCACACTAGGATCAATCATCTCGATCGATTCGGATGGGGAAGGTTTCCCGATCACAAATCAAGAGACAAAGGATCTCTGGATAGATGCGTGAGACGCTGTGCCCGACAAGACTTCTATCACCGGGAGAGGTAACGAAAACCCCGATCAACGGTGGCGAGCAACTAGCGAGAGGCGGAGAAGGTCGGCCGAGCTCGCTTCCGATATAGGGTTTGACGGCGACTTGTTTTTCTTTGATCTGTAATCCGTCCTGTTTACTGTTCACAAATACAGAGTATTTATACACTAGGTCAAGAGATGACCGTTGTGGGCCCCACCAGCAGTAAGACCAAAGTCCGGTTCAAAATCCCGCAGATGTCGAGGACCGGTCCAGACAGAGTCGGAAAAATACCCAAGTCAAATTCGGCGAGAATCGTGAGTGATTCTCGACGAATCGGCGAGAATCACTTACGATTCTCGCCGAATTCTACTTAGAGAATTCTTGCTGCACAGGTTATAGAGGCCGGGGAGAATTGGTGGGAATCACCTTGGATTCTCGCCGACTCGTCGAGAATGCAAAGTCATTCTCGACGAATCGGCGAGAATCACTTGGTGATTCTCGACGATTCTGCCTTAGATGATTTTTCTGACTGCGTCGAGACAGCCGGCCCAACCCGGCAAGAATCAACTAGTGATTCTCGACGACTCGTCGAGAATCACTGGTGATTCTTGACGAATCGGTGGGAATCACTTAGTGATTCTCGACGATTTACACTTTGACGATTCTCGTCTTTCAGCCCGTGAGATGGTCTTTGGCCCATCCTTGCTCCTTGTCTGCTCTTGCTTTATCATAGCCCTGTACTTGAAATTAAGTACACCCCAATAGAGAGAGTACACGTAGGCCAACACACTGATCTGCTCAACGAGGGATTACGTTGCACAGACCCGTGTATATTGACCCACTGCACTCTGACATTGGTGTGTACTTAGCATGGAATAACTGCAAGCACAACTAGAAGAAATTCATCAAATACATAGTGAATTCATCTTAGCTTTGATAGGAGGCTTCCTCAAATCTAGGTAATTGTGGATACAATACCCAACAATCTCCCCCTATTTGACAAAGCCAAAATCCTACTAAGCTAAGATGAATTTCAACATTGCAGATAAAATATGCATAGACTAGAAGAGTGAACAACAAACGTAATCATACCTATGTGAGAGTCAATTAATAAACCACACAAATGAATATATAAATGTGAATATCCACACATAAATGTTCACAGTTTACTTAATCAAAAGTTTAAATGAGATAACCACAAGAGCTAACATCCTACAGATCTTTGTCCTTAGCTATGCCTTCTTTGAGTTGCTGAGCTAAGAATTTTTTGCTTTGTCGCTCAAAATACTCCTTGGGCTTAGGATAGTATCTCGGAGGGGGAGCTTTGTTTGCCACAGTGTTGCTTCTGAAGAACAAGTTTCTTTTGGCTTCATACATTTTGTGCTGCTCCCACTCGTATTGGCTATATACGTCATTCCTTTTGACTTGCCCTCCTTGTAGTAATGCAAAGGTGTCCAAGATGATACTCTTTGATACAGGACTCCATATTTTGTTTCTCACATCCTCCTCCGACAATCTGATCTTCTTTTCAGCTGGTGTTTCCTTTGAAGTTCCTTCTTTGATTTGCCTTTTTCCTTTGGCTTTTGCTAAGGCATCTTGGTCAAACCAGCTTCTTCTTTCAGCCCTCTCCGCAGCTTTCTTCAACTCGACCTCGCCCAGTTGTACTTCTTCAGTCCTTATATCACCCTCAGTAGTACCAGCACGGCCTTCATCCTCAGGTGGAGCAACAGGGACATGTATTCCCGATGCTTCTGTTACCAGCCAGTGGGCCATTTCAAACATGTACCTATTCGAATTATCGAATTTGTATTTGTCAATTTTTATTTATTAAGTTGATTAAAGGTGCAGTTATGATGTGGTTGTTTTGAAAGGCATACCTATTGGTCTGATCGAAGTTTAGAAGTACTAACTCTTGAAGCCCTGCCATCTTAGCGTTATATGCTTCCTCCCCCTTTTTGGCTTCGGCGGCTATAGAGTTTGTATAGGAATGCAGAGATGCATCAATGTGCTGCACGGTTTTATTGAATTCATCCAGCAGAGATTTCTGATTTGCGTTCAGCGTTACCATGTTGGCATCAAATTTTTGTATGGTCTGTGCCACAACATGAACATTTTTATTGACTACTGTCAGGTCGTCAGTATTCTTCTTCAGTCCTTTCATGAGAAGAGAGACGGCTGTGCCTGCCTCTATATATTTTTCATCAAATTTCTTCTCCATCATATCTAGTTTGTGGTTGATCTGAACCACATTCTTAAGCATGAGATCCTCAGAGTCCCTTAGTCTCTTTAGCACTTTGTTGTGGGATTTCTCAAACGTATCCTTGAGCTCATCTAGCATACCTTGGACAAAATTGACAGTGTGATTTGCTATGTTGGCTTGAAGTGGAGGAGTTGCAGGCAGACCCTGGTCAGTCTCCCCCATAGAAGCACTGGGAGAGCTGGATAGTAGTATGGAGTCCATAGGGGGAACAAAGGATTGCTCCCCCTCCATCCTTGCATCTGACCGCTTAGGAGCTTGTTCCTCGGATGGAACCTCAGCATCCTCCTGAGAATCTGCTGCTTTCTCATTCTCTGGTACTTCTTCCTCTATCTCAGTCTCCAAGTGATCATGCTTATCGGCAGAGTTATGCACATCTTCTTCTACTTCTTCCTCCTCCTCCTCATCAGCCACCTCATCTCCCAGATCATCGTCGATAAGAGCTGCCTCAGCGTTCTCAACCTCCTCATCATCTGCTACTTCATCTGCCACCATCTCCACAACCTCTTTAGCTATCAGAGAAATATCAGATAAGATGTTTGCAGAACCGGTTACAGGCTCCCCCTCAGTTCCTGCAATCAGGGCGTCAGGAACTTCACTGGGTGCTGTCATAGAATGAGCAGGAGCACTGCTGTCCACGGCTGGAGATGCTGCCTCTTGGTCTATTTCCCTGGCAGCCTGCCCTATTCGACGTTCCCATCGGTCGAATATGCTAGCATCCATCCTTTTCAAGTAGTGTAGAGGCACTCCCTTGCTCATGTCGAATGTGTCTCCATCCAGTTGATTCAGATAAAGGCTAATGATTCTGCCAAAGCTGGGGGTTTGGAGTGTGTCTTTAATCCTGTCAAAAAGCATGGCTCCCCAGTTGAACCGCTTTCGGCATATGATTGCCACCAGAGTTTTGAACATTTCCCCAGAAATATGGTCGTGGGATCCAGGTTTGCAGATTAGAGCCTTCCCAACAATATCTGACAGCAACTTTCCTTCCTCGTTCATATCTTTCCTTTTGATTGACCTGGTCCATCTGGCCAATCCATAGATGGATAGGGTCCTTGCTCTATCCTCTTCCTCCAGGTAATCTTCCTCTTCACTACTGGATAGCCGCAGGCATTAGGTCAGTTTCATGGCGGATAACTTGATTTTCTTCCCGGCAACCTTGCTTTTGATGGAGGTGTCTTCATGACGGAGCTTTGCCGTTGCAAAGAACTCCAATACTTCCTTGTCCAAGATCTTGCACGGGTGCTCCAGCACGAACGTCAGGCCCGCTTCTTCAAGCATGATGATTATGTTCCGGAACTCATCCAAGGCCTGGGAGAACCCGGTTCTCACTAGCTCACATCCAGTGACCAGGCTTGCAGTAGTCCGTGGGGCCATAGTAAACCTAGGAGGAAGGAGAATACCAATTTCAAGTCTAAGGATCTCCGAAACCACGAGAGTGAGAGCAAAATCTAACCAAGCTCAAGTCACGGAAAGGGACAATATAGAGATTACCTAATGGGGAGAGGCAGAGAGAGTTCCGGCTTCTTCACGACGGAACACTCGAGGACGCCTGAGACTCGGAGCTGCGGCGATCGGCAGAAGGCGTCGGTCTTTAGGTCACCACGGAGTTACACAGGAGAAGGTCGCCGGGAGGTGAGAGAGACGGGGATTCCAGCGCGGGGACTCGTCGAAATAGCGAACGGCGGAATATGAAGGGTCGGAGGGTATCGTCGGGAAGAGTATGTTTGAGATGATTCCAGCGTGGGGTATCGTCGGGAAGAGTAATATCGTCGGGAAGAGTAGGGTCGGAATATGAAGGGTCGGAGGGTATCGTCGGGTTTAAGGAGGGTATTGTCGACTAACCTATTCCCGCCGAATGGCTCCCCCGGTTTAAATATCTCAGCGAGATTTGACAATTCGGCGAGACTTGTAATTTGATGAGTATGTGATTTGATATGACGAGTATCGCCTATATTCCAACATAACGTTTTTGTCAAGGGTTGGAAGGGCTCAGGAGGCATACTTGCTTCTACATCCACTAAAGGGATTGCCAAACTACATGGCTTAGGAGGCACATCAACTAGGATTTACTTGACATCATGACAGTGGCTTTGCCAATTTAATCGGTCATTTCTAGATGGATAAGTGCAATAATCTTGATGTTAGAGATCATGTTCAGTGACTCTTCATGACGTATCTTTTCAATTTTCAGAGGCGGACTTATCCCCCCCAAAAAAATGTCAAACTAATCTCTACTAGTAGAAGTAAAGGTTATCTCACACATATACTCCTTCCCAAGGTGAATGAGCATACGCGAATACTTTTTCTATAAGACCATCTAATTTCAGACGAGTTGAATTCATTATTTAGTGTGGATATGTCAACATACATATATACATATATGGAATTATTTATGCGATATGGCTCAAACATTTGGGCTAATTGCAATTACCTGTGATAACAAGACGTAACATTCAAATCATCAGCACAGGTTACATCAGGAGGTCAGTATGCATGTGTCTGTAATGATGGCACTGCTCCCATTCTTGACACTTTATCCATGTCAATTTTGGGCGCATCTCCTGTCCAGTTCCCGTCAGGATTGTGGGAACCTAGAAAACCCTGCAGGAAAGAGTTATCTTGCCTTAGGAACCCAATAAGTATTGGGTCCTAGGTTCCTGTCAGCATAATAATTGTGATGCCTCCCCTCAGGGATCCTGGAGGGAGGACTAACATTGCCTCGAGGATGTGGAAGTCCCCTTGCCTTTGACACAGAAGGGTGGTGCCAACAATCTATGGCAAAATGACCCACTTTGCCACAACACCAACATTCATGAATGTTGTACCGCCATTTGTGACCTGAACCGGTGACTGAGGTAGTCAAGGACCTAGGTCTAAACGGGATAAAGCCGGATCTGTTCTCAAAATTGCCTCTTCCATCGTGACACTCGGAAGGGTGGAAGGAAGGCATGTAGTGAGCGTCATGAGGCCTGGGAGGTGGTGCCTTCCTTTCAGTCAGCACCCTATCAGAGGCCCCATGAGCACTAACTGCATGACTTCTAACCCACCTTTTTTGTGTCCTATGGTGGTGAGAGGCGCAGTGAGAGCTGATATCAGCAGATTCATGCAGAGTTGGGGCTGTGGCCGAGAATACAAAGGGTTCAGAACGAGCCTTAGGCATTCTCTCAAGGGTGGCCATGACAGCCCTTGCATTATGGGTGTTTCCACATGAGGGCAGATCACCCTTGCAGTGACCACGGTTGTTCCCGTGATCATACCTATAGGCATGATGAGTACCCTTCCTTTCTTGATTGGGGGGTCTAAATACCGTTTCCCCTTTTCTCCATGAATTGATAATCCGGGAGATCCACCCATTTTCTTCCTTTCTTTTGAGAGAATCAACCTTGGAAAAGTTGGATATTATCCTCTTCTCATTCTCTATACTACTCTCTAGATCTGAGATTTTAGAGTCCTTAACCTTATTGGATGCCAATTGGAGAACCAATAAGATCTTCAGCCGAGCAATCTCCTGAGCTTGCTCCTCAACAATCAGGTTGCTTTTCGGAAGGACACTCTTCAGGGCATCAGGATTTTCTGGAGGACAATCATCCAAAATATTCCTATCTTCAGGAACATGAGGAAGAGAGGGGCAAGGTGAAGAAGTTACCTGGTCCTGACTTAGCTGATCAGGAATAGTGTTAGGACTGACCGGGGCAGCTGAGTCATCTTCAGCTGTGCCGTCTTCATCAACTTCCTCCTCAGTCTCTGATAAGGACACAGGAGCCCTGATACTGAGAAATTGGTCATCACTTTCTTCTTCAGAAATACTGACCCCCATATATGCCTCATCCTCTTGCTGACGACTTATCCCTGTTCTGTTTAATCCCTCCATGAGGTCTGATATAGTTTGCCACAAAGACTTGGCCGTCTTACACTTTTCAAGTCTTGATCGGGAAGGTCCAGTCCAGACATCCAGGATGATTTTACGAATCATTTTATCCAAGTTGGAAAGAGAGAATTCAATCTCAGACATTTCAGTAGTCTTCTTGGGGATCTGCATATCCTTTCCAGAGCAGGAGGCCTTCATGGGAATGAAGGGACCCTCTTCTAGAATGAGTGATGCTCGAGTGTCAATGGCCTCCAGATGAAATAGTACTCTCATCTTCCATACAGGATAGTACTCCTTTGTACAAGAGGGGAGTCATAGAGGAGGGACATCATAATCCAAATCCATGCTTGAGTCTGATCTTCTTGTTGACACTAGATGCAGGAACTTACTCGAAGTGTTAACCCCTTTGATGAGTAACCTCCCTCTGATACCACTTGAAAGTCCACTTAGTGTCAACTACTTACACCTATGGGGGGGGGGGGAATAGGTATCTTTGCAGCGTATTTGCGGAATTAAAGTTTTACCTGCACAAGAAAATAAAACACCACAGCACAGAAAGTATACAAGCAATTTATAGTGGTTCCCCGATTTGGGTACGTCCACTTTCCCCCTTCGACCTATCTCCCAACCAGGGACGACTCTGTCACTTCACCAACAAGATTGAAATCCAATCCTTGCACTAACGGAAGGAACCCTTCCACACGTAGGAGTCAACACTCCCACAACACGGGTTGCACCCAACCCAACAACTAGAGACCAATCGATCCTTTACAATGAAAGAGAAAATGAAAATAGCTTGTAAGAAATTCAAACAACGTGAAGATCCAGGTGTCCCTTTTCGTTAGACTACTTGTTCTTGTAGGCAACGAAAAGTCCACAACTTTAGATCTTTCTTGGGGAGAATCTTCTCTAGATCGACGGCTTCAACAAGAGAGGCGGTGATGCTATGTAGATCCAATCTTCTTAGCAAAGTCGACAAGGTCTTCCAACGGTCACACTAGGATCGATCGTCTCGATCGATTCGGATGGGGAAGGTTTCCCGATCACAAATCAAGAGACAAAAGATCTCTGGAAAGACGCGTGAGACGCTGTGCCCGACTAGGCTTCTGTCGCTGGGAGAGGTAACGAAAACCCCGATCAACGGTGGCGAGCAACTAGCGAGAGGCCGAGAAGGTCGGCCGAGCTCGCTTCCGATCTAGGGTTTGACGGCGACTTGTTTTTCTTTGATCTGTAATCCGTCCTGTTTACTGTTCACAAATACAGAGTATTTATACACTAGGTCAAGAGATGACCGTTATGGGCCCCACCAGCAGTAAGACCAAAGTCCGGTTCAAAATCCCGCAGATGTCGTGGACCAGTCCAGACAGAGTCGGAAAAATACCCAAGTCAAATTCGGTGAGAATCGTGAGTGATTCTCGACGAATCGGCGAGAATCACTTACGATTCTCGCTGAATTCTAATTAGAGAATTCTTGCTGCACAGGTTATAGAGGCCGGGGAGAATCGGTGGGAATCACCTTGGATTCTCGCCGACTCGTCGAGAATGCAAAGTCATTCTCGACGAATCGGCGAGAATCACTTGGTGATTCTCGACGATTCTGCCTTAGATGATTTTTATGACTGCGTCGAGACAGCCGGCCCAACCCGGCAAGAATCAACTAGTGATTCTCGACGACTCGTCGAGAATCACTGGTGATTCTCGATGAATCGGTGGGAATCACTTTGTGATTCTCGACGATTTACACTTAGACGATTCTCGTCTTTCAGCCCGTGAGATGGTCTTTGGCCCATCCTTGCTCCTTATCTGCTCTTGCTTTATCATAGCCCTGTACTTGAAATTAAGTACACCCCAATAGAGAGAGTACACGTAGTCCAACACACTGATCTACTCAACGAGGGATTACATTGCACAGACCTGTGTATATTGACCCACTGCACCCTGACATTGGTGTGTACTTAGCATGGAATAACTGCAAGCACAACTAGAAGAAATTCATCAAATACATAGTGAATTCATCTTAGCTTTGATAGGAGGCTTCCTCAAATCCAGGTAATTGTGGATACAATACCCAACATTGTGTTATATATAAAGGTCATCCTAAGGGATTAGAGCATACGATTACCCTCCCCTCTCTTTTTCTTGATCACATCATTCGTCACTCTAAGGAAATCCAAGATCATCATACTAAGGACAGGTAGCTGTATTTATCTAATATGGATAAACATATGCCCTGGCACGCTTACCGAACCCCTAGCATGCTATTGAATCGTAAGTCCTCGAAAAGGCAAAGCCTGACTTGACGGCCAGCAAGCCCCCTCTCAATATTCTGCCTTCCATGGCAAGTCTAAGGTTTTCACTCCCCACTTCAACACAGGTTCGAAGAATCCCATTCATCTCGGTTATGTGAAACAATCGACTATTAATTGACCATCATTGTTATACATGTAGGGTGTCCATTTTAGAGGAGCGTCGATGTGATTCCATCTGACTAGGATGCTTTATCCCATGGTGATGCGAGACTTTCACTAATCTAGGGAAACCATATTCTCATAGGGGAGCCTCTTTAGACCACCATCGATGGTCCCACGAGAACCTCCAGTATTCAATCTACCTTCTAATTTCACTTTGTCGCCCAACTCGCCAGTGTCGCTTTCACGCCCAACTCTCCAGTGTCGCTTTGCCATAGCTTCCCCATTCGGAACTACCGGCCTGGGCTTGTTGCCGATGTGGTTGCTGGTAAGAGAGTTCATACGTCATCTCGCCCTAAATTCTTCTCCCGCGATGGACACCACATACATTCTGATTCCCCCCTCCATGATGTTTCCTGATCCTGGCTCCTTCCAACTGGGCTATCAAAAAGCATTTGCCATCTCTCTCGATCGTTCACTCTAAGGGAAACCAAGTTCATCCTGCAAACCCCACCACCAGTAGGCCTCCACCTCACACGGTTAGTCGAAACACTAGGTCCCTTTCCATGTTCTTGGTCGTCCATCGCGAATTTCATCTGTCTCAGGTCTTCCCGGGAGCTCCGAGGTCGAGGAATCCTCTGAGCAAGAGTTCTTCTCGCCACTCCCACTCCCAACTTGCTCGAAGATTTCCTAAGTGACAAAAGAAACCCCACCCAAATGAAGGGGCGGATGGCAAAGGGCCTCAAGAAAAATGGGCTCATGCTGCAAGAACTTCAGGAGGAGAGGGTCGCAAGTGAGAAGAAACTGTACGATCTCGAATAGGGTTAAGTGAGGCTAATTGATGAGGAGAAGAGAGGAGCTGGAGGCGACATGACCTCCCCAGGCCTCTCATCGACTACATTAAGGAAAACATGCGTCTTGTGCTCTGAGATCTTGAGACAGCCCGCAAGTTCAACAATTTTTGCTGACCACTAGGGACAGGGGCGTGAGGCCAGGTAAGTTGGAAATGGCTCCCATTCTGAGCCTACCAGTGCTCTCCCTCCAGTCACCTGCAGTTTGACCCTTCTCACTATTCATTTTCTACTTTTTTGTGCTTGGGAACATTCCATGAACTAGCTTATGTAATAATTAGAGTAGTAATTGATGTAATAATTGGCATGTTCATTTAGCGTGGGTTTCAGTTCTTAAATCATCGGGTTGATATTTTGTGATTTGAATTCTTGCTCAGCTCAGTCGGCGGTAGGATATGTCTCGGAGGGTCGGCGATAAGGTTTTCAAGTGGTCCTTAGTGAATGTCCTGCATCGCCCTGGATCCCTCACACACTATTTCTATAAATAGGACCCCTCACATACTCTTCCCTATGGCATTTATTGTCCTTACAACTTCTCTCCTACCTGGGAGAGGAACTTACTTAACTCGGCGAGCATCCTTATAGGGCATTGAACTTTCTTGGTGTTTCGCGATAATTCCAGATCCATCATTATCACAACCCGCATTTTCTCAACATAAAAAATTATATCAGAGTAAGAGAAAATATGTGCCGTGAGCCATACCGTGTAGGGGATAACTACAGATGCTCAAGCAAGAACCTACTCTAACATTTTTCAAAGAATTCTCGAGTTTATCATGAAGAAAACGTATTTTTAGTTAATTTTGATGATCGTATCCCTCGGCTCAGTAGATCAACTAGTCCACGGATGAAAATATAATTATACACTGTGGAAAATACTTTATTTAGCTCTATTATTATTATATATGAGCAGAGACCTCCAAAATGACAAATCATGATATGCATATCTCTAGTTTTAATATAAGAAGGAAAAGAGCTTTTACGTTCGTTAAAATATAATGATATTTGATTTAAAAGATGTCATGAGTATGAGATAAGCATAATGATACTTTTATAGCTTGAAAATAACTAACATGCAATCCTACTATAAATTCTTCCAAAAGAGCAAGTAAAATAAATCATCTAGAAAGTGACTTGGCAGATAGAAAGTAACTTAACATTCTACAAAATCTCAAGTGGGTGTCAAAGACCTGACACGAAGCCACCAAAAGGCATGTATGTCTGAACTAAAAACAAAACAACAAAACTACCTTGCAAAGGGGAGGTAAGAACAACTACTACTACAGAAAACCTGAGGCCACATCCTCTAGCTACCCAACCTGCTACAGCTCCGAACCCGATACATTCAAAAGAAGGAACGCCTCAGCAAAAATGAACAAGTGGCAAAATAAAACCAAAGGTAAATAAACAAGAGAAGTTAAAGGGTTACCAGACCAAGACTGAATAGCTGCCAAACCACAGCATATAAATCATAAAATAATAAGAAAATGAAGAATTTACAGGGTTTTAAGTATGAGAAGTTGCACCAAGTGCGATATGAAGCCATGCTTCATTAACATCTATAAGCGTATGCATAAGAACATATGTGTATATATATATGTAAACAAAAGAGACTGATCAGCTCAAAACACGTGAATCATTAACACCGGTAAAAACGGTACTAAGTTGGGGGCCACATTGTCCAACACAAACCTTCAGACCAAACATCTCAAAAAGGCACTGTGGTGGTGGCCACATTATCCAACACAACCCAATAGCCCATAAGAAGAGAGAAAAAAATCACCAAGTGTAATGATTGACAAACAGACATGGAAGTGGTGATCCTTTATCCACTGCCAACCAAGGTCGCAAATAATCATACATTATATTAATAAAAGAATAGAAACCCAATGCTTAGCATCAGATTTCAATGACGATGCAAAGGGAAGAAAACCAAAAGTTACTAAGGTATACTGGACTAATATGACTTGACGAACTCAAAGTCACTCGGCAGATACATTAAAATTACCCGATACTAAATCTAAAATCCTTCGATGCTAAGACTACATCCACTCGACACCTCTCTGCTTCGCTCAACGCCAAGACAGAGTTCACTCAATGCACTCGACGCAAGGAATATTCACTCAACGCACTCAATGCCAAGTCAGGTTCACTCAACGTACTCGACGCCTTGCTGAGTTCAATCAAAGAGATCGACGCCAAAGGCAGATTCACTTAAAGAACTCGATGTAAAGACTGAGATCACTCAATGCACTCGATGCCATGACAGATTCACTCAATGCCTGGACTTAACTCAATGAATTTTACTTCACTCGATTCCTAGCTGAGTTCACCCAATGCACTTGACACCAAGACTGAGTCCATTCAATGCACTCGACGCCAAGTCCACTACACTCAAAACACTCGACGCCAAGACTTAGTCTACACAATGCACTCGATGTCAAGGCAACTATACTCAAAGCACTCGATGATAAGACTTAGTCCACTCAACACACTCGACACTAAGGCAGCTACACTCAAATCGCTCAATGCCAAGACTTGGTCCACTCAATGCACTCAATGTCATGACAGCTATACTCAAAACACTTGATGCCAAGACTTAGTCATATTCCTGCCAGAAACTTTCCCATATAAATAGAAGAATTTGGACTTAGGAATCTTTGACAACAGTTAACCTAAACCATGAATAAGTTTCGGAAAATAAGAGAAAGGGAGGGATAGACAAGGAAAGAGCCCAAACATGGGTAAAAGAACCCTAAAACAACTCAACAAGAAGAAAAGGCAATTTACTACTATTTGAATGAGGTAAAACTAGTAGTAGATAGAATAGGAGACTTGAAAGAATAAAATCTAACAACAGGATCGACAAAAAAATTCAGAGAATTATATATAAGGAATTTGCAAGATGTTAGGCAAGGGATCAAACCACCACTTGCCTTAAACTTCCTTTTCTCAACCTTCCGAACACTCCACAGCATAGATCGGCCAAAAAGGAAGTGCGACAACAAAATCTGGAGAGATTTGGACAAAACGATAGTTTATGGCCACAAACCCCATTGCCAAAAGTACATGAAAACAGAATTACCTACCACCAATGCGTAGATCTTGGCGAGAGCTTTCCAGATCTACCCGCCGATGACGATTCTGAGCACCGGAACTACTACGGTAGGTAGCCGAAGGCCTCGTGATATCTATCGCCTCCTCTCTTCTGTGCTTTTGGTCTGACGGCTTGGGGAAGAATAGAGGGAATAGGGTTTTTGGTTATAAGTATTTATATATATATATATATATATATAATTTTATTAATAATAATTAAACGTCCGAACTTCCAAACGACCAAAAACTTGAATCAACTCAGATTTCCACGAAATTTGCACAAAGACTAAATATCAATGCTACAAAACCAATTGTGAAGTCAAAATTAAGATTCGACAAACCAAACTCTGGTTAAAATTCCTCAAAGTTACAATTAACATTAACCTACTAAAATCAGCCGAGACAAAACCTCGGATTTCGATGAGCAAAATCGCGCTCCAATAACGGTGCCAGTTAACTACTCGTCAATGTAATGCCCTAACATAATTATTACGTCACTATAGAAATTTAAAATAAACATCGAAAAATCAGGGGCATTATAATCATGTCTTAACCTTATCAGGGTTGGGCTCTACCCATGCTGGGGTGAGTAGATGGCCTAAGAACTTTCCTCAGCTCGCACCGAAGACACACTTCAAGGGGTTCAACTGTATATTGAACTTCCTTAGGGTGGAGAATGTTTCTTCTAACTCCTGAATATGCGAGCTCACATCCTTGCTTTTTTACCATGAGGTCATCCACATACACCTCCAGGTTTGTCTCCCTCTACTCTCTAAAAACCTGATCCATCATCCACTGGTACGTCGCCCCTAAATTTTCAGCCTGAAGGGCATCATCTTGTAACTATAGTATCCTTATCTTATGATAAAGGATACATCCTTGACATTAGGTGGGTGCATCCTAATTTTGTGATAACATGAAAAAGCATCCAAAAAACTCATCGCAAAAAAACTGACATCTGAGTCAACCAATGCGTTGATTCGAGGCAGAGGATAATAATAATTAGGACATGATTTATTCAAAAGTGAAACATTAACACACATTCTCCATCGCCTGTCACCCTTTTTAACCATTACCATATTGGAGACCCAGCATAGATACTGGATCTCCGATATATAACTTGCCTTAAGAAGCTTCTCTACCTCCTCCCGGATGAGCTCCTACAGTATGGCGGCGACGGTTCTCCTCTTTTGACTGATAGGATGTGTCTTTGGGTCGAGGTTTAGGCGGTAGCATGCCACGTCTACATCGATGCCTTGCATATGTGTTGCGCTCCATGCAAAGATTTCAATGCTCCTCTGAATGCATTTTAGTATCCTCTCCCATCTCTGTCTTTCCAACCCTGGTGAGAACCTCTATCTATATCACCTTCTCTATTTCTTCTAGCCTAGACTGCTCTTCCCAAACTTCCCCGACTCTCCCCCTATTTATGCGCCTTATCCATCTCTGCCTCTTCAACTTCCATTACACTAGTCCCATTCTCCAGTAACCCCTCTGCCCTCTCCTCATGGGTATGGACCTCCCCTTTTCCTACTTCCTCCACAATCACATCCACTTCTTCCTATTTCACCAGGTCCTTTGCTACTTCCTCCTAAACTACTTCTATATCGCCTCCTAGACCTGCCTGCACCTCCATCTCTCTCCCAATCTCCTAAGCTTCTGCCAACCAAGAAATGGTGTTAACGACCATCATAAAGCACTGACTCGCCACCTTTAGATCCCCTCTAATACGGATAAGAACTCATCTGCTGTTGATCTGGAAGCACTAATGAAATGATGACAGGATGTAGTGAAAAGTGTTGATGAGGGGCGTCCAAAGATAGCATTGTAGCTGCTCGGAGCGTCGGCGATGATGAACCGGTAGTTCCTCGACACCCCTCCCAACATTACATGGAGACCAACTCCACCTTCGACTTCCTTCCTTTCTCCCAAAAAACCAAACAACGGCCCGTCCGAAGCTAATACCCTCTTTCCTCCACTTTCATCGCCTTAAAGGCTTTCTTGAACATCGCATTCACAGAGCTCCCATTATCAATCAGAATCCTGGAGACGGTGAAGTATTTGGTTGTCGTCTGGATCAACGGGCATCGCAGAATGGGTCCATATAGTTAGGCATGTCCTTCTATGAGAAGGTAATATTCTCCCTTAAGGGTGGGGTTTGGGAGGGTTAGGCGACGCCCCTCCTGAACATTGTCTAGAAGCTCCCCTTGTGTGTGGCTTCGATTTTGTCCCTCCATGGATCACCCCAATCCCTCTATGAGCGCCTATGTCAACCCGATCCTCGCACATATCCTCCTCGCCTCCTCCTGGAAAAACTTCCTTGATCTGCTCTAGCGTCTTCTGCTGCACCTGACCTCTCACTTCCATCAACTCCAAAAATTCGGGGCATGCGGTCGTCACATGACCTTCCTCCTAGCGGAAGACACAATATATCAATACTACCCTACCTACTTCTTTTCCTCCCCTTCCATTCTCTCTTATCCTTCCCTTTCAACGGGCGATCACCATTGCTTGTTATTGTGGCGATAGGGGCGGGCTCTAGCCCTATCTCCATCTTAGTGGGTTGAACCTCCCCTCCCTCCTAAGGTAATTCTTCTTGCCATGAAATCCTCTCCCTTTCACTTGAGTAGGTCCGTCCTAGGGTCTTCAGGCCAGCCGGTTGTTTGGCTCCCAATACCCCTAACCCTGATTCTGACTGTGGAACCCCTGGCCTATGGGTTATTCCCTCCTTCTGGCTTCTTACTGCCTTCTTGCTCCATGCTCCTTAATCTTATCCTTCGCCAACTTGGCAAGCTTCTTGGTAAATACCGGATTTGCCGACTCTCCATCTATCTCTTTTGTCGCCCTCCCATCAGCTCCTTGAAAGAAAGTGGTGGCTCCCTCTTCAGCTCCATACTAAAGAATCCTTACAATAAACCCAACATGAAGTCGAGCATCAGTGTATTCCCTAGAACCTCTTAAACCAAAAGGATATCCTCTTGGAAAATATTGACGTAACTCCCCAACTTCTCCTACGGCCCTTGCTTGATCGTGAATAGGAACTCTGCTCCCTTCTTCCTCTTATTTGATGTCGATAACCTCGAGAGGAACCCACGGCACTGGTCCTCAAAGCATTAGATCGAGCTTGTGGGAAGCTGGTGGAACAAATCTCTTTCCTTCTCCTTCATGGTGATGGAAAAAGTCAACACATGAAATCGTCTAACATCTATCGGATTGAAACGACATCCTTAAACCACTGGACCTGTTGCACCGAATCATCTCTACTCGTGTAGTAAGACATCTCTAGTTCCTAAACCCCTCTAAAAATAGGGCCGAGACAATCATCTCACTAAAAGGGCTTCCTCCACCTACTGGGTGAGCCGACCCATCTCGAACCACTGGCACACTGATTCTATCAGCACTCACCTTACCAGGGAATAGTTCTTACCCAGCGAGATCCCTCTCGCAACTCTCCTTTAGCACTTGCTTCCCAAGTTACTGTCCCGAGGCATTTTCGCCTAAAGATGGGTTTGCGATCACCGGGATAGAAGGTGTCTCCCACTCGCTTCTCACGGCGTTTGTTAGATGTATGATATGTCGAACCTGCCTCTTGAATTCTTCTAAAATTCCCAATATGATGTCACTCGTTAGAGGTGGAGAGTTGACAGAGCCAACTCCTTCTCCATCTCCAGCCATGAAGCTTAGCTGAATATTTTCTTGTGCAAACTATGGTCCACGCTCACCGCACCAAAATTATTGAAACTGCTACCCAGTCTCAGAGAGAGTTCGGACTCAAAGGGGGTAGTCTACAGTTACTTGTCCGAAACTGAATTTTTTGCCAAAGACATTGAACTAGGAACTAACCCTGAGCTTCAGCGAGGAGGTCCCGCCACACACCTGAAAGATCTGAGAGAGCTTCTCCTCCCAATCCAAAGCTGAGCTAGGAACCTTTGAGGGATCTCAAAACCAACCAAAGCAAATCAGAGGAGGAAAAAACCCGAAGACTAATCCTCCAAAGATGTCCTTAAGGGTATATTTATAGTTTTTTAGGCCTGCCCTGTTAATAGCGCAATCTTGCATTTTGGTTTTGCTAAACGCAACCCAAATTAGTCTGTCATTAGCGAAACTCCGTTGTTTAGGGGGGCTATTAGCAGTCCAACAAGGCCTTCTTGGTAAAAATAATGCTGAGCAAGTGGTCTATGTGCTTATCACTCACCTGGGGTGGCGAGTACCTAATGTGGCTAGCACTCGCTACCTCCCTAGGGCTTAGGCGAGTGGGGGAGGCCAGCTACCCTTCTTGCCTATCCCTTGGTTAGACCCTAGGGCGAATGCGGGTCAGTGTGCTCAACTCACCCCTACTACTGATTTCCTAACCCTATGTAAGAAAGGGAGCTCCTTCCCCACTCGCTAATCCGACTTGCCACAGCCTAAAACTGCTTTCTTTCCTTGGTTTCTTCTGAGGGATCAACTCGGTGAATACAGTATTGTACATATCAAACACAACCAAATATTCTGAAATAAGAAACTATAGGTGGCTTACTTTTCTAAAGCTCATAAGGAGTCTTTAGCTTGGTCTTATGAATAAGACTTATATTAAGAACATAATTAGTAGTGTTGACTACTTCTGCCCAAAAGTACCTAGGCAAGTTAGATTGTACTAATAATGTTATTCTAACTTCAATGAGTGTTCTATTTTATCCTTTCAGCAACTCTATTTAGTTGAGGAGTTCATGGAGCAAAAAAGCTTTGACTTATCCCCTCATCCTTACAAAATCTACAGATCAACTGATTTTCAAACTCTGTGTCATGATTACTTCTGATCAAAGACACTTTAGTATCAAATTCAGATTGAATCTATTTAATGAATCTTGTTATAGTTGTGAAGGTTTTAGACTTTACTTTTAATAAAAACACCACCTGAACTTTGAGAAGTCATCCACAATTACAAAAGGGAAAGACTTACCTCCTAAACTTTGAGTGGTAATAATACCAAATAAATCAATATGTAGTAAGTATAAAATTTGTGGAGAATCATTCTTATCAATTTGTTTAAATGAAGATTTTACATGTTTATCTTGTTGAAAAGCTCTACATGGATTAACTTTTTTATACATACCTTTTAGTAAGCCTCTTACTAACTGATCCTTTCAAAGCTTTGTTATATTCTTGTGTTTTAAATGACCAAGTCTTCTATGTCATGGTTCATTCTTGTCTACTTCGGTATTGAATAAGCATAATTCATTGTTAGAAGAACAAAAATCAATAACATATATATTGCCTTTTCTAGAAGCAGTTAGCACAATATTATTTATTCTAGAATTTATTTTTTGGCAAAGGTTATTAGTGAACACAACCTTATATTCACCATCACACAATTGACTAATGATACTCAGACTATTTTGAAGTCCTTCAACATAAGCTACTTTAGCAAAGGTGATATCTACACTTTTTATCATACTGTAACCTTTGGTCTAACCATAATTAGAATCACTAAACACTACCTTAAGACCATTTTTTGGCCTTGATATTTATCAGCATTTCTCTTTGTCCAGTCATAAGTTTAGAGCATCCACTGTCCAAATACCATTGTTGGTTTGTAGAAGGATAGCCTATTTACTGCACATTAGTTTAAACATTAGTTGGGATCTAGATTACCTTGGACTCATTACTTCTTTTTCCATTATAAGGTTTAAGGAAATTATATGATGGCCTTTCATAATGCCCCATAGGATAAAAGAGTGTTTGTCCATTAAACCAATAAGTTCTAGTTTTATGACCTTTAATAATGCAATCTTTACAAAAATCCTGTACAGAGTTATTTTGATAAGAAAAATTACTTTCCAGTGATATGCGTCAAGTTAATGTCGACGCAATATTTGGAATACGTTGATTTGAAGTTTACTTTTTGCAAGAGTTGTGTCAATATGAAGTCGACGCATGTTCCTGACAAATTAGAACTACTCATTTTTATTTCTTGTATAACATTGGTCGTCTATCTACAAAACTTTTTTCCTTTGAACTTACTCTTATGATTATTAAAGCTTGTTGTTCATTCTAGATATCCATAATGAGTTATTTTTAATGGTACTTCCTTTGCTTTAACAAATGATATGGGATTTTTCTAAATAGGTTTATTATTTATTGCTACTATCTTGTGAGGGTTTGCTTCTAATCCCAAATGATCAAACCTTATTTTAAGATTTTTAGTAATATTCTTAAGTTGATGACTCCATCAGTTTAAGGAGTCTACAAAGACTTTTGTCTTTGATAATTCTTCTTTCAATAGAGAGTTTTCTTCAAGTAACTTACTTACCTACTCCTTCAGGTTATCTATCTCAATTTTTAAAATATTATCCTATTTTATTTTTCTCACTATCATCATGACAGTCTTCATATAATTTCAATTTCTACCTTAATTATTTAATTTCTTTTTCCAATTCTATCTGATCTATACAAAATTCTCTAAAAATACTTTAAAATTTTTCGAAGTAAAATCAATATTATAAATACAATCAGGTACCTCATTTGTATCATAATCTGATTTTGCCTATAGAGCCAAGAGATATGCTTCTTTAGTAGCAATTTCTTCTTCTAATGAAGGGCTGGATTTAAAACCTGTGACACTCTAGGTTTTAGTAATAAAACATTTTCCTTTTTTCTTATCATTTCTTTTTAGGTACTTCTTCTTTTGATATTTGGTACTTGATTTTTTCTTTTGCTTATCTGTACATTCTATTGATATATGTCTAGGTTTTCTGCATGTAAAATAGATTATTTCCTTGTTAGGAGTCTTGTCAAACCTTAGTTTGCCTTGATATCTATCTTTTCTCCTAGATCCATCTAATTTTATCTGTTTTCTAAAACTTCTTGACAAAGGATTAAACACGTCATTCTCTTAAACAAATGGCTCATCCTCTGTAACTTAAAAAATAACTTTTTTTTCTAGAAGTTAAGCTATTCTCCATAGTATTTTTTCATCTCAACTCTATAGTAGTTGTTCATATGACTTCAACTTTCTTAGCAAAGCATCTGTTGTAATTTCTTTGTGATACCTTGCATTTATGATGGCCCAAATTCTAGAATCACATGCGCTTCGGAAGCACATGAGTAATTTGTCATCTATTTCAGTAAGAGATATGTCTTTATTAAATCTCTTCGACTCATTGATTATCATGTTGAATCTGTCATACATTTCTACTATAGATTCATCAATTTTCTTTTAAAACTTCTCATAATGAGAGATTAAAATGTGATCTTCTATCCTTTCTCTCATCTACACTTCCATTAACTATTCTTGAAAGTGATTCTCATATCTCTTTTCCTGACTAGCAATCAGCATTTTTTGAAATATATCATTAGACATAGTAGAAATTAGAATGTTCATAGCTTTTGCATCACAATCTTTTATCCACTTCTCCATATCTATCCATTCACTTCTCGGTACAGGTTTTGAAGTTTTTTTTTGCTCTGCATCCTACCTATATGGCATTGGTGGTCCTGTCAAAATTGATTCAAATATACCATCATCAATAGAGTTCATGTATAATCTAATTCTGATTTTCCATAGTGTAAACTTTTCATGATTACAAACTGGTTACCTAGTAGATGCAAATTCTTTGAATATATTTCCAGACATTTTTGAAAATTTAAATCTAAATATACTAAAGTAACTGAAATGATCTTTTGCCACGATGTTAACCTTTTATTTATTAATCTCCTCTATATTGATTTAAAAATGATTAACCTCCCTCTGATAATAATTGAAATAGGAGAGCAGTTGCTATTTAACTCAAAGTTTTCTTTATATAGGGGTGAATAGAGATTAAAATTTTGTTTAAAATACTAAGTTTAATTCACAAAATTTGCATATACATCAACAATTAACCAGAAATAAATGCAGGTATATAAAATCACAACACAAAATTGAAAATAAATATAGAAACACATAAGACACAATGACTATAGTAGTTCTCCCTCAATTTGGATACATCCACTCTTCTACCCCCCTTGGTAGGAATTTACTATCATAGTGTCTAAGTCTTTTAATCAGGAGACTCTTAAAACCAAAACCAAATCTTTTGATAAGGATATCTTGAACCAAT
Source organism: Platanthera zijinensis (assembly GCA_039513925.1). Lineage (NCBI taxonomy): Eukaryota > Viridiplantae > Streptophyta > Magnoliopsida > Asparagales > Orchidaceae > Platanthera > Platanthera zijinensis. The sequence goes on from CM077083.1 coordinate 135,225,303, forward strand.
ACAATCTGAGCCTTTTCTCAAGGAGACTCTCAAAACCACTCATTGAATCCTTTGAAGAGTGTTTCTCAAAACTCTTTTCACAAAGTGTTAGAAAAGAATACAAGAAGATTTTTGATTGAATAAATCTTCTCTTTGTGTCCTCATAATAGATTTATGAGGACTAGCAATGATGATATCTAGAACTTTTGATGAATCTCTGAATATCAAAATAACAAAGATTATGAGCCTTATTTCCAGATTATCCTTGGATTTTCTCTGAATCTGATGCAATTTCCTATTGAGAAGAAGAAGAACTATTTCTCTTTAGCAGATTCAGCACGATCTGATATGAATTTCTTGATCATCTATAGTTGATGATTTATATGTGAATTAAATAATAATTCATCATCCTTATTTTTTGTTGTATCTCCCCATATATATATGGATTGACATCTTTTAATGTATCCAAGATTATGTTATACAAACCTCTTCTTGAAATAATTCTGATAGAAAACCTCAAAAAAATTCTATTAAGAAATTCAATCGATGTAACGTCGAATTCTAATCGAAGCAAAATTGAGTTCTGATTGTCTATAAGAATATCTCGGTAGTCGACGTTCCATTGATATCCTATCAAAGTATGAGTTGAAATAATTCTTTGAATGTCATCTACTTATCAATTTTAGTTGCTCTTACTTCTATTAGAAGTAGCGTAAAATAAAAGTCGAAGTTTTGTCGACTTCTAGTTGACGCATGTTGGCAAATCCTGACTTTTCTCTTAAATTCATTATGTCTTTCTTATTTCAATTATATCAGTAACATCCTAGGACTTTTAAGACCAAATTACCCTTACTATACACTATGGATAATAAATCTAGGAAGTAAAATCACTAAAAATAATTTGTTAAGATAAATTACAAGTGTTTTTTCCAAGAGATTTGAAGCTTAGACTTATCAGGTGGGTTCTCCTCCAATAAGAATTTGATCTTGAGATCATAGACCATAAGCGGGCTGAAAACCTAATAGCGAACCACTTATCACGCTTAGAGCAAGAGAGTAAAAAGAATAGTTAAGTATAGATCAAAGAAAATTTTCGTGATGAGCAGGTATTAGCTATCATTAAGGGTAGCATTCCTTGGTATAAGGATTTTGGTAATGTATTTCCTCCAGATATAGACTATCAGTAAAGGAAAATATTTCTCCATCAGGTGAAATCTTACCTTTGAGATGTATCGTATTTGTTTATGATTTGTGCTGATTAGGTGATCCGTAGATGCTTACCGGAAGTAAAGTTTCAAAGTATCTTAGAAATATATCATGCATCTCCTTACAATGGACATTTTTTGGGTGAAAGAACCACTATAAAGGTATTAGAGACCTGTATTTACAAACCGACATTGTTTAAGGATGCGCATATTTTTTCCAAACGATGTAATATATGTCAAAGGATATATAATATTAATCGAGGGGTTAGCATGCCTATGATCAATATCTTAAAGGTGGAAGTGTTTGACGTATAGGGGATTAATTTCATGGAGCCATTTGTAAATTAAAATGGAAACCAATTTATTCTATTATCTGTGAATTACGTCTCTAGATATGTGAAATCTATAACCATACAGAAAAATGATGCCAAGGTTGTACTTGAATTCCTTAAGTCGAATTTTTTTACTAGATTTGGTATGTCGATAGCTAGAATAAGTGATCGAAGAGCACATTTTTGCAACTCACAATTCAAATCACTTTTAAGAAAATATGGAGTAACACATAAAGTCGCCCTTGCTTACCACCCTAAAAATAATAGGTTACCTGAATAGAGAAATTAAGTTGATTCTAGAGAAAATGGTGAGAGAACTCATAAGGATTGGTCACAAAACTAAATGATGCATTATGGGTATATAGGATTGCATTCAAGACTCCCATGGGATTGACACCTTATAAAATGATTTATGGAAACCCCTATCATCTTCCCGTAGAACTAGAGAATAGAGCATTGATGTGAAAATTACTTTCAACTCGAAAAGGCAAGCGTACCTATCAAATTGTAGCACCAAGGTCGTATTTAAACTCGGGGTTGTCAAGTATTGCTACTCATGCTTGAACTATTATCCTACCAGAAAACTATTGGGATTTGAGAATTTTTAAAAGTAAAATAAAAGATAATTTTTTAGACGAAGAACTTATAATAAAAAGATAGCATTCGATCAATGATTCACCATAAAACGAAATGAGATGGATAAAAAGGCATAGTTTTAAATTTGCAAATCATACTCGACCGTGACGGATCCGATACTAGGAAATAATTTCGCTAGAGTATTAAATCCCCTGACTTATAGACGTTCTGACCGAAATCTCTTTCAAGTCAAAAAGGCCTAAAGCCGCATAATCGAGGTGGCCCGCACTATTGGATTTGACTCCAATCCGGAAGATTTACGTCATCCTAACTCTAGGGTTGCGTTCAACTCCTTCCTTCTTTGAGTGATCTTTCACATTCACAAGCCTCTTGGCTACTTAAATATAAGATCCAAAGCCTACTACCGTATACCGGAAATACGGAGTCGACAAAATAAAAATCAAAGAAGGATCGAGTAAAATTAAGCAAAAATAAAACTTTGAAATAAAAGAAACCCTCATCTCATTATATGGATCCTCATGATCGAATGCTAAAAGAAAAATTAGCTACGCATGATTGAAAGGAAAACCACAATAAAAAGAGAAGAAAATTTCATTAATAATAATTTATAAAACGAGAAGTACACAATGCTTAAATGAAACGATATTAAAATCTCCTAAACAAAATGATATTACAACAAGACAAACTAGGAAATAAAATTACAAAAGCTCTCTTGACTTGTACTCTCCACTTGCTCTGTCCAAAAACCAACCTCCAAAACATGAGACCATGGGCTCCTTTTATAGATGAGGAGGGAAGATTCTAGAAAATGGTGGAAATAAAGGGGCAATAGGGGGGCCGGCCATGCATGGTGAAGTGGGTTCATGCATGGAATTAATTAAGGGAGAGAGAAAAAGGTGGGTTCATTGTATTTTATTTTTGGGAATGATCAAAGATAATGTAAAGTAGAGAGGGGGAGTGAATATGGAATAAAGAAGGGAAAAGAAGGGGGGCGGCCAATGCATGGGGGGATGAATGCATGTATAAATAATGAGAAGAGAGAGTGGGGGAATGAATGTGGAGGGTGGCCGGCAATGCAAAGGTGAGTGGGCTATACCAAATAAAGGGCTCGGGTAGGGTGGTGGGATGCTTGTAGGCTTTGTGGGTTGCACCAAATAGAGGAGGGCTCGGGTAAGAGTGGTGGGCTGCTCCAAATGGTCTCGGGCTGGAGTGTAGGGGCTGTTTGGGCTGCTCCAAGTGGAAGAAGTAGGGTTGCACATATTGGAGGGCTCCTCCAAAAGTTGTCGGACTTGTGCTTGGGCTGCATCATGAACATGTGGGCTGCACCAATAACTCTTGAACCTACAAATTATAAATAAAACATTAGCTCATATTATTAGATATATAAAAATAAAAGAAAACATAAATAACATAAAATATATTATAACAAACACAAATCTTTAAACATAAAACTAAACATACAAACATATAACATAAACAAAATACATAAAATAGAAATAGAAACTTAATACATCATAACAAAAGACATTAAATTAGAAATAAAACAAAATAAGCATAAATTTACTTAAAACAAATAATTTAAACTAGGAATTTTGCATACTAGACTACCCAAAAAATGATGACTAAAACGAGTCATCAAATTCCCCCATGCTTAGACATTTGCTTGCCCTCAAGCTAATAGAAATAAAAACTAGGGAAAAACCAAAAAGAATGCAAAAGATATTTTTTTTATTTTAGGTTCCATAGTTAAGAAAACCAAAACATGAAAAATTAAACTATCCTAATTCCTATGTTGACAACTAGTGGGGTGAGAAGTGCATAATAGAAAACTTGAAAGTGGAGACCTAAAAATCTCATTAAAACCTAAGAAAAGTTTACACATTTCTAAATCCCTAAAACAAGGCATCCAAAATAAATGAAAATAAGGAAAAACAAAAAGTAGAGGTTCTAAATAAACGGCGCATTAACGAACTACTAGGTTACTAGATAAAAATTAACCCAAAAACACCTCAAGGTAACCTCCAAAGAAATCCATCAATGATGGTGGCCATAGGCTTGTCCGTTCACACTTTCTCCCCTACGCAAATTTACGTTCTAAAGATCAATAGGACTTAAAATAGGCATTAAAACTTGGCTTAGGTAAATGATTAGGAAATAAAAACAAGGATAAATATGAGGGCTAAAACACTAAACCAAGGTTGAGCCCAAAAATATAAAAACATGAAGAGAAATGATAAGTACTTTAAACAAACAAAAGACCATAAATTTTTACTTTAATAATTTGGCAACAATTAAACTTCATTTTTCATTTTTTTTGTTTTCTTTTTATTTATTTGATAATATTCTGATAATAACATTTTTTCATAAAGGAGAGCTCCAAAAATAGGCTTTAAAATTTCCTATTCATTTTTTTAAAAAAGAGACAACCCATCACACAATGATTTATAAAATGAGGCTCAAGGTTTAGTGTGCAATAGGAAGGGCATTTTTGGCTTTGGTGAAAAAAAATGAAGAAAAGGTGGAGCTAAATCAAAAAAAAAACATGGAAAAGGCCGAAAACTGTTCTGCAATGGTTATTTTTTTGGTGGGCAAGAAATGCTCAAACGAGTCAAAGGGTGGCCTAAATCATTTCTAAAGTACGTAAAAATGATGCACATGCTTCGAGAGTAGCTTGGGACAAGTTCTAGACACCAAGAAAGTATTACCCCACAAATGAAAAAGAGATAACATTACCTAGCAACCATTCGTAAGCAACTAACCGAATAAAAAGACATAACTACAAATTACTAACTTATAACGTAAAAAACGAATGCCTATATTTAAGAATAAGAAACTAGTAAAACTAAGCTATGTTAAAATGATAAGTTTAGAAAACCATTTCAAAGAAATCTAAATAGAACTAAGGAATCGCACGGGCCTACACATCACTAGAAGAAATATAAAAATAAAGATAGAAAATAATTTTAGATTTTGTTTTTCAAATAGATTTTAGCAAAAAAAAATTGGATTTTTGTTTTTATATATTTTTTTGATTTTTGATTTTTGATAAGGGTAAAATAAAAGTAATACTAAAGAAGCTTATCAAAACTATACTAATTTTTTAGATTTTTATTTTAAGAAAGAAAAAGATAATTTTTGGATTTTTGAAAGAAAAAGGAAAAAAGAAACTAACTAAACCCTCACTCAAGCTTAGATTCTTCATTGTCCTCAATGAAAGAAAAAAGAAAAATGAGAAAGAGAAGGAGACTGAGAAGGAGAGAAAAATGCAGAAATTAAATGAAATAAAAAGAACAGGACTTCCCCGGGTTTATGAGATGAAGTGGGGATGCCACTCCCCCATGCTTGCTTTGTAGTGCACTTGATCATCAGCAGGCTTGACTTGATCCATCTTGAAATCAACAACGTTGGAGCGGCGATCACGAACTTGCTTGGTTGGCCTCCAGAAGGAAGAGCAAAATAAAAGTAGAAAAATATAGGGTCCGTGGGCAGGTGCCCAAGATTGTTCGTTATTACAACAATTTAAAGTCCGAATAAATTTTAAAGTTTTTATAATTATTAAGAGAAGTCCAAAAATAAAATAAATAAAAGACCACATGAAGAGAAATATTCAAGAGTAATAAAGAAGATCCTCCTTTGCAGGAGACACAAAATCATAAGAAAAATATAATTTGAGTCTATGACCATTTACTTTAAAATCACCCTTATCCGGGTGCGAGAGTAACACAGTTCCATCATAAAAGACTTCCTTGACAGTAAACGGTCCAGACCAACGAGATTTAGATTTTCCAAAGAAAATACGTTGACGTGAATTTAAAAGAAGAACTTGATCGTCTGGCTTAAAATTTTTATAGTGGCGAAAGTTCTTATTGCGACAAATTTTTGTTTCAGGGTCAGGTGGTTTATCAAAATAATTTTTTCAAATTTTTATCATTTTCAAAAATAAGATTCTCAAGATTCTTTTGTCTAAAATCAGAGTCATTTTCGAATTTTGCTTGTACGGACATAACAGGTTTTCAAAAACATTTGATGAAAGTTCTGAAAAAGAAGAAGAAAAATCCTTTGGAGGAATATAGGAGTCTTCTTTTAATTCCTCAATGAAAAAGCAAGAATCATCATTTTGTAAAGAGTTTTTCATATGTAAATATCAAATGTAACTTCCTCATCTCCCACATGCAGAAAAAATTTTCCGTCACTCACATTTATGATTGTGCGAGCAGTGGCTAGGAAGGGACGACCAAGGATAAGAGGGACCTCGATGTCCTCTTCAATATCAAGAATGACAAAATCCACCGGGAAGATGAATTTGTCGACCTTCACTAGCACATCTTCAACGATACCTAACGGATACTTAATCGAACGATCGGCTAACTGTATACTCATTCTTGTAGGGCTAAGAGTGCCCAATCCTAGCTTCTTGAATAAAGAAAAAGGCATCAAATTGATGCTCGCTCCCAGATCCGCTAGCGCATGTTTAATAAACAGATAACCAAAAATGCAAGGAATGGAAAAACTACCGGGATTGTTTATCTTTTTAGGAAGATTAGGATTTTTAATGACCTCCGACCACTCTTCATTTAACGTCATGTGAGAAAGATTTTCCAATTTCTTTTTGTTCGTTAATAAATCTTTAAGATATTTGGCGTACTTAGTCATTTGGGTAATCGCTTCATGAAACGACAAATTAATATGGATTTGTTTAAATATTTCAAGGAAGCGCTGATATTGATTATCTAGCTTTTCTTTCCTAAGTCGAGCCGGATAAGGAGGTGGCGGAAATTCCTTTATAACAACCGGAGCATAATTTTGAACGTCATCATTTTCTTTTCCAAAATCAGAAAAAACAGAAAAATCTTTTTCTTTATCAAAAGTAGATTTTTCGTTTCCAAAAGTTGATTTATTATTTTCCGTGGGGATAATTGTTTCCAAAATAGGAGGGACAATCACCTTTGGCTCTTCCCTTGTGGTGGGCTCGTTAACAACCTTACCGCTCCGAAGTGAAATCGCATTTGCGTGCTCCTTTGGGTTAGGTTCAGTGTTTGAGGGAAGATTTCCAGGTGGTCTCTCAGAAAAAGCCTTGGCAAGTTGCCCGATCTGGTTTTCTAAATTTTTCACTGAGCCAGTTAGACTTCTAATATTAGCTTCGTTCGAGCTTATATATTTAGAAAGGATCTCCTCCAAAGGGGAAGGTTTTTGAAAGTTTTGGTTTTGTTGTGGTGGTGGTGGTGGTGTAAAATCGTGCGGTGGGCGTACGACATTAGCATTATTACTCCAAAAAAAATTAGGATGGTTACGCCATCCAGGGTGATAAGAGTTCGAAGAAGAATTAAAACCAGGAGGTGCAGAAAAATTAGAAAAAGCAGAAAAATTATTGGCAGAATGATTTTGAGCAGGACTAGGTATGTTGCCCAAATAATCCACCTGCTCGGCAGAAGCAGCAGCATTCATATTTTCAAATACCTTAGTAGCGGAGGCAGCAGTCATCTCCGAAATCTTCTTGTTCAGCATTTCCACTTGCTGCGCCAGTTGCGACACCGAATCCACTTCATAGATACCTGCAGGTTTAGATGGGTGAGTCCTAGACGAATTCCACTGATAAGTGTTCATCGCCATATCGTCGATAAGCTCAAGAGCGTCTCCCGGAGTTTTTCGGTCTAAAGAACAAGCGAAAGCGACATCTATCATTTGCTTAATTTCTTGATTTAGCCCATTGTAAAATGTCTTGACCTGTAACCATACAGGCAGAGCATGAAGTGCACATCTTCTCAAAAGTTCTTTGAACCTCTCCCAAGTGTCATAGAGGGTCTCAGAAGTAATTTTAGAATATGAAGTTATATCATTTCTTAGCTTAGTAGTTTTGGCGGGGTGAAAATATCTTACAAGAAATTTTTCAACTATAATGTTCCAAGTAGTGATTGATCCTCTTGGAAGAGAACTCAACAACTGTTTGGCTTTGGTTCTTAAGGAGAAGGCGAAGAGTCTTAGCCTTATAGCATCGTCTGAGACACCATTAATTTTAAAGGTGTCACAGATTTCAAGAAAACTAGCAATATGTAAGTTCGGATCTTCATCTTGTAATCCGTCGAACTTTACATATTGCTGCACCATTTGAATGATGCTAGGCTTAAGCTCGAAGTTATTGTTCACAATTGTAGGTCAAACAATACTTGTTTTTGTTCCCTCCAGGTTAGGTCGAGCATAATAGGACATGGTCCTTTGCTTATCCATTCCTGGATTGGGATCTCCCATTTCAGAATTAAAATTACAATTACCGTAGGAATCCTCATCCGCTGTTTGAGAAGTGGAAGCCCCGAATCGTAGTTATCTCTGAAAGGAGCATTCTATTTCTGGGTCCAAATCAACAAGTAGTGACGGATTCGTGCGGGTCATGCACTAAAAAAATGAGAATGGAGAGAAGAAAAGAAAGGAAATAAAAAACTTGAATATGAGAAAGAATTTTTTTTGGATTTTTGTAGAAGTAATAGCGAAAGCATTTTCAAAATATTGACGAAGAAGTTCCCCGACAACGGCGCCAAAAACTTGATGTGAAAATTACTTTCAACTCGAAAAGTCAAGTGTACCTATCGAATTGTATCACCAAGATTGTATTTAAACTCGGGGTTGTCAAGTACTGCTACTCACGCTTAAAATATTATCCTACCGGAAAACTGTTGGGATTTGAGAATTTTTAAAAGTAAAATAAAATATAATTTTTTTAGACGAAGAACTTATAATAAAAAAATAGCATTCGATCAATGATTCATCATAAAACGAAATGAGTGGGATAAAAAGGCATAGTTTTAAATTTGCAAATAATACTCGACCGTGATGGATCTGATACTAGGAAATAATCTCGCTAGAGTATTAAATCCCCTGACTTATAGGCGTTCTGACTAAAATCTCTTTCAAGTCAAAAAGGCCTAAAGCCGCATTATCGAGGTGACCCGCACTATTGGATTCGACTCTAATCCAGAAGATTTATGTCATCCTATCTCTAAGGTTGCGTTCAACTCCATCCTTCTTTGAGTGATCTTTCACATTCACGAGCCTCTCGGCTACTTAAGTATGAGATCCAAAGCCTACTACCGTATACCGGAAATACGGAGTCGACAAAATAAAAATCAAAGAAGGATCGGGTAAAATTAAGCAAAAATAAAACTATGAAATAAAAGAAACCCTCATCTCATTTTATGGATCCTCACGATCGAATGCTAAAAGAAAAATTAGCTACGCATGATTGAAAGGAAAACCACAATAAAAAGAGAAGAAAATTTCATTAATAACAATTTATAAAAAGAGAAGTATACAATGCTTAAAACAAAACGATATTAAAATCTCCTAAACAAAATGAAATTACAACAAGGCAAACTAGGAAATAAAATTACAAAAGCTCTCTTGACTTGTACTCTCCACTTGCTCTCTCCAAAAACCAACCTCTAAAACATGAGACCATGGGCTCCTTTTATAGATGAGGAGGGAAGATTCTAGAAAATTGTGGAAATAAAGGGGCAATAGGGGGGCCGGCCATGCATGGTGAAGTGGGTTTATGCATGGAATTAATGAAGGGAGAGAGAAAAAGGTGGGTTCATTGTATTTTATTTTTGGGAATGATCAAAGAGAATGTAAAGTAGAGAGGGGGAGTGAATATGGAATAAAGAAGGGAAAAGAAGGGGGCCGGCGAATGCATGGGGGGATGAATGCATGTGGAAATAATGAGGAGAGAGAGAGGGGGAATGAATGTGGAGGGTGGCTAGCCATGCAAAGGTGAGTGGGCTGTACCAATTGGAGGGCTCGGGTTGGGTGGTGGGCTGCTTGTAGGCTTTGTGGGCTGCAGCAAATAGAGGAGGGCTCGGGTAGGAGTGGTGGGCTGCTCCAAATGGGCTCGGGCTGGTGTGTAGGGGCTGCTTGGGCTGCTCCAAGTGGAAGAAGTCGGGTTGAACATGTTGGATGGGTTCTCAAAAAGTTGTCGAACTTGTGCTTGGGCAGCATCATTAACATGTGGGCTGCACCAATAACTCTTGAACCTACAAATTATAAATAAAACATTAGCTCATATTATTAGATATATAAAAATAAAAGAAAACATTAATAACATAAAATACTATTATAACAAACACAAATCTTTAAACATAAAACTAAACATACAAACATATAACATAAACAAAATACATAAAATAGAAATAGAAATTTAATACATCATAACAAAAGACATTAAATAACAAATAAAACAAAATAAGCATAAATTTACTTAAAACATATAATTTAAACTAGGAATTTTGCATATTAGACTACCCCAAAAACGATAAATAAAATTAGTCATCAAGCATACAGGGTAATTAAAATATTAAATTTTGACCTTCAAGAAGTGGGAAAGAATAGACTTTTTAATTTTAATGAATTGTTCAAAGTAGGACAACTAGTCCTTTTATATAATTCAAGACAGATTATTTCCTGGGAAATTTAAGTCTAGATGGTCTGGACCTTTTCGAGTGAAGGAGGTACATCCATATGGAGTAGTTATGATTTGTAATGAGAACGATGGGTCTGAGTTTAATGGAAAAAGACTAAAGGAATATTATGATGACAATGATCATCGCAGAAAAATGTTCATAAACATTCGATGATCACTTGATTGGAAAATGTCCAGCCGGGATATTTAAATAAGGCGTTTGGTGGGAGGAAACCCATCTTATATGATATATATAAATAAATAAATTATATTTGTTTTTATGTTATATATTTTTATAAAAAAATCATAATTTAGGAGAGTAGGAAGTCGCATGATGATACAAAAATATTGATTAATTAATATGTTGCATTTGTTGGTTTCGCCCAATAATTGAGAAGAAGTGATGGTTAGCGGTTTTGGTCTCATTCAATTGAAGCGGCTCAACCTTTGAGCCTAACTTTGGTTGTTGCAGCATAAGAAAATCAATGTTGCAACATTTTTTTCTAACTGCTTGTGAAGAGCAGTGTTGAGTGGTGGTTTAATGATGGTCTAATTCAGCCGGCACTAGATTTATTGTGTTGACAGTAATTAATCTCAAGTAGTGGGTTGTGTTAGCCTCAAGTCCTGGTCAACTTCAGTTAATTTCCAAATTATTCACATTAACCCTCCGCCAATATAATCTACTTTCTCCCCAAATTTTTTTAAGATGAAAACACATCTCATGCATTACCTAGGGTTTACGAGAGAAGTGAAATTTCGTGTTACAAAGGAGAGACGAAATCGACATTGAAATTGACGAAGCTGGAGATCTAGGAGAGCAGTAGATTCTACATCTGGTGGAAGGCGGGCGGCGGCACTGAAGAATCATGGAGATATAGGGGAGCATCAACTTTCGGTGAGAGTGAGAATGTCAGTGGCATTTTGTCGAGGCTGTGAAGGTTCCTGAAGGTAAATTTCATCAACCTTCATCTATGGAGAAGATCAAACTATGAGAAAAGTTTTTCATTTTTTGTTGTTCTATTGGTGCTCGGTTTAGGTCATGTCTTCAAAAAAGAAAGGGAAGGGGAAGGAGATAGTATGTAAGAGCGTAAAAATTGTAACCAAAGAGTCTTGGCACCGATTTAATAATTTCAGAGTCATCCCTTTCATCTATGAGCAGGGGTCAAATGGAGAGAAGAGCTTGGAGCATTTCCTATATCGACCAAATCATATCCCTGCAGTAGGAAATATTTTGTCACCCACATACAAAGTCATCCTCCCATGGGTATATGAATTTTACGCCAATGTTAAGAATTCGGAGTATGAGAAAGAATTCGTAAGAGGAAAATGAGTGTATTTTTCTGCAAATACCATTAATGATTTTTTTGATCTAAACAATGACATTACTAACAAGTGTGCCATAATTTTATCAATGGTGTCCCCAAAGGAAATTGTGATTTTTTTGTGTTGTACATCAGAGCCAAAGTTGGCCAATAAGTCTCATAATACTCTAAAAGCAACCTGTCTAAACCGGGAGGAAAAGGTTTGGCTTCTATTTATTAACGCAAGTGTTATGCCCACCCAACATCTCAATACTATAAATTTTTACAAGGTGGCTCTTATTTATTGCATTGTAAGGGGAATATAGTTCAATATTAGAAAGTTCATTGATGCACAGCTCAGGCAGAAGGTCAAGGAGGTAAACACACGACAACTCTGGTTTCCCATCATGATAGGGGAATTATACATCATTGTAGGTGTGGTGGAAGAAGAAGATATGGTCAAACAAGTGAAACGTCACATCACTGAGACGGTGGTAGAAGTGAAAATCAAGGTGGATACAGGAACTAAAAAAAGGCATGAATTGTTGAGGTTAATGGGTACTTACCAGTCCACAAGGCTAGCGGCAGCCGAACCCATATATATTGATATTCTAGTGGCGGATAATATACCAATCCTAATTTTTGATAGAAAATATCAAGTACATTAAAGAAAACAAGTGGTGTCAACACTTTTATTTAAAGGAATAGTTGGATGATATTTGTGCGAACTAGATTAAGTTGATGGAGAAGGTGCAGATTCCAGTACCAAAGTCGAGCTTCAGGATTTTGGGACAATTTGATAATGAGGGCTACCTTCTTAATTGGTACCGGATTAGAGTTCATCTGACGGTGGTTGTTTTATATGAGGAAGAGGAGGAGGACGAGACCAAAGAGGATGCGATCGGAAGTGAGGGCGAGTAGTATTATCTTCTTTCCAGTATTGTTTTTCATTCTTGTGTAGTTATATTTGTGTTTTTAGGTGACCATGTGACTACATATGCTCCGAGCTATTATGGTGTGATGATATATTTTGTGATGTGACATTTGTGATGCTATTTGGGGGTACACTTATTTGGGTTTAGGTTACTTTTATGATGATTGTTGTGTTACACCTTTATATTATGACATTTTATGAGCAAACATGCAATTTACTTTTGTGATATGTTATATGTATCATGATATATTCATTGTATTTTATTGTGATTCACTGCTTGTGATGCCTCCATATAAATTACCATATATAAACACATCACATGATGCTGAAAACTGCAACTTCATTTGGTTTATTCATTAAGCATGTTAATTAGAAAAGTTATGTAAAATGTTTGTTGTAAGAATAATCATAGAACGCACTGCCTATCATTCAGTTATATGCAGTTGTTTACTCTTGAAATTTCTTAGTACGCATTTCTTCTATTGTATTTTATCAAACCAAGTGTAGGTTTTAAAGGGATTTTTAATGATGAATCTCATCAAGCAAAGAGGGGAGTGAATTTTATGAAACTTTTAGCTATACTGATAATAATTGTATAAAGCTACTGCATTCCAATTTCACGGGAGTTTTTTAAATATCAAGTGTCTTTCTCCCTTATAATTATGTGTTTATTAATAAAAAAAATTTAAATAATTTTCATAGTAAAGTGGTCTCTTTACTAGGGACTAGCAAGGGGGATATGTTTGGAGGTGGGCGGGTTGGGTCCATTGATCACAATGTCCCATATTTGAAGAAGACCCACAAGTCAATAGTATACTCATTTTTGTGTTTAATATAAGTTCTAGTACAATGTATGCAGGTTGCACTCTGTTCATTGATTAGAGAGGTTGACAGGGTCAGAATATTAGTTGGACTCAAGACATGATATTACAGAGGTAGAAATTTACCTAAGTCCAGAAGCATTAAGGGAGCACAAACACTCCATAACAGAGGCCTAAGAGCATTGACAAAAGCTCAGGCACTCAAAGTGTAACACCCCAATCCGTCGTATAGCATATGACAGAAGGTCCAGCCGGGGCCCGATGCCATATATTGCAAGAAGGTAAGGAGATTACATATTGTTTCCAAATCCAAGTTCAATTACAAGCACACCCCAACTCAGAGCATTCTAGCGGAAGCATTTTAGTTTATGAACCCAGACGCAATAAGAATGTCCACTATACAATAGGAATGATATATATATTGAAAGTATCTAGTGTCGACTAAATCAACCTATGGGGGGGAATAGGTGTCATGCAGACTTTTGCGGAATGAAATTTACCTGCACAAATAAACAAACACAGCACAGAAAACACATAAGAAATTATAGTGGTTCCCCGATTTGGGTACGTCCACTTTCCCTCATCGACCTATCTCCCACCAAGGGATGACTCGATCACTTCTCCAAACGGATTGAAATCCAATCCTCACACTACGGAAGGAACCCTTCCAACCAAAGTAGTCATAACTCCACCACCACGGGTTGCACCCAACACTTACAACTAAGAATAAAAATTCCTTTACAACAAATCAAAAATTGAATGTATAAGAAAATACAAACAAGACTTTTGGAGAACCCGATGTCCTTCTTCGTTCGTTGAATCTTTCTTGGAAGTAACGAAGAATCCACGACCGGAGATCGCTCTTGGAGAGGATCTTGTCAAGATCGGCGGCGGCAAGCGATTGAGCCGGCGATACTTTGTAGTTCCAAACTTCTTGACGAAGCAAGCAAGGTCTACGAACGATCTCAGTCGGATCAGTCGTCTCAATCGATTCGGAATGAAGAACTAACCTCATTCAACGAATCGAGAGACAAGAGATCTCAAGATAGATGTGTGAGACGCTCGTCTTGCCTCGGTACTATCTTCGGAAGATCAGAGAACCTCTGAGATCAGCGGCGGTGATTAGCTTGCGAGCGGCGACAGCGATCGGCGATTTTCCGCGATCTACTAGGGCACGGCGTCGGCTTTTTGATTTCGCATGAATAGTTGTTGTAGAGGTTCGAAATACGCATGTATATATACCCGAGCCAACCCTAAAAGACCGTTGTGGGGCCCACAAGGAAAAGCCCTAGCCCCGGCCGAAACAGCGCACGGTCTCTTAGTTCGGTCAAGCAAACAGACGAAAATTGCCTAAGGAAAAATCGGCGATAATCTTTGATGATTCCCGTCGAATTCGGCGGGAATCACTCATGATTCCTGTCAATTCTGCCTTAGTAGAATCCCTGTCTGGAAAACAGCCAACTGAAAGAAATCGGCAGAAAAGGCTAGCTGATACTCGACGAATCGACAGGAATGAAGACAGATTCTCATCGAAGTCGGCGGGAATCACTTGCGATTCTCGTCGATTCTGCCTTGGCAGAATTCCTGTTGGATAACTATCAGTCGGAAGGAAGTTGGCGGGAATGCAGAGTGATTCTCGTCGAATCGGAGGGAATCACTAACGCTTCCCGTCGAAGTCGGCGAGAATCACTTAGTGATTCCCGTCGATTTTGACTTAGAAGATTTCTCTTCCTTCCTTTGAGGACTTAGTCTTTGACCCATCTTTGCTCCTCTTCTGCTCTTGATCAACCTCGACCCTGTACTTGAAAATGAGTACACTCCAATAGAGAAAGCACACATGAGTCAACACACTGATCTACTCAATGAGGGATTACGTTGCGCAGACCCGTGTATATTGACCCACTGCACCCTTACATTGGTGTGTACTTAGCATGGAATAGCTGCAAGCACGACTTGATAGAAAATCATCAAATTCATTATCAATTCAACTTAGCTTGTTCAGGGCTTCTTCAAATCAGGAACATTGTGGATACAATACCCAACAATCTCCCCCTATTTGAAGAAGCTTAAACCCTACAAGCTAAGGTGAAAAGAACAGATGAGAATGAAAATCATAAACTAAAAATTCAGTTGAGAGTGAAATTCATTACCATTTTCCTGAGAGCATACTTAACATTGGCAGCCACCTTAGCCTTAGCCAAGAGGGTAATCTCCCCCTTTTCGGCTTCTGCAAATCTGGGACTTCACTCTAAGCACAAAGCTCCCCCTCAATTCTTGCATCCGTGCTCGAGCTTGAGTTCCTTGCTGATGATCCCCCTTGATCCAAGAGCCTTGATCCCTTCAGTCTTCAATCTTCATAGTTCAGCATGCCGAGTTCAGTTTTGAAGAGACTGAACTTGGCCTCGTCTAGGGGCTTTGTGAAGATATCTGCAACCTGCTTATCCGTGGGTACATAGCAGAGAGATATATCTTTGTTTTCCACATGCTCCTGAATGAAGTGGTAGCGCACTTCAATATGCTTCGTTCTGTTGTGCGACACTGGATTTTTCGCAATTTCTATTGCGCTCGAGGAGTCACAATACATAGGAACTTCTCTGAACTGCAATTCATAATCTTCAAGTTGATTTCTGATCCATAGAAGTTGTGCGCAACATTTGCCTGCTAAGATGTACTCAGATTCAGCCGTGGAGGTTGCGAAACAGTTCTTCTTTTTACTTTTGCATGAAATAAGCCTTCTTCCGGGGAATTGGCACGTCCCGGAAGTGCTTTTCCTATCATCCATGCTTCCTGCAAAGTCAGCATCTAAAAAGACTATCAGCTCGACATCATTGTTTCTTGGGTACCACAAGCCAAGATTTGGTGTACCCTTAAGGTATCTAAGAATCCGCTTTGCAGCGACATAATGAGATTCCTTAGTGTTCACCTGATATCTAGCACAAACACATGTGGAAAACATAATATCCGGTCTACTAGCAGTAAGGTAGAGCAGGGATCCAATTATGCTTTTGTATTTGGTTTCATCAAAAGGTTTCGCTTTCTAATCCTTGTCCAGAGACATAGTGGATCCCATTGGAGTCCTCATAGAGGTTGCATTCTCCATTCCAAATTTCTTGAGGAGTTCATTTGTGAACTTTGTTTGAGAAATGAAAATTCCATCCTCAGACTGTTTCACTTGAAGTCCTAAGAAATACTTTAGCTCTCCCATGCTGCTCATTTCAAACTTTCCTTGTATAAGTTTAGAAAACTTCTTGCAAAGATTGTTGTCCGTTGAGCAAAATATTATGTCATCGACATAGATTTGCACCAACAGAATATTGCCTTTGACTTCCCTAAGAAACAATGTCTTATCTATTTTTCCTCTCGAGAACTTGTTCTCAAGAAGAAAACTAGACAGAGTCTCATACCAAGCTCGAGGAGCTATTTTTAAGCCATATAATGCTTTATTAAGAAAATAAACATGATTAGGAAGTGATGGATTAACAAAACCTGGGGGTTGCGTGACATATACTTCCTCTTTTAAATTTCCATTTAGAAATGTAGATTTCACGTCCATCTGATTGACAGTGAATCCTTTGTGAGAGGCATATACTAGGAATAATCTTATCGCCTCCAGCCATGCAACTGGTGCAAAGGTTTGGTCGAAGTCAATCCCCTCCTCCTGTCTGTAACCTTGTGCAACAAGTCTGGCCTTGTTCTTGATGATGACACCATGTTCATCCAATTTGTTTCTGAAGATCCACTTGGTGCCAATCACATTCTGTTTCTTTGGTCTGGGAACAAGCGTCCAGACGTTACATCGTTCGAATTGATGCAGTTCATCTTGCATGGCCAATATCCATGACGCATCTTTGTTCGCTTCGTCGAACTTCTTTGGCTCAACCTGTGACAGAAAGATAAGGTGCAAAATCTCGTTAATTGTACCTCTGTGAGTTCTAACACCGTCACGAGGATCTCTTATGATCAGATCTCTAGGATGATCCCTCACGTGTCGGAGCTCTAAGGGTCTTGCATCTGCAGCTCTAACAGCTTCTCGGGCTTCTCCTTCATCTGGGAGATTTTCTCCATCCTGATGGTCATCTTCTCCAATTGGCGTTGAGGTGGAAACCTTGACATACTTGGGAGTTGCATCTTTTGCAGTCTCATCGAGACTTAGATGTTCAAGACTTGCACCTACATCTTCAAGAATATCACTAGAACAATTACTGTGAAGCAAGCTTCCTTCATCAAATACAACATTAATGGACACCTCTACCACTAGGGTTTTCTTATTGAAGACCCTATATGCCCGACTATGGCTACTATAGCCCATGAAGATGCCTTCGAAGAATTTTTCTCCGAATTTAGTATGTGGGTACTTCCTATTATTGAGTGCATAGCATCTGCAGCCAAAAATCTTTAAATAGGATATGGTCGGTTTCCTGCCTTTCAATAGCTAATAAGGCGTCTTACGATGATTCTTGTTGATCAATGCTTGGTTCTGCACATGATATGTCGTATTGACAGCCTCTGCCCAGAAGTACTCTAGAAGAGAAGCATCATTCAACATTATCGTACATGCTTCAATGAGCGTTCTATTTCTCCTCTCCGTAACTCCGTTTTGCTGAGGAGTACGCGGGGAGGAAAACTCATGAAAGATACCAAGTTCTTCACAGAATTTTGTCATAGCACTAAACTCGAATTGTGTTCCATGGTCACTTCTTATTTTGACCACGGAGCAGTTAAGTTCGTTCTTAATCTGCTTGATAAAATTAGCAAAGATGTCAAACGTATCTGACTTTCGTTTCAATAAAAACACCCACGTAAACCGAGAGTTATCATCAACAATCACTAGCGTATACGATTTGCCTCTTTAGCTATGAACTTGAACTGGACTGAACAAGTCCATATGCAGAAGATAAAGACATCTGGAGGAGTCTTTGTCTGCAATGCCCTTAAAGGTAGCCCGAGTTTGTTTGCCCTTCTGGCATGCAGGACAGGGGCTATCTTTGATGCACTTAATAGTAGGGGCATCCCTTACTAAATTCTTGGAAAACAACATATTAATAGTCTTGAAATTAATATGTGTTAATCTCTTGTGTCATTGTTCACAAAGAGATGCACTGCCTTTTTCTACTAGGCACACGGGGGTAGAAGAGTCTAAGCTAAGAAAATCTAAGCAAAAGATATTTCTTCTCCTAATGCCAGTTAATACCGTCTCCGAAGAGGCACACGACATTATCAAACACTTATCCTTGCAGAACTTAGCGTCTTATCCTTTATCACATAACTTGCTTACACTGATCAGGTTATGGTTAACCCTTCAACATAGACCATGTCAGTGATAGAGAGTATACCGTTGGAAATCATACCATAACCTCTAGTGACTCCTCGATCAGATCCTCCAAAGATGACTTTGGGTCCATTTTCGACTGGGGAGTAATCACGCAACAGGCTTCTTGTCCCGGTCATATGTCAGGAACATCCACTGTCCAAGTACCAGATTGGCGTTTTGGTTGCCTTTGGACATACCTGCAAAGCAGAATTAGATTCCCTTAGGAACCCAATCGAACTTGGGTCCTAGATTCCATGTTAGCACACTCCCCCACGGGTGGTTAACCCTACGAGTGGTCGGCCTCGCATTGCTAACATGAGGAGTCTCGTTGAATCTTGGATTAAACCAGCAATTCACGGCAAAGTGACCAACTTTACCACAGCACCAACAGTCAAACCTGTTGTACCGCTTGCTAGGCTCACGCTTTACCCTTGGTACGGTGGGTCCAGCCAGGGCCTTAGATCTGGAGGTGGAGGCATCATGATGATAGCAGTCACATGATTTCTTCACTTCTTGTTCCTTAAGTATAACAGGCTTGGCCTTTGGTGCCTGCTTCCTATTATGGCCGCTAGAGAAGTGGCCATAATTCTCCACTTGGATTTCCTCATAAGGTGCCTTGAAGACACTCTCACCGTAGTTTCGGCGGAAGGTCCAACCATCATACCGGCTCTTGGGCTTTTCAACCGAGGGCCGGAAGAAGTGGCCATAGGTGAATCAAAGTCCTGCTCATTGCAAGGAAAGCCAGGCTTTCTGAATGAAACAGGATCGAGTGGGGCCTTTCCCTTTTCTGCAGTAGAGGCCTTCTTAGCAGCCTTATTTTTCCTCTATTTTCTGTTTCTCCTGGATGATTTACCAGGCATACCCACATGCCCTAAGCCATCCCCTTTAGCCTGAGCAGAGAATTCATCAACTAGAGGAAGAATGGTCATTGGCATGGAGAAGCTTTTTACAATCTTCCTTTCTACCGCAAACAGTTCTTCCAACTTGTTGATTTCTTTCTATTTTTGGTCAAGGAGCCTTAGAGACTCTGAGTGCTCAGAAGTCAGGTCCAGGTGTTCCTGTCGGAGAGAAATCAAGCTAGTGATCTCTTCTCTTAGGGACACACCCTCAGCCTTAAGGAATTTTACTTCCTTTTTCTGAGCCCTCAACCTCTTGTGACATTCCTCAAAGGTATTGAGCAGAAGCTCATACTTTTTGAGGAGCTCGGCTTCACGGGAAGATGGGTTATCCTTAATATCATCATCAGGAGACTCAGAGTCAGAGTCAGAGAGGGGGGTACGATCTTTTACCTTCCTAGTAAATGGGGGGCAGTCTCCTTCTGAGTCAGAGTGACCCATTCGCCCGAAGTAGGCTTCCTCATAATCACTAGAATCTAACGAATCAGATTCACTCAGTGTATTTGGCTTTTTGGCAATGTAGATCCTCTCCTTCTTCTTATCTCTAGAGGACTTGTGCTCCTCTCCCTTCCCCTTATCTCTCTTGCTTTGGTGGCAGTCAGTAACGACGTGGCCTGGCTTATTGCATCCAAAGAAGATGATGTCAGTAGAACGATGTTTGTTCTGTTTAGATTCATACCTATCAGAAGAGTAATTCTTCTTCTGATGTCTGGAGGAGGAGCCGTCTCTCTTTCTTTGATTCCTCATCTTGAGGAACTTCTTGAACTCTCGAGTGATGAAGGAGAATTCTTATTCAGATAGCTCTGAGCCAGAAGAGCATGGCTCAGAGTCTTCTTCCTCATCCCTTTTCCAGGAGCGGGACGTGGCTCCACCCTTGCCTTTCCTTGAGTGATTTGCTTTCAGGGCTATAGTATTTTCTTTGGCAGCGACTTTATCGACTTCTTATTCAGCTTTTCTGGTGTTCAGCTGAAGCTCATAGGACATAAGCTTTCCAAACAGAATCTGGGGATCAGTTTCTTCTAGCTTGCCAAACTCTCTGATGGCGCAGATCTTGGTGTCCCATTCCTTAGTAAGGGATCGAAGTAATTTGTCATTTAGTTAACAATCAATGAACACTCTGCCATACCCCTTCAGGGCATTGACGATCTTCAGGAAGTTCTCGAATGTCACTACGATTTCTTCCTTGGGACCTTGCCTGAAGGCCTCATACTTTTGGTTCAGAAGGGATCTTCGATCATCCCTTACTTCATCTGTGCCTTCCATCAGGATGATCAAGCAGTGCCAGATGTCCTTGGCAGTCCTGCAGTTGCTGAAATTTTGCATCATGGAATCATCGACGGCGCTTACAAGAATGTTCTGAGCTTTCTTGTCTAGTCCGACAAGTACCATCTCATCCTTATCCATTTCGGAAAGCTTCTTGGGCACCATCTTGGTAGGATCAATGGTGGAGGCCTTAGTGGGGATATAAGGGCCCTCCTCCACTACCATGAAGAGTCGAGGGTCGACTGCTTCCATGTAGAACCTCATCCTTTCCTTCCAGATGGGAAAGTTCAGCTTGGTGCACACTGGGATCTTTCTTGAATACTTGAGTCCGTCCATTTCCGATATCTTCTTTCCTCTTAACACTAGACACGGGATCTTACCCAAGGTGTTAACCTTATTGACGGGTAACCTCCCTCTGATACCACTTGAAAGTATCTAGTGTTGACTAAATCCACCTATGGGGGGGGAATAGGTGTCGTGCAGTCTTTTGCGGAATAAAATTTACATGCACAAATAAACAAACACAGCACAGAAAACACACAAGATATTATAGTGGTTCCCCGATTTGGGTACATCCACTTTTCCCCTTCAACCTATCTCCCACCAAGGGACGACTCGGTCACTTCTCCAAACGGATTGAAATCCAATCCTCACACTATGGAAGGAACCCGTCCAACCACAGGAGTCACAACTCCACCACCACGGGTTGCACCCAACCCTTAGAACTAGGAATAAAAATTCCTTTACAACAAATCAAAAATTGAATGTATAAGAAAATACAAACAAGGCTTTTGCAGAATCCGATGTCCTTCTTCGTTCGTTGAAGCTTTCTTGGAAGTAACGAAGAATCCACGACCGGAGATCTCTCTTGGAGAGGATCTTATCAAGATCGGCAGCGGCAAGCAATTGCGGCGGCGATACTTTGTAGTTCAAAACTTCTTGACGAAGCAAGCAAGGTCTACGAATGATCTCAGTCGGATCAGTCATCTCAATCGATTCAGAATGAAGAACTAACCTCGTTCAACTAATCGAGAGACAAGAGATCTCAAGAGAGATGCGTGAGACGCTCTTTTTGCCTCGGTAATGTCATTGGAATATCAAAGAACCTCTGAGATCAGCGGCGACGACTAGCTTGAGAGCGGCGACAGCGATCGATGATTTTTCGCGATCTGCTAGGGCATGGCGTTGGCTTTTTGATTTCGCGTGAATAGTTGCTGTAGAGGTTTGAAATATGCATTTATATATACCCGATCCAACCCTAAAAGACCGTTGTGGGGACCACGAGGAAAAGCCCTAGCCCCGGCCAAAACAGCGCACGGTCTCTTGGTTCGGTCCAGCGAACAGATAAAAATTGACCTAAGGACAAATCGGCGAGAATCGTTGATGATTCCCGTCGAAGTCGGCGGGAATCACTCATGATTCTCGTTGATTCTGCCTTAGCAGAATCCCTGTCTGGAAAAGAGTCAGCCGAAAGAAACCGGCGAAAAAGGCTAGCTGATACTCGATGAATCGACGGGAATGCAGACAGATTCTCATCGAAGTCGGCGGGAATCACTTGCGATTCTCGTCGATTCTGCCTTGGCAGAATTCCTGTTGGATAACTATCAGCTGGAAGGAAGTCGGAGAGAATGCAGAGTGATTCTCGTCAAATCGGCGGGAATCACTAACGCTTCCCGTCGAAGTCGGCGAGAATCACTTAGTGATTCCCGTTGATTTTGACTTAGAATATTTCTCTTCCTTCTTTTGAGGACTTAGTCTTTGACCCATCTTTGCTACTCTTCTTCTCTTGATCTACCTCGACCCTGTACTTGAAAATAAGTACACACCAATAGAGAGAGCACACATGAGTCAACACACTGATCTACTCAACGAGAGATTACATTGCGCAGACCCGTGTATATTGACCCACTGCACCCTGACATTGGTGTGTACTTAGCATGGAATAGCTGCAAGCACGACTTGATAGAAAATCATCAAATACATTATCAATTCAACTTAGCTTGTTCAAGGGCTTCTTCAAATCTGGTACATTGTGGATACAATACCCAACATATATATATATAACACATGTTTTGGCCATAGCCAGATTACAACTGTTTCATTTAGCAAAAAGTGACTTCATACATCGGCACGCAGGCCAGCCACACATGAAAATAGTAAAGTTCGTCTTTGGGCCTTCAAGGGCCAGCCACTCGCAGCATAAGGGATTCATCCTGCTACTTCCCACTTGTCTCTCCAGCACCTGCACAAAAGGGCCCACCAAAACGTGGCAAACAAAGCAACGGTCAGCATTTTTCTGACCCGTTTATAACGATCCCACCCCTTACTTAGTGCGGCATTTCTCCATCCTTGTAAACAAGACAACATATATATATATATATCGTGAGATGTATAATATGCAATTTAAGCACCATTCACCAAAGATGTAGTCTCAACGACCACATGCCCTTTGCTCTCAGGGCACATTTTCGGTGTACCGGCCTCCCCCGAGTAACACCACCATTCAGAGGTACTTAACTTGACGGTAACTTTGTCGTTCTGAGGTACTTAATTTGACGACTACATCATTAAGAGGTACTTAACTTGACAACCAACTGCCCATTCAGAGGTACTTAACTTGACGACATAGTCGTTCAGAGGTACTCAACTTGATGGCACAGTAGTTGACCATCATGGCACAACTCATCATACTTTACCATTTCAGGCTGGTACCCATCATTGCTAGGCAATTTAAGCTCACATCTTTGCGTACAATGGTCCCAGGTCTATTTGAGACAGGCCTCACAACATATTATCTCCCTGGGAGCTATCCCCGGCGATAGTCACTGTCGCCCGGTGACATCCAAAGTTCTCAAGACGGTGATCTTTTCTGGTTCTTTTCCTGAAATGCTTCCAGTACTTTGATGCAGCACCCTGCACACACCTAGACTCTGGATTTCATACGTACTTCACACGCATATCCACAGAGTATTCTCCGGCAAATAAAATAAACATTACCAATCTAGACGAACTTGTCCGGATGGGCTTCTCACAGCATGCTTATTCTATACTCCATATTTCCGAATCTATATGCAGGAATATATGGGGATCAAACCGATCTACCCATTGGAATCTACCTTTTTTCACCTTTTGGTGAGGGGATCCATTTAAGTATGTATATTGAGTATTTCACATGTCCGGGAGAAACTCACTACCCTTGTAGTTCTCTTAGGAGCAATGACAAAGCTTTTCTACGTTGATGGATGTGAGTGCCTCACTTTCCCCTTTCCTAATCTGGCCTCAGATCTTGCTTCTGACCACAAGATCTCCTTCAACTCCTTCACAAAGATCAGCATAAACCCTTAGCTCTACCAGTTAGTTCTCTTCTTTATCACTTGGATGAAATGAAAAGAGTGGGAGTGAGAAGGAAATAATGATTTACTCATCCCAACCCAACTGCATATGTGGCTACGGGTTAAACCCCAGCCACACGATCAATCCATCAAAACGAAGCAAAGGCCAAGATTTGAGTTGAAACCTCTTTGACCAGCCAGCTGGCGCCGCTGATACTCGAGCAAATCCTTACGACGTTTGTCAAACACAGATAACCATTCATCGAACTCAGTTTATGATATATAACAGAACCACAATCGTTGAACGCCATTCGACGTTCGTCGAACGCCGTTCGACGTTTTCATCTAACGTCGTTTGACGTTCTATGAAAGGAGACAGCACCTCATTCATTGAACACGATGAGTGCATCGAGTGCAGCTCGACGAACTCTATATTGGTATCGCCATCAGGCGATACCCAGTATTGCCAGGAGATATTCTGCTGTCAAATTTTTGGTGTTAAAATCCTCCCCTCTTATAGAAATTTTCTGCCGAAATTTGGATACAACTATATACAAGACAACAATAAATATGTTACAATATATATGCCCTTCACAAAAATTGTTACAATATTTTATACAAACAACTCGGGAAATTCAGCACGTATGGTTTGCTCCTGTTCCCATGTCAGCTCCTCACGGCTACAGTTGTCCCATCAGACCTTGACCATCCCGATTGCCTTGTTCCGCAGCTGTTTAATCGCCGTATCCTCGATCTTAATGGGCCTAACCTTCGTCGTTAGCCCAGATTCGACTGATACTCGATCATTCGCAATCACTTGAGTTTGCTCTTTCACAGCTTTTTGTAGCACCGATATGTGAAACACATCGTGTAAACCACTTTGCTCTACCGATAGAGCTAACCGATAGGAAGCTTCTCCAATTCGCTTCCCCACTTCAAATGGACCAAGATACCTCGGACTCAACTTTTTCAAGCATCGAATCCTGGACACACCATTGAATGGCTTGATCTTTAAATATACCCAATCGCCCACTACAAACTCCACATTTCGATGTTTGGCGTTGTAGTATTTTGCCTGCCTATCTTGGTCTATCAATAGCCTCTCCCGGATAGAGTGTATCTTCGAATTAGCCTCGTATACATCCTTATGCTTATATAACTTAGACTCGCCTGTTTCTGCCCAAGTAACGGTGTACGCCATTTCCTATCATACAAAGCTTCAAAAGGCGTAATATTTATGCTAGCTTGATAACTATTATTGTAGGCAAACTCTACCATATTGAGATGGTCTTCCCACCTCTTCTCGAAATCCAGGGCGAACATACGAAGCATGTCCTCCATTGTTCTGTTGGTTCTCTCAGTCTGGCCATCTATTTGCGGATGAAAGATCGTACTGAACTTTAGTTTCATCCCCAACAATTGATGGATTAGCCTCCAATCGTTCGAAGTAAAATGCACATCTCGATCACTAATGATGCTACGGGGCACACCATGTAATCGTACTATTTACTCGACATAAAGCTTGGCAAAGATTTCCACTGAATCGCCCCTCTTGTTCGGAATGAAGTGAGCCACTTTAGTCAACTGGTCCACGATCACCCAAATAGAATCATTCCCGCATTGTGATCTTGGCAAACTATGCATGAAATCCATCGAAATGTCATCAAACTTCCACTCTGGAATTGGTAGCTACTTCAAGAAACCTCCAGGTTTCTGGCATTTAGCCTTTACCAAGGTGCAAGTCTGACATTTTGCCACGTAATGTGCTATATCTTTCTTCAGACTTGGCAACCAGAACATCTTTCTGAAGTCCTTACACATTTTTGTGCTCCTTGGGTGGATTGAATACTTTGTAAAGTGTGCCTCATACAATAATTCTTCACGTAATTTACCCACATTCGGGATGCACAAACGATCACCTTTCCGCAAAAGGACGTCATCCCAGGATAATTTTGCATTTAACCCATCCGCTGCATAACATTGTAGACTCTCGTCTAGTTCTATTGCTCGTCGAACCCTATCCGCAAGGTCATACTGTACCTCCGTCCAGTTCAGGAATGCACTTGCAGTAGCATTCTTGTCCACACAAGAGATGTCTAAGGCCTTCAACTCCTGGATTAGATGCTCATCATGCATCTGCAACCAATTTGCTCTTGTTGGAGTCCTACAACTCAAGGCATCTGCGACAACATTTCCCTTCCCGGGAGTATAATGATTCTGTAAGGTGTAGTCCCTAAGGAACTCCATCCACCTCCGTTGTCGCATATTGAGATACTTCTGATCCATCAGGTACTAAAGGCTCTTATGGTCCGTGAAGATGTAAACTTTCACGCTATATAAGTAGTGACGCCACAATTTAAGTGCCAAAATCACCGCTGCCAACTCCAAGTCATGGACGGGATAGTTCCGCTCATGCACTTTCAACTAGCATGAGCCATATGTTATCACTTTACCAGACTGAAGAAGAACACTGCCTAAGCCACTCCCTGATGCATCACTATAAATTTTATATCCGTCCGAGCCACATAGCGTCGTCAAGATTGGCGTCGTAGTCAGAAGACCTTTCAACTCCTCAAAATCTCGTGCGCACTTCGGCTCCAAACGAAGTTCTGATCTTTTCTCATCAGTGTGGTGAGAGGCAAGGCTATCCGCGAGAAGTTCTCGACGAAGCGCCTATAGTAGCCCGCCAGTCCAAGGAAACTCCTGACTTCGACTACAAAAGAAAACATCGGGCACTCTTGTATCACAACTATCTTCACAGGATCCACTGCAATGCCCTCTCCACTAACCACATGGCCAAGAAAGGCCACTGACGACAACCAGAACTTACTCTTTGAGAACTTGGCGTAGAGCTTGTTCTTTCTCAGGGTGTGCAACACCATTCGCAAATGGTTTGCATGATCTTCTTCAGACTGAGAGTACACCAAAATATCGACAATAAAGACGATGACAAATAAATCCAAGTACTCTCGAAACGTTCGGTGCATTAGGTCCATAAATACCGATGGCACATTTGTTAGCCCAAATGGCATTACCGTGAACTCATAATGACCATAGCGTGTACCAAACGTTGTCTTGGGAATATCACATTCTTGAATCCTCAACTGATAATATCCAAATTTTTAATCCCGCTTTGAGTAGACAGTTAAGCCCACTAGCTGATCGAACAAGTCATCAATCCGTGGAATCAGATACTTATTCTTTTTCGTTAGCTTATTCATCTCTCGATAATTAATGCATAGCTGCAAGCTTCCGTCCTTATTTTTCACAAATAGGACCGGGGCACTCTAAGGTGACATACTTGGGCGTATAAAGCTTTACTTCAACAACTCTTGTAATTGAACCTTTTGTTCTGCCATCTCCTTTGGCGCAACACGATATGGCGAGCGGGCCACAGGTTTTGCACCTGGCACCAACTCAATAGCGAAGTAAATCTCCCACTAGGGCGGTAACCCCGGAAGATCCTTAGGGAACACATCAGCATACTCATATACAATAGGAACAACACTCACACTGGGCCTCGGCTCAACAACCTCCTACAGCGTGAAGAACAAATCTGCTCCCTTCCAAACTGCCTTGACTACTTGGATAACAGACATCAATGTCTTGCTCGATCCTCACAAACCAGCCAATTTAGTCTCTCATTCGGTGTCATGTCTAGTGTGACTTCTTTAGAATTACAATCTATATAGGCACGTAGCTGTAGAGCCAGTCCATACCAAATATTACATCAAACTCCGATATTGGTAGCATTGATGCTTTTAATCCAAAGTCCCGACTTCCTATACGCACCTCAACACAACATATTTGATCTGCACGCATCAAGCACCTTTTAGGTAGCAACACATTCACTCGATATGTCGACGTAAATGAAGGAACTCCAATACGCACCTTGAAGTCTTCCGACAGAAAAGAATGAGAAGCTCCTGTATCGAATGGTTCTCTCGCCGGACACTCAAAAATCAGGACAAAGCCTAAATCAAACCAATCATACACAAGAAACGCACAAGGTATTAAGTATGGAAAGCAGTAAAAATTGTATCTTAACTCATACCTGTTACGATGTAACTTTATTTTATGGACTCTTGTTGGCCAATATTATAAACTTAGGTTTGTGCTTGAGATGCGGTCGATTCCACCACTGCCTTTCCCTTTTCAGCATAAGACACACCCGTCTTTTTCTCCCCTTTTGGAAGGCCACTCCAACAATTTCGAGCTATATGACCCATCTTGCAACATGTATAACATGTGGGCGGACCTCTCCCCGAAGTTGCTTCAGACGTAAGAGAAGAAGGAGCCAGCGTAAAAGTTTTAGGCTTCTTTTTCCACCGTTGAAACCCAGACTTTGAAGAACTAGGTACCTTGAACTCTGTCTTCTTCCCTGCCAAATCATTCTTAGATTATACACGCTTCATGTCAAACTCAAGGAACGGGCCGCATTGACCAAGGTAAGGAAATCCTGCGTCATCAGTCCTGAGAGAAGCAATCGCAGGTCATCTCTCAGCCCTTCATAGAACCGATTTGTTTTTCGTTCCTTATCTGCAAACGTAAAGCCTGCATATCTTCCCAATCTCGTAAACTCGTGCAAGTAGTCATCCACCGACCTCTCACCTTGAGTTAGCCTTTGAAATTAGTTCTCCATCGCAATCTGCTGTGTCGATGGAACATTTCTCGCTAGAAAATACCTTGAAAACTACTCCATTGAGATCTCACTCAACGACCGACCAGCAAACTGGTGCAGCTCCATCTCATCACACCAAAGTCTTGCCTCACCATCCAATAAGAATGTAGTCACAATAACTTCTTGCCACTCTTTTATTTCAGTTGCTGTCAGGGCACTCTTTATTCTTGAGAGCCAATCCTCGACTTGTGTAGGGGTTCCAGTACCCATAAACACAGGGGGATTGAAACTCATCACGTGTTTCAGTTGCTTCTCCATTGCTCTCCTTGCGGCCACTAGCTCAACGACCACTTGTCTCACCGTTATGTGCTCATCCATGCCAACCGATTCCTGAACCATCGCAGGAATATGAGATTGTCTCTGACCCCCTGGTTGCGCATTCATCATTGCAAACACGGCTTCAGCAACCAACCATATACTCTCCATCGAAGGAGGAGGTGTTAGCACCTCATTTGGTGCATTATTCTCCACTGAGCGTTGGCGTTCTTACTACCCCGCACAACTTCTAGTCACATATAATATGAAACACACAATTAAGTAACTACGAATATTGCCAAAATAAATCACAGGAACATACCAATTCTATAAACATGTATATTATCATTCCTAAGTGGACATTCATGGGTTCAGTTATGTTATCACGGTAGCTCTAATACACGTGATCACCGCCCCTTAAAAGAATTCGAACACGAATTCAAAGAAGAAAGGCCAAGAACAGAATTTGATACCGATGTTGTAACGCCCCATCCGTCGTATAGCATATAATAGAAGGTCTGGCCGAGGCCCAACGCTATATACTGCAGACAGGTAAAGAGATTACATATTGTTTTAAAATCCAAGTTCAATTATGAGCGCGCCCTAACTCAGAGCATTCTAGTGGAAGAATTTTAGTTTATGAACCCAGACGTAACAGGAATGTAAACTACACAACAGGAATGATATATATATAACACATGTTTTGGCTGTAGCCTTATTACAACTATTTCATTTAACAAAAAGTGACTTCATACATCGACACGCATGTCGGTCACACATGAAAATAGTAAAGTCCGCCTTTGGGCCTTCAAGGGCCAGCCACTCACAGCATAAGGGCGTCAGCCTGCTACTTTCCACTTTGCTCTCCAGCACCTACACAATAGGGCCCCCCAAAATGTGGCCAACAAAGCAACAGTCAGCATTTTGCTGACCCATTTTGTATACTCAACGGTCGCACGCCCCGTGCTCTCAGGGCATATTTTAGGTGTACCGGCCTCCCCCATGTAACACATCATTCAGAGGTACTTAACTTGATGGTAACTTTGTCGTTCAGAGGAACTTAACTTGACGACTACGTAGTTCAGAGATACTTAACTTGGCGACCGACTGCCCATTCAGAGGTACTTAACTTAATGACCCAGTCGTTCAGAGGTACTTAACTTGATGGCACAGTAGTTGACCTCCCTGGCACAACTCATCATACTTTACCATTTCAGGCTGGTACCCACCATTGCTGTGAAATTTAAGCTCACATCTTTCCGTATAATGGCCCCCAGGTATCTTAGAGACAGGCCTCACAACATTGTAGCTCCCTGGGAGCTATCGCCGGCGATAGTCACTGTCCGCCCAGCGACATCAACAATTCTGTAGACTGTGATCTTTTCTGGGTCTTTTCTGATGTAGCGTTACACGCGCGACACGAATATTAGACGCCGTTACGGATCTCTCTCGGTATTCCACTAAATTCG
This sequence comes from Platanthera zijinensis, assembly GCA_039513925.1. Lineage (NCBI taxonomy): Eukaryota > Viridiplantae > Streptophyta > Magnoliopsida > Asparagales > Orchidaceae > Platanthera > Platanthera zijinensis. The sequence goes on from CM077083.1 coordinate 135,256,125, forward strand.
CGACTTGCACAGAAAAATTATTCCCAACCACACGTTTGCAATTTTCGTCCAATGTTATCATACGGGTAGCAAATCCGTTAGAGACCGAACAACGGTTATCGACCGAGATCCGATCAAGCTAAAGGGACGAATATTCCGTCCGAACAAGCGGAGTTGTACCAAAAGAGATCTACCCAAAAAAAATACGATTCGCAAGAAAAGGTAGATCTCTCCCAACAAAAAGAAACGAGGCCCGCCAAGCCTACTCGAATTTAAATAGATCAAGATAGACACAAAAATTATTTCAAGAAATCCACGATTAATTCAAAGCTATCAAGATTTCACACCAACGTTTTTTTTCCACCACAAGAAATTATCAAGAGGGAAATAATCTCAAGACAAGTAGAAGGTTTCGTTACCCCACTCGGAGATAGATCTAGTTATTGATCTATGCCAAAGGTTGATCGCCCTTCAACGGTTCCACCGGTAGTATGCCGGATGGAGAGAAAACTTTCCGTCTTCCTCGCGTCACGCCGGAACCAAGATCTTAGAAGCCCAATCTTCTTGTAGAGGCCGGTCACAAGTTGGAGAGAGAAAAGGTGGTGGGGTGGGGAGGCCGATTATTATGAGTGGGAGTTGATCTTGCTCGAGAGGGGCGGCTATTTTTGAGGGTGGTGGTGGAGAGATGGGCGGCCGAAGTTGGAGGAGAGGAGGAGGGAAGGTAGGCCGGCGGCCAAGAGGAGGAGAGGTGGAGGAGGGGCGGCGGTTCCTAGGTTGGCCGAACCTAAGGAGGAGGAGAAGGCCTATTTCGGCAAGAATAGGAGAAGGAAAGTGAGAGGAAGGAGGAGATTCAAAATCAAGGGGATTTTGAAATTTCAATAGCTTATCATCAATCTTCAATAATAAATCCTACAATATCATGCCTATTTATAGGCTTACAACACCTCAAGGCTATATGCAGCCCAACTCATAGAAATAATAATAAAGTCTAAACAAAAATAATTAAAACAATAACATAATATTTAATTAATACTTATAATAGAATTATTATATGTATTAATTAATTATTAGGATGTCGCGGGCGGAGATTGTAACGGCGATGGCGCTTATCAAACTTTTTGTCACGGCGACGCGTGTCTTTGATTGGAGGGGCACATTCATCCGTAAGCGTACCGGTACCATCGTCATGTTGAGGGCCGTCGTCGCCATCAATCCTCCCCCGCTCGAAAGTACTCATCCCCGATGAGTTGCCTGGAATGTACTGGCGGAGAAGATTTTCATCCAAAAGGGCAACCTCTGCTTCCGGGAGCCATGAATCATCAGAAGCTGGACGATCACGCCAACGAATCAAGTAGCGGTGAATGTCACCACTTGGCGAGGAGAGCACTTCATCTCGAAGAATCCTGTCAGGCAAAAAGGTGGTCCTGGGGAACCTTGGAAAAACGTTAATCAAAGAAGATGAAAAATTTTCTGCATCAACATCCAACGTACCTCCAGTGGAGACCGATGTAGAGAGCGATCCAGGAACCAACTCACCCCCAAACCCATTAGAAATTTCAGTGGACCCAAACGGGCAGACAGATAATTCAAGTGGTGGAGAAACATAAGGCGTTAAATCCGAAACATTGAAAATAGGGGAAATTCCCCAATCAGTGGGTAACTCTAATAAAAATGCGTTTTCTCCTAACTTCTTTAAGATTCGAAATGGGCCGGCTCGCCGATTCGCTAACTTTTTTATGGTGCCCGAAGGCAACCGTTCAGGGATGAGACGCACCATAACCAAATCGCCAACTTTTAAGGGAGACATTCTCTTATGTATGTTAGCATTAGATAGATAAATCGCATATTGTCTGGCTAGCGTGTCTTTAATGTGCTTATGCAAAAGGAGATCATAATGAGCACAATCCGGGGTGAGTTTCGGCGACAAACTAGAGGGAAAATAAAGAGACGCAACAAGAGTGATTAATTCTTTTAAAGTGCGCCTAAGAATCATACTATCGTGGGGAGTGAAACCATGGGCTACGTGACTCAACCCAAATACGGAGGATATAGGGGTTAAGTCAGGGGGGACAGGAGCCTTCACATCAAAGATGACTTCAAATGGCTCCAAAGTCGCAGTTCTAATTCGAAAATTATTATGACCATACTTGGCATGCAGATATGCCAAGGGAATCTGCGCATCATAAATACTAAGAGAGTTGGACGCTCTCAGGTGTGATAAGAGGTGCGAGCGAGACGACTCATGGGGCCATACTGTGGCCACTAACAGAAATAAGTAGGGTGACACCAGCGGAACTACATCAGGTGGCACCAATATGATAACATCAGGTAGCGCTAACGGGACTTCATTAGGGGGTAGAAAAGCATGTGCAAATAGACCGATAGAGTAAGCACATCGAGACACAACTAGGATAATAGGTCTAATGGCCACAGAATCAGAATCAAAAACAGTCGTGGACATAACCATAGATGGATACGTAGCATAACGAACCGTCAAAGGTGATATGCCCAACGGAGGGGCCCGCAAGGTTGGCCAAGTACAATGATCCAGATCAGAAATACAAAACTTGTGTTCAAATGGGTCCGCTAGTCGGATCAACCGATCAGGAGGGTGAGTCGGTAAAATTAAAACTGGGAGAGAGTCGAGATCAAATTTAATTTCTTGCGACGGAGTTAGCGTCAGGGGACGCTCATCCGGGTAGACATCAATAACGTCTTCCAAAAATAGCACTCTCTCACTAGGATAAACTTCCAACACATCAGTCACGACATCAGTAGCAGTACAAATCTCACGAATGGGAGCATCGATAGATTCCGGAGGAGGGGCTAAGTCACTCCCCATACCAAAATACGGATTTATCTTCCAAGTAATATACTCCGGGTGCAAGCCATCATAATCAACCGAAAAATCAAACAGAGGATTTTCTCTCAAAGAAAATTCAACTGGCTCGTCACCACCTAACTCACTATCAGAGAAACATTCGTCATTAGATGACTCTATCAACTCACTGGATACTACACCCAAATCAGACTCAATAATGGTTTCAGAAACATTGACAAGGGGAAGTGGAGATAAGTCCTCAAAGGAGAAATCCTCATCCAGGTCACTAGGGTAACCAATCTCCTCATCGTCAATACAATCGTCAGTAATATCGACCTCGTCCTCAGTAATGGACACAGTCCTAGACACGGTCTTGGACTCATCAGGGGAGTCATCAACTAAATCAGGCAGCTGAGGGGATAAGTCATTCTTATACTCAGGTAGGGGTCTAGTGCCCTGGCAGGGAGGAGTAATAACATGAGACGTCCTAGTACGGGAGCACGGGGTGACGTACTGATTCGACGTAGGCAAAGTCTTAGGCGGCAACTCACTCAAATAATCAGACGACAGAGAGCGGCAGTATGGAGGATAATACTCATCCGTTAATAAACTCTTCATAATCTGCCAACCGACATGTGAGTCGACGGAGGGTATTCCCAAACGTTTCTCCTCGTTGAGCCAGAAGGTATAGGCTCGACCCAAAAGTTGAAATCTCGCAATGGGAAGCCTATGGGCATCCACAATGTGATTTTGCTCAAAATAACACTCCATGTCTTCCACCCAACGTAATAACACTCGCGGTCCACCTAGCCCATCATAGGTCGGGGCAGGAATCCTAACATGCCTAGAGGTGCGCGGTGGCGGTGCTACTTGACTAGCCTTTAGTTGGCCAACCAACGCCTTAATATCATCCACTACCGGGCAGTGGAATTGCTTTCTACCGTTCCTAAGGGAACCTAAATATTTTTCTCGAGAAGCATTGACGTCATAGGCCATATTGTGAAAAACCGGAGAGAAAACTCGATCCGGAATTTGTGCACATACAAGGAGAAATGCTTCTGGCTTAGTTAAAATAGGTTTGTCGGAATTGTTCCCGCTTAACCACTAGGGTAATAATAATATAAAATAGATTTTCTTGCTGAATAAAATATGAAGATTATTAATAAATTTTTTTTTGATGTTTTTGCTGAAAATAAGAAATTTAGGCCGCTATTGGCAGACCAACTATTAAATTTTAAAATTACTTAAAAAAAATAATGACTTAATGATAAATAATTTTTTTTAGATTTCTTATTAAAAATAAGACAGAGATTTCCAGATTTTTTTTTCTTTTTGATTTTGAGAAAATTTGAAATTTAGAATTTGAAATTGGAAATTTGAAATTTTGAATTTTGAAATTTTAAATTTTGAAATTTGAAATTTGAAATTTGAAATTCAAATTTTGAATTTTAAATTTTGAAATTTGAAATTTGAAAATTTGAAATTTGAAATTTGAAATTTAAAATTTGAAATTTGAAATTTGAAATTCGAATTTTGAATTTTAAATTTTGAAATTTGAAATTTATATTTTCTTTACCCTACCTAAAAATAGAAGGATGGTGCCAATTAGGAAATCGACAATAACCTCGCTTTGATACCAAATTGATGTAGCGTTACACGCGCGACACGAATATTAGACGCCGTTACGGATCTCTCTCGGTATTCCACTAAATTCGCGACTTGCACAGAAAAATTATTCCCAACCACACGTTTGCAATTTTCGTCCAATGTTATCATACGGGTAGCAAATCCGTTAGAGACCGAACAACGGTTATCGACCGAGATCCGATCAAGCTAAAGGGACGAATATTCCGTCCGAACAAGCGGAGTTGTACCAAAAGAGATCTACCCAAAAAAAATACGATTCGCAAGAAAAGGTAGATCTCTCCCAACAAAAAGAAACGAGGCATGCCAAGCCTACTCGAATTTAAATAGATCAAGATAGACGCAAAAATTATTTCAAGAAATCCACGATTAATTCAAAGCTATCAAGATTGCACACCAACGTTTTTTTTCCACCACAAGAAATTATCAAGAGGGAAATAATCTCAAGACAAGTAGAAGGTTTCGTTACCCCACTCGGAGATAGATCTAGTTATTGATCTATGCCAAAGGTTGATCGCCCTTCAACGGTTCCACCGGTAGTATGCCGGATGGAGAGAAAACTTTCCGTCTTCCTCGCATCACGCCGGAACCAAGATCTTAGAAGCCCAATCTTCTTGTAGAGGCCGGTCACAAGTTGGAGAGAGAAAAGGTGGTGGGGTGGGGAGGCCGATTATTATGAGTGGGAGTTGATCTTGCTCGAGAGGGGCGGCTATTTTTGAGGGTGGTGGTGGAGAGATGGGCGGCCGAAGTTGGAGGAGAGGAGGAGGGAAGGTAGGCCGGCGGCCAAGAGGAGGAGAGGTGGAGGAGGGGCGGCGGTTCCTAGGTTGGCCGAACCTAAGGAGGAGGAGAAGGCCTATTTCGGCAAGAATAGGAGAAGGAAAGTGAGAGGAAGGAGGAGATTCCAAATCAAGGGGATTTTGAAATTTCAATAGCTTATCATCAATCTTCAATAATAAATCCTACAATATCATGCCTATTTATAGGCTTACAACACCTCAAGGCTATATGCAGCCCAACTCATAGAAATAATAATAAAGTCCAAACAAAAATAATTAAAACAATAACATAATATTTAATTAATACTTATAATAGAATTATTATATGTATTAATTAATTATTAGGATGTCGCGGGCGGAGATTGTAACGGCGATGGCGCTTATCAAACATTTTGTCACGGCGACGCGTGTCTTTGATTGGAGGGGCACATTCATCCGTAAGCGTACCGGTACCATCGTCATGTTGAGGGCCGTCGTCGCCATCATTTTCCTAGAAATGCTTCCAGTACTTTGATGCAGCATCCTGCACACCCCTAGACTATGGATTTCACACGTACATCACACGCATATACACAGAGTCTTCTCCGGCACGCAAAATAAACATCACCAATCCAGACAACCCCGTCGGGATAGGCTTCTCACAGCAAGCTTATTCCGCACTCCACATTTTTGGATATATATGGAGGAATATATGGGGATCAAACCGATCTACACATTAGAGTCCACCTTTTTTCACCTTTCGGTGAGGGGATCCATGCAAGTATGCATATTTAGGACTTCACATGTCCGGGAGAAACTCATTACCCTTGTAGTTCTCTTCGGAGCCATGGCGAAGCTTTTCTACAGGGATGGAAGTGAGCGCCTCACTTTCCCCTTTCGGATCTGGCCTCGGATTTGGCTTCTGACCACAAGATCTCCTTCAGCTCCTTCACAAAGATTACCCCAAACCCTTAGCTCCAGCAGTTAGTTTTCTTCTCTAGAACTTGGATGAAATGAAGAGAGAGACAGTGAGAAGGAAATAATGATTTCCTCATCCCAATCTAATTGCATATATGGCCTAGGGTTAAACCCCAGCCACACGATCAATCCATCAAAACGAAGCAAAGGCTAAGATTTGAGTTGAAACCGCTTTGACCAGCCAGCCAGCACCGCTGATACTGGAGCAAATCCTTACGACATTCATTGAACTCAGATAATCGTTGGTCAAACTCAGTTCATGACATATAACTCTGTTCGTCGAACGTTCGTCGAACGTTCGTCGAACGTTATTCGACGTTTTTGTCGAACTCTGTTCTATGTTTTCGTCAAACTCTGTTCGACGTTTTTGTCGAACTCTGTTCGATGTTCGTCGAACTCTGTTTGACGTTCGGCGAAAGGAGACAACACCTCATTCATTGAACATGATGAGTGTGTCGAGTGTTGCTCGATGAACTCTATAGTGCTATCGCCATCAGACGATACTCAGTATCGCCCGGTGGTAGTCTGCTGTCAAATTTGGGGTGTTACACAAAGCCCCAGTGGTGCTCGACTTAAATCTGACTATGTCCAAAAGAATTGTGTGAAGGCCTTTCACTCAACGCCTACTCAAAGGAAATCTATCCAAGTATTGAAGTGTTGAGTTAAGAAGGCTCACTCAATGCCTTATCATAGATACCACAAAGTCCAGAAGCATTGAGTGTAGATGGTTCATGTAACGCCTTTATTCAGAAATTCGAATTAAGTGTAGAAGGTTCACTCACAACCTTCAACCAGGATAACTGCCAAGTCCAGGAGCGTTGAGTGAAGAAGGTTCACTCAATGCCTTCAACCAATAGAATCTACGAAGTACAAATACATTGAGTGATAAAGGGTAACTTAACGCCTTATCAATTAAGTTGTCAAAGACAATGATATTGAGTGATGAAGGGTCACTCATTGCCTTAGAAGTTAGATAGTTATTCACCAAAATGTTTTTGTATTGAGTGAAGACTTACCGCTCAACGCCTCACCAGTTAACACTTAAAGTTCAGATGTGTTGAGTCTAAAGGTCACACTCAATGCCTCTATGTGTTTAGTCACAAGACTTTACTCAACACCAAGGCAAACTGTATTAAGATAATTGCTAAGTCCACAAGCACAGAGTCATGCCTAGCGTCATCCAAAATTCAAATGAAGCAGGTTTTGTATGCTAAAGAACAAATGGAACGGCATGCCTTCTGCAGTACAATTAATAAAAAAGCTACTTTATAGCTGCCCATACCACTTACCCATATGGATCAAAGAGTCGTTGAACTACGAGATATAAAAAGTCTAAGCATAGAAATTAAAAAAATAGTTGGACACGATCATCCTTCTTGTTGGAAAAGTGGTTGAAATCAAAAACTCTAAGAAGTTTTCCGCAAGAACTCAAACCCTAATTTTTCTACAAGGGTTAGTAAGCAGAACACTCAAGATAGTTGTTGTTCTTCTTAAGGGCTCCTGCATTCAACTCAGATATACTAAAGCTTGAAGGAACAGAGCTTTGGAATTATAACGCCCCTGATTTTTTAGTGTTTATTTTAACTCCCATAGTGACGTATTTTTGACGTTAGGGCATTATGTTGATGCATAGTTAACGGGTGTCGTTTGTTGGAGTAGGGGTTTGCTCCATGGGTTTTCCTGTGTGGTTGGTTTTTGGCTTGGTTGTGCACCTTCCCTCACGAGCCGGGTCTGTTTTGGTGACTCGGTGGAGCTTTTAATAGGGATGTGGTAGTGGTGTTTTATCTTCAGGCAGTGTTTTATCTGAGTTTGGTTTGTCGGATTTGGATTTCAACTTCAATGTTAGATTCATAGTGTCGGTATTTAGCTACGGTGCACTTTTCGTAGGATTCTGAGTTCTTTTTTATTTCGGGTTGTTTTGATGTTATTTAATTAGTTAATTAATTATATTATATTTTAAGGTATAAATAGGAATCCGTTGCGTCAAATCCTACTGTTTCTATTCATCATCTTATTAACCCGAGCAGCGGCCATTTTCGCGAGCGGAAGTGGAGCGGCATCCCGCGTGCTTTCGGCCGGTGATTTCCAGTGATTTGGTGGTCGGATTCCTCGATAGATTAAAGATTTTGAAAGCTCTCGCTGAGATCTAACCGATCGTGGTAAGCTTTTACCGATTCCTCGATTTTTAGGCATTAGGGTTAGTGATTTTGACCTCCTTTTTCCCCCAAAAGTTCCAGGAAACGTTGTCATGATCTTTTGGCCACCGACCCTTGTCGCGGTGCGAGTGGGAGGTGTTTTTCCAGAGTTTCAAGATAAGTTTATCTTTTCCCCCTTACATGTCCATTTCTTTCTTGTTCTTCTTCCTTCCTTTCCTCCTCCCTTAGAGAGTAGGATTAGTGTAAGTATGTTATGAAAGAAATCCTAGAGTAGGGCAAATTTTCGGCCAAAACATGCATAATAGGTTTAGGGGTTTAAGTAAAATTTGGCAGGTATGGGTTAGAAATTCACCAAGTATTATAGCAGAATTCATCGAATATCAACGGTAGTATTCATTTAGTTTGGTAGGTTAGCCGGATAAGAATTTGTCATTAATTTTTAAGTAAAATTCGTCGGGTATGGAGTGATTTAGTCAAAGGATTGTTCGACGAGTATTACTGGAGTTCATCGAGTATCGGCTTAGGTAGATTCGGCGAGTATGGCCAAATTTCGTTAAGGTAGTCTCGTCAGGTAACGATTCGTCGAGTGTAGATTGATTATCTAAGTGTATTTCGGCGTGTATCAGAGGAAATAATCGAATATTGTAGATTAACCTAAGGAAAATTCGACGTGTATCAATGAGGATCATCAAGTATAGTCTAGGCTTAGTAAGCGTCAAGTGGTCGGTGAAGCCAAGGGAATTTTGGTGTGTATCAGGGGAAATCGTCGAGTATCGTTGGTTGATTGGTCGAGTATCCATGAAGTTCGTCGGGTATACTCGCCAAATTTTGCCAAGACTTAGAATATTTTGTCATTTCGTGTAGGATTCATCTTCTATTGTCCTTAAGGTGATTGTAGGGCTGGTTTAGGTATTTCTTTAGGTTTAGGCTTGAGTTTTGGTTTGGGGTATTTGGGTATGTTGTTTCTTCGGCTATTGAGATTGGCAGTGGATAAAGGACCACCAACTGGATGCCAGTTTGTGAGTCATTACACTTGGTGGTTTGGTTTGGTCTCTGTTTTGTGGCATGTTGGGTTGTGTTGGGTTAGGTGACAACTACCGCAGTGCCCTTGTGAGATGTTTGGGTCTGGTAGTTTGGGTTTGACGTTTTGGTCACCGACTCCAGCTTGGTTGTATTTTTACCTAGTGTTAATGACTCACGTTTTCGAGCTTTTTTATGCTCAGTTTGCTTCTTAAAATAGTTTGTGCTATTTTATTCTAATCCTTGCATATTTTGTCGAAGCATGGCTTCGTTCCTCACTTGGTGCAAATGTTCTTCTATCTCCCTTATTACAACTTTTACTTTCCTTATTTTTATTGGGCTAATCAGTTGTGGTTCCGTCATATTTTTTTATATATTTGGGTTTGGTAAACCCCTTTTCTTGCATTTTTTTTACTTGTTACCTATTTATTTCCATTGCCACTTGCATTTTCTTACTGAGGTGTTATTCTTTTTAATGCCTCGGGCTCAGGGTTGTAGCCGTTGGAGCGGCTGTGTTGGGTAGTAGCTTGTGGACTGCAGTTGTTGTAGTGGTTTTCCTCACTACCGTGAGGTAGATTGTTGTTTTGGTTTTTAGTTCAAACTTGCGAACTTTCAGTGGGTTTGTGTTAGGTTGTTGACTCCCACTGGTTGTTTTCTATTGGAATATTGAATACTTTGCTAGTTGCTAGTTTACCTTTTAGGGTTGGTTGTACTTGCTCTTTGGGAAGGTTTTATACTAGGTTGCATGTTAGGCATTTTAAAGTATAAAATTACTATTATTACTTCATACATGCCATATTTGAAAACCTAAATCACTATACTTAACGGTCGTAAAAGCTATTTTTACTATTATTATAAACCTAGAGTCTTGCATACCATGAGTTGTCCTTTGGGGATGTTTATACCCATGTAGGATGTCTAATCTTATAAATAAAGTATTTTTTGCAGCGTATAACTATCTTTTTCTTGTGGACTAGATGAGCCACTAAGCCGAGGGATACGGCTAACTGCTTAAATTAAACTAGAATTTCTATAAATAACTCATAGATCTTTTATAAAGGTGTTAAGTTGGGGTTTTGCCTGAGCATCTGCTGTTATCCCCTGCTGATGTGGCATCATGACGCACATTTTCCCTTACTCTGATGTATTGTTAAATACATAGAAAATGCGGGTTGCGATAGGAACAGTTATTTTCAGCACAAGCATAACAACTCTGAAGATCTACATTCTTGTTGCTGTGAAGAGTTATTGTTGTTTCAACAGAGTCCAGGAAGCTAACTCAGAGGTCTATTTCTTTGGAGTCAATCACCACAAAAACCTTATTCAATCTGTAGGATCACTATGTGATCTGAGCAGTAAGCCTATATTATAAAGACTGAGTGGTAGGAGTTGTTGTCTCTGAGTGGGTAGGATCTAAGAGTAGATCTAAGGTAGGATCTTGAGGGATTTGAGGTAGGAGATTTCGTATATCTCTGAGGTTGGGATTCTGAGCCTGAGGTAGGACTATATTTAGTCTGAGTTTTAGGAGTGAATCTCACTCTGAGGCAAAAGATCTTGCGGGATCTGTGGTGTAAGATTAAGGAGTTGAGGTAAAAGAAGAATTTAGCAGAATCTAGCTCAATGCTAGATAGGTGGAGGAGGAAAGTAGATGTACCCTAGATAGGGGAACCACTATAAATTTTGTGTGTTATTGTGATTCTTAAAAGCAAACTAATAATTCTAACACACACCAAGCTCATTACTTCAAAAGATTAAAAAGAGTCAAAATAAACATATTCACTACCACCCCCCCCCCCCCCCCACCCCCCCTCTAGGTGATTAGCTACCCTTGAACAAAGACTTTCAAGTAGTATCAGAGGGAGGTTGTTCAAAAAGGACTTAATAGTCTAAATAGGTCTCCAGGAGTAGAAGAAGCTTATCTCTATGGCTTTAAATGAGAACCACAAGGAGTTGTGTTTTGTGAAACTTCTTATTTATAGGTAGGAAAATTTTGGCAAGTGGAAGGAGAGGGTAAGGCTGTTTATGGGATCCTCGGGCCCTAGGATATTCATAACTATTCAAGAGGGAACTTCATTCCTAATAAAGTCTCTGTTATAGATTCCAATATCAACACTCCCAAGAAATACACTGAAATGACCAAGGATTAAGTCATTATGGCCACTATAGAAAAAAGGCTCAGAACATTATTGTAAGTGTCATAGATGACTCCATATTCCAGAACATTGTCCACTACAGAACTGTTAATGAGATGTGGGATTCACTGATTGTGTGTATGTAAGGTACATAAGAGGTGAGGAATGACATCAAATCCCTCCTGAATCAGCAGTATGAGGCTTTCAAGCAAGGCAAGAAGGATTCCAAAGTAGAATATTATGAAAAAATTTTCAAAATTGTGAACACCCTGATTACCTATGGGAGACAGTTCACAAACAATGAGAAGAATGATAAGTTCTTGAGACCGCTCAACAAGGAATGGGATATAAAGATATGTGTCATCAGGGAGGTTAGAAACCCGGCCAACACTCTGCCCCAAAACTAGTTTGGGAAGCTATTGTCTCATGAGTTATAGCTGAACTCTAAAAGGGCAGAAAAAGATGCTGCCAGAACCCTCAACAAAGAGAAGACTGTGGCCTTCATAGCTGAATCCATAAGGAAGTGCAGGGAAAATACTCCTTCTCCACCAAGGAGAGTTGCTGAATCAGAGTGCTTAGATCCCAACTCCTCAAGCAATGAACTATCAGATGGAGAACTTTCCTTGTTCTCCAAACAGTTCAAGAAGAAGTTGAGCAGGAGAAGACAGTGGAAGAACAAGGGCTCTTCTAGATCTAGCTCAAGAAAGTCTTATACCAACATTGAGAAGTCCATAAATGACCCATCTAGGGAAAGGTATGATTTTAAGTAGAATAAACATTTTAACACTAAAGTTATTTGCTATTATTGAACCAGATCTAGACATGTCATTACTGACTGTCCAATCAAGTGGAATGAGAACAAGAAATCAGATGACAAAAAACATCATAAGGAGAAGAAGGCTGAAAAGATCCTCTTGGCCAAGAAGAAAATCAGCTTGTCAGATAGTGATTCTGATTCCTCAGAATCAGAAGATGAAGAGGCCTATATTGGTCTCATTTCTATTGAATAAAAGGTTGATCTTCCTGCTTCCATAATTGGCATCAGGGCACCACTGTCCTCGGTTGACAGTGATTGTGAAGATTATGAGGAACTTCTCCTCATGGCATTAACAAAAGATAATCAGGACAATTCTGCTCCTAATGAGGTACACTCTCTTCCCAACTCTCCTTCTATCTATGATACTGGCTCGGACTCTGAGGCATCCGCTTCATCCTGTGGGGATGATTGATCAGAATTTGAAGAGGATGTCAATCAATTGATTGACTAGTATGGTGTTATCTTGGATCTTTAAAGAAGAGCAAGAATCTTGTCATGAGACAAGCCTAGGAGATTGACTCTCTTTAGCAAGCTACTTCCCTGCAGTCTGAGTCATCTCCTATACAAGACCAGATGAGGAGGGAATTCAATCAGCTGAAGAAAATCTAAATTATCCAAATAGGAACCATTAGCCAAAAGAATAAGATCATCAAATATCTTGAAAAGAAGCTCTTCAAAGAGATGATGTTAGTGGCTGAGTTTTCTAAGCCCAAGACAGTGCTGCCACTAATTGACTTTTTATCCTCTCAAAATAATAAGAGGGGATGAGTGTTCAGGTGTAATACTAGAGATGCCTATTATAAAGGGAAAGACAAGGCTCCAATTATGCCTCAGACCAGCTTTTAGAAGGTTATTCTCCCTTCTAATAGGAATTACCATGACAGTATGTATGGTCACTAGAAGAATGGAAATTCTTCCTCCAAGATCTTTATGCTACTTCTAATGGAAGAAGAAATGGTATGGGATTGAGTGAAATGAACGCTCTCCATAAGGAAATTCAAATAGCCCGTTATAGACCATTTGTGTTTGGTGCTCCTACACCCATTCTTAAGGGCAAGGCAGTGGCCAACCCCCAAGTTCCTACGGCAAAGAGTAATACTATGAGAAAGACAGTCAGTAAGCCACACTTGGCTATTTTTGATGCCATCAACCTCATGTCAATTGTAAGGAGGACATTTGTTTGTGCAAATCAGAGTAAACTAAGTGCACCTACTAGCAGACTTACTTTCAATCAAATTCTTATTGAAAGGAGTAGGAAAAAGACTGTTGCTCTCCCCTATGAATAGATAAAGATTGATGGCTTACACACATCAAAGGCTATTCAAAAGAGGAAATACAATATCCATGAGCGTTGGTGTTGTAGCACGGTGGGTCACTATACCATAGACTATCAGGACAATCCAAGTGTGGCAAGGGCAAGTATGAGCCTTCATGTTAGGGCTGATACTAGTAGATATAGCCATTTTCAAGATAACATGAACCAAGGACCCAAACCTTTTCATTTCCTAAGGTAAATTAATCTTGAGGTTGCAGGTAGGTCCAAGTACCTATCAAATGCCAATATGGTACTTGGATAGTGGTTGTTCCACATATATGATTGGAACAATGAGCCATCTAAAGGATTATACTCTAATGAGGAATGGACCTAAAGTCATCTTTGGTAGTTCATACAGAGGAGTTACCAAAGGCTATGGTATGATTACCAATGTCATAGTCTTCATTATAAAAGTAGCTTAAGTGTAAGGATTGTAACACAATCTGATTATCTTAAGCCCACTCTGTGATATTGGCTATGATATTGTCTTCCATAAGGATAGGTGTTTGATCAAAAGGTCAAGTAACCAAAAGGTCATTTTGACAGGCACTAGGAGTGGAAATATTTAATGTTTAAATCTCATATGTATAAATACAGACTCACCAATGTGTCTTGTTGTAAAAGAGAAACACTCGTATTGTATGCAATGACACAAGAGGCTTTCTTACTTGAATTATAAGGATATCAGCAAGATCTTCAGTGAAGAGCTAGTAAGAAATGGACCCAATCTGAAATGCACCAAAGTGGGCATTGCTCTGCATGCCAAAAGGGCAAATAGACAAAGGCCTCTTTTAAGAGCATTGGGGACAAGGTTTCTGAGAGGTGTCTTTACCTCCTGCATAAGGAATTATTTGGTCATATGCTAGTTCATGGTCTAGGTAGGAAGTCTAGACTCTTGTGATAGTTGATGACTTTTCCATATTTGTATGGGTATTCTTTCTTAAGAAAAAGTCTGAAACCCTTGATAGCTTTGTGATCTTTTTAAGCAAATTCAGAATGAAAAGGACTGTTTTGTGGTAAAAATTAGAAGTAACCATGGCACAAAATTTCAATCTGAAGGCATGACAAAGTTCTGTGAATATCAAGGTATATTTCAGTAGTTTTCTTCTCTAAGAACACCCAGCAAAATTGGATAGCTGAGAAGAAAAACAGGACTCTCATAGAGGCTGGCAGGACATTGCTCAGTGACACTTCTCTTCTAAAATACTTTTGGGCTGAGGCAGTGAACACTACTTATCCTGTCCTGAATAGAGTCACTATCAACAAGTACCACGGGAAGACTCCCTATGAGATTATGAAAGGAAGAAAATCAAATCCTATCTATTAAAGAATCTTTGGAAGCAAATGCTTTGTGCTTAATATTGGGAAGTCCTACATGATAATGTTTTCTGCCAAGTCATATGAGGGAATTTTTGTTAGGTACAACAACCACAGTAATGCCTATAGAGTCTACAACTCGAAGAATCAAGTTGTAGAAGAGTTTGTCAATGTAGTACTTGATGAATCTAATATGATTCACATTGAGTTGTCAAGCGCCTCTAGATCTATAGGTGCAGAATTATAGTTAGACAAGCTAAGCATCTATGATACACCTCCTACTAAACTAGCAAAGGTTTAAGGTGTGGTCATTCCAGAAGAAGGTCCAGGTGTCTTGGACATAGATGAAGATCATCGGGCACAAGAAATTGAGGTTCAAGATGTTGTAGAAGGAATGCAAGCTGCAGTGAGGCATCTAAGAGATCATCACAGAAACTTGATCATTAGGGATGTAAGCCAAGGGGTAACAACAAGGCGCAGAAGCCTCAATGTAGCAATGTATTCAAGCTTTTTGTCTCAAGTTGAACCAAAGAAGTTTGAAGATTCCAACATATATCCATTTTGGATTGTGGCAATGCAAGAAGATCTGAACCAGTTAAAGATATGCAATGTTTGGAAGCTGGTTCTCAAACATCATGGACATAACATCATTGGAACTAAATGAATTTATAGAAATAAGCTTGATGAGAATGGTTTTATCATTAAAAATAAAGCTATACTGGTTGACAAAGGATACAGATAAGAGGAAGGTGTTGAGTTTGATCAAAACTTTGCACTAGATGCTAGACTAGAGGCCACAAGACTATTAGTTGCATATATTGCATACAAAGGATTTAAGGTCTACAAAATGGATGTTAAGTCAGTTTTTCTGAATGGTGACCTAACAGAGGATGTATATATTGAGCAACCCTCAGGTTTTGTCAACTATAACTTCCCTGACTATGTATTTAAGTTAAGAAAAGTTTTGTATGGGGTGAAACAGGCACCTATGGCATGGTATGAAACCCTGTCTACCTTTCTCATTGAGAACAAATTCTCAAGGGGGAAGATAGAAAAGAAATTATTTCTAAGGGAAGTCAAGGGCAAGATAATTCTAGTCTAAATTTATATATATGACATATTTTTTGGCTCTACTGGTGATGGCCTGTGCAAGAAGTTTGCCAAACTTATGCAAGGGCAGTTTGAGATATGCAGCATCTGTGAACACAAGTCTTTCTTGGGCTTCCAAGTTAGACAATCAGAGGATGGATTATGCATCTCTTAGTCTAAGTTCACCAAGGAGTTAATCAAAAAGTTTAAAATGGAGAGTGCCTCTATAATAAAAACTCATATGGGGTCTAGTATGTCAATAGACAAGGATGAGACTGGGAAACCTGTTGATGAAACCTTGTATAGTGGCATAATTGGTTATTTCCTCTAATTGACTGCTAGTAGGATAGACATTATGTATGCTACATGTTTTTGTGCTAGGTACCAGGCATGCCCTAAAGAGTCTCATTATTCTGTGACTAAAGAATTCTGAGATATCTCAAGGGCACACCTGATCTTGGTCTTTGGTACCCTAGTAATAATTATTTTGAACTTATTGGGTATTCAGATATAAATTTTATAGGTTATAGAGAAGACAGGAAAAGCACATTTTGCACCTATAAGTTTCTTGGAAGAAGACTGGTTTCTTAGAGTATCAAGAAGCAAACTTTTGTAGCCATATCCACTGCAGAATCAGAATATATTTCAGTTAGCAGTTGTTGTGCACTGCTCTTGTGGATTCAACATAAACTCCGGGATTATACTATTCAGATAAGTAACACTCCAATATATTGTGATTCATCTAGTGTTATCTCAATTGCTAAGAATCATGCCTTGATAGGTTGTTTTGTAATTAAACTATTAGGGTGTTTTTAGGTCTTTATTATGCAAATCTTGTCTTATAAACTTATATGTTGACCCCCTTTTGTATTTATTAATCCCACTAATGTTTTCTACTTTTTTCATGATTTCTAAATTTTCAGCTCAAAGGAACTGACACGGCAACCTACACGGTCATTTCATGGGGCGTCTCACATGTTCCCAAGGAAACCGACTACCAGAGGCAAAATTCTGAAGATCATCCCGAGAAGGACACGACCACCAACACAATCAGGTCGCCGCCGTGTTGACGACCGTGTCAACCTTACCGTGTCAACATGGCATGTTACCAGAAGCCGAAGACTTTCCAGAGAAGGATACGGCCACTAATACGGCCGTGTCATCAGGTGTGTCACCACCTCCTCCATGCCTGCTGCCCGCCATAAATGAAACCCACGTCGTAGCCCATCAACTGTAGTGGACACGGCCACCAACACGGCTGTGTCATTGGCCGTGTCAGCATGGCCGAGCCCATTCTTCCCACGGTACCATGATCATTCCCTCCAGAACCAGAGCCCGAGGTCAACCAGCACAGGACACGTCCACCAACACGGCCGTGTCGCCGGCCATGTCAGCCCCTCAAGATTTTCTATAAATTTAGCCCTTCCCCCTTATTTTCCAGAGAGTTCTTGGATGGTGTAGGGAGGTGCTGCCCTTTTATTTTTTGAAGTTTTTTATGCATTTTCTTAAGTGTACTTTCTTTTTCTCTTAAGATTTACTTAACTCTAGCTTAGTGCTCTCCTTCGAAACTAGTTCTTGTAATTTGTTTTAGGAGTTCAATGTTAATGCTAGCCTAGTTTTATTTTCCATGCACTTGTAATTTTCATTTCCAACTTTTAAGTTTTCTTTATCATTAATAAAAAAAGTGTTATTTTCTCTCCTCTTTCTACCTTGTTTTCTTTATGTTCTTCTTCTCATCTCTTATCCTACACTTTACCATGAGTAACTAATCCTCCTTGTACTCGATCTTGATGATCCGAGTTTCGAGTTGATTAAGTTATGATGCGTTAATTTTACTTCTTCTTTTTAGGGTTTAGATATTGGATTACTCTTGATTAAATATTTATTGGAGATATATCATCGATATATATATTTTCCATCTTTGCTTTCATTATTAACTAGCCGAGAGGCCGATAGTTTGAATTTAGCACTAAAGAGCAAAGAGAGTTGCACGCACCCCTCGAGAGAGGCAGATGTTAAATCTCCCGGATTGGAGTGAAATCCAATAGTGGGGTTCACAGCGTAAGGCGAGCTTTAGGCCTCCGATTTTGACGAGAGTCGGTTGGACCTTCCTAAACTCAGGTGGGCACGTCTTCGAGAGAAGCTTGTTCATGCTTTAGGAACCTCCATGGTCAAGGTACTTTACCTTATTAAGCTAGAGTGTTTTTTATTGCATTTGTTTATTCAATTCTTGCTGAGGTGATTCTCGATCGAGTACTTCTTTTTCTCATCATTCAACCCCTCTTTTTAATTGATAGTTATGGTCTTTCTAGTTTAGTGCCAGTAGTGCTTTCATTCTATGCAAGTGTTTTCCTTTACGCTAATTGTCTTTCCTTTTTAGTTAGTAAACAACCCTAGTTTTCCTTCGATAAGATAATAGTGTTTGTGTGAGTAAGATTACTCAACAGTTCCCGGATTTAAATACGACACTTGTGTCCCCTAGCTAAAATTCGATAGGTGTACTTGCCTAGATGGATTGCTAGGTTGGTTTCTTTTCTTTTCCTAACGAATAGATGGCCACTATGCCTCTCATAGAAAGACCAAGCATATTGAGATTAGATATCATTTCATTAGAGAACATGTTGAGAAGGAATACATTAGTCTTTAGTTTGTACCCGCAAATAAACAAGCGGTTGATATCTTCACTAAGCCTCTATATGAAGCCACGTTCATCACCTTCAAATTTGAGTTGGGTATGTTGAACTTGGAGTAGCATCATTATATTTACATGCATATGTGCATTTGGGGGGGGTAACCTTTTGCAGATAATCAAGAAAGAAATGGACTAACTGTCCAGGCATCGAAACCATTGAGACAACTCCATGTGTCGAAAGCGTCGAGTGCACTCAACACATTTATTCTAACATTTCAGATTACGGCTAACTCTAGGGATTAATCTTGACCGTTGATCAAACTGTGTAAATCATGATAGGTACGTGCCTCTCCACATTCTCGAATATGGGTAACTATAAATAGAAATATATACATATAATAAAACAAATAGTTCCTTGCCCTATTCAACTCATGCATCCCTACGGAGTTTTTTCGAGCAAGCTCTTCAACTCTCTAAGAACTCAAAGATTCAATGGCACCCAAAGGAGTAGATTTCATATTCGGGGGCTCTGAACTCATCAGTAATGGATTCAAGGATGCACTTGAAGAAGTACAGCTGGTTCTTCATCTATTGAATGTCACCAACCAAGATTTTGTACTATCAGAACCTACTTCTATCTAGAAAATAGATGTGTTAGAACTATACTCAAATTGCAAAGTGGACCCTTCTTCTAATAAGATTAAGAATTCAATCAGTGGAAACAGAATTAAGATTTCCTCAAGGAGGTTGAGCAAAGATTTGAACCTGATAAAGTTTGGGCCAATAAATAAAGAAGATGAACTTTTTCATGTGGATTGAAAGTCAGCTCTTAAATGGTGTGGCTTGTCAAAATAGACCACACGTTCTATACTGAGAAAAAAGATGAATCTAAAGGGGAAGTTCTTGGAAAATGTCATAGGCAAAGCCCTAATCTGTAAGATAAGTTCTCATGACAAGATTTCTAGGAAGATGTTTGAGATAATGACAAGGGTAAAATAGTCAAAGAGGACTGAATAGGGAAGGATTCTTCTTGAAAGTATAATGGGATATATTCCAAAACCCAATATGGGTAGAATACTGTCCTTATACTTGTTGAGTTCTTCCCTAGGGATCCTCAATATGAATCTAGGAGCTAAGATACATCACATGAGGAAGATTGACTTAAGGTTGTTTGACTGGTGGGAAAGAGTATTGCTCCCACACCAACTTCCAGCTGACAAGAAGAGAAAGAAAGTAGTCATAATCACTAAATATGGCTCTGAAAGCAGCTCTTCTGAGAGTAGAGGAGAAGAGACTCATAACCCATAGCTATATTTATCAACTATTGAGACTAGGAGAGATGTAAGTTCTAAGGTGTCTATGCTATCAGAACCTGTAATAAGGACTCTACCAAGTAGTGTTTCTCAATCTGAAGACACTCCAACAGAACCTTCTGAGAAACTGGTAGGTGATGTTATGGACAAAATATATGTAGAGATTGAGGGGGAGACTCTCAGAGTGGATGCTCCTACTGAGGGGGAGCAAAGTAATTCTCTTGTTGGTCTATAAGACTAGATTGATTCTTTCCTAGATAACCTACATAAAAGAATAGATCAGATTCCAATTGAATCTCAGTTGCTGCCCTTTAGTACAAAAGTTGAGGGGGAGCAGGTTCTAGTTCTAATGCAAGAAGATGTCCCCTACATAGCTGTTTAAGATCAGCAAATTGATATAGTCAATGTTGAGGTTGAGGGGGAGATACATATAGAGCTCCCTACTCAAGATACTGAAAATGTTAATGAAATATTTGAGGCCGATTATCCTTCAGCTGAAATTCCTAATCACTCATCTGAGTTTGCAATGGAGGACTTAAAATCCATGGGATATAAGGAGGGATGATGAAGTTGTCTGCTTTTTATGGGCATCTCAACAGGCTGATGTTATGTCTTCCACCTTCTTGGCTCAATTGAAAGGACTAGTAGATGACCAGAGAAGACAGATAGAACACTATGTAGATGATTCTATCAAGAAACTGAGATAAGATATATCTATAGAGATCAAGTCTATTAGATTTGAGGTGAATCTGTTGAAAACCAATACTGTTGTATTCTTCAAAAAACTTGCTCCTGTTGTTACTTATACTTAAGAAAAGCTTGAGGAGATCAGACAAAAGTAACATGATATAATATAGAATTAAAACATCACCTCAGGCAATATGGAAATGTTGCATAAAATAAAAAAGCAAATCATGAAAGCCAACAAAGTCACTCTGGAAAGAAGAATGGATGCATGTACACAGTTTTTAGATGACCATACGTTCGAGGTCAAGAATCAAGTTACCAAAGGTGTCAATTTTTTGGGAGAAAGAATTTACTCTACCAAGGACTCCTTGACTACAGTCATTATTGAAGAAGTCATAAAGGGGGAGAAATCAATGATAAAGGCCAATATAAAAATTCCATTTGGGCTTCAAATGTTATCAGAGGATCAATGGGCCTAGAACCTTTTGTATATGAGGATATTCCTGCTCCTATTCCTCCTCCTGAAGGCCAAAGTGATGGTGATTGAGCTGAAACATTTTATGAAATTGTTCTAACCTTCAGCCCCAAAAATCAACTACTAGTTAAGAACAAAGGCAATGATGTTGCTGAGGAAAATGATGAGATCAGACAAATCAAGAAGAGATACAGAGGAGAGATGGGATCTAGGCCTGACTTTGAACTGTGGAGTCCTTAATCTAGGACTATTATCTTGGATGCCTGAGATCATATTAAAGAAAACGAGACTGAAAGAATAAAACTGTACAGCTCCATGGAATGGGCTAAGCTTGAAAGAAATGAAAAGATCAGTAGAAAGTTCGGAAGAGATAAGAAGGCTGGTATTGGTCCATCAGATGATCCAAAGCCTAGAAAATATTTTCCAAAGCCATGCAACTATTTTGAAGGGCAAGGGAAAAAGAAGATTAAAGCTTAGGAGAAGGCTGCTAAAAGACCTAGCAGGGGCATAGTCATTAAGGAACCTGATCCCTAACAATTACATCAATAATAGGTTCCTTAGGGCACTAGGAATATGAAACATTATTGATTGGCACACATTTTTGTTTATAATTATCATATCCTGTGTTAATCTAATTTTGGTTCTGTGTTATTCACTACTCTTAAATTCTATGAAATATCTCTTATATGTGTTAGTGTATATCATTGACTAGGGTTCTGACCTCTTCAAATAGGGGGAGATTGTGTGGTCCATTGTTCAAAATGTCTTAGATTTGAAGAAGGCCCACAAGTCAATAGTATACACATGTTTGTGTTTGATATATGTTCTATTTCAATGTATGATGGTTGTACTTTGTTCATTGATTAGACATGTTAATAGGGTCAGAATGTTGGTTGGACTCAAGACAGGATACTAGAATGGTAGAAATTTGCCTAAGTCCAAAAGCATTGAGTGAGCACTCATCACTCAATGCCAGAAGCACGAAAGAATTGACAGAAGCTCAGGCACTCAAAACCTCAGTGGTGTTGGACTCAAATCTGGCTAAGTCCATAAGCGTTGAGTGAAGGCCTTTCACCCAACGCCTACTCAAAGGAACTTTGTCCAAGTAACGAAAAATTGAGAGTAGAAGGCTAACTCAACTCCTTATCAAATATACAATAAAGTCCAGAAGCATTGAGTGTAGAAGGTTCACTCAATTCCTTCATTCAGAAATTCTATACAAGTCCAGAAGCATTGAGTGTAGAAGGTTTAATCAATGCCTTCAGTAAGGAAAAATGCTAAGTCAATGAGCGTTGAGTGAAGAAGGTTCACTCAATGCCTTCAACCAGAAGAATTTTGCTAAGTAAAAATGCATTGAGTGATGAAGGGTCACTCAACGACTTATCAGTTAAGCTATCAAAAGCAACATTATTGAGTGATGAAGGGTCACTCAACGCCTTAGAAGTTATAAGTTATTCAACTAAGTGTTTTTGCATTGTGTGAAGACTTACCACTCAACGCATCACCAGTTAACACTTAAAGTTTAGAAGCATTGAGTCTCAAGCCAACACTCAACACCTCTATGCATTGAGTCACAAGAATTCACATAATGCCTAGGCAGACTATATAGTGAAAGTTATTAAGTCCATAATCGCTGAGTCATGCTGACGTCTTCCAAAATTCAAATGAAGTTTGTTTTGCGCGCTAAAGGACAAACGGTTCCACATGCCTTTTGTCATGCAGTTAATGGAAAATCTACTTTACAGCTGCCCATAACACTTACCTATACGGATCAAAGAGCCGTTAAACTACGGGATATAAAAAGTATAAGCAGAGAAATTAAAAAGAAAAGTTGGACACAGATCACCCTTCTTGTTGGAAAAGTGGTTGAAATCGAATACTCTAAGAAGTCTTCAGCAATAACTCAAACAATAATTTTCTGCAAGGGTTAGTTGGCAGAGCACTCAATATAGTTTTTGTTCTTCTTCAAGGCTGCTACATTCAACTTAGATATACCCAAGCTTAAAGGAATAGAGCTCTGTAAAATTTCTTCTCAAAACAAGCAGAACAACTCTAAAGATCTACATTCTTGTCTTTGTGAAAATTTTGGGTTATTTCTACACAGCCCAGAAGCTGACTCAGAGGTTTATTTATCAAATTCAATCACCACAAAAACCTTTTTCAATTTATAGGATCACTGTGTGATCTGAGCTATAATCTTATATTATAAAGGTTGAGTGGTTAGAGCTATTGTCTATGAGTGGGTTGGATTCAAGAGTGGATTTAAGGTTGGATATTGAGGGATCTGAGGTAGGAGATTTAGTATATCCCTAACGTAGGGCTGCTGAGCCTTAGGTAGGACTATATTTATTCTTAGTTATAGGAGTGAATCTCACTCTGAGGTGTAATATCCTAAGGGATCTGAGGTGTAAGCTCAAGGAGCTGAGGTAATAGAAGATGTTAGCTGAATCTAGCTCACTACTAGATAGGTGGAGGGGGAAAGTGGATGTACCCTAGATAGGGGAACCACTATAAATTTTGTGTGTTATTGTGACTCTTGAAAGCTAACTAATAACTATAACACACACCAAGCTCATAACTTTAAAAGATTCAAAAGAGCCAAAACAAACCTATTCACCCCCCTCCCACCTCTAGGTGTTTAGCTACCCTTGAACAAAGACTTTCAGGGTGAAATAACCCCTAC
Organism: Platanthera zijinensis; assembly: GCA_039513925.1. Classification (NCBI taxonomy): domain Eukaryota; kingdom Viridiplantae; phylum Streptophyta; class Magnoliopsida; order Asparagales; family Orchidaceae; genus Platanthera; species Platanthera zijinensis. The sequence goes on from CM077083.1 coordinate 135,279,938, forward strand.
CACTTAGGTAATGAATAATTTGATTGATCATAAATTTTCATGATCGTTATTATTATTTTAATTAATCAATAAGCTATTCTAGTGATTCAATAATAATTAATTAGTACAGCTAGATAATCCTAGGAGTTCAAATACTGAATTTGAAGTTAGTAAGATTTTTATGGGTAAAGTTCTCTTAAGAATCTATTCTATACACAATTTTATTTAAATTTTTTTGTTTACTTCCCAAGTAATTTGTTTTATATTGACATCTGAAAATAATGGGGAGGGGTGAGCAAGAACTTAGTTAATGATGTAAGCCACTACTTGAGCTTAAGTAGTTATTCCACTTTGAACATCCACTAAAACATTTGAGCTTAAACCTTTTTCATTTTGATACACATTATTTCATGCTTAATTTCCATATATTCCTAGTAGTTGCGTCTTATTAAGTTATCTATTTATGCGTGTTTTATTTTTCCTTTTAAAATAGTTGAATTTCATAGTGATATATAGCCTAGTCTTATGTATACATACTTGAAATGATCTCAACTATTAAGAAAAAAAGAAAAAAAAAGTTTCTAGTAATATGTGGCCAAGGTATATGTACTTATACTTGGAAAGATCCCAACTATGAATAAAAAATGTTTAAAATATATATGTGTTTGATAATTAAACCCCATAGTATGGTGAATTATTAAAACTATCAAATAGGGAAAATCTTTTCAGCATCAAAACCTAACCATAAATTCCTAGTCAAGGCAAAGTCAATCCTACTTTCAATTAAACTACTAAACTCTTGTTGAGGCTAAATCAAAACTTAGCATATTCTGATCCTTCCTATAGATGTGGAGGTTCAATGAGAAATTTGTATGGGAGTAAATTTTTTTTTAAAAAAAAGGCGCACATAACACTAAATTCTTAACTGGACTTTATCTTTTATCAAACTAATGGATTTATGAATATTTGAACTCTTATTGATTGGAAACTTATCAGTTGAGTAAAGTGAATTTATTGAGTATGCTTTGATTAATTTATTTTCAAGAAAAAAGGGTCATTTGAATTTAAATCTAGTTATTATTTTGTCAGCCAATCTATTGTTATGAATTTCCTTTGTTAGGAACTTGCAAAATTTTAAGTGTGGAGGTCTGACAACTTCCCAAAAAAATTTATCGAGATCTTTATTATGACATAACATTTATCACAAGTAAGAAAAATGATTTTAAATGAAGTACAAATGGATTAAATTCATATTGATTTTATTTTTTGTTAATTTGGCTATTTTCTTATATTTTTTTGCTAGAAACACCGAAGAATTAAATTTGAAGAAGTAAAGCTGGACTTGTATTTTGGATTTAGAAGGTTGGTGCAACAACTTGTTTTAGTTGTTGCAACAAGTCCTGGATGAATTTAAGATTTTAAAATTCAAATTTCGCACTAATTTCAAAAATGGAAGGTGGCATCTATTGGGAGCAAGATGGACATTTGTAAGAGTCAAATCTCCTATCTAAAGGGGACATAAAATTCTTAAGAGAGGGGAGAAATGAAAGTGCAATAATCTTAGAGAAGAAGGCAGCTAGGGTTTGGGCACACCTGCAAGTAGAAAGAAGGCTTTTGAGTGAAATCTGAGATAGAATTCCTGTAACACTTAAACTTGTATCATCATGTCTAGTAAGATCTTTCTTATTATGTGGTGTATTTCTTCCAACTCTATGAACTAATTTTTTAAGTCTTGTACATTGAGAGTACTTTGTCTTATTATTATGTTGTGATTTTAATTCTACATTATGAGTGTTGAGAACTATCTTTATAGAATTTATGTTTTTAACTTATGAAAATTTTAGATTATGTATTCTTCTTCTAAATTATGTGTCAAGATTCGAGAGAGGAGTTACGCTAATTTTAGGTTGAATCCTTTATTTTGCGCAGCGAGATTTGAGAGAGGAGTTTCATAAATATTTAGACAAGTTCCAACATTATACTGTGATGCGAGATTCGAGAGAGTGGTGGCGAAAGTGTAACGTAAATTTCAATATAACATAAAGAGAGAAAGAGATTTCATCTCCTGTTAGCAAAATTTATTTGTGCGCTTCGGGTTATTCTTCTTCCTACCTAGGTTAGAGATAACTATAGGAATTAGGATAAATGGATTTTAGAGATTAAGAGATAATGACTTCTGCTTTCAAATCATTGTAGGATAATTAATCAAGCATTTCATAAGAGTCGCTCTAAAACTCATCACAATAAGCATAGCAAATCAATATATAAGACTATTTCTCTAAATTGATAAAAGTATTCTTAAGTAAGTGTTATTTAGTTTTACAGTTTTTTTCTTTTATTTTTCCCATCATCAAAATTCACTCTAATTAACCCGCTTAAATTTAAAAAAAAGGTAGAGTTAGTACTTGTAAGAGTTAGACTAGTCACTTCTTTGAGGGAATGATCTTTACTTACTATATATTACTTGATTTGCCATGTGCATTTGCGTTAAGTTGTACATATATTTTGGGCATATTAGTAGCCAGTGTGTTATATTGGCTGAAAGGCATCCTTCTATAAGTGAAAGTGTCGAAGGTACAAGTGAAAGTGATTTTCTCTTATTCCTCGGGTGAAATGGTGATTTGAAAGTATCCTGAGAGACCATCGAGGAAATAATAATAGGAGTGACTTGAAAGGCGTTCTTGGATCAAATTGATGAAGTGTAATAGGAAGTGGTCTTTTTGGGAGGTATCATTAAGTTTTAGATAATCTATGCACATCTACAAACCCATAACAGTACGAGTTAGAATTAATTCATTATTTTTGTTTGTAACCAATATTACACCGACTTTCTTCGGAATAACTTGTACTGGCTAACCCAAGTATTGTCTGAGATTGGGAAGATAATCCTTGCATCTAAGAGTTTGATAAACTCAGCCTTTGTGACTTCTTTCATATTTGGATTTAGTCATTATTAGAGCTGGACTGTATTGCGGGAATTATCTTCAAGGAAGATATTGTGAGTGCAAAAGGAGGGGTTATTCCCCTTGATATCAAATATCTGCCACGCAATTTTATGACGGTGATTGCTTAAGACAAGATTCAATTCAGAGATTTTTGAATCGCTCATCTCGGATAAGACGATGACGGGCAAGTTAGAATTTTATCAAAAAATAAATATCTTAAATGAGGGGGAGTTGATTTTACCCTAAGATGGGTGGTTCATTGTAGGAGGTTTTAACCTTAAGGTTTTTGATGTGCAGTGGATCGGTAGGTATTGAGCAAGAAACTTATTCTAAATAGAAGAGTTCGTCGAGCTTGGAATCCTCACACAAAGAGGAGACTAACTTGGAAGGCAAAGAAAACTCATTTTCAAAGCATTCCTCTAAGTAGAAGCAGGAATCATCATTCGCTAAGGTATTTCACATCGAGAGATTTATACTAAAAGAAACTTCATCATCTCTAAGCCAAAGGTGGAGCTTTCCATTACTAATATTGATACTTTTACGAGAGGTGAATAGGAAGGGGCAGTCGAGTTTGATGGGTATATCAGCATCCTCTTCAATGTCAAGGATGACAAAGTCCACTGGAATGATGAACTGATCAACCTTAATGAGAACATCATCCATTATCCCTATTGGATATTTCACTGATTAGTCGGCGAGTTGAATACTTATACAGGTGGGGATAGGAGTTCCTTAACCTTACTCTTTGAATGAGAAAAATAGCATGAGATTGATACTTGCTCCCAGATCAGCTAAAACTATTTTTACCAATGAATTGCAAAATAAACACACGATGGAAAACTTTCCCTGTTCATTTACTTTCTAGGACAGTTTATGTAACATCCCATTTTCCCAACTAGACCCTTAGAGGGGTGATTTTGTCCTGATAAGGTAAGGACAAGCCCTTGGAGAACAATGAAGGACCAAGTGAGCCTAGGGATTTAGTTAAAGTCACTTTGGTCTGCCTATAGCACAGCCTCACTACCAAACCTGGGATTTGACCTTAGGGCTTCAACTTGACTCCATAACCCCACCACAACATCCCTAACCCATTAGAGGGTCCATTGGAGCCATAAGGACCCATTGGAGGCAGTCAAAGTGGTCAAGTTGACCTAGGTCCACCCTAACCCTAAATGGGTCAAATTGAACTACATAGGGTCAATTGACTTCCCCTTAGCTAAGTAGACCCCACCCACGCCCTCCTAACCCTAAAGTGAGTCACCAAGGACCCATTGGGGTCAACCCAAGAGACTAAGTTGACCCAAGTCAACTCTATTCTAGGGTTAGGTCAAACCTAGCCTAAATGGGCTAACTCAAGCTCAAACCCAAACCTACTTGTGCTAAGCCCATTTTTTTTTTGTGTGTTCATATGGGTTAAATGGGCTGCCAATAGATAAGAGGGCTGGCTAACCCACTTAGTGACTAGGAGAGAGAGAGATAGAGAAAGAGAAATTCAAAATAAAGGCTAATTAGGAGAGAGAAAGGGGATATTTAAGAATGATAGTGGATTGGGCCCACTTGGACCCATGCCATCAGCCCACACATGGGCTGGCCGACCCATGGTGTCACATAGGAAGAGTTAAATGGAGTGGGGCCCACCCATGCATGCATGGTGACAATAACAAGGCAAAACCGCCACCTCTTGCCTAGGTTGTATCACCCCACCCCTCCTATACATCATCTCCTTCCTTCCCCTCACCCCCCCTCGGCCACTTCACCTTCAGAACCAGGAGAGCAGCAGATAGAAGCCAAGCTTGGGCTGAACCAGGGCTGGAAGTAAGGAACCCGAGAGAAAAACGCCACCACCGCCAAAAATGGCTCCCCGCCGCTCCTCACGTCGCATGGCCGCCGGGAAGGTCCTCCCTCACCTCTCTCCTCATGCTATAGATCCTAGGAATGTTAGGGTTAAGGTTCGGGCTCGAATGAGCCCGAACCAAGCTTCCATTTTCCTCCATTAATGGAGTTCTGCATGCTTACGGGATGGGTGGCGCCGCCTCCTACCGCCGCCCTAGCCGCCGGAAAAGGGAGCCCCCACCATCGTGAGGTGGGGGATGAAGTTCGCCGGGGGTTGCGCCGCCGGTGGACGCCGGAAAACCCCCCGTGACGGCTCCTGTTATCGGGCTGGATTCTTGCTGGATTGGAGAAGAAATACAGCAGCCGTCGGATTTGCTTTAGGATTAGTGCCATGCAATATTTTAAAATCCTGTATTATATATTTATTTGAATAGTGTTAAAAATCTGCCCTATAAAAGCAGACCTCTTGTAGGTCAAATTTAGGGCACCTGTGGCCCTTTTCATAAAAAGTGTTTAACATAAAAATTATAGGTCTCTGAGTTACCTTTAATTTGATATATTGCACATTTATTTTGGTTAAGCAGGCTGCCCTATAGAGCCATTTTCCTAAGACTGGTCCTAAGCTAGGTCAGAAATTAAAATGTGTACCCTGCCCAAACCTTAAGTCCAAATGGGCTGAAATTTTGGGCATGTGGCTTATTTAGGCAGAGTTATATACTCCCCAAAAATGGGAATTTTTGGGGAAAATAATCCTATAGTTTTAGTCATAATTTGATAAATCAAATAAAGTTGATTTTTGGAGCATCCCAACTCCAATTGGCCCCAAATTTTGGTGGAAGGTCCTTGGGGACATCCTTAGTGCATGATAAAATTTTCAGCACAATTGGGTTACTGCATGTTGGGTTAACCCACTTGCATGTGTAGGCTAGATTTAGCCTTAGGGTGCAAATAGCAAAATTTGTTATGTTGTGTATTCAGCCTCCTTGAGGTTTCTAAAAATCATGTAATTGATTCCAGAGGATCATTATGGTAAATTTAACCCCTCAAATTAATTATGGGATTTTTGGGATCAAAAATCCCATTAATTGGAATTTTTTAAAAATATGGCCCTTTTGGAAAATAAATTGGAAAAATAGGTTCTGATCAAGTTAAAACCCCCAAAGGCTGTCAAGTCAAAAATGAGATTATATTTGACTTAGGGAAATCTTATCTTTAAGTTTGAGAACCTTTGGAGTAAGATGCATAGAAACTACCATTTTTCCCTTTTTACCCTTATTCATGAATTGATGGAAATACTTATCAGAAAATTTTGGGAATATTTATAGCATTGTATAATTGTATTATTATCCTTGTAGATTTATTTTAGAATTTTTGGATGGACTGATAATTATTAAGTTAACATAATGGCATTATGTTAAATATTTAAGAATGGGATTTGTTAGGCCATTACACTATAGAGGTTGATGAAACTCTGCCCTTTGTCTTAAATTAATGTCTTATATGTTCTCTAATTTTCCTAGAATTTTTGTAATTGAATTCCTTATACTTCCTTTGGAAAATGATAATTAGGATGATATTGTAATAATCAAGGAATAAATATAAATACCTAAAGGAAAATTATGAATCTTGGAAGAAAGTAATATTTCACCATATTATAGGTCAGGAAAATTTCTCACACCAGTAGGATTATGATTTGATATACTTCATGTGTTAATTGACTTGGAGAATTAATTGAAGAAATTAAATTAATGGTGTAATTAATTTGGAAAATTATGAAAATCATTATGATCATTACATAGGTCTATACTGCCCTAGGATAATTAATTTGTGACATATGACCCAAGGAATTAGAAGTTGGATTTCAGGGTGGTGTTAGGTCGTGGGCTGCGCATAGTAAATGTAGGTTATACCTTAAGGCCACCGGGGAATAGATCGACAATTGAGCTAGGGAACATGATTGGAAGTATAACCCTGGTGGTTAGAGTCATCGTAGTAACGAGAGTAAAAGTGCAAGTCCTTGGGTAACCACTAGAGCGGAGGCCGGCGGAAGACCGTCGCCCTCCTAATAACACTTTAAGCCCTTAAGGTTGTTCTAAAGTAATACGAGAGTTTGCGGGTATAAATCCTGGGTAGGCATCAACTAAAAGTAAATATCCTTGCGAAAGGGAACTTTGGGCTTGTCATCCCATCTTGGTTCCTAGTGCCTTCGAGACCCCTTCATTGGGCATACCTTGGGCAGTCCTGGGATTAACCCTAAAAATACTAAGTGTAACAACCGATAGGCAAGAGTAGTCTAATAGGCTAGGTAAACTGTACCTATTCTCACTCGTGACGAGTTGGAGGGAAATGGTTAAGTCGTCCTGAGGTGTTCAAAGGGGCGTCATCCCGCGGTGTTCAAAGGGATGAGGTTTGGAATTTAAGCCAGACGGGTTAGTCCGGGGAGTTTTGGCTCGGTTGTTGGCTATTACGGACGGGTTTGTCCGGGGAGCGTTGGCTCGGTGGTTGATACTTCAAGGTTGCATGTGCATAAGAAATACCTAAGGTGGTGGGTCTTCGGTGTTGGAGGGTCGTTGCACCGACGCCAATACGATGACTCGGCAAGTGTGGTTTTACGCTTCGCCAAACTAAGTCCGGCGGTCTTGTCGGCAAAGAGTACGCGTAGTCCGCTTAGTGCACCAAGCGTTGAGGCGTACGATAGGTCAGACCGGTAGTGCTATACTGGTTTTGAGGTGGGCGAGGCCCAACCCACCGCTTCCGTCTGCCACTACGGAGGTATCCTGGGAGGTAACGGCTCTGAAAGGGGGAACTAAAGGTTTGTGTACACAAAGTCGGGTGGGTGAGTTGCACTGCTTGAACATCATTAACCCACCATATAGATGCATATCATAATCATTCATAATAACCTGACACCTAATGTATAAGTTTAATGGGACGCTTATACATTAGGACTTGCTAAACGACCCCTTGGTCTATAAGCTTGTGTGGGCAAGTTTATAAATTAAGGTTATTTCAATTTACATATATATATATATTGCTTGTGATAACCGACACCCCAACGTATAAGTGGTATGGGACATTTTATACGATGGGAGCCTTGTAGAAGATCCCTTGGCTTATGTGTACTCACATAAGTGAAGGTTAAATTCTTTTCTTACTTTATTTATTACATCATGATTATAAATTGCTAGCTAGGTTCCCCTATCACCTGCTTGTTTTACTCTCCACTTTCATGTCCTTTCCTTTCTTCCTCCCCGCTCGGTGCCTAAGAGCATGGAGGAAGGGGTGGGGGACGATAGGGCTTAGTCTTATAGACTAACGGTTTTCGAACCACATCATATTAGGGGATCGCGGAGCCCAGCAGGGAGGAGCAGCCCAGGAGACCGGTGCGATTAGAGACAGGGCAGTCTAGCTCGGGAGCACAGCCAACTGAGATCGTGAGTACCGACTTCTAGTGATGCTTTACTTTGCTTCCGCATGAGAGATCTGTAGTGAGGATATTGATGTACCGGGCTTAAGCCCTTATTTTCTATACTCTCTTACTATTCTGTGGACACTCCCTTCGTGGAGCTTTTGATTATATGTGATTTGGATGTGGACTGCATTTTTCTTACTATTCCATTTGCTACTACAATTGTGATCGAACAAGGCCGGCAGAACCGGCGTTTTGTGGTGATGATCTTCCCGGGCGTGAAGGTGTCACCGCAAAGCGGCGGTTCTGGGCATAAGACCCCGGGTTTTAAAAAGAAAAAAAAAGGGGGTCTTACAAGTGGTATCAGAGGAAACATCGATCAGAAGGAAGTAGCAGTCCACAAACCCTCGGTCACCCCCGCTCGAGTTTAGTTTGGGGACAAACTAAGCAGCGGAAGCAGTGGTGTGCCCATATGGGGATCACATATAATTTGTCCACCTTTAGGTAATATTTGAACGTTTTTCTCAGCATGTGTTTTCGTTGCGCAGCCTCCAGCACAGCCTACGCCACAGGGCGGAGTTCAGCAGACTCAGGGAGTTGCACCACCTCCACCGGTCCCCACCCCTTTCCTTCAGTCAGACATGGGACAGACCCTGACTGCCATTCTGGAGGCCTTCAGGGCCCAGCAGGTTCCGGTCCCGCAGCCCAATCTGGGGGCCAACTGGCTCAGCATCTTCCGGGGTCTTTCTCCCCCGTCCTATCTGGGGACAGAGTCGGCTGTTCGGACGGAGGAATGGCTGGATATCCTGTACGAGATGCTGACCGGGATTCGGTGTCCATGGGAGGAGAAGGTGGCTCTGGTTGTCTCCTGCCTGGAGTCCCATGCAAAGAGGTGGTGGAAGACGCTGTTGGACACGACCTTTGCTGATAGGGAGGTTGCGGAGATCACTTGGGAGGAGTTCAGGGCCGCACTGCTGGAGCATTTCGTTCCGCAGTCGGCTAGGGATGACTTGGAGGAGCGGTTCTTACAGCTGAAGCAGGGTACTCGGACCGTGGTGGAGTACCATCGAGAGTTTGACCACCTGGCTCGATACGCAGATTCCTACCAGCTGGACGAGGCAGGGTATATTAGGAGGTTCTACAAGGGCCTACGTGAGGACTTGAGGGAGGCCCTCTTGTTTGTATCCGACGGGCCCATCTCCCGGATTTTGGAGATGGCCAAAAGGATTGAGGCAGATTGGCACACCACCCGGGGCCGGAAACGGCCAGCGGAGGATCAGGGACGAAGAGGAAGGAATGACCAGTGGCGGGGTGTTGTACCAGAGGGAAGGAGGACAGAGGACCAGCCTCGTCAGGACGTGAGGCCGGAGCCGAGGGAACAGGTGGTATTGGCCCCTCCACCCCTTCGGATGCAGGAGATGCCGAGACCCGGGGGAATGGCGTATCCCCCAGAGTGCTACTTTTGTCATCAGATTGGGCACATTCGGAGGAACTGTCCCATGAGGGGGGCACCACCTCCAGCACATCAGGGCGGCCCACCAGCTCAGCATTACGGAGGCCGAGGACGCGGCCGCGGTCGAGGATACCAGGGGGAAGATCGTAGACAGGGAAGAGAGCAGGTATATGCCTTGGACCTTGCACAGCCGCGGAATCCGGAGCAGGTCATCGCAGGTATGCCGAAATGCTTCTTTGTTTTCATAGAATTTCCCCTTTAAGTTGTTAAAACTTTGAATCGCACTAGATTGATAGCAAGGAAAGTAAAAACTCATTATAGAACCCTAAGATATCTAATCACCCCAGGTATAGTCTTCATCAGCGGCAAGCCTGCCCGCACGCTGTTCGATACTGGAGCTACTCACTCCTTTGTGTCGGAGTCGTTCGTGGAAGGACTGGAAGGTGTGGAGCGGTTCACAGGCTCGAGGATGAGGGTGCGACTACCGGATGGATCTGAGCTCCTTACCACGGATCACTGCAATATGGAGGCGGAGATTGGCGGAAAAGCGTTCGAGGCTCCAGCAACGATTTTGAAGCTGACGGACTACGACCTGATTCTGGGCATGGTATGGCTGCACTGGAACTATGCCCAGATTGACTGCCAGGCAAAGAGGATCACCGTGAGACACGGGGACTCTTTCATTACCATTGAAGGTATAAGACCTGTCTCTCGCATACCTTTATCTTCGGTACAGGCCGTTAAGGCCCATCTGCAGGGAGAGGAGGTCTATCAGATTCTTTTCGAGGTGGCGGAAGTCAAGGAGTCGGTAACAGACATCCCGGTGGTGCGAGATTTCGCTGACGTCTTTCCAGAGAAACTACCAGGATTACCTCCACACCGAGAGCAGGATTTTCAGATACAGCTTGTGCCGGGGGCCAAGCCGGCGTCTAGGGCCCCTTATCGGATGGCCCCAAAGGAGTTGGCAGAGTTTCGGACCCAGTTGCAGGAATTGGTGGAGGCAGGTTTTGTCAGACCGAGTTCCTCGCCATGGGGAGCTCCGGTCCTGTTCGTGAAGAAGAAGGATGGGACACTCCGCCTGTGCATCGATTATCGAGCGCTAAACAGGCTGACCGTCCGGAATACCTATCCGCTCCCACGGATAGACGAATTATTTGACCAGCTGGAGGGACCCCACTATTTCTCGAAGCTGGACTTGAGATCAGGATACTACCAGTTGCGGATCCAGGAGGAGGATATCCCGAAGACGGCCTTTAGTAGCAGATATGGCCTGTATGAGTTCACCGTGATGCCCTTCGAGCTCACGAATGCTCCGTCGGCGTTCATGAGTCTCATGAACCGGGTTTTCGAAGCCTACTTGGATGTGTTCGTCATAGTATTCATAGACGACATCCTGATCTACTCCAGGACGGAGGAGGAACACACTCGGCATCTGGCACTGACCTTGGAGAGGTTGCGGGAGCATCACCTTTATGCCAAATTCAGCAAGTGTCAGTTCTGGTTGAAGGAGGTGGCCTTCCTAGGCCACATCATCAGCGGAGCCGGGTTATCAGTAGATCCAGCAAAGGTTCGGGCAGTTCGCGATTGGCCGCAGCTGAGGACAGCCACCGATGTACGCAGTTTCTTGGGACTTGCCGGTTACTACCGGAAGTTCGTGGAGGGGTTCTCTCGGATTGCCCTCCCCCTCACATCTTTGACAAAGAAGGAGGCACCTTTTGTTTGGACCCCGCAGTGCCAGGCGGCTTTTCAGGAGCTGAAGGACCGACTCATCTCAGCCCCTATTCTGGCCCTTCCATCGGGAAAGGAGGGATTCCAGGTGTATACCGACGCATCATACCAAGGGATGGGAGCGGTGCTGATGCAGAATGGACATGTCATAGCATATGCCTCCCGCCAGCTGAAGACCCATGAGAGGAACTACCCGGTGCACGACCTCGAGATGGGAGCGGTCGTTTTTGCTCTGAAGGTCTGGCGTCATTACCTTTATGGAGTCCACTGCGACATCTTCTCCGATCACAAGAACTTGAAATACGTGGACACTCAGAAGGAGCTGAATATCAGGCAGAGGCGCTGGGTGGAGTTCTTAGCAGATTATCAGTATGAGATGCACTACCACCCAGGGAAGGCAAATGTGGTGGCCGACGCGTTAAGTCGAAGAGCGGCCACTTCCGAAGCTGGGCCCCAGGTTATGTCTATGGAGCTGGTCCAGTCATTCAGAGACATGCAGATATCCCTAGTGTCCGAGGATGACCCAGATCTGTATAGGGAGTATCTGGCATCGATAGTGGCCATTGACGATATTTGGGATCGCATTCGGGATGGACAGAGGACAGACGCGGGGGCAGAGCAGATGTTCCGAGCTTTGGAGGAAGGTTCGAGAGGGGATTATTCCCTGAGGGATGGGTTGCTCCACTTCAGAGGCAGAGTATATATACCAGCAGGAGGCCAGATCCGAGAGGATATTTTGACGGAGGCGCATTGCAGCCGGTACTCGGTGCACCCGGGAATCACGAAGATGACTGCGGACTTGAAGAAGACAATGTACTGGCCAGGCATGAAGAAGGATATCATTCATTTTGTGACCCACTGCGAGGCATGCCAGCTAGTGAAGGCAGAGTGCAGACATCCCGCTGGTTTATTGCAGCCACTCCCGGTTCCGGAGTGGAAATTTGAGGATATCGCGATGGACTTCATCCATGGCCTCCCTCGATCACGGGCGGGAAACGATTCTATCTGGGTAATCGTTGACCGACTGACGAAGGTGGCTAGGTTCATCCCGATTAGGAAGAAGGATGCTGTCGGAGTACTGGTACGAAGATTCATAGAGCAGTTTGTACGATATCATGGGGTGCCTAAGACGATCGTGTCAGATCGAGATGGACGATTCACGTCTAGGGAGTGGAGGTCGGTACAGACATACTTGGGTACTCGATTGGCTTTCAGTACAGCCTTCCACCCCCAGTCAGATGGGCAGACCGAACGAACCAACCGGACACTGGAGGACCTGCTGAGACTGTGTATTGTGGACCGTGGAGAGCCCTGGGAGAGGATGTTGCCCCTAGTAGAGTTTTCATACAATAACAGCTATCAGTCCAGTATACGGATGGCTCCGTATGAGGCATTGTATGGGCGAAAGTGTAGGACTCCGTTGTCTTGGATACAAGACGAGGATCCGCAGACTGTGGGCACAGACTTTATTGAGGATACTGAGGCACAGGTACGGTTGATACGGGATAGAATGCTGGAGGCGCAGAGCAGGCAAGCGAAATATTATGACGCTCGACATCGTTTGGTGGAGTTTCAGGTAGGGGATCGGGTGTTCTTGAAGATCCGGCCGATGCATGGGGTTTCACGAGTACGTGGTCGGCGAAAGAAGCTTAGCCCGAGGTACATGGGGCCGTTCAGGATCCTGGAGCGGATCGGTCCCCTAGCTTACCGGCTGGAGTTGCCACAGGAGCTGGCCGGCTTGCACGACGTTTTTCACGTGTCTTCACTCAGGAGGGCTCTACTACGCCCGGAGTTGCAGATTACGACCACTGATGGGCCGGTAGCTTCAGATCGATCTGTATATTTGGAGCCGATACGGATCGACGACCAGGGGATACGAGTCTTGCGCCGCAAAAAGATCCCGCTAGTCAAGGTCTTGTGGAGGAACCACGGACGAGAAGAACATACTTGGGAGCCACAGGACTTGATGCAGGAAAGGTATCCAGAGCTATTTAGTCAGGTATACCTCGCAACTCATCAAGTGGTTTAGGCGTTCTTCCTAATTTCTTTTACTCATAGAATCATCTAAAAGAATAGAGGCTAATCTATTTTGTTTATTGGGGCTAGCCTTAGTTACATTAAGCAAGTAGGCATATCAACTCGTTTATGGGATGTTACACTTTGATTTTGCCGGTAGAAAAACCCCGTAGGCTTAACCTTAATTTCGGGGACGAAATTTTTATTTTGTTTATTGGGATTTGTAACATCCCATTTTCCCAACTAGACCCTTAGAGTGGTGATTTTGTCCTGATAAGGTAAGGACAAGCCCTTGGAGAACAATGAAGGACCAAGTGAGCCTAGGGATTTAGTTAAAGTCACTTTGGTCTGCCTATAGCACAGCCTCACTACCAAACCTGGGATTTGACCTTAGGGCTTCAACTTGACTCCATAACCCCACCACAACATCCCTAACCCATTAGAGGGTCCATTGGAGCCATAAGGACCCATTGGAGGCAGTCAAAGTGGTCAAGTTGACCTAGGTCCACCCTAACCCTAAATGGGTCAAATTGAACTACATAGGGTCAATTGACTTCCCCTTAGCTAAGTAGACCCCACCCACGCCCTCCTAACCCTAAAGTGAGTCACCAAGGACCCATTGGGGTCAACCCAAGAGACTAAGTTGACCCAAGTCAACTCTATTCTAGGGTTAGGTCAAACCTAGCCTAAATGGGCTAACTCAAGCTCAAACCCAAACCTACTTGTGCTAAGCCCATTTTTTTTTTGTGTGTTCATATGGGTTAAATGGGCTGCCAATAGATAAGAGGGCTGGCTAACCCACTTAGTGACTAGGAGAGAGAGAGATAGAGAAAGAGAAATTCAAAATAAAGGCTAATTAGGAGAGAGAAAGGGGATATTTAAGAATGATAGTGGATTGGGCCCACTTGGACCCATGCCATCAGCCCACACATGGGCTGGCCGACCCATGGTGTCACATAGGAAGAGTTAAATGGAGTGGGGCCCACCCATGCATGCATGGTGACAATAACAAGGCAAAACCGCCACCTCTTGCCTAGGTTGTATCACCCCACCCCTCCTATACATCATCTCCTTCCTTCCCCTCACCCCCCCTCGGCCACTTCACCTTCAGAACCAGGAGAGCAGCAGATAGAAGCCAAGCTTGGGCTGAACCAGGGCTGGAAGTAAGGAACCCGAGAGAAAAACGCCACCACCGCCAAAAATGGCTCCCCGCCGCTCCTCACGTCGCATGGCCGCCGGGAAGGTCCTCCCTCACCTCTCTCCTCATGCTATAGATCCTAGGAATGTTAGGGTTAAGGTTCGGGCTCGAATGAGCCCGAACCAAGCTTCCATTTTCCTCCATTAATGGAGTTCTGCATGCTTACGGGATGGGTGGCGCCGCCTCCTACCGCCGCCCTAGCCGCCGGAAAAGGGAGCCCCCACCATCGTGAGGTGGGGGATGAAGTTCGCCGGGGGTTGCGCCGCCGGTGGACGCCGGAAAACCCCCCGTGACGGCTCCTGTTATCGGGCTGGATTCTTGCTGGATTGGAGAAGAAATACAGCAGCCGTCGGATTTGCTTTAGGATTAGTGCCATGCAATATTTTAAAATCCTGTATTATATATTTATTTGAATAGTGTTAAAAATCTGCCCTATAAAAGCAGACCTCTTGTAGGTCAAATTTAGGGCACCTGTGGCCCTTTTCATAAAAAGTGTTTAACATAAAAATTATAGGTCTCTGAGTTACCTTTAATTTGATATATTGCACATTTATTTTGGTTAAGCAGGCTGCCCTATAGAGCCATTTTCCTAAGACTGGTCCTAAGCTAGGTCAGAAATTAAAATGTGTGCCCTGCCCAAACCTTAAGTCCAAATGGGCTGAAATTTTGGGCATGTGGCTTATTTAGGCAGAGTTATATCCTCCCCAAAAATGGGAATTTTTGGGGAAAATAATCCTATAGTTTTAGTCATAATTTGATAAATCAAATAAAGTTGATTTTTGGAGCATCCCAACTCCAATTGGCCCCAAATTTTGGTGCAAGGTCCTTGGGGACATCCTTAGTGCATGATAAATTTTTCAGCACAATTGGGTTACTGCATGTTGGGTTAACCCACTTGCATGTGTAGGCTAGATTTAGCCTTGGGGTGCAAATAGCAAAATTTGTTATGTTGTGTATTCAGCCTCCTTGAGGTTTCTAAAAATCATGTAATTGATTCCAGAGGATCATTATGGTAAATTTAACCCCTCAAATTAATTATGGGATTTTTGGGATCAAAAATCCCATTAATTGGAATTTTTTAAAAATATGGCCCTTTTGGAAAATAAATTGGAAAAATAGGTTCTGATCAAGTTAAAACCCCCAAAGGCTGTCAAGTCAAAAATGAGATTATATTTGACTTAGGGAAATCTTATCTTTAAGTTTGAGAACCTTTGGAGTAAGATGCATAGAAACTACCATTTTTCCCTTTTTACCCTTATTCATGAATTGATGGAAATACTTATCAGAAAATTTTGGGAATATTTATAGCATTGTATAATTGTATTATTATCCTTGTAGATTTATTTTAGAATTTTTGGATGGACTGATAATTATTAAGTTAACATAATGGCATTATGTTAAATATTTAAGAATGGGATTTGTTAGGCCATTACACTATAGAGGTTGATGAAACTCTGCCCTTTGTCTTAAATTAATGTCTTATATGTTCTCTAATTTTCCTAGAATTTTTGTAATTGAATTCCTTATACTTCCTTTGGAAAATGATAATTAGGATGATATTGTAATAATCAAGGAATAAATATAAATACCTAAAGGAAAATTATGAATCTTGGAAGAAAGTAATATTTCACCATATTATAGGTCAGGAAAATTTCTCACACCAGTAGGATTATGATTTGATATACTTCATGTGTTAATTGACTTGGAGAATTAATTGAAGAAATTAAATTAATGGTGTAATTAATTTGGAAAATTATGAAAATCATTATGATCATTACATAGGTCTATACTGCCCTAGGATAATTAATTTGTGACATATGGCCCAAGGAATTAGAAGTTGGATTTCAGGGTGGTGTTAGGTCGTGGGCTGCGCATAGTAAATGTAGGTTATACCTTAAGGCCACCGGGGAATAGATCGACAATTGAGCTAGGGAACATGATTGGAAGTATAACCCTGGTGGTTAGAGTCATCGTAGTAACGAGAGTAAAAGTGCAAGTCCTTGGGTAACCACTAGAGCGGAGGCCGGCGGAAGACCGTCGCCCTCCTAATAACACTTTAAGCCCTTAAGGTTGTTCTAAAGTAATACGAGAGTTTGCGGGTATAAATCCTGGGTAGGCATCAACTAAAAGTAAATATCCTTGCGAAAGGGAACTTTGGGCTTGTCATCCCATCTTGGTTCCTAGTGCCTTCGAGACCCCTTCATTGGGCATACCTTGGGCAGTCCTGGGATTAACCCTAAAAATACTAAGTGTAACAACCGATAGGCAAGAGTAGTCTAATAGGCTAGGTAAACTGTACCTATTCTCACTCGTGACGAGTTGGAGGGAAATGGTTAAGTCGTCCTGAGGTGTTCAATGGGGCGTCATCCCGCGGTGTTCAAAGGGATGAGGTTTGGAATTTAAGCCAGACGGGTTAGTCCGGGGAGTTTTGGCTCGGTTGTTGGCTATTACGGACGGGTTTGTCCGGGGAGCGTTGGCTCGGTGGTTGATACTTCAAGGTTGCATGTGCATAAGAAATACCTAAGGTGGTGGGTCTTCGGTGTTGGAGGGTCATTGCACCGACGCCAATACGATGACTCGGCAAGTGTGGTTTTACGCTTCGCCAAACTAAGTCCGGCGGTCTTGTCGGCAAAGAGTACGCGAAGTCCGCTTAGTGCACCAAGTGTTGAGGCGTACGATAGGTCAGACCGGTAGTGCTATACTGGTTTTGAGGTGGGCGAGGCCCAACCCACCGCTTCCGTCTGCCACTACGGAGGTATCCTGGGAGGTAACGGCTCTGAAAGGGGGAACTAAAGGTTTGTGTACACAAAGTCGAGTGGGTGAGTTGTACTGCTTGAACATCATTAACCCACCATATAGATGCATATCATAATCATTCATAATAACCTGACACCTAATGTATAAGTTTAATGGGACGCTTATACATTAGGACTTGCTAAACGACCCCTTGGTCTATAAGCTTGTGTGGGCAAGTTTATAAATTAAGGTTATTTCAATTTACATATATATATATATATTGCTTGTGATAACCGACACCCCAACGTATAAGTGGTATGGGACATTTTATACGATGGGAGCCTTGTAGAAGATCCCTTGGCTTATGTGTACTCACATAAGTGAAGGTTAAATTCTTTTCTTACTTTATTTATTACATCATGATTATAAATTGCTAGCTAGGTTCCCCTATCACCTGCTTGTTTTACTCTCCACTTTCATGTCCTTTCCTTTCTTCCTCCCCGCTCGGTGCCTAAGAGCATGGAGGAAGGGGTGGGGGACGATAGGGCTTAGTCTTATAGACTAACGGTTTTCGAACCACATCATATTAGGGGATCGCGGAGCCCAGCAGGGAGGAGCAGCCCAGGAGACCGGTGCGATTAGAGACAGGGCAGTCTAGCTCGGGAGCACAGCCAACTGAGATCGTGAGTACCGACTTCTAGTGATGCTTTACTTTGCTTCCACATGAGAGATCTGTAGTGAGGATATTGATGTACCGGGCTTAAGCCCTTATTTTCTATACTCTCTTACTATTCTGTGGACACTCCCTTCGTGGAGCTTTTGATTATATGTGATTTGGATGTGGACTGCATTTTTCTTACTATTCCATTTGCTACTACAATTGTGATCGAACAAGGCCGGCAGAACCGGCGTTTTGTGGTGATGATCTTCCCGGGCGTGAAGGTGTCACCGCAAAGCGGCGGTTCTGGGCATAAGACCCCGGGTTTTAAAAAGAAAAAAAAAGGGGGTCTTACAGTTTATTGATTACAACAGCAGAGTGTTCTTTATTAAATGAAATATGTGAAATATCTTCAAGTTTTTTTCTTATTGGAGAGCAACTCCTTGTGATATTTTGCGTATTTTGTTATTTGAGAGAGCCTCGCAGAAAGGAACATTAATACGAATTTGTTTAACAATTTCTAAAAACATTTTGTAATTTTCCTCGACGCACTGATTTTTTAACGTAAACTGATATGGATCATTCGAACTAGAAGCATGCGGAGCTTGCGTAGCAGGCAGATTTTTAGATAAAATAAGAGGAGTAGAGTGATGTACCATGGGTTTGTCCTTTTTCGAAGATACCTCCTTTCTACTATGGAGGATGATTACATTCGTGCTTTCCCTTGGATTTAGTTGAGTATTTTCTAGCAGGGCTCCTTGTTGGTTCTCGAAGAACATTTTAGCTAGCTGTACTACTTTATTCCCTAAACTTTTGATCGATCTAGTGATGTTATGGATATTCGATTTATTTGTAGCAACATACTTGGCGAAGTTTTCTTCAAGCGGAGAGGGCTTCGGTGGTTGTGATGGAAAACCTTGTGGATTTAGAATAAGATGTGGTTTAATATTAAGATGGTGTTGAACATTTTCTAGGTTTCTCCATGAGAAGCTTGGGTGATTCCTATAACCTGCATTGTAAGTATTGTTATGTTGTACAAAGCGGTGTTTGGGTTATAGGAAGGTCGAGGTGGACTTCCCATGTAGTCAACTTGTTCTTCTATTAGATTACTATTAGCCCAAGGAGGAGTGGCAAAGGAAGTAGTCATCTCCTTTCTTACTTATGCGCAGATTATTAATGCTTTACAAGTTAGAAGTAGCGTCATTTTCGAAAATACCGGCTAGCTTGATAGGCCGCGCAAGGGGCACATTCCACTAATATTCATTCATGTCCATCTTCTCGAAAAGATCTTGAGCGGCCTCTGGGGTCTTGTTATTTAACGTACCCCCAGATGCTGCATCAATCATCTGCCTTATTTTGAAATTCAAGACGGTATAAAAAAAATTGCACTTGTTGCCAATTGGGAAGTGCGTGGAAATTCAAGACGGTATAAAAGATGTATATCCTTATAATTGAAAATGTGAACTGAGTTTAAAGTTCTAGACCATATCCCTCGGTTTAGTGACTAAAATAGTCCAAAAAATAGGAAAATATAGTTCGCAATGAAAAACCTTTAATTTATAATATTCATTTATCCTACATGAAAATGAAAACCAAACAAACATGATAATGATATGCAGTCTCTAAATTTAGTATAAGTAAAGGAAAAGTGTTTTATATTAATTGAAGTAGATTGAATCTAAGATAAAATGCAGATTTGTTCAGTTGTAAAAATAACTAACATGAAACCTAACATAAAACATTCCCAGAGAAAGAAACAATTCAATAATGAAAATGCAGTACTAGCAGAGAAAGAAGCACTAAAGTCTGATACAAAAGAAACAATGTTATGGGCGCCAACAAACTGACTCGAACCCATAGCATTAACAACAAAAGTCCAAACTTCTGAAGTCAAGGAAAGAAACATCAACCACTCCTCAACTAGGAGTGGGAAAGAAACATTTATAGAAGACTAGCTAAACAAGCTCGATCGGCTCTACCTGCTACTAACCCGAACTTGAGGCATTCAAAAGAAAATAATGCCTCAGCACAAAGAGCGCAAAGGTGGCTCAAACAAAATCAAAAGGTTTAATAAGATAAGTGGGTTACCAACCAAACTGGAAAATATATAAAACCACAATAATCAGTAACATATGTGTAAGGAGAATGATTAGCTTGGCACAAAATAGCTATATAAGGAGAAAGACTTGCACTAAGTGCGAAAAGGACTCTTATTGATGTCCAATGTATATGAATATATATAGTCATAGTAGCTTTTAATAACTCGAAGAGTGAATCATCATCGCGGGATGTAAAATGGAACTAAGGCGGTGGCTATTCTTCCAACACAAACCATCAGACCAACACATCTAAAGAAACAGACACTGAGGTGTGGTCCTTTATCCACTGCACACCCAAATTCAAAAATAATAAAGTCACCAGGCGTAATAATTCACAATATGGACTAAGGTGATGCTCCAAAATATGATTTACTCTCTTCATCTGACTATTTGTTTGTGAATGATAAGCACTAGAATATCTGAGGTTTAAGCCCAAAGCTTCCTGCAAGATTCGCTAGAAATGGGACATATATCTAGAATCTCAATCTGACAGAATACTTACTGGCACACCACGCAACCTGATGACCTCATCCATTTAAAGCTTTGTTATCTTCTTCATGGAATAGCCAATTTTAAAAGGCACAAAGTGAGCACACTTTGTTAATCTGTCGAAAATGACCCAAAGAGCATCATGCCCTCGGGGAGACCTCTGTAAAACTAAAAGTATTTGTTTCAAGAGTATCTTTAAACCTAGAGGGGGGTGAATTGGTTTCTTAGTATTTTGATTATCCTTTTGATTAGCTGTGTTGTTTTTTTAGTTAGTTCAGTTAGATTTCAAGAAAGAGACACAACACACAGGTATTTATAGTAGTTCCCCAAGGTATGGGTACATACACTATCCCTTTAACCGTTCTAATAATGTATTAGACAAGACCAACTTCTACAATCTCAGCTCAAAGATCTTATAACACAGATCCTTCATGATCTCTCAGACTTCTCCATGTCCTACCTCAGGCCTAAGGCCCTACCGCTCAGAGTAAATTATACTCCTATAGCTCAGTGATCCACAGATCACTTACCTCAGACTTAATAAAAGTCCTACACTTAGGCTAGGAGGATAGCCCTACACACGAATCCACCACGGGATCCTACCTCCGAAAATATATCTCTTACCTAAGGCACACAGGCCCTACCTCAAATACACAGAAGGATCCTACAGCTCAGCCTTTATATTTAAGGCTTACAACTCAGATATAAAAAGATTATATAGAGAGATTGAGTTTGTTATTGATGACTTGCCCCAAATAAAGCGTTCTCTGAGCATGCTTGCTGAATTGAGTAAACTTAGCTCTTTCTTCTTCATATTACCGAGAATGGATCTTCAAGGTTATTCTGCTAGTGTTGAGAAGTAACTATATAGTATTGTTTCTTCTTACTCAGAAAGAAAGCTTTCTGACCTTGCTGTTGAAAGTTTATTTAATCTTCAGTGAAAAATTTCTTCAACAACAACCTCTTTCTGTGATTCACTGACTAACTTTAGAGCAAGTTCTTGGTATGCTTCAACTTTGTCAAGAGGAAGTAGATGGCAAAAAAGGCTTTTTCTCAAAAAAACATCTTTTCGTCCTTCTCGGAACTCTGCTTTTATATCCTATCGTCCAACGGCTCTATGCACAGTATGGACCACTATAATGAGAAACTGTAGTACAACTTTTTCATTAACTGCAGTAATAAAGGCAAGCGGCAGCTTTTGTCTTCTAGCAAGCAAAACCCATGATATTTGAATTTCTACTGATGTCAATATGACTCAGCTCCTGTGGACTTAGTAAATTCCAAACAAGCTATACAGGCATTGAGTGAAGCCTTATCACTCAACACAAAAGTACATAGTTGAATTTTATATCTTCAGGCGTTGAGTGAACCTTCATCACTAGACGTATATAGACTTTTATAGTCTAACAGCTTAGGCGTCGAGTGAGCCTTCATCACTCAATGCTTCTTGACTTAGTTGAATTTCTCTGTGTAAAGGTGTTAAGTGCAGCTTCTTCACTCAAAGCTTCTGTCCTTAGCCTGGCTTCTTGATGAGGCATTGAGTGAACTTCCTTCACTCAACACTTCTGTCGTTAGATAGATTTCTATTGAGTAGGCATTGAGTGAATTGTCTTCAATCAACGCGTCTATCTTTGGTCAGATTTCTTGAAGAGGCGTTGAGTGGCCTGTCTTCACTCAATGCTTCTGTACTTAAGTTGATTTCCATATGAGTAGGCGTTGAGTGAACTACCTTCACTCAACTGTTCATTCCTTAGATAGATTTCCAGACAGGAACCCTGAGACTTTGACTGTTTGAGCTTCTATCAATGCTTATAGTCTCTTGGTGTTGAGTGAACTGCCTTCACTCAACACTTTTGGACTTAGCCAAACTTCTGCTTTGCTAGCATCCTATTATGAGTCCATCTGTCATTGTGACTCAGACTACCTATCTAATAAATGTAACAAAGAACAACCTGCATACATTGAACTTAGAGCATGTATCAGATACAATCATGTGTATACCATTGTCATGCGGGCCTTCTTTAAATCTGGGACATTATGATCAATGTACCCAACAATCTCTCCCTATTTTAAAAAGTTAGAACCCTAAAAAATGATATATATTACCTCATATAGAAGATAAACATTCACA
Source organism: Platanthera zijinensis (assembly GCA_039513925.1). NCBI lineage: Eukaryota > Viridiplantae > Streptophyta > Magnoliopsida > Asparagales > Orchidaceae > Platanthera > Platanthera zijinensis. The sequence continues at coordinate 135,302,612 of CM077083.1, forward strand.
GAATTTGAGAATAGAAAATGAAGAACACACACAAACATATGATATCATTAAAGGCAATAATCATAAATATACAGTGTGCTTAAAATAATGTTCACTTTCCTACAGCCCTTAAGGAAAATACAAAACATATTTTGTTTCTGGTTCCAAAACATATTATGTTTCTTGGCAGCCTTTTCCTTATATTCATCCTTATTTTCCTTTTATCTCTCAAAATGGTTGTAGGGCTTTGGAAAGTACTTGATGGGCTCTACAGCATCTGTTGGTAATGCACCTAACTTTTTATCTCTTTTGAATTTTCTCTTGGCCTCTTTATTTCTTTCTAGTTTGGTCCATTCTAGGGAGCTATACAGCTTTCCCCTGTCAGTTTTCTTATCTTTTATCTAATGCCAGGAAGATAAGATAATAGTCCTAGACTGAGAACTCCATTTCTCAAAATCTGGCTTGATTTTCATCTCCTCTCTGTACCTATTCTAGCTAATCCATATTTCTTCTTCTTATGCAATAGACTTGCGTCTTGCTCTAGCTATCTGTTCAGTAGTGGGAATGAATATGGGAATTTCAGAAGTAGCAGATGGATTAGTCCACTAAGCACCAATCTGATCAACATCTTGATCTCCCCCCTGATCACCATACAATCATATAGTGCATCTTGAATGGTTCTAGGAACTTCATGAATGTTTACATATGTATGTTGTTCAAGGCCAAATGAACCTCTAATTACATTTGTTACCAAGACAGCATTCTCAGTGTTAGCCTTGATCATTCCCTTCTCCCCCTTTCTGACTTCTTCAAAGAAAGAAGCAATCAGGGAGTTATTAGCTATGGAGAGTTTTTCTTCCAGAAAATTTACACCCTTGGGCAGGCATCAATTCTCCTTTCCATAGTTTTCTTGTGGGCTTCCATCAAATTTTTCTGCATATTGTGAACCATTTCCATGTTATTGGAGGTTATTTTCTGATTCACCAGAATATCATGCTGGGTTTTGCCGATTTCTCCCATCTTGCTTTCAGTAAGTTTTACAGCAAGAGCAGCCCTCATGAAGAATGCTACTGTGTTAGCTTTCAACAAGTTTACCTCATATCTTATTGACTTGATTTCAATGTAAAGATCTCTCCTTACTTCATTGATGGAATTATCAATGTAGTGCTCAAACTGCCTTTTTTGATCATCCAGTAGACCCTTCAGTTGAGCTAGGAATGTAGGTGACATCTGTTAAGCTTGATGAGATGTAACTTATTCACAAATATCTTCATTTCTTTCCCTGTCCACATCTCTTCTTTGTGAGTCAGCCATCATGTATTCTGAAGAATGTGCATCAGCATTTGCATCTATAGCAGTATTACCCTTTTCAGAATCAGATGAGTCTATGTTATACACTATCTCTAGAGTGGGGAGTTCAAAGTGAATCTCCCCCTCAGACTCAGCATTCCCCATGGGAATTTGCTGCTCTATAGTGGTTGTGACTGGAGCATATTCTATTATCCTATCAAGGACTTTTTCCCCCTCAACTTGAGGACAGAATAGAACATCCTTGGGACCCTCTAGAGTTTAAGCAATCTTGTTCTGCAGATTATTAATGAAGGAGTCTTGTTGTTCTTGAACTCATTGGATAGTCTCCCCCTCAGCATGGGCAAGTATCTAGGAAGTCTCCCCCTCAACATTTGCATAGATATTTTTTATTACTTGTCCAACCAGTATTTCCATAGCTTCAACTAGAATCTCTTTAGACTGGGACCCAACCTATTGATTCCTAATTGTAGGTTAAGAGGAAATTGAAACCTGAGCACACATGTCGTTCCTTATTTCTTCAAAAGAACTGCTTTCACTCAGCTGAGGATCATGTGGCTCTTCCTCACTCTTCTAAGAAGAACAACTTTTTGTGCTTTCCTTATTTATTGGAACAGCCTTCTTTTTCTTCTTCTCAACACTTTGTTGATGTCGCAGCAGAACTCTTTCCCACCTATCAAACATTTTGGAGTCCATTCTCCTCATGTGATGGATCTTTGTCCCTAGCCTCATGTTAAGGATCCCTGGAATAGTACTATATAGATATAAGATAAGATCCTTCCCAGGTTATGTTCTGGGATGCATTCCACAATTCTATCAAACATGACTTTTCCCAAGTCAATTTTCTTAGATAAAATAATTCGGGTCGTCAGTTCAAACATCTTCCTTTATATTTTATCATGTGAACCAGTTTTGCAAAGCAGAGCTTTTCCCATTATATTTGCTAGAAAATTTCCTCCAAGATTCATCTCTTTCCTCAACACAGAGTCAGTGGTATTCTTAGAAAGCCCACACCACTTGAGGTCTATCTTTTCATCATCTTAAAATAAGTCTGTATCTTCATCAGACAGCTTCACCTTGGGTAGATGGAGTGCTTTGCATAATCTCTTGGGAGTAATCTTGATCTTATGCCCACTGATTGAGGATTTGATTTTGTTTGAAGCTGAGTCCACAGTGGCATTTGAGTACAGTTTCAGAACATCTCTCTTCCAAATCAAAACTGGCTCGAACAGAATGAAATCTAGGTTGGTGACCTCGAGTAAGTGTAGGACTTGCATAACTTCCTTGGGAGCATCCTTGAAACCATTTTGCACAAGTACAGATCCCTCGAACAGGAAATCCATTCCTTTTGGTGCCATGAATTTACAAAGTTTTTGAAGGTTTGATGAGCTTTCATTGCAGGGAGATAATAGGTCGCAAGGGCTAAGAATAATGTTTCTTATTCTAATCACACTCAGTTCTATTTATACTTGCCTCTAAGTAGAGAATGTGGAGAGGCGCATACATGTTGGTGTAATCATGAAAAGATCAATGACTGAGATTAAAAGCCGTAATTTGAAGTCCCTGGGAGTATGCATTGAGTGGACTGGGCACTTTCGATGCATTTGAGGCACTCGCCTCTTGAAGTTGTCTCAGCGCACTCGATGCCTGGGTACATAGACTCAGCCCATTCGATGCTTGGACACTTATTCCATAACTCCTTTTTTATCCTATAGGGATTAATACTATATGCAACAAAAATGCATGAAGAAAAACTGAAGCAATAATAAGTTCATCATACCCAATTCAAATTTGAAGGTGTTGAACTTGGCTTGATCTAGTGTCTTGGTGAAAATATCATCCACTTGCTTGTTTTTAGAGAAAAACTCAATTCTGATGTCCTAAAATTCCACATGCTCTCTAATGAAATGATATCTAATATTTATGTGCTTAGTCCTATAATGAGAAAAAAGATTCCTAGCAATAGAGATTACACTAGTAAAATCACAAAACAGTTCTACTTAGCTTGAGATTGTAGTCCTAGAGCTGATGATGGATCCATAGTAGTTGTGCACAGCAACTACCAGCTAAGATGTACTCTGATTCACCTGTTTAGATAGCAACACTTGTTTGCTTCTTGCTGCTCCAAGAGACCAATCTTCGTCCTAAAAACTGACAGGTGCTAGAGGTGCTTTTCCTATCTTCTTTGCAACTTGCAAAGTCTATATCTGAATACCCCTTTAGTTCAAATTCATTATTCTAAGGGTACCACAGACCAAGATTACGTGTGCCCTTAAGATATCTCAAAATTCTTTTAGCTGATGAATAATGAGACTCCTTAAGGCTAGCCTAATATCTAGCACAAACATTTGTAGCATACATAATGTTTGACCTACTAGCAGTAAGGTAGAGGAGGGATCCAATTATGCCTCTATATAAGGTTTCATCAATAGGTTTCCCAGTTTCATCCTTGTTTATTGACACACTCGACCCCATTGGAGTTTTCATTATAGAGGCACTCTCCATTCCAAAATTTTTAATCAACTCCTTGGTGAACTTAGACTGAGAAATGGATAGTCCATTCTCTGATTGTCTAACTTGGAGGCCCAAGAAATACTTGAGTCCACCCATACTGCTCATCTCAAACTACCCTTATATAAGTTTAGCAAACTTTTTGCAGAGGCCATCATCAATGGACCCAAATATTATGTCATCAACATAAATTTGGACTAGAATGATCTTACCCTTGACTTTCCTTAGGAATAATGTCTTGTCTCTCTTTCCCCTTGTGAATTTGTTCTCAATAAAAAAGCTAGACAGGATTTCATATTATGCCCTGAGGCTTGCTTCAACCCATATAAATCTTTTCTAAGCTTAAATACATAATCAGGAAAGTTAGAATTAACAAAACCTGAGGGTTGCTCAACATAGACCTCTTATTTTAGGTCACCATTTAGGAAAGCTGACTTTATATCCATTTGTTAGACCTTAAATCCTTTATGTGTAGCATATGCAAGGAACAGTCTTATAGCTTCCAATCTTGCTACTCGTGCAAATGTTTAATCAAAATACATACCTTCATCTTGCATGTATCCCTTGGCCACCTGTCTAGCTTTATTCTTGAGTGTAACACCATTTTCATCAAGTTTATTCCTGTAGATCTTCTTGGTTCCAATGATGTTATGTCCTTATGGTTCTGGAACCAACTTCCATACCTTGCATCTCTTGAATTAGTTCAGTTCTTCTTGCATAGACACATTCAAAAATGGATATGTGTTGGTATATTCAAACCTTTTAGGTTCAACTTGATACAAAAAGTCGGAGTACATAGCAATGTTGACGCTTCTGGTCTTTATTGTGACTATAAGCCCCCCCCCCTCCCGGAACACAACACACGGCCGAGGGAAGTCTTAGGCCCAGAACATTCGCCTTGCGGTAGCGTCAGTACACGGGATAACCTATACCATAAGATGCCTATATTGCCGGCTAAACTAATATCATTCATGCCAACCAAACATAAAGAATATATATAAGTCAAAATTGCACACTAGTATAAGTCCAAACAAGTACATCAATAAAAAGAAGCTACAAGCTTCTTTATTATCAGATTACATGACATTGCCCAAAGGGCTACAACATGAGTCTCTCAAAACTCACATCAGTCACTGACGACAGCATAGGTATCGTCATATCAGGCCCTATCACCCTGGTCTTTCTACCCTCCTGTATGACCGTTGTTGTTTCTCTATCTGCTGGGTTTCCTCCTAAAATGGAAGATGTAGCAACCGTTAGTCATAAAGACTAAGTGGCTATCACATTCGCTCACCACAGCGGCTCTTAGGCACCAGGCGGTAGAAGGAGAAATGGTACAATATATATATATATATAAGCAGTAAGTACAAGCAGGTGGTATATTTTTACATATCATGAGTTGTAACAGTAGTTCTGAGTAGCAACAATAGCATCATTTTATATAGCAATTATGTAAGAGTATAACATCATTCAACCATATCAAATCTACTTCTATTACAAGAATGTAACTTAACTTATAAAAATACCCATACATATTTATAAGTTAAGGATCGGCTTAACTGTAAGTAACTCATCAAATAAGGATTTTGTGTAATGTAAAGCAATTCTATTTTATGAATGCAATATGATGTCTCACCCATGCACACATACCCACACTGCTATGTCGATAGAGTCTTTTATTTCCCACTTTTCGAGCAGGTAGCTAACCTCAGAGGCGTCATTCGTCATGGCCAGATGGTGATAGTAGAGCAGGCATCTCCACTACTAGGCTGGTATCCACACTACCTGGCCTAGGCCTCCTATGCCTCAACACTAAGAACACAAAAGCGTAGCCCATGCATACTATACTCAGAGGGGTCTCTGGTAGATGTGCCCCAAGAACATAGCCAAAACTAGCCTATCGGTGTGGCACAGAAAGGGCCTCGGGAATGAGCACCGTGGAAACAGCCAAACCATCCACTTGGCATGGAGAGGGCCTCGGGAATGAGCACCAAAGACACAGCCAAAGCGCCCAAAGTCTATCTTTCAACTCTAGTTGGTGTGACGATTGGCGAGCCCGTAGACCTGCAACAATATCCTTAAACCAGGATTATGACACCGTGTGTCAACTCACGCCACATGCATATTCACTTAGCCATGCTATCACATTCAAGGGCTCCAACCGAGTCCCTTCTCATTATAACCAATCCAGTGCTCAACAGCACTCAAGGTCTCCACAGTGAGTCCTTTATCATTACATTGATCCATTGTGGTCAAATACTCACGCACTTACACCCTTCCACATTCACATGCTCCCAAACACTTAAGGGTTCAACATTATCACAGCTGGCAAGCCACCTTATACATCACGTTAGTCCCACACTACTACTTATAAGGAGACTCAACTCTATGTAGTGGATTCTATTCATTCCTTCAATATTAAAACTCTTCATATTGTATGGCCATGGGCGTTTTCTCATCTAGCCCTATTTCTATGATCCACAGGCACTTGCATATCAAGTCATATATCTTTTCCAGATTCCAAATCATAAAACATTCACCATGCCATTTATTTATCTCTACATTATCAACAGAGCTTTCTAGGAATACATCACATGATCTTCCAACCACTTTGATCCAGTCAAGCTATAGATTACACATTCACATATTATCGTTAAGATGCTTCTTTAACCGTTTTCATTTAAAGATCCAACAACCATTTGTTTGCTCGAAGATCCAACAACCATTTGTTTACTCGAGATCCGACAATAATTTATTCATTCAAGATCCAACAACCATCTGATCATCCTAGTTACCCGAATGTACAACTCAACCGAAAATAGCTGGCACTTATGATATTGTTGTATATCAACTTTGACCGGGCATTCCTAGAGGTACAGAGGTCCTATGTGAACGTGTAACTATTCGTTGGAAAGGACTTTTCGAAGACTACCTTTTTTGTGTTCAGCCCAACACATGAATATTTTTGTACCATACACAAAAATAACCTTGAATTTTACTACGCACAGAAAACAGATTTCTGCACGCATCTTGAAGACCAACAAATGACATCGGTTCGTCTTTCTCCTTTAACCATTTATACAAATTGCATTCAGCACTTCCTCCTCCCTTATTCACCCTTATTAGACCATCATTCTTCACGGAACAAAGTCCACTGTCTTCACATTGAAGAGAGGAAAGGTCGAAGACAACAAACCCTAGGACAAATGTCCTAACATGGTCTCTTCCTAAAATATCTCCATTTCTCACCAAGGTCGAACTCCTTTGAGCCGACATCTCTCTTATTTCATAACTAAATATCAAGCACCAAAGGAGGGGGTTTAGGAAGCTCACCTCATTTCAGGCTATAGATCTTGTTATCCTCCTTGGCGGCATGACGGCGTCGGCCTCGGCTCTCGCTCTTCTCCACGGAGAGGAAGTTCGTCCGATCCTTTTCCTTCCAAGAAAAGCTCCACACCCTTCGTTCTCTCAGGAAAATCGGAGAAGAAGATTGTCGACCAAGTCTTGTGCAACCATATATAAAGGAAGCGCCCAAATAGATTTAGGGTTTCCTGATCAGGGAGCTACCGCCGCGCGGTAACGTCTAAATTAACTTATACCGCAAGCCACCATCCAAACTACCCACTTAGGTGCCCCCACCTATATGCTATTGCTGCGCGGTACTCGTCCTACCGTCGTGCGGTATGTTACCAAGCGCCATGATAAATAATTAAGTGGGGCTACTGCCAGCGGTATCACAAACACCAGGCGATAACTTCCAGAGCCATACGCTGATAAATCAGTCTCCTACCGCCGTGCGGTATCCTGCTACCGCCACGCGGTATCCTGCTAATGCCGCGCGATAGCACTCGGCGACCTTTTGTCTACTCAATGCCCTCGACTCCTCCAGGTATTCATCGTATATACTCAACGACTGTTACCATCGTGTGGTATCCTACTTCAATTGCGCGGTAGTACTCGAAGATCGTTAAGTCCACTCAATGATCACTAACACGCTCGACTCCTCTAGGTATTCGCCGTATATACTCAATTTTTGCTACCGACGTGCGGTATCCCACTACCGCTACGTGATAGTACTCGATGATTGTTGAGTCCACACTACAATCACTCAATGCCCTCGACTCCTCTAGGTGTTAGTCATTTATACTAGACGATGGCTGCCACCGTGCGGTAGCTACTGCCATGACGCGGTAGTGTCAGCACTTTTCCCTAGCTCAGGGGCAAGCCTTTCCACCAGCACACCCCAAGCCCAAGCCCACTCTCCTGACCTTAAAATGTGCATGAGGGGTCTAGCGTGAATCGGGACATTACAGTGACCCCTTGTCTAGCATCTCCTATGATCTGATTTCTAGGATGATCCCTTACATATTTGACAGTAGGAGGCATCTTTTTCTTTAGCATCATGTTCTTAAATGGTTGGGTATTATTGTTCTTCGCCCATCTCCAGTTAACTTTGTACTTCTTCAGGAATGCATACACCATCATCTTCTTCTTGTAAAGTTGGAGGAGTGTCCTTGATGGTTAGTTTATCCATCTCTATCTCTACACCTACAGATCTAAAGGAACTAGGTAGCTCTCTGTTAATCATGGATGATTCATCAAACACAACATTAACAGACTCTTCTACAACTTGATTTTTCAAGTTGTAGACTCTATATGCTTTGCTATTATTGATATACCTAAATAATATCCCATCATAGGACTTGGAAGCAATCTTTGTCAAGTAGGACTTCACATTATTGAGCACAAAGCACTTGCTTTCAAAGATCCTGAGATATGCTTGATTTGGTTTTTTTTTATTTCATAATCTTATAGGGGGTCTTCTTGTGATACTTGTTGATAGAAGCTCTATTCAACACATGACAAGCAGTGTTTAATGCCTCAGCCTAGAAGTATTCTAGGAGAGAAGTGTCACTAAGCAGTGTCCTTCCAGCTTCTATGAGAGTTCTATTTTTCCTCTCGGCTATCCCATTTTTCTAGGGTGTTCTAGGATAAGAAAATTCTTGATGAATCTCTTGTTCTTCACAAAACTTTGTCATGCTATCAGACTGAAATTCAGTACCATGGTCACTTCTGATTTTAACCATAAAACTGCTCTATTCATTATGAATTTGTCTAATAAAGGTCATGATGATGTCTAGGGTTTCAAACTTTTTCTTTAGAAAGAAAACCCAAGCAAATATGGAATAGTCATCAACTATAACATGTGTATAGACTTTTCTACTTAGACTATGAAATGGAATAGGAACAAACAAGTCCATATGCAAGATGTACAAACACCTCTCAGAATCCTTTGCCCCAATTCTCTTAAAGGTTGCTTTGGTCTACTTGCCCTTTTGACATGCAGAGTAAATGCCCTCTTTGGTGCATCTTATTTTGGGTCTATTGACTAGCCCTTCACTGAAGAGTTTGCTAAATGTCTTGTATTTCAACTGAGCAAGCCTTGTATTCCATTGCACATAATAAGAGACTTTATCATTTGCTACTAGGCATACTGGTGAGTCTGTACTTAACACAATAAGTTTAAACAATATATATTTTCAATCCTAGTGCCTGTCAAAATGACCCCTTAGTCACTTGACCTTTTGATCAGACACTCATCCTTGTGGAAGACAATGACATAGCCAATATCACATAATTGGCTTATGCTAATTAGATAGTTTTGCAATCCTTCTACATAAGCTACTTTTGTGATGGAGACTATGTCATTGGTAATCATACACTTACCTCTGGTGACTCCTCTGTCTGAACCTCCAAAGATCATCTTAGGTAAATTATTCACAGGAGTATAATCCTTCAGGTTGCACCTTATTCCAGTTATATGTCTGGAACATCCACTGTCCAAGTACCATATTGGTGCATGGGACTTAGAATATCCTACAAATACAGTTTAGTTTACCTTAGGACCCCAAAAGGGATTGGGTCCTTGGTTCTTGTTAGCTTGAAACTAAGCATTTCTACCTACAACACTCATAACAGGAAGACTTACCCTTACTCTTGGCACACTAGGGTGGTGCCAACAATCAATGGCAAAGTGTCCCACATTACTACAGTACCAACATTAATGAATGTTTTATCTCCTCTTCTAAATAACCCTTGTAGAGTGCAAAGAGTCAATAACTATTTGTTCAGAAGGGAGAGCAGCAGCCTTTTTCTTATTTCTTTCAGGAAGAATCTGACTGAAAGTGAGTCTTCTAGTAGATGTACTTAGCTTACTCTGAGTTCCACCAACAACAGTCTTCTTTTCAGTTGACATGTTGTTAATCGCCTCAGCGATAACCAAGTCAGGCTTACTGACAGACTTACTCTAGGTCTGCTTTTTTGCTGGAAGATCCTGAAAAATAAGATACTCCCCAATCCTTTAGTGTGGGGGCTGGAGCACCAAATACAAATGGTCCATGATGGGCCATCTAGATTTCCTCATGGGGAGCCTTCAGTGCACTCACATCCATGTCCTTTCTCCCTCCATTGTAAGATAACCTTATATTCTTATAAGCAGAGTTCCCATTTTTCCAGTGAACATAAATGTTATCAAGGTCATACCTGTTTGATGGGAGTATTACCTTATGAAAGGTTGTCTGAGGCACTACAGGAGCCTTGCCTTTCCCTTTGGGATGGGCATCGCTAGAATTCAACTTGAACCCCAAAACTCTCTTATCCTTTTGAGAGGTGAAGGATTCTATCAGTGGAAACACTGTCATGGGCTTACTTAATTCAGCCACAATCTTTTTCTCCTTAAGGAGCGTCTCTTCAAGATCTAAGACGATCTTGTTCTTCTGGCTTATGGTCCCAATTTGGATAATTGAGATTGTATTCAGCTAGCTAATTTTCATCATCATCTGAGCTACCAAGGTGGATGACTCAGACTGCAGGGAAGTAGCTTACTTTAAGGAGACAATCTCCTCAGCTTGTCTCTTTGCATGTTTTTTGCACTTCTTCAGAGCATCCAGAATTACACCATACTTATCAATCATTTGATTGACCTCTTCTTCAGAATCTGATCCCTCTTCCCCACTAGAGGAAGTTGATGCATCAGAGTTTGAGCCAAACTCATAGATAGAAGGAAAGCTTGGGATAGAATGTACCTCATCAGGAACATAAATGTCCCGATTCTCTTTTGATATGGCCGTGAGACTGTACTCCTCATCCTCTTCAGAGTCACTATCAACTGAGGACAGTGGAGCCCGGATTCTTGATGGTGCATCGGGAGCTTAAGTCTCTTCTTCAAGGCATATGAGGCCAATGTAGGCCTCATCTTCATCTAATTCTGAAGATTAAAAATAACTGTCAGATAGACAGACTTTCTTCTTGGCCAAGAAGCTCCTTTCAGCCTTCTTGACCTTATGATGGTTTTTTCCATTAGACTTCATCTTCTACTTCCTCTTAATAGCACAGTCAGCAATGGCATGTCCATTCCTATTGCAATAGTAACAAACAACATTAATCTTATCATATTTGTTTTGTTTGGAGTCATACCTTTCTCTAGAGGGGTCAATTCTGGACTTGTCTTTGTTGGAGTGGGGCTTTCTTAATGAAGAGCATGAATAATACCTCTTCTTCCACTATCTTCTCCTGCTTAGCAACTTCTTGAACTGCCTGGAGAACATTTTTAGTCCTCCATCTGATAATTCATTCCCAGAGGAGCTGGGCTCTGAGCATTCTTATAATACCCCTATCTGTCACATATCATATAGTAGTAGGTCCGGCCAGGGCCCGACGCCATATACCACAGACAGACCGAAAGGTTACTCATTGAAACCATTCTTTCAATCGTAACGTCCTACACAGAGCATCTAGCGGAAGCAATTTATTAAGTTGCAAAATAAGAACCCAGCCACAAGCATGAATGTCCACTATCTAACCCAAACAGGAATGAATTACAAAGTACACAAAGTACCGGCCTTATGGACTTACAAGAGTTTACTAAATTTAAAACAGTGTCTTCCATAATTCGGCTCACAGGCCGGTCACACATGAATTAAACAAGTAAACGAAACAAGGCCTTCAAGGGATGGTTCAGCAACAAGGGCTTTGGCTCGCTAATTGCCACTCGGCTCTACAGCACCTACAAGCACAATTCACCGCAATGGTGGAAAACAAAAGTAACGGTCAGCTAAAGCTGACCAAATTATAACGATCTCACCCCCAAACTCAGGGCGGCAATACTCCTTCCCTGCACTTATTAGCATATTAAGCATTATAGTGAATAATCACAACACCACAAGTGCATGCACTCACATCTGCACACTCCGTGCTCTCAGGGCACTTACATGGTTAACCCGATCAAAACAACGGTCTCACCACCGCCCCTTGGATGGCAATACTCATGAGCATTTTAGTCTTTCCAGCCTAAGCCTAAGACCCTCCATCTATGCCAATGATAAGTACCATGTACTTTAGGTCTCTTTAACCGAACGACACAGAGCGGGTACGGTTCCGCCTAACCCGTTGCTCACACCGCAATGTCAATTTAAGACATATACGCGGGTCAAGCTTCCCCGAGTCCCAAAACGATCAAACAAGCACATAACCTAGTTATGTTCAAGGCTGGCTCCCAGGCCACCAAGTTAGCTGAAATGCATTTCCGCCCAGTTTTCCGGGTGCACCTTGGAGTTAATCCCCAAGACTCCTTGTTGCAATCTACTGTGTAGAAAACCCGAAAACAACCAAAGGCACGGAGTCTTCTCCGGCTAATCATGCACAATGAAACATCTCCGATCCAGACCAACTTGTCTTGGTAGGCTTCACACACCATGCCTATGTCTGTATCTTGATTTCGAACTCTACATGCAAATAAGGGGGACTATTCACATCTACCCCAAGGAATGCCGCACACTCACCGCACACTCGCGGGAGCGGATTTCCTTATGCAAAATAAGAAGAGCTTCACATGCTCAAGAAGAGAATCGTTACCCTTGGGTTTCTCTTTGGCTCCATGGAAATCTATTCGGATGAAAAGCACCGCGATGACCTCACCTCCGTAGATCTGGACTCGGCTTGCGATTTGGCGCTCTGAATCTCCATCGGCAACCGGATCTCTTTCCCTTCTTCTTCCTTGCTCTCCCCTATCTCTAGAACTTTAGAAAGAGAAAACCAAAATAAAATGAGGGTTTCTAAGTCCTATTCCCGGGTATATCCCAGCAAGAACATCCTTGAGCCGTTGGATCCCAAAATAAGGAAACGGACGGCCACGATTCGCACTTAAAATCCAAAACCTTGACCGAACACGGCTTGCGACACGCCCGTGTCCAAGGCCATCTGCCTCAATCGATGCCGAAACTATTATGTCCCGAAATGAACACGAGCTCTCGACACGCCCGTATCAAGCTTGACATGCCTGTGTCATCCAGTACACGCCCGTGTAGCTTGGCGTGTTCCTCCATCGATACAGGTCCAGCACCAACCCGAGGATAACACGGGTATTTGACATGCTCATGTCGAATATTAAACGCCCGTGTCAGACCCAAACACGTCTGGGCTTAGGCCTTGTCTCTCCCCCGACATAACTCGGCTAACAACCTGAGTAGGACACGTCCTGGGACACGCACGTGTCTCAGGACGTGTTCGCTGTTCGACAATCGTCGACTGCAATTTCGTCGACCACATGGCAAACGTCGAACCCGAGCATGACACGCCCCTGGGACACGCCTGTGTCTCAGGCCCTGTGACCTCTACCAAGTCCCAGACTTGGCTCAAAACGCCACCCGTCCCTCTTTTGATTTTCGGGGCGTTACAACTCTCTCCCTCTTAAAAGAATTTCGTCCACGAAATTACCGAAAGGAAAAGATACACAAAACCAAAAGCGGTACCTGAGTGGAATAACTCTGGGTACTCCTCAAGCATGGTCTGCTCTCGCTCCCATGAGAGCTCCTCCCGACCGCAATTGTCCCAACGGACCTTGACCATCCTGATCTCCTTGTTACGAAGTTGCTTGACTTCAGAGTCCTCAATACGAAAGGGCTTTACCCTTGTCTCCAACCCTTTGTCCATCGGTACTTAATCAACCGCGATCACTTGCGAAGGCTCTTGCACCGTCTTCCACAATGCTGATATGTGGAATACGTTGTGTAGACCACTCAACTCCACCGATAGCTTTAGACGATAAGTCGCTTCACCAATCCGCTCCTGGACCTCAAATGTTCTAAGGTACCTCGGGCTCAGCTTATTCAAGTGTCATACCCGTGAAACACCCTTGAACCGCTTTATCTTCAAATACACACAGTCGCCAACAGCGAGCTCCACGTTCCGATGCTTGGCATTATAGTATTTGCCCTGTCTATCTTGAGTGATCAGCAAACGCTCTCGAATGGTTCGTACCAAAGAAGTGGCGCTCTCCACCTCTTACTTTTGGTACAACCTTTCCTCACTCGTTTCCAACCACGACAACGGCTAGCGACATTTTCTACCATATAGGGCCTCGAAGGGCCCCATTTGTATGCTCGCTTGGTAGCTGTTGTTGTACGCAAACTCCACCAAATACAGATGATCTTCCCACTGCTTCCCGAAATCCAGGACGCACATGCAAAGCATGTATTCCATCATCCTATTGACCCTCTCAGTCTAAACATCCGTCTACAAATGAATGGTTGTGCTGAACTTCAACTTGGTTCCCAACATTTGCTGCACACAACCTCCAGTCATTGGATGTAAACTGCCCATCTCTATCACTAACGATGTTGTGGGGGCACACCGTGCAGTCTAACAATGTTATCCACATAAAGCTTTGCCAATTTCTCCACTGAATCATCCTTCCTATTCGGAATGAAGTGCGACACTTTTGTCAACCGATCTACGATCACCCAGATGGCGTCATTTCCCTTCTGCGACCATGGCAATCCATGCATAAAGTCCATTGAGATATTGTCAAACTTCCACTCTAGAATAGGCAAAGACTTCAAGAAACCCCCTTGCTTTAGCACTATGCCTTCTCTAAGGCGCAAGTCTGACACTTTACTACATATAGTGCCACATCCTTCTTGAGTCCTCGCCACTAGAACAACTTCTTTAGATCTCGGTACATCTTCGTGCTCCCTGGGTGAATCGAGTACTTGGTATGATGAGCCTCATACATCAACTCCACCCGTAAGTTACCCACGTTTGGGACGCAAAAACGACTGTCCTTCCTTAGAAGTCCATCTTCAACTGTAAATTGGTAATTTTACCCGTCCGAAGCCGCATCAATGATTTGCTTCATGTTGCTATCCAAATCCATAGCCTGTCGAATCCGATCAGCAAAGTCATACTGAACTTCCGTCCAGTTCAATAGCGCTTTGGCGCTAGTCTGCTTGTCAATACAAGAGATATCTAACGACTCCAACTCCCGAATCAACCGCTCGTCATGAACCGACAACCAGTTGGCTTGCGCGGAGCCCTGCGACTCAACGATTCCGCAACTGCATTGCCTTTCCCGGGCACATAATGAATTTTGAATGTATAGTCCCCCAAGAACTCCATCCAACTCCGCTGCCTCATAATCAGATCCTTCTGGTCTAACAGGTATTTTCGGCTCTTGTGGTTACTATAAATATCGACCTTTACGCTGTACAGATAATGCCTGCACAGCTTTAGAGGGAAAATCACGGCTGCTAACTCCAAGTCGTGGACCGGATAATTTCTCTCATGCACATTTAGCTGATGCGAGCCATAAGCTATAAAAATTCTATACTGCAGCAGCACGCAGCCCAAACCACTGCCTGAAGCATCGATGTAGATCTCAAGGCCGTCGGTCCGACTTGGCAAACTTAGCTATCGCGTCGTGGTAAACCGACCCTTCAACTCTTCAAAAGCTTTCACGCACTCCTACGTCCAAACAAACTTCTGATCTTTCCTTGTCAATTTCGTGAGAGGTAATGCTATCCACGAGAAGTTCTCTGCGAAGCGCCTGTAATAGCCAGTAATCCCCAGAAAAATCCAGATTTTCTCTACCGTAGACAACACAGGCCACTCCCATATTGCAACTATCTTCACCGGATCCACCGCAATCCCTTCTCCACTTACTATGTGACCAAGGAACGCTACTGAGGGCAACCAAAACTCGTATTTGGAGAACTTTGCGTATAGTTCGTTCCTCCTCAGCGTCTCCAAAACCAAATGTACATGCTTGAAGTGATCCTCTTCGCACTGCAAGTACACCAATATATCGTCGATAAAGAAGATCACAAAGTGGTCTAAGTACTCCATGAACATTCTCTTCATCAGATCCATGAACACTGATGGCGCATTAGTCAGCCCGAATGGCATGACTGTAAACTCGAAATGCCCATATCTCGTGTTGAACGCTGTCTTTGGGATATCACTTTCCCTTATTCTCAGCTGATAGTAACCGGACTTAAGATCCAATTTTGACTACACCGATGACCCTACTAGTTGATCAAACAGATCATAAATCCTGGGGATCGTGTACTTGTTTCTTTTTTGTTAACTTATTCAGTTCTCTATAATAGATACAAAGCCGTAAACTTTCATCCTTCTTCTTAACAAAAAGGACCGGTGCGCTCCAAGGCGACGAACTTATATGCACATAGCCCTGCTCCAACAACTCTTCAAGTTGAACCTTTAGCTCCTCCATTTCCTTAGGCATCAACCTATAAGGAGAGCATGGCACAGGTTTGGCACCTGGCACTAGCTCAATCGTGAAGTCGATCAATCGCTGGGGTGGGGCTCCGGGAAGATTGTCCAGGAATACGTCAGGGTACTCGCACACCACTGGGATGCTACCCAAAGTGGGCTTAGGCTTTACAGCCTCCACTAGCATGAAGAAAAGCTCTGCTCCAGCACGAACTGCCTTAACCACCTAAAGAGCATACATTAAAGTCTTGCTCGACCCCTTCAAACCCACAAACATTGTCTCCCGGTCAGCTCCCAACTTGACTTCCTTATGATTGCAATCTATGAATGCCTTCTACTCTGAAAGCCAGTCCATACCCAAAATGACGTCGAACTCTACTAGTGGTAGTAACGATGCTAGCAAGTCAGACTCCTGACTCTCAATACAAATCTTTACGGCACAAACTCTGTCACCACATCCGCTTGTTTGATGGCCTCCTACTAGCCAAGATTGTAGACTCTTGGTTGAGTCGGAGCATAATGGGATGCGGTTGGCTCCACCGCCTTGCCCTTTTCCTCGTAAGTTTCTCCCTGCTTCCACTCGAACTTTGGACATTTGCTCCAACAGTCACGGGCAAAATGCCCCGGCTTCCCACAAGTAAAGCAAGCGCCCAGGGTCTGACTTGTTGTTGCCCCCGAAGCACTAGAAGAAGAGGCTGGACCCGAAGTCCAAGCCTTCTAAAAGAACTTACGATAACCAGACTTCGAGGTAGTTGGCATCTTAAACTCTGTCTTCTTAACACTGGAGTCTTTCTTTTCCTGCATATTCTTCATATCTTTCTCCAAAGACCGGGTTGTATTGACCAGGGTCAAGAAGCCCTGTGTCATCGGCCCCTAGAGCAGTAGTCTTAAGTCATCCCTCAGACCTTCATAGAATCGGTTTGTCTTTCTCTCCTCATCAGCAAATGTAGCACTTGCATACCGACCCAAATGTGTAAATTCGTGGAGGCACTCATCCACGCTACTCTCTCCCTGCACCAACGTCTGAAACTCATTCTCCAATGCAATCCTATGAGCTGGGTGGAGGTATCGAGCCAAGAACAGTCTCGAGAATTCTTCTATCGAGACATTAGTAAGTTGTCTACCCCTCAAATGGTGTAACTCCAAACCTTATCACCACAATCTTGCGTCGTCATCCAACAAGAAAGTGGTAATAGTGGTCTTCTGCCACTCTTCCATCTCTATAGCTATCAAGACTCTCTTAACTCTAGAGAGCCAATCCTCCGCTTGGGTTGGGGTTCTCGTCCCCGAGAACACTGGAGGATTGAAGCCCATAACATGTTTGAGCTGTTTCTCCGTTTCTCTCCTAGCCATCATTGGCTCCACCACAACCTGCTCCACTCTCCTTGGTTCCGCCACTTAGAGCGGTACTTGCTCCACAGTAAGGGCAGGCTGCTGCACTTGCCTCACAGGATATGCATTAATCATCGCAAACACTTATTTAGCTACCAATCATATGGTTTCAGCCGAAGGAGGCGTTTTCGGCGCATCGTTTGGTGCGCTACTTGCCTTAGAAACTGGACGTTCTGACGGCACCACTCCTGGTCAGCCTTAGTCGTACAAAACACCATTAAGAGACCAAACAATATTGCAAAAAGCAATTATAGGAACACGCAGGTTCCTCAAACATGTGTATTTTCATTCCTAAGTGGACATTCATGGGTTCTTTTCATATTATAACGATGACGCACACACATGTGCTCACCACCACTAAAAGTGAATTCGTCCACGAATTCATTTAAGCCTGACCGAAACCGGTAGTCTGATACCAAATTATAATACCCCTATCCATCACATAGCATATAGCAGTAGGTCCGGCCGGGGCCCGACACCATATACCACAGACAGACCGAAAGGTTACTCATTGAAACCATTCTTCCAATCGTAATGTCCTACACAGAGCATCTATCAGAAGCAATTTATTAAGTTGCAAAATAAGAACCCAGCCACAAGCATGAATGTCCATTATCGAACCCAAACAGGAATGAATTACAAAGTACACAAAGTACCGGCCTTATGGCCTTAAAAGAGTTCACTAAATTTAAAACAGTGTCTTCCATATTTCGGCTCGCAGGCCAGTCACACATGAATTAAACAAGTAAACAAAACAAGGCCTTCAAGGGCCGACTCAGCAACAAGGGGTTTGGCCCGCTATTTTCCATTCGGCTCCGCGGCACCTGCAAGCATAATTCACTGCAATAGTGGCAAACAAAAATAATGGTCAGCTAAAGCGGACCAAATTATAACGATCCCGCCCCCAAACTCGGGGCAGCAATGCTCCTTCCCTGCACTTATTAGCATATTAAGCATTATAGTGAATAATCACAACACCACAGGTGCAGGAACTCACAGCCTCACACCACGTACTCTCAGGGCACCTACACGGTGAGCTCGGTCAAAACTATGGTCTCACCACTGTCCCTTGGATGGTAATACTCGTGAGCATTTTAGTCTTTCCATCCTAAGCCTAAGACCCTCCATCTATGCCAACGGTAAGTACCATGTACTTTAGGGCTCTTTAACCGAACGACACAAAGCGGGTATTGTTCCGCCTTACCCGCTGCTCACATCGCATCGTCAATTTAAGCCATATGTGCGGGTCAAGCTTCCCCGAGTCCCAAAATGATCAAACAAGCATATAACCCAGTTATGTTCAAGGCTTGCTCCCAGGCCACAAAGTTGGCAGAAATGTGTCTCCGCCCAATTTTCTATGTGCACCTTGGAGTTAATCCCCAAGACTCCATGTTGCACTCTACCGTGTAGAAAACCCGAAAATAACCAAAGGCACGGAGTCTTCTCTGGCTGATCATGCACAATGAAACAGCACCGATCCAGACCAACTTGTCCGGGTAGGCTTTACACACCATGCCTATGTCCGTATCTCGATTTAAGACTCTACATGCAAATAAGGGGGACTATTCATATCTACCTCAAGGAACGTCGCACACTTACCTCACACTCACGGGAGCGGGTTTCCTTATGCAAAAGAAGGAGAGCTTCATATGCTTAAGAAGAGAATCGTTACCCTTGGGTTTCTCTTTGCCGCCATGGAAATCTATACGGATGAAAAGCACCGCGATGACCTCACATCCGTAGATTTGGACGCGGCTTGCGATTTGGCGCTTCGAATCTCCTCCGGCAATCGGATCACTCTTCCTTCTTCTTCCTTGCTCTCCCCTCTCTCTAGAACTTTAGAAAGAGAAACCCCAAATAGAATGATGGTTTCTAAGCCCTATTCTCGGGTATATCCCAGCAAGAATAGCCCTGAGCCGTTGGATCCCAAAATAAGGAAACGGACGGCCACGATTCGCACTTAAAATCAAAAACCTGGGCCGAACACGGCTTGCGACACGCCCGTGTCCAAGGCCGTGTGCCTCAATCGATGCTGAAACTGTCGCGTCCCAAATTGAACACAGACTCTCGACACGCCTGTGTGAAGCTTAACACGCCCGTGTCATCCAGTACATGCCCATGTAGCTGGATGTGTTCCTCCATCGACACAGGTCCAGCACCAACTCGAGGAGAACCCGGGTATTCGACACTTTCGTGTCAGACCCGAACACGACTGGGCTCAGACCTTATCTCTCCCCCGACACAACTCGGCTAACAACTCGAGTAGGACACGGCCTGGGCCACGACCGTGTCTCAGGCCATGTTTGTTGTTCGACAATCGTTGACTGCAATTTTGTCGACCACACGACCATCGTCAAACCCGAGCATGACATGCCATTGGGACATGCCCGTGTCCCAGGCTGTGTGACCTCTACCAAGTCCCAGACTTAGCTCAAAATGCCACCCGTCCCTATTTTGAGATTCGGGGAGTTACAATTCTAACCCAGCAACTCTCCTTGGAGGAGAAGGAGTCTTTTCTCTGCTTCTTCTTGTGGCTTTAGATCTGAAGGCCACTGTCTTCTCTTTCCTGAGAGATCTAGCTACATCTTCTTCAGTCTTCCTTGAGTTCAACTACATCTCATGGGATAGCAGCTGTAATACCCCAAAAATTGGAAAACAGAGCTCAATGGTAGCTATCGCAAGGTGATAGTGACTATCGTTGGCGATACCACTCGACGCTATCAATGTACTCAATGAATCGTTGAGTAGACTATCGTGTGGCGATAGTGACTATTGCTGGTGATAGTTCCACGTGGCAGTTTACATATGTCGGATGGCTGGAAATCAGTCAAAGAGCATTGTTGACTGGGGTCAAAGCGGCTATCGATGATATTGCCCAAGCGATAACTGATATCACCTGGCGATAGCTAATATCGCATGGCGATAGCGATAAGTTTGACTTATCAGCTGAAATAATGGCCCTTCATGACTATTGAAGAAAGTATCGTATGGTTGGGTTTAATCCTAAGACTACTTAAGCAGATAAGAGGTGAAGAGAAGATTCATTTCTCTTCTCTCAATCTCTCTCATCCTTTTCATAAAAACCTTGTAAGAAAGGAAGAAGAGGGCTGAAGGCTGAGCTTTGGAAGCTTGTGGAAGGAGATCTCGTAATAAAATTTATGAGCTGAACAAGATCCGTGAAGAGGAAAGCAATGCGATCCTTTACATCCGAATAGAAGCCTTGGTCATGGCTCTGAAACGATCTACAAGGGTAACGATCTTCCTTTTTGGACAATTGAATTCCTAATTTTGCATATACATGGAATCCCACACCAAAAAGGTGGAGAGTGAAGGGAATTCCGATGGGTTGATACATGATATCCCTAGGTAGTCTTGCATAGAGAATCCGGAAATCGTAGTACATAATAGGCATATTGTGTGAAGCCCATCCGGACAGGTTGGTCTTTATTGGTGATGTTTTGAATTGCGTGTCGAAGAATACTCCGAGTATAAACATGTAGTTCATGGAGTTTGAGGGGTTTGTCTTGTGAATTTGTGTAGCAGGAAGTACTAGAGATGCACTCCAGGATAATACCTAGAGAATACCATTGTTTTGATAAATGTTGGGTATCGCCAAGCGACAGCGGATTTTGCTGGAGATAGCTCTTAGTGAGCTATATATTGTGAAAGTCAAGTTTTTGGCACTACAGGATGTTGCGGGTCTTTTTTGGACAGCTGTTCCAGTTAAGGTCTAGTCTGGAGATCGAAAGATATATTCTATTGTTAACGCCAGACGATAGTGGTTATCACTGGCTATAGCTCCTAGAAAATATTGTGCTTGTGAAGCCTGTCTCATGGAGACGGTATGGCTAGCAAGTGAGCAATGAGCCTAGGTGCCTAGCTTTGATTAACTTGAGAGCCATTGCGCATAACGTTGGTTATGTTTAATTTACGTGAATGGGGAGTATGACCCGCGTCATGTAGATTGTTCATGAAGGCTTTGGCTTTCAGCGATGGCATGACGATTTGAGCAAACGGAAAAAGCTGAACTATACCCTCTCTAAGTCGATCGGTTAAATAGACCTAATGTACATGGCAATTACAGGTGGCGTAGAGGGAGAGTCGTAGAGGTATTATCTGTGTGACATATGTTAGGCTAATATTGCTCAATGTTGACCGTCAAGTCCGTAACTTTTGGACGGTGGTGGGGCTAGGATTCTAGTGCATTGATAATGTGCCCTAAGTGCACGGAATATTTGGTAGTAGATACAAATGTTTATGATATATTGAATGGTGCTTAAGTTGTACCTTCGTGTGATATATCTATATATGAATGTTATGCTTGTAGGGAAGGAATACCACTGCCCAAGGAATTGTGTAGGGTCATAATAAATTGGTTAGCTGAAGCTGACCGTTGCCTTGTTTGCCATCTTTATGGTGGAATGTGTAACGACCCCATCCGTTAGATGACGTATAGTAGAAGGTCCGGCCGGGGCCCCACACTATATGCCACAAACAGACGGTGAGGTCACAGGATAATACCAAACCAAATACGAATCCTAACTCAGAGCATTCTAGCGGAAGCTTTAAGTTACAACTTTGAACTCTCAACCGGAATGTCCAATATATATAAAACCACCTTGATATATAAATACCACGGAATGTACACAACCACAAGAGTTTGGCCTTAAGGCCTTACAGTTCCTCTGAACATACATCATGTTTTACAAACCTCGGCGCGCAGGCCGGCCATACATGAGTAAAAAGAGAAAACAAAACAACGCCATTCGCTTAGCCTTCCAGGGCTAGCCGCAGCAGCAGCAGCAACAGCAGTAGGGCTTCAGCCCATCACTTACCACTTGGCTCTCCAACACCTGCACGGGAACAAACCACCCAACCGGTGGCAAACAATGCAACGGTCAGCATTCAGCTGACCCAATTATAACAATCCTACCCCTTTCTCGGGGCATGAGCATTCTTTCCCTGCAAGCATGGCATCATCAAATAGCAACTATGTGCGCGCAGGCACATTCAAGCCATCACAACCATCGGCCACCCGGCCCGACAGTCCGTGCACTCAGGGCACATTTTCGGTGTACCGGAATACCAGGGTCAACACCACCGTCTACACGGTATTTGAGCATTTCAGTCTTTCCGGCGCGCGGGCCTAAGACTCTCATTAGGCGCTCCAACAAAACCTGTACCAGGCTTCCAAGTCGGACGGACCTAACGCAGGTACGGATCAGCCACCCCCCGTTGCTCAAGTCGCCGAGCCACCTCGAATACGGAAGTATCCATGGCTTTTTATAGGCGCGGGTCGGTTTCACCTTTCCTGTTCGGCAATCTGCCTTTTCATCGAGTTGCAGCCCAACGGCTCAACTACTCACAAAGTGGCAACGCACGGCCACAAGAGTTGCCGCCAACCCTCTTCATTTCCTGGACATCGTCCAGTACTTCCTGCCGCACCAAGCAACAGGTAGGAACAAGGCATCACAAGCCATAGGCATCACAAGCCATTATCACGGAGCCTTCTCCGATATGCAAACAAGCATCACCAATCCAGATTACATCCAGATGGGCTTCACACAGCATGCCTAGAGCCGTACTCCAATTCCGGCCTCTAACAAGGGGGACTTCACATATCTACCCCAAGGGACACCACAACCCACCGCACACTCGCGGGGAAGGGCTTTCCCTATGCAATGCAGAAAAGAAGGACTTCACATGTCCAAGGAGGGAGATCGTTACCCTTGTCGATCTCTTCGGTGCCATCGCAAACTAGCCGGTGAGAAAGAACCGCAGCAGCCTTGCCTTCACAACGCCGGCTTCGGATCACGAATCGAACCACGGGAGCTCTGCCGGTGGCTTGCTCTCCTCCTCCTTCTTCTCTTCCTCTCTCTTTCTCTCTTCCTTAAGCACAAATGAAGAATGAATCTTCATCCTTCTCTCACGACTTAATCCAGCCCAAGAAACCACCTGAGCCTTTGGATCAAAAGAGAGGAAACTGAACGGCCAAGATTTTCCCAAAAATTCACTTTTTGGCCGACACGGCCTGTGACACGCCCGTGTCACAGGCCGTGTACCCCTTAAGCGGTACACACAGTTTAAACCGACTGAAAAACACGGGTCATCGACACGCCCGTGTCGGACCTGACACGCCCGTGTCAAACCTGAGACACGCCCGTGTCTCCTGCTCCAACGAGCTGCAACCAGTACACGGGTCGGAACACGGCAGCTGACACGCCCGTGTCCAGCCTGACACGCCCGTGTTCCCTGCCGTGTTCAAGGCCGTGTCCGGC
Organism: Platanthera zijinensis; assembly: GCA_039513925.1. NCBI lineage: Eukaryota > Viridiplantae > Streptophyta > Magnoliopsida > Asparagales > Orchidaceae > Platanthera > Platanthera zijinensis. The sequence continues at coordinate 135,326,647 of CM077083.1, forward strand.
TCTGACTTGAATAGGCCAAATTCGCAAAATAATTCGAACACGCCCTGGGACACGCCCGTGTCCCAGGCCGTGTACACCCGACACGCCCTGGGACACGCCCGTGTCCCAGGTCGTGTAACCTGACCTGCTACTCAAACTTCATGTTGAGTCTTTTGGGGTCTTTTTGGGGTGTTACAACCCTCCCCCCTTATCAAAATTTCGTCCCGAAATTTGCACGGTAAGGAAACAAAACCAGCAATGCTATAACTCTGTTATAACAAACAGTACCCGGTCTATAGTTTATACAAATAACTCGGGAAACTCAGCTCGCATGGTCTGCTCTCGCTCCCATGTTAGCTCTTCACGGCCACAATTGTCCCATCGGACCTTGACCATCCCGATCACTTTGTTCCGCAACTGTTTCTCGGCTCGATCCTCGATCCGAATGGGTCTAACCCTCGTCGTTAGCCCATACTCGACCGGTACCCGATCATTCTCCACTACTTGAGCTGGATCCTTTACCGCCTTACGAAGGACTGAGATGTGAAACACATCATGTAACCCACCCAAGTCCGCTGAAAGTGCTAGTCGATAAGCAGCTTCCCCAACTCGCTCCACCACCTCAAACGGACCAAGATACCTCGGACTTAGCTTTTTCAAACGCCGAATCCTGGACACACCTTTGAAGGGTTTGATCTTCAAATATACCCAATCACCCACCGCGAACTCCACGTTCCGGTGCTTGGCATTGTAGTACTTTGCTTGACGATCTTGGGCTATCACTAGCCTCTCCCGAATAGAGCGTATGAGCGAAGTAGCTTCTTCGACTTCCTTTTTCCCACTCAGCTTCGATTCGCCTGCTTCTGCCCAAGCTAAGGGTGTACGGCATTTCCGACCATACAACGCCTCAAATGGTGCCATACCAATACTCGCTTGGTAGCTATTGTTATAGGCAAATTCAACAAGAAATATATACTCTTCCCATCTTTTACCAAAGTCTAGGGCGCACATGCGGAGCATGTCCTCCATCGTCCTGTTGGTTCGTTCAGTCTGGCCATCCGTTTGGGGATGAAAGGCCGTACTAAACGCTAACTTTGTACCCAACATTTGATGAACGAGCCGCCAATCATTCGATGTGAACCGCCCATCACGATCACTAACGATGCTCCGAGGAACACCGTGCAGTCGAACAACCTGCTCCACATACAGCTTGGCCAAGGTTTCCACTGAATCGTCTCTTCTGGTTGGAAGGAAGTGCGCCACTTTCGTCAACCGGTCCACAATCACCCAGATTGAATCATGACCGCGTTGAGATCTCGGCAACCCGTGCACGAAATCCATCGAAATATCATCGAACTTCCACTCCGGAATAGGTAACGACTTCAGAAACCCGCCAGGCTTCTGGCATTCTGCTTTCACCAACGCACAGGTAGTGCATTCAGCCACATAACGAGCCACATCTTTCTTTAGTCCGGGCCACCAGAACAGCTTTTTCATATCCCTGTACATCTTTGTGCTCCCTGGGTGAACTGAGTACTTTGCAAAGTGCGCTTCGTACATCAACTCTTCCCTCAATTTACCCACACTTGGGACGCACACTCGACCATTTCTCCGTAACAACCCGTTATCCCAAGAGAATTGGTCCTCCGGCCCATCTATAGCATAGCGCTGGAGACTTTCATCAAGCTCCGTTGCTCGCCGAACTCTGTCCGTAAGGTCATATTGCACCTCCGTCCAGTTCAAACATGCATCGGTTGACGCACCCTTGTCAACACACGATATCTCCATTGCTTCCAATTCCTGGATCAAACGCTGATCATGCCTCTGCAACCAGCTTGCCCGTACCGGAGTCTTCCGACTCAAAGCATCAGCGACCACATTTCCCTTCCCGGGAGTATAGTGAATCTCGAAGGTGTAGTCCCCGAGGAACTCCATCCATATTCGTTGTCGCATATTCAGATCCTTCTGATCCAACAAATACTTTAGGCTCTTGTGATCCGTATAGATATCCACTTTGATGCCATATAGATAGTGCCGCCATAACTTGAGCGCAAAGATAACCGCCGCCAACTCCAAATCATGGACGGGGTAGTTCCGCTCATGCACTTTCAACTGACGCGAGCCATAAGCAATCACTTTCCCAAATTGCAAAAGAACGCAGCCTAAGCCGCTCCCAGATGCATCACTATAGATCTCATACCCATCGGTACCACATGGTGATGTCAACACAGGCGCCGTGGTCAAACGACTCTTCAAGTCTTCAAAAGCTCGCGCGCACTCCGGCGTCCAAATGAACTTTTGATCTTTTCTCGTTAGCGTGGTGAGAGGTAAAGCAATCCGTGAGAAGTTTTCCACAAACCGTCTATAGTAGCCCGCAAGTCCAAGGAAGCTCCTGACCTCGGCCACTGAAGACATCACTGGCCAATCTCGGATGGCACTTATCTTCAACGGATCCACCGCGATACCCTCTCCGCCTACCACATGGCCTAAAAAGGCTACTGAAGAGAGCCAGAACTCACACTTTGAGAACTTGGCAAAAAGCTTGTTCCTCCGCAGGGTATGCAAGACCAACCGCAAATGGTTTGCGTGATCCTCTTCCGACTGAGAGTATACTAAGATGTCATCGATAAACACAATAACAAACAAATCCAAGTACTATCGGAACGTTCGATGCATTAAGTCCATAAATACCGAAGGCGCATTACATAGGCCAAACGGCATTACCGTGAACTCATAATGACCGTAGCGTGTTCCAAACGCTGTCTTGGGAATGTCACCTTCCTGAATCCTTAGCTGATAATATCCCGATTTCAAATCCAACTTGGAATAGACTGTTGATCCCGCCAGCTGATCAAAGAGGTCATCTATCCTCGGAATCGGATATTTGTTTTTCTCCGTCAGCTTATTCAACTCGCGGTAGTCAATACACAACCGTAAGCTACCGTCTTTCTTTTTCACAAAGAGAACAGGCGCGCTCCAAGGTGACATACTTGGGCGTATATATCCCTGCTCCAACAACTCTTGCAATTGGACTTTCAACTCAGCCATCTCTTTTGGCGCGACGCGATATGGAGAGCGGGCCACAGGTTTCGCACCTGGCACCAACTCAATAGAGAAGTCAATCTCCCGCTGGGGTGGTAACCCAGGAAGATCTTTAGGAAACACGTCGGCAAACTCTGACACAACTGGCACTTCACCGACACTGGCCTTTGGCTCAACAGCCTGAATTAGCGTGAAGAATAACTCCGCGCCCTTCCGAGCAGCATTGACGACTTGGAGTGCAGACAACAACGTTCCGCCAACTCCTCGCATACCAGCGAACTTCGTCACAAGCCCGGTATTCTGGCCCAGTATAATCTCTTTGGAGTTGCAATCAATAAAGGCACGCTGCTCCGAGAGCCAGTCCATACCAAAGATCACATCAAACTCCGATAACGGTAGCACAGCTGCACTTAAACCGAAATCCCGACTTCCTATTTGGACATCCACATCGCAAGCCCTATCCGCAAGCATCATACAGCCATTTGGCAATAGCACCCTTGTACTATCCACCGTCACATGACTTGGTACCCCAATGCGAGATACGAAATCCTCAGACAGAAAAGAATGCGAAGCACCCGTATCAAACAGGGCTCTCGCTAAATTATTCCGAATCAGGACAAAGCCTGCAGCACACACACATCATGCACAAGCTAAACAAAACCAAAACCAAAAGCACAGCAAGTAAACTAACTCAACTCGTACCTGTGACGACGTCACTTTGCTTAATCGCTTCCTGTTGGCCAAGTTGATAGATTCGGGGCTGCGCCTGGGAAGCAGAGGAATCCACCACCGCTTTGCCCTTCTCAGCATACGACGCACCCGTCTTCTTTTCCCCTTTGGGCTGCACAACCCGATAGTCACGAGCAATATGCCCCACCCGGCCACAGTTATAGCATGTACGAGCATCCGGCCTTGATGTCGCTCCCGACACAACGGTCGTAGTCACTTGCCCCGATGGCTTGGACCTCTTGCCCCCTTTCTTCTGGTAAAACGACTTGCTCGGGCGAGGTGCTTGAAACTCTGGCTTCGACGCAACCAAGCCCTTGTTCCCTTGCACTCGCCTCATGTCCTTCTCCAACGCGCACGCAGTATCAACCAACGCCTGAAACCCTTGGCTCACAGAACTCGAAAGCAGGAATCGCAACTCATCCCGCAATCCTTCATAGAACCGATTCGTTTTCCTTTGGTCATCCGCGAAGATTGTTCCCGCATATCGTCCCAACCTGGTAAACTCGTGCAAGTAGATATCCACACTATCGTCCCCTTGCTTTAACCGTTGGAACTCATTTTCCATAGCAATACGTTGCGCCGCTGGGACATGTTTCGCCAGAAATAATCGAGAGAACTCCTCAATCGACACTTGTGTTAATTGCCTGCCCGCCAAATGATGTAGCTCAACCTCGTCCCACCACAACCGCGCCTCCCCTTCAAGCATGAAGGTGGCTAAGGTGACCTTGAGAGTTTCCTCCGCCCTGATCGCTGTCATTATCCTCTTGACACGCGATAACCAATCTTCCGCCTGCGTTGGGGATCCCATTCCCGCAAACGTAGGAGGACTGAAGCTCATGAATTGCTTCAACTGTCGGTCAGCTGCTCGTGGATCTACAGCCTCAACCGGCTCGGGTCTTACATCAACACGAACTGGCACTACCGCCGGCTGCGCTTGCCCGGTCGGCTGAATCATGGCAAATAGCGCCTCAGCCACTAAGCGAACAGTTTCCGCAGATGGAGGAGGTGTGGGCACCTCAGCTGGTGCCGCACTCTCATCAGAACGCTGGGGCTCAGACTGCCCAGCACCACTACGTGTCACCTATAGGTAGACAAGACACACATTAGCGAACGTATGCAAGCAAAACAACACAAAAAGGAACGCGCAGATTCCTCAAACAAGATTTTGTACATTCCTTAATGGACATTCCAGAGTTCATTAGCGTTACAGCAGGTCGCACAAACACGTGCTCGCCACCCCACAAAAGAATTCGACCACGAATTCGAAAGAGGAAGACCGAGAAAAGCTGATACCAAAATGTAACGACCCCATCCGTTAGATGACGTATAGTAGAAGGTCCGGCCGGGGCCCCACACTATATGCCACAAACAGACGGTGAGGTCACAGGATAATACCAAACCAAATACGAATCCTAACTCAGAGCATTCTAGCGGAAGCTTTAAGTTACAACTTTGAACTCTCAACCGGAATGTCCAATATATATAAAACCACCTTGATATATAAATACCACGGAATGTACACAACCACAAGAGTTTGGCCTTAAGGCCTTACAGTTCCTCTGAACATACATCATGTTTTACAAACCTCGGCGCGCAGGCCGGCCATACATGAGTAAAAAGAGAAAACAAAACAACGCCATTCGCTTAGCCTTCCAGGGCTAGCCGCAGCAGCAGTAGCAACAGCAGTAGGGCTTCAGCCCATCACTTACCACTTGGCTCTCCAACACCTGCACGGGAACAAACCACCCAACCGGTGGCAAACAATGCAACGGTCAGCATTCAGCTGACCCAATTATAACAATCCTACCCCTTTCTCGGGGCATGAGCATTCTTTCCCTACAAGCATGGCATCATCAAATAGCAACTATGTGCGCGCAGGCACATTCAAGCCATCACAACCATCGGCCACCCGGCCCGACAGTCCGTGCACTCAGGGCACATTTTCGGTGTACCGGAATACCAGGGTCAACACCACCGTCTACACGGTATTTGAGCGTTTCAGTCTTTCCGGCGCGCGGGCCTAAGACTCTCATTAGGCGCTCCAACAAAACCTATTCCAGGCTTCCAAGTCGGACGGACCTAACGCAGGTACGGATCAGCCACCCCCCATTGCTCAAGTCGCCGAGCCACCTCGAATACGGAAGTATCCATGGCTTTTTATAGGCGCGGGTCGGTTTCACCTTTCCTGTTCGGCAATCTGCCTTTTCATCGAGTTGCAGCCCAACGGCTCAACTACTCACAAAGTGGCAACGCACGGCCACAAGAGTTGCCGCCAACCCTCTTCATTTCCTGGACATCGTCCAGTACTTCCTGCCGCACCAAGCAACAGGTAGGAACAAGGCATCACAAGCCATAGGCATCACAAGCCATTATCACGGAGCCTTCTCCGATATGCAAACAAGCATCACCAATCCAGATTACATCCAGATGGGCTTCACACAGCATGCCTAGAGCCGTACTCCAATTCCGGCCTCTAACAAGGGGGACTTCACATATCTACCCCAAGGGACACCACAACCCACCGCACACTCGCGGGGAAGGGCTTTCCCTATGCAATGCAGAAAAGAAGGACTTCACATGTCCAAGGAGGGAGATCGTTACCCTTGTCGATCTCTTCGGTGCCATCGCAAACTAGCCGGTGAGAAAGAATCGCAGCAGCCTTGCCTTCACAACGCCGGCTTCGGATCACGAATCGAACCACGGGAGCTCTGCCGGTGGCTTGCTCTCCTCCTCCTTCTTCTCTTCCTCTCTCTTTCTCTCTTCCTTAAGCACAAATGAAGAATGAATCTTCATCCTTCTCTCACGACTTAATCCAGCCCAAGAAACCACCTGAGCCTTTGGATCAAAAGAGAGGAAACTGAACGGCCAAGATTTTCCCAAAAATTCACTTTTTGGCCGACACGGCCTGTGACACGCCCGTGTCACAGGCCGTGTACCCCTTAAGCGGTACACACAGTTTAAACCGACTGAAAAACACGGGTCATCGACACGCCCGTGTCGGACCTGACATGCCCGTGTCAAACCTGAGACACGCCCGTGTCTCCTGCTCCAACGAGCTGCAACCAGTACACGGGTCGGAACACGGCAGCTGACACGCCCGTGTCCAGCCTGACACGCCCGTGTTCCCGGCCGTGTTCAAGGCCGTGTCCGGCTCTGACTTGAATAGGCCAAATTCGCAAAATAATTCGAACACGCCCTGGGACACGCCCGTGTCCCAGGCTGTGTACACCCGACACGCCCTGGGACACGCCCGTGTCCCAGGCCGTGTAACCTGACCTGCTACTCAAACTTCATGTTGAGTCTTTTGGGGTCTTTTTGGGGTGTTACAGAATGTCCCTATGCAGGTGCTGGAGAGCTGAGTGGGAAATAGCGAGTTACAACCCTTTGATTCTATGCCGGCCCTCGACGGCCAAGAGAAGAACATTTTATTGTTTTCTTGTGTGGCCAGCCTACGTGCCGATGTTTGTAAACAACTTTTAAGAAGAAGAATTGTAAGGCCTTAAGGCCGCACTTTTTAGTGTATTTTGTATAACATTTCTATGTGGTTTATTAGTGGACATTCTTTGTTACTTGAGTTCGAATAACCCATGAAGCTTCTGCTAGAATGCTCTGAGTTAGGATTCGTTGGGTAGTTTTTATATTCACCTGTAACTCCGCTAACTATCCATGGAATATGGCATGGGTCCCCGACAAGACCTTCTATTATATTCTACGTTAACAGATGGAGGTGTTACAATTCAGTATCATCTTCTTATCTCGGTCTTCCTTCTGCGAATTTGTGGTCAAATTAATTTGATGGGTGGCGAGCACGTGTATGTGCTTACCGTTAAAACAAAATGAACTCAAGAATGACCACTTAGGAATGAAAATACACATATTTGAGGAACATGTGCGTTCCTATTCGTTGTTTTTTGCCTTTTGTGTAGTCGCTTAATTGTGTATTGTATAATTATAGGTGACTCGAAGTGGTGCAGGGCAGTTTGAACCCCAAATTTCTATGGAGAGTATAGCACCAGCAGATGTTCCCACACCTCCCCCTTCTACAGAAATGATACGCTTAGTTGTTGAGCAAGTGTTTATTATGATAAATGCACAGCCGACTGGGCAGGTGCGTCTTGATATGGTCCCGGACCAGGTTGATGTAGCTGAGCCTATAGCTATTAGGCAAGGTCCTATTTAGGATTTTGTTGAAAGGCAAGCTACTGAAAGGCAGGCTACTGAAAGGCAGCTGAAGCATTTTATGATTTTTAGTCCAACATTCACAGGTGCAGGATCCCCAACGCATACATAGGACTGGCTTTCGCATGTCAAGAGAGTGTTGACGGTAATTGAAGAAGAGTAGAAGAAAAAGGTAACCTTGTCCACTTTCCTGTTGGAGGGAGAGGCTCGGCTTTAGTGTGATGAGTTGGAGTTACACCACTTTGTGGCCAGACGATTATCTGAGATCTTGATGGAGAAGCATTTGAGATTATTTTTGGCAAAGCATCAGCCTTCGTCACAGCAGATTGCTATGGAGAATGAGTTTCAGCGCTTGAATAGGGGAGAGAGTATTATAGATAACTACATGCATGAGTTAACAAGGTTGGGACGTTATGCAGGGTCCACTTTCGTTGATGAGGAGCATAAGACCAATAGGTTCTACGAGGGACTGCGGGATGAGCTGAGGTTACTTCTCTTGGGTCCGATGAATCAAGGTTTTCAAGTTTTGGTTAATACAGCTCGTTTGTTAAAGAAGGACATGAAGAGAGTACAGGGCAAGAAGGATTTTGCTATGAAAAAGCCCGAGTTCAAAGTGCTAACTTCTTCAAAATCGCAATTTCAAAAATGTAATAAGAAGTTAAAGTCTTCTGGACAAGCATCATCAGTTGTTGCTAATAGAGAAACTTCTAGGAAAATCACTCGTACATGTTATAATTGTGGCAAGGTGGGTCATATGGCTCGATATTATTAGCATGGTCATCCAATGGTTGAGAAGAAGGCAGGATGCTGAATGTTCTTATTTTCAAGGTAACTAGCAACCTTGAGGGAGGTGATAAGGTTTGTCTAGGTCTTTTGAGTTCCTTTTTATTTCTTCTTGAGTTTCTTTGTGATTGAATAGATGATAGCTTTTTAAGAACTTGCAAATAAAAAACAATCACATAAAAACAAACAAGTATTTTTATAGTGGTTCCCCAAAATCATGAGTACATCCACTCTCCTCCAACCTTGATAACTTCCTGTTAGTCAAGGCACTTCTCCAAAACAATGCTCCAAGGAGCTTACACCTCAGATCCCTCAGGATCTCTCAATCTCCTCCAAGACTTACACCTCAGTCACAAGGGCCTACATTCAGGGATACAAGTGTCACCTACCTCAGGAAATTAAGCCCTACCACTCACGCTAAGGAGGATGGCCCTACCTTAGAGCAAACTTGCTCCTACAACTCAGAGTGATTCACTCTCCTACAGCTCAGGCAATGTCTCCCTACTTCTCAGTGAGTAAAACTCACCTACCTCAGATCCCAACAGGATCCTACACTGAGAGAGGATCCCTCTCCTATAGCTCAGGAAAATTTGCCCTACTTCAGGCCCAAGGCCCTACAGCTCAGATCCAGAAGGATCCTACAACAAGAATTAATTTAATTAACTTTAACACAGAGAAATTTCTCAATGTCAACTACTAGAGATGAGAAATTTCTGCTCGAACTCTCCTCTCAGCAGAGAAAAAGTTTGTTGGAGGAACTTAGAAGCTGACTTCTGAACTTGTAGAAGGCTAAATATCTATTGATCTTGAGTCTTTAAGTAGCTCACTGAACCTGCCTAAGGGTGAAGGTTCATCTTTCTTCAGAACTATTTCTGATTCTGTTGTGGAAGATGGAGACTGCACAAATATCTGAACTTTTCTTACTGGAGAGCTTCAAGCATTTTACATGCAGCAATGGCGAGGAAGATAAAGTCGGTTGCTGTCCTTTTTGAATTGAGAATGCCCTAAAAGTTGTTTTTGTCTTGGCCCACCTCATCCTTTTGTAGTTCGTCGATCAACGGCTCTTAGAGATAAGTGGTCCCCACTTGCAGCTTCCAACAGCACCTTGAGTTAACGGAAGAGGACGTATAGTAGCTTCTCGGAGAAGTTTTTCATGTTCTGTAGCTTATCCATACTTAATTTGAACTTAGTTGACTTTATCGATTTTGTTGACGTCAGCACCTATGGACTTAGCCAAACTCGAGCATCAGTAGTATAGGCGTTGAGTGAATGAGCTTCACTCAACGCCAAAACACTTAGATAGAATTCTGTCTATCTAGGCGTTAACAGCGCTAAGTGATCAAGCTCCACTCAATTCTTTTTTCATTAACCAATTTTGCAGCCTTTTTTGCATGACTGGCGTTAAGAGCGTTGAGTGAGCAAACCTCACTCAACGCCTTGTGCCTTAGTCTATGCATTCTGTAAATAAGGCGTCGAGAGCGTTGAGTAAACAAAACTCACTCGACGATATTTTCCTTAGCCAAAATCTTCTGACTTTGTCTCAGCAGTTCTTCTACTTATTTGTCTCAGTGCTTTCTTTGTCTCAGCTGAGACAAACACTTGTCTCAGTTGTTGTGCTGAGACTAACACTTGTCTTTGACTGACTAAGTGTTACTCAACACTTATGAGGCTATGGCGTTGAGTGAATGACCTTCACTCAACACCTGTGAACTTAGCCACTTTTCTGCATCTTAAACCTGAGGCTTTGACTGTCTCAGCCTGCCTCACTTAACTCTGAACTGAGTTCGATGAATACTAAACTGAGTTCGATGAACGATGAGCTCAACTAAACGAACTTTGAACTTAGTTCGACGAATAGTGAGCAAAGCTCGACGAACTCTGAACTTAGTTCGACGAACGGTTAGCTCAGCTCGACAAACTCTGAACTTAGTTAGACGAATTTTGAACTGAGTTCAACACAAAGCTTTTTTGTTCTAAGGCATTGAGTGTGTCTTCATCACTCAACGTAAAATTACTTAGCCATATTTTTGCCTATAGTAGTATGGTGTTGAGTGAGTCAACTCCACTCAATGTCTATTGACTTAGGCAAACTCCTGCCTTTCCAGCATCTTCACTTTGTGACCACCTGTCACATCACTGTCAATTACAATTATATGTATATCATTAATAACTATATGTATATCATTGACAAGATTGACAAGCATCTTCACTTTGTGACCAACTTTCCAGCATCTTTCTCCTTAGGAAGATTACCCAATCAAACCTGGAAAAGTCATCAACCACCACAAGGGTGTAGACCTTCCTACCAAGACTATAAACTAGCCTAGGACCAAACAAGTCCATATGTAGGAGGTATAGGAACCTAAAAGAATCTTTGGTCCCAATACCCTTGAAGGAAGCTTTTGTCTGCCTGCCCTTTTGAAAAGCAGAGCAAATGCCCTCCCCTGAGCACTTCACATTGGGACCATTCCTAACTAGCTCTTGACTGAAGAGCTTACCAATAGTCTTGTAATTTACATGGGCTAGCCTTTTGTGTCATAGGACATAATAAGAGGCTTTCTCATTTGCTACTAGACTGATAGGAGAATCTATATCTAAACATAGAAATTTTAAGCAATAAACATTTCCACTCCTAGTGCCTGTCAAGATTACCTCTTGATCACTTGACCTCATAATTAGGCACTCATCCTTATGGAAGACAATAACATTGCCAAGATAAGAGAGCTGGCTTATGCTTATGAGGTTGTGTTGCAACCCTTCAATATAAGCCTCCTTAGTGATGGTGACTATGCCATTGGTGATCTTACCATTGCCTTTTGTTACCACTCTATCTAAACCACCAAAGATTACTTTGGGTCCATCTTTTACTGGAGTATACTCCTTCAAGATGCTCTTTGTCCCAGCCATGTTCCTGGAACAACCACTATCCAAGTATCATATAGGGGTATGACCACTTGGACTAACATACAATATATAGTTTACTTAACCTTAGGACCCAAATATATATTTGGTCCTAGGTGCATATTAGAATAAAACTGAACATGTCCACCAGTCAAATATCTGATAGGTAGACTGACCCTAGATCTGGCAACATTGAGATTGTTGATAAGTCCCCATTTCATAACGAATTCTAGACTCATCTAGGCTTCATTTCATGACTTTGCACTACCATTTAGCGCCAGTAGAACTCCTTTTGGTTCGTTGCGGCATTCCACGTCCTGTGCACTTTATTAGCCTATTTCAGTGCGTGTGTGTATTTCCCTCTTGCTGTGCATTTTATTGATATCTGTGACTGCCATGATCGACAACCCGTCCAGTTTTCCTGCAGGTTCGGGGATCGTATGGGCGTCTAGGATAGGGCTTTCACCATTTTTGGCAAAGGGGTCAATGGTCGTGCATTTTTACCCACGCACGACCATCGACCTCTTTGGCGCACGATCACCGATCGTGCGCAGTCTGACTTCTCCTGTGAAAGTTCTACCCTGCCATATCGCACGATCACCAGCTATACCGTACACGATCACTGCTCGTGCATTGCCGATCGTGCGCAGTCATGACCTCTTTTGTACATGTTCTGTCGCCATATCGCACGGTCACCTGCTATACCGCACACGATTACTGATCGTGCGTTGCTGATCGTACGCAAGCTTTGATTTCCTGGTGCAGGTTCTACAGGTTGTTTCCGCACGGGCACTGACTTTGTTCGCGCACGACCACTAGTCGTGCGCCAGTGGTCTTGCGCGCTATTTAACTCTGCTTCTATAAATTGGCCTTATCCGCGAATTAGGGCATGACGGACTGGACCGACCTTGCCACCACTTCGCCGTTCCGCATCCCAGGAGCTCCATCGACCTCCACCTTCATCCCTACCATCGGGAGATCATTTTCCGGTGATTCTAAAGTGTGCTGCATCCTCCGGTGATCCTCCCGGCCATTAAAGACCTCTTCTCCGAGCTTTCTACCGAGGAAGATGATGAAGACAACCGAGAGAATGGACTTAAAGGCCCTCGAGGTGACAGCTCGTCGGTACCGGAAGCCTCCTCGGACTGTGTGTGGAAGCGAATTGACAACCCGCACCTCCGGCCAACAACCGCGGTGGATCTTCACTTTCTTGGTTTAATCTTTCTCCATCTCTCTTGTTGTATGAAGTTACTTAAGCTTGCAATGAACTTCAATCTCTAGTTGTTTTAATTAGATTTCTGTTGTTTAATCTTGCTTGTGAGAATTTTGATTTGATGCGCCTCGCTCCATCTCACTTCACTCCGTTCCGTCGTTCCATTCGATTGCACTCCGCAGTAAACACCTCATTCACTGGCTCACCGTCCATTCGCCTTACCGAAGTACGGCATCGCGGCCGTTACATCAATCTCGCCTTGTGAAGCGGTGATTGGGACCCGCATAGTTCTCTTTAGTCTCTTTGTTTGCAAAACCACTTTCAAAGCCTCTTATTTTTCCTTTGTTTATTTAACTCTCATAACAATAATTTCGGATCGTTCGTTGTTCTACGCTAATTGCATTCCTCAAGAGACCGACACTCGGGGATTCATTCCCAAAACTTTATTACTTATGCAACCGGTGCGCTTGCCGTATTTACAAGCATCAAGTTTTTGGCGTCGTTGCCGGGGAATGCAATTGTAGAACGATCCATGATTCTGAAAATTTTGTTATTAGAGTTATTTCGTTTTGTTTTATTTTTATCCCTTTTCCCCTATGAAATTATTTCATTGTTGGAGTTGTTAGCTTTACTCGAAGAATTTATGCAAAGTAGTTTTACCCGCTATTTTTGATATTTCTACAATGTGGGCCAATTTCAATATTCGTTGCCCTCATTGTGGAGACATCTCTCATGCTAGTGATAGATGTCCTCAGAATTATAGTGCCCAGGAAATTCATGACTCTACATTACGTAGATATAAGCCTGTTATCCACCGACCCGCAGAGTCTTTACCACACTACTTCTTTTCGGCTTCAGCTATCGCTGCACCGCTAAAGCCGGCCAAGCAGTCCATTTTTTGTCGAAGCTGGGATCATGCATTGAAGGATTGCACTACTTATCTAGCTGAATTGGGAGTGGATGATGAGCGGATTTTCGGATTATTCCCACTTCAACCTTGAGCAGCACCCCTTCAGCCTCGGTTTATGCACTATTGCTATCCCCATGTTTCGGAGAAAGCATTTCTGGTACATGCACCGATGCTTGTGTTGATCCCCATACCTACATGGATATCTATGCTTCTGATGAACATTCATTACCTAGCATTGAGTCTGGGTGCGAAGAGCCAGTTCTTGACTTTCTATCGAGTTCTGTACCTTCACCTTCGCCTTTGCATAATATTCTGTCTTTTTCTGATATTTCTGTTGAGGTTGATTCGCAGGTGGAAACTAGCATTTCTAGCTTTCTGTTAGATCTTGTTGTGGAGAACAATTCCGTGGTCGAGGCTGCTGCTTTTACCCCATGTGAGGATGTTCAATGCACGGACGAGGTGGAGGCTGCGCTAGGAACTTCTTATACAATCCTTGTCACAACCCGCATTTTCTCCGAATTAAAGAATTATCAGAGTATGAGAAAACGCGCGTCATGATGCCACGTAAAGTAGGGGATAACTGTTGACGCTCAGGAAAAACCATCTACTACACTTAATGAAAGAAATTTATGAGTTTAATGATTAGAAAATCAGTTATATAAAAGAGGTCGTATCCCTCGGCTCAGTGGATCACCTAGTCCACAGTTAAAAATTATACTTAAGCGCTGCGGAAAAATACTTTATTCAGGTTTGATATCCTAAGAAGTGCATAAGAGCCCTAAGAGGACCACTTATGCCATGCAAGACTCTATATTTAATTTATATTATATATAAGAAAACGATCTTTATACGTTGTTTGGAAAATAGTGATTTACCTTTATAAAACATGCTGATCATGCAATAATCTTATAATAATAATAGTTGTAGTTTTAAAATAACTAGCAACCTAGCATAAATCCTCCTCAGAGCAAGTAGACTATCTCCAGAAAAATGGTAGCAGCAAAAGTAATATATCTAGTACAAAGGTAAAAACTACCAGTGGGCGCCAACAACCTGACATGAACCCACGGGCAAATATGTTTGTCTGTAAGAAAAGTACTGAAAAACTACCTCACTAACAAAGCAACAAGATCTCCAAAGTCCAAGAGACCACCAGCAACACCACTGCAACCTATCCACCAAACTGGCTACTGATCAGAACCTGAGGCATTCAAAAGAAGAAAGAATACCTCAGCAAGCAAAACAAGGAAAAACTGCATGGAAGTGTCAACCAGGGAATGAATAAAAGAGGAAAACACACAGTAGAAAAAGTCACAACTGCCCAAGGCAAGACAACAAGGAATGCACTACGTGCGAGGAAACAGCACCAACCCTACCCAGAAACTACATCCTGTAGGGTCTACTAGGCTACCAAGAGCCCAAAGTGCTGCAATCTACCAAGGAAGAAACTTCTAACACCCTAAGCTGTGGGAGATGGTAATAGCTAAAACAAACAGCATGGATCCGGGTTGGAGGCAAACTCAGTCCCCCAACCACCATTTCCAAGCCAACAAGCTCAAGGGTCTACATGTTTAAGCACAAGGGACCTTCCACCCCCTTGCCCAGCCCGTACCTGGAGCAAGATAGAAGAATAAGGGTGGCCTTGGCTAAATTACACAACACCTCCCCCATGAAGAGCTTCAAACCACCACTACTAACCACGACCCACGATTCGGCCATTATGAAAGAAAAAAACATGGCCGTCAAGGAAACTACAAAAAAAACAAGGAATTCACTCGGGAACGTAAATCGAGGAAAAAGAAATAGTGTTTAAGTTACTCAACACGGCTCGGCGTTGAGTGGGACCCATTCAGTGCCTAACCAGACCTTGGCGTTGAGTGAGTTAGCCTCACTCAGTGCCAGAACAGCCATGGCGTTGAGTGAGAGTCACTCACTCAACGCCCTCCACAATAACAGCTCTTGCATTGAGTGATCTATCCTCACTCAACGCCAAAATAGCTATGGTGTTGAGTGAGGTCCACTCCCTCAACGCCTTCAGCCAAAACCACAAATCCCAACAGTGGCGTTGAGTGAGTCTACCTCCCTCAACGCCAAAGCAGCTTTGGCGTTGAGTGAGGTCAACTCACTCTACGCCAAAGTTCATTTCTGTAGGAAAATCCTAAGCCACCGCCAACAAGAGGAGGTCGGCGGGAATGCCGACTGATTCTCGCCGAATCGGCAGGAATGCAGGATGATTCTCGCCGAATCGGCGAGAATCCAGAAGGATTCTCGACGATTAGCGGGAATCAAGGATGATTCTCGCCGAATCGGCGGGAATCAAGGATGATTCTCGCCGAATCGGCGTGAATCAAGGATGATTCTTGCCGATCGGTGGGAATCACGTCGAAATCGGCGGGAATCAAGGATGATTCTCGTCGATTTTGACTTAGATGAAAATTTTCACTCAAACACCCCACCACTCAGCCGCAAAGAACAAACCGAACTATGGCTTTGAGTGTGTCCACCACACTCAACGCCAAGTCCGTGCGGCTTTTGGCTTTGAGTGTGTGCACCACACTCGACACCAAAACCCGAGAGTCTACCAAGACTGGTTCTAACCAGAGCCCTACCACAACAACCTCCCTCACTCTCTCTCTTGGCTCCACCCGCAAAAGCACCCAACTAGAACTACAAATCTGGAGTCTAAATGGTTAAAACAACCATAGGGTTGAGCAAAACAGCACATGGAGGGGGGTTCATAGGCGAATCTAAGCCCTAAATTCAGCAAGGTAAAAGAGAATATGCTTGGTTTCTACCCTAGGGCTAACCGGAAAACATTCTAGAATATCAAAAGAACAACAATGGAAAGGGCAAGAATACCACTTGCCTCGATTTCTGGCGAAGCTTGGTCGGCCTTCCCTCCTCTTCATTCTGCACTAGAAGGAGCAGCACCTAACAAGCAAACCCGCACTTTAATGGCGGAAAAGCACAAGAACCGGAAATCCAAGTCTCCTAAAACTCCACGAAAATCAAACCTCTTACCGTCGAAATGAAGATTTGAGCGATAGCAAAACAACACTGCTTTCGGAATAAAAATCCGCCCACGAACACTCCCGGAATTGTCGTCCGAAGGGGAAGCAGGTCCGGCGATTCTCATCTATTTTCCGCGAACAGGAGCAGCGGTTTCTTCTGGTCTCGGGAACAAGGAGGAAGGAGTAGTGGTCCCGCCACTCCTTAATAAGGCTTTTATGTAAGCTTTAAGGCATCGGTTCAGCAAAACCGAACCCAACCTCCTGCTCCTTACATAAAAAAAAGAATTTCTTCTAGTCTTTACTAATGGCACACCCAAAGCGACGCGAAAACCAAACTATCTCGGAATTTGACGAAATTCGCACCGTAGTTAAATATCCACACAACGAACACAACGGCGAAGTCGAAATTAACTTTCGACGAACAGAACTCGAGTTATACCCTCCCGAAGCCAAAACACAAGCATCCCCCGAGAGGCCACACCGGGTCACCCAAAACGACTCGGCTTGCTAGGGAGATCTTGCCAACAGGCTACTAAATAGGGAACCCAGTTCTAAGGAGTAAAGACCACACTCCACAGATGGCACAAGCCAAGAAAACGTGTCGACGTAACGCCAAACGAGGATTAAAATAATCGCAGAAAAATCGGAGGCGTTACAATCCTGGACAGTGGTGTTCAGTTTTCTGCAATTTCACCAATGGGGGATGATTTCGGAATCATCTCCAAGATTAAGGTTCCTTTATGTTATTCTTCTAATTTATTTCTTGAACTCATTCTTGTTTCCACATCCCTGCAGGACCCCATCGTGGAACTGGTTCGATCAGTACAAGGGCCTGTAATGCGGCCTACGACTGCTAGCGACCATATGCAGGTGGAGTTGGAAATGACGAGCTTCACAAGTTATGTCTTGCCCATGCCTGACATTCATGACAGGTATACTTATACAGGTAGTGGGGTGTTTGTTTTGTCTCCATACCGGTACCCATTACCAAAATGTGAGCATGAACAATTGCCTGGGCATTTCTATTTTCATACGCCAATCAGCTAAGAAATGTCGAGAATTTGAATAAGTCCTGTTGGGAGACAGAAAACCCAATAGTTATCTAGGTAGCTTGTTCTTTTCTTTTCTTGTAGGATTTTAGCAATTTGCTTCGACTTTCCCAATCCCATCTTGTATTTTCATGCCCCTTTAGTCTCAAAATGTTTGTGGTAGCTCCGCCTCATTTCCTTATCTCCCTTGCGCACCCGCAGCGTTATCCGAGCAATCTTGGTATAAAACTAGGTTGCTTGTAATTTTGTTATTTCTCGCACGATCACTGATCGTGCGCGCTATTTATTTTCGCACGATCACTTATCGTGCGGTCAGCCCAGTTTTTATAAAAAGACCCCTCGGGCGACGCTGAGCGTGCGCCCTAATCTCTCATTCCCGGAGTCCTGTTCGTGCGCAGTTCTCCCGACCTCCCGCTTCCTTCTTCAGCTCCGGCAAATCTCCGGGAGATTTCTTCTCTCCTTGCTGCTCGGGATCTCCTTCTTGCGATGGCTTCTCCCTCAAATCGCAGGGCTGTCAACGCCTACCGGCGTTCCACTCCGGCTCAAGTGCTAATGAGGATGGTGACGTTTCAGAAGGACGCCCACCAAAGCCGGTTTAATGATTTGAAGAGCAAACCCTTCCTCCCTCAGCGTCTTGTGGATTGGGAGGAGTTGAGGTCCATTGGCGATGGTGGCATTCTTGCGGATTCGATCCTCCACCTCTACTCATTTGACAATTGGAGCCATGTTTTCGAGTGCCGCGAACCTGGATACAAAGAACTCACTCTGGAGTTCCTCTCCATGTTCGAGTGGGAGTGTGACACTCTCGGCTACCGCCCCGTTGAATGCTCCTTCCGGATTAGGGGACGGGTCATTTCTATGACCATCCATGAGCTCGTCGTCCGAGCCGGATTCTACTCGGATATCTCGGAACCACAGGGTTTAGGCTCCGGCTTCCCTGAAGGATCCTCCCACGGGTCTGCTTGGCGTGAAATCACTGGTTCCGATGAGGACTATGTGGCTCGGAAGGCCAAGTCGATGAAGATTGTCTCTCCTGCCTTACGGTACCTTCAGCATCTTCTTAGCCACTCACTCATTGCGCGGTCGCTTAGCCAAAATGTGGTTGGGTGGCAGGATTTAGTTTCTCTTTATAGCATACTTCGTCGGGAACCCATCCACCTTGGGTATATGCTGGCGACATTCTTCCACCATGTGGCCACATATCGCCTCGCCGGCGCGATTGGTGGTGCTTACTACATCAATAACATTACAAAGAATTTGGGAGTTTGGGACAGTTTGTCGCGGATGGAGCAGGTTACCACCCCCTCTGTTATCACCCGTGCCAACATGGTTAGTTTTCATTTGCTGCGTGTTATTGGGCGGCAAGCCGATCGCCGATTTGAAATTGTTATGCCGGGCGACGCCCGAGGAGCTCGGCAGGAGGATGAGGATGGAGTTGTGCCGGAATCATCTGCCATGGGTAGGCAGAGAGCTGCAGGAGGCACTCAGCCACGTCATTCGCAGTCACCACAGCCACCATCAGCTGAGCTGGAGAGACGGGCCGGCCCTCACTTTAGTGTTGCACAGGGTCAGTGCAACGCCCCTGATTTTTCGATGATTTTGTTTGGTTTTGGTATCGTCATATTTATGACGTCATGGCGTTACTTTTAACGTCGGGTTGACGGCGCATTGCCGATAAGGCATTTTCGCGTCCGTTCGGTCGAGTCGGCCAATTTCTTGGATTTTTGTCGAAATCAGAAAATATTTCTATGAGGTTTAAGTTGAGTAATTTTAAACTTGCTCGTCAAGTTTCGTCGCAATCCGAGCATTTTTGGAGTCTCGGCGCGCGATTGAAGTTTTGAGTATTTATGTCATTGTATTTGGAAATTTTTATCTTAGTAATGGCTCGTCGGATTTAGGTTTCGAATTCGTTGTTGGGTTCATCCCGTCAATTT
This sequence comes from Platanthera zijinensis, assembly GCA_039513925.1. Lineage (NCBI taxonomy): Eukaryota > Viridiplantae > Streptophyta > Magnoliopsida > Asparagales > Orchidaceae > Platanthera > Platanthera zijinensis. Next base: position 135,346,377 of record CM077083.1, read on the forward strand.
TCTCCTCGAGCGTTCTCCCTTTGACTCTAATCGATCCTAGTTGTTTTCTCGAGTCCTATACGTATTTTGGCAAGTTTCTATCTAAATCTCGAGAGTTCAAGCCTTTATCTCGACCGTTTTTATTATTATTATTTTTGTGTCGGGGTTCGGGCGCTATTTAGAGGGTCAAATAGGAGTGGTATGGAAAAATGGTCAACATAAAATTTGTTCGTCTCGACGGGATCTACAACTTTCATGTTGACCACTTTTCGATTTGAGGTCATCTTGAACCCTTATTCTCGTTTATTCTGCTGGAACTCGTGTATGGTGCTCCTACTCGAGTATATAGACTCCTACTCGAGTATATGGACTCCTACTCGAGTATATGGACTCCTACTCGAGTATATTTGAACTCCTACTCGAGTATGTATGCTTCTACTCGAGTATGTATGCTGCCACTCGAGTATTCCTTTCCTGTCAGCGTTAGAGCGCCGTTTTGATGGTCAAGACGGCATCGTATCAAAAAATGGTCAACATGAATTTTGTTCGTCTCGACGAGATATACAACTTTCATGTTGTGCACTTTTCGATTTGAAGCCATCTTAGATGAATATTTTTGATATTTTCGAGGCTGTCCCTTTTAAGTTGAAATTTTTATAAAAGAAAAAAAAACTATATATATACTTTTCTCTTAGGTTATTAGGATATAACTTCATCTTCTCCGATACTTCTATTCCGAACCAGACCAGCGGCAGAGATAAGTTTCTCCATTTCGTGAATCTTCCGATGGCCGCCGACGGAGCTCCGGTGCTCGGAATCTTCAACCGATCGTAGATCCGGAAAGCTCTCACCGAGAGCTACGCTATCGTGGTAATTTCTTCCTCTTTCTGTGAGTTTTTTGTTAGGGTTTTTCGGCCCTAACCCCTTTTCCGCCATTGTTGTTTAGATTTCTACTTCTCCTGAGTTCTTTTGCCCCGATCTACGGCGTGAAACGATTCAGAGAACGTTTCCGGTGCAACCAAGGCAAGTAGTGGTTTTCCCTCCTTCCCTCTCGTCCGATTTCGATGCTAACGGTTAAACTTTAGTTCTCAATCCTTGTGCACTTTTGATATTCGGTTTAGTATGCTTGTTGAGTCTTCCTTATGAGTTTTCTTGGTTTTTATTTAGTTTTTGGCATGAAAAATCTCGTCTTGTGGAGTTGTAGAAATACGATGTAGGGTTTTATTGTAGGCTTTTATCGCCCTATTTATCGCGTTAGAAATTACCTAGGGTTGTAAATCGTTTCTAGAGGTTGATCAACCGTGTTTTTAACCTAGAATATATCGAGTAGAATCCGATGTGCCAAATCCTGTGATTTATTTCCTAGTGACTCGTTCTTGCGGGTGTTTGTGGGCAAATCCACCGACCGCAAGGTTTGTTTTCATTTATTAGTGGTCGTGCAACTCTATTGGTGGTTGGGCATCCTGCAGCGACTAGTGGAGTGTATAAGTCTCCCCCGCAATTAGACGGATTTTAACATCTGTGAGGGGTGTGTCCTTATTAGTGAGCACCCTGCCTGTTTAGATAGAGTTGACCACACGCAGCTAATAAAGTTGTTTTTTTGAGTTTCTTTCTTATGATTTACTCATGCCTTTGTTTTCCCCCTGCCTTGGGTATCTGGCATGATTGTTTGTACGTGACGATTCACGTAAGTTCTATTTCTCTAATTTTGTTTTGTACCTTATTTCAGTACTTTGGGTCCTAGGTTGGTACCCCTTTCGACCTTGTTCATTTGTTTACTTTATTTATTTTCTTGCCACTACTTGTACCTTCTTGTTGAGGTGTCCTGTTTTTTTTGGAATGCCTCAGGTTCAGAGCAGAAGCAGATAGTGGAGCTAGTTTTGGTTTTCTGAGCAACAGTGTTGGTTGTGGTTTTACACCTCGCCATAGCGAGGTAGTTTGTCTTTTTAGTTGTTTTCCTTAGTTCAGACATACCTAATACTGTGGGTTCGTGTCAGGTTGTTGACGCCCACAGGATTGTTGATTTTTGACACTTGCTGGCTGTAGTAGTTTCTTATTGTTTTGATTTAGATAACTTGCTCTCTTGGATGATTCCTTGCTAGAACTGCATGTTAGGTATTTTGACCTATAAAACCCTACTATTAGTAAAGCATACTTATCATCTCCTTCAAAACTAAGCCACTACTTTCTATTTAGCGTAAAGACTTTCCTACCCTTATTATAAATCTAGGGTTTGCATTGTATGAGTTGTTCCTCGGGGACATTTATACTTATGTAGGATATTAGAGTCAATTTAAATAAGTATTTTCCGCAAGCGTATAATTTATATTTTTAAATCGTGAACTAGATGATTCACTAAGCCGAGGGATACGTCTACCATCATAACTTAAACTGGATTTTATTCATAACCATTTATGTTTTCTATTAAAATTATAGAGTTTGGAGTCTTGCCTGAACGTCTGCAGTTATCCCCTGCACGGTGTGGCATCACGTACCCGATACCCCTGCTCTTCTAGTGCCCCCGGTGACTCTACCACCAGAGATGAATTTTATTTCACACTTCCAGCGGCTGGGGCCTCCTACCTATGACGGAAGTGTAGACTTTATGGTTTTAGATGATTGGATCATCTCTATCGAGGAGATGTTTTCATATTCGGGGATTGAAGAAGCCCAGAAGGTAATGATTGGGGCCTACCAGTTAAAAGGATTGGCAAAGAACTGGTGGATTCGTGAAAAAGAGAGTCTGAAGGAAGGTTGTTCTTGGGAGTCTTTCAAGAAGATGCTGCTGAAAAAGTTTCTACCCTCGGTCGAGCAGGACCGCCTGATGAATAACTTCCTGTACCTGAAACAGAGACAGCTCACGGTGAGCGAGTACGAGATTGAGTTTAGCAAGTTGAGTAGATTTGCTCCAGATTTAGTAGCTTCGGAGGATGGTAGAGTGAAGCGATTCCTTGGAGGACTAAGAAGCGATGTCCAGTAGTTGGCATGCGCTTATAGAGCGGAGAATTTTGCAGAGGCAGTGGAAGCCGCACTGAAGGTTGAGGCGATTGAAAATGCCAAGAATCGAGGAGCTGCAGCGAGAAAAGATAAGAGAAAAGGTGCCGAAGACAGAAGCTCTAGGGCATCTGGCCCTCCTTCGAAAAAGAAAGGTGGAGAGATATGCAGTTTCTGTGGTCGATCTGGCTACCCGTACGAAAGGTGTTTCAAGAGGACCGCTACCCTGAAGAAGTAGCAGGTGCTCGCCATTCAAGGCGTACCCAAGGGAGAGCTGGTGTGCTCATTTTGTTCAAGGAAGGGTCATTACGTGAGTCGTTGCTGGTTGAAGGATAGAACTTGTTTCCAGTGCGGACAGAAGGGACACCAGAAGTCTGCATGCCCTCAGGCTCAGCCCCCATTGCAGCCTACCCCACTCCGAGCTCTACCGCCGCCACCAAACCAGGACAAAGGAAAAGGAAAGTTAAACGTGGTTACTAGAGAGGAAGCTCAGACCTCTACCCAAGTGATATCAGGTTAGATTCTAACTTGATTTTTACTCTCCTTGTTTGTGGTAGTTTTCGTTCGTTTAGTTACGTATGCTACGATTATAGGGGAGTTTAAGGTGCGGAACAGGTGGGCGCGCGTCCTTTTCGATTCGGGTGCCACCCATTCTTTCGTGGCGCAGAGTTTTGTAGATAAACATCGTTTGAACGTGGATCAATTAGAAGATTCCTTCAACGTCAAGCTTCCTTCTGGAAATCTAGTGACATCAAGTCGAGGAATTCAGAGATGCCCTATTTGTCTAGGCGATTTTCTAGCTTTTGCGGATTTGATGGTATTGGATCTAGCAGACTTTGACGTGATTTTGGGCATGGACTGGTTGTCCAAGTATGATGCAGTCATCCAATGCAAGGCTAAGCGGCTGGATTTCATGATGGGCAACGGCCAACTTATGAGTGTCTATGGTTCTCAAGGCAAGAGTTCCCTCCTTATTTCTGCGGTAGGTGCTTGTCGAGCTTTAGAGTCTGCTTGTGAGGCATATGTTGTTTCTCTGTCGGCTTTGGAATCAGCTTTTGTTACACCACGTCTTGAGGATGTCTCGGTGGTGCAAGAGTATCCAGATGTCTTTCCTGATAGTCTTCCAGGACTTCCTCCTGAAAGAGAGGTAGAGTTTGTGATAGACCTCGAGCCAGGTACTCGCCCTATTGCTAAGGCACCATACCGCATGGCTCCGCGAGAGTTAGAAGAGTTGCGCGCTCAGCTGGATGAGTTGCTGCAGCGTGGTTTTATTAGACCGAGTTCTTCACCTTGGGGTGCTCCTGTTTTGTTCGTTAAAAAGAAAGATGGTTCTATGAGGCTCTGCATAGATTATCGAGAGTTAAATAAGGTAACCATCAAGAACCGATATCCGTTGCCTCAGATTGATGACCTATTTGATCAATTGTGGGGATGCGCTGTGTTTTCGAAGATTGATCTTCGTTCAGGCTACCACCAGTTGAGAGTCCGTGAGGCTGATGTACCCCGGACGGCTTTTCGTTCTCGGCATGGGCATTTTGAGTTCTTGGTGATGTCCTTTGGACTGACAAATGCACCCTCGGCGTTCATGGATTTAATGAATAGAGTGTTCAAGGATTACTTGGACCATTTTGTTATTGTGTTCATAGATGACGTCCTCGTGTATTCCCGCAGTGTCGAGGAGCATACTAAACACTTGCGCTTAGTTTTGTCAACCCTGAGGGAGCACAAGCTCTACGCTAAGTTGAGTAAGTGCGAATTCTGGTTACCCCAGGTGTCCTTTTTGGGACATGTGGTGGGCAAGGACGGTATTTCTGTAGACCCAACAAAGATTTCTGTTGTGATGGAATGGAAGAGACCTTCTACTCCTAAGGAGATTAGGAGCTTTCTAGGTCTGGCCGGTTATTATGGAAGATTCGTGGAAGGGTTCTCTGTGTTGTCTTCCCCTCTAACTAAACTTACCCAGAAGAACACCGCGTTCATTTGGAGCGATAAGTGTGAGGAAGCCTTCCAAGAATTGAAAAAGAGATTATGTACTGCTCCAGTTTTAACTCTGCCTACTGAAGGACTTGAGTATGTTGTGTATGTGGATGCATCACACATTGGACTTGGTTGTGTTTTGATGCAAGAATGAAAGGTGATCGTATACGGATCTAGACAATTAAAAGTTCACGAAAGAAACTATCCCACTCATGATTTAGAGTTTGCTGCAGTGATTTATGCGTTAAAACTTTGGAGACATTTATTGTACGGCGCGATGTGCAAGATATACACAGACCATAAGAGTTTGAAGTACGTATTCACTCAAAAAGAATTAAATCTGCGCCAGCGTAGGTGGTTAGAGTATGTGGCTGATTATGAAGTGGAGATACTTTATCACCCGGGAAAGGCTAATGTAGTAGCCGATGCTTTGAGTAGGAAGACAGCTAAAATCTTCAATTTATCTGTGCAATCCCTGGTGGAAGAATTCTTGTTAATGGACATTGAAGTTGGGAGTAGTTCGATGCCTTCCATTTTGGAAGCAGAAGAGCCCTCTTGGATTTCCCTTACTAGAGTGCACCAGAAGGATGATCCTGATTTGCTGCACCTCTGGGTTAGAACTGAGAAAGGAGAGTTACCTGATTTATCTTTGGATGAGTTAGGTACTCTGAAATATCGAGGTAGATTTTGTATCCCGGCCATTGGTGACATTCGGGCTAAGATTTGTCAAGAAGCTCATGGTTCCAGTGTTTCCTATCATCCTGGATCCACCAAAATGTATAAAGATCTAAAGCAAATTGTTTGGTGGTCGGGAATGAAGGGTGATATAGCTAAGTTTGTGTCAGAATGTTACACGTGTCAGCGTGTTAAGGCAGATCATAGGAGGCCTGGTGGTAAACTGACACCGCTAGATATTCCACAATGGAAGTGGGAGAGTATATCAATGGATTTCATTACCGGTCCACCAAAATCTCCCCATGGGCACGATTCGGTTTGGGTGATAGTCGATAGGCTGACTAAGTGTGCTCACTTTATGCCATTTAAGATTGGGTATTCTATGAAAAGGATCGCTGAATTATATCTTGAAGAAGTTATTAGATTACATGGTGTACCTGTCAGCATCATGTCAGACCGAGACTCCAGATTTACGTCTCGTTTTTGGAAGAGTTTACAAGAGGGGTTGGGTACTGAGTTAAGGTATTCCACCGCCTATCATCCGCAGACGAATGGTCAGACGGAAAGAGTGAATCAGATTGTAGAAGATATGATCAGGTGTTATATTTTGGATCATGGTGGTGCTTGGAATGAGCGTCTCAGACTCATGGAATTTGCTTACAATAATAGCTATCAAGAGAGTCTGCAGATGGCCCCGTTTGAGGCCTTATATGGGAGGCGTTGTAGAACTCCCTTGTTTTGGGCTGAAGTTGGTGAGAGGCCGTTGCTAGGTCTGGAAGCCCTTGAGGAGATGAATTGTGTTGTAACTCATATTCGTGAGAAACTCCATGTAGCACAAGATCGTTATGAGAAATATGCTAATCAACGAAGGGTCGATCTGGAGTTTGTTGTTGGGGACTTGGTTTTTCTAAAGGTCTCTCCGATGCCAGGTGTTAAAAGATTTGGAAGGAACCACAAGTTGGATCCCCGGTATGTGGGACCTTTTCAAATTCTGGAGCGCATCGGAGTGTCAGCTTATCGGCTGGATTTGCTTGCTACTTTCCCTGGTGTCCATGATGTGTTCCATGTAAGCTAGTTGTGGAAGTGTGTTCGTAATGGTCGTCAAGTCCTTGATTCGGTGCCCCCAGATTCAGCCTAATCTTTCGTATGTGGAAGAGCCTGTCCGCGTTTTGGAATCTCTAGATCGAGTGTTGCGGAGGAAGAACATTCCTATGGTCAAAGTTCTTTGGAGAAACCAGGACGTCGAGAGCGCGACGTGGGAGTTGGAATCAGCGATGAGAGAATCTCATCCGCACCTCTTCGCCTAGTTCTGGTATGTTTATATGTTTTAGGTTGTATTTGATTTCTTCGTTTTTGTTAGATTTTGGATTTGTAATAAGTTTCGGGACGAAACTTCTTTTTAGGGGGAGTGACTGTAACGCCCCTGATTTTTCGATGATTTTGTTTGGTTTTGGTATCGTCATATTTATGACGTCATGGCGTTACTTTTAACGTCGGGTTGACGGCGCATCGCCGATAAGGCATTTTCGCGTCTGTTCGGTCGAGGCGGCCAATTTCTTGGATTTTTGTCGAAATCAGAAAATATTTCTATGAGGTTTAAGTTGAGTAATTTTAAACTTGCTCGTCAAGTTTCGTCGCAATCCGAGCATTTTTGGAGTCTCGGCGCGCGATTGAAGTTTTGAGTATTTATGTCATTGTATTTGGAAATTTTTATCTCAGGAATGGCTCGTCGGATTTAGGTTTTGAATTCGTTGTTGGGTTCATCCCATCAATTTTCTCCTCGAGCGTTCTCCCTTTGACTCTAATCGATCCTAGTTGTTTTCTCGAGTCCTATACATATTTTGGCAAGTTTCTATGTAAATCTCGAGAGTTCAAGCCTTTATCTCGACCGTTTTTATTATTATTATTTTTGTGTTGGGGTTCAGGCGCTATTTAGAGGGTCAAGTAGGAGTGGTATGGAAAAATGGTCAACATGAAATTTGTTCGTCTCGACGGGATCTACAACTTTCATGTTGACCACTTTTCGATTTGAGGTCATCTTGAACCCTTATTCTCGTTTATTATACTGGAACTCGTGTATGGTGCTCCTACTCGAGTATATAGACTCCTACTCGAGTATATGGACTCCTACTCGAGTATATGGACTCCTACTCGAGTATATTTGAACTCCTACTCGAGTATGTATGCTTCTACTCGAGTATGTATGCTGCCACTCGAGTATTCCTTTCCTGTCAGCGTTAGAGCGCCGTTTTGATGGTCAAGATGGCATCGTATCAAAAAATGGTCAACATAAATTTTGTTCGTCTCGACGAGATCTACAACTTTTATGTTGTGCACTTTTCGATTTGAAGCCATCTTAGATGCCTATTTTTGATATTTTCGTGGCTGTCCCTTTTAAGTTGAAATTTTTATAAAAGAAAAAAAACTATATATATACTTTTCTCTTAGGTTATTAGGATATAACTTCATCTTCTCCGATACTTCTATTCCGAACCAGACCAGCGGCGAGAGATAAGTTTCTCCATTTCGTGAATCTTCCGGTGGCCGCCGACGGAGCTCCGGTGCTCGGAATCTTCAACCGATCGTAGATCCGGAAAGCTCTCACCGAGAGCTACGCTATCGTGGTAATTTCTTCCTCTTTCCGTGAGTTTTCTTGTTAGGGTTTTTCGGCCCTAACCCCTTTTCCGCCATTGTTGTTTAGATTTCTACTTCTCCTGAGTTCTTTTGCCCCGATCTACGGCGTGGAACGATTCAGAGAACGTTTCCGGTGCAACCAAGGCAAGTAGTGGTTTTCCCTCCTTCCCTCTCGTCCAATTTCGATGGTAACGGTTAAACTTTAGTTCTCAATCCTTGTGCACTTTTGATATTCGGTTTAGTATGCTTGTTGAGTCTTCCTTATGAGTTTTCTTGGTTTTTATTTAGTTTTTGGCATGAAAAATCTCGTCTTGTGGAGTTGTAGAAATACGATGTAGGGTTTTATTGTGGGATTTTATCCCCCTATTTATCGCGTTAGAAATTACCTAGGGTCGTAAATCGTTTCTAGAGGTTGATCAACCGTGTTTTTAACCTAGAATATATCGAGTAGAATCCGATATGCCAAATCCTGTGATTTATTTCCTAGTGACTCGTTCTTGCGGGTGTTTGTGGGCAAATCCACCGAACGCAAGGTTTGTTTTCCTTTATTAGTGGTCGTGCAACTCTATTGGTGGTTGGGCATCCTGTGGCGACTAGTGGAGTGTATAAGTCTCCCCCACAATTAGACGGATTTTAACATCTGTGAGGGGTGTGTCCTTATTAGTGAGCACCCTGCCTGTTTAGATAGAGTTGACCACACGCGGCTAATAAAGTTGTTTTTTTGAGTTTCTTTCTTATGATTTACTCATGCCTTTGTTTTCCCCCTGCCTTGGGTATCTGGCATGATTGGTTGTACGTGACGATTCACGTAAGTTCTATTTCTCTAATTTTGTTTTGTACCTTATTTCAGTACTTTGGGTCATAGGTTGGTACCCCTTTCGACCTTGTTCATTTGTTTACTTTATTTATTTTCTTGCCACTACTTGTACCTTCTTGCTGAGGTGTTCTATTTTTTTGGAATGCCTCTGGTTCAGAGCAGTAGCAGATAGTGGAGCTAGTTTTGGTTTTCTGAGCAGCAGTGTTGGCTGTGGTTTTGCACCTCGCCATAGCGAGGTAGTTTGTCTTTTTAGTTGTTTTCCTTAGTTCAGACATACCTAATACTGTGGGTTCGTGTCAGGTTGTTGACGCCCACAGGATTGTTGATTTTTGACACTTGCTGACTGTACTAGTTTCTTATTGTTTTGATTTAGATAACTTGCTCTCTGGGATGATTCCTTGCTAGGACTGCATGTTAGGTATTTTGACCTATAAAACCCTACTATTAGTAAAGCATACTTATCATCTCCTTCAAAACTAAGCCACTACTTTCTATTTAGCGTAAAGACTTTTCTACCCTTATTATAAATCTAGGGTTTGTATTGTATGAGTTGTTCCTCGGGGACATTTATACTTATGTAGGATATTAGAGTCAATTTAAATAAGTATTTTCCGCAAGCGTATAATTTATATTTTTAAATCGTGAACTAGATGATTCACTAAGCCGAGGGATACGGCTACCATCATAACTTAAACTGGATTTTATTCATAACCATTTATGTTTTCTATTAAAATTGTAGAGTTTGGAGTCTTGCCTGAACGTCTGCAGTTATCCCCTGCACGGCGTGGCATCACGACGTGTATTTTCCCCTTACTCTGATATAATTAAATTGTTTGGAAAAATGCGGGTTGTGACAGTCAGAGCATTCCATTTCTGAATGAGCGCCTTGCGGACATCGAGGCCTCCCAGTTGTGGATGCAAGACCTGATATATCAGCAGGCTTTGCGTGGTGGCCTGAACATCCCTCCACCGCCAGCTCATTTTTCTCCCGCTCTACGCCCGTCACCCGTTAAGATCCACAGCAGCAATGAAGAATGAGGGCAATTCCTCCACCCCGCAGCTACCTCTGCATTTTTATCTTCAGATTCTGTGTCTCTTGAGTGTTCTTTTTATTTTATTTTTCTTTATTTATCTCATAAACTGCAAGAACAATATATAAACTGCTAATACATGTATTTGGTCCACCTTAACGACGGTAAACAAAAGGGCTATTCGGGAGACAACCCAAGCTTGGACCTTTTTGGTCCCTTCTTATTGTGCTTTTTATTTTGCTCTTATATTATATTTTCTGTTATTTGTCTTTTCTTCGGTTCAACCTAATTCGCAGGTCCAGCATACTTTTGTGCGATGCAACAACCTCCGCCTTCTGGTATGCTCATTCTTTGGAGCATGGGTACCCTCTCTCCTCAACCTTCTTTTTATTTTAGATGTCTATTATCATTTCTGCCTGTGTTTTCATTCAAGTCAATGTTTTCATTCAACCGCCGCCTATGCACTCCACGAGCACATTAATAGCATGCCAGTAGTTTTATTTTATGCCTCATTATTGTAGAATCCTGCTGCACACACCTTGCCACCCACACGAGCGTGCACTTAACCACGCGCGCGGCTCGAGTCAATGTTGTCATTTTTTGTCAATTTTAAAATGGCGGTGCTGACTTTGGATTTTTATTCGGTGTAGTTCGAAACTCGTGCAGTGCTCCTAATCGAGTACTCACATGGTGTAGAAATTGTATAGGTTTAATTTGTCTTTATGCTTGTAAATTTATATTTTTCTGCACTCGTAAATCATCTTTGTTCTACTCAAAATTATGAATCCGGAGCAATCAATCGGTAGCGTAGGAATATGTGTAGGCGTCTCTAGCTTTGTATTGCTCGAGTTGGGAGGACGGATCATTTCTCTCGGTGGCTAATAACTTGCCCCAAGCTACTTTCGAAGCATTGGTGCATGGTTAGTCTAGCGTGAGCGTGATGTAGGCCATCATGTTGGCCCGTTTGAGCTTTGTACCCTCTCCTAACGTCGCCCTCGCTAGCCCCTTTTGTGCCTAACCGTCCTTTTGATTCAGCTCCAATATTTTTGCCAAAGCTTCATAGCTGATCCTAGTCGCATTCCCAATTCGAGCATTAGTAGTTTACATTTTATGTTGGGATGTGATGTGGTGATTCGTTTGTGTTATATGTGGATGTGCCCAAAAAGAAAAATGTGCTGATTTTGTAAAATAAGAATGTGAAAGCTTAGCAGAAAAATCTATAAAAAAGAAAAGAAAAAAAAATATGTGAAAAAGAAAAGTGAAAAAAAAAAGTTTATTGAAAATATTATTTAAGATGATTGTTGCTTGGAGTAGGTGGTGCACACACCCATTTGTAAAAGTAAGTCTGGGGGTGTGGCGCACCTGCGTTTATTTGGTGGTTAGCGATTACTATTTTTTGTTCGTTAGCTCATTTGGGTTTGGTGCATTACCCCTCTTATTTATCCTTGTTTTCCTCACCGTAACCCAAGCCCCATTATTACCCGAAGTCCTATGGACTCGCGCTAGAGTCAAACTAGTGTCGTGGAGAGAGTGCGAATGGGCAAGCATATGGTCCCCGACATTGGTGGATTCCTTTGGAGGTGATAACGAGCCCCGATCTTTGGCAATGCTTAGCCGAGCGACTTGCCTACTTTCTTCCTACACATGACCGAGCAATTCTCCGGCATTCAACTTTTGAGTAGTGACAATATCTTTTTACGTTTGTCAAAAATTATAAATTTCATAGTAAAATTAAAAATTTCTTCTATTATATTTTCTATGCACTTGAGTCTTCGATTTCTTGTTCTACTTTAAATTGAAGTTACTTTGTCAGCAAGCTATTTTAGAGTTCACGAGATGATTATTTGCCCAGGACGTGCAAATGGTTAAGTCTGGGGGTGTGATGAGTCCCCATTTCATACCGAATTCTGGACTCATCTAGGCTTCATTTCATGACTTTGCACTACCATTTAGCGCCATTATCACTCCTTTTGGTTCGCTGCGGCATTCCACGTCTTGTGCACTTTATTAGCCTATTTCTGTGCATGTGTGTATTTCCCTCTTGCTGTGCATTTTATTGATATCTGTGATTGCCATGATCGACAACCCGTCCAGTTTTCCTGCAGGTTCGGGGATCGTGTGGGCGTCCGGGATAGGCTTTCACCATTTTTCGCAAAGGAGTCAATGGTCGTGTATTTTTACCCACGCACGACCATCGACCTCTTTGGCGCACGATCACCAATCGTGCGCAGTCTGACTTCTCCTGTGAAAGTTCTGCCCTGCCATATCGCACGATCACCAGCTATACCGTGCACGATCACTGCTCGTGCGTTGCCGATCGTGCGCAGTCATGACCTCTTTTGTGCAAGTTCTGTCGCCATATCACACGGTCACCTGCTATACCGCGCACGATTACTGATCGTGCGCTGCTGATCGTGCGCAAGCTTTGATTTCCTAGTGCAAGTTCTACAGGTTGTTTCCGCACGGACGCTGACTTTGTTCGCGCACGACCACTGGTCGTGCGTAAGTGGTCGTGCGCGCTATTTAACTCTGCTTCTATAAATTGGCCTGATCCACGAATTAGGGCATGACGGACTGGACCGACCTTGCCACCACTTCGCCGTTCCGCATCCCAGGAGCTCCATCGACCTCCACCTTCATCCCTATCATCGGGAGATCATTTTCCGGTGATTCTAAAGTGTGCCGCATCCTCTGGTGATCCTCCCGGCCATTAAAGACCTCTTCTCTGAGCTTTCTACCGAGGAAGATGATGAAGACAACCTAAAGAATGGACTTAAAGACCCTCGAGGTGAGAGCTCGTCGGTATCGGAAGCCTCCTCGGACTGCGCGTGGAAGCGGATTGACAACCCGCACCTTCGGCCAACAACCGCGGTGGATCTTCACTTTCTTGGTTTAATCTTTCTTCATCTCTCTTGTTGTATGAAGTTACTTAAGCTTGCAATGAACTTCAATCTCTAGTTGTTTTAATTAGATTTTTGTTGTTTAATCTTGCTTGTGAGAATTGTGATTTGATGAGCCTCGCTCCATCTCACTTCACTCCGTTCTGTCGTTCCATTCGATTGCACTCTGCACTAAACACCTCATTCACTGGCTCACCGTCCTTTCGCCTTACCGAAGTACGGCATCGCGGCCGTTACATCCATCTCGCCTTGTGAAGCGGTGATTGCGACCCGCATAGTTCGCTTTAGTCTCTTTGTTTGCAAAACCACTTTCAAAGCCTCTTATTTTTCCTTTGTTTATTTAACTCTCATAACAATTATTTTTGGATCGTTCGTTGTTCTAAGCTAATTGCATTCCTCAAGAGACTGACACTCGGGGATTCATTCCCAAAACTTTATTACTTATGCGACCGGTGCGCTTGCCGTATTTACACGCATCAATTGTGTTAGCAGTCAATGGAAAAATTCTCTATCTTACCACAGCACCAGCAGTCATGTATGTTATATCTTCTCTTCTGTATAGGACATGCAGCTTGGTTAGAAGCAACCTTAGTAGGAGGAAGATGTGCTGCAGCCCTTTTCTAATTTCATTCAGCTAGAATTTGACTAAAGGCAAGTCTTCTAGCTAGCTTGTTTGGTCTGCTCTGTGTGCTATCAGCAGCAAGCTTCTTTTCAGAGAGAATGCTTTTGATGGCATCAGAAATGCCCAAATCAGCCTGACTGTTAGACTTGCCCTTAGTCTGAGCATTAGCTGTCAGATTCAGAGCCTTGTTGTAGTAATATTTTTGAGTGTTGGAGCTGAAGCACAAAAAACAAATGATCCAGTTTGGGCCATTGAGTTTTCTCATGGGCAACCATAAAGGTACTCACCCGGCTAGATCTTTCACCATGGCAGTGAATATCTTTATTAACCCCTGAGGAACAACCATTCTCCCAGTGACCACAGAAGCTTTCCTGTTCATACATGTTGGAAGGTAACAGAACTTTTCTAAAAAGAATGAGAGGCTTGGATGTAACGCCGCCCGTTTTTTGGTATTTATTGAATATTCCTTTGGCGTTACATTGACGCGTTTCCGGCTTATGCCGTTGTTAGAGTACCTCTTTAGTTGTTCTTAGTGGTCGTATCCTGTTTGTAGGCTTCCCCAGCTAGCCGGAGTCTGTTTTGGAGACTCGACTAAGCCTCTCAGGGAATGCTTGTGCTTTGGCTTCAGGAGGTGTTAGCCCGAGTGTTTGATCGTCAGAGGTTGTTTTCGACTTCGTCGTTGTTTTCGTAGCCTGAGTGTTTAGCTACGGTGCGAGTTTGGTCGAAATCTGAGATCGTTAATTTTCGCGTCGTTCTGACGGTCGCTTGTTAGCGAGTCATCGCCTTATGCGAGCGTATATATATAGTTGCTCATTTTTGGGCATAACGCGTGATTTATGCATGCCGGTAAATTTGTACGTGCGCGTTCACGCATGTGCGTGTGTGCGGGGTGAAATTTGTGTGCGCGGATGTATGCGTGTTCGTGCGTATATGCGTGTGTTTATATATATGAGTGTTTGTAATTAGTGGGGTTAGTTGGTTTCTTAGTTAATTAGGAGTTATAAATTAGAAAACTAAGTTATGATAATTAATTGTTTAAGTTTGATTAGGATCATATTAGTTTATATTTAATTAGAGTTTATTAGGTTTCTTATTATTAGGTTTATATTAGGTTTGCTTATTAAGTCCTCTCCCCCTCCCGTGATAAAAAGAGGGAAAGAACCAAGCGCCTGCTCTTGCGAGTGGAAGAAAAGAGGCGGAAGCCCGGTGCTGCTCCGACCGCCACCTCCTCGTCGGTAGAGCTCGAAATTTTTGTTTGAGGCCGGATTCATGCTCCTCTAGTCGGGATCTCCAACCCAAGGTAAATATTTCGAGGATTCTCCACCCTCTTTCTTCATTTTCTTCTGCCTGATCGCGTTGTAGGTTCCCTGCGTTTTGAGCCTTGATAGGGAGGTTTCCATCCCAAGATTTTTGGACCAGGTTTTCGTGAGCTTGTGTCTGGTGGCCAGCTGTTTTGGGGAGGGTGCCGAACCTAGCTTGATTGATCCCCATTGCCCAGGTCCTGTCCAACTTCTATTTTTAGTGGTTGTTAATGCCCTTTTTTTGTTGTCTTTATTGTTGTCCAAATCGGATTTTTTGTCTAGATTTTTGTTTTCATGCTTAATGTTGATAAGTATTTTATTTATCCAGAGTTCCTTTATAGGTGCTGGCCGAAAATTTGTGATTGAGGTCGGCGGTTTGGGGGGGGGGGGGGGTTAACCAAATTCTTCAATAGCAAGGCAAGTACTCACTTGCCATAGCAATTCCTTTCTTTTTTTTCATGTATCCTTAGTTGTATGGTTCGTTCAATTAGTTGTTGTTTGGACTTGATTGTGTGTTGAATTCGTTCCTTGGGAGTGTGGTGTTAAGAGTTTAAATTTGTTTACTAGGAGATCTTGCCCCGATAGGGTGCATACCCTAGCACCTTGTTCCTAGTTTTGATCGTTCCCGGGATAGTTAGTTGTTTGCTTTTTCCTTGGGTTCAAACTATTATTAGCGTTTTTGTTTTATTTAATTTCAAGAGTTAGTTTAGTGGTTTCATGGTTGCTCTACGATAGAATTGGTATCAAAGCCACCCAACCCTTGCCATTTATTTTCTTTTGGTGCCCATCCTCTTGTTTGCAATTAGTGTCAAACCCCTCGCTAAAGTTGGGTATCAAACCACTCAAGTTAAACGTTTATGCATTATCATGTTAAGTGTCTATGGGTCGTATTAAGCTAAGTGTCTATGGTTTGTATTAAGCTTAATGTGTAGAGGTTGCACAAATTTAATGGTGTAGGGGTTGTATTAATTTATATAATTACGGTAATATCATGTTAACCGTATAGGTTTTTACCAAGTTAGTTGAACACACTTAGTGGTGATCAAGTTGCTAATTATGTTTAGTTTAGCGTAGTGGGTAAGAGTTGTGTATCAAACTATTTTCCTATTTAGTATCGCTCTATTTTCAATTTGATGTGTAGTATTGCATAATCTAGCAACTCGACGTTTAGTCCGTCGGTTTGAACTTAGGGTTCCTAGGTGGGTTGCTCTAGATGGTTTAGGGTTCAGTGTGATTTCTTGGTGGTTCTTGGAACCACCAGTAAGGGTTTTCCCGAGTCACGTAGTACTGGAGTAGGATGTGATTTTGAGGTAGGTCGGATCCGATGCCATCATGCTTATTTTGCTTCTTGTCTTACTAAGGCAGTATGGGCTGTTTGGTTGAGTTGGATCGATGCCGCCACCACAACACCTAGAAGATATTTAGGCCTGATAGACTTGGTTTTACATGTGGTCACTAGTCTAGGCCCTTATTACTAATTTTTGTCCACCTCCGGTACTAGGTGATTCTTTCCGCTCTAGCTCTATGTTAGGATATTATTATTGTGCTAATCCTTTTTTCAGAGATTCTTGAAGCTCGGCTTCATTCGTGCTCTTGGTGCACTTCGTTTCTTCTCACCTTTGTTGACTATAAGTTTTACATGTTTTGCTTACCTTATTCTTCTTCCTGTACCTATTTTACTTCACTTTCACTTACTTCTGACCTGATTTTAATTCCTCTATAAATATATTGTATCCTTTTTTTTCCTTTTGATAGTTGCTTTGCTGAGGTGTTCTGTTTTTCTGAATACCTCAGGTACAGGTATTTTGCCGACTGTGCGGCTTGTTTGCTCCTGGAGATTTTCTAGCATTTCAGCTAATACTGTGGTTCTCTATTCCTCTTGTTTGGGAGGTAGTTTTCTTTATACATGTAGTATAGACATACCTACTCACTAGTGGGTTCGTGTCAGTTATTGACGCCCACTAGTGGTTTCTCTTTTAGATACTTTGCACTTGCTTACATTGTTAGTTTTACTGCTTTTGGTTATATTAAACTTGTTCTTGGGATGATTTATGTTAGGATGCTCGTTACTTTTAAAACCTAAAAACATTATTAAGTATATATATATATAACTCATGATTAGCATGTTTTATAAACTCATACACTACTTTCAAGGCGACGTAAAAAGATCGTTTTTCTTATTTATATATATATATATATATATATATATATATAATATAGGGTCCTGCATAGTATAAGATGTCCCCTGGGGACACTTATGCGTTCTCTCTTAGGATGCATAAATGTAAATAAAGTATTTTCCGCTGCATATAAGTATAATTTTGAAGTGTGGACTAGATGATCCACAGAGCCGAGGGATACAGCCTTAAAAATATAACTGAATTTCTAGTTATTTAACTTATGATTTTTCATAAAGTAAAGTTGATAGTGTTTTGCCTGAGCATAAGCAGTTATCCCCTACTCGACGTGGCATCACGACGCGTGTTTTCTCAGACTCTGATAATTCTTAATTCAGAGAAAATGTAGGTTTTGACAGTTGGTATCAGAGGGAGGTTGCTTGACAACTTGTTGGGCAACCTTTCCTTGTAGTTATTAGATGTTTAGCATCATATCATACACACACCGATATGTCATCACCACGTCTTGGCTGAAGCACGAACACTACACTCATAGCATGACATGAAGTATACAAGGCATATTATGTAGTATGGGATGCATAATATGTGTTTGTATATGGATCCACCATAGGAGGCAACATGTGAGGGTTATGTAGTATGGGATGCATAACCTCACCACATGAATGCGGCTGGCACGTTTTCTTTTTTCGTTGCATAGAAATGTTATGTACTATGGGATGCATAACATTTTCATGTGTACGCCGCCGCTCATAACATGCATTAGGGCATTTTTAGAATGCATAGCACAATCATGCATAACATAACATTTCATAAGAACAACGTACCAAGCTAAAGATTTGTAGAATGACATATGTACACACATGGTTTTGAGTCAAAAAGAATATAATTACATGCATTCATGGTCTAGGCACCTGAGTTAGTGTGATGGTGTTGAATCATCCTAGGTTAAGTATAATATCATAATTAAAAACCCCAGAGCAAGTTGGCAGTTAAAGCAAGTACTTATGTAGGTTTGTTTGTACTTGGTTGTTTAGTCCCAGTAATTGAGCTAAGTTTTTATAATTGGTTTGTTTGTTCTTTTAGTATGGCGCCCAAGCGTGTAGCGATGAGGTAAACCCCCAGCTTGAGGGTGAGTTGCCAGGAGAGCAGGGAGTGGTAATTATTGCAGAACTGCGCCAGAGCATGGGGATCCTGGCTGGTAAGGTAGTGGCGATGCAAGTGCAGTTGCAGGAATTATTGGCTGCCACCTTAGGACGGCAGCCTAGTGAGCCAGCCCCCACAGTGGTGGAAAATTAGAGCGAGATCAGCAAATTGAATAAGATTGCTTCTGGATTGTTTGCTGCTGAAGAGTGCAGAGTAAAAGGCTTCTTAGGTGGCCTACCAAATGACATTTAGCAGTACTCTAATACTTACCAATTCAAGACGGATGCAAGGTTAGTGGAAATTGCTCTTAAAGTTTAGACTATGGGCCATGCTAAGGATAAGGACATGATGCTAAGGAAGGATAAAAGGAAGACTGATGAGGGTAAGACCATCCAGGTATCCGGTGACGTTTCAAGGAAAAGGAGTAAGGAAATGTGTAGCTTCTGTGGCCGATCAGGCCACCCCTTTGAAAGATGTTTTGAGCAAATAAAGGCTCAAAAGAAGGACCAAGTTCAGGAGGTTTAGAAGACCCCCAAAGGAGATCTGGTGTGTACCTCGTGCAAGAAGAAGGGGCATGAGGTGGCCCATTGTTGCGATAAGGGTAAGGTATGCTTTCAGTGTGGCCAAAAGGGGCATGTTAAGGCAAGGTGCCCGCAATTTCAGCCTACGTTTCAGCCTTCCCAACCTCAAGTTTTACCTCAGGTGCAGTACTTGGACAAAGGAAAGGGTAAGCTGATCGCGTCGATCGAGGAAGAAATTCAGTCTTCGACCCAAGTGATTTCATGTTAGGTTATAACTTGTTTTATCTTCTTTCTGGTTTATCGTTTGTTCGTTTAGTTGTGTACGCGATTTGTATAAGGAAGTTTAAGGTAAAGAACAGTTAGGCGTGTGTTCTTTTTGTTTTGTTGCTACCCACCCGTTCGAGTCTAGGGCCTTGGTAGAGTGTCATGGTTTGACCCTCTATCAGATTGGTTACATGTTTTGTGTCAAGTTTTCCTTCTGATGATTCGGTGGTATCGGACCAAGTTGTTCAATGATGTCTGAATCAATTGGGTGATTTTCTAGTGGCTTTTGATTTAAAGGTGATTGACCGGGAAGTTTTTGATGTGATTTTGGGCATGTATTGGTTGTCTGGTCATGACGATGTTATCCGGAGCAACATTTAGTGCTTGGACCTCAAGATGGACGACGGTCGACCCAAGGGTGTTTATGGTGATCCATGTTAGGCTTCTCCAGTTATCTTCTGCGGTTTGTGCTTGGAAGCCGTTAGCTTCGGGATGTTTGTTTGTTTGGGTTCAGTTCTTTAGAAACCGGTGTTCATTGTCATGTTTAGAGGAGATTCCCTTGGTGCGCGAGTGTTCGGATGTCTTCCTAGTTAATTTTACTTCTGTGTGAGGCGTAGAGTTTGTCCTAAATCCGGACCTTTTGTGATTGTGTTTTTAGGTGACGTTTTTGGGTATTCTCTTAATGTTGTAAAACATGCCCATCCTTTTCCTTAGTGTTGCCTGCCTTGATGAACCTTAGGATGTTTGCTAGATTGAGCAGGTTTGCGTTTTTGGTTATGTCATATGGTTTGGCAAATGCGCCCTCAGCCTCTATGGATTTGATGAACCGCGTGTACAAGGACTTCCTGGATAAGTTCGTGGTCGTGTTCATCGGCGATGTTTTGATTTATTCCCGTGATGCTGTGGGGCATGACCGGCATCTGCGTTTGGTTTTATCTGCTTTGAAGGACCATAAGCTATTCGCCAAACTTAGTAAGTGCAAGTTTTGGTTACCTTGGTTTTCTTTCAGGGTCATGTGGTTAGCAAGGACAGGATTTATGTCAACCCAGAATAGATTGTTGCTTTTATAGAATGAGATTTCAGTCGATCTAGAGAAAAATAGTTGTGGTTATGGAATGGGCTAGGATTTCAATCGAAGCATGAGAATGCAGTTTTGTTTGGAGCAATAAGCGCGAGGAAGATTTTCAAGAATTAAATATTTGAGAATGTACTGCTCTTACGGGTTGAAGTATGTCTTCACTCAGAAAGTATTAGCGGGAATGGTTAGGGTGTGTTGTTGATTTTCAGGTCAAGATTTGATACTATCCAGGCAAGCTAACGTAGTAGCCGACGCCCTAAGTAGAAAGACCTGGAAATTTTATGATCTCACCGCTAAATTTGTTGATAGAAGAATATCTTTTAACGGGCATTTCAGTGAGAAGTTGTGTCACGCCAAGTAGTTGGTGGGGATCTAGCCTTCATGGACTTCTTTTACAAGGCTTCATCAAAAGGACGATCTTGATTTACTGCACCTTTGTAATAGAACGGAGAAGGGGAATTTACCGTTACAAAAAAATTTGTATCCCCAATATCGAAAGTATATGAGTTGAATTGTGTAGTGAGGCGCATGGTGTAAGTATTGCCTACCACCCATGTCCTAACAAAGATGTATTAGGACTTGAAGCATATTGCTTTGTGTTTTTTCTGAGTGTTCCACCTGGTAGAATGTTAAGGTCGATCATGGAAAGCCTGGTGGCAAGTTGACTCCATTGGAAATCCCGACTTGAAAGTGGGAGAGCATCTCGATGGATTTTATTTCAGGCTTGCCGAGATCTCCGAGAGAATTTGATTCAGTCTTTACTATGGTTGTCAGATTAGCAAAGTGTGTTCACTTCGTACCTTAATGAGATGGATTACCCCTTGAAGAAGATAGTTGAGCTGTATCTGAATAAATTCATCCGGTTGCTTGGAGTTCCTATAAGCAGCATATCAGATTGAGACTCCAGGTTTACGTCTCGCTTCTGGAAGAGTTTGCAAGAAGGTTTGGGTACTGATTTAAGACATTCTACCACATATCATCCACATAAAAATGGTTAGGCAGAGCGAGTTAACCCGATCATGGAGGATACAATCAGATGTTGTATTTTAGACTACGGAGGAGCGTGAGATGAGCGTTTGAGGCTTATGGAATATGCATGCTATAATAATTATCAAGAAAGCCTGCAGATGGATCCTTTTGAGCTCTGTATGGGAGGCGCTGCAGGAATCCCCTGTTTTGGACCGAGGTTTGTGAGAGATCATTGTTGGGCCTGGATGCCCTTGAAGAAATGGATGTTGTTGTGAGGCTTATTCGAGAGAAGCTTCGAATAGCCCAGGAGCGATATGAGAAGAACGCCAACTGGCGTAGATCTGAATAGGTATTTTCTGTGGGAGACTTGGTATTTATTAAAGTTTCCCCGATGATTGAAATCAAGAGGTTTGGTAAGAATCGGAAGTTGGACCCAAGGTATGTGGGGCCATTTATAATCGTTGAGCGAATTCTTGTGGCAGCTTATCGGCTGGATTTGCCCGCGAACTTTCCTGGCATGCGCAATGTTTTTCACGTCAGTCAACTACGGATGTGTGTGCTAAATAATAGGCAAGTTTTGGATTTTGTGTCTCAGTTCGAGCCGAATCTTTTTTATTTTGAGACGCCTGTCTGTTTTCTCGGATACTCAAGATCAGGAGTTGTGGAGAAAGTCAATCATGATGGTCAAAGTTTTGCGAAGGAATCAGGGCGTGGAAGCACAACTTGGGAATTAGAGTCGGCTATGAGGGAGGCTCACCCTCATCTGTTACCCTGATTGTGCTCGGTATGTTTGATATTCTTTTTACTAACTCTTGGTTAGTTCTGTTCTCTTCCTTCTATGATAGAAGTTTGTGCGTAAAGTTTTGGGGCGAAACTTTCTTTTAGGGGGAGTGACTGTAATGCCCCCAGTTTTTCGGTATTTATTAAATATTCCTTTGGCGTTACGTTGACGTGTTTCTAGCTTGTGTCGTTGTTAGAGTACCTCTTTAGGTGTTCTTAGTGGTCGTATCCTGTTTGCAGGGTTCCCCAGCTAGCCGGAGTCTGTTTTGGAGACTCGGCTGAGCCTCTCAGGGAATGCTTGTGCTTTGGCTTCGAGAGGTGTTAGCCCGAGTGTTTGATCGTCGGAGGTTGTTTTCGACTTCGTGATTGTTTTCGTAGCCTGAGTTTTTAGCTACGGTGCGAGTTTGGTCGAAATCCGAGATCGTTAATTTTTGCGTCGTTCCGACGGTCGCTTGTTAGCGAGTCGTCACCTTATGCGAGCGTATATATATAGTTGCGCATTTTTGGGCATAGCGCGTGATTTATGCGTGTCGGTAAATATGTACGTGCGCGTGCACGCCTGTGCGTGCGTGCGGGGTAGAAATTTGTGTGCGCGGATGTATGCGTGTTTATATATATATATATATATATATATATATATATATATATATATGGTGGAATATAAATGAGTGTTTGTAATTAGTGGGGTTAGTTGGTTTCTTAGTTAATTAGGAGTTATAAATTAGTAAACTAAGTTATGATAATTAATTGTTTAAGTTAGATTAGGATCATATTAGTTTATATTTAATTAGAGTTTATTAGGTTTCTTATTATTAGGTTTAAATTAGGTTTGCTTATTAAGTCCTCTCCCCCTCCCGTAAGAAAAAAAGGAAAGAACCGAGCGCCTGCTCTTGCGAGCGGAAGAAAAGAGGCGGAAGCCCGGTGTCGCTCCGACCGCTGCCTCCTCACCGGTAGAGCTCGAAATTTTTGTTTGAGGCCGGATTCTTGCTCCTCTAGCCGGGATATCCAACCAATGGTAAATATTTCGAGGATTCGCCACCCTCTTTCTTCGTTTTCTCTGCCCGATCGTGTTGTAGGTTCCCTGCGTTTTGAGCCTTGATAGGGAGGTTTCCATACCAAGATTTTTGGACCAAGTTTTCGTGAGCTTGTGGCAGGTGGCCGGCGGTTTTGGGGAGGGTGCCGAACCTAGCTTTATCGATCTCAATTACCCAGGTCCTATCCAACTTCTCTTTTTAGTGTTGGTTAATGCCCTTTTTTTGTCTTTGTTGTTGTCCAAATCGGATTTTTTGTCCTGATTTTTGTTTTTACGCTTAATGTTGATAGGTATTTTATTTATCCAGAGTTCCTTCATAGGTGCTGGCCAAAAATTTGTGCTTGAGGCCGGCGGTTTGGGGAGTGGGGGAGGGGGGTTAACCGAATTCTTCAAGAGCAAGGCAAGTACTAACTTGCCATAGAAATTCCTTTCTTTTTTTTTCATGTATCCTTAGTTGTATGGTTCGTTCAATTAGTTGTTGTTTGGACTTGATTGTGTGTTGAATTCGTTCCTTGGGAGTGTGGTGTTAAGAGTTTAAATTTGTTTACTAGGAGATCTTGCCCCGATAGGGTGCAAACCTGAGAACCTTGTTCCTAGTTTTGATCGTTCCCGGGATAGTTAGTTGTTTGCTTTTTCCTTGGGTTCAAACTATTATTAGCATTTTTGTTTTATTTAATTTCAAGAGTTAGTGTAGTCGTTTCTTGGTTGCTCTACGATAGAATTAGTATGGAAGCCACCCAACCCTTGCCATTTATTTTCTTTTGGTGCCCATCCTCTTGTTTGCAATTAGTGTCAAACCCCTCGCTAAAGTTGGGTATCAAACCACTCAAGTTAAACGTTTATGCGTTATCATGTTAAGTGTCTATGGGTCGTATTAAGCTAAGTGTCTATGGGTTGTATTAAGCGAAATGTGTAGAGGTTGCACAAATTTAATAGTGTAGGGGTTGTATTAATTTATATACTTACAGTAGCATCATGTTAACCGTATAGGTTTGTACCAAGTTAGTTGAACACACTTAGTGGTGATCAAATTGCTAATTATGTTTAGTTTAGCGTAGTGGGTAAGAGTTGTGTATCAAACTATTTTCCTATTTAGAATCGCTCTATTTTCAATTTGATGTCTAGTATTGCGTAATCTAGCAACTCGACATTTAGTCCATCTGTTTGAACTTAGGGTTCCTAGGTGGGTTGCTCTAGATGGTTTAGGGTTCAGTGTGATTTCTTGGTGGTTCTTGGAACCACCAGTAATGGTTTTTCCGAGTCAAGTAGTACTTGAGTAGGATGTTATTTTGAGGTAGGTCGGATCTGATGTCGTCATGCTTGTTTTGCTTCTTGTCTTACTAAGGCAGAATGGGCTGTTTGGTTGAGTTGGACCGATGTCGCCACCACAGCACCTAGAAGATATTTAGGCCTAATAGACTTGGTTTGACATGTGGTCACCAGTCTAGGCCCTTGTTACTTATTTTTGTCCACCTCTGGTACTAGGTGATTCTTTCCGCTCTAGCTCTATGTTAGGATATTACTATTGTGCTGATCCTTTTTGCAGAGATTCTTGAAGCTCGGCTTCATTCGTGCTCTTGGTGCACTTCGTTTCTTCTCACCTTTGTTGACTATAAGTTTTACCTGTTTTGCTTACCTTCTTCTTCTTCCTATACCTGTTTTACTTCACTTTCACTTACTTCTGACCTGATTTTAATTCCTGTATAAATCAATTGTATCCTTGTTTTTCCTTTTGATAGTTGCTTTGCTGAGGTTTTCTATTTTTCTGAATACCTCAGGTACAGGTATTTAGCCGATTGTGCGGCTAGTTTGCTCCTGGAGATTTTCTAGCATTTCAGCTACTACTGTGGTTCTCTGTTCCTCTTGTTTGGGAGGTAGTTTTCTTTAGACATGTAGTATAGACATACCTACTCACAAGTGGGTTCGTGTCAGTTGTTGACGCCCACTGGTGGTTTCTCTTTTAGATACTTTGCACTTGCTTACACTATTAGTTTTACTGCTTTTGGTTATATTAAACTTGCTCTTGGGATGATTTATGTTAGGATGCTAGTTACTTTTAAAATCTAAAAACACTATTAAGTATATATATAACTCATGATTTGCATGTTTTATAAACTCATACACTACTTTCAAGGCAACGTAAAAAGATCATTTTTCTTATATATATATATATATATATATATATATTAAATCTAGGGTCCTGCATAGTATAAGATGTCCCCTGGGGACACTTATGCGTTCTCTCTTAGGATGCATAAATGTAAATAAAGTATTTTCTGTTGCGAATAAGTATAATTTTTCAGTGTGGACTAGATGATCCACAGAGCCGAGGGATACGGCCTTAAAAATATAACTGAATTTCTAGTAATATAACTTATGATTTTTCTTAAAGTAAAGTAGATAGTGTTTTGCCTGAGCGTCAGCAGTTATCCCCTGCTCGACGTGCCATCACGACGCATGTTTTCTCAGACTCTGACAATTCTTAATTCGGAGAAAATGCGGGTTGTGACATTGGAAGCAATAGGTTGAGCTAGAGTTAGAGCTTTCCCCTTCCTTTTGGAAGGAGCAGCTCTTGTGCTTCCCTTGAATGCCAACCCTTTCTTACCCTTTTGAGAGGAGGTGTGTAACACCTCTACCAGTCACGTAGGATATAATAGAGGGTCCGGCTGGGGCCCCACACCATATTCCACAAACAAGCGGAGACATCACAAAATAATACAAAGAACCATCGCACCCTAACACAGAGCATTCTAGCGGAAGCTTCAGGGTTGAAAACTTGAACTCAATAATAACAGAAATGTCCACTTCTATTAAAAATAGGAATGTATACAACCACAAACACAAGGTACACAGCCTTATGGCTTTTACAAGTTTCTCTTAACATAAGATGTGGTTTACAAACATCGGCACAAAGGCCGGCCACACATAAACAAGAGTAAGCAAAACAAGGCCTTCGAGGGCAGCAGCGCAGCTTGGGCTCCAGCCCGCTAAGTACCGCTTGGACCAACACCACCTGTACCTGCTAGAACCAATCCAACAACCGGTGGCAAATGGGGCAACGGTCAGCAATAAGCTGACCAATTATAATGACCCTGCCCCTGGCATGGGGGAGCGTAATTCCTTCCCTGCATAGCATCATATATATTCAGCCACCAAGGCAATACATATCACAAATGCTGGCACGACGGCCCGACATTCCGTGCACTCAGGGCATATTCTGGTGTACCAGAAACACCAGATCCCACCACCATTCAGAGGTCCCAAACATGACGGTCAAACTTGAGCATTCCTAGTCTGATCAGCATGCAAGCCATCGACTCTCTCTATGTGATCCTAACAGGGTCTTAAGAACCCAAGGTTAGACAACCATAACACGGGTACGGATCCACCTTTTTTGTTGCTCAAAATTATCAGACTCAAGACTGGACTGACGCGGGTACAGCTTCACCTTGCCCGTTCGCCACCAATGCATTCCCCCAGTTGCAGCCCAATGGCTCAACTTCATACCACATGGCACTCACGGCAATAAGAGTTGAACCCAACTCTCACCATTTCTTGGACTTCCTCCAATACATCCTACGGCACCAAGCCACAGTCATCCACCACAGATTTCATGCACACTAGCAATAAACATGTAGTCTTCTCCGATGTGCAAACAAGCATCACCAATCCATACTAACATGTCCAGATGGGCTTCACACAGCATGCCTAACCGTACTCATACTTTCGGTTCTAATGCAATACAAAAAGGGATGAACCACCGACCAAAGGGAATCACTTCGCCATCCACCTTTTTAGTGGAGGATTCTTATGCACATGCAGGAAATAAAGACTTCACTTGTCCAAGAAGGAAATCGTTACCCTTGGAAGACGCTTCGGAGCCA
Source organism: Platanthera zijinensis (assembly GCA_039513925.1). Classification (NCBI taxonomy): domain Eukaryota; kingdom Viridiplantae; phylum Streptophyta; class Magnoliopsida; order Asparagales; family Orchidaceae; genus Platanthera; species Platanthera zijinensis. The sequence continues at coordinate 135,373,117 of CM077083.1, forward strand.
TGGGGATAAAATTAAACGGATGAATGTTCTCGCAGCAGGCTTGCCTTCGCAAATCCGAACTCGGCTCGCGATTTGAACCACCCTAGCACCACCGGTTGCCGGCTTCCTCTTCTTATTCCTCCTCTTGCTCTCCTCTCTCTCTTAACTTAAGAAAGAGTGACACAACTCAAATGAGCTTTATCCTCCTCAAGGCCTGCCTTATCACCCAAGGGAAGAGCCTAGACCATTGAATCTTGGTCAAAGAAAATGAACGGATCAAATCAGCCATTAAACTGATTTCCTGGACTGAACACGGGTTGTGACACGCCCATGTCATAGGTCGTGTTCCTTAAGCAGCTACAGAACCGACTCACCCAGTCCAGAACACGGCCTTAGACATGCCTGTGTCAAACATCTGACACGGCTGTGTCAGAAAGCACACGGCTGTGTGACTGGCCGTGCCACTCTTTCAACACAAAACCAGATCACCCGAGAAGAACACGGCTAAGGCATATGCTCGTGTCCTTAGCCTTGTTCCAAACACTCCCCTGTGACACGCCCGTGTCATAGGCCGTACTCCACACTCAACGCCACTCCACTCAATGCCACTCAACGCCACCCGGGTATTCACCCGAGCAGGACACGCCCTGGGAAACGCCCGTGTCCAAGGTCGTGTCACCTCTCGATGATCGTCGACCGTGCTATCTCGAGAAATCGAGTCGATGCCTACAGTAAAGGACACGCCCTGGGACACGCCCATGTCCCAGGACATGTGCACTGGACACGCCTCGGTATACGCCCGTGTCCTAGGCCGTGTCACCCAGCCTGACCCATTTTGGAACTTATGGATTTTTGGGGTGTTACAATCCTCCCCCTCTTATTATAAATTTCTTCCCGAAATTTTGTCGCAGCAAGGGAACAAACATCATAATACTATCACGCTAACAGATCTGTTATAACAGAATGTACATGGTCAACAATTTATACAAAAAACTTGGGAAACTCAGCTCGCATGGTCTGCTCTCGCTCCCATGTTAGCTCCTCACGGCCACAATTGTCCCACCGGACTTTGATCATCCCGATCATTTTGTTCCGCAACTGTTTTTCGGCTCGATCCTCGATTCGAATAGTCCTAACCTTCATCATTAGCCCACTGTCGACTGATACTTGATTTGCAACAACCACTTGAATTGGCTCTCTTACCACTTTCCGCAACACCGAGAAATGAAACACATCATGTAAACTGCTCAGCTCTTCCGAATGTGCAAACTGATAGGCAGCTTCACCAATACGTTCGACCACTTCAAATGGTCCCAGATACCTCGGGCTCAACTTTTTCAGACGCTGTATCCTGGACACACCTTTTAATGGTTTGATTTTCAAGTACACCCAATCGCCCGCCGCAAACTCCACGTTTCGGTGCTTTGCATTGTAATACTTAGCTTTCCTGTCTTGAGCCACCATAAGTCTTTCACGTATCAACCGTATAATTGAGTTGGCATCATCTAACTCTTTTCGTCGGTACAACTTCATTTCGCCAATCTCCCCCCAAGTCAAAGGTGTACGACATTTCCTACTATATAATGCCTCAAAGGGCGCCATCTGGATACTAGCTTGGTAGATGTTGTTGTAGGTGAACTCAAACACACTGAGATGATCTTCCCAATTCTTCCCAAAATCCAGCGCACACATTCGAAGCATATCCTACAACGTCCTGTTGGTCCTCTCGGTCTGACCATCCATTTGAGGATGGAAGGCCGTGCTGAAATGTAATTTCGTACCCAACAGTTCGTGGACTAATCTCCAATCACCCGAAGTGAAACGCCCATCTCGATCACTAACGATGTTACGGGGCACACAATGCAATCGTATAATAGTATCCACGTACATCTTTGCCAATTTCTCAACTGAATCGTCCTTATGGTTCGGGATGAAGTGTGATACCTTAGTTAATCGGTCCACAATCACCCATACCGCATCATTTCCACGCTGTGATCTCGGCAATCCATGCACGAAATCCATGGAAATATCATCAAATTTCCATACAGGGATAGGTAACGGCTTCAGTAAACCACTCGGTTTTTGGCATTCCGCCTTTACCAAAGCACATGTTTGACACTTAGCAACATAGTGTGTTATGTCCTTCTTCATTCAAGGCCACCAGAATAGCTTCTTCATATCTTAATACATCTTCGTGCTCCCGGGGTGAACCGAATATTTGGTGAAGTGTCTTTCATACATCACTTCTTCACGAAGCTTACCCTTATCTGGGACACACAAATGGTCGTCCTTCCGAAAAAGACCGTCAATAAACGAAAATCTAGAGTCCGCACTTTTCGCTGCATAGCATTGTAGACTTTCATCAAGTTTTGTTGCTTGCCGAACTCTGTCTGCCAGGTCACATTGTACCACAGTTCAGTTTAAGCACGCATCTGCAGTGGCATTCTTTTAAACACAAGAAATATTTAATGCCTCAAGTTCTCGAATTAGGCTTTCATCATGCCTTAGAAGATAACTTGCCCTTGCCGGAGTCCGACGACTCAATGCATCTGCGACTACATTCCCTTTACCAGGAGTATAATGAATCTGGAAGGTGTAGTTACAAAGAAACTTCATCCACCTTCTCTGTCGCATATTAAGATCTTTCTGATCCAACAGATATATCAGGTTCTTATGGTCCGTGAATATATCAACTTTCACGCCATATAAATAATGATGCCACAGTTTAAGTGCAAATATCACCGCCGCCAATTCCAAATCATGGACGGGATAATTCTGTTCATGCACCTTCAACTAGCGTGATCCATAAGCTATCACTTTTCCGAATTGTAAAAGAATGCAGCCTAAGCCGCTCCCTAATGCATCACTATAGACCTCAAAGCCGTCTTGACCATATAGCGATGTCAAGATTGGCATCGCGGTCAAACGACTCTTTAGCTCTTCAAAAGCTCGTGTGCACTCTGACGTCCAAACGAAATTCTGATCCTTCCTCGTTAGTGTGGTGAGAGGAAAAGCTATCCTCGAGAAGTTCTCTACAAAGCGCCTGTAGTAGCCCGCAAGCCCAAGAAAACTCCTGACTTCTGCTACTGAAGAAAGAACAGTCCACTCCTGTATAGCAACTATCTTAGAAGGATCCACCACAATGCCCTCTCCACTAATCACATGGCCGGGGAAAGCCACTGACGAAAGCCAAAACTCACACTTAGAGAACTTGGCGTAGAGCTTATTCTTCCTCAAGGAGTGCAACACCATCCGCAAGTGATTTGCATGATCTTCTTCGGATTGGGAGTATACGAGGATATCGTTAATAAAGACGATCACAAAGAGATCCAAGTATTCCCTAAACGTTCGATGCATCAAGTCCATGAATACCGATGGCGCATTAGATAGCCTAAACAGTATTACCGTGAACTCATAGTGACCATAGCGTGTTCCAAACGTTGTTTTGGGTATGTCACTTTCACGAACTCTCAAATGATAGTAGCCTGACTTCAAATCCAACTTGGAGTATACAGTCGAGCCAACTAACTGATCAAACAAGTCGTCAATCCGTGGAATTGGATACTTGTTCTTTTCTATTAGTTTGTCAAGTTCTCTATAGTCAATGCATAGACGCAAGCTGCCGTCCTTTTTTTTCACAAAGAGAACCAGCGCTCACCAAGGTGATTGACTTGGGCGTATATAGCCTTGCTCTAGCAATTCTTGTAACTAAACCTTTAGTTCCTCAATCTCCTTTGGCGCTACTCGATACGGCGAGCGGGCCACAGGTTTCGTACATGGCACCAGCTCGATAGCAAAGTCGATTTCCCTTCGGGGTGATAACCCCGGAAGATCTTTTGGAAACACATCAGCGTATTCCGATATAATCTGCACCTTACTTACACTGGCATTCGGCTCCACCGCCTCAATGAGTGTGAAGAATAACTCTACACCCTTCCAAACTGCCTTAACGACTTGGAGAGAAAATATCAATACCCTACTCGTCCCTTGCATACCACTGAACTTAGCATCTTGTTCGGTATTTTTCCCCAGTATAACCTCTTTTGAAGTGCAATCTATACAAGCATGCTGCTCTGAAAGCCAGTCCATGCCAAAGATTATATCAAACTCTGATATCGGCAATACTAATGTTTCCACCTTGAAATCCCGACTCCCTATCTTTACCTCAACACAACAAGACTTATCCTCACACATCAAACATCCGTTAGGAAGTAAAACCTTCAGACTGTCTGTCGCGGTCCGTATAGGCACCCTGATTCGCAAGATGAAATCTTCCGACAGAAACGAATGTGAAGCACCTGTATCGAACATTGCTCGTGCCGGATAGACTCGTATAAGGACAAAACATGTGATGACATCGTCCTGCTTAATGGCCTCCTGTTGCCAGAGGTTGAAGACTCGGGGTTGCGCGTGCGATACAGAAGACTCCACCACAGTCTTCCCTTTCTCCGTATAAGACGCTCCCGTCTTCTTTTCACCCTTCGGAGGGCCAACTCGGCAATCACGTGCAAAGTGTCCCAACTTCCCACACGTAAAATAAGTGCGAGATCCATACCTAGAAGATGCTTCCGTCACAGTCGCTGAAGGAGCTTGTCCAGTAGATTTGGACTTCTTATTCCAACTCCTTCATTACCCATACATCTCCGGACGCGGCGGCTTAAACTCCGATTTTGTAATAGCCAAGGTCCCCCTTGCTTGTCCTTTTTTCATATCCTTTTCCAAAGACCGAGCCGTACAGACCAATGTTTGGAATCCCTGATTCACAAAACTCGAGAGCAAATATAACAGCTCATCTCGTAGTCCCCATAGAACTGACTGGTCTTACACTCCTCTTCGGCGAAGATATTGCCCGCGTACCATCCCAAACGTGTAAAATCATGCAGATACTCATCCACACTATGCTCCCCTTGAGTTAAACGTTGGAACTCAAACTCCATGGAAATTCTTTGCTGCATCGGGAGATGCTTTGCTAAAAACAATTGAGAGAACTCTTCAATCGAGACTCCCGTCAAACGCCTGCCTGCCAAGTGTTGCAGTTCTACCTCGTCCCACCACAACCGAGGCTCTCCCTCAAGCAGGAAAGTGGTTAGTGTGACTTTCTGTTCATCCTCTACTCTTATAGCTATCAAGAGTCTCATAATCCTTGAGAGTCAATCCTCCGCTTGGGCTGGGGAACCCGCCCCAATATATTGAGGAGGATTGAAGCTCATGAACAGCTTCAATTGTTGATCTGCCGCCTGCAGATCAACTACGGCTTCCACTGGTTCTTGCCTGATCTCAGCATGCATTGGCACCACTGCAGGTCGAGCCTGCCCAGCTTATTAAGCATTCATAACTGCAATCACTGTCTCCGTAATCAAACGGACAGTTTCAGTACATGGAGGAGGTGTGGGCACCTCAGCCGGTACCGAACTTTCAATAGAATGCTGAGGTTCCAACTGACCAGCAACACTTCTAATCACCTATATGTGTAGAAACACAATTTAGCGACTAAACAAATGGAAAACATACAAAAATGAACACACAGGTTCAATAAACAAGTGTATTTTCATTCCTAAGTGGACATTCTTGAGTTCAATATATGTGTTATAACGGCAGCACTTACACGTGCTCGCCACCCCGCAGAAGAATTCTTCCGCGAATTCGGATGAGATCGGCCAACAAGCTGATACAAAATTGTAACACCTTTACCCGTCACGTAGGATATAATAGAGGGTCTAGCCGGGGCCTCACACCATATTCAACAAACAGGCAGAGACGTGACGAAAAAATACCAAGAACCATCGCACCCTAATATAGAGCATTCTAGCAGAAGCTTCAGGGTTGAAAACTTGAACTCAATAATAACCTAAATGTCCACTTCTATTAAAAATAGGAATGTATATAACCACAAACACAAGGTATATAGCCTTATGGCTTTTACAAGTTTCTCATAACATAAGGTGTGGTTTACAAACATCGGCATACGGGCCGGCCACACATGAACAAGAGTAATCAAAACAAGGCCTTCGAGGGCAGCAGCACAGCTTGGGCTTCAGCCCGCTAAGTACCGCTTGGACCAGCACCACCTGTACCTGCAAGAACCACTCCAACAACCAGTGACAAAAAGGGCAACGGTCAGCATTCAGCTGACTAATTATAATGACCCTTCCCCTGGCACGGGGCAGCAGAATTCCTTCCATGCATAGCATCATATATATTCAGCCACCAAGGTAATACATATCACAAATGCCGGCACGACGGCCCGACATTTCGTGCACTCAGGGCACATTCTGGTGTACCGGACACACCGGATCCCACCACTGTTCAGAGGTCCCAGACATGACAATCAAACTTGAGTATTCTTAGTCTGATAAGCACGTAAGTCATCGACTCTCACTATGTGATCCCAATATGGCCTTAAGCACCCAAGTTTAGGCAACCATAACGCAGGTACGGATCCACCTTTCTCGTTCCTCAAAATCGTCAGACTCAAGACTGGACTGATGCGGTTAGATCTTAATCATGCCCGTTCGCCACCAAGGCATTTCCCCCAGTTGTAACCCAACGGCTCAACTTCATACCACATGGCACTCACGGCCACAAGAGTTGAACACAACTCTCACCATTTCCTGAACTTCCTCCAGTACTTCCTGCGGCACCAAGCAAAAGGCATCCACCATTGATTTCATGCACACTAGCAATAAACATGGAGTCTTTTCCGATGTGCAAACAAGCATCACCAATCCATACCAACATGTCCAGATGGGCTTTACACAGCATGCCTAATCATACTCATACTTCCGGTTCAAATGCAATACAATAATGGACGAACCACCGACCCAAGGGAATCACTTCGCCATCCACCTTTTTGGTGGAGGATTCCTATGCACATGTAGTAAAGAAGGACTTCACTTGTACAAGAAAGAAATCATTACCCTTGGAAGACGCTTAGGATCCATGGGGAGAAAAGTAAACGGATGAACGTTCTCGCAGCAGCCTTGCCTTCGCAAATCCGAACTCGGCTCGCGATTTGAACCACCGTAGCACCACCGACAGCAGGCTTCCTCTTCTTCTTCCTCCTCTTGATCTCCTCTCTCTCTTAACTTAAGAAAGAGTGAAACAACTCAAATGAGCTTTCTCCTCCTCAAGGCCGGCCTTATCACCCCAGGGAAGAGCCTAGACCATTGGATCTTGGTCAAAGAAAATGAACGGATCAGATCAGCCCTTAAACTGATTTCCTGGACTGAACACGGGTTGTGAAACGCTCGTGTCACAGGCCGTGTTCCTTAGGTTGCTACAGAATCGACTCACCCAGTCCATAATACGTGCTTAGACACGCCTATGTCAAACATCTTACACGCTCGTGTTAGAAAGCACACGGCCATATGACTGGCCGTGTCACTCTTTCAACACAGGAATAAATCACCCGAGAAGAACACGGCTAAGGCACACGCCCGTATCTTTAGCCGTATGCCAAACACGCCCCTGTGACACGCCCGTGTTACAGGCCATGCTCCACACTCAATGCCACTCCACTCAACGCAACTCAACGCCACCCGGGTATTCATTCGAGCAGGATATGCCCTGGGACACGCCTGTGTCCAAGGTCGTGTCATCTATCGATGATCGTCGACCGTGCTATCTCGAGAACTCGAGTCGACGCCTACAGTAAAGGACACGCCCTGGGACACACCCGTGTCTCAGGCCGTGTGCACTGGACACTCCCATGTCCTAGGCCGTGTCACCCAGCCTGACCCATTTTTGAACTTATGGATTTTTTGGGTGTTACAAGGTTTTTATCAAGGGTAGTACTGTACTTGGCTTAGAATAGATAACCACTATTATTTTCTCCTTCTCAAGCCTATCTTCAAGCTCCCTAATGAGATTGTTCTTATTCTTGATGGAGGCTATCTGGATGTCTAAGAGGGACTTTAGTTGGCTAATTTCCCTAGCCTTCTAATCCAGCAGATTAGCTGTTACAGTCTACTGGGAAACTGCAAGCTTAAGAGATAAAATCTCTTTAGCTTGCATCTTAGATAACTTCTTGACATTCTTAAAGGCAATCAGAAGTTTTCCATACTTGTCAATCAGTTGATTGACATCTCCTTTAGATTCAGAATCTTCATCCCCAATGGGTGAAGAGGTTTCTGAGCAAGGACTAGTCTCATACTCAGACATAGAATCAGAATTGGGTAAAGAATATGTTGGATCCCTAGTTGGATTTGGGCTAGGTTCACAACTTAGGCTGAGTATGACCCATCATTGTATAGCTAGGGTCATGTGTAGTTGTCCTAGAGTTTAGGCTAAGTCCTGATTAGTGCTACCTCCTTAGACAAGCCAGAAGTGGACTTCAGAGAATCAGATTTAGCAGCTTTTAGAAGACAGTGATCAGTTTGAAATTCTTCGAACTCAACTCGACGATCGTTGATCTCAGATCGACGAACTCAAAGTTAATTCTCTGAGCTGAGCTCGACGTTCTCAGAGCTCAGGTCGACGCTTAGTTTTCTTCTGTCAGTTTCTCAGCTCGATAAACTCAGAGTGTAGATTTGGAAAGTTATTCTCAGTTAGCAGATCGTAGAGCTCAGGTCAAAGAACTTGAATTCCCTGGTCGACGATCTTTGATCTCAGGTCGACGAATTATGTTCTACGTTCGAAGTTTTCTATGTAGTTCCAGAATGATTCCTTCCCTCTTTTGTTCTTTATTAGCAGTATTATTCTGAGCATTTAATGCAAATATTCCTCTTAATATAGCCGTTATTTGGCTGCATTAAATGTGGTATTCATCAGAATAAATATTTGTCTATTCTATCAAGAACAGTTGGGAAACTCATTAATGTTATTATTCCAGCCGTTTTCTATTCCCCGTAGCAGCCAGCATTTATAGGAAGAATTCAAAAATTCAAGGAGAATTTTTCAGCAGTGGAATAAAAGCTATTCTCTCCTTGACAAGCAAGACAGTAAGAGATACAGAAAAAAGAAATTGATAAGCACTGCACAAGAAATACTGAACGAGCACTCGACACTCTCAACGCTTTTCATTCTCTGCCAACACTATAGTTTGAAAAAGAACACATCATCAAGATCAAGAGTCTTCTTCAACCTCTGTTCCAGAAATCCTCAGAGACATTCTATTCAACATCTGTTACTGGATTTCCTGTACCTTGGCAGATCAAGCTGAAGACCTACTCACCCTTTAGCAAAGCTCTTTTCTTCCTGAAGCATTCTACTTCTCATGGGGAGCTTTCACAACACAAGAATCCACATAGTCTTCTCAGTTGTATTGAGAAAATAGAAGACTTCCATCAAAATCTTCCATCTCATTATATAGGGTTATAGCTCCCTTCAAAAGTTAGTTTGGTTGACAAGTCTCCCTCCAAAAGACTTGAAGTTTGTTTTTGGGCACCTGATCAAAAGCCTGAAGGGTTTTCTGATCTACCTGAACCAGATCTTGTGGTGGCAATCACCTAATCAAAACCTGCTAGTGGATTCCTACCAAGGGTTGTAGAAGAGTGGATGTACCCAAGTTTAGGGGAACCACTATAAACTTCTTGTGTCGTCTGGTTGCTCCTTTTCATTTGTTTTTATTGTGCTTGTGATTGCTGGAACTATTAGCTTAGTTTTCTTATTCTTTAACTAATATATGGTATCACTATATTTACTCTGATATGATCTAGAAAAAGAGCCAAAGTTTTAATACTCTATTCACCCCCCCCCCCTCTAGAGTAATCTGATCTAACACCCTCCTTTCAATTGGTATCAGAGGCTGTTTTTATTTGGTTGTATAAGTAAACACTTGAACCAAGATCCAGTTAGATCAAATTTTCCTCTTCCCAACTATTCTCTATCACAATGGCACAAAATAAGGATTATGTAAGCACCAGACCTCCAGTATGCAACCTAAATAAGTTTTCCATCTGGAAGGCAAGAATTAATTTGTATATGAATTCTATTGATGAGGATATATTTAACTCTATCTTGATAGGACCTTCTACTGCAGCAACTACTTCAATTTCTTCTTCAAGCACTCATGTTGATCCACCACCAAAGTGGACAGATGCCCAGAAGAAAGACAAGATTGCAGATGCAAGAGCCATGAACATTTTAGCTTAGACTATGTCTGATGACATTTTTCAGAATGTGGCTGAGTGCACTTCAGCCAAAGCCATCTGGGATTCCCTAAACCAGATGGTGGCTGGATCTGCTGATGAGAGAAAGGATAGAAGATCCAATCTCATCTCTCAGTATGAGAACTTCTAGAAGGAAGAAGTTGAATCAGTCAGTGACATGTATAATAGGCTAAGCTCAATCATCAATAAGCTAAGGACCTTAGACAAGAAAATTACCCTAACTGAAGTGAATGAAAAGATCCTTATGTGCTTCGCCAGCACATGTGATTCAAGGATCTGGCCTATCAAAGAAGCCAGAAGCATGACTGAAATATCAACTGAGTCTCTCCTTGGAAAGAACAAATCATATGAGCAACTGATGAAGACCAGAGAAGCAGTATGTTAAATAAATACTCCAACACCTACCAGGAAGGAGCATAATATTGCTTTCAAGGCTGCTGAGGACTCTGAAGGAACTCCAGTCAATGAAGAACTGATGAGTCTATTTGCCAAAAGATTTTTCAAAATGGCAAAGAAGGACTTCAGAAGGAAGTAATCTAGACAAGATGACAAACCAAGGTATGACAAAACTCCTTCTAAAGAAATTGTATTTTTTGGTTGTAGGAAGCCAAGACACTATATCTCTGAGTGTCCAGAAGCTCAGAAGAAAGATAGGAGAAGAGAAACAGAGCCAAGAAGAACTCATCACAGCAAACCCTCCTCAAGAAAGCACAAGAGGAAGTAAAAGGGTTTTGTTGCTGAGACCTAGAGTGATACAGAAGAAGAGTCATCCTCTTCCAACTCCAGTGATGATGAATAAGAGCAAAAGGAAAAGGAAGTTTACATAATGGCAATTGATGCCTGCAGTAGTAAATCAGATGGTTAAGATTCAGATAATAAAGAATCAATGTCTGCTGAAGAACAGGTAAAGACCTATCCTATCACTCAAAATAAGTGGTATTTGTATAGTGGGTGCTCTAAGCACATGACTTGATGCAAGGACAGCCTCATCAACTTCAAGGCTAAACTTGGTCCAAGAGTCATCTTTGGAGATTCAAGTTTTGGACAGACTGAAGGCTATGGAGACTTCAAAAGTGGAGTTGTCACTTTCAAAAAGGTGGCATATGTTAATGGTCTCAAGCATAACATCATATCTATAAGTCAGTTATGTGATTCAGGTTATCAGGTTTGCTTTTCTGAATCTCAATGTATTATTTCTGCTAACAATCAAACTGTTTTAACTGGAATTAGACAAGGTAACATATACTTAGTAAACTTTAAATCTGCCAGTTCAGAAATTTGTTTATTTTATCTTGTTAGCAATCAAAATTATTTGTGGCATAAAAGATTAGGTCATGTAAATTTGAGAAACATAGCTAGGCTTTCTAAAGACAACCTTGTTAGAGGATTGCCTTCTTACCCCTATAAGAAGGAAAGTCTCTGCAGGGCTTGTCAGTTAGGCAAGCAAACTAAATCTAGTTTTAAATCATTAAACAAAAGTGACTCACCTAGGAATTGTACTTACTATATATGGACCTTTTGGTCCTATAGCAATACAAAGCCTAGGAAGGAAATCTTATACTTTAGTGATTGTAGATGACTTTTCTAGATTCACTTGGGTATTCTTTCTGAGATCTAAGTCAGATACTTTTAAGGTTCTTACAGATTTTCTCAAGAACATACAGATTAAGTACTCTACACCAGTTGCATTGATCAGAAGTGATCATGTACTAATTTTGAGTCTCTTTTTATGCAAGAGTTCTGTAGGAAAGAAGGTATCAGACAATGCATCTTATCTCCTAGAACACCTCAATAAAATGGGGTTACTGAAAGGAAGAATAGAACACTAATTAAATTTGCAGGCACATTACTTGCAGATTCTTATTTTCCCATATCCTTTTGGGCAGAGTCTGTAAGCACAGCAAATTATGTGCTGAATAGAAGCGTTATACACAAACTTAAGAATAAGACTCCTTATGAGTTACTGGAAGGGAAGAAACCAAAAGTCACCTATTTTAAAGTATTTGGTTGTATATGCTATATTCATAACAATGATAAGAAATAAATTAAAAAATTTGAAGCAAAGGCTGCAATGGGAATTTTTCTAGGATATTCCCAAGTCAGCAAAGCTTATAGGGTGTTTAATAAATCATCTTTAAAAATTGAGGAATCTGTGCATGTAGTTTTTGATGAAGCTAATATGTATTGCAAGGAGAAAGAAATTTCTACCAATGAGCAATTCCAGGTACTTCACTTGTGTGAGAAAATGGATGAACTAAACCTTACACCAAAGGTAATATCACATCCTCCTCCACAATGTGATGAAGAAAGTGAAGAAGAAACTATGGAAGAAGTTGAACTTCCTCCAATAGAAGATGTAATTCCACAAGAGGAATTCATTCCAAATGTTGTTGCTGAACCAACTCCATCATCTAATCTTGTCACACTAAGGGATCACCCTAGATCTCAAGTGATTGGAGACATGTCAATAGGTGTACAGACAAGGCATTAACTCAACCATAATGTGATTCATGTCTGTTTTCTCTCTCAAGTTGAGCCTCAATCCAAAACTGATGCAGAGTAAGATCCCCACTAGATTATTGCAATGCAAGAGGAGCTCAATCAGTTTGAGAGATGTAGAGTTTGGGACTTGGTTCCAAGGCCTAAAGGATATCCAGTAATTGGGACAAAGTAGATTTTCAAGAACAAGCTTGATACTCAAGGTGTGATTGTAAGGAATAAGGCTAGGCTTATTGCTCAAGGCTATAGGCAAGAGGAAGGGATCGTTTATGATCAAACCTTTGCACCTGTTGCCAGGCTAGATGCAATAAGGATTTTACTTACTTATGCTTCTTTCAAGAAATTCAAAGTCTACCAGATGGATGTAAAAAGTGAATTTCTGAATGGAGAAGTAAAAGAAGAGATTTATGTTGAACAACGTCTAGGTTTTATCTCTTCATCTTATCCCTCTTATGTTTTTAGATTGCATAAAGCTCTATATGGTCTAAAGCAAGCTCCAAGAGCTTAGTATGAAACCTTAGCGAGCTTTATTTTAGAGCATAATTTTTCTAGAGGCATGGTAGATAGGACTTTGTTTTTCAAGCATCATAATGATAAAATACTTTTGGTACAAATATATGTAGATGACATAATATTTGGCTCTACAGATCCCAAACTATGTAAAAGGTTTTCTAACCTTATGCATTCCAAGTTTGAGATGAGTAGTATGTGTGAGCTCTCCAACTTCCTTGGCCTCCAAGTGAAGCAGACTCCTAATGACATTTTCTTATCTCAATCCAAATATGCTAAAGAGCTGATTAAAAGGTTTGGGATGGTTGATGCCTCAGCTAAGAAAACACATATGGCTATAAATGTTATGGTTGATTCTGATGAACAAGTGAAACCTATTGATCAGAAATTATATAGGGGCATTGTTGGGTCCCTTCTATATCTCACAGCAAGTAGGCTTGATATAATGTTTGTTACATGTCTTTGTGATAGGTTCCAGGTGAATCCTAAATAATCTCACCTAATTTTATTAAAAAGGATTTTAAGATATATAAAGAGTTGCCCAGATCTAGGAATCTCGTATCCAACTGAATCAGAATTTGAGTTAATTGGATACTCAGATGCTGACTTTGCTGGATGTAGAGTGGACAGGAAAAGCACTTCAGGCACATGCTTGTTTCTTGGTGCTAGACTTGTCTCCTGGTTTTGTAAAAAGAAGACATCTGTGTCTACATCAACTTCAGAAGTTAAATATATAGCAGTTGGCAGTTGCTGCTCACAGATGCTATGGATACAAAATCAACTCCTGGATTATGGTTACAACTTAAATAATTCAACTCTATTTTGTGACAATATCAGTGTTATATCTATAGCACAGAATCAAGTGAATCATTCTAGAACCAAGCATATAGATGTTAGACATGATTTCATTAGAGTGTGTGGACAAGAAGAAAATTAATATTACTTTCATTCCCACTGATTTGCAAAGGGCAGACATCTTCACCAAATCCTTGGATGAGAAGAAACTTCTATCCTTTATGAATCAGCTAGGAATGATGAATGGTGATACTTTAATTTAATTCTCTGTCTGTGGTCGAAGAACTTACCAAAATTCGTCGACCTGAGATCGACGAACTAAGATAAGTTCTTGAGATATTTCGTCGACCTAAGATCGACAAACTCTCTATAAAAGTCATTTTTCGTCGACCTGAGATCGACGATCTAGCTTCAAAAAAGTTTTCATCGACCTGAGTACGATGAAAAGTTTTCCCCTCTTCTTACTGAGATCGACGAATTCTTTTGACTATAAATCATTTCGTCAACCTAAGATTGAAGATTTCTCTTATTTCGCAGGACGGAGTTTGTCGGTTCATATTTTGAAAAACCTTATAACTAGGTTTTCTTCGACCTCCATCCCGCGCTTTCTATTCCCCGACAATTGATCTTTTTGATTTCAGGTTATAGGCAACTAATGGCGATTCCAAAAAGAGCTCTTTTTGGCATGAAGTTCGATATGGGTTTCGACAACAATTTCGATTCTTTTCAACAATCAGACCAGATCTTCAAAGATATTCTGTAGTTAATCGAGGAACTCAATTTGAAGACCCTAATGTCTACCAGATGTAAGATTGTTGGTTCTGAAATAAGAGAATGGGTTTATACTTCATCTACTCCAAATGCTGACACGATGGTTGGATCTATATCGGGTAACGCTATTTCCTAAACCCCACATACTCTTTATGTAATCTTTGGACTAGTTAACGGTGAATAAGATATTGAACTTGAATCTTCTGAATATGAGGAAATGTTGAATTTGATGGGTTATTGTGGAGACAACCCAAATAAATTGCTGAAGAAGCACCTATCTGTTGGGTATAAATTTCTTACAGATGTAGTCGATAAAGTGTTGCTGGGTAAGCATACAACTAATGATCACATTACCAGGCAATAGTTTGTAGTTATGAGTGTTGTGGTAAATAAGAAGGTTGTTAATTGAGCCAAAATTTTGTTCAATCTGATTAGAAAGAAGAACAAGAAAGAAGTTTGCTTTGGAAGGATTCTTGGAATCTTCCTTAATGCCAAGGCCGATAAATCTCTGGTCGCCCCGACCATATTCATCAACGCCTCTAAGAGGCTGACCTGCGCCTTGTTTGGCAGATGGGAGAGGAATATCCCAAAGCCGTCCAGGGCTCCCTCCTCTAAAACCTCTGAGAGTACTAGGGCAGTACCAGCCACTCCCCACCCTGCAGGAGAAAGTTCCATTCCCCCCCCCCCTTGACCAAACCCTTCCATCATCCCTCCAACAAATTTCCTCAACTCAAGCATCTCTACCTATACCTCCTACTTCCCCCATTCACCCTGCTTCTCCAGTTCATCAACCTACACCTCCTCAGTCCCCCATCATTTCATCCCTAGTGCAACAACAACAACAACTTCTAGAACAATCTAGATATCCAGATTCTTCAACTCCACCTCTATCCCACCTTCCATCTCATCTTCAAAATCTCACTTCTCTACCCTCTTTCAACCTTATTTCATCCCCAAACAATTCTTTAGATGAACCAATGTTTGATTATCATCCCTCATCCTCTTTCATCATCAATCCATCTATCTCTACCTAAACCCCTCCAGAATTCTTAGATTCATCTTCTCCCTCCATCTCTCTCATCTTAGAATCCATCTCACCCCTTCTCAAACAGCTGATAACAGAGGCTATTTCACCTCTTGCTATGTCTATCTCTACCCTGCTTCTCAGCTTTCTGCCTTCTCTGTCCTATCCTCTTCTGTCAGGGGCCTGTCTTCAGTAGCCATTGAAATCAGGCAGGGGGAGATACTCAGTGAAGAGGTTGCTCAAGTAGCAGTAGCATATATAGTAGCAGATACAGTAGCAGATACAGAATTTGTAGCATAAGCTGACATTTTGGATTCTGAATTTATTGATGCAAGATCTTGTTGAGTTTTTGGATACTGACTTTGAGAGTAATCCTTTGGAAATTCTTTATGGAGATTGCGTCATTGCTCCAGATTTTGACCTAGATTCAGTTCTAAGATCTTTTGATCTTTTGTACAGAAATTGTCTTCTTTTTGTATCTTTTCATTGGTGTACAGATATTGTTTGCTACTCAGCTCCCATCAGTTCAGAGACCTTGCAGCAGATACAAAAAAGTTTTGAAGCTCCTGAGCCTTAACTCATCTTAGTTTTAGAGGCTGAGCTTATCCAGGATATGGATCTGGAAACTGAAGAAGTCCCTGCTGAAATCATTCCAACTCCAGTAGTTCCTCCTCTGGTTTTCCCTCCTACAGCTGGAAAGCAAGTTCCAAAAGAATTCATTGCTAAGATTGATGTTATGTATGATAATCCACAAGGATATTCTGATGATGATCAATCTGATGACTCAGATTCTGATGACAGTAGAAAGAAAATGTATAAGAAAATGAAAGCCCATCCTAAGGCAGTTCCAAATCAAAATCCAAGCAATGACACTCCATACTATATATGCAAAAGATTACCCCCTACCCTGGTATGCCACAGTGGATGTGGTTGTCTAAGAATGAGCAGAAAGCAAGAAAGAAGAAGAGAAGGTACTCTCCTCCTCCTCAAAAGTTCAGGAGAGGTCCTCCTCCTCCTCCCTCTTCAGGTTCCTCATGCAACTTATCTCAGAAATCTACTTCTATGACAAAAACTTATCAGAGACAACCCAGACAAAGCTATTAACAGTCTTCTTCAAGCAATCGACCTTCAGATTCTTCAAAGAAAGTTCCTACTGAAGAACCAATGCAAGATTCTAGTTCAAAAAGGCCAGAGTCTCCTCCAATTCCTTTTGTTGATCCAGAACAGGTGACTTCTGCCAAGATGGCTAGATTCCATGAGCTTATAGGACTTTCTCATATTAGCAAAGCAAAAGCTGAAGGCAAAGATATTTCTCAATTCTCAACTATGTCAACCTACAGAAAAGAAGAATTGTTCAGGTATGCTAAGGCTAATAAATTTTTCAATGTTGATGATTATATGAAACTGCACCTAGAGGCTGTTGTATCGAGTACCTCATCTCAAACTATGATTGGAGCATCTAACATGTATATGTCAAAGAAAGAAGCTGTCAATCCTAACAGAGTAATCAAATTAAGACAACCTTGTAAAGATTCAGACAAAGACAAAGCCTAGAAGAAGAAATGAGTTTCCTTTCTGTTATTTTTCTAGTTGTCTTTTGAACACTATTCTCTTAGTTTATCATGAAGCACAACTCTGTAAATATCTGCTGAATATTTTTTCTTCTGTCAGATATATTTTCATATACAATGAAGTTCTATGCTATCTTTTCCAAGCCAGCTAAGATGACCTCATCTTTTGTCATTTTAGAGTATGTTTTTGGAGTCTTGATGGTTGCATATAGAGTAGAGACCTTCATAGGAATGACAGGTCCCTCCCTGACTGTTGCAAAGATCCTTGGATCATAGGCTTCCATAAATAGCCTCACCCAATCTATCCATATTCCAAAATACTCCTTCCTGCAGATGGGGAGTTTCATGGAACTCAGCTCTCTCTGGCTCTCTCCAGAGCCCATGATAACTTAACTGTAGCTACCTTTGGAGATCACTCGGATTGTTAAATCGCTTTTTGAGCAACCTCACTCTGATGAAAGTTCTTATATTAAAGGTAGCTAGCAACCTAGAGGGGGTGAATAGGTTTGTCTAGGTCTTTTGAGTTTCTTTTTGTTTCTTCTTGAGTTACTTTGTGATTGAATAGATGATAGCTTTTTAAGAACCTGCAAATAATAAACAATCACAGAAAAGCACACAATTATTTTTATAGTGGTTTCCCAAAATTATGGGAGCATCCACTCTCCTCCCACCTTGTTAACTTCTTGTTAGTTAAGGAACTTCTCTAAAACAATGCTCCAAGGAGCTTACACCTCAAATCCCTCAGGATCTCTCAATCTCCTCGAAGATTTATACCTCATCCACAAGGGCCTACACTCAGTGATATAAGTATCACCTACCTCAGGCAATTAAGCCCTACCAATAAGGCTATGGAGGATAGCCCTACCTCAGAGCAAACTTGCTCCTACAACTCAAAGAGATTCACTCTCCTACAGCTCAGGCAATATTGCCCTACTTTTCAGTGAGTAAAACTAACCTACCTCAGTTCTAAGCAGGATCCTACACTCAGAGAGGAGCCCTCTCCTACAGCTCAGGAAAATTTTCCCTACCTCAGGACCAAGGCCTTACAGCTTTGATCCAGAAGGATCCTACAACAAGAATTTATTTAATTAACTTTGACACAGAGAAATTTCTCTGTATCAACTACTAGAGCAGAGAAATTTCTGCTCTAACTCTCCTCTCAGTAGAGAAAAATTGTGTTAGAGGAACTCAAAAGCTGACTTCTGAACTTGATGTAGAAGGCTAAAGATCTGTTGATCTTGAGTCTTCAAGAAGCTCACTGAACCTGCCTAAGGGTGAAGGTTCTTCTTTCTTCAGAACTATTTTTGATTCTGTTGTTGTAACGCCCCTGATTTTTCGATGTTTAGTTAATTCTTTTATTTGGCCTATTTATGAAGTCAGGTGTTACGTTAACTCATGATTGGTGTGTGTCGTTGTTAGAGCGTGGGGTTTAGCTCTTGGGTTTTCTGTGTGTGGCTGGGTTTAGCCTGTTTGCAAGATTTCTTAGTGAGTCGGGTCTGTTTTGGTGACTCGGTGGAGCCTCTTTAGGAATTCTTGTGTTTTGGCTTCGGGAGGTGTTTACTCGAGATTGGTTAGTCGGATTTAGATTTCAAGTTCGACGTTGGATTCGTAGCGTCGGTTTTTAGCTACGGTGCGATTTTCGTAGAATTCCGGGTATGTTGGGTTTTTGGGTCGTTTTGACATTTTATTTAATTGTATATGATATTCTATTATAATAATCGGATAAAGAAGTATAAATAGAAACCCATCGCGTCAAAACCCTATTCATTGTCTCCCTTGTGAAACCACCGGCCTGTTGCGAAAGAACGATAGCAGCGGACATTCCTTAGCCTTCAGCCACCGATTTATGGAGCTTTGGTGCTCGTTTCATCTTTGGAGAGTGGATCCGGGTAGATCTCGCCTAGATCAACGTTTCTACGGTAAGCTTTTCATGTTTCTTGGATTTTTAGAGGTCTAAGTATGCGGTTTTTACCCTATTTTCCTGTCAAAAGTTTAAGTTTTTGTTGCTTAAGTGTTCTTGCGGCCAGATCTGTGAGGTGGGCGTTGCTTGACCTAATTTCTGGAGATTTGATGCAAGTGGTGATTTTCCCCTTGCTTGTTCTTCCTTTCTCTTTTTTTCCTTGAATGATTTCCTGTTGGATTTCCAAACTTACAGAAATCGGTTGCATTAGGGTAGGATTTCCCCCATATAAAAAATGATTTTATGTAGATCTTGAGGCAAGTGGTGCTTACACCCTTGCCAAGCTTTTTGCCCTTCATTTTTCAGTTCTAGTAGGACAGATGAGTGTTATCATGACAGTAATAACATCTCTGGTCTAGATTATACATAGTTAGAAATTATTAGTATGGTACTGTTGGGATGATAACCCTCTGGCATATTTCTGTCTAAAAGCTTTGAGTGGAGCTGAGTGTATATAGCCTAAAGCTTTGAGTGTAATCTTAGTGTAGAAGTTCAGTTTTTAGCTTAAGTGTAAAAGCATTGAGTGTATTGAATGCACTGAACGCCTTGCTGAGTAGTCTGAGAAGCTAAGTTAAAATCAATGAGTGAGTGGAACTCACTCAACGCGGTCTTGAGTGAGCTTAACACAGTCAATGCCATTCTGTAAATTCTAGAAGCTAAGTCTAAAAGCATTGATAGCATTGAGTGAGCTTAACTCACTTAATGCCGTCACTTTGATCGGCAGCGTCGACAGCATTGAGTGAGTTGAGTGAGTTGAACACACTCAACGCCATCTCTTAAGTATGTTTAAGCTAAGTGTTAAAGCATTGACAGCGTTGAGTGAGCTGAACTCACTCAATGTTGTTGCTTAGATAGAAAAGCATTGACAGCATTGAGTGATCTGAACTCACTCAACGTATTCGCTTTAACTCCGCAAGCTAAGTGTTAAAGCGTTGACAATGTTGAGTGAGCTAAACTCACTCATTGTCGTCGCTTAGATAGAAAAATGTTGATAGCGTTGAGTGAGCTGAACTCACTCAACGTCATTGCCTTAACTCCATAAGCTAAGTGTTAAAGCATTGACAGCCTTAACTCAATGTCGTCATCTGATTTTGGCAGCTAAGTGGTAAAGCGTTGAGTGAGCTGAACTCACTCAATGCCATCGCATGTTCTTGTTGTTGTTTTTAAGCGTTGAGTATTCCGATTAATGGTGTCGAGTGCGTTGACTGCACTCGACGCGTCATTGAGTGTACTTGATGCTTTTCCCTTAGACTCGTGTCATTTCACCAATTTGTCGTTTATCTCTAAAGGCTTAGTTTTGCCAAGTTAGAATCGTCGGGTTTCTGCTGAATTTGTCGAGTTTGGGTTTTATGGGTATTTGCGAAATGGGGTTTGGTTTGGTTGGCTTAGTTTCGTGAATCATTACATCCGAGCATGTTTGGGTCTTATTTTGGGAAGTTGGGTTGTGTTGGACCAGATGGCCACCACCGCAGTCCTATTTTTGAGACGTTTGGGTCTGTTAGTTTTGATTTGACCAGTTGGTCCCGACTCAGATCCGGTTGTGTTACGGTGTTAATGATTCCCGTGTTTATTGAGCCTTTGTCTCGTTTTTGTTTTCCTATGGATTAAACTTATTCTATTTCTACCTATTCTCGCAGATGTTCTCGGAGTATGACTCCATTCGCACTTGGTGCAAATTTCATTTCCTTTTAACTTTATAAGTTAACTCTTTCATTCTTAATCTCTAGTTAGATTGTTGTGTTTTTGACAACTATTTAGGTTTGGATTAGTAATCTTACTACTCCCTTATTTACTGACAGTTTTGTTTGCAACTTTTATTTTTCTTGTTGGGGTGTTCTTTCTTTGAATGCCTGAGGTTCAGGACAGTAGCCGGTTGAGCGGCTAGGTTTGGTGTTTGCTAGTGGACTGCTGTGTTGTAGATTTTTCCTCTACCTTGAGAGGTAGTTCTTTGTGGTTTTCTTGTTAGTACAGACACACATACTGACTAGTAGGTTCGTGTCAGTTTGATGACGTCTACTAGTGGTTTTATTTTGAATTGATGAATACTTTGCTAAGTTGCTAGTTTTACCTTTTGTGGTTGTTTTTACTTGCTCTCTGGGAATATTTTATGCTAGGTTGCATGTTAGGTATTTTCACTTATAAAAGCATTACTACTTGTACTTCATACATCTCATATTTCTAAAACTAAAATACTATTTTCTAGCCAACGTAAAGACTATTTTCATACTTATAATAAATCTAGAGTCGTACATGCCATAAGTTGTCCTTTAGGGATGTTTATACTCATGTTGTTAATCAACATAACCAAAGTATTTTTTGCAGCGTATAACCATACTTTTACTCGTGGACTATTTGATCAACTGCGCCGAGGGATACGGACATCCAATTTAAACTGGTTTTTACTTAATAACTTATGGATTTCATATAAAATATAGAGTTTGGAGTTTTGCCTGAGCGCCTACAGTTATCCCCTGCACGGCGCGATATCACGGCGCGTATTTTCTCTTATTCGAATATAACTTAAATGTTGAGAAAATGCGGGTTATGATAGCTTGGCAGATGGAGACTACACAGCTATCTAAACTTTTCTTGCTGGAGAGCTTCAAACTTTTTACATGCAGTAATGGCGAGGAAGATGAAATCGGCTGCCATCCTTTTGGAATTAAGAATGCCCTAAAAGTTGTTTTTGTCTTGTCCCATCTCATCCTTTTGTAGTTCACTGATCAAAGGCTCTTAGAGATCAGTGGGCCCCACCCGCAGCTTCTAGCAGCACCGTGAGTTAATAGAAGAATACGTACAGTAGCTTCTCGACAGAGTTTGTCGTGTTTTGTAGCTTCTCCGTACTTGATTTGAACTTAGTTGACTTTGTCGATTTTGCTGACGTCACCACCTGTGTACTTAGCCAAAATCGAGCATCAGTAGTATAGGCGTTGAGTGAATGAGCTTCACTCAATGCCAAAACACTTAGACAAATTTTGTCTATCTATGCATTGACAGCATTGAGTGAGCAAGCTCCACTCAATGCTTTATGCCTTAACCAATTCTACAGCCTTTTCTGCATGTCTGGCATTGAGATCGTTGAGTGAGCACACCTTACTCAACACCTTGTGCCTTAGCCTATGCATTCTGTAAATTAGGCATTGAGTGCATTGAGTGAACTGAGTTCGATGAATGCTGAATTGAGTTCGACGAACGGTAAGCTCAGCTCGACGAACTCTGAACTTAGTTAGACGAACGGTGAGATCAGCTTGACGAACACTGAACTTAGTTCGATGAACGGTGAGCTCAGCTCGACAAACTCTTAACTTAGTTCGACGAATTCTGAACTGATTTCAACTCATAGCTTTTTTATGTAAGGCGTTAAGTGTGTCTTCATCAGTCAATGCCAAATTACTTAGCCATATTTCTGTCTATAGCAGTATGGTGTGGAGTGAGTCAACTCCACTCAACGCATGTGGACTTAGGAAAATTCTTGACTTTTCAGCATCTTCACTTTGTGACCACCTATCACATCACTATCAATTACAACTATATGCATGTCAACAACTATATGTATATCATTGACAACTATATGTATATTATTGATAAGATTGACTTCCTCAAATCTAGGAAATTGTGGGCAATGGACCCAACAAGCATCTTATGCTGAGAAGGGAAAGGCGATGGAGTCCACTGTATTCCAAAATGCTCCAGCTAAGCTGAGGTTATACAATCTTGGACAACAGGAGGCCATCAAATAGGCTGATATCATCATAGGTGCTAGTATTATATAGTTTTCATACTTTTTATACTTTATACCTCATGAATTGCTTGTGTATAACTTTATGGATGTAGGATTTGTCCTTATTCGGGACTATCCAGCGAGAGCACTATTCGATACAGGTGCTTCTCATTCATTTCTATCTGAGGACTTCATATTCCGGATCAGAGTGCCTACTCTTATGTCGACAGATAGATTACAGGTTTTTGTTACCTAATAGGTGCTTGATCCGTACGGATAGGTCTTGCTGTGTTGGTATGGACTAGCTCTAGGAGTAGCATGCTTATATAGATTGCCACTCTAAGGAAGTCATGCTGGGACAAAACACCGAACGTGAGACTAAGTTTGTTGGTATACGAGGATCGAGCAAGATATTGGTATCTACTCTCCAGGTAGTCAAGGCGGTTCGAAAGGGCGCGGAATTATTTTTCACGTTGTGTGAGGCAGTAGAGACAAAGTCCAGTTTGATTGATGATCCTGTTGTGTCAAATTATGCAGATGTGTTTACTAAAGATCTCCATGGGATTCCGCCCTAGCGAGAGATTGACTTTGCAATTGAGTTGGTTCTAGGTGTGTAACATGTGGCCCACTTACCTTATCGATTAGCGCTAAAGGAGATGGCGGAATTGAAAGTTCAATTACAAGAATTGCTAAAGCAAGGCTATATACATCCAAGTATATATCTTAGATTTCACCGGTCATCTTTGTGAAGAAGAATGACGAAAGCTTGAGTCTATGCATTGATTATCGAGAATTGAACAAGTTGATAGAGAAAAACAAGTATCCAATTTCACAGATTGATGACTTATTTGATCAGCTGGTGGGATCAACTGTTTATTCGAAGCTAAATTTAAAGTTTGGCTATTAACAGTTGAGGATTAGGGAATATGACATTCCCAAGACAGCTTTCAGTACACTTTGTGGTCACTATGATTTCACTGTAATGTCGTTTGGGCTAACAAACATTCCATCAGTATTCATGGACTTGATGCATCAGACTTTTCGGGAGTACTTAGATCGATTTGTGATCATCTTTATTGATGACATAGTTGTGTACTCGCAGTCAGAATTATATCATGCAAATCACTTGAGGATGGTTTTGCACAGCCTAAGGAGGAATAAACTTTATGCCAAGTTCTCAAAGTGTAATTTTTGCCTGTCTATGGTGGCTTTTCTTGGCCATGTGGTTAAAGGATAAGGTAATGCAGTGGATTCAGCAAAGATCATTGCGATACGAGAGTTGCCTGTGTTGGATACTATAGAGGAAGTCGGGAGCTTCCTTGGAATTGCTGGCAACTACAGGCGCTTCGTGGAGAACTTTTTGAGGATAGCCTTACCTCTCACCAAACTCACAAGGAAAGATCAGAAGTTTATTTGTATGCCTGAGTGCACACGGTGCCTATCTTAAGTTCACCATGTGGTACAAACGGTTACGAGATATATAGTGATGCTTCAAGGAGCGGCTTAGGCTGCTTCTTATATAGTGCAAAAAGGTTATAGCTTATGGCTCACGCTAGTTGAAAGTGTACAAACAAAACTATCTAGTACACGACCTAGAGTTGGCGGCTGTGATTTTTGCACTTAAGCTGTGGCGTCACTACTTGTATGGCATGAAAGTTGAAATATTGATGGATCATAAAATCCAAGTATTTAATAGATCAGAAGGATCTGAGTATGCGACAACGGAGGTGAATGGAGTTCCTCGAGGACTACACATTCAAGATACATAACACTCCCGAGAAGGGAAATGTGGTCGTAGATTCCTTGAGTCGTAGGACTCCTGTACTGGCAAGTTGGCTACAGATTCATGAGGAGCATCTGATCCAGGAGTTGGAGGCCTTAGATATTTTTTGTGTTGATAAGAATGTCGCTGCAAATGCGTGCTTGAACTGGATGGAGGTGAATTATGACCTTACGGATAGGATTTGGCGAGCGATGGAACATGATGAGAGTATGAAACGCTATGCAGCGGATGGGTCAAATTCCCAATTCTCCTTGGATGACAGCCTTTTGTGAAAGGACGGTCCTTTGTGCTTCCCAAATATGGTTAAATTGTGGGAGGAGTGGATGTATGAGGCACACTTTTCTAAATACTCAATCCACCTAGGGAGCACAAAAATGTATAAGGACATGAAAAATATGTTCTGGTGGTCGGGTTTAAAGAAGGACATAGCTCTTTACGTGGCAAAGTGACATACTTGTGGCTTGGCAAAAGCTGAATGTCAAAAACCTTGTGGTTTCCTAAAGTCGATGCCAATTCCGGTGTGGAAGTTTTATGACATATCTATAGATTTCATTCTTGGGTTGTAGAGATCACAGAGTAGGAACGATGTCATATGGGTGATCGTTGACCGGTTAACAAATGTATCGCACTTCATACCGAATAAAAAGGATGATTCAGTCGAAAAATTGTCTATGTTTTATGTTGACAACATAGTACGATTGCACGGTGTGCCCAATAGCATCGTTAGTGACCGAGACGGGCATTTTACTTCGAATGATTGGAGACTAATACACTAGTTGTTGGGTACTAAACTGAAGTTCAATACGGTCTTTCATCCGCAGACGGATGGTCAAGTCGAGAGGATCAATAGGACAATAGAGGATATGCTCGGTCCCTGCGCCTTGGATTTCAGGAAGGGTTCGAGGACCATATATATATGATCGAGTTTGCATATAATAATAGCTATCAAGCTAGCATTCAGATGGCCCCCTTCAAAGCTTTATACAGTAGGAAGTGCCATACTCCTTTTACTTGGGCGAAAACAGGAGAATCAAAGCTATATAAGTATAAAGGGGTCAAGGATGCAAATTTGACTATACGCACTATTCGAGAGAGGTTGTTGGTGGCTCAGGATAGGCAAGATAAGTACTACAATATCAAGCACTGAAACGTGGATTTTTTGGTTGGCGATTGGGTATATCTAATGATAAATTCATTCAAGGGCATGTCCTAGATTCGACGCTTGAAAAAGCTGAGTCTGAGGTACCTTGGTCTGTTTGATGTGGTTGAACTGGTTGGTGAAGCCTCCTATCGGTTAGCTATTTTTGAAGAGCTAAGTGGTTTGCACGATGTGTTTTACATATCAGCGCTGCGGAAAGCCTTGCAAGAGCCTATGCAAGTGATTGCAGACTATCAGGTGTTGGTCGATAGTGGGCTAACGACGAAAGTTAGACCCATTCCCATCATGGACACGAAGATCAGGCAGCTACGAAAAAAAGCAATTGGGATGGTCAAAGTCCGTTCGGATTATTATGGCCATGAAGAACTGACATGGGAGTGTGAGCAAACCATGCGAGATGAGTTTCTCGAGTTGTTTTTGTAAAGTAGTGTTGTAAAATTTTGTACTGTTTTCCTTTAAATGAATAAAATTTTGTGACGAAATTTCTTTAAGGAGGGGAGATTTGTAACACCCCAAAAATTAAAAAAACATGGCTCAAGGGTAGCTATCGCCGGGTGATAGTGATTATCGCTGGCGATACCACTCGACGCACTCAATGCTCTCAGCACACTCAACGAATCGTTGAGTAGACTATCGCATGGTGATAGTGACAATCGCTAGCAATAGTGCCACATGGCAGTTTTACACGTGTCAGATGGCCGGAAAGCGGATAAAGAGCGGTGTTGACTGGGTTAAAAGCGGCTACTGACTATATCACACAGGCAATAGCTTATATTGCCCGACGATAGCGATAAGTTTGACTTATCAGTTTAAATTGTGGTCCATCATTCCTATTGAAGAAAGGATCGTGTGGTTGGGTTTAATCCCGAGACTACTTAAGTAGAGAAGAGGTGAAGAGAATATTCATTTCTCTTCTCTCACACTCTCTCATCCTTTTCATCAAAACCTTGGAAGAATGGAAGAAGAGGGCTGAAGGCTGAGCTTTGGAAGCTTGATGAAGGAGATCATGTGATTGGATTTACGAGCTGAAGCAAGATCCATGAAGAGGAAAGTAAGGCGATCCTTTCCATCTAGATAGAAGGCTTGGCCATGGCTCTGAAACGATCTACAAGGGTAACGATCTTCCTTCTTGGAAAAGTGAAGTCCTAATTTTGCATATGCATGGAATCCCCCACCAAAAAGGTGGAGAGTGAAGGGAATTCCGATGGGTTGATTTGTGAAATCCCTGGGTAGTCTTGCATATAGAATCCGGAAATTGTAGTACAGAATAGGCATGCTATGTGAAGCCCATCTGGACTGGTTAATCTGGATTGGTGATGTTTTGAATAGCGTGCCGGAGAAGACTCTGAGTATAAATGTATAGTTCACGGAGTCCGAGGCGTTGTGCTTATGAATTGGAGTAGTAGTAATTACTAGATATATGCTCCAGGAAAATACCCAGAGAATACCACAATTTTAATAACTGTTGGATATCGCCAGGTGATAGTGGCGATCGGTTACGATAGCTCTTGGTGAGCTATAAATGTTTTGAATGTACAGTTTCTAGCACTGCAAGATGTTGTAGGTTTTTTGGGACAGTTGTTCCAGTTATGGTTGAGTCTAGATATAGAAAGAGATATTATGTTGTTAATGCCAGAAAATAGTGGTTGTCACTGGCGATAGCTCCCATATAATATTGTTCTTGCAAAGCCTATCATGTGAAGGCAGTGTGGCTAGCAAGTGAGCTGTGAGCCTGGGTTCAAGCTTTGATGGCCTTGAGAGCCATTATACATAACGTTGGTTATGTTTAATTTATGGGAGAGGGGAGGCTGACCCACGTCATATAGATTTGTTATGAAGGTTTCGACTTTCGGCGATGGCATGGCAATTTGAGCAACGGGAAAGAGCTGAACTGTACTCGCTCTAAGTTTATTGGTTAAATAGACCTAAAATACCAGGCAATTACCGGTGGCGTGGAGGTAGAGTCATGGCGATATGATATTAGTGGCATATGCCAGGCTAATATTACTCAACATTGACCGTCAAGTCCGGGACTTTTGGATAGTGGTGGGGCTGGGATTCCAGTACACCGATAGTGTTCCCTGAATGCACGAAATGTTTGGCAGTTGATGCAAACATTTATGATATATTTAATGGTGCTTAAGCTAAACCTTTGTGTGATATATCTATATATGAATGTTATGCCTGCACGGAAGGAATACCACTGCCCCAGGAATGGGGTAGGGTCATTATAAATTAGTCTGCTAAAGCTGACCATTTCCTTGTTTGCCACCATAATGGTGGAAAGTCCCAGTACAGGTTCTGGAAAGCCAAGCGGGAAATAGTGGGTTGCAGCCCTTTGATGTTATGCCGACCCTCGAAGGCCAAGCAAAGAGCTTTTTATTGTTTTCATGTATGGGAGCGTGCCAGTGTTTAAACCACTTTTATGAAGAACAATTGTAAGGCTTTAAGGCCGCACTTTTTAGTGTATTTTGTATAATATTCCTGTGTGGTTTAATAGTGGACATTCTTTGTTACTTGAGTTTGAATAACCCATGAAACTTTCGCTAAAATGCTCTTAGTTAGGATTCGTTTGGTATTTTTGATATTCACCAGCAACTCTGCTGACTGTTCGTGGAATATTGCATGGGGCCCTAGCCGGACTTTTTGTTATATTCTACATTGACGGATGGAGGTGTTACAACAGCTTCCCAAACAAGGTTTGAGGCAGAATGTTTGCTAGGTTGCCAACTTCTCTAATGGCACAGATCTTGATATCCCATTCCTATTTTAGGGCTCTCAAGAACTTATAATTCATCTCATAATTAGTGAACTGTCTGCCATAGGTGATCAGACTGTTCACAATCATGAAGAACTTTTCATAGCATTCAGCAATGGAGTCCTTCTTCCCATGCTTGAAGGCTTCATACTATTGATTCGTGATGGATTTCCTATCATCCCTCACCTCCTTTGTCCCCTCTATGTAGACAATGAGAGAGTCCCACATTTCTTTGGTTGTCTTGCAGTGGACAAGATTCTGGAATGTTGAGTCATCTATGGCACTCACAATAATGTTTTGTACCCTCTTGTCCATGATTGTCAAGATGACCTCATCCTCAATCATCCTAGAGTACTTCTTAGGAGTTTGGTCATTTGTATCCAAGACAAATATCTTTAGGGGAATGAAGGGTCCCTCTTAGACTGTCATGAAAATCCTTGGGTCTCAGGCTTCCATGAATAGCCTGACCCTCTCTTTCCAAATCTCAAATTTCTCTTTTCTGAAGATAGGGGGCTTCATGGAGCTCAACCCCTTGTGGTTATCACCTGAAACCATTGAGCAAATTTTCAGCTACTCTTGGAGATCTGTTCAAACCTTTAAGTCCTTTTTTAATAACCTCCCTCTGATACCACTTGAAAGTCTTTGTTTTAATAGTAGCTTTACACCTAGAGTGGGGTGAATAGGTTTTTTAGTCTTTTGACTATCTTAATGATTAGTTGTGTTGTGTGTTTAGTTAGTTCAGTTAGCTTTCAAAAAAGAGACAAAACACACAGGTGTTTATAGTGGTTCCCCCAAAGTATAGGTACTTCCACTGTCCCTCTCATATTTCTAACAGTGTGTTAGATAAGGCCAACTTCTCCAATCTCAGCTCAAAGATCTTACAACACAGATCCCTCAGAATCTCTCAAACTCCTCCAAGTCCAACCTAAGGCCCAAGGACCTACCACTCAGAATTAATGATACTCCCACAGCTTAGTGATCTACAGATCACCTACCTCAGACTTAATCAAAGTCCTACACACAGATCTACCACAGGGTCCTGCCTCAGAGAATAAATCACTTACCTAAGGCACACGGGCCCCACCTCAGATCCACAGAAGGATCTTATAGCTTAGCCTTTATATTTCAGGCTTACCACTCAGATCTAGAAAGATCCTACAGATAGATTGAGTTTGATATTGATGACTTGCTCTAGAGAAATTGATCTATGAGCCTGCTTACTGAATTGAGTAAACTTAGCTCTTTCTTCTTCACAACACTAGGAATGGATCTTCAAGGTTATTCTGGTAGTGCAGAGAAGTAACTGCAGAGTATTGTTTCTTCTTACTCAGAAAGAAAGCTTTTTGACCTTGCTGTTGAAAGTTGATTTAATCTTTAGTGAAAAATTTCTTCAATAACAACCTTTGTCTGTGATTCACAGACTAACTTTAGAGCAAGTTCTTGGTAAGCTTCAACTTTGTCGAGAGGAAGAAGATGACCAGAAAGACTTTTTATCAAAAAACTTCTTTTCATCTTTCTCGGAACTCTGCTTTTGTATCCCGTCATCCAACGGCTCTATGCGTAGTGTGGACCACCAGAATGGGCAACTGAAGCACAACTTTTGTATTAATTTTAGTACTAAAGGAAAGCGGTGCCTTTTGTCTTCTAGCAAACAAACCCCGTGATATTTGAATTTTTGCTGACGTTAGCTTGACTCACCTCCTATGGACTTAGCAAATTCTAGACAAGCTACACAAGTGTTGAGTGAAGCCTTGTCACTCAATGCAAAAGTACATAGCTGAATTATGTATCTTTAGGCATTGAGTGAACCTTCATAACTCAACATATATATACTTTTATAGTCAAATAACTTAGGCATTGAGTGAGCATTCATCACTCGATGCTTCTTGACTTTGTTTAATTTCTTTGTATGAAGGCGTTGAGTGTTGCTTCTTCACTCAACCCTTCTGTCCTTGGCTTGGCTTCTTGATGAGGCGTTGAGTCAACTGCCTTCACTCAACGCTTCTGTCCTTAGACAAATTTCTATTGAGTAGGCGTTGTGTGAACTGTCTTCACTCAACGCTTCTGTCTTTAGACAGTTTTCTTGATGAGACATTGAGTGGCCTATCAAAACTCAACGCTTATGTACTTAAGCTGATTTTCAGATGAGTAGGCGTTGAGTGAATTACCTTCACTCAATGCTTTTGTCCTCAAACAGATTTCCAGACAGCAACCCTGAGGCTTTGACTGTCTGAGCTTCTGTCAATGTTTATAGTCTCTTGGTGTTGAGTGAACTGCCTTCACTCAACTCTTCTATACTTAAGCAAATTTCTTCTTTGCCAGCATCCTGTCTTGAGTCCATCTGTCATTGTGACTCAAACTACCTGTCTAATCAATGTAACAAAGAATAACTGTATACATTGAACTTAGAGCATGCATCAGATACAATCATGTGTATATTATTGTCCTGTGGGCCTTCTTCAAATCTGGGATATTGTGATCAACGGACCCAACAAAACCCATAATAAAATCCATAAAGATACTCTCTCACTCCCAGCTTGGAATATCCAAGGGCGTCAGCTTACCTTCAGGCCTTCTATAATTTTCTTTAACACACTGCCACGTGTAACACTCAGATACAAATTTAGCTATATCATTCATCATACCTGACCACTAAACGATCTGCTTTAGATCTCGATACATCTTTGTAGAAATGGGATGGTAGGAAACACTAGAACCATGCTGTTCATCACAAATCTTTGCTCTAATATCCTCAACGGCGGGGATACAATACCTACAACGATACATCAAGGTACCAGCTTCATCAATTGAAAAATCCGATAATTCTCCTTTTTCAGTTTACTCCAGAGGTACTGCAAATCAGGATCATCATTCTGATATACTCTTTGTTATCCTTGAAGGCTGTTCAACTTCAAAGCTAGACGGAACGCTACTATCCTAAACAATAATGTTCATTAATAAAAACTCCTCCACCTTGTACTGTACAGAGAGGTTGAAGACATGTGCAGCTTTTCTATTCAAGGCATCAGCCACCACATTAGCCGCAACATACTCCATCCATCTACAATGGCACAAATTTAGCTCAATCTGGGTTAAGAACTACTTCAAACTCTTATAATCTATATAGATCTTGCACGACACTCCATACAAAAGATGTCTCCACAACTTCAAGGCATAGATGACCATACCAAATTCCAATTCATGAGTAGGGTAATTCCTTTTATGTACCTTCAATTATCTTGATCCATATGCAATCACTTTTCCTTCTTATATCAGAACGCAACCGAGATCAACTCGCAAAGCATCGACATAAACAGCAAATTACACTCCATTAGTGGGCAATGAAAAAACTGGGGAAGAACACAACCTCTTATTTAATTCCTAAAAAGCTTCCTCGCAATCATCACTCTAAACAAAAGTTGCGCTCTTTTGCGACAGTTTGGTTAAGGGCGCATACAACACTAAAAATCCTTTCCTAAGTCTCCTATAATAGCTTTTCAACCCTAAGAAAATCCTTATCTCCTTAGTCATTATAGGTCTCTTGTAACGTCCTGATTCACGCTAGGCCCCCTATGCGCACTTTCAAGTTATGAGAGCAGACTTGGGCTCAGGGTGTGCTGGCAGATAGGCTTGCACTTGAGCCAGAGAAAAAGTGCCGTGTAACACCCCAAAAAGACTCAAAAATGGTTTTGAGGTGCAGGTCATTTTACACGGCCTGGGACACGGGCGTGTCCCAGGGCGTGTCGGGGGTACACGGCCTGGGACACGGGCGTGTCCCAGGGCGTGTCACTCAAATAAAATGCGTTCTGAGTCAGAAGGTTACACGGCCTAGAACCAAGCCTTGAACACGGGCGTGTCAGGTTGGACACGGGCGTGTCCGATGCCGTGTGCCTACCCATGTACTGCTTGCAGCTCGATGAGGCAGGGGTGACACGGGCGTGTCTCAGGAATGACACGGGCGTGTCAGGTTCGACACGGGCGTGTCGATGCCCGTGTTCTGGTAAAGATCAGTCGGTACGAATACCGCGTGTGCTGCTTAAGGGTACACGGCCTGTGACACGGGCGTGTCACAGGCCGTGTCAGCCAAAAAAGTGAGTTTTTGGGAAAATCGTGGCCGTTCAGATTTCTCTCTTTGGATCCAAGGGCTCAGGTAATTCCTGGCTGGATTTAATCAGTAGAGGCTGAGGAAGAATTCATTCTTCATTTAATTAAGGAAGAGAGAAAGAGAGAGGAGGAAGAAGAAGGAGGAGGAGATCAAGCCACCGGCGGAGTTCCCGTGGTCTGATTCGTGATCCGAAGCCGGCGTTGTGAAGGCAAAGCTGCTGCGGTTCTTTCTCACCGGCTAGTTTGCGATGGCTCCCAAGAGATCGACAAGGGTAACGATCTCCCTTCTTGGACATGTGAAGTCCTTCTTTTCTGCATTGCATAGGGAAAACCCTTCCCCACGAGTGTGCGGTGGGTTGTGGTGTCCCTTGGGGTAGATATGTGAAGTCCCCCTTGTTAGAGGCCGTAATTGGAGTACGGCTCTAGGCATGCTGTGTGAAGCCCATCTGGACATGCTAGTCTGGATTGGTGATGCTTGTTTGCATATCGGAGAAGGCTCCGTGATTATGGCTTGTGTTGCCTTGTGCCTACCTATTGCTTGGTGCAGTAGGAAGTACTGGATGAAGTCCAGGAAATGAAGAGGGTTGGATGCAACTCTTGTGGCCGTGCGTTGCCACTTTATGAGCGGTTGAGCCGTTGGGTTGCAACTCGATGAAAAGGCAGATTGCCGAACAGGAAAGGTGAAACCGACCCGCGCCTATAAATAGCCATGGATACTTCCGTATTCGAGGTGGCACGGCGACTTGAGCAACGGGGGGTGGCTGATCCGTACCTGCGTTAGGTCCGTCCGACTTGGTAGCCTGGTTATAGGTTTTGTTGGAGCGCCTAATGAGAGTCTTAAGCCCGCGCACCGGAAAGACTAGAATGCTCAAATACCATGTAGACGGTGGTGTTGACCCTGGTATTCCGGTACACCAAGAATGTGCCCTGAGTGCACAGACTGTCGGGCCGTGTGGCCGATAATTGTGATGGCTTGAATGTGCCTGCGCGCACATAGTTGCTATATGATGATGCCATGCTTTGCAGGGAAAGAATGCTAATGCCCCGAGAAAGGGGTAGGATTGTTATATTTGGGTCAGCTGAATGCTGACCGTTGCATTGTTTGCCACCGGTTGGGTGGATTGTCCCTATGCAGGTGCTGGAGAGCCAAGTGGTAAATGAAGGGCTGAAGCCCTACTGCTGTTGCTGCTGCTGCTGCGGCTAGCCCTTGAAGGCTAAGCGAATGTGTTTGCTTGTTTTCTTTTACTCATGTATGGCCGGCCTGCGCGCCGAGGTTTGTAAACCATACGGTGTGGAAAGAGGAACTGTAAGGCCTTAAGGCCAAACTCTATGTATTTGTTGTACATTCTGTGGCTTTATATATAAAGGTGGTTTATATATTGGACATTCCTGGTTATAGTTCAAATTACACCTTAAAGCTTCCGCTAGAATGCTCTGAGTTAGGATTCGTGTAGGGTTTGGTATTATCCTGTGACCTCACCGTCTGTTTGTGGAATATAGTGTGGGGCCCCGGCCGGACCTTCTACTATACGTCATGTAACGGATGGGGTCGTTACATTTTGGTATCAGCTTCGTTCGGTCTTCCTCTATCGAATTCGTGGACGAATTCTTTTATGGGGTGGCGAGCGCGTGTTTATGCGCCCTGCTGTAACGCTAATGAACTCTGGAATGTCCACTAAGGAATGTACAAAATCTTGTTTGAGGAATCTGCACGTTCCTTTTTGTGTTGTTTTGCTTGCATACGTTCGCTAATGTGTGTCTTGTCCACCTATAGGTGACGCGTAGTGGTGCTGGGCAGTCTGAGCCCCAGTGCTCTGATGAGAGTGTGGCACCAGCTGAGGTGCCAACACCTCCTCCATCTGCGGAAACTGTTCGCTTAGTTGCTGAGGCTCTATTTGCCATGATTCAGTCGATCGGGCAAGCGCAGCCGGCAGTAGAACTAGTTCGTGTTGTTGTACGACCCGAGCCGGTTGAGGCTGTCGATCCACGAGCAGCTGACCGACAGTTGAAGCAATTCATGAGCTTCAGTCCGCCTACATTTACGGGAATGGGATCCCCAACGCAGGCAGAAGGTTGGTTATCGCGTGTCAAGCGGATAATGACAGCGATCAGGGCGGAGGAAACTCTAAAGGTCACCCTGGCCACCTTCATGCTTGAAGGAGAGGCGCAGTTGTGGTGGGACGAGGTTGAGGTACACCATTTGGCAGGCAGGCAATTAACGCAAGTATCGATTGAGGAGTTCTCTCGGATATTTCTGGCAAAGCATGTCCCAGCGGCGCAACGCATTGCTATGGAAAATGAGTTCCAACAGTTAAAGCAAGGGGAAGATAGCGTGGATATCTACTTGCATGAGTTTACCAGGTTGGGACGGTATGCGGGAACAATCTTCGCGGATGACCAAAGGAAAATGAATCGGTTCTATGAAGGATTGCGGGATGAGTTGCGATTCCTGCTTTCGAGTTCAGTGAACCAAGGGTTTCAGGCATTGGTTGATACTGTGTGTGCGTTGGAGAAGGACATGCGGCGGGTGCAAGGGAACAAGGGCTTGGTTGTGTCAAAGCCATAGGTTCAAGCACCTCACCCGAGCAAATCGTTTTACCAGAAGAAAGGGGGCAAGAGGTCCAAGCCGTCTGGGCAAGTGACTACGACCGTTGTGTCGGGGGCGACATCAAGGCCGGATTCTCGTACATGCTATAACTGTGGCCGGGTGGGGCATATAGCCCGTGACTGTAGGGTTGTTCAGCCCAAAGGGGAAAAGAAGACGGGTGCGTCTTATGCTGAGAAGGGCAAAGAGGTGGTTGATTCCTCTGCATCCCAGGCACAGCCCCGAATCTATCAGCTTGGCCAACAGGAAGCGATTAAGCAAAGTGACGTCGTCACAGGTACGAGTGATTAGCTTACTTCCTCACGTGCTATTGTTTTTGGTTATGTATAGCTTGTGCATGATGTGTGTGCTGCAGGCTTTGTCCTGATTCGGAATAATTTGGCGAGAGCCCTATTTGATACGGGTGCTTCGCATTCTTTTCTGCCTGAGGATTTCGTATCTCGCATTGGGGTACCAAGTCATGTGACGATGGATAGTACAAGGGTGCTATTGCCGAATGGCTGTGTGATGCTTGCGGATAGGGCTTGTGATGTGGATGTGCAAATAGGAAGTCGGGATTTCGGTTTGAGTGCAGCTGTGCTACCGTTATCGGAGTTTTATGTGATCTTTGGTATGGACTGGCTCTCGGAGCAGCGTGCCTGTATTGATTGCAACTCCAAGGAGATTACACTGGGCCAGAATACCGGACTTGTGACGAAGTTCGCTGGTATGCGAGGAGTTGGCGGGACTCTGTTGTCTGCACTCCAAGTCGTCAATGCTGTTCGGAAGGGCGCGGAGTTATTCTTCACGCTAATTCAGGTTGTTGAGCCAAAGGCCAGTGTCGGTGAAGTACTGGTTGTGTCAGAGTTTGCCGACGTGTTTCCTAAAGATCTTCCTGGGTTACCACCCCAGCGGGAGATTGACTTCTCTATTGAGTTGGTGCTAGGTGCGAAACCTGTGGCCCGCTCACCATATCGCGTTGCGCCAAAAGAGATGGCTGAGTTGAAAGTCCAATTGCAAGAGTTGTTGGACAGGGATACATATGCCCAAGTATGTCACCTTGGAGCGCGCCTGTTCTATTTGTGAAAAAGAAAGACGGTAGTTTACGGTTATGTATTGACTACCGCGAATTGAATAAGCTGACGGAGAAAAACAAATATCTGATTCCGCGAATTGATGACCTATTCGATCAGCTAGCAGGATCAACGGTCTATTCCAAGTTGGATTTGAAATCGGGATATTATCAGCTGAGGATTCGGGAAGGTGACATTCCCAAGACGGCGTTTGGAACACTCTACGGGCATTATGAGTTCACGGTAATACCGTTTGGCCTATGTAATGCGCCTTCGGTATTTATGGACCTAATGCATCGAACGTTCCGAGAGTACTTGGATTTGTTCGTTATTGTGTTTATCGATGACATCTTAGTATACTCTCAGTCGGAAGAGGATCATGCAAACCATTTGCGGTTGGTCTTGCATACCCTGCGGAGGAATAAGCTTTATGCCAAGTTCTCAAAGTGTGAGTTCTGGCTCTCTTCAGTAGCCTTTTTAGGCCATGTGGTAAGTGGAGAAGGTATCGCGGTGGATCCGTTGAAGATAAGTGTCATTCGAGATTGGCCAGTGATGTCTTCAGTGGCCGAGGTCAGGAGCTTCCTTGGACTTGCGGGCTACTATAGATGGTTTGTGGAAAACTTCTCACGGATTGCTTTACCTCTGACCACGCTGACGAGAAAAGATCAAAAGTTCATTTGGACGCCGGAGTGCGCGCGAGCTTTTGAAGACTTGAAGAGTCGTTTGACCACGGCGCCTGTGTTGACATCGCCATGTGGTACAGATGGGTATGAGATCTATAGTGATGCTTCCGGGAGCGGCTTAGGCTGCGTTCTTCTGCAGTTTGGTAAAGTGATTGCTTATGGCTCGCGCCAGTTGAAAGTGCATGAGCGGAATTACCCCGTCCATGATTTGGAGTTGGCGGCGGTAATCTTTGCGCTCAAGTTGTGGCGGCACTACCTTTATGGCATTAAAGTGGACATCTATACAGATCAAAAAAGCCTAAAGTATTTGTTGGATCAGAATGATCTGAATATGCGACAACGAAGATGGATGGAGTTCCTTGGGGACTACACCTTCGAGATTCACTATACTCCCGGGAAGGGAAATGTGGTCACTGATGCTTTGAGTCGGAAGAATCCGGTACGGGCAAGCTGGTTGCAGAGGCATGATTAGCGTTTAATCCAGGAATTAGAAGCCTTGGAGATATCTTGTGTGGACACGGGTTCGTCGACTGATGCATGCTTGAACTGGATGGAGGTGCAATATGACCTTATGGACAGAGTTCGGCGAGCAACGGAGCTTGATGAAAGTCTCCAGCGCTATGCAAAAGATGGGCCGGATGACCAATTCTCTTGGGATAACGGTTTGTTACGAAGAAATGGTCGAGTGTGCGTCCCGAGTATGGGTAAATTGAGGGAAGAGTTGGTGTACGAAGCTCACTTTGCAAAGTACTCAGTTCACCCAGGGAGCACAAAGATGTACAGAGATTTGAAAAAGTTGTTCTGGTGGCCCGGACTAAAGAAAGATGTAGCACGTTATGTGGCTAAATGCAATACATGTGCGTTGGTGAAAGCAGAATGCCAGAAGCCTGGCGGTTTCCTAAAGTCGTTACCTATTCCGGAGTGGAAGTTTGATGACATTTCGATGGATTTCGTGCACGGGTTGCCGAGATCTCAACGCGGTCATGATTCAATCTGGGTGATTGTGGACCTGTTGACAAAAGTGGCGCACTTCCTTCCAAATAGAAGAGACGATTCAGTGGAAACCTTGGCCAAGCTTTATGTGGAGCAGGTTGTTCGACTGCACGGTGTTCCTCGGAGCATCGACAGTGACCGTGATGGGCGGTTCACATCGAATGATTGGCGGCTCGTTCATCAAATGTTGGGTACAAAGTTAGCATTTAGTACGGCCTTTCATCCCCAAACGGATAGCCAGACTGAACGAACCAATAGGACGATGGAGGACATGCTCCGCATGTGCGCCCTAGACTTTGGTAAAAGTTGGGAAGATTATATATTTCTTGTCGAATTTGCCTATAATAATAGCTACCAAGCGAGCATCGGTATGGCACCATTTGAGGCTTTATATGGTCGTAAATGCCGTACACCGTTAGCTTGGGCAGAAGCAGGCGAATCTAAGCTGAGTGGGAAAAAGGAAGTCGAAGAAGCTACCTCGCTCATACGCTCTATTCGGGAGAGGCTATTGATAGCCCAAGATCGTCAAGCAAAGTACTACAATGCCAAACACTGGAACGTGGAGTTTGCGGTGGGTGATTGGGTATATTTGAAGATCAAACCCTTCAAAGGTGTGTCCAGGATTCGGCGTTTGAAAAAGCTAAGTCCGAGGTATCTTGGTCCATTGGAGGTGGTGGAGCGAGTTGGGGAAGCTGCCTATCGACTAGAACTTTCAGCAGACTTGGGTGGATTACATGATGTATTTCACATCTCAGTGCTTCGTAAGGCTGTCAAGGATCCAGCTCAAGTAGTGGAAAATGATCGGGTACCGGTCGAGTATGGGCTAATGACGAGGGTTAGACCTATTCAGATCGAGGATCGAGCCGAGAAACAGTTGCGGAACAAAGTGATCGGGATGGTCAAGGTCCGATGGGACAATTGTGGCCGTGAAGAGCTAACATGGGAGCTAGAGCAGACCATGCGAGCTGAATTTCCCGAACTGTTTGTATAAACTTTAGACCGTGTACCTTTTGTTATAACAGAGTTATCAAGTTATAGCATTGTTGGTTCTTGTTTCCTTACCGTGCAAATTTCGGGACGAAATTTTGTTAAGGGGGGAGGATTGTAACACCCCAAAAAGACTCAAAAATGGTTTTGAGGTGCAGGTCATTTTACACGGCCTCGGACACGGGCGTGTCCCAGGGCGTGTCGGGGGTACACGGCCTGGGATACGGGCGTGTCCCAGGGCATGTCACTCAAATAAAATGCGTTCTGAGTCAGAAGGTTACACGTCCTAGAACCAAGCCTTGAACACCGGCGTGTCAGGTTGGACACGGGCGTGTCCGATGCCGTGTGCCTACCCGTGTATTGCTTGCAGCTCGATGAGGCAGGGGTGACACGAGCGTGTCTCAGGAATGACACGGGCGTGTTAGGTTCGACACGTGCGTGTCGATGCCTGTGTTCTGGTAAAGATCAGTCGGTACGAATACCGCGTGTGCCGCTTAAGGGTACACGGCCTGTGACACAGGCATGTCACAGGCCGTGTCAGCCAAAAAAGTGAGTTTTTGGGAAAATCGTGGTCGTTCAGATTTCTCTCTTTGGATCCAAGGGCTCAGGTAATTCCTGGCTGGATTTAATCAGTAGAGGCTGAGGAAGAATTCATTCTTCATTTGATTAAGGAAGAGAGAAAGAGAGAGGAGGAAGGAGGAGGAGGAGATCAATCCACCGGCGGAGTTCCCGTGGTCCGATTCGTGATCCGAAGCCGGCGTTGTGAAGGAAAAGCTGCTGCGGTTCTTTCTCACCGGCTAGTTTGCGATGGCTCCCAAGAGATCGACAAGGGTAACGATCTCCCTTCTTGGACATGTGAAGTCCTTCTTTTCTGCATTGCATAGGGAAAACCCTTCCCCGCGAGTGTGCGGTGGGTTGTGGTGTCCCTTGGGGTAGTTATGTGAAGTCCCCCTTGTTAGAGGCCGGAATTGGAGTACGGCTCTAGGCATGGTGTGTGAAGCCTATCTGGACATGCTAGTCTGGATTGGTGATGCTTGTTTGCATATCGGAGAAGGCTCCATGATTATGGCTTGTGTTGCCTTGTGCCTACCTGTTGCTTGGTGCAGCAGGAAGTACTAGATGAAGTCCAGGAAATGAAGAGGGTTGGATGCAACTCTTGTGGCCGTGCATTGCCACTTTATGAGCAGTTGAACCGTTGGGCTGCAACTCGATGAAAAGGCAGATTGCCGAACTGGAAAGGTAAAACCGACCCGCGCCTATAAATAGCCATGGATACTTCCGTATTCGAGGTGGCACGGCGACTTGAGCAATGGGGGGTGGCTGATCCGTACCTGCGTTAGGTCCGTCCGACTTGGAAGCCTGGTTATAGGTTTTGTTGGAGCGCCTAATGAGAGTCTTAGGCCCGCGCGCCGGAAAGACTAGAATGCTTAAATACCGTGTAGACGGTGGTGTTGACCCTGGTATTCCGGTACACCAAGAATGTGCCCTGAGTGCACGGACTGTCGGGCCGTGTGGCCGATAGTTGTGATGGCTTGAATGTGCCTGCGTGCACATAGGTTCTATATGATGATGCCATGCTTTGCAGGGAAAGAATGCTAATGCCCCGAGAAAGGGGTAGGATTGTTATAATTGGGTCAACTGAATGCTGACCGTTGCATTGTTTGCCACCGGTTGGGTGGATTGTCCCTATGCAGGTGCTGGAGAGCCAAGTGGTAAATGAAGGGCTGAAGCCCTACTATTGTTGCTGCTGCTGCTGCGGCTAGCCCTTGAAGGCTAAGCGAATGTGTTTTCTTGTTTTCTTTTACTCATGTATGGCCGGCCTGCGCGCCGAGGTTTGTAAACCATACGGTGTGGAAAGAGGAACTGTAAGGCCTTAAGGCCAAACTCTATGTATTTGTTGTACATTCCGTGGCTTTATATATAAAGGTAGTTTATATATTGGACATTCCTGGTTAGAGTTCAAATTACAACTTAATGCTTCCGCTAGAATGCTCTGAGTTAGGATTCGTGTAGGGTTTGGTATTATCCTATGACCTCACCGTCTGTTTGTGGCATATAGTGTGGGGCCCCGGCCAGACCTTCTACTATACGTCATGTAACGGATGGGGTCGTTACATGCCGACTCGACATTAAGTGTTTGGACACTACCGTGTGGCGGTAGCTAGATACCGCACAGAGGTAGGGGCCGATGAGTTGATAGGGCAGGCAGGCGTTGAGAGCGTTGAGTGGACAAAGGTGTTGAGTGCTATCACATGGATAAGGCAAGATACTGTGTGGCGGTAGCGAGTGAGGCGTTGAGAGAATTGAGTGGATAGAAGGCTTTGAGTGCTATTGCGTGGCGATATTACGATACCACACGGCAGTCGGCATCTGAATTATCAGCGTAAGGCTCTGGAAGCTACCGCCTGGCAATAATGTTATCGCAGGCGATAGCCCACTGAATTATTTTAACAGGGCGCTCGGGAAGATATCGCGTGGCAGTATAAGGTTATAATCCGGCAATAGCGGTACAGGTGGCCACACCTGAGTGGGTGGTTCGAATGGTGGCTTGCAGAAGAAGTCATTTTTGGGGATACCGCACGGCGGTAATAGGATACGGCGCGGCGGTATCTCCTTGATCGGGAAAACCCTAATTCTATTTAGCTGCCCCCCTATATATAATCATTCAAGTCTTAGCCGCAAGTTATCTTCTTCGAATTTTCTGAAAAAACGACTATGGCGGAGCTTTTCTTAGAAGACAAGGAATGGAAGGAGGAGAACGAGAGCCAAGGTCGACGCCATCATGCCGCCAAGGAGAGTTACGAGATCCATGGCTGGAAATGTGGTTTGCTTCCTACCCTCTCCCTTGTTGCTAAATTCGTAGTTATTTTCTAGGAGAGATGTCGACTCAAAAGAGTTTAACTTGTAAGATGAAGATCTCCTAGGTAGAGACTATGTTAGGGCTTATGCCCTGGATTTTTAATGTCTTCAACCTCTCCTCTCTTCTTTGTGAAGATGGTGAACTTGGTTTTGTGAAGAGAAATGGTCTATTGAGTGTGAATAAGGGAGGAGGAAGTTCATCATATTGTTTTGATTAAATGTCTAAAGGAAGAAGATGAACCAATGTCGTTCATCTTGCTTTAAGATGCATGCAGAAATCTTTTTTATGTGCGCAGTGAACTTCAAGGCAATTTTCGGGTATGTTACGATCAGATTTGGGCTTTTGACTAAAAACAAAAGTTGTAGACGTTGGAAAGTCCTTTCCAACGGAAGGTTACACATTTTTTTACGTGTCCTATAGACTTAGGAATGTCCAGTCGAAGTTGCAATACAGTCAAGTCTTAACTACATGTTGTTCTCGGGTTAGTGTAGATCTGGGTTTGAATTTGGTAGAGAGATTATAGTAAATTGACATGGAGATTTGATGAACTATATTTATGGATGTTTTTTATAAACGAAGGACTGATGTTGTAGATCCTTAAGAATGTAAAAATAAGGTTGAGGTTTTGGTAAACTTAGGTAATACGTAATCGTGATAAACAAATAGTTTGATGGAATATGATTGTACTGATGGTTTGAAGCAGGTTGACACACAAATGATTTGGGTAAGATAGTGAAC
Organism: Platanthera zijinensis; assembly: GCA_039513925.1. Classification (NCBI taxonomy): domain Eukaryota; kingdom Viridiplantae; phylum Streptophyta; class Magnoliopsida; order Asparagales; family Orchidaceae; genus Platanthera; species Platanthera zijinensis. The sequence continues at coordinate 135,415,778 of CM077083.1, forward strand.
AAATAAATTGATACGTTTGATTATACAAATGATATTCTTGTGGAAGCATATTTTATTGCGAATGATTGACTTTAAGAAGGAATTGGATGAGGTTAATGCATGTCCATTATATAGGATGATTAATGGAATGTGTATATAGTCCACTGCCTAATGTTGTGTCTCCCTACGGGTAAGAGTGTGGGATTGGTATGTTGAATAAGGTGGATTGCCACCTGTGTAAATGACGAACCCTTGTGTGGTATGGAAATATGGAAGGGTTGGAAGTGCGTGTGTGTTTACCGCCCTAGAATGTTGTGTTGATAAGGGACTCGGTGTGGAGACCTTTTGTGCTATTGAGCATGAGATGTGAATACTAATAAGGGAATCAGTGTGGAGCCCTTAGATATGTATTTGCATGCGGTGTGAGTTAACACGTGGTGTCATAATCCTAGGTTAAGGATAGTGTGGCAATTCTACGGGCTCGCCAGTCGTCACATCGATGGGAGTTTACAAATAGATTTTGGACGGTTGGGCGTGGTCATCGGTGCTCATTCTTAGGGCTCCTTCCATGGCAAGTGGATGGATTTATTGTGACCTAGGTGCTCATTCCCGAGGCCCTTTCGGGTCCACACCAGTAGGCCAGTTTGGGATGTGTTCTTGGTGTACATCTACCCAAGACCCCTCTGAGTCGTAGTACACACGTGAGCTCTGCTATTGTGTTTTTAGCGTTGAGGCGTACGGAGGCCTAGGATTGGTAGTGTGGATGCCCGCCTAGTATTGGAAAGCCCGTTCCACTATCACCGTCTGGCCACAAAGGATGGCGCCTGAGAGATTAGCTACCAACTCGAAAAGTGGGAACTACATGTCTGTGTCGACATAACAATTGAATGTGTGTGAGTATGTGTGAGTCATCATAAGTCATTTATAACATAGCATTGCATCACATCAGATCCTTATCATATAAGTTTTTATGGGCACTCTTATATGATGAGATATTTTACTATTGAGATGATCCTTAACTTATATGTCTGTATGGGCATTCATATAAGTTGAGTTACTTATTATTGTTTATTCATACTTTGTTGGGTATTACATCCACAATAACCCAGATTTGCATGAAGCCACCCTTGAACTAAGATGAATTAAGTTGTATTTGATATCTTGGTTTAAGTTGTGTGTTTGCAGATAATAATTGTTAAGTGTAGACCAATGTCAGTCTACAGTGGGTCATGAACACAGGACCATACAGTGTAGTCCCTCACTGTGTGATTCAAGGTGTTAACTCATATGTAGCCTCTCAATTTGGATGCACTTCATATTCGAGTACTTGAATCAAGGAATGAGGATAGGATTCTTGAAGAGAAGAGAAAATTGTAAAAGTCCAAAATTTCTCTAAGTCCACTTCTCGAGAAGTCCATGATAGTTCTCGAGAAGTAGACTTAGCAGAACTCAAGAAGTTCCTCTAGTTCTCGAGAAGCCGAGACTAGTTCTCGATAAACCTTTTTATAGTTCTCGAGAAGTCAGTCTAAGGTTATCGAGAAGTCCCAGCCTTTATTTCTCGAGTAGTCAGAGACAGCCGCAAAATTATTCTAAGTCCCTCTCTCGAGAAGTCTATCTGAGTTCTCGAGAACTTAGTCTCGAGTTCTCGAGAAGTCAGCATTGTTCTTGAGTACTTGATTTGGATTTCGAGTAATAGTTCTCGAGAAGTCTAGTTAGTTCTCGAGATGTCTCAACCTACAGTTCTCGAGTACTAACTTGAAGTCCAGACAGACTTGCTCTCGAGAAATCAATCTTGTTCTCGAGAACTCATTCCTACTTCTCGATAACAGCAGACAATTTTTCTGAAAATTTCTCTTAAGTCCAGATAGACGGGATTTTTAAATTACTCGACGTGAATTGTCCACGTGTCATAATTTATGTCTTTTCTAACCGTTAGGGGAATTCCTATATAATTTCTTTTCGTTAAGACTAACCCTAAGCGGAAAATCGTACATTTTTATTATCGTGATCGGTCAACTCTCTCCAAGAAGAACAAAACTTTCAGCCGTCGCCACCACTCAACGTGAAGATAAACATCTCTGTTTTTGATCAAGAAAGGCTTGTTGTTCAAGTATATTTCATCTTCTCCTTGATCTAGTAGGTATAAGATTTCTCATATCAGATCTCTCAACTCTTCTTCAACATTTTCTGAAAAAGCCGCAAGTTCAAGAAGAAGACCAAGAGTTGAATTTTTCCAGATCTGAGACAAATTTCTGTTTGTATTTTTTAACTCTCTCTATAAATCCTGTAGGAGATTAATCACCGAGTTGTAGGAAGTTTTCACCTTCCGACTGTAGATAATTTTGGATCGAGATTGTAGGAACTTGGTTCCGAGGCGTAGGATTGGATTTCAATCCGAGATAGTGGAGTAGCTGAGTCTAGTGATTTACTAGATCAGTGAGGGAAAGTGGACGTACCCAAGGTTAGGGAACCACTATAAATCTTCTTGTTGTCTGTGATTGCTTGATTGTTTGTGCAAGTTCTTTAAAAAAAAATTTCCCGCATATAGACGCACAATTCACCTATTCCCCCCCCCTCTAGGTGATTTAGGTTGACAACTTAACACTTTCAATTGGTATCAGAGGGAGGTTGGTCGTTAAAAGGTTAACACCTTGATCAATTTCCTCTCTAAGTTGTCTTTGAGAATTTTCAAGCAATGGATAAGGCTAAATATTTTGCCAAGCTTCCCCTGCGCACAAAAAATAACTTTCCCATGTGGAAAGAGAGAATTAAATTTTTCATGGAAGCTATGGATCTCCAGATCTTCATGATTGTTGAAGAAGGACCTTACGTGCCCATGACCATCTCCACTATAGATCCAACCAAGAAGTTTCCAAAGAAGCTGATGGATCTAGATAAAGATGAGATTTCACTTGTCTCTCTAAATAAGAAAGCTAAAAATATTATAGCAAGTACAGTCGATGACTCGATGCTGTAGAACCTGATTCACTGCCAATCTGCTAAGGAGATGTGGCAGTCACTAGTCACTTTGATGGAAGGTACTGAAGAAGTCAAGGATGATAGAAGATCTCTATTGAACCAGAAGTACGAAGCATTATGACAAGGACCAAAGGATACCATTGCAGATAAATTTGAGAACTTCTTCAAGATAGTCAATGTCCTCAGAGTATATGGCAGAGTCTTCACCAATGGAGAACTAAATGAAAGGTTCCTAAGATCTTTAACCAAGGAATGGGACAATAAGGTATGTGCCATCAGGGAATTTAGAAAGCTAGCTGAGACAGATACTCAGAATCTCTTCGGGAAGCTGATGTCGTATGAGCTTCAACTCAATACGAGGAAAGCTGAAGAAGAGAAGAACAGGTCTGCATCCAAGAGAAGTCTATTGCTTTAAAGGCAGACATCTCTAGGAAGTCAAAGGCTACCTATCCATCCCCAACACAAGAAGTTAGTGAAGAAGAAAACTCGGAGCCAAGTACCTCAGGATCTGAGCTATCTAAAGGAGAGTTCTCCTTACTCTAACGGCAGTTCAAGAAATTATTGAATAAGAAAACTCAATGGAAGGTCAAGGATGCCTCTCACAGAAGATCACGACATGATGGTGATCGACACAGAAAAGGCTCAAGCATCAACGACAGGTATGGTTCTAAACAGAACAAACATATTTTGACTGACATAGTATGCTACTATTATAACAAGCCAGGTCACGTCATAGCTGACTGTCCCCACAAGAAGAAGAAGGGTGGCAGGAGAGAAGAAAAGAAGTCCTCGTATAGCAAGAAGAGGACGGAGAAGAGCCTGATAGCCAAGAAGGGCAAGACTCTTAGTGACTCTGACTCATCTGAGTCAAGTGAAGAAGAGGAAGCCTACTTTGGACTTATGGCTCAATAAGATGATGAACAAGATACCCAGTTCACTAGGGAGGTAAAATGTCACACCCCTCTTTCAGAATCTGAAGTTTCTGAGCATGATCATGAGGAGAGAACATCTGACGATGATTCTGAACTCATGACCAGTATAAGGAGTTGATCATGGCTTACGACAAATGTCGAAAGGTCGTGAAAACTCAGGCAAAAGAGATTAAGTCTCTAAAGGCCATAAAAAGCTCTCTGAGAGAGGAAGTCGTTAAGATGGACTCACTCAGAGAAGACTTAGATAATGTTATTGATGAGTTCAACAAGTCTATCAAGCACCTTGACCTGAAGGATGAAATCATCAAAGGGTTGGAAGACTTACTAGAGGCCGAAAAGAAACTTGTTGAAGGTTTCTCTAAGCCAAAGGTAGTTCTACCTCTTGTTGCTGAGTTCTCTGCTCAGGACAAGGGTGCTAGGCTAGGCCATGTAGAAGCTCCTAGTAAATCTTCTAGGAGGAACAAGGCTCAGAGAAGGAATAAGGCAGCCAAGAAGGCCTTGGCCAAAGCAAAGGGGAAAGCCCCTCAAGATCAGACTGTCTTTAAGAAAGTCATATTTCCAATAAATGAGTTTGATCTTGACTCATCCTACGGCCACTTGACTAGGCCTACTTATGTAGAGCCAAAGTCTCGTTACCAAGGATGGACTCGCCCAAGAAACTTTTGTAAGAGTGTCTTTAAGGCACCTTATGAAGAAGTCATTCTTTAGAGCTATGGCCCTTATGATCATGGTCATAACTTCAAGAAAGCACCAAAAGTAAAAATACCATTGTAGAAAAGCCTGTAATGGAGAAGAAATCATGTGATTGTCATCATCATGAAGCTTCTTCCTCCAAGAATGCTACCCCTGCTGGACCAGCATCTCAAAAGGTCAAGCAGGAGTACCTAAGGCAAAGATACAACAGGTTCGACTGTTGGTGCTGTGGCAAAATTGGTCATTTTTCCATCGATTGTTGGTTTAATCCAAGAAATTTTGCAACTCCTCTAGTTGGCAACATGAGAATGACCACTTATAATGCTAATCCTCGTAGGGGGAGTGTTCTAACACAAGACCAAGGACCCAAACATGTTTTGGTTCCTAAGGCAAACTGATTATGATTGCAGGGATGTCCAAAGGCCACCAAAATGCCAATCTGGTATTTGGACAGTGGATGCTCTCGGCATATGACCGCGACAAGAAGCCTACTTAAAAATTATTCTCTAGTGTTGAATGGACCAAAAATCATCTTTGGGGGTTCAGACCGCGGGATAACTAAAGGCTACGGTATGATCACTAACGGTAGTGTATCCTTTTCGTATATAGCTTATGTTGAGGGATTGGAACACAATCTTATAAGCATAAGCCAACTATGCGACAAAGGATACATAGTTGAATTCCATGCTGACAAGTGCCTGATAAAGTATTTTGACAATATGGAAACGATTCTATCTGGCACTCGAAGAAGGAATATATTTTGTTTAAATTTCATTTGTATAGATTCTTCTACACCAGTGTGTCTTTTGGCAAAAAATAGTGCATCTCTTGGTGACCAATGGCACAAGAGATTAGCACATATTAATTTTAAAACAATTAATAAATTATTCTCCCAAAACTTAGTACGTGATGCCCCGAATGTCAAGTATGTCAAAGATAGACCTTGTCATGCATGCGTAAAAGGCCAGCAAACAAGGTCTACCTTTAGAAGCATTATTGACAAAAATTCAAGTAGATGTCTCCATCTACTTCATATGGACTTGTTTGGCCCACTGCGAATTAGAAGCTTGGGAGGTAAGGAATATACATTGGTTATTGTTGATGATTACTCACACTTTGCATGGGTGTTCTTTCTGAAACACAAGTCAGATACCTTTGACATCTTTACTAATTTTGTAAGGCAGGTCTAGAATGAATACAACTGTTCCGTTGTCAAAATCAGAAGTGACAATGGAACAGAGTTCAAATCTGGGGCCATGACAAAATTCTGTGAAAGCCAAGGTATCTTTCATGAGTTTTCCTCTCCTCGCACTCCACGACAAAATGGAGTAGCTGAGAGAAGGAACAGAACACTCATAGAGGCCTGTAGAACTATGTTGAGTGATGCTTCACTACCGGAGTACTTCTGGGCTGAAGCCGTCAATACTGCATGCCATGTGCAAAATCGAGCACTCATCAATAAGAATCATGATAAGACACCTTACAAACTTCTAAAAGGCAGGAAACTAACTATTTCATATTTTAGAATTTTTGGTTGTAAATGCTTCGTGCTTAATAATGGTAAGTACCATACTACCAAGTTTAGTGAGAAAATTTTTGAAGGTATTTTTGTAGGTTATAGTATCCATAGTAAGGAATACAGGATTTTCAATAGAAAACTCTGGTTGTAGAGGAATCCATACATGTTGTATTTGATGAGACGAGCTTGCTGCAAAGCAAATCGTCTAGTGTGTTGTTGAAGATGCAGGTACAAGACTGAAATAAATCAGCTTGGATGAACCAACTGGAGGTGTAAGAGAAAAGTTAATCAAGATCACTACTCCAACCCCCATTGGAGAGGAAGATGATGAAGATCAGGAAAACATCCAAGTTTATGAAGTCACTCTAGTGGCTGAAGAAGTTCCAGATGCTAGAAACCTAGAGCTCAGACATCTGAAGGATCATCCATTGGACCAGATCATAGGAGATCCTCGGGATAGTGTTAGAACTCGTCGAGGTACAACTAACAAAAATTTATATTTAAGTTTTCTCTCACAGGTTGAAACAAAGAATTTTGAGGAAGCCAACTCAGACGCATCATGGATCTTGGCCATGGAAGAAGAACTGAACCAGTTCAAGCGATGCAAAGTTTAGAAACTAGTTCCTAAACCCAAAGGTAAGAATGTCATCGGAACAAAGTGGGTCTACAGGAACAAGTTGGACAAGGATGGAACAATCATAAAGAAAAAGGCAAGACTCGTCGCCAAAGGATATTGTTAAGAAGAAGGAATCGACTTTGACCAAACATACACTCCAGTGGCAAGGCTGGAGGCCATCAGACTGTTCCTAGCTTATGCTGCACTGAAGGGCTTCACTGTCTACCAAATGGATGTAAAATACGCCTTTCTAAATGGTGACATAAAGGAAGAAGTGTACGTGGAATAACCCCCAGGTTTTGTTGACCTAACTTTCCTGAGTATGTTTATTTATTAACGAAAGCGCTGTACGGTTTGAAACAAGCTCCTCGAGCTTGGTACGAAATGCTATCTACCTTTCTCCTCGAGAACAAGTTCACAAGGGGAAAGATAAAAAAGACTCTATTTCTTAGGGAAATTAAAGGCAAGATTTTGCTAGTGCAAATCTATATCGACGACATTATTTTTGGTTCTACAGACAACAACCTCTGCAATAAGTTTTCTAAACTTATGCAAGGGAAGTTTGAAATGAGTAGTATGAGAGAGTTGAAGTATTTCTTAGGACATCAGGTGAAACAATCTGAAGATTTAATTTTCATCTCACAGACCAAGTTAACCAAGGAGTTGATTAAGAAATTCGGAATGGAGAATACAACCTCTATGAGGACTCCAATGGCCTCAGCTATGTCTCTAGATAAGGATGAGAAAGGGAAACCTTTTGATGAAACCAAATACAGAAGCATAGTTGGATCCTTGCTCTACCTTACTGCCAGTAGACCAAACATAATGTTTTATACATGTGTCTATGCTAGATTCCAAGTGAACTATAAGGAATCTAACTATACTATTGCAAAGCAAATCTTGAGATACCTTAAAGGTACATCGAATCTTGGCTTATGGTACCTAAGAAGTAATGACAACGAACTAATTGGTTTCTCAGATACAGACTTTGCAGGTAGCAAAGATGACAGGAAAAGCACTTCCGGGACATGTCAGTTCATTGGAAGAAGGCTTATCTCATGGAGTAGTAAAAAGCAAAATTGTGTCGCAATCGCAATGGCCGAGTCAGAGTATATCTTTGCCGGCAGTTATTGTGCACAATTTCATTGGCTAAAGAACCAGCAAGAAGATTACAATATGAAGGTTAAATACATTCTGTTGTTCTGCGACTCCTCCAGCGCAATAGCAATTGCAAACAACCCAGTCTCACACAGCCGGACAAAGCACATCGAGCTAATATATCACTTCATCCGGGAGCATATGGAGCTAAGGGAAGTGGATCTGCAGTACGCGCCAACAGATCGGCAAGTTGCAGATATTTTCACAAAACCGCATGATGAGACCAAGTTTAATTTCTTCAAAACTGAACTTGGGTTGCTGAACAGAGAAGGATAGACAAAAGTGGATCACCTCAAAGCTCAAGAATCGAGGATACTTCAAAAATGTCAGAAATTTCTTAAGTGGAAGGCAGTTCTCGAGAACTATTATTACTTTCTAAAAAAGCATGAAATTAGTTCTCGAAAACTTCAAGTCCACTTCTCGAGAACTACAAATCTGTCTCTCGAGAAGTGCTGAAAGTTCTCGAAAACTAGGCTTGCACTTCTCGAGAACTGTTATTATACTTCTCGAGAACTAACCCTACCTCTCGAGAAATGCCATGCCAATTTTCGATTTCTGTCAATTTCTACTATTTTGAAACCCGCTCAATTTCTGTCTTAATCTAAGGGTTATTTTAGTTTAATTACACATCTAATTACATTACTAGGGTTATATATATATATAACTTTAGATATCTCAAATCAACCAACATTTCAAAATTCACTCTCTCGAAAACTCTTCATCTTCCGCCGACCTGAACTTCGACACCGCCGCCTTCTCGCTCTCCATCCTTCACCGTCGTTCATCTCAATGGCCTAGTAGTTCAAAATCGGCGTCGGTAGTGAGATAGTAGTAGCAGGGATAGCAGAGCTTTCAGAGGATTTCAGAAATCTTCTTCTTCTCCTTAACACAGCAGGTTTGATATTCGTTCTATCAGAACCTTGCAAGATTTTATTTACTGAGGTAGAAGAGTTCTTCAGAAATATTAAAATAAGGAGAAATGGTACTGTCCTAAAGTCCAAAGTCAAGGGCATTAAAATTAAGTTGAGCCCGACCATAGTTTCCAGACTTCTCAGATAACCTCATGTAGATGATGAAGGTGAAATAACAGAAGATGGCAATGACAGAACCTGTCATTTCTGTGGAGTTCCAGATGGCATTACTTCTCTTAGGAGGTCTTCCTTAAATGATGTTAGCAAACTTTTAGTTGACATTATTGGAAAAATTCCATGGTGCAGAACATGGTCAATAGGGTTTATTACAAATAACTTCTTCAATATCATGGCTGTCATAGTCTGCAGGAAAAGATTTACTTATGGTTTGATGATTTTTGACTTGATTAGAGACAGCATAAGAGAACAAAAATTTGCTAGGATAATAACCCTGATGTTGCATGAGATTGATCCAATTGTCTTCAAGACTTCTAAAGGCACTCCAATCCATCACCTGAAGAAGATCTCCCTAGCCTCCATTCATTGATGGGATTAAAGCTGAAGAATCCAAAGCAGCTGGATAAAGAGCTTGCAGCCCCTACTAAAGAGGTCAGGACCCCATCTCCCTCCTCTCATAATGTTGTTGAACCATCTGGTGCAGCAACTGAGGGGGAGCCTGCAGCCTCAGTTCTAGATGTCAGACTTCCTTCTCCTCCTACTCCAGCTACATCTCTAGTTAGAAGTACAGTCAGAACACTAGCTCGTTCACCCATCAGAACCACCATCAAAAGCCCAGTAAGATCTGAAAGAGAGGGATAGATAGGTTTTACTCTAGAGGGGGGTGAATATAGTATTTAAAAATTGTTTAGATTTATTACGGAATTAAAATTCTGATAACTATAACTAGTGAAATAAAATTGGCTAGACTACCACAGCATAACACAGCACACAAAGAAATCAAACAGCAACCAGACGACACAAGAAAATTTATAGGGGTTCCTAAAATCTGAGTACATCCACTCTTCTACCACCCAGGTAGGAATCCACTATAGGTTTTTGTTCAGGTGCCCTACCACCACAAGATCTGATGTAGGTAGATCTAAAGACCCTTTGAGCTTTTGATCAGGAGCCCAGAATCCAATAGGTTTTTGATCAGGTGCCCTATCACCACAAGTGTTCACTTTTGAAGGGAGAGATAACCCTGTACAGATGGAGTTACAAGAAATAAGAATGATTGGAAATCTTCTCTTTCTCAGGCAAATGAGAATACTATGTGGATTAAAGTTGAGTGTCCAAGCTCCCCCTGAGATGGTGTATATATTCAGGAAGAAGAAAACTTGGCCCTGGGTGTAGGTCTTCAAAATATGTTGCAGAGCCTTTTGAGTCTTTGAACTGTTATAGATTTTTGGCTCTCTGTAAATCTTTGAAGACTGAAGAAGGAAGAAGACTGAAGAGAGTTTTGTTTGAAAAGGTTCTTCTTCTTCTTTTCAGCAAAACATGCAAGATCCTTTGAGAGCAATATTCATCTTTGCCTACTGATTGATTACTACTATCTTTTTCTTGTTGTCTTTCTAAGATATATATTTTGTCAGAATGAAGAAAAAACGGCATCAATTTGAATTCCCAAGACAAAACATAATTCTCTACAAGAATTGAGGAGTCCTAACGGCTAGATATTGCTAGCAATCATAAATGCATTTCCATAACTGTCTTGATAAAATATTCTGTGAATACCATAATTAATTCTTCAAAAATACGGCTATCATCCTTGAGAGAATCAACATTAATTATCAGAATATATCTGCCTTGAAAAACTTTATCATAATCAAAATAAATAACTCTGACCATTCTGAAGAACTTATAACTGAAAGAAGTATAGAATCGTAGAGCTCCGTTCAAAGATTGTCGAACTGAGTTAAGAGATCATCGACCAGAGAAAGGCTATCGTAGAACTGAGATTACTGCTGAGAAAAACAAAAATGTCGACCTGAGCTCGTAGATCGTCAAGCTAAGTTAAGAGTAGAAGACTCTGAGATCGTCGATGGGATATCGACGATCGTCTAGCTGAGTTCGACTATAGTCGAACTGATATAGATAGTCCACAACATTTATCTGAATTTAAGTCTGAGTCCACTGCAATGCTGGTCTGCAGAAAACCTGACCTAGAGGGGACTTAACTAAGACTTAGACAGAGACCCTGGCTATACAAGGGGGTCAAGACATCCTAATAGTGAACCTAGCACAAATCCAAACAAGGGTTCCAACAATCTCCCCCTATTTGTGTGAGGCCACTCAAAAATAAAAACTAAAAAGAAATGAAATACAAATACCATAAATATCTGAAGGGATGAAATAACATCAGTAGATATGTTATAGTAGTGCATTGTACATAATCAGTTAAACAATAGACAAAGAGAACTAACTATAATCTATCATATGGAGAACCAGATGAGGGTTTAAAGAAAATTAACTTCCTGCTTGGGTCTGGTACATTCTTCTTAGATGTCATCAAGTCTTATCCACCAAGAGATGTCTGAGTGCTGGTCCTGGGCACAATTTCTTCAGGATGCAATGCCATATATTCAGCTGGATCAAAGACTTTCTTGCTGACTTGAAGTTTATTCAGCTCTTTTTCTCTATAGGAAGACATAGTAGAGAATTTAGATGGATCTTCTCCTTCTTTTACAGCTTTTCTGATCTGAGAGAGACCAATTAGTTCCTAAAGCCTGGCCATCCTAAAGTTTGGATCAAGTTCCTGATCAATAGGTGGCTGATCTTATTGAGGTGGCATCATTGTAACTGCTTTGAACTGAGTGGATTGAGCTTGAAACTTTGTTGAGCTGTGTTGATTATCACTTTGAGAATAGAGAGATATTGGAGGAGTAGCCTCACTGTACTTTCTTTTATGAGATACAACAGATCTTTTTGACTGATAAGCAGCTGTCTTCAGTTCCTTGGTAGGAACTTGTTGTTGAGGAGTAGAGAAGGAGGGGTTCTGATAAATCACTTCTTTAACTTGTTCTGAGAAACTTTGACTTCTATGTTGTTGGCTGTCTCCTTAGGAATGAGTCCTGGAAGATCTATCCTGCCTTTGATATGATCTTGAGAAAGAGGAAGGCTGGGATGATGCACCAGATGCTTGAGAAACAACACCTGAAGCATCAGCAGCAGCAGCAGGAGGAGGAGGACCTCTTCTGAATTCTTGAGGAGGAGGAGAATATCTCCTGCTCTTATTCCTAGCTTTTTGCTCATTTTTAGATAACCACATCCAGCTCTCCATCCTAGGGTATGGATAAATCCCTTTCAAGATGTAATAAGGGGTATCATTTGTATTTCCTGGCTTGGGAGCAGTCTGGGGAGCAACTTTCCTTTTCCTTAAAACTTTCTTTTTCTTAGAAATACCATTCTCTTAATCATCATCATCATCATTAGAAGAACCCTGAGAATTGTCATATAACTCATCAATTTCCTTGACCTGTTTGTCAGCAATCTTTTTGGCAGTCTTTTCTTTGGCTTCTTCCTGAATATCAATAGCAATGAAATCATCCAGAGAGGTAATAGTGATGTAAGACTCATAGAGATTAACTAAACTTGTTTCTAGGGCTAAAGCCAGATTTTTTGAGGCCACTAAATCAAGTAGTTCATCAGCAATTAAGATGGCATCAAACTCATTCTTTTCATCTGACAAAAGCATAGGCTCAACATCCAAAGGGGATGACATATCTATACACAATGTCACTGATGGAATATCTGTATAAACTGGAGCTGACTGAATCTGCAGAAGTTGTTTCACAATAGAAGGACTCATAGGTCTTGTATAATAGACCATGGCCCTGGAAGAGTTTATCTCATCTGAAAACAAAACTGATCTAAATAGAGAGAATGAATGTAAAAGAATTTGTAAATAAGTGGAGGGATTAATAAAAAAGTAACCACTGGAAATGTAATGAATTGACACATCAGTGTCTTCATCTGACATCAACAAATCTGAATAAAGAACTATGTCTGTACAAAAATTCTGAAACACTTCTTCTTTCTGCACAGCTGGAGGAGACTAAGCCTGAATCTCTTCTGAGACTGAACCTGCAGCATCTTCATGCACTGCTGGAGGAGACTGAGCCTGAAGTTCTGCTGAGACTGAACCTGCAGCATCTTCATTGGACATCTCCCACTGCCTGGTTTCAGTGATAACTGGAAACAGGCCCCCAGATGAAGAAGGGATAGTGGAAGCAGAAATAGAGGCAGAAAGAGAGGAAATAGAGAGAGCAAGAGGTGAAATAGCCTCTGATATCAAGGATTTTAGAGTAGGAGTTAGGAGTTCCAGAAGATGAGAGATGGAGTAGGTTTGATCAATTTGAAGAAACTCAAGTGGAGTCTGAGTCGAGACAGAATTTTGCGAGGGAGGAGGATTGAAATCGGTCATGATCTAATCCTGAATATGGGAGTTTCTGGAAGAATGAATAGGGGAAATATGTGGTGAGGTTTCAGTGTTGAGGGGTGAATCAGATTGGTGAGAAGGAGATGAGAGAGGTGAGAGGAGGTAAAAATTTTGAAGGGACAAGGTGTGAAGGTTTTGAGGTTCAGCTGGGTGAATTGAAGATGATGGTGTTGGGTTTCTCTATAAAGGTGGCACAAAAATTGTGCACGCCGCGGAAGTAATAAAAATCAAGAACAACCCAAAGAGATATGGATAGGGCCATGAATGTTGAATCAAGAAGTTAAGAAATAACTAGGTCAAAGTTACCTTTCCGGTGTTAAGTCAAAACTCAACAAAGATGCTCCAAGCTTTGAGTCCTTGTCGGTGGCGAGTTCTAAGTAGAATAACGTCTACGTCTCTGCAGAAATCCACACGAGCAGGATAACACCGAGCTTCGTCGCACGAAGGGTCGGGAAGGAGATCAACCGCACCTTGCACTTCCACAGACTGCTAGGTCCGCGCCAGGAATAGCAACACTGGCGACTGTCGCCGGAGAGGAGGAGGTCAGCGGAGTGAACGAGGCGGCGAAACACTTCCGTCCGGCGGGGTTCGGGAATCGGCAGAGCGAACGAGCGGCGGAACTCTTCCGTCGGGTTCGATTCGGCCACAGGAGAAAAAGCCTGATCCTTTTCCCAAAACTCTAAGTCTCAATTTATACCAAAGGAATAAACATACCTGAGAGTATCGCTATCCGCAGACCACCCAAAATAGGGTTTCAGAATCATTCGCCGAGAATCAGCACAGGTTCGGCGAGAATCAGTCGGTGAGAATCAGAAGACAGAATCGACGAGAATTAGTAGACAGAATCGGTGAGAATCAGCAGACAGATTCGTCGAAAATCCAACAATTTGACTCTCGGCGAATTTGCCTTAGTCGGCGAGTCATACTCGACGACTTTGGCTTAGTCGGCGAGTCATACTCGACGACTCCCGACGACTCTCGACGACTTTGCCTTAGTCGGCGAGTCATACTCGACGACTCTCGATGAAACTCCTTTGGCAACGTTTGCCCGACCCCATTCTGTGTGGTTATTGGTAACCCTTACCAACACAATCAATCTTCCAACTTCTCCACATGCTCTTATGTGCGACCCTGCAGGCTCATATCGCGTTGGCAGTGAGATTACATGTTTGACCACTTCAGATCACCATGGTAAATCCAACAGTCTCCTACTTGATCTTGAAAGTATCAAATCAAAAATCTCACAAACAATGAGCGGCATCTAGCAATGCATCATTGCTACCCAAGCAATAAGAGTTCATCACTCATATGCCTTTATGAACAATGCCCCAGCATTGTCTTTGTCCCTTTGTCCCTTACATCCGGAAAGAACTATAGGCATGGACCGTGTTACCCTCGTAATAGCTCAATCTAGGTTTCTTGTTCTTGAACGGACTTCCAGAGAATGGTGAGTCCAATATCACATATTGACTCAACCAAGCATGGCCATGCATTTCTTAGTCCAGTTCCATCAAGGGGCCCATGGATGCAACTCCTATCATATAGGAGGACAAATCCCATATCTGCTAACACATAGACACCCAAATGATTCGTAATGTGCCCAACAACCACCCTTATCATCAACCTTTCTCAAGGAAGACTTTAGATGGCATCAAAGCACGCTCTTCCTCACTTGATGAATGTTGTGACTTTAGGTCAAAGGACTAAAACACCATTGTCAATTGAGACCTACTCGTGACACATTTAGATAACAATCCACAGAGTAGTCTCAGGTTGGGTCTGTCCAGTACAACTTGTTCATTAACAAGTACCCACGTGATGACTTGGTATCACAATATCATGACCTATGAGAACTGGTCATCAGTTAACACACGTGCAATTCTTAATGTATCATCATTACCCTTAGTTTCTATGATGATACAACGACTAGGGACCTTTTAAGAATGATGCTTCAAATAAATCATAGGCTCTCACATTCAAGTCACGTACTTGATGTCCTATGGAAGCGAACATTCTAAGGGTATTTATTATGTTAACATTTAACTATCGCATAGAGAAATCATAATAAAAGAACTTGCCATTAATTGTAAAATTAAATTTCGGTACATAATTCATCATATGAATAAATAACAAATAGCAAACAGAATATATGTTTACATGCAGTCCACAAGACTCTCACTAGATCTGATAATTTAGGTATCGTATACCCATTGATATAGTATGAGCATCATGCTTTCTCTGTGCGAGAGGCTTTGTCAGTGGATCCGCAATATTCTCCTCAGTCGGCACTCTACAAATGTTCACATCTCCTCGTTCGACAATCTCACGAATAAGATGGAACCACCGAAGTATGTGCTTGGAGCGCTGATGGGATCTAGGTTCCTTAGATTGTGCAATTGCACCATTGTTATCACAGTAGAGAACTACAGGACCAATAATGCTAGGAACTACATCAAGCTCGCCGATGAATTTCCTAATCCATACAGCCTCCTTCACTGCGTTAGCTGCAGCGATATACTCGGCCTCTATTGTAGAATCAGCAACTGTCACTTGCTTGGAACTCTTCTAGCTCACAGCTCCTCCATTAAGGCAAAACACAAACCTTGACTGAGACTTTGAATCGTCCCTATCAGTTTGGAAGCTAGCATCCGTGTAACCACTTACAACGAGCTCTTCCTCTCCACCATACACCAAGAACACATCCTTTGTCCTTCTCAAGTACTTCAGGATATTCTTGACTGCAATCCAGTGACACTCACCGGGGTCTGACTGATACCTGCTAGTCATGCTCAAAGCAAAGGAGACATCGGGTCGAGTACATAACATTGCACACATGATTGATCCAATTGTCGAAGCATATGGAATCAACTTCATGCGGTCCTTATCTTCACAAGATTTTGGACACTGGTCCTTAGAGAGATTCACACCATGAGACTTGGGTAAAAATCCTTTCTTGGACTCAAGCATGTTGAACCGCTTCAACGCCTTCTCAATGTATGTACTCTGGGTCAAACCCAGCAACTTCTTCGATCTATCTCTATAGATCTTAATACCGAGTATATAAGTCGCTTCACCCAAGTCCTTCATAGAAAAGAAGTTCCCTGGGTTGTTCTTAACAACTTTCAGGGTAGGAATGTCATTCCCAATCAACAGTATGTCATCTACATACAATATCAGGAAGACAACAATGCTCCCACTGATTCGCTTGTAAACACAAGGCTCATCTTCATTCTTGATGAAACCAAACTCTTTGATTTTCTCATCAAAATGAAGATTCAAACTTCGAAAGGCCTGCTTCAGTCCATAAATGGACCTATTCAGCTTGCATACTTTAGTGGCTTCATTTGGGGATTCAAAACCCTCGGTTTGTGTCATGTACACTTCCTCAAGGAGGTTTCCATTAAGGAAAGTCATTTTGACATCCATCTGCACAATCTCGTAGTCATAATACGCAGCAATAGTAAGCAATATCCTTATGTACATTACCATGGAAATAGGGGAAAAGGTCTCATCATAGTCAATACCATGAATTTGCTTGAAACCCTAAGCCACCAGTCGCCCTTTGAATGTCTATACATTCCCATCCATGTCGGTCTTCTTCTTGAAGACCCATTTGCACCCTATGGGTCGTACCCCTTCAGGTGGTTCCACCAAGTTCCAAACTTGGTTTGCATACATGGAGTCCATTTCGGATTTCATTGCCTCAAGCCATTTGTCGGAGTCTGGTTCATTCATAGCCTCTTGGTAGGTTGCTGGTTCATCATCATGATCCATAAGCAACACATTACCTATTTGAGACATGAGAAATCCATATCTCTCAGGCTCAAATATAGGTCTACCAGATCTACGTAGGACTTGTGTTTCTTGAGTAGGTTCTCTAGCTACAACATCTTATAGTCCTATCTTAGAATCCAATTCCAGTTCATTCACTACTTGTGGTTCTTGAACTTCTTCAAGTTCTACCTTTTCAGTCTTTCTTGATAAGAATTCTCTCTCCAAGAAGATGCCAGTCCTTACGACAAACACTTTGCCCTCTGACGGTAGGTAAAAGTAATACCCTTTCGTTTCCTTAGGATATCCCACCAGATGACATTTATCTAATTTGGGTTCCAGATTGTTAGGCGTTTGACTCGCACGTATGTCTCACAACCCCAAATTTTAATGAACGATATACTAGGACGCTTCCAAGTCCATATCTCATATGGTGTCTTCAGAACCGTTTTCATTGGAGCGCGATTCAGTGTCATTGCAGCAGTCTCTAAAGCAAAACTCCAAAAGGAAACAGGTAAGTCTGCATGACTCATCATCGAACGTACCATGTCTAACAGAGTACGATTTCTCCTCTCAGACACACCATTATGTTGTGGTATTCTAGGTGGAGTGAGCTGTGATACAATACCACACTCTTTTAGATGATCACGGAACTCATGACTCAGGTATTCGCCACCTCGATCAGATCGGAGTGCTTTAACCCTTTTATCCAACCGGTTTTCTACTTCATTCTTGAACTCTTTGAACTTTTCAAAGGTCTCGGATTTGCACTTCATAAGATACACATATCCGTATCTACTAAAATCATCAGTAAATATAACGAAGTAGAAATATCCACCTCTAGCCATGGAGCTCATGGGTCCGCATACATTACTATGTACAACACCCAAGAGATCTTCATCCCTCTCAGTATAACCAGTGAAAGGGGTTTTAGTCATCTTGCTTAACAAAAAAGATTCACATCGCTCAAATGATTCATAATCAAATGAGTCCAAAAGTCCATCTTTATGGAGCTTGGATATGCGCTTCTCGTTTATATGGCCCAAACGACAATGCCAGAGATATGTAGGGTTCGAATCATTGGTTCTTAGTCTTTTATTATTTTCTACATTATAGATCAGATGGTCCAAGTTCAAAACATAAAGACCATTAAACAATTGGGCTACAGCATAACAAACATCATTCTTAAATATAGAACAACAGTTGTTCTTAATTATAAAATAAAATTCAATCATGTCCAAGCATGAAATAGATATAATGTTTCTAGTTATGGCCGGAAAAAATAACAATTATCTAATTCTATTATAAGCCCACTGGGCAAAGAAAGACGGTAAACCCCTACGGCTACAGCAGCAACTCTTGCTCCATTGCCGACTCGCAGGTCCACCTCCCCTTTACTCAGCAATCTTCTCCTTTCCAGTTCCTGCACATTTGTACAAATGTGTGAACCACATCTGGTATCCAATACCCAAGATGAAGGAGCAGAAAGGTTTATCTCTATAACGTAAATATTTGAAGTGGAAGTCATACCTCTATTCATTTTCTGCAGACCCTCAATGTAAGAAGGACAGTTTCTCCTCCAATGACCAGCCTTGCCACAGTGGTGGTATTTCCCTTCCTTCACCGTGCTCTTCTTTTTCTTCAGTGCAGAAGACTTGGGCTCAAGATGTGACTTAGGTCCCACCTTCGTCTTCATAGAGCCCTTGGCGTTGCCCTTGCCCTTATGCACCATCAGTATGGGGCTGGCAGGCTTGGCCTTCTTCATGTTGATCTCGGCAGTTCTTAATATGCCTAGGAGCTCGGGCAGTGTCTTGTCTATTTCATTCATGTTGTAGTTCAAGACAAACTCCTCATAACTATCCGGCAATGATTGCAGGATCAGATATATGGCCAAATCTTGACTTAGAGGAAAACCCAGCCTTTCAAGGTTCTCTATATACCCAATCATCTTGAGTACGTGAGTCCCTACTGAGTCTCGAACTTCCATCTTGCACTGAAATAATGTTTTTGTGACGTCGAACCTATCTTGACGAGCCTACCCTTGAAACATTTTCTTGAGATGCTCGTCAATCTCCTTGCACCCCATGTTCTCATGTTTCTTCTGAAGCTCATAGTTCATGGTGGCAAGCATAAGGCATTCGATGTCTAAGGCGTCATCAGTCTACTTCTTTTAAGTATCCTTATCAGCACGGGAAGAATTCCCGGTCGGCACCTCGGGGGCTTCTTCTTCCAAGACATAGAGCTTTCGCTCTTGCCTGAGAACAATTTTAAGGTTCCTATACCAGTCCATGTAGTTAGTCCCATTGAGCTTATCCTTCTCAAGGATGGCTCTCAGAGATAGAGTGGAGTGTGAACCACTTACCATGGAATTCTACAAGAATTCATGTAGAATAATATAAGTACCAAAATTTCAAAATACAATTTATTTTTAATTTGGACTTCAATTAAAACTCCCACTATTTTATTCAAAATGATGGCCCTCACTATCAATTCGGAGAGTTCATGCGAGCTACTCTCTTAGTGGACAAGATCCGTATTTCACCAACACAATGAGTTAGCTTTGGCTTTTCTCTCACGATGTGGTTATTTAGGTAGGCAACGCTTTCCAATTGCATCCTCATGCAATTTTTTTATGGCTGGTGAATAACTCCTTATTCGCATCCATCATATGGTGCATGCCAACCCTATGCCTCTAGGCACTCAACCTTTGAGGTCACCTAGTTAAGTTAGACTCGATGTCGACAGTGGGATATCACAATTATCCGCTCGCACCCTTACCAAGATAGAATAATGCACCTTGCTTTGGCAAGCCCACACTTCATCGATCGAGGAAGGAAGAGTGTCATCTATCGGAAGGCATCCGAAGACTTAATATTTGATGAAGAGATTTTTGATTATAGGTTAACAATTAACCATGATCAACATTTGATCAATGTGCACATCCAAAGAAAAACATTTTTCAAAAATCCACATGCATCCCTTATGTGCAAAACATGGCCTTATCAACATTTGATAGAAGAAAGGGCTAAATCTGAACATCCGGACTCTTCCAAATCTTCAGATTTACATGCATTGGACAAAGGCAAAGGCAACTCAACTTAAAGCAGTAGACAAGCTCGTCTCTCATTGTTGGATTCAAAATCCAAAACAATACACGGGTTCATTAACCACTCGAGGGACAGTTACTACTAAGGATACAATAATTTCTAACAATTAGAAATAACCACGAAATCCCATACGTTCCTGGCGGGGTTCTAAGGGGCAAAGCCCCTAACCTGTGGGTTATGGGCCCACCAATTTCCCTTGAAAAAATCATCAACAATTGATGATCCAGGATTAAATCTAGACATTTAGAACACTTCTAAATCCCTAGGTTTACACGCACTGGAATAACCTAACTTCTAATACAACAATCATGGCCGAAACCTCGCTCTGATACCACTGTTGGGTTTCTCTATGAGGGTGGCACAACACTTGTGAGCGCAGGGGAAGTAATAAAAATCAAGAACAACCCAAAGAGATTGGGATCGGGCCATGAATGTTGAATCAAGAAGTTAAGAAATAACTAGGTCAAAGTTACCTTTCTGGTGTTGAGTCAAAACTCAACAAAGATGCTTCAAGCTTTGAGTCCTTGTCGGTGGCGAGTTCTACGTAGAATAACGTCTATGTCTCTGCAGAAATCCACACGAGCAGGAGAACACCGAGCTTCGTCGCACGAAGGGTCGAGAAGGAGATCAATCGCACCTTGCACTTCCACGGACTGTTAGGTCCGCGCCAGGAATAGCAACATCGGCGACTGTCGCTGGAGAGTAGGAGGTCAGCGGAGCGAACGAGGCGGCAGAACACTTCCGTCCAGCGGGGTTCGGGAATCGGCGGAGCGAACGAGCGGCGGAACGCTTCCGTCGGGTTCGATTCGGCCACAAGAGAAAAAGCCTGATCCTTTTCCCAAAACCCTAAGTCTAAATTTATACCAAAGGCATAAACAGACCTGAGAGTATCGCTATCCGCAGACCACCCAAAATAGGGTTTTAGAATCATTCACCGAGAATCAGCACAGGTTCGGCGAGAATCAGTCGGCGAGAATCAGAAGACAGAATTGGCGAGAATCAGTAGACAGAATCGGTGAGAATCAGTAGACAGAATCGGTGAGAATTAGCAGACAGATTCGTCGAGAATCCAACAGTTTGACTCTCGACGAATTTGCCTTAGTCGGCGAGTCATACTCGACGACTCAAGACGACTCTCGATGACTTTTCCTTAGTCGGCGAGTCATACTCGACGACTCCCGATGACTCTCGATGACTTTGCCTTAGTCGGCGAGTCATACTCGACGACTCTCGACGAAACTCCTTTGGCAACATTTTCCCGACCCCATTCTGTGTGGTGATTGGTAACCCTTACCAACATACTCAATCTTCCAACTTCTCCACATGCTCTTATGTGCAACCCTGCAGGCTCATATCGCGTTGGAAGTTAGATTACAAGTTTGACCACTTCTAGATCACCATGGTAACTCCAACAGATGGCTGAACAAGAGAAGAGATGGTTTGGACAACATTGGGGGGAAAGAAGGAACATTGGGAGTAATTGGAGGAGGAGGAGGAAGAGAAGGAACTTCTTCATTATGTTGGGAAGTGGCTGTGACAGCCCTTGTGTCCTCAAATATAAGGGAGGAGGTTCCAGCCCTGGAGGGCTTTTGAATCATCCTCTCCCACTTCCCAAACATGGAGGAATATAACCTCTTGCTAGCATTAGTAGCTATGGTTGGAGAAACCAATAGCTCTGGAGACTGATCGGGTACCACTTGCTCTTTCTCTGATTCTGTCTCCAAAGCTACGATTGCTACTGGGACTGCCAGTGGTGGCCTCTTCTTTCTTGACCACTATGTTGCTCTTTCTGCTTCTTCCTCTCTTTAGCAATGACATCGTCGTCTTGGCCCCCTCCTTCTCGCCTCATCCACAAACTTCTTCCACATCTTCCTCAAGATGATTCACCTTTGAATTGTGAAGCCTATCAGTATGACAAACATCATCGCTCTTCTTTCCCAGCACGAACGGGACGTAGTTCTTCTCGTCCTTTTGAAATAGTTCATTCTGATATCTGGGGTCCTGCTCCTCTTGTCACTGTTGGAAGAGGTAGCTTATTCTTTGTCACTTTCATTGATGATTTCTCCAGGTGTACTTGACTGTATCCCCTAAAAGATCGTTCTAAACTTTATACTGTGTTTACTGCCTTTTATCAAGAGATCTTGACACAGTTTCAAGTGCCTATTCAAGTTCTTCGTACTGATAATGCCAAGGAGAATGTCAGTCGACTTTTTTTTTCTGATTTTTGTACAAACAATGGTTTGATTCATCAAACTTCTTGCCCTTATACCTCTCAACAGAATGGCGTTGCTGAACGCAAGAATCGTCATCTCTTGGATGTTGCTCGCAACCTTCTGTTGCAAATGAATGTTTCGCGGTCCTATTGGGTTCATGCCTTTCTTCTCTCCTGCTATCTCATTAATCGGATACCCTCGTCTGTTCTTCAGGGCAAGACTCCTTTTTCCATTTTGTATCCCTCGGCCGAGCCGTTTCCGTTACATCTTACGGTTTTTGGATGTACAACGTCTGTTCACATACCTTCTCATGGTCGTGACAAACTTTCTTCTCGTTCTTTTAAGTGTATCTTCCTTGACTATTGTCCAACGCGGAAGGGTTATCGCTGTTTTGATCCTCTTCTGCGCAAATGATATGTTTCAGCTGATGTTACCATTTTTGAAGATACACCATATTTCTCTCCTGCATCATCTCTCTTGCCCTCTGATAATTCGTCTTCTTCTCTGCCTATTCTCTCGGCACCTCCTCCAGAGCCAGTTCTCTCGGCTCTTATTGATCCATTTATACACCTGCTCTTATTGATCCATTTCTTTCTCTAGAGCCTGCGGTGTTGCCTATGGAGCCTTCTGTGCCTGTTCCATGACCTCTTCTTTCTTCTGACAGTACATCGCCTCCTCCGGTCGACCGTGGCCTTGATCTTCCCATTGATCTGTGCAAGGGCATTCGACAATGCACTAAGCATCCTATTGATGTTGTTGTCTTCTATGCTCAGCTTTCCCCGAATGACAGGCATTTTGCTCTTGCAATTTCTTATACTGTTATCCCAACAACGTATCAAGAGGCTCTTGCTAGTCCTCTGTGGAAAGCTGCTATGGATGAAGAAATGCATATATTAACTGAGAGAGGGACTTGGACTCTTGTCCCCCCACCTTTGGGAATTGATGTGGTTGGTTGTCGATGGGCCTTTGTGGTCAAGTATCTTCCATATGGCTCAGTTGATCGCTATAAGGCAAGGCTCGTGGACAAAGGATTTACTCAGACATATGAGGTCGACTTCTTTGATACTTTTTCCCTATTGCTCGCATTAGCACTATACATGTTCTCTTCTCTGTAGCTGTTATCGACTAGAACTTTCAGCAGACTTGGGTGGATTACATGATGTATTTCACATCTCAGTGCTTCGTAAGGCTGTCAAGGATCCAGCTCAAGTAGTGGAGAATGATCGGGTACCGGTCGAGTATGGGCTAACGACGAGGGTTAGACCTATTCAGATCGAGGATCGAGCCGAGAAACAGTTGCGGAACAAAGTGATCGGGATGGTCAAGGTCCGATGGGACAATTGTGGCCGTGAAGAGATAACATGGGAGCTAGAGCAGACCATGCGAGCTGAATTTCCCGAACTGTTTGTATAAACTGTAGACCGTGTACCTTTTGTTATAACAGAGTTATCAAGTTATAGCATTGTTGGTTCTTGTTTCCTTACCGTGCAAATTTCGGGACGAAATTTTGTTAAGGGGGGAGGATTGTAACACCCCAAAAAGACTCAAAAATGGTTTTGAGGTGCAGGTCATTTTACACGGCCTGGGACACGGGCGTGTCCCAGGGCGTGTCGGGGGTACACGGCCTGGGATACGGGCGTGTCCCAGGGCATGTCACTCAAATAAAATGCGTTCTGAGTCAGAAGGTTACACGTCCTAGAACCAAGCCTTGAACACCGGCGTGTCAGGTTGGACACGGGCGTGTCCGATGCCGTGTGCCTACCCGTGTATTGCTTGCAGCTCGATGAGGCAGGGGTGACACGGGCGTGTCTCAAGAATGACACGGGCGTGTTAGGTTCGACACGTGCGTGTCGATGCCCGTGTTCTGGTAAAGATCAGTCGGTACGAATACCGCGTGTGCCGCTTAAGGGTACACGGCCTGTGACACGGGCGTGTCACAGGCCGTGTCAGCCAAAAAAGTGAGTTTTTGGGAAAATCGTGGTCGTTCAGATTTCTCTCTTTGGATCCAAGGGCTCAGGTAATTCCTGGCTGGATTTAATCAGTAGAGGCTGAGGAAGAATTCATTCTTCATTTGATTAAGGAAGAGAGAAAGAGAGAGGAGGAAGAAGGAGGAGGAGGAGATCAATCCACCGGCGGAGTTCCCGTGGTCCGATTCGTGATCCGAAGCCGGCGTTGTGAAGGAAAAGCTGCTGCGGTTCTTTCTCACCGGCTAGTTTGCGATGGCTCCCAAGAGATCGACAAGGGTAACGATCTCCCTTCTTGGACATGTGAAGTCCTTCTTTTCTGCATTGCATAGGGAAAACCCTTCCCCGCGAGTGTGCGGTGGGTTGTGGTGTCCCTTGGGGTAGTTATGTGAAGTCCCCCTTGTTAGAGGCCGGAATTGGAGTACGGCTCTAGGCATGGTGTGTGAAGCCTATCTGGACATGCTAGTCTGGATTGGTGATGCTTGTTTGCATATCGGAGAAGGCTCCATGATTATGGCTTGTGTTGCCTTGTGCCTACCTGTTGCTTGGTGCAGCAGGAAGTACTGGATGAAGTCCAGGAAATGAAGAGGGTTGGATGCAACTCTTGTGGCCGTGCATTGCCACTTTATGAGCAGTTGAACCGTTGGGCTGCAACTCGATGAAAAGGCAGATTGCCGAACAGGAAAGGTGAAACCGACCCGCGCCTATAAATAGCCATGGATACTTCCGTATTCGAGGTGGCACGGCGACTTGAGCAATGGGGGGTGGCTGATCCGTACCTGCGTTAGGTCCGTCCGACTTGGAAGCCTGGTTATAGGTTTTGTTGGAGCGCCTAATGAGAGTCTTAGGCCCGCGCGCCGGAAAGACTAGAATGCTTAAATACCGTGTAGACGGTGGTGTTGACCCTGGTATTCCGGTACACCAAGAATGTGCCCTGAGTGCACGGACTGTCGGGCCGTGTGGCCGATAGTTGTGATGGCTTGAATGTGCCTGCGTGCACATAGGTTCTATATGATGATGCCATGCTTTGCAGGGAAAGAATGCTAATGCCCCGAGAAAGGGGTAGGATTGTTATAATTGGGTCAACTGAATGCTGACCGTTGCATTGTTTGCCACCGGTTGGGTGGATTGTCCCTATGCAGGTGCTGGAGAGCCAAGTGGTAAATGAAGGGTTGAAGCCCTACTATTGTTGCTGCTGCTGCTGCGGCTAGCCCTTGAAGGCTAAGCGAATGTGTTTTCTTGTTTTCTTTTACTCATGTATGGCCGGCCTGCGCGCCGAGGTTTGTAAACCATACGGTGTGGAAAGAGGAACTGTAAGGCCTTAAGGCCAAACTCTATGTATTTGTTGTACATTCCGTGGCTTTATATATAAAGGTAGTTTATATATTGGACATTCCTGGTTAGAGTTCAAATTACAACTTAATGCTTCCGCTAGAATACTCTGAGTTAGGATTCGTGTAGGGTTTGGTATTATCCTATGACCTCACCGTCTGTTTGTGGCATATAGTGTGGGGCCCCGGCCAGACCTTCTACTATACGTCATGTAACGGATGGGGTCGTTACATGCCGACTCGACATTAAGTGTTTGGACACTACCGTGTGGCGGTAGCTAGATACCGCACAGAGGTAGGGGCCGATGAGTTGATAGGGCAGGCAGGCGTTGAGAGCGTTGAGTGGACAAAGGTGTTGAGTGCTATCACATGGATAAGGCAAGATACTGTGTGGCGGTAGCGAGTGAGGCGTTGAGAGAATTGAGTGGATAGAAGGCTTTGAGTGCTATTGCGTGGCGATATTACGATACCACACGGCAGTCGGCATCTGAATTATCAGCGTAAGGCTCTGGAAGCTACCGCCTGGCATTAATGTTATCGCAGGCGATAGCCCACTGAATTATTTTAACAGGGCGCTCGGGAAGATATCGCGTGGCAGTATAAGGTTATAATCCGGCAATAGCGGTACAGGTGGCCACACCTGAGTGGGTGGTTCGAATGGTGGCTTGCAGAAGAAGTCATTTTTGGGGATACCGCACGGCGGTAATAGGATACGGCGCGGCGGTATCTCCTTGATCGGGAAAACCCTAATTCTATTTAGCTGCCCCCCTATATATAATCATTCAAGTCTTAGCCGCAAGTTATCTTCTTCGAATTTTCTGAAAAAACGACTATGGCGGAGCTTTTCTTAGAAGACAAGGAATGGAAGGAGGAGAACGAGAGCCAAGGTCGACGCCATCATGCCGCCAAGGAGAGTTACGAGATCCATGGCTGGAAATGTGGTTTGCTTCCTACCCTCTCCCTTGTTGCTAAATTTGTAGTTATTTTCTAGGAGAGATGTCGACTCAAAAGAGTTTAACTTGTAAGATGAAGATCTCCTAGGTAGAGACTATGTTAGGGCTTATGCCCTGGATTTTTAATGTCTTCAACCTCTCCTCTCTTCTTTGTGAAGATGGTGAACTTGGTTTTGTGAAGAGAAATGGTCTATTGAGTGTGAATAAGGGAGGAGGAAGTTCATCATATTGTTTTGATTAAATGTCTAAAGGAAGAAGATGAACCAATGTCGTTCATCTTGCTTTAAGATGTATGCAGAAATCTTTTTTATGTGCGCAGTGAACTTCAAGGCAATTTTCGGGTATGTTACGATCAGATTTGGGCTTTTGACTAAAAACAAAAGTTGTAGACGTTGGAAAGTCCTTTCCAACGGAAGGTTACACGTTTTTTACGTGTCCTATAGACTTAGGAATGTCCAGTCGAAGTTGCAATACAGTCAAGTCTTAACTACATGTTGTTCTCGGGTTAGTGTAGATCTGGGTTTGAATTTGGTAGAGAGATTATAGTAAATTGACATGGAGATTTGATGAACTATATTTATGGATGTTTTTTATAAACGAAGGACTGATGTTGTAGATCCTTAAGAATGTAAAAATAAGGTTGAGGTTTTGGTAAACTTAGGTAATACGTAATCGTGATAAACAAATAGTTTGATGGAATATGATTGTACTGATGGTTTGAAGCAGGTTGACACACAAATGATTTGGGTAAGATAGTGAACAAATAAATTGATACGTTTGATTATACAAATGATATTCTTGTGGAAGCATATTTTATTGCGAATGATTGACTTTAAGAAGGAATTGGATGAGGTTAATGCATGTCCATTATATAGGATGATTAATGGAATGTGTATATAGTCCACTGCCTAATGTTGTGTCTCCCTACGGGTAAGAGTGTGGGATTGGTATGTTGAATAAGGTGGATTGCCACCTGTGTAAATGACGAACCCTTGTGTGGTATGGAAATATGGAAGGGTTGGAAGTGTGTGTGTGTTTACCGCCCTAGAATGTTGTGTTGATAAGGGACTCGGTGTGGAGACCTTTCGTGCTATTGAGCATGAGATGTGAATACTAATAAGGGAATCAGTGTGGAGCCCTTAGATATGTATTTGCATGCGGTGTGAGTTAACACGTGGTGTCATAATCCTAGGTTAAGGATAGTGTGGCAATTCTACGGGCTCGCCAGTCGTCACATCGATGGGAGTTTACAAAAAGATTTTGGACGGTTGGGCGTGGTCATCGGTGCTCATTCTTAGGGCTCCTTCCATGGCAAGTGGATGGATTTATTGTGACCTAGGTGCTCATTCCCGAGGCCCTTTCGGGTCCACACCAGTAGGCTAGTTTGGGATGTGTTCTTGGTGTACATCTACCCAAGACCCCTCTGAGTCGTAGTACACACGTGAGCTCTGCTATTGTGTTTTTAGCGTTGAGGCGTACGGAGGCCTAGGATTGGTAGTGTGGATGCCCGCCTAGTATTGGAAAGCCCGTTCCACTATCACCGTCTGGCCACAAAGGATGGCGCCTGAGAGATTAGCTACCAACTCGAAAAGTGGGAACTACATGTCTGTGTCGACATAACAATTGAATGTGTGTGAGTATGTGTGAGTCATCATAAGTCATTTATAACATAGCATTGCATCACATCAGATCCTTATCATATAAGTTTTTATGGGCACTCTTATATGATGAGATATTTTACTATTGAGATGATCCTTAACTTATATGTCTGTATGGGCATTCATATAAGTTGAGTTACTTCTTATTGTTTATTCATACTTTGTTGGGTATTACATCCACAATAACCCAGATTTGCATGAAGCCACCCTTGAACTAAGATGAATTAAGTTGTATTTGATATCTTGGTTTAAGTTGTGTGTTTGCAGATAATAATTGTTAAGTGTAGACCAATGTCAGTCTACAGTGGGTCATGAACACAGGACCATACAGTGTAGTCCCTCACTGTATGATTCAAGGTGTTGACTCATATGTAGCCTCTCAATTTGGATGCACTTCATATTCGAGTACTTGAATCAAGGAATGAGGATAGGATTCTTGAAGAGAAGAGAAAATTGTAAAAGTCCAAAATTTCTCTAAGTCCACTTCTCGAGAAGTCCATGATAGTTCTCGAGAAGTAGACTTAGCAGAACTCAAGAAGTTCCTCTAGTTCTCGAGAAGCCGAGACTAGTTCTCGATAAACCTTTTTATAGTTCTCGAGAAGTCAGTCTAAGGTTATCGAGAAGTCCCAGCCTTTATTTCTCGAGTAGTCAGAGACAGCCGCAAAATTATTCTAAGTCCCTCTCTCGAGAAGTCTATCTGAGTTCTCGAGAACTTAGTCTCGAGTTCTCGAGAAGTCAGCATTGTTCTTGAGTACTTGATTTGGCTTTCGAGTAATAGTTCTCGAGAAGTCTAGTTAGTTCTCGAGAAGTCTCAACCTACAGTTCTCGAGTACTAACTTGAAGTCCAGACAGACTTGCTCTCGAGAAATCAATCTTGTTCTCGAGAACTCATTCCTACTTCTCGATAACAGCAGACAATTTTTCTGAAAATTTCTCTTAAGTCCAGATAGACGGGATTTTTAAATTACTCGACGTGAATTGTCCACGTGTCATAATTTATGTCTTTTCTAACCGTTAGGGGAATTCCTATATAATTTCTTTTCGTTAAGACTAACCCTAAGCGGAAAATCGTACATTTTTATTATCGTGATCGGTCAACTCTCTCCAAGAAGAACAAAACTTTCAGCCGTCGCCACCACTCAACGTGAAGATAAACATCTCTGTTTTTGATCAAGAAAGGCTTGTTGTTCAAGTATATTTCATCTTCTCCTTGATCTAGTAGGTATAAGATTTCTCATATCAGATCTCTCAACTCTTCTTCAACATTTTCTGAAAAAGCCGCAAGTTCAAGAAGAAGACCAAGAGTTGAATTTTTCCAGATCTGAGACAAATTTCTGTTTGTATTTTTTAACTCTCTCTATAAATCCTGTAGGAGATTAATCACCGAGTTGTAGGAAGTTTTCACCTTCCGACTGTAGATAATTTTGGATCGAGATTGTAGGAACTTGGTTCCGAGGCGTAGGATTGGATTTCAATCCGAGATAGTGGAGTAGCTGAGTCTAGTGATTTACTAGATCAGTGAGGGAAAGTGGACGTACCCAAGGTTAGGGAACCACTATAAATCTTCTTGTCGTCTGTGATTGCTTGATTGTTTGTGCAAGTTCTTTAAAAAAAAAATTCCCGCATATAGACGCACAATTCACCTATTCCCCCCCCCCCCCTCTAGGTGATTTAGGTTGACAACTTAACACTTTCAATTGGTATCAGAGGGAGGTTGGTCGTTAAAAGGTTAACACCTTGATCAATTTCCTCTCTAAGTTGTCTTTGAGAATTTTCAAGCAATGGATAAGGCTAAATATTTTGCCAAGCTTCCCCTGCGCACAAAAAATAACTTTCCCATGTGGAAAGAGAGAATTAAATTTTTCATGGAAGCTATGGATCTCCAGATCTTCATGATTGTTGAAGAAGGACCTTACGTGCCCATGACCATCTCCACTATAGATCCAACCAAGAAGTTTCCAAAGAAGCTGATGGATCTAGATAAAGATGAGATTTCACTTGTCTCTCTAAATAAGAAAGCTAAAAATATTATAGCAAGTACAGTCGATGACTCGATGCTGTAGAACCTGATTCACTGCCAATCTGCTAAGGAGATGTGGCAGTCACTAGTCACTTTGATGGAAGGTACTGAAGAAGTCAAGGATGATAGAAGATCTCTATTGAACCAGAAGTACGAAGCATTCTGACAAGGACCAAAGGATACCATTGCAGATAAATTTGAGAACTTCTTCAAGATAGTCAATGGCCTCAGAGTATATGGCAGAGTCTTCACCAATGGAGAACTAAATGAAAGGTTCCTAAGATCTTTAACCAAGGAATGGGACAATAAGGTATGTGCCATCAGGGAATTTAGAAAGCTAGCTGAGACAGATACTCAGAATCTCTTCGGGAAGCTGATGTCGTATGAGCTTCAACTCAATACGAGGAAAGCTGAAGAAGAGAAGAACAGGTCTGCATCCAAGAGAAGTCTATTGCTTTAAAGGCAGACATCTCTAGGAAGTCAAAGGCTACCTATCCATCCCCAACACAAGAAGTTAGTGAAGAAGAAAACTCGAAGCCAAGTACCTCGGGATCTGAGCTATCTAAAGGAGAGTTCTCCTTACTCTAACGGCAGTTCAAGAAATTATTGAATAAGAAAACTCAATGGAAGGTCAAGGATGCCTCTCACAGAAGATCACGACATGATGGTGATCGACACAGAAAAGGCTCAAGCATCAACAACAGGTATGGTTCTAAACAGAACAAACATATTTTGACTGACATAGTATGCTACTATTATAACAAGCCAGGTCACGTCATAGCTGACTGTCCCCACAAGAAGAAGAAGGGTGGCAGGAGAGAAGAAAAGAAGTCCTCGTATAGCAAGAAGAGGACGGAGAAGAGCCTGATAGCCAAGAAGGGCAAGACTCTTAGTGACTCTGACTCATCTGAGTCAAGTGAAGAAGAGGAAGCCTACTTTGGACTTATGGCTCAATAAGATGATGAACAAGATACCCAGTTCACTAGGGAGGTAAAATGTCACACCCCTCTTTCAGAATCTGAAGTTTCTGAGCATGATCATGAGGAGAGAACATCTGACGATGATTCTGAACTCATGACCAGTATAAGGAGTTGATCATGGCTTACGACAAATGTCGAAAGGTCGTGAAAACTCAGGCAAAAGAGATTAAGTCTCTAAAGGCCATAAAAAGCTCTCTGAGAGAGGAAGTCGTTAAGATGGACTCACTCAGAGAAGACTTAGATAATGTTATTGATGAGTTCAACAAGTCTATCAAGCACCTTGACCTGAAGGATGAAATCATCAAAGGGTTGGAAGACTTACTAGAGGCCGAAAAGAAACTTGTTGAAGGTTTCTCTAAGCCAAAGGTAGTTCTACCTCTTGTTGCTGAGTTCTCTGCTCAGGACAAGGGTGCTAGGCTAGGCCATGTAGAAGCTCCTAGTAAATCTTCTAGGAGGAACAAGGCTCAGAGAAGGAATAAGGCAGCCAAGAAGGCCTTGGCCAAAGCAAAGGGGAAAGCCCCTCAAGATCAGACCGTCTTTAAGAAAGTCATATTTCCAAT